>JAQPPZ010002565.1:0-1358266 GCA_028583015.1 Wollemia nobilis | reverse complement strand
ATGAATTCCATGGAAATCAAGGCAGATGTGAAGAAATTATTTTAATTTTTCGAATATCGTCGAAGTCCGATCATCGGGGGCGAAGAGCGGACTTCACTCAGCGGACGACGTAGTGCGGTTGTCGGGGGCGCAAGACGGACTGCGCTCAGCGGACGGCGCAGTACGAACGTCAGGGGCGAAGTGCGGACTTCGCTCACCAAACGGCGTAGTGCGAACTTCGGGGGCGCCGAGCGAACTGCGCAGGGCGCAGGGCGCAACTGGGAAGACTTCCCTAAGTCCGAAAGGCGCACAGCAATATGCCGAAGTCTGACTTCGGGGGCGAAGTACGAACTTCGCTCAGCGTACGGCGAAGTGCAGATTGCGCCTGGCGAAGTGTGGTCAGGGCGACTCGCGCTTCGCTTGTGCACTCGGGCTGCACTAGGATCTCGGGCGCAGTCGGGTTGCAGTAACGAACTTGGAATACTTCTTTCGTGCTTTAGCTAATCTTTGGCTTTGCAATATTTTCTTCTTGAAAGGCTTGGGCGGTTGTGGCAATTGCTTGCTTGGCTGAGAGGAGAGAAACATCGAAAATGAGATCAGAGTCTCAGATCTGAGCTCTAACTATTAGAACTAGAACACAATCGCTCTGAAGCAATTTGTACAGAGAGCAAGAAACTTTAACACATAAAATGACTGCAAACCCTAAATATGCCTAAAACAAACAGCAAACTTTATTCATATAAAACGGGGGTTACAAAAGTCCTCAACTGAGGAAAATAACATTTGCAGACTAAGCTACAGGATAAACTAGAAGGATAAATGTTGATTCGGCTGCTCGGACATTAATCAGATGAGCTACACTGCTCACTGAAACACTCTCCTTTCTCTGCTCTATTCTTTGCACTTTCTCTACACTTCCTTCGTCTTCTTTGTCTGAAGACCCAAACTGCCTTATATAGCCATGGGGAGAGGAGGATAGGGTTTGACCTTTGACATGTTCTGATAGGCCCTCAACTAGGGTTTCTAACCAATCGCTGAACTGGCTTTAACTTCTCTGACGAATCGTCGAATTGACATTAACTTTTGTAGCGATCGGATCTGTCAGACGTCACATCTGTTAGAGGGTAGGTGTGACGTCATGTCAAACTTTTTTGTCGGGATCCCCAACTGCATGAGCGCAGTCCGACTTCGCCTAGTTTTGTAGCGCAATCTGGCGAAGGCGTGAAATATGGGTTAATATTTCTAACACCCTCTTTTAAGCCTAATTTCATGATCACTTTGACTCCAATCTGTGAAGTCTTCCTCCTTCAAAGGCTTCATGAAAATATTTGCCAACTGCTCCTTGGATCTACAAAACTATAGTTGAATTTCTCCGGACTTCACCAACTCTCTGATGAAGTGATAACGAATATCGATGTGTTTCATCTAGCCATGGAACATAGGATCCTTTGAGAGTGCAATGGCCGAATTGTTATCATAGAAAGTTGTTGTCGCACCTTTCGAAGGATATTTTAGTTCACTCAGAACTCTTCCTAGACAAACTACCTGGCATGCGGCTGACGTGGCGACGACATATTCTGCTTCGGCTATGGACAACGCAACGATTGGTTGCTTCTTGGACACCCATGAGACTACCCATGATTCGATATGGAAAGCATACCCGGAGGTGCTCTTCTGATCGTCGGTACTGCTAGCCCGGTCACTATCTATGAAGCCAACTAGTTCCAGCTGGTCCTGTCTGGTGTAAAATAGGCCACTGTTTCGCATCCTGTTGACATAGCGCAAGATCCTCTTGCCTACTTGCTAGTGTGTGTCCTTCGAAGTCTCCATGAAACGGCTGATCAGACTGACTCCGAACATTAGATCTGGCTGAGTTGCAATCAAATACATTAGACTACCAACTAGCCTCTTGAACAGGGTTGGATCTACATTCCTCCCTGAATCCAGCTTGCTCAGCTTCAAACCTGTGGCTACAGGTGTGATGGCAGGTTTATTGTCCTCCATCTTGAACCACTTCAGGACATCCTTCACATACTTGCCCTGAGAAATGAAGATGCCATCTTTTGATTGGTGAACTTCAATGTCGAGAAAATATTTCATCAGCCCTAAGTCCATCATATTGAACTCCTTCTTCATGGTTGTTCTGAATTGGTCGAACAGGACATTATCATTGCCAGTATAAATCAAATCGTCCACATACTGGAAGATGATAATGAGCTCACCTGCTTCATTTGTCTTCATGTACAGGGTATGCTCATATGGGCATTTTACAAACCCATTTTCCTGAAAATAGTCATCAATATGGCTGTACCAAGCTTGGGGCGCCTATTTCAAACCGTACAGGGCCTTCTTCAGCTTCAAGACTTTGCCCTCCTAGCCTTTAATTTTGTAACCTGGTGGTTGGTCTATGTAGACCTCTTCCTCTAACACTCCATTGAGGAAGGTTGACTTGACATCCATTTGGTACATCTTCCAACCTTGTTGGGCTGCTAATGCCAGGATCATCCTGACTATGTCAAGTCGGGCTACAGGCGCATATACCTAATGGTAATCGATGTCTGACTTCTGATTATAACCCTTCACCACCAGTCTGGATTTATGCTTGTCAACGTCTCCTTGGGCGTTGAACTTTGTCTTATACACCCATTTGACCCCAATGGTCTTCTTTCCTACTGGAAGATCAGCCAACTACCATGTCTCATTCTTTTCAATGGTTGCTATCTCCTCATCCATCGCCTGCACCCACTTTTGATTCTGACTTGCATCTTCAAACTCTACTGGATCAACTTCAGTAAAGAATGCAAAGTCAGAGTGCTCTTCATATACATGGGTTTGGGTTGCCTCATAGATTTCTTGTAAGCTCCTTGTCTTTGCTGGCATCACCAGGTTCTGGATTCTACTTGCACATGGAGGCAACTGAGATGGAGTGGTTGTGCTACTGCTGGCACCACTATTGCTACTGAAAGTTGTAAGTGGCTGCACAGTTCCTTATTCCAAGTCAACAGACTCTACCACTGTTGGCTCTGACTAGCTAGTTTTTGACTTTCGGTTCTAGGCTTCATCTTCAAGAAACTTCACATCACGACTGATGATGAGCTTCTTCGTCACAGGGTTGTACAACCTATATGCCTTCGTATACTCATTGTACCCTATGAAAATGCACTTTTTAGCTCTATCATCCAACTTCTGCAGCTTCTCTTCTGGAACATGTGCATATGCAATGCACCCGAACACACACAAGTGAGCCACACTTGGCTTCACTCTGCTCCAGGCCTCCTGAGGGATTTTGTCCTTCACACTTTTGGTGGGACATCTATTCAGCAGGTAGACTACAAATTTTATAGCCTCTACCCAAAATTTGTGCGACAAACCCTTCGCCTTCATCATGCTTCGTGCCATCTCCATGATGGTTCAGTTCTTCGTCTCAGCTACGCCATTCTACTATGGCATGTATCTGGCAGTGAACTGCCTTCGAATTTTGTGCTACTTGTAGTAGTTATGGAATTCGTTGGAGATGTATTCACCTCCACCATTTGTCCTGAGAGTCTTGATCTGATATCCGCTCTGTTTCTCCACTAGAGCCTTAAACTCCTTAAATCTGGCAAATGCTTCTGACTTTAGCTTGATGGCATAGATCCAAATATTCTGGCTGAAGTCATCTATGAATGTTAAGAAGCATTTGTTGTCGACAAACATGTTGGTCTGCATTGGACCGCAAATGTCTAAGTGCGCTAGCTCCAATGGTTGTGATGCTCTCCAAGACTGACTGTAAGGGAACGAATCCCTATGTTGTTTTCCGACTAAGAAACCCTCACAAACTTGATTTGGCTTCTCTATCAGGGGTAAACCCCTCACAATTTTATTCTTATGTAGTTGATTCAGGCCATTGAAGTTCAGGTGACCAAATCTGAGATGCCACAACCAGGTAGCATCTTTCACAACTACACTCAGAGACATCAATGATTCATTTTGAATCTGCAATGAAAACATTTTGTTCTTCGTCATGGACACTGTAGCAATTTGCCCATGCAACTTGTCTCTAATGGTGCAAGCTCCGTATTTGAACTGGACCATATGTCCCTTCTACACGAACTGTCCAACGCTCAGTAGGTTGTGCTTCAGGCCAGGCACATAGTAGACGTCATAGATCTGCTTTCGTTTGTCATGCCTGGTGCGGATGAGGATTATTCCTTTCCCCATTATGGGAACCTTGTTGTTGTTCCCCATATTTACTTTAGACTGGACTATTTCATCCAGTTGGGAGAACATCTCCTTGTTCCTCGTCATGTGGTTGCTGCACCCACTGTCTAAGTACCAGACATTCTTCTAGAACTCCTCCTCAATGTTGCAAGTCAACAACACATTTTCGCCTACCGCATTTTTGGTTTCATCTATGTAATGGGCTTGCTACTGGTTCTTCGTGGCCATCCATTTTTTGCACTATGAGATGTAATGGCCGAACTTCTTGCATAAATAGCACTGGACCTTTGACATGTCCTTTTTCTAACCAGATCCAGCTTGCTAATTTCTTGAATTGCCTCTTCCACCTTGCTGATGGAAATTACAGTTGGTCTCCCCTTCACTAGGGTTTGACCGTCCTCCTTGCTTGTTGCCTTTCCCATGCCTGCATTTGCCTCTTCCTCTGTGAGAACTAGAGGTGGCATGGTGGGAATCTTGTCTGCTGCTGTCTCGAAATGAGACCTGAGCTCGGAATGCTTGCTCTAGAGAGGTCTGAGATGAACGGCTCAGTATTTGTTCATGTGTCTGCAATGAACCCATGAGTTCATCTATCGAGAGGGTTGTCATATCCCTCGACTCTTTGATTGCTATCACAACCGAGTCAAACTTGACAGGCAGACTTCTGAGAATCTTCTCCATGATTCTCTGGCTCTGTACATTTTCTTCGTTCAAGTGCATCTAGTTGATAATGTCCATCATCTGGGTGAAGAAATCACTCATGGTCTTAGACTGACTCATCTATAGATTTTCAAACTCCCTCCTGAGCATCTACAGCTTCACCAACTTTACCTTGTTGGTGCCCTAGTACAAGCTAACCAAAATCTCCCAGGCCTGCTTCGCTTTGGTGGCTAATGCGATCCGCAAGAAGATGGACTCCTCGACCACTTGCATGATGTAGAAGAGGGTCTTCTAGTCCTTCTTTGTGTTCTCTTTCAACAAATCCTTGTCTGCTTGATAAAGGGCGGCCAGTGCTGCTGCATCTGTCGGTTCTGGGTAGCCGTTCTTGACTAACTCCCATAGCTCCTGAGATTCGAACAGGATCTTCATCTGAATGCTCTAGTAATCATAATTTTTCCCATTGACATGCGGGATCTGCAACTGGAAGTTATTGCTCGTGGAAGCCATTCTACTTCGGTCTCCGCGTCAAGGGATCAGCATATCTGATACCAATTTGAAGAAATTATTTTAATTTTTCAAATATCGTTGAAGTTCGATCATCAGGGGCGAAGTGCGGACTTCGCTTAGTGGACGGCGCAGTGCGGTTGTTGGGGGCGCAATACGGACTGCGCTCAGTGGACGGTGAAGTGCGAACATCAGGGGTGAAGTGCGGACTTCACTCACCAAACGACACAGTGCAAAATTCGAGGGCGCCAAGCAAACTGTGCAGGGCGCAGGGCACAACTGGGAAGACTTCCCTAAGTCCGAAAGGCGCACAACAATTTTTTGAAGTCTAAGTTCGAGGGCAAAGTATGAACTTTGCTCAACACACGGCGAAGTGCAGACTGTACCCGACAAAGTGTGGTCGGGGCAACTCGTGCTTCACTTGCGCACTTGGGCTACGCTCAGATCTCGGGCGTAGTCTTATTGGGGCAGTAAACTCGGCATACTTCTTTTGGGCTTTAGCCAATCTTTGGCTCTGCAATATTTTTTGCTCGAAAGGCTTGCGCGGCTGTGGCAACTGCTTGCTTGGCTAGGAGGAGAGAAACACCGAAACTGAGATCAGAGTCTCGGATCTGATCTCTAACTATTAGAACCCGAACACAATCGCTCTGAAGCGATTTGTACAGAGAGCAAGAAACTTTAACACATAAAATGACTACAAACCCTAAAGATGCCTAAAACAAACAACAAACTTTATTCATATGAAACGGGGGTTACAGAAGTCCTCAACTGAGGAAAATAACATCTGCAGACTAAGCTGCAGGATAAACTAGAAGGAGAAATGTCGAGTCGGCTGCTCGAACATTAATCAGATGAGCCACACTGCTCACTGAAACGCTCTCCTTTTTCTGCTCTATTCTCCGCACTTTCTCTACACTTCCTCTGTCTTCTTTGTCTGAAGACCTGAACTGCCTTATATAGCCGTGGGGAGAGGAGGATAGGGTTTGTCCTTTGACAGGTTCTGACAGGCCCTCAACTAGGGTTTCTGACCAATCGTCGAACTGGCATTAACTTCTGCGGCGATCGGATCTGTCAGACGTCACATCTGTCAGAAGGTAGGTGCGACGTCATGTCAAACCTTTTTGCCTGGATCCCCAACTGCGTGAGCGCAGTCCGGCTTCGCCCAGTTTCGGAGCACAGTCTGGCAGAAGCATGAAATCTGGGTTAATGTTTCTAACAAGATGAACTAGTCATCGAACGAAACACGGCGGCAGTCGCAAGGCCTGGCAGTTTCAAGACTGAAATTACTTATAGGCATTTTGCTGGTAAGTTTTCATATTGTAAACATATTGTTCTCTTTTGGTATTCTATGTGTTCTCGCATCCAAGTTATTCATGGCCGTCAAGAAGAACAAATTCATTGTGCAAATGAAACGATCCCATTTATAAAATAAGATCTTACTATTTGTTTTTATTGGCTTCATAAACTATTTATTTTTAACCTTTTAGAACCTAAGATAAGAGTTTGAAAGGGCGTGAAGAACTGCTCCCTGCAAATGGACTGGAATACATGAAGAACTGCTCCCTGCAAATGGACTGGAATACATCACACCATTCTTTGAGTATTTTTAACCATTCAAATAATGGATGTTTGATACGACTAAAAAATTATGCAATTATACGAATAAAGTTTTGATCGTTGCCTGAACCAGCAAATAAATGGCAGAGACCATCAGACATCGATGAGAAAAGACGACCGACTCCGTCATTTCGCTGACAGATACTCAAATTCGCAGCGGGAGGGCAATAGGCGTTAGAGAGGGGAAAGGCAAAGACCGTGAGATAATTGAGCCTCTGAGAATCGAGATCCAAAGAAGGCAGCTCGTGTGTGGCTAGAAACATTCATGACAGCAGAGGATTTAAAGAAACAAGAGTCAAATTAAACATCCACGCATGAATCACCTATCTTGACAGTAATAGTGTTAATAATCTTTCCGATGTTATCTTTCCGGTGTTAATAATCATTTTCTGACTTCTAAAAAGATGATATCAGCCCGTTGGCTGCAAGTTGGTGAACAAAACCTGTTGGCTATGTTCTCTATCAAAAGTCAGTCAATGGTAGATCAACAATTGGCTGTGTCCTCTATCCAAAGTCAGTCAATGGTAGATCAACAAAATCTGTGGGCTGTGTCCTTCATCCAAAGCAAGTCAATGGTAGACGGTGGACTTTAGGGCCTGTAGGGCGTAGAATGTGACGTCTGATACGTATTTTACGGTAAAAAGTATCCTCCATCCAAAGCCAATCAATGATAGACGGTGGACTTTTCAGGGCCTGTAGGGCGTGGAATGTGACTATCGGTAAACATTGACTTTCTATATAATCTGCGATTCTGGATTACGAGTTCTCAAAAAACAATATACTTAAACATGACGATAGGCATTGGGTAGGACAATTCTGTCGAAAGTTTAAACTTAAACCAAAACAAATAAATTGGGAGGATCTTTAAGACAGCCCTGTTACAGGCTAACAAACGACGCAGGCGGAGGTAAATAAGAAATAGGGTTTACATTATTAAAAACAGGGATGGCTCTGCTGAGCCTACAAGACCACGAAGGTCAACCAATCGCTCTGCTGAGTGTTACATCTGCGGACATTGCTGCCTGCAGAATACTCCACCCAAATTCCAACTGGATTACAAAGGGGGTTCTGTGCTAAGGAGCAGCAAGAACCGCCAAAGCTCAACTGAGCATAACTGATATGCATTGTTGCAGAGCAGAACCTGCTAAACTGTAAGGAAACTGGGGCTGCTGCCCAGAATGCCGAATGAGTGCCCAAAGCTTCTATTTATACTTGCAGAGCATCTCAGGCTGCCTTGGCAGGAATCTCGAGGCCAGCTGGAGGCTTACGGAGTTCACCTACTCCCTTAACTCGCCCATGCTTCCTCTGCCAGATGGGACGTTCCAGCGGCAAAGACAACATACATAATTTAGATTAAATAATATTTCCAACATCCTCCCTTAATCTAAATTCCTCTAACACAAAAACAAACTAAGCTTCGGCATTCTCCAATGCAAGATTTTACTTCGGTGATTTCCTTTGCGAAGTAACTACTTCGCTGCTCGAACTCCCGAAGTAGTCATTGGTGATTTAAAAAATGCGAAGCTTCATTTGCCACTTTGCTATTGAACCTTCCGAAGCATCCACTTCGGAAGCTAGTGCAGCGAAGTTCCTTCCTCACCTCACAAACCTGCAAAGTTTCCTTGACGCTACTGCTGTTGTTGCTTGTGCTTCTTCTGCTTGACATTCTTGCTGGAATGCCACTCACCGACTTGTCCTCCGTGTCCGTTCTGTAGAGGCACAAAGACAACACCTGGAACTCCGCGTTGCACATGACGTGGCCAAAACCCTCTGCCTTGGCTTTGGCCTTCTTCTTCTCCTCCTCTGACAGATCTCCATAGACGCGGCATGTACGACGCGGGATTTTCCACCACAGCAAAGTAGCGGCTCGCGTGCAGATTTACCTCCATTACCTGAGGGGTTTCCATGATTTCTCGGAAGGCTTGGTCCTTCTCCGGTGGTGGCTAAGCCCAAACAGAGAATACTGTTCTATAGGGGCAAGTTCGAGTGCCCGCGCTGGTTCTCGCCGCAGGTCAGGAGGCTCATGGCCAAGCTCATCATGTGCTGCCATTCACAGTCGCCCAACATGAATAGAAGTTCTTCTTCTCATCGCATCTTTGGCTCTTTTGATGCCCTCCTCAAATCGAAATTGTCTTCCATAGCGACCGTGATTTCCATAACGACCAGGAGGCATTTATGCTGCAATCAACGAGACATAGCAAACCCTTGGTGTGCACTTGTTGTTTGCTCTCGCTCTTCTCGCCCAGCTTCCATAGTGCCTGGGCGACCTTCGTCTTTTACTCGAATTTGACGGCCAGATTTTCCTCCTCGCGCTCCCGTCGGAGCACCGCTGAATCTCAAAGAAAAACTTGGGATTCGCCATCTAGGGTTTGAATCCTTCACGAAAAGTTCTACAGTCACTTTCTGCCACCAAACCCTTGTAGATCTCCAAAAACTTTTTATGGCTGCTCTCCACGCAGCTTCTCCACAACCTCGCCTATTGTCTCTGTCTCCTCGCTCTGATACCATGTCGAAAGTTTAAACTTAAACCAAAACAAATAAATTGGGAGGATCTTTAAGATAGGCCTGTTACAGGCTAACAAACGACGCAGGCGGAGGTAAATAAGAAATAGGGTTTACATTATTAAAAACAGGGGATGGCTCTGCTGAACCTACAAGACCATGAAGGTCACCCAATCGCTCTCTGCTGAGCTTTACATCTGCGGACATTGCCGCTTGTGGAATACTTCATCCAAATCCCAACTAGATTACAAAGGGGGTTATGTGCTAAGGAGTAGCAAGAACCGCTGAAGCTCAACTGAGCATAACTGATCTGCATTGCTGCAGTGCAGAACCTGCTAAACTACAAAGAAACTGGGGCTGCTACCTAGAATGCTGAATGAGTGCCCGAAACTTCCATTTATACTTGCAGAGCATCTCAGGCTGCCTTGACGGGAATCTCGAGGCCAGCTGGAGGCTTACGGAGTTCACCTGCTCCCTTAACTCGCCCATGCTTCCTCTGCCAGACAGACATTGTAGCGGCGAAGACAGCATACGGAATTTAGATTAAATAATATTTCCAACAAATTCTTTCCGTTAGTATCACAATCGTAATAAATTAGGCTGTTGATCTCGGGAGTGCGATAACATAGCTATTTATCTACTTTGATAAGGATCATCAACACAAATGCTTGTCCATGGAATGGTTTGATTTCTCCTCTGCACTGGTATGTGACGGAACTTCAAATGTATGATTTTTCATTGGTTTCCAATCCTTTAACGTAGATAACGTAGATTCATTTCTTGATAATTAGATGTTGATATTCTTTATAATCTATTTGGTTAATATAATTCCTTTTTAAAGAATTTATATAAAAGTTAATGTTAACATTTTTTTAGTCTTTGAACATGATTTTAAAATGAAATGTTACCGTTGAAACTTTATAAAGCATTGAGGTGGAGCTTCAAAGAATTAATTTGGGTCCGTTGGAAAACTATTATCGGTATAGGTATCAGAAATACAAATACAGTGAACAGAACAGAAATTTATATAAGTTTAGACAGTTCTACAATATATAATTAATTCACTTGTGTTGGTGCCTCATTTGCATTGTAGTGTTATCTAATTTCTAGATTATGCTATCTAATTTCTAGATTATGTTGGGTGGCATTTGAAGGGTAAAATTAAAAACATCCTGTCATCAAATGTTGAGTCGAAGGATACAAGTCTACTTCGGATTCCAGGTTGCCGGAACCCTATACATGAGGGGCAGGAAACGGGGTGTGTAGGAAGTGAGAAGCGATGCAGGACAAGGCATGGTTGAACCTAAGTTTGATAGACTAGGGTTTGAGTGTCAATAAGAATACCTCCAATTCCCTGCACCACAAATGCTTTGGCGGTGAATTCGGCTCTTTCGTCTGCGTTGAGTAGTTTTATGAATTCCATAGAAAGCAAGGCAGATGAACTAGTCATAGAACGGAACACTCTGGCCGTGCAAGGCCTGCAGTTTTAAGACAGAAATCACTTATAGGCATTTTACCAGTATGTTTTCATAGTGTAAACATATTTCCACTAGGGTTAGTGGATTGGTAAGACGTTGGGCACTTAATAAGAAGAGATCTAGGTTTCAAACCTCGTGGGCATGCCCACTCTAAAGCAAGGGTAGTAGTCTGACTAGAATCCGCTTAGTATGCCCCAGCTTGATAAGGGCGATACCAACTCCGAAGCACAGGGGATCTCCCTCACTCCTACCTACGCAAGGTAGGGGTTATACCAATTCTCCTATGTAAAAAAAATATTGTCTTTGTAGTTATAATATTTGTGCTATTGCATCCAAATTAACATGGCCGTTAAGAGGAACAAATTCATTGTGCAATTGAAATGTCCCCACAGAAAATAAAATCTTACAATACGCTTGGATACATAACACCGTTATTTGAGTATTTTTAACCATCCAAAAAATAGCTGTTTGGTTTGAAAGCGGAACGAAACTGAGCGCGGAGCCTTTTATCTTTTCTGCACGCTTTTCCATGCCAAAGATTGCATGGATCTGGGATTGGGAGGAGCACGGATCTAGGACATGCACAAATACGAGAAGAAAGGCATGTCCGGGTTTGAGCAATTGCTCATTATACAAGATTTTCCACAAGTTGGATGATTTCAGCCAAGAGTTTACTCAGCAATTGCGTGCATCTAAGATTTTCTAGAAGGTGGATGACGTCAACGGGAGTTTTGCTTCAGTTCTAAACACATCCGCAACCCCAGGATTTTCCAAAGTCGAGAAGGCGCAACTTATTAAACAACGCAAACACATGAAGCTATAAAATATTGATATATTTATATTATATTAAGAGAGACTTCATAAATAAAGCAAACGCATGAAATTATAAAATATTAATTTATTTATATTATATGAAGAGAAACTGTTGTAGCAGCTTTACAATTGGATTTATAGATTCACTATTCTTCATTTTTTGTTGTGGTTGTTTTACTTTTATGCTCATTTTTGTAGAAGGTAATCATAGGGTTTTCTCTATGTTTCTACAATTTTAACCTTGTTTTGTTTTCATAACTCTAATTTTATGTTTCAACTGTTTTCTTTCATCATCTACAAATAATGCCCAGTGCTTATATATATAGTTAGGAAATGGACGAAAAAGCTTAACAACTTTGTGACATACATTAAATGTAAAATATGGTGTTTATCAAACTCTTAACAACTGTAACTACCAAAAATAATTTAGTCTTCCTCATACAAAATAGTTTTCACTCTTGATGAGTGATCTTCAAACATGGAGCTTATAGCCTCCATATCCTCTTCATCAATTTGTTCTTGTGGATCAATATCCTCTTCATTTTTATCATTTTCCTCCCCTTGTAGAGGAACAATTTTATCTTCTCCTTCTAGGAGATCTTCATTTGCTCTTTCAAGAGAGCACACATCCATTCCAAGTGAATGGTCTTCAAGCCAATGGTCTTCCATGAACATTGCTTCTCCAACATCATGCCAACAATCTTGGTTGAGCCCATTTTCTTCATTATTCTCCTCCTTTGGAGGAACTTCAACACTTTTATTTTCCTCTTGTAGAGGAACTTCAATATCAGCAATGCACTCTTCAAGTGCTTCCCAAAAAAAATATTCAACATCTTGTACCTTTTCCATGAGATACTCTTCATTGTTTTTCCTTCTATCAGTTGCAAATCCTCTTCTTCCTCCTCTTCCTCTTGAGGAATACACACCTCTTATTTTATTCTCATCACAAAATTCATCAACATATGCTTTATTCATAAGGTATTTCTCATCCATGTACATGCTTGATAAACATGTTACATTTTCACCTTCTTCTCTCTTCTCTTCAAGAATAATTTCTCCATCATATTCCTCCGTAAGAAATAATTCATCATGCATGCCTTCTTCATAAGACATGTCTTCACATGCATATTTACAATAAGACTCTTCAAAAATTTCTTTAAATAAGTAAGGCTCCTTCTTGCTTTGGATATTTCTACACATATCTCCTCCATAAGCATCTTGCAATGCTCTCCAAGCCATTTGGGTTGTTCTACATTTTGCAATGAGAGTGAAATCTTTCTCTTTCATGCCTCTCCTCAAATCCATGAGAGCCAAAATTTTTTGATATTGCTGTTCTTTCTTCTTCAATATTTTCTCCTCTCCTTCAAGAGAGATCCAATTTGCAGGTTCTTCATATCCTTCTTTAATGATCTCCCAAATTCCTTTTGCAATGAGCCAATGCTTCATTTTACTACTCTAGAAATAATAGTGGTACCCATCAAATTTGGGTACCTCCAAGCCTTCAAACATGATGTCCATAAAACTATTTGTCATGGTGTACGAAAAATCTGTGCAACAATGACAGATCATAATTTATTTATTTATTTATATTTTTTTGGAGTATGGCAAATCAGAATATATTAGATTTGGATCTCACACTTGCAAGAATTTATTAATTCTTTGCAATGTATCCACAAGCTCTTCTCAAACTACATCTGGCTCTCCACAAGTTTTCTCTAACCCAATAGATCTACATCGCTCTGATACCAAATGAGAAATCCAAACTCATTTATTTATTCATGAATAATTACACAGTTTATATAGCCTTGGAGTCTCAACAGAAGAATCTCTAGAATAGGCTAAAATCCAATGCAGTTGCAAAACAAGTAAAACAAAATCACTAGAAATTGTTAATTTGAGCAGATCAATTTCTAACAAGATAGATATCATTATTTTTATTAGGTGTTTACTAGCACTATGACTTAAGAGAATTATTTTGTGGTTTATTAAGTTTAAATGATATTTATGTTGGTAAACCATAGTTTTAACATTAGGTAGTCATTGAAAGTAGAGTTCATAAAAGCTATATATGAATGAAGTTAGATTATTTGTATTATAGATGCTTATAACCACAAGTGTTGAAAGAAAGATGTTTAATATAGAAAAATGTAAAATGGTATTGAATCAAACAAAATCTAATAAGCAAGGTGTGAATGAAGTTAAATGATGTAGAAGCATCTATGTGGCAAATAGACAAGTGAGTGAGAATTAGATGTTCCATGTAAAAGGCTGGAAATTTCTTGCAAAAGAATGGATAAGAATGCTCAAGTGGCACTAAAAGGCGAGAAATTTCTTGTAAAATAATGGATAAGAATTCTTAGGTGGCACTAACATTTCAACTAGCATTCGTAGCTAGTAGGTCATTAACTTTTTATGCTTGTAAGAGATGAAATGTACAACATATAGGAGGGGAGAGAGTGGAGAGAAAGAAGAGAAGGGGTCTAAAAAATTAGCATTGAATTCCTAAATAAATAATAAAAGATATTTTATCAGTACAACCTTGAACATTGATTTCTATGAAATGTATATTTCGTAGGTTGTGTTCATTGCTATATTTTTGTGTGTAGGATATAGAAAGCTTCGGTTGGATTCTAGAAATATAAGGAATGTATTATTAGATTTGAAGCCTAAGGTGTCAAATCATAGGGTATGGTAGTTTGAATTAAGAAGTCATCTTTCAATCAACTATGTAGAGAGTTAATAGCCACACAAAGGGATATGATGTTTAAATATAAAAAGTAGAATACTTTACATTGATGTAAGAAGCTATGGAATAGTTAATCAACATCCCCATTAAATTCAAAGAACCGGTCCATCGGTTTTTTTCATATATTGGAAGCATATCATGCAAATTTTATCAATTATATTAGAGATATTGGATTATACAAGTGATCAGTCACCAGTGCTAAATGATTGAAAGGAAGGCTCATTGAATAATGAAAGTTTATTCAATGTATGAGAGGAATTATACTAGATAATAAATTTGTTGTACAACACCGAATAACACAATTGTACAATAGAAAAATCTAAAAAAAAAAACCTATAAAACTATAGATAATAAATTATTGGATAGTTGAAAGTATTTAAATGAGGAAAAAATGGGTTACATATTATTATGACAAAAGGAGACCACACAAGTGCCTAGGCATTGTATGTGAATTTTATAATTAAAATATTTAAATAATTATATAGTTGAACGATTAGAAGGGTGCATGCTTGGTCATATGAGAAGTGTGTGATTTTTGTGTAACATCAATTTTATATTAAAGCAAGATATCTAAGACATGAAATATGCCAAATTAATTATGGTACAATGGGACATATGGATAACATGAGGATACTAAACTAAATATATAGATAAAATGCTAAGGAGAGTTATCGTCTAACTTGAAGCAATTGAAACCACTCAAATAAGTATTCATCTTGGGGAAATTAATGACAATGAATAAGAGGGGATTGGTCATATAGGAGCTCAAGATTATGAGCAAAAGGTAGAACCAAAGGATCAATTGACCTAGGTGATTTTTTGAATGGGTCACAAACTGAATATAGAAACCTCATCATACTATGGAAGCTTGAATCCAAAGGAGCTTATAGATTGGATTATCAAAATGAAGAAGTATTTTGATATTGCAACAATAAAAGATCCCAAAAATTTGAAATGTAACTCCATGAAATTGAAATGATATGCATCCTTATAGTGGGAACATGCATAAAATAAAATATGAAGGAAATAAAAATAAATGATCAAGACATGAGAAAAAATGGTTGCCAAACTAAATATTAAATTTATGGTATTAAACTAATACTTGGTTTTTTTTTTAGGAAATTGTAGAACCAAATATAAAATAATATGAGTATGAAGAAGTACCTGGAGGAATTATATAGGTTTACCATTCATGTTAGACATATGAAATATGATGAAGAGAAAGTATCATAGTACATAAATAGATTGTGAATGTCCATACAAGATGAATTTAGTATGATAAGGATAAGGATAGTAGAGGAAGCCTACCAGTATGCCTTAAAGGCAAAGAAAAATTTGCTATGAAAGAAATAAAATAATAAAAGAGAGAGAGGAAGGTTCTCGTGACGACAAGAACAAAAAAAAGTGGAAGAGGATATTAGAAATAAGGAAGACCTAGTACTTGTCATAGTAATTTGAACCAGAACACCAAGGAAGGTGGAGACTCATAAGGAAGAGGTGGTTTTGGTTAAGGAAGGGGTAGAGGATTTTTTTAAATATTTTATAATGCAAAGAAGATGATCATTAGGTATTTAAATGTCCAACTATGCAATAAAGAAACAATAAGGGGAAGGATGTCAGAAAATATATTGAATGAGCAAAGAAAGAAAGTATTAACTCCCCAAAGAATGTATAAGAGCTTGATAAAGGAGAATCTCTCATGATTAAGAGAGTTCTATTGAAGCCATAGAAGGAGTGTGCACCCATACAAAGGAGATGTTATTTACAATAATATGTAAATTAGGAGTAAATATTGCAAGTTATAGTAGAAAGTGGAAGTATGGATAACTTAGTATCTGTTAATATGGTACAAAAACTAGGGTTAAGGAAGATAGCACACCCCAAACCCTATAAAATATATTGGTTGCAAAAGGGGCACAAGATCTTAGTTTGTGAATAATTCAAGGTAATTTTTCAAATAGGATCATACAAGAATGATGTCTTATTCAATTTCATGCTTGTGAACACTTGCCATGTATTTTTGGGGAGACCTTGGGAATTAGACAAGAAGGAAGTACATGATGGTAGGGAAAACACCTACACCATTATGAAATATGGAAAGAAGTTTATGCTAAGTCTTTTGAAGGACAAGGATGAGAGAGGCGGTAATGGCTCTAAAACATATTTGATTTTAGAATTTTTTTTAAAGAGATGACAAAGAAGAAGGTATGTTTTTCCTTAATTACAAAACTATTAGAATAAGTGAATATTCTCTTAAGTTCCACTAGGGTACACACTTGATTTTCCACTCCCCCATGTGTTAGGATAACTCTCAGTGGTGTCTTCATCATGTCTTATGAGTTGTTGTAATCCAACAACTCTTAATGATCAATTTTGCTATTTATACAAAGTTGATCCTTGAAATAAATCAATTAGTTCCACTCTTCTCTTCATTTTTAATGTAATGCTTTGCATATCTATTATTGTGAAATTCTAACATGGTACTAGAGTAGGATAGATTTTGCTAGCATTCTGTCTTGGAGGTTCTAGGAGCTGGTTCTTTTATCTTCTTGTTGGTTTTTTTTTTTTTACAGGCCTTCATAAGATTATATATAGTTTTTTTTAGCTATATTTTTTTCAAAATTATATGTATGTGGGATTTTTTTGATATTATTTACCTCCTTCTCATTTAAATAAGGGAAGATTCTTTATCTTATGAGTAATTTTTTTAGATATATTGCTCTTTCTCTTTTCGTAGAGCTATTCTAAAATACATAAGATATAATTCCTTTTATATGTCTTTTTTAGAAATTCTATGATATTCATACATTAATTTTCCATTGTTTACCTTAGCAAAATAACTTATTTTTCACATATATCGTGATATACAGGTTAACTTCTTTTCAAGTATTTTTGTAGGCAATATTCAGCCTCTTCTTTGGTTGTCGAAGAGTGTTCTCAGAGAAGGCACCTTCTTTCGTTACCTCAGCACCCAAATTTGGGTGCCATAAGGTAGCACATGTCACCTCTCGCCACTCTCTCTTTTGGTGGAGTCCCTCTTCGAACGTTGGGGCTAATAAAGTTTTTTGTCTTCATTTGTACGATTACATTTTATTTTTGTACCCACCTCTCTTCTGCCAAATTTTATTTTGGTGGTCTCCCTATTTGAACATTAGAGCTAACAAATTTTTTGTCTCCCTTCGTCCGATTTCTTTTAGTTACCTTTATTTCTTTAAATAAGGATTGTTTAGAATTTTTTAATTTTATTTTGGCACCCCTATTTTGAATCTAATTTTACCGCAGTCGAAATACTTAAATGATGCCAAGCATATCTAATCCATTTGGTGTTCAACAAATGGCTATAGTTGGGTCCCTTTAAAATATTGTCTAATAAATCTTGTTTCTCATTGCTTCTTCCTTTCGAATGTTACAGTGGTTTCCTCAAGAATTTTTTCTTTCTTTCAAATAGCATTGTTCTCTGTCCTCTCCATTTTTTATACAAGTTTTTATAGAAACTTGCTTTGCCAGAGGTTCCCATTAAAATGTGAACAAGTCATCTTAAAAGCACTTCGCAACCCTTTATTATGGGCTCTCTAACCTTATTTTGCAGGAAAATTGATTGAGAGGCATGATTCATCTTCAAAGAGTGCGTACCGATTCTAATCAATATTTTTGTAGGCACCTTAGGCTCCGAATTTTTCACAAAGATTATTTTCTTAAAATAACTAACATTTTTTACAGGATTCTCTAACTCTCCTGCTTAATGTCTTATGTGTAAACTTAGGTTATTTACTTTTATAAATTTCTTTTGGTCCCTTTAATCTATCTGTGCAGATTGCATACTACAAATCATAAAAGGAAGAAGAATTAGACACTCTTTGTCTTAAAAGACTCATTTCTGCTTCGGTGAAGACATCAATAGAGCACCGCATCTTCAAGGAGGAGAATATTTTTTAATTTTGGTTGTAGAATTCACCTTTACTCTGAAGCAACCATCTCAATAGTCTCTATCCTCAGCTACAAAATTTCTATTTCATCAGGCATTTTCATATTTCATAATGCCCTCTCTTAGGGACGTAACAACTTTATAATTTTTTATATCCATAAAAATCTTGTTGTATTAGCTTTTTCAATCCTCCCATTTTGAAGGTCATTTATTTTGCCTCCTTTTCACAAAGCCTTATTTTACAAGGATCTCATCGAATAGTGAGCCAATATTGTAACCTGTTAATAAAAACATTATTAGGGGGGGTGTTTAGTGCATTTATTTGCACATGTTGTGTTCCTTAAGGGGGGTTGCATCATTTTTTTCTATCTTCCTCTATAGTTATTTCTATCAGTTTTTTAAGAAGCTTTTCTAGGTGTTATTGTTGAAATATTAGTAACTATATTTCATATGGAATACACTCTCTAATTGCAAAAACTTAAAATTCCTTTTATGTTCATTTTTTAAATATTAAATTTAAAGAAGAGCTATATAAACTATAAGTGTTATAGTTGGAATTTAAAATTTCAAAGAATATTCCATATTATTTGCTTCTTCAAATTCATGTTTGTTAATTTTATTCTTAAATCTTAACGAATATATTTTAAAAAAAAATTGTGTTTTTTGTTCTTAATATTTAATAAATATTAAAGAAGCAAAAACCTTTAAATAAAAATATAAGTTTTTTCCTCAAAATATATTTGCCTATGTTCCATGTATCATTACTACTAAAAACTTATAGTTTTCCTCATGTAAGGGTAATTTTTAGAGGCAATTGGTATAGAGGCCTGGCATATATTTCTCAATCAACCAATTTTTATATTCGACATCTCTATCACTTATAGTTTCCCTCTAGTAAGGGCAAGTATTGAGAATATACAAATAAACCTAGTTGATATCCTTGCATTTCAAGCCTACAACCCTTGAAATTCTTCTTTATACTTACAGTTTCCCTCAAGTAAGGGTGGGTATTGAGAAGAACTAAGAGGATTTGGAATCTCATAAGCAAACAATATTCAAACCTCAAATACTTATAGTTTCCCTCTTGTTAGGGCGGGTATCTTGAGTTTTATATATTGAACAACTTCATTTTTCTCCCTAAAATCAATTTATTAATCCTAAAATTGAAGTTCTAAGGGGGGATATATTGGTTAAAAATTCAACTTTTCTCTTGTGTCAAAATTATGAATTCAATTGAACCTCTCACCCCTCATAACTTTCACACTTGAAAACCTAAAATTTTAAATCTTATCTCTCAAAAATGTCTTACTCATTTACTAGAAGAAAAGCAACCAGAGTTTGAGAAAGAATATGAATTTTTTGTTCATAAATGAAAGATGCATGAAATAATGGGTATTATTAGCTCTAATGTTCATGAAAGTTTGTGGTTTCACATTACATATTACAAAAATCCTCATGAAAGTTGAGAGAAACTAAAAACTTTGTATGCAAAAGTAGATCATATAAGATCAATGCAACTAGAAGCAAAACTAACATCTTTGTGTCCTGAAGATTTTAGTAGTATTTTTGAATTCCTTACTAAGTTTAAGGAAGTCCTCACTCAATACAATGGTAGTGGGAAAACTAAGACTGAAGAAGAATGCATTTATCTAATCCTTTCTAATATAAATGATGTTTTTCAAATTTTTGCTACAACCTTTATGTCTACCAAACATGCTCTTGGTGCAACCTTTAAATGCCTTCTTTAGAAGATTTTTGTGATATATTAACTATGGAAAAAACAAAAATTTCTAGATATGAAATCTCTTCTTCTTCCTCTTCCTCTAAAACCTTAGTAGTTTTTTAAGGTGTATGTGTTCTTTTGTTTTGTTTTTTTTTTGTGTTCTTTGTGTTGTTTTTTTTTGTTCTTGTGTTATTATTGTTTTGTGTTTTTTTATGTTTTTTGTTATTGTTCTTGTGTTTTGGTCGTTCTTGTTCTTGTGTTTCTCTTTATTTGTGTTAATTCATGTTTTTTTTGTGTGAGTGTTTTCTATGTTTTTTATTTTTCTTTATTGTCTATTTTTGGTTGTTTTTTATTTTTATTTTTATTTTATTTTTTAATTTTAGACACCAAAACAACACCAATCTGATTATGTGACGACAAGCACTGATCGAATTGACATACATAGCCCCTAGGGTAGCCACCAGAGGTTAAAAATTGGTCCTAACCACTCTCACAATAGTTTTGGAAGGTCAGAGGTCAATTTGGCACCGTTTAGGCACTCTACTCCCTATTCGTTCCACCTTGGGATGATTACAAACTGGTATTCATCCCACCCCAGGATGATTAGAAGCATTCACTTTAGGGTGGGGTGAATAGCAGGTTTGACGGGAAAAAGGTCAAACCTTGACAAATGGTAGCTCAGATCCGCCACTCAACTCCACCTTCAATGCATGGGAGTGTGAGTGAGCATTTTTGAGCTCAAATAGGCAGTCATAGAGGTAGTCATGGAGCCCTTAATCATGGATTAATATTCTCTCCCCTAGGAAGGCATGATGGCCAAGTGGCACCCCTGCATGCACATTCAAAGTAGACTTTCAGGTCTATAAAATGGTGAGTCTTCTCACCCCAAGAAAAAATAGAGCAATAGCATTTGGAACAACAAAGTGCTACCAAATTACATCCTCACCCCTCACTTGTGCTTCTTACATCCTTGATCTCTCTTTTGGAAGGGAGGTTATTAGGTGAACATTGGAAGCGCAATCCGGACCCAAAACCCGAACATTTGGCCACAATACCCCACCCAATTTTCCTACACAACCCCCTAGGAGGTTTTGGACCCATCCCAAGTGGATTTGTGTCGAAATCAAGCCTCAAACGGTGGGCGTCTTGCCCCCGAGTGCCCCCCATACTACTACAGTCCTAATTGCCCCATCCCGGAGTGATTAGAAATATGTAGCATATTTATTCACTATTTATTTTGCATCTTATTTTATGTCATTTATGTATGCTGCCATTCAAATTTTACGCTATTATGATGATTTTTGACTGTGTTTTCATTATTTTCTGCTTTCACTAACATACAGGGAGCATCTTCAGATACACGGTGTTCAGGGCTGAATCTGTGGAATCCAACCTTCTGGGTCATCTCAAAATGCCCCATTTTTCCTAACCCCAACTTTTTAGGTGTTTTTGGTGCCTTTGGATGGGACATTTAGGAGGTTGCTTTCTAACATTTTATGACAGTCCTAATCGTCCCACCTCAGAGTGATTAAAAATCTACAATAGATTTATCAACTATTCATTTTGCAGTGTGTTCATGATTATGTTTGCATTCTTATGTCCAAATTTCATCTTAATATGACATGTTCTGATTATAGTTTTAATTATTTCATGCATGCATTGACCAAAGGCCTTAGGGATTGTAGGTTTCCCTCCATCTGTAGGTGCTATTAATCATTTGTTATTTCTCTGAATGCAAGATCTCAACACCAGAGGGATATAAAGGAACTACAGGCACATTCATGCAAGCAAAGGCAACATTTGGCCCACCCATTTCAAATGTGGACACGCAAAATATCCCAAAGGGGAGTGTACCATCCGTGGTGTACCAAAACTATATCTAACGCTCCTAGACCCTAAAAATGAAGGAGACGTATTGTAACCCGATATCAAATAAAAATTAATAAAATAAAGGGTTTCACTCTACATTTTATTTATATCTCATTTCAGTTCGTTTGTTTTCCCTTTTCATGTACTTTAGTTCTTTTTCTTCATTCGTAGGACTTAGCATTTTATATGCTTTTGTTTGCATCACACCCAGTACACCTATTGCTTTCGTATCCTCATGATTTCAATGGTGATCATGGTGGGAATCTGTCCCCTAATTTTAGGATCAAATTTTTGATCAAAATCTTATGTTTTTGCTTACAGGTGTTAATGCTTCAAGCGCTGGACTGCTGCTCGTGCCACTCTCTGACGAATACAAACTAGAATTCGTGCCACCCAGGGATGAATAGGCATTCACCCCACAGTGTTACAAATATAGATCTGCTATTCATCCCACCCCAGGACGATTAGATCTCTATGCATTTTTTGAGCAGAACTCAAGGGCATCTGGTGTGGGCAGAGAAGAGGTAGGTTGTATGAACACTTTCTGTGATTTTTTGTCTTTGTTTCTATGATTTTTCTATTTCTTTTCTTGTATAGGAAATTTTACTACATGTTTTCTTTCTTTTCACAAGTAAAAAGAACTGCACACACCACGTGATAATATAAACATCAAGGATTTTATCATAAAACCATAACACTTGATCAAGAGCAATGGTGGATTTCATCACCACCTTAGCTTTAGTTTTTGCATACATAACCCTAATTGCTACTGTTGCTAGACATAAATCCTGACGAAAGCTGACCTAGTGTAGCTAGGGTGATTCCCAAAACATAAGGATAAGTCTTCTATGGTAGGTGTCAAAAATAGAGTGATTCCCCTTCCGTACCGCCTATGTTCCACGTACTGTTCTACTCTCGTGTACCAATAGTTTCCCTCACGTAAGGGTGGGTATATTGAGAGGTTCGGTATAATGTCCTGGTAGTGGTATATTGAAGGGGCGACTATTTTGGGAGACATAAGAGCTCTCATATTGCATATACAACAAAATTTTCTTTACAAATCTTTGAAAACAAAAATCAAAACACACTAAACCAAATCTAGGGCACACCTTTAATATATAAACAAGATAATCACTTCTTTATTTGTGTGGATCTTGTTTGATTAGTGTAGCATAAAAAATTGTAAAGAATATAAGACCTACATATCTTGTAGAGAGACACCACCATGGTGTACACCCGTAGCCAAGCCTAGTCATGGGAAGAAGCTACAGAAAGTGTACAAGGAGGCACAAGTCACCTCTGCTATAGCCCCAAGGACTTGGTCATACCACCTTGGTGGCCTAACCCACAAAATAGTCCACATCATACCATGATGGAATGGAAATATAGAGGCACCCCTTCGAGGGGCACACCCATGCAACATAGACCCTTTCAGGAGGAGTCAATACACGTGGCACTCAACATAGATGGGAGGGCTCCCTTAGACACTCGTTATGAGTGGCCATCGTGTGATGAAGCACTAGAACAACATAGGGTCCATAAGGAGGGGACACATGATTACATCATCTCTTCTCTACCCCTTATTACTGTCAGAAACAATAGGCCAAATCTAGAGCGCAAGGCTATTTAGACAATATGAGCCAACTCTGCCCACCCCTTTCACATATATGAAAGGGAGCATGAGGAAGACCACTACATTCCTTAAGAGCAATACATAATGCGGGAACAATGCACTTCTGCACATGCTATTTATCAGGATCACCTACTAAGGCCAGAGCCTCGGGTGAATGCTGCTAACCTCGATAAATGGAAGAGACCTATAGAGATCTTGGATCACCATGACTGAGATAGATGTGTAGGGGAGGCATATAGGACTCCTAGACTCAATACGGTAGAAAAATTTGATTTGGAAGTTGCCAAACATGCCGCCTTCCAAGCACAAATCATGCAGCTTGAACAATACCAACAATAGTTAGAGCACCTGTATCACCTTAGCAAAGAGCACATTCGGCATCAGACAGATGAGTTGCTCCAAAAAACTATGCCTAAGAGGTTACCAACCCCTCGCATGCATAGGACAAAGTTGTATGAGAGGCATAACCTCTTGGTGAGATACAGGTCTCCACAAACTTATCAAGGGTTACCTCCAAGACCTCCTAGACCTAAGCAGGAGACCACCCCTAGAACCAATGATGGACATCCTCCACGGGAACCCACCCATGTTTATAGGTCATGCCCAAGAACTCCTCAAGAAGCCTATGAGGAATTCGAGCAAGAAGAAGAGTAGGCTAAAATGCCCTACCAAGGTAGGGGGCGCTATTCGGTTACCCCTCCATAGGCCTCATGTTCCTTGAAATTCACAACAAGAACAAACCAAGGAGGAAGAGATAAAATATTTTTATGCATACAAAGTGTTGCTAGAGTGCTTAAAGTCTATGGAGACCAAGACTTCTAGGCCCCAAAATCCCACTTTACGCCAGCTCCGTAGTCACCTTGTGCATCCTTCAGTGCCTGCACCCCCATACCCTGAACACTTTAAAATGCCTTAATTGGCAATATTTAGAGGGGATGAGGATGCCCAAGAGCACGTGACAAGATTCTTGAGCCAATGCTTTGGCATTCAGGACAACGATGCTTTACTTCTAAGAACATTTATAACCATTTTCGTAGGCCCTACCTCGGATTGGTTTACCCAGTTGTCAAAGCATAGCATCAGTAACCTAGACCAACTAGTGGATGCGTTCCTCAAATGTTTCACCTTCAATACCAAGAAGAAGGCATCATTAAGTGACCTAGCTAGCCTCAGGCAGTATGAGGAAGAGACCATGGTGGCCTATGGAAATCGATGGAGGGCGTTGCTTTCAAAGCTACCTTGCCTCCCTCCCATGGCCGACCTGACCCAAATGTTCTCGAAGAGGTGTTTGAGGTCGATCTCCATGCTATTACAGCTGCAACAATATGCCACTCTCGAGGAAGCCCTGACGCAAGCCAGAATCATTGAGGAGATCAAGATAAAGGATGGCGATATTGCCAAGCCATGCAAGAAAGAGTGGCCCAAAAATGCCAAAATTGGGTCAATGCAACTGAAACCCACCGTGGTCAATCATGTTACTATAAACATACATAATCCTGCGTAAGCAACATAGCCCCCAAAGGCTAATTATCAGGCAGTTCCTCTTGACAGCTATTAAAAGGAAAATTATAGGCAAAAGCAAAATCAGCAACGTCACCCTAGGCGATAATTCACATCCTTCACAGAGTCTAAAGACTCCTTGTTTGACCGCTTGTCCATGGCAAACCTGATAAACTTGTCAAAAAGTCGACCCGTAGACCCCAATGCACCAAAACCCAAGGGCTATAGGGAAGACTTGTACTATAGATTTTATTGATAGAAAGGACATGACCTTTACGTGTGTTGGAAGTTCAAAATATTAGTGCAAGACCTAATAGACAACAAGATGCTAACAATGGATAATATCGTAGCATCAAACAACCAATAGATGGAGGTCTTCAAAGACCCCTTGCCTACCCATGATGCACAGGCAAAGACTCTTCAAGTTAATGAAGTGACACAAAACTACCCCATGCAGGGGTATGTAGGGATGATAAGCATAGTGACACGAAACAGGAAGTATCCAAGCATAGCTGCCCCTGCTGCAGCTACAAGAGAGGTTCCATCAACATCACAACCTCAAAAAAACCTTACACAACCTCCTCCAACTAGACCAGTGGCCACGATTCGGACTAAACTTACCCAAATTTTAAGGACCACATCGGCTAGGCTCTCCATCTATGAGCTGATACAACAATCACCACCCCATCAGGAGGCTCTAATGGAGATACTCAAAGCCATCGAGCTATAGCCCCACGAAGCAAACTTTTTCAACAATTTTGTGGGACATGTAAAATGATGTACAGAACCAGTCATCACCTTTAGAGAAGACGAACTAAAATTAGTGACTGGTGATATGGTGGATCCACCCCTACACGTCATCGTGCAGGTCAACATGATTCCATTTAAGAGGGTGTTGGTGGACACTGGCTCATCCAGCAATATAATCACAATAGCAGCACTTGAAACACCTCAAGTTGCTAGCATCTCACATTGTGGCCTCCACCTATACCCTTCGAGCATTCAACGATGTGATATGCTCGATGGTTGGCACAATTGTCCTACCCATCCAAGTGGGACAAAAGACTATTCCTACATTGTGCCACATCCTGGAAGGTGAGATGGCCTATAATATTTTACTAGGCCGACCTTGGATCAGGGACAGGAAGTGTGTACCTTTGATAGCCCATCAATTCCTAAAGTACACATACGAAGGGCAAGTGCATGTAGTCTCAACAGACTTAGAGCCCTTCAAGTATTGTAATGCGGTGTAGCTGATGCCACAGTCGACCCTCCCATCGACACACTTGGACTTTTAGTTGAATCCGTCTAAACAAGTTCTAATTCCGCATACATCCCCATTGTTATGTCCCTCAAATCCCTAGTCGGGTCCATATTTATTGTATGGTCCTTCACCAACGATGCCACCTACGATGGCCACACTGAAGGAAAATGGGAAGGAACCCCTGGAAGAGGAGCCACCATCAGTCTCGACCATCTCTATCGAAGAAGTGCCTAGCCAAATGGAAGTCGAGATGCCTAGTTCACCTGACATGGAGTGGACTCAAGAAGAACTCCCATTCCTTCTCCCTCAACCACCAGCGATCACTATTGAGATGGCCAATATGGTCCTGGGGGAGTATCTAGTGTGGAACATTGTAGCAACACCCGCACTTAAGTCCATGCAGGATATGGGGAGACCTCGCCTCCCCATTGACACTATTGTCCCTCTAGGCTACCCACCAAATTAGACAAATTTTGTATATAGGAACCTCAACAATGACATTGAACCTTACCTACAAGATGAAGAGGATGAAGAGCCCTTTACTGAGAACGTCAACTATCTGTCCAACCTAGACTTCGATTTGAAATACCTTGGCCAATGTAATTGGCATGTATATGGGTTAGGTAGATATGAACAAGGGATGTGTGTTCTTTGTCAACCAAGATATCAGATGTCGTACGACAAATTAGGAGTAGGGTTCAACCACCCCCTGCCCCTTAACGTCTTGGTAGAGAAAATGCAAGGCCTAGGGCTAGGCAACAAGGATGGGTTGGAAGAAGATCCATATGCCAATACTAACACAACATACACATTGGGATATTATCTCCCATTGTTAACAACCAACCTTGTGGGCATAAACAATTCCTCCCCTTTGATCAAGAAAGGGGAAATTTTAAGAACTTGTCTCCAAAAGGGTTATAGATAGGGCCAAGAAGGATCTTTAGAAGATGAGTCAGAGTATGAGGTAGCACCTTGGGACCCTTTCGAGTTCGATATAAATCACTCGCAAGTGATGCCCATAGATGACTATTAGGAGAACTTCATGACAATGTTGCCCTTCAATGCTCCAATCGAGCAAATGCCACCTAAAGAGAATCAGGTCCTCCTGCAGAGAGTGGAACAACCCCGATGGGACCAAATTAACTTGCTCAAGCAGAACGAGCCTCACATGCCACAAATAGCTATAGGAACCAATGAAGGCCTATGGATGTTTGATAGTGATTATGAAGATGATACTGAGATGACATATCTCAATCATATGTGGTAGTAGCGATACCCCATGGACATTGAAAAAATATTTGAACAACTAAACATGGGGCCAAGGCATAAGTGGCACCTAAACCAAGCACAGTTGTACAAAGTGTTGTATTTGCCACTTCAGGCATACTAAGAGCACCCTCCTCCTAGAGACCCTATAGATCCATTAGTGCGAAGGGTAGACCCTGTCCTATTATCTGCACATAGGCCCGATCCATTTGTGGCAATACCCATAGAGCCAGATTTGGAGCACAAAGATCACCAAGGATGTTTGAGTCACCACCTACGTGGTAATGGAGACCAAATTCACTTCATCAACATGATCTCCATTGACTTAACTACCCCCATCCGCAATCCAGCCGATCTAGCACGACCATTGTATCTAAACCTAGATGCCATAGACTGGGATTGTGCTAACTCACCACCATCCCCATCAAAGTACTGGCCTTGCGGTGAGATGCTTCATTTCACCCCAGGACCAACTTAGGATATCTTCCATGCTAAAGAGGAACCTGACGTTCCAAATGTAGATCTAAATTTAGTAAATGATATCCACCTGATCCCAACTCCACACCAGTTGGAGGACAGGTCCCACATGTCAGTCAAAGAGACGACTAACATAGACATCGACTCTGATCTGATGAATCCATAAATCATCAAGCTGGGGGTAAGCCTATCCCTTGAAGAGCAATCCAATTACATTTCCCTTCTCAAAGAGAAGAAGGATGTTTTTGCATGGTCCTACAAAGACATGCCGGGGCTAGACCTGTAGCTAGTCACGCATAATCTAACTCTTGATCCGACAGTTAAGCCAGTCAAGAAAAAAAGACGTAATATGCACCCAAAAGTAGCCTTAATGGTCAAAGATGAATTACAAAAGTTGTTGGATGCACAGTTTGTCATTTGCATGGATTACCCACCATGGCTGTCCAACATGGTACCCGTCAAGAAGCCTGATGGGAGGATTCACATATGCACCGATTTTTGAGATCTAAACAAAGCGAGTCCCAAGGACAATTTCCTCTTGCCTATAATCAACGCATTGGTAGACACTACAGCAGGCCATAAAATGCTTTCCCTCATGGATTTTTTCTTGGGATACAATCAGATTCATATCAATCCCGATGATCAACTCAAAATGGCATTCACAACACCTTGGGTGATATTTTGTTATAAGGTCATGTCCTTTGGCTTTAAAAACATTGGTGCCACCTACCAACACGCTATGAAATACATCTTCCATGATCACATGCATAAAACTTTGGAAGATTATATGGATGATTTGTTGGCCAAATCTCTTTTACGCTCTGTTGGAACAAAATCTGCCTTGGGTTGTTTAGTTGCGCCTTAGATTTTGTCAACATTGAAAAGACGAGAAGGTTTGAGACTTTTCGCCTGATCTCCAGAGAAGGTTGGTTCCTTGAAGTTTTTTATGGGAAAAGGGGAAGGAAGTAATATTGAAAGAGAGGGAAATATAGCCGAAGCTAGATCTAATATATGGTGCAGATTAGACAACAACGAAGATAGATTTACTTACTTCTATCCAAAGCATTTAAACACATTTCCATGCAGAAATTATATAATTTCAGATATGATTTCTAATATTTCGTTTAACATGCGTATATATTAGATTCTCATTCCAGCAATATGATTTATGTATTGCGAAAGTTCAGATATAAGAACAAACTCAATTTACAATTCAATATTGTAAGCAGAAATAAAGAACATTAATACATACACTTGCATGATATGAACCAGAAGCCAATGGGAGATGTGATTTTATTGCTTGTATTCGAAGTACATGCATTCAGTCTTGTAAACGTCCAAGAGTCGACCCTTTTTTTGGAGTCGCTCACCCCTATATATACCCTAAAAGAGTATCTTTTTCTAAGTACATCTTACTATTTTACAAGCAATCATCTGCAGTTTCTAATAATACACAACAAGTCTTCTATGAATTAGATATCTTCTCTGCAGATTAGATTCTAGATGAGCCTGTCACATTTTCAATCATCTGGCAAGCTTGCTCTATCCTGGATTTTTGATAATCATGTCAGAAATCACTTCTTGGTGTCAGTGCATGCCTTTGATTGCCAAAAATACATTTTATTCCTTTACAGCTGGCGCGTCGCGAAATCGCGACGTTCTTTCCTTGCTTTGCTCTTTTGCCGCCTCCAGCCGCGAAAATGAGACATGTCACGAAATCGCGACATTCATCTCTTACTTTGCTCTTCTGCCGCTTCCAGCCGCGAAAATGAGACATGTCGCGAAATCACGACGTCCGTCTCTTGCTTTGCTCTTCTGTCGCTTCCAGCCGCGAAAATGAGACATGTCGCGAAATCGTGACATCTTTATGTCTTTTCCTTCATTTCTTCTGGGCGGTCGCGAAAATGCGACATGTCACGATTTCACGACATTCTTTCCTTGCTTTGCTCTTTCTCTTCTCTTTTGGCCGTGAAAATGCAACATGTCGCGATATCGCGACACTTTTTCTTTCGTGTTCTTTCTCTTCTCTTTTGGCCGTGAAAATGCAACATGTCACGATATCACGACACTTTTTCCTTCTTGCTCTTTCTCTTCTCTTTTGGCCATGAAAATGCAACATGTCGCGATATCATGACACTTTTTCTTTCTTGTTCTTTCTCTTCTCTTTTGGCCACGAAAATGCAACATGTCACGATATCACGACACTTTTTCCTCCTTGCTCCCTTCTATTGCTCTTGGCCACGAAAATGCAACATGTCACGATATCATGACACTTTTTCCTCCTTGCTCTTTCTCTTTGCTTTGGATCGTGAAAATGCAACATGTCGCGATATCGCGACACTTTTTCCTCCTTGCTCTTTCTCTTTGCTTTGGACCGCAAAAATGCAACATGTCGCGATATCGCGACACTTTTTCCTCCTTGCTCTTTCTCTTTGCTTTGGACCGCGAAAATGCAACATGTCGCGATATCGCGACACTTTTTCCTCCTTGCGGTGTTTTGCTTTTTCTTTGATCTTTAGCATATGGGCCACTTCGGTCTTCTTGGAAAATATGCAAAAAGGTGCATCAGTTGTTTTTCTGTAGTTAGTCACTTTTTGACTAACATTCTTGGCGCCTTTCGGGGGATTTTTTGCTTGCAAAAATTTTGAACCAGGCCTTCATCCATTGGGAAACGGAGTCAACAACGCAGTTGTAAAAATAATCTTTCAGAGAAAGACAAAGAACACAGGAAAATGCACTTAGATTAAAAGTGAACATTACCTCGTCAAAACTCCCTCTATACCTTAGTATCTCTATTAAAAAAAAATGTCGACTTCTGATTGGCTGCGACTGAAATTTTTTGTTAAGGCCAAAAAAATGGTAATATTTACAAATATTGTCTGAATATACTTATATTATACTGTACATATAATTCCTTTTCTGCTTTCTCAATAGAAATATAACTTTAGGTGAAATGCATTCACCGTGATGGGAAGAACCAATCCATCTTGATCTTTCAACTCGAAAGCATTGAACTGTTTCTCGAAACAATTTCAAATGGTCCCTCCCAGAGAGCATCGAATTTATCATGGTTACCTGGCTTAGCTTTCTTTACATTCCATTTCAAAACCAAGTCTCCCACTCTAAATTTTTTGGCAGTTGTCTTTTTGTTGAACCATCCTTCAGTATCTACCATATGCTTCTGATTGTGATTGTATGATTGCTCTCTTTGTTCTTCTAACTGTAAGAGCTGCATTAGTCGGGCATCCATCGGTTGACCTTCTTCTTCGTTCATCTGATTCAGTAGCTTCAATGCTGGTATCTCCATATGTATGGGAAAAATAGCTTCTTTGCCATAAACTAAAGCGTAGGGTGACGTATTGATGGATTTCTTGATTGAAATTCTGTCAGCCCATAGCGCTCGGTTTATCAGGGAATGCCAGTTTCTTTTGTTATCTTCCAGCGTCCTTTTCGGGATTCTAAGAAGATTCTTATTTGTAGACTCAGCTAAGTCGTTACCCTGTGGGTAATAATTGGAAGAAGTTTTTAGGTATATACCATACCTACTGGCGAACTCAATCATCTTTGCTCCGATGAAGGCAGATCCATTATCTGAGACTAGTGAATCTGGTATACCGAATCTGGTAATCAGACTTTCTACAAACTCAATCACAACTTCTTGATCAGCCTTTTTAGTGGGAATGGCTTCGGCCCACTTGGTGAAATAATCAGTGGCTGTAAGTATATACTTATGACCAGCTGATGAATTAGGTTCTATTATCCCAATGAAATCTAACCCCCACTGCTGAAAGGGCTCTTCAACCTGGATAGGTTTCAAGGGCATGGAGGCATTTCTATTTCTTCCAACATACCTTTGACACTGTTCACAACTCCTGGTGATATTGTATGTGTCTAAAAATATAGAAGGCCAGTAACAGCCTGCTCAGAGTATCTTCAAAGTAGTTGATCTCCCTGAATAATGTCCTCCAGAGAGACCTCCATGAAATTCTCTCAGAACCTTTTGTTTCTCATCTTCTCTTATGCATCTCAAAAGTACACCATCTATATTTTTTTTGTATAATCCTTCATTTTGAAGGGTGTACTTCAATGCTTGTGCTCTAAACCTCCTTCTCTGTGAAGCATTTAGATTTTTAGGACACATACCAATCTGAAAGTATTCCACCAGGTCATCAATCCAATCAGTGTCTTTGGGCATAGAATCTGCTTGTGTATTAATCATCACATCTTGGAGTTGCACTTGTTCATCTGTAATCTACTTGGCTAACTGGTGACACAAGGCTCTACCTCTTACCAATTTTGTGGGATGTATTTCTACATCATATTCCTGTATTTTGGTTACCCAACCAGCATGTTTTTCACCAAGCTCTCCTTGTATGATGAAGTTCCTAACGTCAGGATGTATCACATAAACAAGGATCTTGCTTTGTGATAGAAAATGTTTAAACTTCTGCAAGGACTTCATGACAGCATAAACTTGTTTTTCAATAAATTTGTATCTCTCCTCATGATCATGCATGGTGGAGCTCAGAAAAGCTATGGGTCTTTCTTCGTTATCTATCCCCTTTTGTGTGAGGACTGCAACATAACTCTCTGATTCACCAACAACATACAAGATGAAACTTCATGAATAATCAGGATTGATTAATACAGGTGCTTGGGCTATCTCTTCCAGAATTTTCTTGAAGGCATTTTTCCTAACATCTATCCATTTGAAAGGAGCATCCTTCTTCAGCAGTTCTATCATTGGTTTGACAATTTGTGCAAAATCTGCAATAAATTTGTGCACAAAATTTATTTTCCCAAAGAAATATTGCAAACCTTTCTTATTGACTGGTAAAGAAAGTTCCAAGAGTGCTTTTACCCTGCTAGGATCAATAGCTAGCCCGTCTTTGGAGATGACATGACCGAGTAGGATACCTTCTTCTACCGCAAATATAGACTTTTTTGGGTTCAATGATATCCCAAATTCCCTGCACTTCTCAAAAAAAATTTCTAGATGTGAGGCGTGATCCTGCTTATCATGAGAGAAGACAGTCATATCATCTAAATAGATGACTATGATTTTATTAGCAAGTTCACCAAACGCTACATCCATTGCTCTTTGAAAAGTTGCTCCAGCGTTGGATAAACCAAATGGCATCCTTTGGTAGGCAAATGTTCCCCACTTCGTAGTAAAAGCGGTCTTGAATTGGTCTTCATATTTTACCCATACTTGATTATAACCTGAAAAACCATCCAGTAAGGAAAACCTTTCTGCTCCTGCAACTGTGTGTAGAATTTGGTCAATATGAGGTAGCGGGTAATGATCTTTGAGTGATGCTCTGTTCAGATTTCTAAAATCTACACACAATATGATATCTCCATTTTTCTTCTTGACTGGTACCAAGTTTGCCACCCAGGTGGAGTGTTTAACAGGGTATACTATTTTAGCTTGAAGGAGTTTTAGCGAGTTCTTGTTTCATCAAAGATTCTATCTTCGGATTCACTGGTCTTTGCTTTTGCCTAAAAGGCTTAGCTCCTTCTTCTAATTCTATGGTATGTTGAATAACATCTTTATTGTACACTTTTAGATCACTATACACCCAAGCTATGATGTCAGGGAATTTTTTACACAATTCTATGATCTGGTTCACTTCCTCTTATGTACAACTGATTCCAACCTTAATCATTTTTCCTGGCTCCAACTCTACATCTTTGTATCTTCGTTTATCGACCTTGATTTTCTGGCCAACTGCTCTATCATTGTTATCAAACAGGCTTTCCAGGGTGATGAGACCCTTAGGAATATGATTGTTTTTTAACTGAATAATGTCCTCTTCCTCTTCATCCTGCAGATCCCGGTTGGTTGAGCAATTCATTTCATGGATTAAGAAATCCAGTATCTATTCATCATTTTCAAAAACTTGCCAAAAAATATTTTTATCAAGCACTGAAGGCTCGTATATAAGTCTAACGATTTTAGACTTCTGAATAACATTACTTACAGGACAAAAATTAGCTCCCACTGAAGCTAACAAATTTGCGTGGGTATTCTGTTCTCTAGGGATAAACTTTATATTTAGGGCCTCAAAGGCCTCTAAGAGATCCCACACTTTGTTCTTGTAAGCCTTCAAATAATGTTGTTTACTTATACATTTTTTGGTGACTTGATTCACAATAAGTTCTGAATCTCCATAGATGAGTAACTATTTGATTCCCAATTTCTCAGCCTTTCTTAACCCTAAGCACAGGGCCTCATATTCTGCTGCGTTATTGGAGCAACTCCAAGTCAACCTGTAAGATAAAACCTTTTCCTCTCCGATGGGAGAAATCAAAACTATTCTAGCACCAGCTCCATTCTTGCACCTAGCCCCATCAAAGAAAAGCTTCCACAATTGATTCACAGAACCATCCTTTTCTAGGGAGGGTATCAATTTTCTTTTTGGTTTCTCAATAGAATAGTTTCCTATTTCTGTTTCTATCATGGCATTAAAATTCTATAGAGAAAACTCGTCCTCAGCTTGGAGCTCTTCTAATGTTTCTTCCATTAGATCTTCTTCTATTGTTTCTTCAGTCATCATATTTACATGGTCAGTTTCACCAATATTTTCTACATGAAATGTAGATGGTTTCTCATTAAAAATATTGATCCTTCTACCTTTGAAAGGTATCTCCAAATGAGAATAATCTAAGGATAAGTATCCTCCTATATTTGTTGTGAACTCTCTGGATAGACACATACCAAAATAGGGCTCCAAGTCTATGACTACTACCTCTTGTATGACTGTCATCTGAGGCATTTTATGCAGTCGTATGGGAATATCCTTTATCACTCCTACAGTTTTTACTGGAGTACCATCTAACTGTAGGACGCCTACGCTGCTCCTAGTGTACTCCATTCCCATAATATCACATATTGCTTTGGGTATCACAGTGGTAGCAACGCCTGAATCTATCATGCAATTGTGGACAACCCATCCTTCCATTTGAAGGGACAAATAAAAGGGTGGTGGCCTGTTCTTACCAGTGGCAGACGTCAAGTTCGTTAGAACCATTTTTGAAGATGATGCAGTCCTACCTCCATTTTTCATTGTTCTTAGGGATTCCTGTAGGAGATCAATTTGACCCGGGATTTGAAGAGCATCATACATACTTGCCTTAGAAGGAGTCTTTTTCATTTCCTCTACTATACTGAATGTAGGTGAATCAACTATTCTTTCTCTTTCTTTGGCAAAAGTTTCATATTTATTTTTGTATCCCTGGGTAGCTTCAGTTCTTTGCCTTTTTGTCAGCGAGGGGAATCTCAACCTTTCCCTAGCTTGTTCTTGGGTTTCATTTTCCCCCCAAGGAATAAATTCTTTGTGTGTTTCTTGCCCTTGAATTTTGGTTGGAAACTGATATTTTCTTTCCTGAGGGAGACTTCCCTTAGGAGTTTCTTTGGGAACTTCCTTGGGAGCAGGGGAAACATTCAATGGTTGAAGCTCTTTAGGGTCTACTTGCGGTGGTTTCTTACCTGATCTTGTCAAAACTGAAACCTGTTCTACTGTAGGCATCATGAAGTTGTGGTCCTTCTCTCTAATTATATTTACATGGCCTTTCATTTTTTCTTTACTCTTTTCAACTGCTATACTTTGTACATAATGTTGGTGTATCATACACGAACTTTCCCCATGTGGATCGTTACATGTAGTACACCAAAAGTTAGAATCAGTGGGAGGCTCTTCGGCCTCCACTGTCTCATTTGTATATACCGTGCTCGGTCTCTCTTGTCCCCTATTGCTTGATTGTGTTGCATCTCTCGTTACCTGAGGGAACCTCCTTGGCAGAAAATTCCTTTCAGCCTCTCTCTTTTTAATTGATGTTATATCATTTGCTAGATTTTTCATGGTGTCCAGGATAAGAGTAAGCTGATTATCGAGGACTTGTTGAGGAGGTGGCACAGGTAATGCAGGTATAGCAAAAATAGGAGGCAATGCCAAAGGAATTTGAGGCATTGGTATTGTAGGTACAGAGGGTGATCCATTCCATCTTGGAAGATCTGTGAACTTCGATTCAATAGAGCTAGGAGAAGCAGCATGAGTAGCCTGGGGAATATCAGGAAAAATGGGCATTATTGCTTTGGGTGGATACCTTCCAGTGGCTATGAGATCTCTCTCTGCTATATAAGCTTGTTGATAAATGGCAGGGAATGTGAATATTCTTGACTGTCGTATTATCATACTAATATCTGAATCAAAGGATCTCAGATAGTAATATATTGCTTGCTCTTCTGTTGGTTTCAATCCTTGAGGAATCCTTTCCCAGGTCCGACTGAAATGGATATTGAAGTCTACAATTTCTTCTTGAGGATGTTTCCTTATGATCATGAACTGGTTCAATAAGGAAAATGGATCTGCATGTTGATTGAATTCATCCACCAACTTTCCAGTGAGCTCTGCCCAGGTGGTAATTGATTGAGGAGGGAGTGCACGATACCAATAGAGCATTTTACCCTTCAGAGAGATAACTAGCAATCTGATCATCACATCCTCCTGTGTGATGTTATAGGTTGCAGCCATTGCTGCTACATCTAAGCAATGTTCATATGTTGTTTTTCCTGTTCCATCATATGAAGGCAATGCCTTCAATGCTACGCCAAGAATTTGATTATGGGCTGCTAAATTTAGTGGACCAGTGTGGTTCCATATAAGATAAGATGGTGGTGGAGGAGCGGCCATTGTAATTGCTATATTCGTCTAAACTATTGGGGTTGTAGTAATAGTTGGAGATGAACCAATGATAGAATATGGCAAAACAGAGGGTATAATGGCGCTATTATTGGTAGCAGGTGGATTTGATCTTGCGGATAAAACTGGATTCACTCTTAAGCTACCAAGATGAAACTCGAAGAACTCAATGGGCTCTTCTGAGTTTTTTGATTTGGATCTGGTTATCATATAAACATATACTAGCTTTAACCAGGTCTAAAAATATAAGGTATTTTCTGGGTCTATACCTTCGGACGGAGTCGCCAGGTGATTGGGTTTTTTATTCTAAAGATCAGAGGCAAAACACCAAACCTTGTAAAAATAATGTGGGATTTAGGGTCCCACCGGGCATGCCAAAAACTTTTGGAACAAAATCTGCCTTGGGTTGTTTAGTTGCGCCTTAGATTTTGTCAACATTGAAAAGACGAGAAGGTTTGAGACTTTTTGCCTGATCTCCAGAGAAGGCTGGTTCCTTGAAGTTTTTTATGGGAAAAGGGGAAGGAAGTAATACTGAAAGAGAGGGAAATATAGCTGAAGCTAGATCTAATATATGGTGCAGATTAGACAACAACGAAGACAGATTTACTTACTTCTATCCAAAGCATTTAAACACATTTCCATGCAAAAATTATATAATTTCAGATATGATTTCTAATATTTCGTTTAACATGCGTATATATTAGATTCTCATTCCAGCAATATGATTTATGTATTGCGAAATTTCAGATATAAGAACAAACTCAATTTACAATTCAATATTGTAAGCAAAAATAAAGAACATTAATACATACACTTGCACGATATGAACCAGAAGCCAATGGGAGATGTGATTTTATTGCTTGTATTCGAAGTACATGCATTCAGTCTTGTAAACGTCCAAGAGCCGACCCTTTTTTTGGAGTCGCTCACCCCTATATATACCCTAAAAGAGTATCTTTTTCTAAGTACATCTTACTATTTTACAAGCAATCATCTGTAGTTTCTAATAATACACAACAAGTCTTCTATGAATTAGATATCTTCTCTATAGATTAGATTCTAGACGAGCCTTCTCTATCCTAGATTTTTGATAATCATGTCAGAAATCACTTCTTGGTGTCAGTGCATGCCTTTGATTGCCAAAAATACATTTTATTCCTTTACAGCTAGTGCATCGTGAAATCATGACGTTCTTTCCTTGCTTTGCTCTTTTGCCGCCTCCAGCCGCGAAAATGAGACATGTCACGAAATCGTGACATTCGTCTCTTACTTTGCTCTTCTGCCGCTTCCAGCCACGAAAATGAGACATGTCACGAAATCGCGACGTCCATCTCTTGCTTTGCTCTTCTACCGCTTCCAACCGCAAAAATGAGACATGTCGCGAAATCGCGACATCTTTATGTCTTTTCCTTCATTTCTTCTGGGCGGTCACGAAAATGCGACATGTCGTGATTTCGCGACATTCTTTCCTTGCTTTGCTCTTTCTCTTCTCTTTTGGCCACGAAAATGCAACATGTCACGATATCGCGACACTTTTTCTTTCGTGTTCTTTCTCTTCTCTTTTGGCCGCAAAAATGCAACATGTCGCGATATCGCGACACTTTTTCCTTCTTGCTCTTTCTCTTCTCTTTTGGCCATGAAAATGCAACATGTCGCGATATCGCGACACTTTTTCTTTCTTGTTCTTTCTCTTCTCTTTTGGCCGCGAAAATGCAACATGTCACGATATCGCGACACTTTTGCCTCCTTGCTCCCTTTTGTTGCTCTTGGCCACGAAAATGCAACATGTCGCGATATCACGACACTTTTTCCTCCTTGCTCTTTCTCTTTGCTTTGGACCGCGAAAATGCAACATGTCGCGATATCGCGACACTTTTTCCTCCTTGCTCTTTCTCTTTGCTTTGGACCGCGAAAATGCAACATGTCGCGATATCGCGACACTTTTTCCTCCTTGCTCTTTCTCTTTGCTTTGGACCGCGAAAATGCAACATGTCGCGATATCATGACACTTTTTCCTCCTTGCTCTTTCTCTTTGCTTTGGACCACAAAAATGCAACATGTCACGATATCATGACACTTTTTCCTCCTTGCTCTTTCTCTTTGCTTTGGACCACGAAAATGCAACATGTCACGATATCGCGACACTTTTTCCTCCTTGCGGTGTTTTGCTTTTTCTTTGATCTTTAGCATATGGGCCACTTCGGTCTTCTTGGAAAATATGCAAAAAGGTGCATCAGCTATTTTTATATAGTTAGTCACTTTTTGACTAACATGCCCACATCAGCTCGATGACTCAAGCAAGATCCTCAATCACCTCATTGAACACAAAGTATGAGTAAACCCCAAGAAGTGTGTATTTGATGTCACATCTAGAAAACTCTTGGGTTTCATAGTATCAAAATGAGGCATCGAGGTAGATCCAAACAAAGTCAAGAAAATCCTTGAAATGCTTCCCCCAACTACCATCAATTAGCTCAGAAGCTTGTAGGGAGAGGTCGCGTCAATCAAGCGCTTCATAGCGTAATTATCTGACAAGTGTCGACCCATGAATAAATTATTACACAAGGGGGTAGCATTTTACTGGGATGATGAGTTCTAGTCAACCTTTGATGACATTAAACAATACTTGGCTTCGACACCAGTATTGGCACCACATAGACCATGAGTGTCGTTCTACTTATACATCTCAGCTACTGAGGTGCCACTGGGTGCCATGCTAGCCCAAAAAAATGAACTACATAAATAATAGGCTACTTACTATCTTAGCCGCACCCTGGTCAGTTATGAACTTAACTATGCAAACATCGAGAAGATATGCTTAGTAGTGGTATTTGCCACCAAAATGCTATGCCACTACATGCTGAGCAATACGATGTATGTTGTCTCTAAGGAGAATCCATTGTGGTACATGATGAGTCATACTTATCATAGTAGCCACACGACAAAATGGATTATGTTGTTGACAGAGTTTGACATCGAATTTATTTGAAAAAAGTCCATCAAAGGTCAAGTCATCGTCGATCAACTAGCAGAGGCTCCTCTCAAAGACGATCAGCCTCTGACCGTAGAGCTACCCAATGATGGGGTCTTCCATGTCTCAGAATTGCTAGATTTTTATGAGCCTGAGTCACAGGCCAACATAACCTTATTCTTCGATGGTTCTAAATGTGAGCAAGGGGGTGGCATGGGAATCATATTCTTCACACCGCAAGGGGCTCCAATGTCGCTATCATTTAAACTTGATTTCTCATACACCAACAACAATGTCGAATACGAAGCCTTGATCATAGGTCTTTAGAAAATAATCACCATGAACATCAAATGCTTGAACATCTTTGGTGATTCACTATTAATTGTAAACCAAGTGAAAGGGGTATTCCAATGTAAATGCCCAGTTCTATAGGCATACAAAGCCCTTGTGGATAAATTCCTAGAAAAACTTGAATGGTACGACATCAAGGCACTCCATTGATCATTGAATAATTTTGTGGACACTATGGCCTCCTTGGGGTCACTAATCCCGCAAGACCTTTTTGGTGAGATGACAACCATTCAAGTCAAAACATTATCACAATTCATGATGGAGCGGATAAGCTTTGACCTAAAGCTAGGAATCCACCTAATCCAGATTGAACCATCTTAGGATAGGTTCTCTCGAATCCATGATAGTCTGAATCATGCCAACTAGGCATCATTGTTCTCCCCGACCCCTCTTAATAGCAACACAATGCTATTATTACAAGTTCTTTCCCACTCATATTTTGCTAGGGATGAACTTCAAGCAGGATTGGCAGTTCATACCATCGATTTTTCTGATCAGTAGGATTGGTACACACCCATAATAGACTACCTCAAGCTAGGTAACCTCCCACATGGATTGACACACATCGTGAAAAGATTATTCAAATAGAAAGTGGCAAAACATGTCTTACTAGGAGACATTTTGTACCGTCGAAGCTACGAAGGGATCCTCCTCCATTGCTTGGACCAGTAGGAGTCCGCTTGGATGATCACCCAAGCACACGATGGTACATGCATTGGCCACTTTAGTGGTATGGCCATTGCAAAGTGCATCCTTCGCATGGGCTATTATTGGCCATCTTTAGAGTGAGATTGTTGCACATATGTAAGGAAGTGCATGAAATGTCAACATCATGCTAATTTGACATATGTACCTTCTCAAGCCTTGTAGTTGATCCAATCAGCTTGGCATTTTTTGTAGTGGGGCTTAGATCTAATTGAAAAGATCTCCCCTATGTCATCAGGTCATCACATGTTTATCATAACGACCACAGAGTACTTCACCAAGTGGGTGGAAGCAATTCCGCTTACCTCTATGACTAGGACCCACATTACGGAGTTTATTTTACATAACATCATATGTCATTTTGGTATTCCATCCAAGATCATCTCGGATAATGGGATATCATTTAAGAACAAATATGTGCGTGCTTTGACAACAAAGTACAAAATTCAGCATAGTTTTTCAACACCCTATTATCCGCAAGCAAATGGGCAAGCAGAGGCGTCAAACAAAATGCTAGTTGCCATCCTTAAAAATATGGTCATAGATAGTCATAAGGATTGGCACATTCAAATCCCACTTGCTCTTTGGGCTTATCGCACTAGCATTCAAATTCCCACTGGGGCAACTCCATTTTTGTTAGTGTATGGCTCTGAGGTAGTTATGCCTCTCAAGTTGAAAATATCTTCCCTATGCATATCAATGCAAGAGTTCATCGATGATGACACTGCACGACAGGCCCAGTTAGACCAGCTTACGTTGCTCGACAAATGACGCATCAATGCTCTTGAGAATTTACGTATCTATCAAGAGTGACTTAAGAAAGCATATAACATGAAATTTCACTTGAGGGACTTTCAGGTTGGTGACTTGGTCTTAAAATAGAACAAAAAAAAATCTAACTTACCGCCCCATCTAAGGGAAAAGTTCATGGCAAACTGGTTAGGTCCTTATGTAATTGACAGTAAAATAGGACTTGGAACATACTAGCTCGCCTCTCTTGAAGGAATAAATGAACTAGAACCCTTGAACATCAGTCATTTGAGGCCATTCCACATTTAAAAGAGCCATAGCCCACCCCAAATGCTCCAAGGATTCCAAAAATTGCTTGGTCAACCCAAAAATGCCCCAAAGGTACCTATAAATTCCTTTGGTCAAACCAAACGCTCCAAGGATTCCAACAATCGCTTGGTCAACCCAAAAATGCCCCAAAGGTACCTATAAATTCCTTTGGTCAAACCAAACACTCCAAGGATTCCAACAATTGCTTGGTCAACCCAAAAATGCCCCAAAGGTACCTATAAATTCCTTTGGTCAAACCAAACGCTCCAAGGATTCCAACAATCACTTGGTCAACCCAAAAATGCCCCAAAGGTAACTATAAATTCCTTTGGTCAAACCAAAAGCTCCAAGGATTCCAGCTATCGCTTGGTCAACCCCAAAAATGCCCCAAAGGTACCTATAAATTCCTTTGGTCAAACCAAACGCTCCAAGGATTCCAACAATCGCTTGGTCAACCCAAAAATGCCCCAAAGGTACCTATAAATTCCTTTGGTCAAACCAAAAGCTCCAAGGATTCCCATAATTTCTTGGTCAACCTAAAATGCCCCAAAGGTGTCCATAAACCCTTTGGTCAAAGCAAAAGCTCCAAGGGTTCCCACAATCGCTTGGTCAAAAACAAATTTTCAAAAACAAACAAAAACAAAAGATAATCAAAAATAACAAAAAAAATGCATCTCCATCCATGCATACTCTTAAAAATCAAAACACAAAAATATAATAAACTGCATTAGGCATCACATCCATACATGGCATATTTGCTGGTCATACACATCATAAGCACCATAGACTGTAATTGCTAGGCAATTCCATCATTTTCCACATTCAGTCCATTTTGTAAACACATCCATCTAGAATAACGCCATCCACATTTTTTTATCATAGTCAATTGTTTGCTAATGTCTCTAGGGTTTTTCATCATTCAGATGTCTTTAGATTTTTGGTCAAATGTTGTACGAAGTCAAACAAATTTTACAAAGGTAGAGTTTTACTTGGATCACACCTCGTTACGTAGCATCCTCACACAAGTTAAAACACATAAAAATTCCCAAATTGTGTGAATGTAAGAGAAACCTACAAAGTAGTCTAGGGTACCATAGGTGAAAGGTTATCCTGCTCATCCCCCTATGCGAATGGTTTGAGAATTCTAAGAATTGAAAAAAGGAAAAACTCTTGCCCATCCAATTTCCCATGATAAATAGTGGTTAAAATCCACTATAAAAAAACCCCAAACACCTTTGATCCCCAAAGTTGTAAGGATTCGTACTACACGCCCCTGACAAGGATGGGTAGTCATCCCCAATGCCTAAAATATAAATTTCATTATATAATCAGATCCCCAATCACCTTGGTCCCCAAAGTCATAAGAATTTGTACTATACATCCCTGACAAGGATGGGTAGTCATCCCCAAGGTCTAAAAGATCAATGCCATTACATAATAAGATCCCCAATTGCCTTTGGTCCCCAAAGTTGTAAGGATTCGTACTACACGTCCATAACAGGATGGGTAGTCATCCCCAAAACCAAAAGGGATCAATGCCATTCACAAGCCAAAAACCTATGAGCTCAACTTTGAAATCCAAAATGCAAAATCAAATAATAGTGGTTATCACCACTATTCAAACCCCTTGCTCAAAAAGCAAAACAAAAGAGAAAAATAAACAGTGATTTTCATCACTATGTATGAGAGCAAGTATCCCAACAAGTTGAGCAACCGAAAGATGCCTGAGATTGAATACCTAGAATTCTTAGCATTCGAAAAACCATCTAGGTGATCCTCATTACAGGTTTTGTGGACAACCTACCTCACAATGGCGGCATCCTAAATGCATGACGATATGTCTATCATATTAGATTTGCGTATGAGCAGAACAATGTTTGCATGTGGATGAGCTAGCTTATGGTACCTTAGATTGTCCCGTGGATTAATATTACTAAATACAACAAAGGAGTTAGTGGATCTAATTAGGTGATCCTCAATACAGGTTTGGTGGATAGCCTACCTGGCACTGGCAGTATCCTGACAAATACCACATAAACAAACTCAATTGCACACACAGGGATGTGAAATAACTTTGTCAAACTCAAGTCTGATTCGTACCATTGTTCAAAAGTCTTGTAAGATAAATGTACAGTTTTGGATAGTTAGTTAAAACTTCTGAGTTTCAAAAAATCCTTAACTACATTCTAGAACACCTGTGGTACATTCCATTCGTACATCACAATCAAAAAATACAAACAAAAAAATATATTACACATGCAAAGTCATTCCACAAAATAATCACATAGTACAGAAAGCCAGTAAATACTGTACAATCTATGGTGCCACCGCCAAGTTATCAATAAATTATTTCATCCATTCCATATGCATACATCATATAATTAGAAATAGTCACATTCATAATAACATATGCATACATCAACATAAATAAATGTGCATAAAAGTAACAATAAATCATGACAAATGTATAAACAAAAAGAAATTCATGTATATATATCACCAAAAATGCCCGCAGGCTACAATAAGTCGGTCCTCTAACCTCACAAAAAAATCAAAAACTCAAAAAACCCCAAGTCTAGGGAGTCGACCACCATGATCACGCAATATCGATGCGACTAGAACAACACCCAGTGGTTTGGGTCCTATGGGACCTCTCAAGGTGGCTGCTGCCATCCCATACATCATACCCACTAGCGCTACCCTCACCCACCTGCCTACGATGAGAGGAAGCAGACTACTTAGTCTCATTGTATCTTGTTTGACGTGAAGATCCACCTCTAGTGAGATTAGGTAATTGTCCACCAAGGTGGATAATCTCGGCCTCCAGCTCCACCAGGAACCGACCCCACTCCACATCCTGCCGATGGTATATAGCCAATGCTTCATCCCGCTGTGCCAACTAAGCCCACAAGCGATCCCTATCGGCACTGTGCTCCTCGTCCCATCTCTGTAGTAGGTCCTCAAATAATGTTATCTCAACATGAAACATAGCCTACCTATCTCCTAGGACTGCTTGATGAAGAACACAAGCTTATACTAAGAGGGGGGGTGAACAATATAAGACCTCTTTTTAATTTTTCCTTTATACTTCAAAATAGTAAAGCAATATACCCAAAGAAATATCAAATAAATGCACAAAATCATCCACAAAGTGACACCAATTTTAACGTGGTTCACCTAGAATGGTTGGGCTACGTCGACAAAACTTTTCTCTAAAATTTATCTCAAAGTTCTTTGGGAAACCTTCCCAATTACAATGTTTATGAGCCTCGACTCAAAGGAGATACCTTCCCCCAATCTGAATTTATGAGCTTCTGCTCAAAGGAGATACCTTCCCCCAATCTAAATTTATGAGCCTCTGCCCAAAGGAGAAACCTTACCCCAATCTGAATTTATGAGCCTCTGCTCAAAGGAGATACCTTCCCCTCTACTCTGGATATGATCCCTCAAAAGATCAACTGTCTCTACCTCTTGCCAGCATGTGGAACTCCTTTCCATCAAAGACCTTATGTCCTCAATGCTTAGCCTAAGAGACCTCTACCTTCTATGATCACATCCACAGCAGCTCAACAACCTGTACCAAACACAGTCAGTCGGTCTAGTACAAGTCTTCCTTTGTCTGTAAGATCTGTCCAACTCTTGAACAAATCAATTCTCTGTCCACAAGCATTCTCAAAGACTTGCCAAATCTGTCCTCAGGTTCTCTGATAGAAGCAATGTACCTTTGTCCTCAAGTTATCTGATAAAACTATCAATCTCAACTCACAAGTCCTCTGCTAGGACCTGTCCAAATCTACTCACAAGTCCCCATCAGAACCTGTCAAAAACCTGCTCACAAGTCCCCAATGAAACCTATTCAAAACCTGCTCACAAGTCCCCAATGGAACCTGTCCAAAACAGCTCACAAGTTCACCAAGAAAAAAACTTGCTTAGCATGAACCCACAAAGAGAATTGTTAGAGACCCAATGTGATTCATCAACCTCATAGAAGCATAAAGAGAATTGTTAGAGACTCAATATGTTCTATACTTAACTCCCAATATCAATCTCAAATCTCATAGAAACATAAAGAGAATTTTTAGAGACTCAATATGTTCTATATTTAACTCTCAATATCAATCTTCAACTCAATCTCAAATCTCATAGAAACATAAAGAGAATTGTTAGAGACTCAATATGATCTATACTTGACTCCCAATATCAATCTCAACTCAATCTCAAATCTCATAGAAACATAAAGAGAATTGTTAGAGACTCAATATGATCTATACTTGACTCCCAATATCAATCTCAACTCAATCTCAATCTCAAAAGAATAAGATAGATGTAGTATGCTTTTCTCAATAACATGAAACACAACCCAACAATTGCCAAACATGCAATATCTCATATAACAATGCTACTCATGTTCTTTCCACAACCAATATCTTTTCTCAACCAATTAGGGCTTTAACAACAATGCTTATAGACAAGGTTTAACCAACATCATTCAACTCAACATTAAATTTGAAGCATTCAACCAATCATCACAAGAAAAGGAAACAAGTAGAAATCCTTTTCCCTCCAAAGATATTTGAACAAAAAAACCACCAACACAATATCACCAAATGCAAAGAATAACTTGCTCAAATCAACTCAATGGAGTAAGCCCAATATCATGAATCAAGTAAAGCAATAACTTGATCAAATAACCTCTATGGAAGCAACTCAACCATCAAACTCAAAACAACCAACCAAGGGTTCCACCAAATCAATGCAAGTAGCTTGACTCACAAATACAAACCCTAGTGCACAAAGCTTCCACTATCTCAAACCAAAAATTATGCATTCATCAAAAAACTCTCCTTAAGGATAACAATGCATAAGTAGTCTTCAACAAACTAGAAAATAGGATTTACACCCAATCAAAGAAAACCTAGTTGAAAACCTTTTCACTCCAACCTTATTTCAGAAAACATACACCAATCATACTCATAAGAAGAATGTGCCCATACCTTATTGGAGTAGAAGAAAATTGATCCTTAAAGTCTGTCACCACACACAACCCTCAAACTTCCAACCAAGTTAGGGTTAGAACCAAGATAAATGAGCATATATAAAAACTTTTCTTAGTACACCTTTTAGCTTCTCTTCTTTTGAAAACAACCACCAAAGAAGCCAAAAACACAACAACCAAAACTTACACCTTATATCTCCATTTTAAACTTTAGCATAGCAAAAGACTAATCTCAAAAATACAACCAAACAAATATCCCCTTATTTCTCCTATCTTTTAAACAATGCTAAACAATGCCAAACATTATATCAAGAAATTAATCACACCTTAGAATGGCTGCCCTTGAAGAATTCAAAAATCATGGAATGGATGCCCTTGACGAATCCAAAAATCGCAGAATGGATACCTTTGATGAATCCGAAAAATGCGGCACAAAATACGTTTTAACAAAAACGTGACTTAATCCATGCACAACTCCCTCCGCGGGAATCGAAATGCAGACCTCCACCTATGCAAAGCCCAAAAACAGCCTATGCTACCACTAGCCCACAAGGGGCTAACGAAGTCTAAGACAGACTTCCTACCACTTCAATAAACAAGCACTTTGTAAGTTTTTCAAATGTGAGCTCTCTTCTTCCGCGGCGTCAACAGAGCATCGATCGCAGCCAAAAATTAATGCATTCAAAAATCTCAAGAGGAGTTAAACCTTAGAATCCTTCCCATATTTATAGTCCATTCGTGGACTTTAGAACACGTCGGCAACAGAGAAATGTAATTTCGAATTTAATCGAAATTGCTTTCTAAAGTGTTTAAAAACCCTTAATTAATTTTAATAAATTAAGAATAAAAAAGGTTTAAAAACCTATAAGTATTTTTAATAAATTAAAAATAATTTCTCCCTTAATTAATTAAATAATTAATTAATTAAAACCTTGAAGGGTTTTAAATAATAATTAAATAATAAAGAGAACCTCCATTGGTTTTAATAAAAACCATTTAACTTGGTTTTAATAAAAAACCTATCCAAAAACCTTATCCAATGGAATCTCTCCGGATTCTCTTAAGAATATTCTCTTGGAATATTTCACCTTTGAAGCCAACACATCCTCTTAACATTAATGTCATTTCCTTTTGACATCAATGACAACTCATAGACAAGGAGCTAGGATCTCAAACCCAAAATTGCCAACAATCTCCCCCTTTGTCATTGATGGCAAACCATGCTTCTCAACAACAAAAACTCAACATAACAGCTCCCCCTATCTTGAGGCTCTCCCCCTCACTCAAATCTCTCCCCCTTTGTCATAAATAGCAAAGGGTCACCTTTGGGGCTCGGGACTAAGAATGAGCCTCTTAGTTTAGTCCCTCCCCCACCTCCTGATGAGGTGATTAATTCTAGGGTGGGAGTAAAACTCCCATTAGGCACTGATCATCATCAACATCTATAACTTCCTTGTCGGGCCTTATCTTAAACTCTTTGTTTGTATTCTTGTTACTGTCACTGTTCTTGTTCTTGTTCTCATCTCTGTTCTTGTCCATGCCTTGATCCTTGGACTTGATCATGCCACTGTTCATGTTCCTGTATTATGGAATTTCAGCTCTACACTTTCTAGCTATGTGACCTTTATTGTTGCACTTATAACAAGTAGCAATGTTATTTCTCTACGGTAAACCTGATCTTTGAATCCACCAGTTTTGACCAAACCTATTTTGGCCAACCCTATTTTGACCAAACCTGTTCTGGCCAAACCTGTTATGACCAAATCTGTTCCTATTATTTGCCTTGCAATAAACTGCCTTGTGCCCAAACTGTTGATAAGAGTAGCAATACCCTTGAAATTAACTAGCACTTCTAAAACTATCATTTACCTTCTTCACTTGATCCATGCAATGTGAAGCCATGTGACAAAACCTATGACAAGCAAAAAATCTGCCCACCCAAAAACAATAATTAAATTGCCAAACAAAGAATTTGATAAACGTCCTCCAGAGTCACTGTCATCTCCCCTATTGGGAGATGAAAGGTGTTGCCAAAAAAATTTATCAGGGCAGTCAGATATGCCTGATCCCCCACCACAGGCTCTAACCGAGTCACCTGCTTGAGCCCAAGGGCATCAAGCCACTCCCAGTCTACCACAGTCAGCACCTCCTTGGCATCAGAGAATATCGTTGGCTGACGATACCGAATCTTCACCACTTGCATAACAAAACAACACAAAAACATTAAAACTGGACAAAAAGAAAAAAACTGTATAGCACTAAAACAAATATACAATAATGTATACAAACTATACAACAAAAAATTTAATAAATTGTACAGCAACATTAAAAAAATGCACAGTAAAAAAATTCAAAAAAATCAATAAACAACGCAAAATAAAACAAAATTTTAACCTAGGGTTTTTAACCTTAGTTTAAACTAAAAAAAAAAACACAAAACAAAAACAAAAAAATTAAAATAACAACAAAATTTTTAACCTAGGGTTTTTAACTATAGTTTAAAAAAAAAAAAAACAAAATAAAAACAACATTTTAACCTAGGGTTTTTAACTCTAGTTTAAACTAAAAAACAAAAAAAAAAACAACAATTTAACCTAGGGTTTTTAACTCTAGTTTAAACTAAAAAACAAAATAAAAACAACATTTTAACCTAGGGTTTTTAACTCTAGTTTAAACTAAAAAACAAAAAAAACAAAATAAAAACAAAATTTTAACCTAGGGTTTTTAACTCTAGTTTAAACTAAAAAACAAAAAACAAAAAACAAAATAAAACCAATTTTTTAAAAAACTAGGGTTTTGATCTTAGTTTAAAAAATGTCACACAAAATACAAATACAAAACAAATAAGCTAGGGTTCTGATCTTAGTTTAAACGACAAAATGAAATACAAAATAAATTAATTACGATTTTGCATTGTAAAATAAAAACAAAAAAATAAAGAGGAGAACCTACCGGTCTTGCCTCAGCTTCGCCACTCGAAGATCCGGTCCATGCACTCATGGTATCCATGAAATATCAATAGCACTCCACTACGTAGACTCGACCTCCTCCTCACAGCTCCAAATCGCCAGAAAAAAAACAAATGCAAATGATTCCAAAACCTAGTTTTGGATCTTATATAGGCTCTTAGGACTGTAATCGTTCCACCCTGGGATGAGCGCTCTAATTAGCACTCTTCCCACCCTAGGATGATTACAAAACTAGTACTCGTCCCACCCAGGGACGATTACAGAGTAAGAAAATAAAAGACAACCATCCAAAATGCACCAAAAACAACAATAAAATTACCAAACAAAGGCGTATTTTGTCTACGATTATTGGCATCCAAAACTGACATCAGGGTCCCAAATTATCACTATACTACTCCCTAAGAAGGCTACCATAGCCGGACCGCTCCACGAGAAGATGAATTTTTGACAATTTCATCCCTAGAAGGCATCACAAAAAGGGTCAAAGCCCACCCAAAAACAATAATAAAATTGCCAAACAAAGGCGCCTTTGTGGTTGACGTTCTTGGCATGCAAAAATGATGTCAGGGCCACAAATTATTAATATCCTACTCCCTAATAAGGCTACCATATCCGTACCACTCCACAAGAGGACATATTTTTGACAATTTCAGCTCTAAAATGCATCACAAAAAGGGTTACAACCCACCAAAAATAGGTCAGATTGTTGGGAAACTACATAAGCATTCAATGGAAAACAACTGAAGGCACCCTTACCATAAGTCATCTTGGGTCAAGCGACTCGTCGCTTTTCTCATGTCGATAATTCCCTCATCGATTCATCACTTGAGTTGGTAGTCACATGTAGTCACCAATCAACAAATATACACCCAATTAAGGAAATGGTATGAATTCAAAGAATCATTGACAAATACAATCACGCTCCTGCTTGGGATAGCAAACAAGTAATAATCACAAGCTGATCAAATTATTAGCATTCTAGAATCATGAACTCAAGGTTACCACAGACAAAAGGTTGCGCCCTTTGCCTATTCATGACTAAACAATGTCCAAAGATCAAGTAACACCTCACCAAAAATTTTAACACTTGAATTAATCTCCTTAGCTCGTCAAAAGCAAGGATTCAAGAATGTGTGCCTTTCCATACTTGGGGCATCAAAATTTGGTTAGGTTACTAAGAAACCCTAATAATTAGTGCTTTGGTTATCTATTTTTGCTTAGCGCTGTGCCACGCACAGTGCATCCCAAAAATGGGAATCTATAGACACCAAAACAACATCAATCCGATTATGTGACGACAAGCACTGATCAAATTTACATACATAGCCCCTAGGGCAGCCCCTAGAGGTTAAATAGTGGTCCTAACTACTCTCACAGTAGTTTTGGAAGGTCAGAGGTCAATTTGGCACCGTTCAGACACTCTGCTACCTATTCATTCCACCCTAGGATGATTACAAACTGGTATTCATCCCACCCTGGGACGATTAGCAGCATTCGCTCCAAGGTGGGGTGAATAGCAGGTTTGATGGGCAAAAGGTCAAACCTTGACAAATGGCAGCTCGGATCCACCACTCAACTCCACCTTCAATGCATGGGAGTGGGAGTGAGCATTTTTGAGCTCAAAGAGGCAGTCATAGAGGCAGTCATGGATCCCTTAATCAGGGAGTAATCTTCTCTCCCCTGGGAAGGCATGATGGCCAAGTGGTGCCCTTGCATGCGTATTCAAAGCAAACCTTCAGGTCTATAAAATGGTGAGTCTTCTCACCCCAGGAAAAAAAATATCAAGAGCATTTGGAGCAACGAAGTGCTACCGAATTACATCCTCAACCCTCACTTGTGCTTCTTACATCCTTGATATTTCTTTTGGAAGGGAGATTATTGGGTGAACATTAGAAGCGCAATCCAGACCCAAAACCCAAACATTTGGCCATAATACCCCACCCAATTTGCTAACACAACTACCTAGGAGGTTTTGGACCCATCCCAAGTGGATTGGTGTCTAAACCAAGCCCCAAACGGTGGGCTTCCTGCCCTCAGGCGCCCCCTGCACTACTACAGTCCTAATCGCCCCACCCCAAGCTGATTAGAAATCTATATTTCTTCACTATTTATTTTGCATCTTATTTTATGTCATTTATGTATGCTACCATTCAAATTTCATGCTATTATGATGAGTTTTGACTGTGTTTTCATTGTTTTCCGCTTTCACTAACATACAGGGAGCATCTTCAAATACATGGTGATCAAGGTAAAATTTGTAGAATCCAACCTTATGGGTTGTCTCAAAATGCCCCATTTTGCCTAACCCCAACTTAGAAGGTGTTTTGGAGGCCTCTGGATGGGAAATTTAGGAGATTGCTTTCTGACATTTTATGATAGTCCTAATTGTCCCACCCCAGAGCGATTAGAAATATTCAACATATTTCTTGACTGTTCATTTTGTAGTGCATTCATGATGGTTTTTGCATGCTTCTGTCCAAATTTCATCTTATTTTGTCATGTTTTGATTACCATTTTAACTATTTCATGCATGCATTGACCGGAGGCCTTGGGGATTACATGTTTTCCTCCATCCATAGGTGCTATTAATCGTTTTCTATTTATATGAATGTAGGATATCAACACTGGAGGGATATCAAGGAACTATAGGAACATTCACGCAAGCAACGACGATTTTTGGCTTACCCATTTCAAATGTGGGCATGCGGAAGATTTCGAAGGGGAGCATACCATCCGTGGTGTAGCAAAACTATATCTAACGCTCCTAGCCCCTAAAAATGAAGGAGATGTATTGTAACCTGATCTCAAAGAAAAAATGATAAAATAAAGGGCTGCACTCTACATTTTCTTTATATCTCGTTTCAGTTCGTTTGTTTTCCCTTTTCATGCACTTTAGTCCTTTTTCTTCATTCGTAGGACTTAGCGTTTCATATGCTTTTGTTTGCATCGCACCCAGTACATATATTGCTTCTATATCCTCATGCTTTCATTAATATTTTATTTTTTGTTGTGTTTATTTTTCATGTTGTTTTTTAGGTTATGTCTTTGTATTGTTTTTTTGTTTTTGTCTTGTTTGTATTTTGTTATGTGGTTCTTGTATTTTTCTATGTGGTTCATGTTGTAGATTATTTTATCTTATTGTGTTTGTGTTTGGTTGTGCTTTTGTTTTTGACACACTCTAGGAGCATGGATTTTATTTTATTTTATTATTTTTGTTGTTATTTACTTATTTTTAAATTAGTTTTGTGTGTTTTTTTGCTCCTTGAGTATGTCAAATGTGGTAGGCCAGGTCCAAGTCCTGGGTATTTTTGATGGAACGGATACCCCTGCCTCCTTAGGTCTTACCCGAAAGTGGCATCCCTTTTGAGATGTTTTCCACAAAAAAAAAAAACCTTAGTAGCCTCCACCTCTTCTAAATAAAAATTCAAAAAGAAGGAAAATACCCCCATAACCTGTACTCACTACAAAAATAATGGTCACTCTACAAACAAATGCTAGAAAATATTACAGAAACTAGAGGCAGCTATAAAGGATCAAAAGATAGGAAATAAAAAACAAATAGGAAAATCCCTTAATGTTCAAGGAAAAACCTCCAATTCTTCCTCTTATTTTTGGGTCTTAGATTCTGGAGCTACTCATCACATGACTGCTTTAGATAAATCTTTTTCTTCTATCTCCTCTAGCTCTAATTGTGGCATAGAAGTGGGTGACTCTTCCTTTATCCCTGTCAAAGGAAAAGGGACATAACCATTGATGGTGGCTCTATAAATACTATTATCTATGTTTCAAACATTGCCACAAATCTCCTTTTCCTCTATCAAATTTGTACTTCTAGAAATGGGAAAAATGTTCTTTTCCCTCAAATAGGATTTGAGATAAGAGAGTTTCAAGAACCCCATTCTCTTATAGCAAAAGGAAATATTGATCATAACTCTCATCTATTTAACTTCAAAGGTTTCCAAAATCTAGAAGGAGCCTCCTATTTTGTGGCTCATGGAGATTTTGAAAGCCAAATTTGGCATGAAAGTTTTTGTCATCTTAGTTACAACTACCTAAAGGATTTGAGAACCCATGATATGGTAATAGGTTTACCCCAAGTATCTTCTAGTGATGGAGTTTGTCCTGGATGTACTCTTGGAAAGCAACATCAAGATCCTTTCCACCCAAGTAGTTCTCTAAAATCCCCTCTAGATTTAATCCATAGTGACTTAATGACCTTTTCAGAATCTTCTTTCAAAGGAGCAAAGTATGCTCTAACCGTTATTGATTATTTTTCTAGAAGATACTGGGTCTACTTCTTGAAGTATAAAAGTGATGTTCTATCCCACTTTAAATTTTTTAAAGCCTTAGTTGAAAATTAGACATCTTGCAAAATCAAGAAGATTCACACAGATAATGGGGGAATACTATAGTAATGATTTCTCTATATTTATTTCAAGTAATGGTATCATTCATCATGATTCTGTCTTCCATAATCCTCAACAAAATGACATTGCAGAAAGGAAAAACCGGACATTAAAAGAAATGGCAAATTGTATGCTCCATTCAAGATATCTTCCAAAAGTTTTTTGGGCAGAAGCTATTAACTTTGCCAATTATATTCAAAATCTCACACCTCATAAAGCTCTTGACCATTTAACTCCTTAAGAAGCATGGTCTGTATCAAAACCAGATGTTTCCTACTTCAATATTTTTGGGTGTATTGCTTGGGCTCACATACCAAAGAAGAAAAAAAGGCTCTTGATAAGAAAAGTAAAAAGATCATATTTATCGGTTATTGTGAAGAATTGAAAGCTTACAGGCTTCTTGATACCTCAAATCATGAGGTCTTATTTCATAGGAATATCCAATTTGATAAAACATTCCCTCAAAAATATCCTCAAACACCCTCTTCCTCCATTGAGCCTTCTCCTATAGTAGAATCTCAATATTATGAAGAGCCAACTCTTGAATTTAACTTTGTCATTGATAATCAAGATGACGAACCTATAAATCCAACTCAATGTATTTCAACTCCTTCCACTCCTTCATCTATGCCAAAATGATCCCGCACCATTGTTAAAGAAGCTACTCCTTACATCCAAAATATTCCTTCAACAATATCATACAAAACCATAGGCATTGGTATTATATTTCAGTCTATTTCATCTGATCCTCAATCCTTCAAAGAATCCTTAGGTATTAAAGAATGGGATGATTCCATGGAAAAAAAAATTTCTTCCTTAATAAAAAATGAAACTTGGACCTTTCAAAAACCCTTTCAACCAATAAAAAAAAAAGGAAACTTTGGATTTAGTTCCCTTGCCTAAAGGAAGGAAATTAGTTCGTTGTAAATGGATCTTCAAAACAAAATATGGGCCTAATGGAGAAATAGAAAAACACAAATCTCATCTAGTAGCCAGATGTTTTTCTCAAATTGAAGGCATTGATTATGCAGAAACCTTTGCTCCAGTTTCTAATATGGATTATTTTATATGGGTTCTTGCTCTGTCTACTTCCCATAAGTTGCCCATCTATCAAATGGATGTAAAAAGTGCTTTCTTACATGGATATTTAAAAGAATAAATATTCATGGAAAAACCTGCTGGTTTCTCTCAAGACTCCTCTCTTGTTTGTAGGCTTAAAAAATCTCTCTATGGCCTCAAACAAGCCCCTAGAGCTTGGTATGAAAATATGGACTCCTTCCTTCTTTCAATAGGTTTTTCTCATTGTGATATTGATAACATAGTTTATATTTGGAGAAATTAAGGCAATATCACCATTCTTGTTCTATATGTTGATGATATTCTTACAACTGGTAGTAACTTGACTCACATACAGACTATAAAAGACTCCCTCTCTAAAAAATATTGAAATGGCTAATCAAGATAAAGATCATTTCTTCCTTGGAATCCAAGAAAGTCAAACAGAGGCAGGTATTTCTTTGTGTCAACAAAAGTACACTCTAGATCTTCTTAAAATATTCAAAATGATATATTATAAACCTTCTCCTACCCCCTTTCAATCTGGCATTACTCTTAGTACTTCTTGCTCATCCCCTCTATGTGATGCAACTTTATACCATCAAATTTTAGGGAGTCTGCTATACCTTACTCATACTCACCCAGATATATCATATGTTGTTGGACTCATATCCATATTCTATCATCAATTTCACTTCAGTCATTGGCAAACAACAAAAAGAATTCTCTGTTACTTGTAGGGCACTACAAACTTTGGGCTCTTCTACAAGAGAAAATCCATGGATATCATTGGCTACACGAATTCAGATTGCCTAGATTTAGTAGAAGACAAATTTTCAACCTCAGACTATGTATTTTGCCTTGGTTCTTAACCAATAGCTTGGTTATGCAAGAAACAACAAGCAATAGCCTTATATTCTACAAAGACAAAATATAAGGCAACAATTTTGGCTAGTCAGAAAGCTCTTTGGCTTTGTCAAATTTTGATTGATAGAATTTGGTTTCACCTATGAAAATCCTATTACTCTTTGGTGTAACAATTAGAACACAATTCATATTGCATGTAATCCAGTTGAGCATCAGTGCACCAAGCACATTGAAATACACATGCACTTCATAAGGCAACATATTCAGAGCGGGGACATATACTTGGAATCAAGTCATTTTCTTCTCCATGTTACCTTCAGTTGTGAGATAAGCTTGGAGTTATACAGTTGTATTGATTGCTTTTTTGAGGACAATATTCACCATATGAAGACAAGCCTCTCTTCTTCTCATAGTTGGTTTTTTCCCACATGGGTTTTTTCACCAACTATGTAATGTAAATGAGTACCTAATCAGGCCAAGTTGTCGGGACTCATCCTTTTTTTGTAAAAGAGGACAATCTTCGCCATACGAAGACAAGCCTCTCTTCTTCTAATAGTTGGTTTTTTCCCACATGGGTTTTTTCACCAACTATATATTGTATATGAGTACCTAATCAAGCCAAGTTGTTGGGACTCATCTTTTATTTTTGTATAAAGAGGACAATCTTTGCCATACGAAGACAAGCCTCTCTTCTTCTCATAGTTGGTTTTTTTCCATAGGGATTTTTTCACCAACTATATAATGTAAATGAGTACCTAATCAGGCCAAGTTGTTGGGACTCATCTTTATTTTTTGTAAAAGAGGACAATCTTCGCCATACGAAGACAAGCCTCTCTTCTTCTCATAGTTGGTTTTTTTCCATAAGATTTTTTTCACCAACTAATTATTGTATTAAGAGGACAATCTTCGCCATACAAAGACAAGCCTCTTACTTCTTTTTGATTTATGGTTTTTCCTATTGGATTTTTACCATATCTTCAAAAATAAGACATTGTACATGGGTACCTCATCAGGCCTTGTTGTCGGGACTCATTTGTATGATATCCCCTAGAATCACTTAAGGGGGGGTGTTATAATAAGTGAATATTCTCTTAAGTTCCACTAGGATACACACTTGAGTTTCCACTCCTCTATGTTTCAGAACTCTTAGTGGTGTCTTCATCAGGTCTAATGAGTTGTTGTAATCCAACGACTCTCAATGGTCAACTTTGCTATTTATACAAAGTTGATCCTTGAAATTAATGAATCAGTTCCACTCTTCTCTTCATATTTTTTGTAATTCTTTGCATATATATTATTATGAAATTCTAACATAAACCCACAAAGAATGGGATGGTATATAGGAAGGAATATATACCAAGTGAGGTAAAGTATCTACTAGAGGAGTTTAAAATTGTTGTTGGAACAATTGCCAAATAGATTACCAATAGTAATAAGTATTATCCATCACATGAATTTCATTCTCAGATTGAGTTTCCCCAATAGGGTAGCATATAGAATGATGCCAATAAAGAATGAATAAATAAATACACAAGTTCAAAAGATTTTGAATAAGTGGTTGATCAATAAAATCTTGAGCCCATGTGCAATACTAGTCATACTTACATCAAAGAAGGGTGAAGAATGGTGCATGTGTATATACTTGAGGGCTATCAATAAGATAACTATAAAGTATCAATTCCCATTACCACATATGGTCAATTTGATGGATTTTTTTAGCGGAATAATGTACTTCACAAAGATAAATTTGAATATTGGATGCCATAAAATCCAAATTAGGGAAGGATATGAGTAGAAAACTATGTTCAAGATAAAATATAAATTATGCAAATGGCTAGTTATACCATTTATATTGAGAAATGTACCCTATACCTTTATGTAGTTTATGTACTAAGTGTTGAATCCATTTCTTGGAAAGTTTATGGTTGTCTATTAGGATGACATATTAATATTTAGTAAGAGAAAAAATGATTATTTGTCACATCTGAGATTGGTAATGCAAAGACTAAGGGAAGAAAAAATGCTAGAAAACTTGAATAAATGTAGTTTTACGAATCAATGTACTTGGGTTTTTTGATTTTCCAATAAGGGTTATGGATGGGCCTTAATAAGGTTAAGGAAATTATAAACTACTCATCGCCAAGAAGTAAATTTGAGACCATGTGTTTTCATGGTCTAGCAAGTTTTTATAGGAAGTTTATCAAAAACTTAAATGTAATTTGTGCTCCAATCACAAAACTAATGAAGGAAGGAAAACATGAATTTAAGTGGAAAATTATAGTAGAACGAAGCTTTGAAATCCTAAAGGAGAAGATAATGCAAAAACCTATTCTATCCTTGTTATTTTGCAATAAGGTATTTTAGGTGGATTATGGTCTAATTGGAATAGAAATTGGAGGATCCTTGATTCAATATTTCCTATTAAAATGAGAAGCTACATAAGATAAAGAAGAAGTACTTAGTCTAGGACTGACAATCTTATATCATTGTTCAATTCTTAAATAAATGAAGGTATTATTTATTACCAAAATAATTTATCTTATTCATAGATAATCATGTGCTCTAGCTCATTAACAGTAAAATTTAAATCAAATACATGTGAAGTGGGTAGAATTTATGTAGTCATATCCATTTGTTTTGAAGCACATACATGGTCATTAAAATAAAGTGGCTAATTCTTTGAGCAAAAAAAATACTTGTAAACACAATTTAGATTGAAGTTGTTGGTTTTGAAACCATGAAGGAGCTTTATTCTAATGATGTAGATTTTAAGGACGTTGGGCAACATGCAATAATGCTACTACAAGAGATATGATTTCATGGTTGGATTACTTCATATAAGAGGGAGGATTTTTCAAGGGGTAGCAATTATGCATATCAAGGAGTTCCATAGGGAGGATTTGATAAGAGATAAGCATAGTGAAGGACTTGCTAGAAATTTTAGAGTGGATAATATGATGATTCAAATTTGTCCAAGTTAATATTGGCCTAGAATGAATGTAGATGTAAGAATATTTGTGTAGTATAATTAGGTTTGTTAGCATACCAAGTGGTAACGTTAAAATAATGGGTTGTATCAGCCATTACCAATACCAGAGAGGCTATTGGAGGATGGGCATATGGATTATTTTCTTGGATGACCAAGGAGGCAAAGGGGTAATGATTCCTTTTTTTTTGTTATAAATTCTCAAATATGGCATATTTCATACCTTACAAGAAAAAAAATGATGCTACCCATTTTGTTGACTTGTTCTTTCAAGAAGTTATAATATTGTATGCTTTTTGAAGAGCATTGTGTTAGATCAAGATAAAAAAAAATTTAGTCATTTTTAGCATACCTTGTCAAAGATGTTGGGTATCAAATTTAGCTTTTTTTAGCATATTACCCAGAAACATGTGGATAGACAGAAGTCATGAATAGAATCCTTGGTAGTTTTCTATGATATCTAGTTGGAAAGAAGTCAAAATTATGGGATACTATATTAGAACAAACAAAATTTACATTTAAAAATTCATTGAAATGAAGTACAACCCATAGTCCATTTCAAATTATGTATTGATGATTTATGGAGTACAACTAAATTTCAAAAATCTAGTGCTTTGGTGAAGTATTTTTTTTAGAATATGGAAGACTTACATCAAGAAGCAAAGGCTAATTTGGAAAATAATATCATGAAATACAAGCAATGTTCTAACCTAAAGCATAAAACACAAGAATTCTAGGTTGTATATTTTATTTTGGTGCATTTATGGAAGAAAATATTTCCCAAAGGGACATACAACAAGCTCAACTAGAAGAAGACTAGACCATGTAATTTATTGAATAATTTTATCGCCAATAAAAATGAACTTGATCTTCTAGAAGGGATAAACATACTTCAATATTTAATGTAGCTAAAATATATCTATACTATGGTCAAAATAGCAATGAGGAGGAATATCATACAACTAAAATTCTAGTATAAAAATGGATAACATATTTTCTATAGAAGGAACAAGATGAAATTGAATCCATTATAAATTCTAGAGCAGTGAGAAGGACAAGAGGTAAGTCATATCATGAATATCTAGTTAAGTGGAAGAACCAAGATATTGATGCAAAAACATGGTTATCAGCTTCTAAGATCACCAAGTATGAAGTACCCATTGAAGACTTTAACAATGTTCATGAAATATTATTTTTTTACTTGATGAGTATAATGTGGGAGCATCCACATGGAAAACATGCAAGCAAATGATAACTAGATATATTATGCAAAATAATGGAAACTTCATGTGAAATAATGGATATGAATGTTAGGATTCTTCATCCTAACATAAATAGTTAATATTATTATTTCATTAATTATTATATTATTATAACATGAATAGTCATGTCCCTTCATTATCGTAGCCCTAGGATAATATAAATTAGGGTAGGTATTGTTGTAGGAAGGCATCCAAGAATTAAAGAATATAAGTTATTATTTGAATCCATTGGGAGGACCTCCTCTCCAGTGTCAAAAGAAATTTCATTTCAATGGTGACTATTTTTTATATTCTAAGACCTTGGGGTATTAGCATCTAGTATCATAGCCAAGTTATAACCTTTCACATTATCACTTCCATTTTGACCACAAACTATCTTCATATATACCAGTTTCATCTGTGTTACACTACCATTTTTCTCTCCACCCATTCTTGAAATTCTATCATATCATTAGTTCAAACCGTAAAAAACCCATAAAGTAACACAACAATAGATAAAAGCGAGTTTTAGATATACAAGAACAAAAATTAATATATGTTGGTAAGCTACTATTTTCGATGACCAACTGAAGGTATACCACTAATTATAGCATAAAATTAAACCTCATGGACGTCAAAAACAAAATTCCAATCTCTATTAACATCAAAAGAATTTATTCCATATTGAATAAAAATAAAAAACAACAAAGGAAAATTCATTCTATCATGTGTTGTGATATATTTTGTGACATATTCGAGTTATCGATGATAAAATTATAAAAAATTTATTTTAACCTAAATTTGTAAAGACTTTTTGATCATCGATGCAAATTCTCTAGTACCTAAAAGGTAGCGTGTAAAGTGTTTTAAAAGTTTTAAAAGGTATAATCCCACATTCATGAGATATAATGACCAAAATAGTTTAGAAATATTCAAACATACATTTTTAAGAGTGACTTCGGTCACATTTCACCTTGGAACTACCTTCCTCATGTGCGTAAAATCATAGTCATTGCCTTCCTTTGATTTAAACCTATTTTTTTCTACTACAACCAAATTTCTCGATATTTTTTTTAGTCTTCCACACACCTGCATACTCTTAATTCATTCCAAGTCCACCATTTCAATCATTGATAGTCGTTCATCATATCCCATCGATTAAACCCTGTTCATTCCTCCCACACCCATTTGCCATGAATTTTTACCCTATTGACCATTGATGTTATCCTTGTAATTCACTAGATTGCTCTCATTTATTGTGTTGTAGTCTTTGATTCATCCACTTGTGATACATATCGTAGTCAAAATAATTTGATTTGTGACCATTGTTTTACAATATCCTCTCACACTTCGCTAGAATATCCATTGGTCCCCTAACACTCCATCAGCCTGCCCATTGTGTTGATCACCAATCAAATCATCTTGTGACCATTGTAACCATTGTGATAATACCTATGCTACTGTGTGCTTTCTATGCTCACCTCCGCTGCCTATCTCCATTGTACCTTCTTTTCGCTATCACCTCGTATTTTATTCCCACCTGCCTACCTTCCTACCAAAAATTGCCCATTTTCCTAGCCATTGGGAGGGCTTAAATTCAAACTACAAGCTGAAAATAAATTTTTAAAACATAAAACTTGCTCATATTATTTGACAATAAAATTGTGACAAAGAGAAAATGCTCATGAAGTTGTGAAACCATGTCATCAAAACATGACAATTTTTTTATGATAATTTCGAAGATAATTTTTGTTAAGTTTTTTGTTGCAAAATCTCGATAACAAATTATTAACAAGAAATTGACGACTTCTTCAGCAACAATTGTTGACAATTTTTTGCGTAAATTTTGTCAATGACTCTTTTGCAATTTTTATCGCCAACTTTTTCCAATAGTTTTCATGATGAATTTCAACAAATTTTGTGATGCTTTCAAATGATGACTATGCAAATGGTCGATGTCAAGAGATCACAATCATTGGACCCTACCCTTCAAGAATTTATCCTAGAAATATGCTAGTGGTAGGAAGAACTTAGAAATAATACTATATGAAAAAATGAGTTTCACCAATGGAAGGTCTAAATTAAAAAACCACCTATATGGGAATGACAAAATGCTTACACAACTACTAAACCTTACCAACCCTTCCATATTAAGTACCTCATCTAGAAGGACATGAATGAATGATGAGCAAAAGGTCTTTGTTATCATTGTGATGAGAAATTTATACCAAATCATAGATGCACTACACAAATATTATATCTTTTGGATGTAGCTAATCCTTATAGTTCAAAAAAAAAGGATAATGAGACGAATGAGCAAGAAGTTATCGATGAAGACAATGAGGTCAATGTACAAGATGTGATCGATGAACTAGTAAACGATGAGGTAAACATACAAGAAGTAACCATGTAAAACCATGTATACCCTCCCCAAATTTTATACACTTGTTCCTTAAAAATAGTGAGTTCTCACCATATGGTAAAACCTTTCCTAAAATAAGGTAAAACAGTGGCTACTCACTCATTTTCCATTGACTCTTCCAAGGAACGACATAAGGGTGTAAAAGTGTTACCATCACTTTTTATGCATCCTCTTGAAGCATTTGAAGAACTCTAAGGGTTTCCACTCCACCGTCATCACACACTTACTAATATTCCTAGCAACCCTCCACTAATGCTTTGACCTTCGCAATATATTTACCTTTGACAATGTCACATTAAAATCATGCAAGAAATTGTGCAAGGACTACTTAGAAGGTGCCTCCTCAACTTCAATAATATTTTCCATCTTTCTAGCTTTGAGAACAAAGATTCTTCTGAGAGGGGTGGCATGTTAGGAACCTCCATCCTAACATTAATAGTTAATATTATTATTTCATAAATTTTTATATTAATATAACATGAATAGTCATATGCCTTCATTATCGCAGCCCTAGGATAATATAAATTAGGGTAGGTATTGTTGTAGGAAGGTATCCATGAATAAAAGAATATAAGTTATTATTTGAATCCATTGGAAGGACCCCCTCTCCAGTGTCAAAAGTAATTTCATTTCAAAGGTGATTACTTTTTATATTCTAAGACCTTGGGATCCTAGAAAGGAATGCTTAGTTGACACTAGAAGTTCGACCAACATGTGTATCTAGCAAGGCATTACCTTTTTATCCTTATAAATTGTAGAAATCAGTTACTTGTTTATTATTCAGCTCACGTATAAATAATACAGTAAGAACAATATTGCCGAAAACCAACCGGCTACAATAGCATGTTGTTATAACCATATAACAACTGCGTTAATAAGACAAATAAGGTTATAACAATGTAGTACGCTAACATCCCCCTTTATTACATTATTTGGGTAATGTAATAACTAATAGCTATACTAGACTACTAACATCCCCTTACATTATTTTGCAATACAAAGTGAGCTGCGAAACAATTCAAATTTGACACGTCCAAGTGCCTTAGTGAAAATGTCCGCAACTTGAGCATCCGTGGGAATGTCTTGAAGCTGAATTCGGTGCTTTGGAACTTCCTCTCGAATGAAATGACATTGTGTGTCAATGTGCTTTGTTTTTTCATGATGGACTGGATTCTTGACGAGGTTCGAGAACACCTTGATTGTCGCAAAACAAGTGTATTGGAGATTTTGATGGATGGCCCATACTTGTCAGAATGCGACGTAACCATATCACTTCGCACACAGCTTCACGTGCGGCGCGATATTCTGCCTCTGTTGAAGAAATAGCAACCACCTGTTGCTTCTTGCTGTGCCAAGAGACGGGACCGGATCCCAGATGAAAAATGTATCCAGAAGTTGACTTGCGATCATCAAATGATCCGGCATAGTCGGAGTCCGTGTATCCTTGCAAGAAGAATTTGTTGTTCCTCTTGTATTCTAGGCCATATTCTATAGTACCACGGACATAGTGAAGAACACATTTTGCTGCTTTCCAATGAGTAATCTTAGGCTCCTGCATGAACCTCGAAAGATAGTTTACAGCAAATACGAGATCTGGCCTAGTATTGGTCAGATATATGAGACTCCCAATCAACTGTCGATAGAGAGTGCCATCTACTCGAGGTGAGTCATCATATCGCGATAATCGAAGTCCATTCTCCATAGGAGTTGCCATTGGCTTGCGATCGGTCATGCGATATTTATCGAGCAATGTCTTGGCATACTTTTTCTGAGACACTTTGATGGTGTGCTCCTTCTGGCTGAATTCCAGACCAAGACAGTAATGGAGAAGTCCGAGATCTGTCATCTCAAAATATTTGCACAAGTTTCTTTTGACAGTAGAGATCATATCTTCTGAACTCCTCGTAATGAGCAGATCATCCACATAGAGTACAAGCAACACTATCTCAGAACCCTGTTTCTTGAAATAGAGGTTTGCATCTGACAGACATCTCTTAAATCCATCCTGCATTAGGTGATTGTCCATTTTTATATACCAAGCTCGAGGAGCTTGTTTCAGACCATACAAGGATTTGACCAATTTGCAAACTTTCTACTATTGGCCTTCCACTTCAAATCCTTCAGGCTGAGTCATATAGACTTCTTCTTGGAGATCACCATTAAGAAAGGCACTTTTGACATCCATTTGGTGAACTTTCCACCCATATTGTGCTGCCATAGCACACATAACCCGAATTGTGGTCATCCGAGCAGTAGGTGCAAAATTTTCTTCATAGTCGATGCCTTCCTTTTGAGCATAGCCCTTTGCAACAAGACGGGCCTTATGCTTATCAATTGTTCCATCTGCCTTGTACTTGACTTTGTATACCCATTTGCAGCCAATAGGTTTCTTTCCATGCGGCAGATCAACAAGCTTCCAAGTTTTATTTTTCATCAGAGACTCATACTTTGTATCCATAGCGGCCTTCCACTGAGGCTCACTAAGAGCATCTTGCACTGATGCAGGTTCAAGACTATCTATGGTAGACATGAATGCCCTGTCATCATCAATATCCATATCCTCAACTTCTCTACTTGGAGTCATAGAAAGTTCCTCAAAAGATTGACAAAGATCATCAACCTCACCAGTTTCTCTGGCTTCTCTTTCCTTTTGAGCCATACTGCGTGTACGAGGTCTATCCAAATTCAAATTGGGAGGAGTGGATAAATTTGCATCTCTGATTGTATTTGTACACCATTTAGGATTCCGCTTCGGTGGTGGTGAAGAAGATGTAGAAGGACCTCCTATCCGTGTTGACGAAGGAATCTCCTCTTCCTTTGGTTCCACAATATCTCGGTGTCTTGTAGATGTGCTCTGTGATGTGAAAGCTTCATCAAAGACAACATCTCTGCTGATATGAATTTTCTTGGTCAAAGGATCTATCAACCGATATCCTTTAGAGTGCTGAGAATATCCAAGAAAAATACATCTCAGTGTTTTCTCATCTAGCTTCTTCCTTTTCTCTTTCGGTATGTGCATGAAAGCTTGACACCCGAAAATACGTAGATGAGATATGGAGGGTTTTCGACCACTCCATGCTTCTTGTGGAGTCATTCCTTTTAGGGCCTTTGTGGGTGCCCTATTCAAAAGATACACTCGTAGTGGTGACGGCTTCTGCCCAATATTGTTGCCCAAGAGTAGCTCCTGTGAGCATACAACGAACCATTTCCATGATAGAACGGTTCCTTCTCTTAGCAACTCCATTTTGCTGAGGAGTATAGGCAGTTGTTAACTGTATCTTGATCCCATGCTTATCTAGGAATGCAAAAAATTCATTAGAGGTAAACTCTCCCCCTCGATCTGAGCGGAGGGTTTTAATAGAAGCCCCTGACTCCTTCTCAACGGATTTCTTGAACTGTTGGAAGAATGCGAAAGCTTCAGATTTCAGTTTGAGAAAGAAAACCCACATCTTTCGTGAGTAGTCATCTACGAATAACTGAAAGTACCTCTTCCCTCCAACACTGTTGGGTGTGAAAGGACCGCATAGATCGGTGTGAATTAGCTCCAGAGGTTTTCTTGCTCTTGTAGAGCTCTTCTCAAATGGTACTCTATGCTTGCTTTCTGCCAAGCGATCGAGCACACCGGCAATGTGGCGAGAAGGGAAGGAAGACCCTTTACCATCTCATACTTGCTGAGCTCAAGTAAGTAGCTAGAACTAAGATGCCCATATCTCTTGTGCCATAGGGAAGTTGCCTCCTTGGTAGAGACAGTCATGGCAACATGTGGAGTAGAGATAGCATCTAGTGCAAATAAGCCATGCTTATATGAAGCTGTTGCAATCTGCTTACCCTTCCTGGTAATTGTACAACACTTCTTTCCATTCTCAACACGAAAGTTGACAACCATATTTCTATCCAGGATTTGTGTCATTGACAACAAATTGTTGGCCAATCCCGGAACATAGAGGACTTTGTCAATCTGACACTTGCCATCAGGAAGAGTGACTGAAACTGTACCCTCTCCCCGAACCCCTGTAGGTTTTATCATCGGCAATGGTGACGAGGTTTGCCCTCTTTGGCCACAAATGATTCAAACCACGATCTGTCGCCGATCATATGTTTACTAGCTCCGGAATCGACATACCAAATAGGATCCCTCTGAGTGGAATCTGTGGTAGTCATGAGCACCTTGTGTGCCCATTCAGAATCTGAGTCAGATTCTTCAACAACAACATTCACCTGGGGTTGCTTGTTCTTATTTTGTGGTTTGTTTTGGCCTTTTTGCTTGTTCTTATGCCAACACCTGTTGGTGTCATGGTTGTCTTTCTCACAGATCTTGCACCACCTCTTCTTCTGTTGAGGTTGCTTGCCTTTTCCTTTCGTATCCTGTTGAGAATTTCCTCCTTTCTGAAAGTTGCCTCCTTTTTGCCCATTACCTTTCTTCCTAGAACCCTGCCTATTGGTGTATAGGGCTGTATTGGAAGAATCATCCTTGTGAAGTTGGCGTGCCTCCTGTTGTTGAAGCAGATTGACCAACTCGATGTAGGTAATTTGTCGTTGGGACACCTGGATGGAGGTTATCAACATATCAAATGAAGAAGGTAAAGCTCTCATCACAAGTGAAATGAGAAGCTTTTCATCCACAATATCTCCTAGAGAACTCAATTTCTCTTTCAACTCAGACACTCTGCACAGAAAGATTTCAACTGTTTCACCCTGCCTCAAACTCAGGTTATGAAGTTGTTGTTGAAGATGAAGAATGGTGGATTCATTCTTCCCCTCATAGATGGTTCTAAGGGCATCCCATGCCTCTTTACCACTTGCTTTATCAGCTATATGAGGTTGCACTTCATCTGAAACAGCAAACAAAATGAGCACCTTTGCTCTACTATCTTTCTTGTCAAAAGCAATCTGATCTGCTGAAGGACCTGTGGATCCTGCTGTTGGTGAAGGCCTTGTTGCTACTCCAGTAACAATATCCCACAAATCTTCCATTTGGAGAATAGCCTTCATCTTATGTTTCCATGGTGTATAATTTGGACCTTTCAATAACTGATGCGGATCAGTCATCAATTTTGCAACAGCGACCATAGTGAAGGTTCCTTATATCACCAAATTGGTCCCCCTTTCGATATACCTTTTGCTAGGCCAATATACCGTACAAAATACCCGCCCTTACGTGAGGGAAACTATAGGTATTTAGAAAGATCAACAAAAATCACCCGCCCTTACGTGAGGGAGACTATAGGTGAATTTTAGAGATCATACGATACGTGGAACATAAGCGGTGCTGAAAGGGAATCGCCTTGTTGATGGCACCTACCGTAGAAGATTCTTCTCATGCGTGGGGCGTAACTTCCCCTAAACACTATGAAGAATACTTCGTCGGGATTTACGCCTAAACACAAGTGCGATAAAGGGTAGTGGATGGAGTAAAAAATGCAAAAATGGCGTACTTATTCCTCCCCGACGATTTATAGAGAACAAGCTCAGACGTCGTTATAGCAACTATATTAGGCGGCGGATACAGTAGCCAAATCACGACAGCTTTACCTGTAAGTGCTGGCCAGAGGTATCGCAAATACCGAACGCTACAGTGCAAATAAATTGCACAGATGGGTTTTATATTCCGGGGACTTAGGGAGTGTTTGATTTTAATTTTTTAATGTTATAGTGCAAAAATGAAATATGCAACATACAACAAAAAAAATGCCCACTAGAATAACCCACAAGGTGTCGGTCACAGCCGAAAATGCACCTTTTACAATGCCAAATTGCTATTTCAAAAAATTACTCAACATCCCCCTTTGATTTTTTGAAAAAAAAATATCCCCCCTTAAAAAAATTCTTTTAACAAAGCATTTTTAATAACTATTATATATTTAAAATTAAAATAAATAATTTTAATTTATATAGTTTTAAAACTTTAGGAAAAATAAATTAAAATTAAATTTTAATTTATAAAGTTTAAAACTATGAAAAATAAATTAAAATTAAAAAATTTTAATTAAAAATTAATAATTATAAAAAAACTTTGAAAAAAAAATATACCTTGGGGGGTCGGCGGGATTTGAACCCCCGACCTGCAGGCTCCCTGAGCCTTACCGCACGGCTCACGACCACGTGAGCCAGCGGGCTGATCCGACAGGATCAATGAGCCACCTCCCTTTTCTACCCGTGCTGCTTCTCCTCCTCGGCCTCGCGCGCGAAAATTCGCGCTCGTCCACCTCGCACCGGGTCGAGTCCGCCTGCTCTTCGTCCCACGCCACCTCGCGCAAGTCGCAATGCAACGGAAAGAGGGTGAGGGTGGAGGTGCGTCTCTGCTGGGGGGGCCTCGTTTTTTTTTTTTTTTTTTTATTAACAGACGCCTGCGCTCTCCAATGCGCTGCGCGCGCGCAGGCTCTGCCGCCGCGGTGGAGGAGGGGGGTATGGGCGTCGTTTTTTTTTTTTTTTTACTTTCCAGACGCCTGCGCTCTCCAATGCGCAGGCTCTGCCGCCGCGGGCGGGGGGGTTTATACCCCCCGGTTCCCGCGCGGGAGGGGAATTTCAAAAATTCCCCCGCCCACCATTCGCGCCTCTCCGCTCCGCACCAAGACGCAGCTCTGACGCGTCTGTCGGAGCCTGCGCTGGCAGCTCTGACATCTCTGTCAGAGCCTGCGCATCAGACCGGAGGGGGCGCGGGTGCCGCGCGAGAGGGAGGTGGGTCCTTCCCTTCTCCGCTCTGCACAGACGCGTGGCGTGATGCTGCGGTCTGTCTGCGTCCTGTGCAGATGACGCCTGCGTCTTGCGCAGCTGGCCTCTGCGTTCTGCGCAGACTGGACGCGTAAGACGTCCGGTCCGTCTGCTCTCTACGCACACCAAGGACGCGCGCTGCGTCTCTCCTTTTTTTTTTTTTTTTAATCCCGGTGGGCTGAAGCGGGCGTCCACGATAACATCGCGCTTTCGCGTTTTTAAAAAAAATCGCGTCGCAACCAACAACCTTCTCCGGCACAGACACGACGCTTTCTGTCCGCCTCTTGCTTCCTCTCACCACTCCCTGCGATCTGGCTCTGATGCCATGTAGAAATCAGTTACTTGTTTATTATTCAGCTCACGTATAAATAATACAGTAAGAACAATATTGCCAAAAACCAACCGACTTCAATAGCATGTTGTTATAACCATATAACAACTGCGTTAATAAGACAAATAAGGTTATAACAATGTAGTACGCTAACATAAATTAGAAGAAAAATGTAGAGTGTAGAGGAGGAGAGAAAGGAGATAAAGGAGATAAGGGATCTCAAAAAGTATATTTGTATTCCTAAATAGATATTAAAATATATTTTATAAATACAACCCTGAACCATGATTTTTGTGAAATACATATTTGATAGGTTATGTACATTACTATGTTTTTGTGTTGACAATATAGGAAACTTTGGTTGTAGTTTATATAGAGAATGACCATGTTATTATATTTGTAGCCTAAGGTGTTAGAATCACAGGGTGTGGTAGTTCAAATTAAAAACTCATCTTTTAAATAACTATGTAAAAAGTTCAAGGCCACACAAGGGAGACATTTTTTAAAGAGAAAAAACATAATACTTTGCTTTAATGTAAGAATCTATAAAATAGCAAATCAACATACCCATTACAAACCTCGAAACCAATTCCATATTCTTGCAAGCACATCATATAAATTTTATCCATTACATTAGATATATTGGATCATATAAGTGACCAATGACCAATGTCTAATGGTTGAAAGGAATAGAGGAAGGTTAGCAAATAATAAATTAAAAGTGTTTGTGTGTGTATATATATATATATATATATATATATATATATATATATATTTTTTTTTTTTTTTTTTTGACACATTGAGGTATCTATGTCAAGCTTATTCATTACTATGAATATATAGTCATATGTGGAAGATACTATAGACTCATCCATAAATGTTATTGATGAGATTTATTTTGATAAGAGAGTTATCATTCATCATATATTGAAGTTATCATAGTATTATTTAATAGAATCATATTTAGATTATCTAATACAAGATCATCTCAAAGAAGGTTGTTAAAAATTAGGTAATCTAGAAACAAGTCATCCAGGATAGGTCCATCTAAGACTATGTTTTCTATAAATCAATATAATCCACATTTGATCATTTAAGGATTATATTCTTTGTGAACAAGGAGATTGATGAATATCAAGGTAGAGAATAATATAAGGATAAATAACGATAATTGTATAAAGGAATTGTGATCATCATTATTCCCTGAAACATGAGGGTCATTACATTTTAAAGAACAAAGGATAATATTGTGAGAAGAATGAAATTTTTTAGAGCAAAAGAGAAATCTGATTCAATGGTGAAAAGAAGATGTGCATTTATTTTCTAAGTTGTTTGGAACACCTTTGAAAGAATTTATTGTTCTTAGATAAATTCATAACACATTTATGAACAAAAGCTATCACATCCTTAAACTTAAAACTTACGAAGAATCAAAATAATTTAAAAGTAAAAATGATGTCATAAATTGGGAAAGCTAATTTTCAATAAAGGAATAAACCTAAAATTGGTTCTTAATAATAGTTTAATTGGATCAATAAAATCTAGTATACCCAAAAATGAAAATAAGGTAGGCATAAAATTAGATATTAAAACCAGCCTACGCTTGACCAAAATTTATATAAATAAGATAGGCATAAAATTAGATATTTATATCATTCTATACATTATCATAACTTATAGATGAGATTTGTAAAAGAAAATAATAGTCCACTATTCTCTAAACTAAGAACTTATCTCTATGATCAAATGTTATAAGATCAAATAGTTATAAACTTGACCTCTAAAAATGAAGGCCCAAGATAGAATCCAATAAAATATCATATGCAAAACTTACAAATACTAGGAGATGGGGTAAGCTCATGTTGTAAGTACAACATAAATGTAACAAAAAAAACTATTTACCAATGAGAAAAGAACTCTCTTTAAGTTAAAAAAAGGTCCGAACTCTCTTTAAATTAAAAAAGGACCCAAAAACATTTCTTGAGAAAATCAATAGTTAAACTATTAAAAATAGGTTCACATAATACATAGGGTCATAATATATTATGTTTTGAGGGATTGATATGAAATCCTTATAATTATTTATAATATATTTTGATTTGAGAGATTGGTTCATAGAATACATATGATCATAATATATTATGTTTTGAGAGATTGATATGAAATCCTTTTAATCATTTATAATATATTACGCTTTGAGAGATTGATATGAAATCCTTATAATCATTAAGGTCTGGTACACAGGAAAAATAAAAATAAAAATGGACTTTAAAATTTTTTTTAGACATTTGTAATTATACAAGGTATTAACTTCCTGGCCTTACATCCAATTAGTCTTGTATTCAGCTCTTGTTGTTGAATACAAGGGTTGTGTTTCGGTCACACACTATAAGATCGTTTGGTCTTGTTATGTTCTGAGATAATGAAATGATATCTGATATTTATAACAAGAATACAATAAAATAATTTAACATTTAAATCAGATTATAAGTTTACTTCATAAATCAGATCATAAGTTAATTTCAAACCTTGTTTCACATTGTTGTTTTAGGTTCTATTCATTAACAGTTATTACTAAAACATTAAACTTAATTTATTCTCAAATTTCAAGTACTATATAATATTTGAGCTTTAAGTTCTATTCATTAACAGTTATTACTAAAACATTAAACTTAATTTATTCTCAAATTTCAAGTACTATATAATATTTGAGCTTTAATAAATATTAAATATATAATCTATAAAAATATAAATGTAGATGTAACCAATCTCTATGTAAAAAAATAATAATAAATTTGGAAACCATCTACCTGGTTAGTCTATTATTCCAGGTTTGTACTTCAGAATTTGAATACCACGAACAATTAGCAGTTTGCTGTAATGTTTGTACATAATACAAGGCTGTCCTGGTATACTAGCGTGAATTGAAATGTCAAAAATCCAGAGAATGTACCATTATAAAAATAAAGGTAAAAGTGAATATGGACTACAATCTATACACAAATGTCCCTTTTATTTATGTATTCCAGGCAAGTTGATAGCAGAAGCTTTTTATCCATCTGACTAAAATCTGCAATAATGGCTTAATACAGATATTTTACTTACAGAACAGAAGCAAACAAAATTAAGAATAATTTTGCCAGAAATGTTTTTGCATTAGAGGAGGATTGAATTATAATGCATATGACTAGTTTGAATACCATGAAAAAAATTGAAAAGGGAAATAGGGCTAGGAAGATGTACCAGAAAAATGGCTATCAGTGACTGCCGTTTTCTCTTGTCCATATCTCTCTCTCTCTTCCTTCCAATCAGCAACTCGTCTGCTCCGCTTTCCATGGAATTAGTGATCCATCTGCTCACTGGAGAGAAAAGAAAGAATGAATAATGTATTCTTAATTACCTCTCCGGCGTACCCTATCTATGGTATACTGGGAGCGAGTATTCTTTTGAAGAGTAATATTTTGGCTAATTGAATTCATTCTTAATTCCGGGGACAAGCAAAGCCGTAGTCGAGCTGGCAGAAGTCCTTTGAACAATTTTTTTTCGATTCTCATCTCATCTTTGAAACATCTCTAAACTATATGATGATACCCGCGAGTTAGGGCTCATAGTCTACCTGACCCCAAGACTCGGGCATCTACAGATATTCATTGACTCCTGTAGCAAGACTAGAATACTTTGCCAAACACGTCCATGTCTTGAACAAGTCGGTCCAAGACCTGAAATAATGACCAATTTTCTACGATCTAGTCTGACACAACATGTGTTACAGATCCTTGAGTAGCATTTTTCCTTGAGAAGATAAGGTTTTAGAGATGACATTCTTGCTAGGTACTTCTCCACTCTAACCACGGTATTCAAGATTTTCATTTTCTATTTTCTATTTTTTCCTTTTTACTACTTGTTCCGCTCTCTCCACGTTTCTAATCTCAACGAAGAGCAGAGGCCTACAAATTGCTTCTTTAACCCTCCATATTCTGCCTACTTTACGCATAGAAAACTATTGTTTATTTTTTCTTAATACGATGTATCCCTTTTTTTTTTTTATAACTTAAATTTGATGCATAAAAATATACCACATCGAAACAACATTTGATAAGAAAAAGGACAAATTACACAGCGGGTTATTTTGAATGTAGAAAGGTTGTCGCCTCAAAGCACATTAAAATATAGAATATTAGTGACACTAATGTCTATGAAAAAAAATAAAGTCAAAAAGTAGCCTTAGATGATGTGAGATATGTTTACATGTCCTCAGAATTATTTTTTATAACTTTTGAAAAATGATTAAGTTAGGTTTTAATAAAATATGCATGGAAGGAGGTATTTTAATAAGTTTTTTTTGGATAAAATTTAAGGGCTACAAATAAGGTAGGTTGGTTACATCTTATATAAAGGTATGTAGGATACGAATAAGGTAGATTAATTACATTTTATAAAATCGATAATTTTTTTTTTAAATCAAAATTTATCAATTGATAGATTAATTGATCTTTAAATATACAATTAATTTTTTATGTAGATAAACTTTCTATATATAATAAACACTTTTTTCGTTTAAATGTTATATTTATTTAAACAATTTTTTTTTAAGTTTATTTACATTTAAAATAATATCTTTACCAATATATAATGGAAAATCATTTGAACAATTCAATTAAATAGTATTAAAAGAACAATAAAATAATTAAAACATAAATCAAATCTATTTTCTTTTATTGGTTTTTTTTTTATGAGGAACTTTTTATATACAACATATCCACAACATGTGAGGGGAGAGATTTGAACCTGAGCCTCTCGAGACGAATTTTTATTGGCTTTTTAAAATAATATTTATCAATTTTATATCTCTAAAGTATAGTTGATTTGGTGAGTTCTATGAACTCTCATCAATTCAAACTTCGACATCCATTATTTGTTGTTTGTCTAGAAGTTTGGTTCATGTTATTAATAATGTAAGAGGTAGTTTAGTTGTTTTCAAATGGAAGATTCTACTCTACCCGTGGCCTATAATGTTAGAGGTTTAATATTGATGGAGGTTTTTGTCTTTCTTTATCTCTAAGTGATGTTTCTCTAGTAATGATTTTTATGGTTTGTTGATTGACAAGTTCGCTTACCATTGAGACAATTTTTTTTTTATATTTTTTATATGTATATTTGGTGGCGTAGCTGTTTATAGTGTAGAAGACTCAATTTTAATTTATTTAAAATTCAAAATTCAATTTAAAGAAGATTATGAAATAGTACAATTCAAAAAATAATGGAGCATAATGTACCAAATATTAAATGCACATATGTAAATTAATATAATGATTTTATTACTAAAAATATAGAGTACAAGACAAACAATATTTATGAAAATATGTGGGGATATAACATTGTTTCTATTATTTATATTGTTACCGTAAAGAGTGCACCTCTCATTATATAATATTTTTTTGTGTATTATAAAAATTCATTGAATTGAATATGAAAGATCACCCACATCAAAATATAATGGTTCTTCATCCATGAGTTAAAAGATCACCCATAAAAAATTGTGATGATTCACCTTCTATGAGCCACAAAATGCAATTAATTAAAAATTACATGAATATGAATTGTTTTTTTTATGTTTTGTCAACTACTACTACTTCAACATAATTAAAATACATTTCAGCTAGAGAATCTAAGAGTATAAAATTATTATTTTTAGAATTGTTTTTGGTTTACATTAAATAGTTTTTGTTTAGAAAGTTGTTGAAATTGTTGTTCTTCCTCTAACATTTTTAATGTTTTTTTTTTTATTTTTTATTTTTTTAATAAAATTTCAAATAACAAGTTATACTCTAATATTGCTAGAAAAAATAAATTTTGAAGCAAATTTAAAATAAAATAAAATAAAAAATATCCACATATATAACTTGAAAAAAAAAATCCTATTAGAGGTGAATACTATTGAATGATGCATTTTGCTTTCATATATAAGAATGAATTCATATGAAATAAACTAGAGGGAGGGATGTTTTTCACAGGATTGCCCAAACTGTCGAACTCGTTTTGGTCATATCTCACTCATCCAGACTCGAATTGAGCTAAAATTTTGAGGGTAGATGCCTGAAAAACCCTAGAATGTCTCCACCAATTTTCATATCATTTGGAGCAACACATATCCTAGCGCATCCCTATGTGTGAACGAGATATTTGGCAAGTGTCTATGCAAGGGTTTCATCTGGGTTGAGTGCAAGCAGCTCCAGAGGTTGGTTTTTAGGGCCTTTGGGCCCTAGTGGCCAATATTTTTATGGTTTATGCTCAATATTTTAGAAGGAAATGTTGCAGGGGATCCAATATGGGTTAGAAATTTGTCTTTCAACAGATCATACTATGAACTTGAGTGACAATGGCTTCCAATTTGCTGCACAAAATAAAAGTGAAAACCATACCTTTCCACGACATCTAGGGCAAGGATTAAAGAGATCACAAAACAAGTTTCAAGAATTTGATCAAAAAATGGCTCATATCTCAAGTGAATCTGGTGCTAAGGTGCACCCACAAAATAATTCTACTGTGAAAACCCCTGTCAAGGGTAAGAATTTCGAGGACTCAGTCCCAAAAATGAATTTTAGGGATGCCCTTCGTGGTGGACAACCTCAGCCCAATGCTAATATCAATCTTAGGGCTTCCCATAAACCTCTAAGAATGCCTAAGATTGATCCCAAGAAAATGGAGTCAGGATGTCTTAAAGCAGCTAATGGAACTCCTATTGTTAAGCTTGATATGGGTAACATTCAGACTGGCATTGAAGATTTGGAAAAAAAGGACTAATTGGTTCGTGGGTTTTCGTTCGAGTCTATCTGCTTTCAAAGTCTGGGCTGCAAAAAATTGGAAAACTAAAGGTGAGTTACAAATCTCTATTTATCCAAATGGTTATTTTCTTGTTTTATTTGCTAATAATGAAGATAGAGAGAAAACTTTTCAAGGGGGTCCTTCGTTTTTGGAAGGGCAAGGTTTTTCATGAAGCCCTGGCATACTAAATTTAAAGCCGAAGAAGAGATGCCTTCTATAGCTCCCGTGTGGGTTAGACTCTTTGGCCTCCCTATTGAATTTTGGAATCCTACTATTTTTTCTTCAATTGGAAACTCTTTAGGAACTTTTATGATGACTGTTGATTGTACTCAAAATTTTGAACATATTATTTATGCTCGAATTTGTGTTTTAATGGATTTTGACAAACCCCTACCTAAAAAGATCACATTACAATTTGGGGAAGACACTTGGGAGCAAGTAGTGGACTATGAGAACATTCCTTTTCATTGTAGAATTTGCCATGAATATGGCCATTTGGCCAGTGCTTGCCCAAATAAAATTCTTGATCAAAAGAAAGAAGATATAAACTCAGTAGGTTTCCAAATACCTAAGAAGAAGAACACTAAGAAAAACTAGTTATGAAGGATCAATCAAAGTCATCTGCTAATATGTTTGAAATCCTTTCCACAAATGATGTCCCAAGTGAGGAAGAGGAAATAATGGAAACTAAAATCTTAGAAACACAATTTAAATATGAAGGGAAGAACTCAGAGACAAACCAACAAATCAAAGGTTTTCAATAAAAAAAGGGAGAAAATTTACACAAGAAAAACAATCTTTCAAATGTCAAAACTTCAAATAATGCAGGTCCCAATATAGACTCCGTTGAACCATCTAGTAAAATTTTGGTTGTGTACGAGCATTCTTCAAGGTTAGAAGCCATCTCAGATTCAATTGGAATAAGTCAAGAAATGAGGAAAAAAAATTGAAGATGGATTCTAATCAAAAAGCAGGTCACAAGACCAATCAATATCATATGGTAAAAGAAGGTGAAAAGCTTGTAGAGGAAGGTAAGATTAATGCCCTTCCCAAATTTTTTAGCCCTGGTATTAATGAAGATCATCACTTGGAATATTAGAGGACTCAAAGGGAGTCTTTCAAAACAAAATGAAATTAGAAGAATGATTCAGATAAATCATCCACATCTTGTTTTCCTTCAAGAAACAAAGATGTCAATGGAGGATATGGACTCAATTGCCAGTAAAATTTGGCCAGCTAGAAAAGTGGTTTCCCTCAGTTCCCAAGGGACTTTTGGTGGCATTGCTTGTCTTTGGGACCCAAAAGAGGTAGTTATTCACCATATGGTTGGCAGTTGGGGTTTGTTGGCTATAGCTATTCAAAGTAGACATTCCAACCAGATTATGCTCTGCATTATTGTTTATGCTCCAACTTATTTGGAGGAAAAAAGAAGACAATGGAAGGATATTACTCATATTATCTCTCATTTTCCTGAAGCTTGGATCTTGATCGGAGGAGATTTCAATACCATCCTCTCTCTGGATGAGAAAATGGGGGAAATAGAAATTTGGACAAAAGCACCGACCTCATGAGCGAATATATTGCAAACCTCCATCTTGTGGATATCCAACCGAGATAATGGCATTATGACTTGGTCTAATAGAAGGCAAGGCTTAGCTTGTATAATGGAGAGATTGGATAGGTTTTTGCTCTCTGAAAATTTCTTAATCCATGGTCACATTCCTAAAGTGAAGACTCTTAATAATGCTTGGTTTGGATCATTGGCCAATCATGGTGGAAATGTGGAAAACCAATGTGAGTTTCTCTCCTTTTTGTTTTCAATTAATGTGGCTTAGAGACATTTCCTTCAGACCTCATGTGCAACAATGGTGGAAGGAAGGTAAACCTAGGCATGGGACTAAGATGTTCTATTTTGCCAAAATACTACAATACATTAAATCCAAAATCAAGACTTGGAACCTGGAAAGAGTTTGGGGATGTTCATAAAAAAAACATGAAGTTATTGCTCATATTGAAAATTTGAATAAGAAAATCCATTTAGATGGCCTCACAGAGAAGAGAAGTGCGAGATGAAATTAAACTCACAACTCGGTTAGAGGAATGGGAAAAAGAGAAGAAATCTTATGGAAGCAAAAATCTAGAATTCAATGGCTCAAAGAAGGAGATCGAAACACAAATTTCTTCCACAAATCTCTTCTAGCTCGAAGATCTCACAACTTTATTTCTTCCTTAAAATCAGATTCTGGAGATGTTGTTTATACTTGGGATGGCATGAACTCTATTGTTGTTGATTACTTTTCCAATATTTTTTCTACCACTCCTCTTGACTCAGCTTCACAACAAAATGTTCTTCAAGCAATCCCTTCTCTTATCACTTCTGAGGAGAACTCTATTTTGACTACTCTCGTTACTATCAATGAGCTTCAACAAGTAGTTTTTAAAATGCAAAAAGGGAAAACCCCAGGTCCTGATGGTTTTCCCATTGAGTTCTACCAAGAGTTCTGGGATATCCTTCATGTTGATTTATTAGAGGTGGTGGAAGAAGCCAAGAAAGCCAAAGAAATTTTGAAGGTTATCAATAAAACTTATATTACTCTTGTTCCAAAAGCTCAAGAGGTTGATCATATCTCAACTTTTAGACCTATTGCTTTATGTAATGTTCTTCTCAAAATCATTACTAAAATAATGGCAGAAAGGTTGAAGCCTCTTTTGCATAAGATTATTTCCCCGGAGCAAGGGGGTTATGTGGAAGGACGTCAAATAGTAGATGAGATAGTTCTTGCTCGGGAAGCCATCCATTCCATGGATATGCAAAAATCTCCTTCCATGTTCATTCGGTTAGACTTATCCAAAGCTTATGACAGAGTGGATTGGCACTTCCTTATCAAAGTTTTGAGGCAATTTGGTTTCTCTAAGGATTGGATGGATTGGATTATGGGATGTATCTCTTCATTTTCCTACTTAGTTCTTATCAATGGCAGGCCTTCTCAGTCATTCCTAGCTTCCGAGAGGTATTAGGCAAGGTGACCCGCTATCCCCTTATTTATTCATCATTCTTGTTGAATGCTTGGGTAGGACTATAACCAAAAAGAGGGAAAACAAAACCCTTGAGGGAGTTACCATTGCTCATGGAGCTAGACCTATCTCTCATATTCAATTTGTGGATGACTCTACTCTTTTAGGTAAAGCTACAGTTAAGGAAGCTTCTAATATTAAGCAAATCATTAGCTATTTTTCTAAGGCTACTGGGCAGTTGATCAATGAAGACAAATCTAAAGTTATTTTCTTTCATTGCTCTGCTAGACAGGAATCCATGGTCTTGGATAAATTAATATATAAGAAGACCTCCCTTCCAATCACTTATTTAGGTATTCCCATAAATATTCAAAGGCAGAAAAATAAATATTGGAATTGGTTGTTGGACAAAGTCAAGAAGAAAATTGGAAAGTGGACCAACAGGTGGCTTTCTTATGGGGTAGAATCACCTTGGTAAAATCAGTCCTTCAAGCTATTCCTATTTATGTTTCTTCCGTTTTGAATATCCCAAAGGTTGTTCTTCGAGAATTGGATCAAATCAGTCATCGTTTCCTTTGGAGTGGTACTAAGGAGAAAAGAAAATGGGCCTTGGTGAAATGGGATACTTTATGTCTTCCTAAGAGTGAAGGGGGGTTAGGATTCCGGTATTCTATTAATAACAACAAAGCTTTAGCTGCTAAATTATATTGGAGGATGTTGCATAACCCCAATGCTCTTTGGGCCAATAATCTCCATGCTAAATATGTTGAGAACAAAAGTCCTGAAGACCTTGTTCGCTATCAACTTCCTACCAAAGGTTCTCCCATTTTAGCGAGTTCTTAAGACTCGGTGAGGATTTGATAAAGAAAAAATTATTTTGGATCATTCATAATGGTCAACAGGTAAATTTTTGGACAGATTCTTGGGATGGTCACAAGCCTTTGATAACTCAGTTTCCCGATTGGAGGCCTTGGATGGAGGAGCTTCACCGAGCTAATTGGATAAAGGTGGCTAATTATTATCGGTACCATACTGGTAATTCAAAGGTTGGTAGATATTGGATCCCTATTGAGGATCGGCCTATTCAAATCCTAGAAAGGCAAAGACAAGATATCCAAGGCATCCTTCATATGAGATCCCTCTCTTGGTCCCATGAAAAAGATTGTTTTGGATGGAACAACACTACTAAGGGTGAGTATTCAGTTGCTCAAGGTTATTTGACCTTATGCCATAATAATCCCAACCATTCTTCTGACATATTTTCTCGATTGTGGGCTCAAAAGCTCTGGCCTAAGGTGAGGTTCTTTAATTGGCTTTTATTGCATCGTAGGGTGCTTACTGGTGAGCAACTTATGAAGCATGGTTTTCATGGCCCTTTTAGATGTGAAATGTGTGAAGAGAATGTAGAAACTCTCAACCATATTTTTATTGAGTGTACTTTAGCCTCTGAGCTATGGAGGAGAATGGCCACTTTACTTGGCTTACAATGGTCCAATTTTTTTACTTTTGAACAGCTTTGGAGGGATTGGCCTAATCAAGAGGGTGTTGATCATTTTATTAGGCGGTTAGTTTGGATGGGTTCTACCATTCTTCTTTGGAATATTTGGAATGAAAGGAACAACCAAATTTTTAATCAAGATAGGAAGGATATTCACTATATTTGGCAAAATACCATAGCCAACTTAGTTGAATCAGTCCATCAACTCCTTAATCACCCCCAAAACTCCCACCAAAGATGGGATCAAGTGATGCAAAGATTGAAGATTAAATCTTCTAAGGGCAACCAACTTAAAGGGAATGTGAGTATTAGTAAGATGGATAGGACTAGAAATTGGCAACCTCCTCCTAAGGATTTTGGAAAAGTCAATACTGATGGAGCCTCTAGAGGGAACCCTAGAAAAGCCAGTGTGGGAGGAATTGGTAGACTTTTAGATGACTCCCTGGTTTTTACTTTTGCTTGAGAATTTGGGTATTCTTTCCAATAACCTTGCTGAGGGGTATGGTATCCTCAGAGGCCTTCAGGAGGCTACTAAGGTTGGATGGGAAAAGGTGTTAGTTGAGTCCGACTCTCAACTTATGATTAATCTCTTGAAGACTCCTTCTAAGAATCATAAGGTGGATTGGAGAATAAAAAGAATTATTGAGAAGATTCAATTAATCCAGATGGGATTTTTGAAAGTTGATTACAATCATGTGGTCAGAGATCAAAACAAGAGTGCTGATGCTTTAGCTAATTGGGCTTTGGACAAAGGTGATCTTACTTGTTATGGCCACCCTCCTATATGGTGGGCTTCTCAAATTAGGGAAGCTCTTCTTTCTATCATTTCTTTGGATGGCTCCAGTTCTGAAGGTACCTAGTTTCTTCTTGCTTTTTTTTTTTTTGCTTCTCTTTGGTTCATTCAGTTTTTTTTAGTTCCCTAGCTCATTCTATTCTTTATTTTGTTTCCTCTGTTGATTCTTGCCTTAATAGTCTTCCGGTCTAGATAGGTCATTGTTATGTTCAATTTTTTTTTTCTTTCTTTTTTTTGTTTAGTTTTTTAAGGTGGGTGGGTTCTTTTGTTTTGTTTTGTTTTTGTGTTCTTTGTGTTGTTTTTTGTTGTTCATGTGTTTTTGTTGTTTTGTGTTTTTTTTTTATGTTTTTTGTTATTGTTCTTGTGTTTTTTTCGTTCTTGTTCTTGGGTTTCTCTTTGTTTGTGTTAATTCGTGTTTTTATGTGTGAGTGTTTTCTATGTTTTTTGTTTTTGTTTATTGTCTGTTGTTGGTTGTTTTTTATTTTTATTTTTATTTTATTTTATTTTAATTTTTTAGGTTTTGGTTGTGTTTATTTTTCATGTTTTTTTTGGGTTATGTCTTTGTAGTGTTTTGTTGTTTTTGTCTTGTTTGTGTTTTGTTATGTGGTTCTTGTGTTTTTCTATGTGGTTTGTGTTGTGGTTTCTTTTATCTTATTGTGCGTGTTTGGTTGTGCTTTTGTTTTTGACACACTCAAGGAGCATGTTTTTTATTTTATTTTATTATTTTTGTTGTTATTTACTTATTTTTAAATTGGTTTTGTGTGTTTGTTTGCTCCTTGAGTATGTCAAAGGTGGTAGGCCAGGTCCGAGTCCTGGGCGTTTTTGGCGGAATGGATACCCCTGCCTCCTTGGGTCTTACCCGAAAGTGGCATCCCTTTTGGGATGTTTTCCAAAAAAAAAACATATATAACTTATTAATAATGTAAACATTATCTATTTTATTGTCTTAAGAAAACAAATTTAAAGAAATATATATTTTTTAGTTTTTATGACTATTTATTTGGTGATTGTGGTTCTATACCTCATGCTGTCATATAATTATTTTATTAGACAAAATAATTTTATTTCATATAGCCACTAAAGTTACTTTTCCATATTGGTCTGGTTAAATTAAGTAGGTGAGTTGAAATTCAAGTGTCGAATACTTTGAAGACCCGATCTATGTGAGTGATAGATACTTGGTCGTCGTCTACAACTAAAAAATGATGGCATGTTGCTTTATGAATAAAAAGCGTGCAACTAGGGAATTTGCGATTGTGTGTATGCTGGCTTAAGCAGTATTTCTTAGCGGTTACCCATAATCCGTATGACATTGCTCTTCGCAAAATGTCGAAAGGAATGCATGGAAACCGTAAGGCGAGGAAAAGAGAGGAACAAAAGAATATGTGGACATAGGCACAACCAAGGTTAGGGTTAGATTAGATAGGTCAACCTCATATATTCTAGAATAATAACAATTTATAGATGCAGATGCTTTCAAGGAAAGAGGATTTTACTCAAGAATAAACAAAGAAGTGAAATTCCTATTTTCATTTTCTCTTTGATCTTGGATCAAAATTTTAAGGAGGTTTTCTTGAATGTAAAATATATTGGTCATCATAGCCATGCCAAAGCAAAACTGTAGCTACTCGAGTTGGGATTCGAGAGGAGAACTACAGGTGCATCCCATTCTTTTATAAAACCTGATGCAAAACCCACGACGCTCATACTCTAAAATATTTGTTGTCAATAGAGAAAAATTAGTAGTAAAATCAAAGTGGAAATAAGCAAAATGATTGTGCATTTTTCGTGTGGACTGCATTGTGCATGCCATCTTATTAGAAAATAACATGAAGTCATTGGAGCCCTATACATTACAACAAAAAATGCAGACTCAATACAAAGTGAGGAGCGATGAATGACAATGAGTGTAATCATGGTTGAATCTAAGTTTGATATTGTTAGAAATATTAACCCAGATTTCATGCCTCCGCCAGTTTGCGCAAAATTGGGCAAAGCCGGACTGCGCTTGCACAGTTGGGGATCCCAACAAAAATGTTTGACATGACGTCGCACCTACCCTCTGACAGATGTGACATCTGACATATCCGATCACCACAAAAGTTAATGCCAGTTTGGCGATTTAATGCCAATTTGATGATTGATCAGAAACCCTAGTTGAGGGCCTATCATAACCTGTCAGAGAAAAAATCCTATCTTCCTCTCCCCACGACTATATAAGGTAGTTTGGGTATTTCAGACGCAAGGTGTGGAAGAGCGAAGAAGAGAGTAGAGAAAGAAATGATAGCATTTCAATGAGCAGTGTGGCTCATCTGATTAATGTATGAGCAACTGACTCGACATTTTTTCTTCTAGTTTATCTTGTAGCTTAGTCTGCAGATGTTATTTTCCTCAGTTGAGGACTTCTGTAACCCTCATTTCATATGAGTAAATTTTGCTGTTGTTTTAGGCATCTTTAGGGTTTGCAGTTATTTTTATGTGCTAATTTTTGTTGCTCTCTGTACAAATCACCTCAGAGCTATTTCATTCGGGTTCTATAAGTTAGAGCTTAGATCCGAGACTTTGCTCTTAGTTTTGGTGTTTCTCTCCTCGTAGCCAAGCAAGCAATTTCCACAGCCATGCAAGCCTTCGAACATAAAATATTGCAAGGCCAAAGTTGGTTAAGTCCGAAAGAGTCTTCCCATCTTTGCTATCGCAACTCGACTAGGCTCGAGATCCGAGCGCAGCCCGAGTGCACAAGTGTAACCCGGCTGCACAATACGTTTGAGCGCACTTCGAGTGTGCAAGTGAAGCTTGTATTTGGGCACCATCTGCACTTCATTGTGTGTCGTCCAAAGTTTGCACTTCACCCCTGAAGTTGAACTTCAGCAAATTCACTCCCGACGTTTGCACTTTTCCCACTGTGTGTTGTGCGCCATCCGATGCCTCCCATCCTACGCCCTACGCCCTATGCCCTATGCACTATGTTGTTCGCCCCCATGATCAGACTTTGGCAAAAATTCAAAAATTAAATTTATTCAAATTGGTATTAGACCCATTGATCCCTTGACATGGAGACCAAAGAAGAATGGCTTCCAAAAACAACAATTTGTAGTTGCAGATCCTGCACTTCAATGGGAAAAATTACGATTACTGGAGCATCCAGATGAAAATCCTTTTTGGATCTCAGGAGCTATGGGAGTTAGTTGAGAATGGCTACCCAGAACCGATAGATGCAACAGCACTAGCCACCCTCTTTCAAGAAAATAAGGACCTATTGAAAAAGAACTCGAAGAAGGACCATAAGGCCCTCTTCTACATCATGCAAGCGGTCGAGGATTCCATATTCCTATAGATCGCATCAGCCACCAAGGCAAAACAGACCTAGGAGATTCTGGCCAGCTCGTACTAGGGCACCAATAAGGTAAAGTTGGTGAAACTGCAGATGCTCAAGAGGGAGTTTGAAAATTTGTAGATGAGTGAGTCCGAGTCCATGAGTGATTTCTTCACCCGGACAATGGACATTGTCAACTAGATGCGATTTAACAAAAAAAATGTGCAAAGCTAGAGAATCATGGAGAATATTTTTAGAAGTTTTCCTGCCAAGTTTGACTCGGTTGTGATAGCAATCGAAGATTCGATGGATCTGACAACCCTATCGATAGACGAAATCATGGGTTCATTGCAGACACATGAATAAAGGCTGAGCCATTCATCTCAGACTTCTTTGGAACAAGCATTCAGGACTCAAGTATCATTTTGAGATAGCAACAGACAAGATTCCCACCATGGTGCCTCTAGTTCTCACGGAGGAAGAGACAAAGGTAGGCATGGGAAATACAACAAGCAAGGAGGACGGTCAAACCCTAGCGAAGGAGAGACCAACTATAATTTCCATTAGCAAGGTGGAAGAGGCAGTTCAAGAAATGAGCAAGATAGATCTGGTTAGAAGGACATGTCAAAGGTCCAATGCTATTTTTGCAAGAAGTTCGGCCATTACATCTCACAGTGTAGAAAATGGATGGCCATGGAGAATCAGCAGTAGGCCCATTACATGGATGAAACTAGAAATACGGTAGGATGAAATGTGTTTTTGACTTGCAACATTGAGGAGGAGTGCCAGAAGAATGTTTGGTACTTAGACAGTGGGTGCAGCAACCACATGATGGGGAACAAAGAGATGTTCTCCCAACTGGATGAAATAGTCCAATCTGAGGTGAAGATGGGGAACAACAACAAGGTTCCCGTAATGGGGAAAGGAAAAATCCTCATCCGCACTAGGAACAATGAACGAAAGCAGATCTGTGACGTCTACTATGTGCCTAGCCTGAAGCACAACCTGCTAAGCGTTGGACAACTTGTGTAGAAGGGACATACAGTCTAGTTCAAATATAGAGCTTGCACCATTAGAGACAATTTGCATGGGCAGATTGCTATAGTGTCCATGACAAAGAATAAAAATTTTCCACTGTAGATTCAGAATGAATCATTGATGTCTTTGAGTGCAGTTGTGAAATATGCTACCTGGTTGTGGCATCTTAGATTTGGTCAGCTAAACTTTAGTGGCCTGAATCAACTGCATAAGAAGCAGATGGTTAAGGGTTTACCCCTGATAGAGCATCAAAATCAAGTTTGTGAGGGCTACTTAGTCGAAAAACAACATAGGGATTTGTTCCCTTTCGATCAGTCTTAGAGAGCATCACAGCCATTGGAGCTAGTGCACTTAGACATTTGCGGTTCGATGCAGACCAACACATTTTCCTGCAACAAATACTTCTTAATGTTCATAGATGACTTCAGCTAAAAGACTTGGATCTATGCCATCAAGTTGAAGTCAGAAGCATTCGCCAGATTTAAGGAGTTCAAGGCTTGGGTGGAGAAACAAAGTGAATATCAGATCAAGACTCTTAGGACAGACGGCGGAGGTGAATACATCTCCAACGAATTCCATAACTACTACAAGCAGCACGGAATTTGAAGGTAGTTCACTGCCAAATACATGCCACAGCAGAATGGCATAGCTAAGAGGAAGAACCAGACCATCATGTAGATGGCATGAAGCATGATGAAGGCGAAGGGATTTCCACATGAATTTTGGGAAGAGGTTGTAACATGTGCAGTCTACCTACTGAACAGATGTCCCACCAAAAGCATGAAGAAAAAAATCCCTTAGAAGGCCTGGAGCAGTGTGAAGCCAAGTGTGGCTCACTTGCGTGTGTTTGGGTGCATTGCATATGCACATGTTCCAGAATAAAAGCAACATAAGTTGGATGATAGAGCTGAGAAGTGCATTTTCATAGGGTACAGTGAGCAGGCGAAGGCTTATAGGTTGTACAACCCTATGACAAAGAAGCTCATCATCAGTCGTGATGTGAAATTTCTTGAAGATGAATCCAGGAACTAGAAGTCAGAGACTGGACAGTCAGAGCTAGTAGTAGTACAATATATTGACTTGGAAGAAGGAAGTGTGCAGCCACCTGCAACTTCCAGCAGTAGCAACGATGCTAGCAGTAGCACATCCACTCCATCTCAGTCACCTCCACTTGCAAGTAGAATCCAGAACCTAGTGACACTAGCGAAGACAAGGAGCTTACAAGAAATCTATGAGGCAACCCAAACCCACGCAAATGAAGAGTACTCTGACTTTGCATTCTTTACTAAAGTTGATCCAGTAGAGTTTGAAGATGCAAGTCAGAATCAGAAGTGGGTGCATGTGATGGATGAGGAGATAGTAGCCATTGAAAAGAATGAGACATGGCAGTTGGTTGATCTTCCAGCAGGAAAGAAGACCATTGGGGTCAAGTGGGTGTATAAGAAAAAGTTCAACGCCCAAGGATACGTTGACAAGCATGCTGGTGGCAAATGGGTACAAGAAGAATTCAAACATCGATTACCATGAGATATATGCACTTGTAGCCTGACTTGACACAGTCAGGATGATCCTGGCATTGGCAACCCAACAGGGGTGGAAGATGTACCAGATGGATGTCAAGTCAGCCTTCCTCAATGAAGTGATAGAGGAAGAGGTCTACATAGACCAACCACCAGGTTACAAAATTGAAGGCCAGGAGGACAAAGTCCTAAAGTTGAAGAAGGCCTTGTACGGTTTGAAGCAGAAGCCCTAGGCTTGGTACAATTGGATTCATAGCTATTTTTAGGAAAATGGGTTTGTCAAATGCCCATATGAGCACACCCTATACATGAAGACAAATGAAGCAGGTGAGCTCATTATCATCTGCCTGTATGTGGACGATTTGATTTATACTAGCAACAACAATGTCCTCTTCAACCAGTTCAGAACAACCATGAAGAAGGAGTTCAAGATGACGGACTTAGGTCTGGTGAAGTATTTTCTCGGCATTGAAGTTGACCAATCGGTAGATGGAATCTTCATTTCTCAGGGAAATTATGTGAAGGATGTCCTAAAGCAGTTCAATATGGAGGACAATAAACCTGCCATCACACCTGTATCCACAGGTTTGAAGCTGAGCAAGCTGGATTCAGGGAGGAATGTAGATCCACCCCTGTTCAAAAGGCTAGTTGGCAGTCTGATGTATTTGACTCCAACTCAGCTAGATCTAATGTTCAGAGTCAGTATGATCAGCCATTTCATGGAGACTCTGAATGACATGCACTGGCAATTAGGCAAGAGGATCTTGCGCTATATCAATGGGACACAGAACAATGGCCTATTTTATGCCATATAGGACCAGTTGGACCTGGTCAACTTCACATATAGTGATTGGGTTGGCAGTATCGATGATCGAAAGAGAACCTCTGGGTATGCTTTCCATATCGGATCAGGGGCAGTCTCATGGGCATCCAAGAAACAACCCATTGTTGCATTGTCCACAGTCGAAGCAGAATGTCACCGCCACGTCAGTCACATGCCAGGTAGTTTGGCTGCGAAGAGTTCTGAGTGAACTAAACTTTCTTCCGGAAGGCGTGAAAAAAATTTTTTGTGATAACAATTTGGCCATTACACTATCAAAGGATCCCGTGTTCCATGGCTGGACAAAGCACATCGATATTCATTATCACTTCATCAGAGAGATGGTGAAGTCCAGAGAAATTCAACTATAGTTTTGCAGATCCAAGGAGCAGTTGGCAGATATATTCATGAAACCTTTGAAGGAGGAAGATTTTAGTAGATTGTGAGAGCAGCTTGGAGTCAAAGCGCTCGTGAAATCAGGCTTAAAGGAGGGTGTTAGAAATATTAACCCAAATTTCACACCTTCGCTAGATTGCGCTCCAAAATTGGGCAAATCCGGACTGCGCTCGTGCAATTGGGGATCCCGAAAAAAAGGTTTGACATGATGTTGCACCTACCCTTTGATATATGTGACATCTAATAGATCCGATCGTCGTAGAAGTTAATGCCAGTTCAACGATTTAATTCCAGTTCGGCGATTGGTCAGAAACCCTAGTTGAGGGCCTGTCAGAACCTATCAGAGGACAAATCTTATCTTGCTCTCCCCGCGGCTATATAAGGCAGTTCGGTTATTTCAGACGTAAGGTGTGGAAGAGCAGAGAAGAGAGCAGAGAAAGAAAGGAGAGTGTTTCAGTGAGCAGTGTGGCTCATTTGATTAATGTCCGAGTAGCCAACTTGACATTTTTACTTCTAGTTTATCTTGCAGCTTAGTCTGCAGATGTTGTTATTTTCCTCAGTTGAGGACTTCTGTAACCCTCATTTCATATGAATAAAGTTTTTTGTTGTTTTAGGCATCTTTAGGGTTTGCAGTTATTTTTATGTGCTAAAGTTTGTTGCTCTTTGTACAAATCACCTCAAAGCAATTTCGTTCGGGTTCTATAAGTTAGAGCTTAGATCTGAGACTTTGCTCTTAGTTTTGGTGTTTCTCTCCTCCCAGCCAAGCAAACAATTGCAGCAGCCACGCAAGCCTTCAGGCAGAAAATATTGCAAGGCCAAACTTGGCTAAGTTTGGAAGAGTCTTCCCAACTTCGTTGCCGCAACCCGACTATGCCCAAGATCTGAGCGCAGCCCAAGTGCGCAAGTGCAACCCAATTGTGCAATACATTTGAGCACACTCCGAGTGCGCAAGCAAAGCTTGTATTTGGGCGTCGTTCGCACTTCACTGTGCATCATCCAAATTTTGCACTTCGTCCTGGAAGTCAGTCTTCGACAAATTCACTCTTGAGGTTTGCACTTCACCCACTATGTGCTGTGCGCCATCTGCTACCCCCACTCTGCACTTCGCTCCACTGCCATACTTCGGGCCTCCCCTCCTGCGCCCTACTCTCCTCTTTGTTCGCCCCCACGATCGGACTTCGACAAAAATTCAAAAATTAAATTTCTTTAGATATAGGGTTTCAATGTCAATAAGAATATCCCAATTCCCTACACCACAAATATTTTTACGGTGATTTCTACTCATAGCGTCGAGTAGTGTTATGAATTCCATGGAAAGCAAGGCAGATGAACTAGTCATTGAACGAAACAAGGCTGCAGTCGAAAGGCCTGGCAGTTTCTGAAGAAATTAAATCTAAAACTCCCCAGATCGCTCGCTTCTGGAGCGATATCAGAAAAAACTCTCTAGAACCGGTGATATTGGGAAAGCGTTTGAGCCACGAATCGCTAGGGAAAAATAAATTTTAATGAGCGACGAAGAGATTAAATGTTTTCCCAAAAATTTCTCAACTCCTTCTTGGTGCTACGAATCGCTAAAACATGTTAGAAATAAGCCTAGCGTGACTTGGGTTTTAGTGACAGAGGGAGTGGGAAAGTAAAGACAAACTAGGAATAGGGACAAAATGCACATGCTCTAAATCGCCAAACTTTGATTAAAAAGATGCGAATCGCTCAAATACTGAGCGATATTGGGAATTTTTCTAAGTTGTAAGCGATGGAGGGAAGTAGGATAAAACAATTACATATAGGACAAAATACCTATTCCCTAAGTCGCTGGAGTTAATGAGAAAGTGACGTGAACCGCTATTCACATGAGCGCTAAGGAGAAATATTAGGAATAGCAAGCGATGGAGGGATTTATAGTAAAACATGTGCATAAAGGAAGAAAATGAGGATTGACAACAAGTGTTTTATGTACCACTTCTACAGTCGATTCAAACATACTTACTACACTTGTTAGGTGAGAACTCTGATAGGGCATATCGAAGGTTCTCAAAGATGTAGTGCACACAAATAAAACTATATTTTTATTTATAATGGTAGAGAAAGTTACAATCAAACCTCCATAGAGGGATAATAGACATTTGCGTTAAAGCAAGGTAAACAAAGATTTCAAGAGCACTTTGAATCTGTTGTTCTGGGCTACAAACTGATCTGTTGTCTTCCTTCTGCTGTTAATCTGCACCTCCTATTCTGCACCCATTTCTCTCACAACATTCCCCTTCCCTCTACAAATGATAGCAAAACAAGGGTTTATATAGTTGGGTAGAAGAGCCAATCACCAATTGCCCTACGAAGGAAGTAAATGATGATTGGACAAAGAACACATGCGACATCAGATTGGAACTTCTGGTGAGAGACTGTGTGTCGCTGGCTCAAGTGAGCGATTTTTGGAATCACTGAATTTTATGGATGATTTCAGATTTTTTCTGGAGTGATAGCGATCTGGAGCATCAGGTTTATTTTCAATAGTTTCAAGATTGAAATTGCTTATAGGTATTTTTCTGGTAATTTTTCATCCTGGCTGTGTCAAGTCGGGCTACAGGTGCATACACTTCATGGTAGTCAATGCCTGATCTCTACTTGTAGACCTTCACCACCAATATTATCTTATGTCGATCAACTTCACCTTGGGCGTTGAACTTGGTTTTATACACCCACTTGACCTCAATGGTCTTCTTGCTTGCTGGAAGATCTACTGGCTGCCATGTATTATTATTCTCAATGGATTATATATCCTCATCCATCGTCTTCATCCAATTATTATTCTGACTAACCTCTTGAAACTCAACTGGATCATACTCAGTAAAGAAGGTGAAGTTAGAATAATCCTCATATTCATGATGATGGGTTGCCTCGTAGATGTCTTGCAAGCTCCTCATCTTCGTTGGGGTTCTCAAATTTTGAATCTTGCTTGCAATTAGAGGTGACCAGGATGGTGAGGTTGTGGTGTTGTTTGCATCACTACTATTGCTTGAGGCTACAAGTGGCAATATGTTGCTTTCCTCCAAGTCAACAGAGTCAACAACTGCTAGCTCAGGCTAGCCAGTCTTGGACTTCTAGTTCCAAGCTTCATCCTCCAAGAACTTCACGTCATGGCTGATGATGAGCTTCTTCTTCACAGGGTTATACAATCGATACGCCTTCGCATGTTCACTGTACCCTATGAAAATACACTACTCTGCTCTATCATCCAACTTCTATCACTTCTCTTCTAGAACATGTTCATAAGTAATGCACCCGAATAAATGCAAGTGAGCCACACATGGCTTCTGACCGCTCCAGGCCTCCTGATGGATTTTGTCCTTCATGCTTTTTGTGGGACACCTATTTAGCAGATATACTACATAGGTTATAGCCTCTTCCCATAACTCATGTGGCAAAACCTTTGCCTTCATCATGCTACGTGAAATCTCCATGATGGTTTTGTTCTTCCTCTTAGCTATGTCGTTCTACTGTGACTTGTATCTGGCAGAGAGTTCCTTCGAATTCCATTCGCCTTATAGAAATTTTGGAATTCGTTGAAGATGTACTCTCCTTCACCATTCGTTTTGAGGGTTTTGACCTGGTAGTCGCTCTATTTCTCCATCACAGTCTTGAAATCCTTGAACTTGTCAAAATCTTTCGAATTCTGCTTAATGGCATAGATCTAGGTCTTTCGACTAAAGTCATCAGTGAAGGTAAAAAAATACTTGTTATCAAAAAATGTGATGGTCTACGTTGGACCACAAATATTTGAGTGCATCAACTCCAATGGCCGTGATGCTCTCCAATACTGACCAGAAGGGAACAAATCCCTATGTTGCTTGTCAACCAAGTAGCCTTCACAAACTTGATTTGGCTGCTCAATAAGGGGTAAAGCCTTCACCATCTACTTCTTATGTAGTATATTTAGGCCATTGAAACTCAAGTGACTAAACCTGAGATGCCATAGCCAAATAGCATCCTTCATGACTACACTCAGGGACATCAGAGACTCATTCTAAATCTGTAGTGAAAACATTTTATTCTTCGTCATGGACACCATTGCAATCTGCCCATGCACTTTATCTCTGATGGTGCAGGTTTCATATTTGAACTTAATGGTTTGTTCCTTCTACACGAGCTATCCCACTATTGGCAGGTTGTGCTTCAACCTAGGCACATAGTACACAACATAGATTTGCTTCCTTTCATCGTGCCTAGTGTGGATGAGGATCTTACCTTTTCCCATAATGAGAAATTTGTTGTTGTTCCTCATATTGAACTTGGACTAGACTGTTTCATCCAGTTGGGAGAACATCTCCTTGTTTATCGCCATGTGATTGCTGCACCCGCTTTCCAAATACCATAAATTCTTTTGACACTCCTCAATGTTGCAATTCAGTAGCATGTTTCCTCCTGCCACATTTTCAGTTTCATCCGTGTAATGGGCTTGCTTCTGGTTCTCCTTGGCCATACTCTTTTGGCACTATGAGATGTAATGGTCGAATTTCTTGCAATAATAGCATTGGACCTTTGACATATCCTTTTTCTAATCGAACCCACATTGTTGGGGCTTCTTTCTGCCTCTTCCACCTTACTTATGGAAATTACAACTGGTCTATCCCTCGCTAGGGTTTGACCATCCTTCTTGCTTATTTCCTTTCCCACGTCTGCCTTTGCCTCTTCCTCCTTGAGAACTAGAGGCATGATGGTAGGAATATTGCCTGTTGCTATTTTAGAATGAGACTTGTGCCTTGAATGCTTGCTCTAGAGAGGACTGAGAAGAGTGGCTCAACCTCTTCTCATGTGTCTACAGAGAATCCATGAGCTCATCCATAGAGAGGGTTGTCAAATCCCTTGGCTCCTCGATTGCTATCACAATGGAGTCAAATTTTGCAGGTAGGCTTCTGAGAATATTCTCCACGATTCTTTGGGTCTACACAATTTCTCCATTCAATTGCATCTAGTGATTACATCTATCGTCTGGGTGAAGAAGTCACCCATGGACTCCATATCGTTCATCTACAGGTTCTTGAATTTCCTCCTCAGCATCTACAACTTCATGAGTTTGAATTTTTTGGTGCCCTGATACGAGCTGGCCAAAATCTCCCAAGCTTGATTTACCTTGGTGGCTGATGTAATCCACGAGAATATGGTCACTTTGACCACTTGCATGATGTAAAATAGGCCTTCTGGTCCTTCTTGGTGTTCTCCTTCAATAGGTCCATGTTTGTTTGGGAGAGGGCGACCAGTGCTGCTGCATCTATCGGTTCTGGGTAGCCATTATCGACCAGGTCTCACAACTCCTGAGATCCAAACAAGATCATCATCTAGTTGCTCCAATAGTTGTAGTTCTTGTCATTGAAGCACAAGATCTGCAACTACAAGTTGTTACTGCCTAAAGCCATGCTTCGGTGTCCGCGTCAAGGCACTGACTCTGATACCAATTTGAAAAATAAATCTGAAACTCCTTGGATCGCTCGCTTCTTGAGCGATATCGGGAAAACCTCTCTAGCACCGACGATATGGAGAACAAAAGCGTTTGAGCCGCGGATCGCTAAAATAAGCAGTGACGGAGGGAAAAAGAAAGTTTAGCGAGCGACGGAGAGATTAAAGGTTTGCCGAAAATATTTCAACTCCTTGGTGCTACGAATCGCTAAAACATGTTAGAAATAAGCCTTGCGCGACTTGGGTTTTAGCGACGGAGGGAGTGGGCAAGTAAAGACAAACTAGGAATAGGGACAAAATGTACATGCTCTAAATCATCAGGCTTTGATTAAAAAGGCACGAATCACTCAAATATTGAGCAATATTGGGAATTTTCCTAAGTTGCGAGCGATGGAAAGAAGTATGATAAAACAAATTGCATATAGGACAAAATACTTGTTCCCTAAGTCGCTAGAGTTAATGGGAAAGTGACACGAATCACTATTCACATGAGCGCTAAGGGGAAATATTAGGAATAACGAGTGATGGAGGGATTTACCGTAAAACAGGTGCATAAAGGAGCAAAACGAGCGATTGACAGCAAGTGTTAAATGTACCACTTCTGCAGTCGATTCAAACACACTTACTGTGCTTGTTAGGTGAGAACTCTGATAGGGCATATCGAAGGTTCTCAGAGATGCAGTGCACACAAATAAAACTAGATTTTTATTTATAATGGCAGAGAAAGTTACAATCAAACCTCCGTAGAGGGATAACAGACATCTGCGTTAAAGCAGGGTAAACAAAGATTTCAGGAGCACTCTGAATCTTCTGTTCGGGGCTACAAACTGATCTGCTCTCTTCCTTCTGCTGTTAATCTGCACCTCCTATTCTGCACCCACTTCTCTCACAACATTCCCCTTCCCTCTACAAATGACAGCAAAACAAGGGTTTATATAGTTGGGCAGAAGAGCCAATCACCAACCGTCGTACGAAGGAAGTAAATGATGATTGGACAAAGAACACGTGCGACATCAGATTGGAACTTTTGGTGGGAAACTGTGTGTCGCTGCCTCAAGTGAACGATTCCTGGAATCGCTGAAGTTTGTGGGCGATTTCAGGTTTTTGCTTGAGCGATAGCGATCTGGAGCATCAGGTTTATTTTCAACAGTTTCAAGATTGAAATTACTTATAGGCATTTTTCTGGTAAGTTTTTATATTGTAAACATATTGTCCTCTATTTGTATTCTATGTGCTCTATTTGTATTCCATGTGTTCTCGCATCCAAATTACTCATGGCCGTCAAGAGGAACAAATTCATTGTGCAAACGAAACGATCCCACTTAGAAAATAAGATCTTCCTATTTGTTTTTTTTGGCTTCATAAACTATTATTTTTAACCTTTTAGAACCTAGGATAAGAGTTTGCAAGGGCGTGAAGAACTGCTACCTGCAAATGGAGTTGGATACATAACACCTTTCTTCGAGTATTTTTAACCATTTGAATAATGGGTGTTTGATTCCAACGTTCATATCTGCAAAATGGAGTTAATAGTTAGGGATACAGAGCTTTACGACGTAATTCAAATTTAACACGACCGCATTTGTAGATAACATCATAAGAACATAGTTTTTTTTTTTTTTTTTTAAATGTAAATTTTAATTATTTTTACAAGTATTACAGATTTTTGAAATAAAAAAAAAACAAGAAAAATTATTTCGAAGTTTAATTTATTAAAATGAAACTGACGAATCTAATTCACATTTACAAAGAAGGCAGCTCGTGTATGGCTAGGAACATTCACGACAGCAGAGGATTTAAAGAAACAAGAGTCAAATTAAACATCCACGTAGAAGCATGAATCACCTATCTTAACAGTGATAGTGTTAATAATCTTTCCGGTGTTATCTCAAAGCCGGAATGCGCCGTCTGAACATGCAGTAGTAGCAGCATCCATATGACACACGCAATATCCACCAACGAAACAAATGCCGGCGTTCGTAGAAAGTGATACTGAAAGGGAACACGGCGCCACTTTTTCCGACTTCTAAAAAGCTGAAGTCAGCCCGTTGGCTGTGTCCTCTATCCAAAGTTGATCAACAAAACCTGTTGGCTGTGTCCTCTATCCAAAGTTGATCAACAAAACCTGTTGGCTGTGTCCTGCATCCAAAATCAGTCAATGCTAGATCAACAAAACCTGTTGGCTGTGTCCTGCATCCAAAGCAAGTCAATGGTAGACGGTGGACTTTAGGGCCTGTAGGGCGTAGAATGTGACGTCTGATAGGCCTGGCAGTTTTAAGACAGAAATCATCAGGGGCAGGAAACGGGGTGTGTAGGAAGTGAGGAGCGATGCAGGACAAGGACTGTAATCACGGTTGAACCTAAGTTTGATAGACTAGGGTTTGAGTGTCAATAAGAATACCTCCAATTCTCTGCACAACAAATGCTTTGGCGGTGACTTCGGCTCTTTCGTCTGCATTGAGTAGTTTTATGAATTCCATAGAAAGCAAGGCAGATGAACTAACGGAACAATTTGGTGGGTGCAAGGCCTGGCAGTTTTAAGACAGAAATCACTTATAGGCATTTTACTAGTATGTTTTCATAGTGTAAACATATTGTCCTCTAGTTATAATCTTTGTGTTCTCGCATCCAAATTGTGAATGGCCGTTAAGAGGAACAAATTCATTGTGCAATTGAAATGACCCCAGACAATAAAATCTTACTATATGCTTGGATACATAAAACCGTTATTTGAGTATTTTTAACCATCCAAAAAATAGATGTTTGGTTTGAAAGCGGAACGAAACTCAGCGCAGAGCCTTTTATCTTTTCTGCACGCTTTTCCATGCCAAAGATTGCATGGATCTGGGATTGGGAGGAGCACGGATCCAGGACGTGCACAAATATGAGAAGAGAGCTACCTCCGGTTTTGAGCAATTGCGCAGATCCAATCCAAGATTTTCCGCAAGTTGGTTGATTTCAGCAAAGAGTTTACTCATCAATGCGTGGATCTTAGATTTTCTAGAAGGTGCATGACGTCAACGGGAGTTTTGCTCCAGCTATAAACACATCCGCAACCCCAGGATTTTCCAAAAGGGCAAAATACTTAAAAAACAATCTTTATATTAATTAACCTTAAGATTGCGTGGTCACCAGAAATTAAATAAAAAGTCCAATGAATTTAACAAAGGCACAACTTCATATATATAAAGCAAACACATGAAGCTATAACATATTGATATATTTGTATTAAATAAAGCAAACGCATTAAGTAATTTAATATTAATATATTTATATTATATTAAGAGTAACTATTGTACCAACTTTATAACTGAAACAAGCATGATTGAAGCAACAATGTAAAATACGGTCTGCGAGATGTGGTACACTGGAGTGTCTGCGAGAGAGGAAGGGAGCGAGGTCGAGGACTGCGAGCTGAAAGACCTGGTGTTGGAAGATGAGTTCTGGACAGGCAAGGGTGGCACCTTGATTCATGGAGGGGTTGGTACCAAGGTTCCGACGTTGTCATGGGATCCAAGGAAGGTGTGAAGCGGTGGTGGAGAATTTTGCTGGACAAGGGAAAGCGGAGCAGCCGTATTCTTTGGTGGTGTCATCCTTTGCTCAGTTGGTGGTAGGGATGTCCTTTGGAGAAGTGTTTACCCCTTGCGAGGTTAACACGAATTTAGGCCAAATTTGTATCCGTGATAGCACTATGAATAATCTATTAAAGAGAGGTTCATGGGATCTGGTGGGTAAAGTGGTGGGGGAAGGTTGCCTTTGGATGTTCTTAAACACTGGGCCCTATCGCATTGGAAACCTCAAGGGTCGCTGGAGTTGGCCACATTACCAAAAAATTTCTCTCATTCGGCTTTCATGCGAGGAGGATGCAGACATAATCTTGGATGGGGGCCCATGGTTCTATGGTAATAGAGGCCTATTTTTGAGAAAGTGGAGCCATGAATTTAACCCAGCAACACAAAGGGTTAATTTGGTTTCAATTTGGGTGCGGTTTCCAGAATTCCCTACCTTTCTATGGCATGAATCAGTTTTCAACATAGTGGCCAGTCTCATTGGGGACTTTGTTTCTTTCGACAAAGTTTCTCTGTCGCCTAGCCGAAAGTAATATGTTTGTATGTGTGTTATGGTGGACATAGAAAGGAATCTACTTTCCTCGGTCGATCTTGTCTCTCACATGGGGTCATGGAAGCAAGAAATGATATATAAAAACAAACCACAAGCCTGTAAGTTGTGTGGTATGGGGGGACATCATCAGAATATTTATCCTCAACTAGCGAGACAAAAGGCTCAAAAGGTGCACGATGGCCAAAAAATCCAAAAGGTACAAGAGGGTCATCAAGGGGGTAGAAGCCGCTATGGGAGGCCAAGGAGAGTCTGCCTCAAACCACACTCCCTTCAAGAGAAGGAAATTGTGATAGAAGAAGAAAACATGGTCTTACAAAGGCAAGAAGATATTTAACTCAGGGTAGAAGAAGTTGAAATCCCCAACTTCAGAAAGGAAGGTGCCTAGTGTTGGGAGCTCCCCATTTTGATCCCTCTAGTATCACGGTGGAGTTTCCTTTGTCAAACTCTTTTGAATGTCTTGAGGAAGAACGGTTAAGTGAAGGTAAGGTAGGGGAGGTGAATCTTTCCTCTCCAATGTCAGTCTCGACAATTAATTTAGAGTCTTTGCAGTCTAGGCATGTTGGCCCAAAATACCCCTTGTCGAAAGGTGGTGCCTCTAGCACAAGTGAGATGCAAAGCCTGGTATTTCTGAATGTGGTGATGGAGAAGGGGTCTCCCAGACCCAAGACCAGAAGCCAATGTAAGAAACTAGACCTCAAAGTCTCTAGGAAGCCTGGTCGACCTTCGGGTAAGGCATGAAGGAAGAGGTTGATGGAAACTAGGGGGTCCAACAATGGGGAAACATTGCTCTCCATAAGTGAAGGATATGATGAATGAATTTTGAAGATGAATGAGTTGATGACATCCCCATTTTAGGGGTGGGTAAGAAATTGTCCTTCTAATTCCAATGAAAATATGCTCTTGGAATGTTAGAGGACTTAATAACTCCTCTAAGCATTGGATTCTTACGTCCTTTTGAAACGACAATGATCCCTATATCCTTTGTATCTAGGAATCTAAGTTGGATGCTTCTTCTTGGCAGGTTGTACATAATATGGCCTGGAAAAGTACTGGTTTTATGGCCAGTGAATTAGTGGACTCTTTTGGGGTCTCATTTTATTTTGGAATCCTTCCAGGTTGGATGGGCATATTATATCCTCATCAAATAGAGCTATAAATGTGTTATTCTAGTGTAAGTTAACCAATAGGATATGGGTTTTTTCTAATATATATGCATCGAATGCGTATATGGATAGGAAAAATTTTTGGGCACTGCTATTAGAGATGCATAAGACCTTTCAGTATGAGTATTGGATGGTGGTGGGTGATTTTAATTCCCCCTTGTATCCCTCGAAGAAAAAAGGAGGTAACCCGATGGATGACAAAAGTATTTAGGACTTCACTGATTTTGTTTTTGATATAGAGCTTTAGGATTTGAACCTCAATGGAGCCAGGTATACTTGGTGTAATAGGCGCTTAGGTGATAGCTTGATTTTGAGTCATTTTGACACAATCCTTATCTCTACTCATAGGATTAATCTATTTGGGAATGCTTCCTTGATGGCTCTTTCGAGGATTGGCTCAAATCACAATCCAATCTGGTTGAAATTTCTTGATAATCTACCATTCCTCCCTCACCCTTTTTGGTTTAAAGCCATGTGGTGTTCCCATGCTGATTTTGAATCTCATTTGTTGGAATGGTGGCAAGAGGATATAGAGGGTTCTGGTCTACTGAAGCTAACCAATAAGTTAAGGAGGCTTAGGAGCTGCCTCAAAATATGGAACAAGTCCTCATTTGGGAATTTCTTTAGAGAAAAGGAGAGACTAAAAGCCCTAATTAGTCAGATGGAGCCTACAATGGAGGCTGGGGACTATTCTAAAGAACTATAAAAAGAGGAACGTCGTGTGCTCGTACAATACCATAATAGACAGACTCAAGAGGAACTATTTTACAAACATAAGTTGAGGGAATTGTGGCTCAAGGAAGGGGATCAAAATTCCCACTTATGCCATGCTTCCACTCTTAGGAGGAGAGGTCGTAATATAATCACTGACTTAGTTAGAGGTGATGGAAGTGTGGCATCAAGCAATTTTGAAGTAAGGATGGAGGCAATTGATTTATTTAGTAATTTACTATGTTCAGAGCCTGACCGTGATTTATCCATCGAGGAGGCAATGCTTGACACTATTCTGAAGCTAGTATTTGAAGAGTGGAATAGGTGGTTATTAATCCCATTTTTGGATGAAGAGATTTTGGATGCAGTTAAGGGGATGGGTCCTCTCAAGGCGTCAGGCCCAGATGGCTTCCCTCCAGTATTTTTTTAGAAATTTTGGCACATATGTGGGGGGGAAGTGTGTGAAGATATGAGAGACATCTAGAGGAACAAGTTTAATCCAAATGTGGTGAATGCGACCTTTCTTGTTCTCATTCCTAAGAAAGATTCAGCTTCTACTTTTAATGACTTCAAACTGATAAGCCTCTGCATTACAATGTATAAGATTTTTTCAAAAAATATTGCTAATAGGCTCAAGCTCATCCTCCCAAAAATTATTGATGAAGGTCAGAGTGACTTTGTCCTGGGTAGGCAAATTATGGATGGCGTGATTGTCATTCATGAGTTATTGTACTTGGTGTACAAAAGCGAAAGATATAGTTTTTTCTTAAAGCTAGACATTAATAAAGCATATGACCAAGTTTCTAGGCCATTCTTAGTAAAGGTTTTGAGAAAGTTCGGCTTTAGTGATGAATGGATCAGTCTAATATAGAATTCCTTCTTGACTGCCTAGTTTTCGGTGCTCATCAATGGGTCCCCAACAGGTTTTTTTAATTCTCGTCGGAGGCTGATATAGGGAGACCCGTCGTCACCCTTTTTTCATTATAGTTGTAGAGGCTTTGGGTAGAGCTTTAAATAGTCATCGGTATGCTTTGGGTATGAGGCCTGCGACCACTTGTGACCCTATTTCTCATATTCAGTTCATGGATGACACTCTTATCTCCTGTGTCGCTATAGTGGAGGTAGCTGAGGAAGTAAAATCTGTTCTAGACTATTATGAAAGGGTCGTGGGTCAACAGATAAGTCTTGCCAAGAGTAGCTTATTTTTCATTAATTATCCAATGGTAGTTTTTAGAGAGATTACTAAAGTTTTGAGCTATCGCACTACTTCGTTCCCATCGTCTTATCTAGGATTACCTTTGTTTGTGGGGAGAGCAAAGTCTGAATTGTGGTCTTTGATGGTTGAGATAATTCAATGTAAAATTTCTACATGGAAGGGCATGTTGTTGAGCCAAGTGGGTAAGGTGGTTTTAGTGCAAATTACATTACAAAGCATTCCAATTTATTTTATGTCCATGTTTCATGTCCCTCTTAAAATGGCCTCAAAAATTGACAGTATTTGTAAATATTTTTTATGGGATGGCCCAAAGTTGAAAGGAATATTCCACCTTGTTTCTTGGGAGGTTTTCTGTAGGAAGAAATCCAAAGGAGGGTTGAATCTGAAGAGTGTTGTTCAAATGAATAAAGCATTGATTGCTAAAATTAGGTGGAATTTGGCATATAATACCAGTAATCTATGGGGATCTATATTGAAATCCAAGTACAAGTTTAGCTCCTTTCTATCTAAGGATTTACTTTCAGGGGATCGGCCTTCTAGAATAGTCTGGTGAAGTCTAGGGATATGGTTAAGAAGCATTGCAGGTGGGTAATTGGGAATGGTAGGCAAACTTGCTTTTGGAAAGATGTCTGGCTTCGGGATCATCTATTGGTTGAAGATGTAAAATTTTAGGAATTGGATATTAATTCCAGAGAAGCTGGTCTGGTTAACGTGGCTGACTTCTTTGAAGTTAGAAGGGATAGAATTGTATGGGCAGACTCGCTAGGTTGTGTAAGAAATTATGGTGAAAGGTGGGCTTGGGATACCCTAATGAATAAATAGTACTTTTGTGTTATTCGTCAATCTAATTTTGAGGACCAGTTGATCTGGTGGTTGGAGAGCTTAGGAATTTTTACATTCAAATCAGCCTATTGTTGTTTAAATGTGGAGGAGGAGTCACTTTTTCTGTTTAGTAGGCTTTGGCTTAAACACCTTTCTCCCAGAGTTGATTTATTTTTTTGGTTGGTCGCTCTTAACCATATCCTTACTATAGAGAACTTTCACAAAAGGGGTTGGTTTTTGGTCAATAGGTGTTATCTCTGTGAATCCGATTGGGAATCGACCCCTCATCTGCTTCTCAACTATCATTTTTCAAGGAGGTAATTTGTTCTATTCTTAGGCACTTGGGAGTTGATTGGGTTTTTATGGATTTAGTTTATGATTGCATTCTTCAGTGGTAACCACCATTTTGGTCCCCATGTATCAGGTGTTTTTTGTGGTTCCTGATTCCCCATGCCATGTGGGGAGTTTGGAAAGCAAGAAACACAATAATTTTTAGTGATAAAACTATTTTAATGACTTTATTGAGAAATCATATTATAGGTAAGGCAGTTGAGAATGTGGTTAATGCTTCTACTTCTATGGATTTTTTTGAGGCTTCTTTGGAAAGTGAAGTTAGGTTGGAACAATTTTTAGGTTTTGGAAATATAGATCAGCCTGCACCGACACCTAATATTAGAAACTAAACTAAATGGAATGACCCTCCTGTTGGATGGGTAAAATTAAATTTTGATAGGGTGGCTAAAGGTAATAATGGTATGACAGATTTGGGAGGTGTCATCCAGGACCATAGTGGTAACTTACTATTGGCATATACCGAATCCTTGGGTTTGAATTCTTCACAGGTGGCAAAATCAAGGGCAAATTACCTAGGTATTACATTTCTAAGCGAATTCAAATTCAAAAAAGCTATCATTGAAGGTGACTCCCGTAACATAATTAATATGCTCAAAGATGCATGCCATGTAAGTTGGAAAATTACCAATATCATTGATGAAGGAGTGAAGCTATATCAGTAGCTGGAGGATGTTCAAATTTCACACATGCTTAGATAAGGAAATGTTGCAGCAGACATGATGGTAAACGTTGGAGTAAATCTCTATGGATATGCAATATGGCATAGGGACTTTCCACAGGACATCATTAATTGTGCTCTCAATGATGTTAATTAATTGGATTTAGTTGGTGGAATTTTGTCGTGTTAGGTTTGGTACCTATAGTAATAGTGAGGGGTAGTGGACACTATTCGCCACCCCATGCTATAAGGCTATTCAAATAATTATTATTATTTGTATTGGGATTTGGGGAATGTTGTGGCAGAGAATGTTTTTCTCGTTCTATTATATTGTTTGGTCCACAATTATTGTCCATAGGTGCCTTGTAGCTATTTTTATTTCAAAATTGGGAAGGTTCGGTTGTTGGCATGGGAAAGCTCATGAAGGTACCCAAGTCGAGGCCATCATTTCTCATGATTTTTAGAGATTTGTGATGAGGTGGCTACCTACCACCTTTACTTCATCATTATGCTAATGCTTCGGTCCATATGACTGCCTTAGGAAGTGTATGATTTTTTGGGACCGTTGGTTTTGTTCGATTAAGATGGCGTTAGATTTTGAGGGGGAGGCAACTCAAATGTATAGTGGGATCATTTCTGAGGTGGATGCTATGTTTTAGAACCACCTCGAATCATTATTGAGGTGGATGTTACATTGTAGAACCATTATTTCTCATGATTTGGAGAGCTTTGTGATGAGGTGGCTACCTATTACCTTTACTTCGTCATTATGCTTATGCTTTGGTCCATCTACTTGCCTTGGGAAGTGTATGATTTTTGGGGACCGTTGGTTTTGTTCCATTAATATGGTGTTATATTTTTAAGATGTGGTGTTATATTTTTAATATGAGGTGGTTCAAATGTAAAGTGGGATCATTTCTGAGGTGGATTTTGTGTTGTAGAACCACCTTGACTCTTCCATAGGTCTTCTCGGGTTCTTTGGCTATTCTGGTCCTCCTGGTTTATGGTGTATTTATTTTGTTTTCTACTCTATTCTTGACTATCTAGTGCTTTAGTGCACTGGTTTTGTAGTTGCTTTTATTTGTTGTAAAATTTTTAGCGGCCCCTTTAAAAACCCTCTTCTCTTAATATTACCAAAAAATAAAAACTTTATAATTGAATCCATAGATTCACTATTATTCATCTTTGTTGTGGTTGTTTTTATTTTATGCTCACTTTTTTAGAAGGTAATTGTAGGCTCTTATCTATGATTCTATAACTTTGACCTTACCTTCTTCTTTACTCTAACTTCATGCTTCAGCTGCTCTCCTTCATCATCTATGAATAATACCTAGTGATCATATATATATATTCAGGGAATGGGTGAAAAATTTCAACAACTTTGTGACATGCATCGAATGTAAAAAGTGGTGTTTATCATACTCCTAACAAAAACAACTACCAAAAATAAATTCAAGTTCTCCAAAATCTGGCGATGGATACTGATATCAATGAAGAGCAATATATGTCAAAGATCTATTAAAGGAAGGTGAAATCTGGATTAATTTCCAACATCCTTCCTTAACCTATATTTCATAAAAATGTTGACATAAAGCATTTCTTCCAGACTTTTAAAATCTTCCTCCTTCAAAGGTTTTTATGAATATGTCTACAACCTGCTCTTTTGAACTACAAAATAACAATTTAATTTCATTATTTTTACCAAATTTTATGAAGTGATATGTTTGTGTGCTTCCTCATGCCATGAAACACTAGATCTTTTGATAGTGCTATGGTAGAATTTTATCACAAAATATTGTTGTTTTCCCTTGTTGTTGATGATTCAACTTACCTAAAATTCTTCTTAGCCAAACAGCTTGACATGCGACTGAAGTGGTGATAACATACTCTGCTTCAATAATTGATAATGTAATAAATGGTTTCTTCTTTAATGACCATGAAACTATACCTAATACAAGCTAAAATGCGTAATTGGAAGTGCTCTTCTAATCATAAATATTGCTAGCCCAATAATTATCTATGTAGCCACCAAGATAAAGTTGATATTTTTTGCATAAAATATTTCTTGGTCTTTCATCTCGTTGACATACCACATTATCCTTTTATCTGTTTGCAAGTGAGTGTTCCTTGGTGTCTCCATATATCTACTAATTAAATTTAATATAAATATTAAGTCATATCTAGTTGTTATCAAATATGTGAGTCTTCCAACTAATATTTTATGTAATATTGGATCAACGTTGTTGTTGCAATCATTCTTGCTCAATTTCAGACTTGTTGCAACTGGAGTGATGGTTGGTTTGTATACTTACGTTAAGATATGAATATATCATCTATAGATTGGTTAATTTTAATGCTAAGAAAATATTTTATTAGTCCCAAATTTATCATCTCAAACTCATGTTTCAATACATTTCTATACAGAGCAAACACCATATTGTTATTTCCTACAATATAAATTATATATTCTGCATACAAGTAGACTATTATCATATCTCCCCTTTCATTAGTCTTTATGTAGAGAGTGTTCTTATATGGGCACTTGATGAAGTTATTCTCCTAAAATTATGCATCAATATGGCTATACCAAGGCCCAGGTTATTGGTTTAACCCATACAGGGCTTTCTTCATCTCCAACATCTTTCCTTATTTTCCTTCCAAATCATAGCCAACTGGTTGGTCTATGTAGACCTCTTCTTTCAACACTTCATTTAAGAAGGTTAATTTGGCATACATTTTATATACATTCCACACCTTTGGGGCTATCAATGCTAGAATAAATTTGACTATCTCAATTCTTGCTATAGGTGCATACACTTCATGATAGTTAAAATCTAACTTATGCTTATAGCCTTTTGCAACCACCCTTGCTTTATGCCTTTCAATATCACCTTGGGTATTAAACTTAGTTTCGTTATCTATTTCACTCTAATGGTCTTTCCTCCTATTGGAAGATCCATTAGATTCCAGGTCTATTTTTCTTTATGGCTTCTATCTCATCATCCATGGATTTCACCCATTTTATATTTTTAATTTCTTATTCAAATGAAAAAAGGATCACACAAAAAAATAAAGCAAAATCATAATACTCTTCATATTCTATTTCATTTATAGTTACCTCATATATGTTTTGCAAGCTCATTTTCTTTGCTAATGTTTCCATATTGGAGATCATTATTGCAAGTGGTGGTGATATTCATGATAAAGCAATTATTTTACTTGGACTGATACTACTACTTGAGGTTTAGGTTTTATTGTAGCTTCCTCAATTCAAGTCTTCAGGCTCAATAGTTGTTGGCCCTTTTTGGCCAATATTAAAATTCTAGTTCCATATTTAACTTACATGAACTTCATGTCTCTACTTATGATTAGCTTCTTTGTGATAGGGTTATACAATATATAGGCCTTTGACTCTTCACTATACTCAATGAAGACGCATTTTTTTGCCTTGTCATATAATTTTCTTCTTTTCTCATCTAGAATATGTGCATATGCTATGTACCCAAAGACTTTAATTGAGAAAGACATCATTTTTTGTTACTTCGTGCTTCTTAGGGGATCATGTCCTTTGTGCTCTTTGTGTAAAACCTATTCAATAGATAAACTACACAAGCTACATCCTCTACTCAAAACTCATTTGCCAATGCTTTTACATTCAACATACATCTTTTCATCTCTATTATGGTTCTATTATTTCTCTCTACAAAACTATTCTATTGTGGTTTGTATCTAGCTATGAACTACCTTATAATTCTATTTGGCATGTAGAACTTATGAAATTGATTAGATATGTACTCACCTCTTCCATCTATTTTGAGAGGCTTCACATAATACCCACTCTATTTTCAAGCAAACTTTTGAACTCTTTATTTAACCAAACACTTTTAATTTTTGTTTTATGGGGCATACCCATGTCTTTTGACTAGAATCATCTATATGTAGACACAAAAATAGCACCAATCTGATTATGTGACTGCAAACACTGATCGCATTGACACACACAACCCCAAGGGCAGCCCCCAGAGGTTAAACAGTGGTCCTAACCACTCTCATAATAGTTTTGGAAGGTCAAAAATAATTTTGGCACCTTCAGGAACTTTGCTCAATATTCATTCCACGCAGGGACGAATTCAAACTGGGATTTTCCCCACCTAGGGACGAATTCACAATCTGCTCCTAGGTGGGGCGAATTGCAGGTTTGATGGGCAAAAAGTCAAATCTTGGCAAATTGCAGCTCAGATCTGCCACTTAATGCTTCCTTCATTCCATGGGAGTGTGGGTGAGCATTTTCGAGCATTGGAGGTTGTTACAAGGGTAGTCATGAAGTCCCTATTCAGGGAGGAATCTCCTCCCTCCTGGGAAGGTATGATTGCCAGGTGTCGCATCTGCATGCCCAATTCAAGAGACCTCCAAGTCTATAAATTGATGAATTTCTTCACCCCAAAGAGAAGAGAGGGAGCATTTTTAAGCAACAAAGTGCTACCATTTTATTTCCCCATACACCTTTAGTTGATTTGTGCCTTTCACATTCATGATCTCTTTTTGAGAGGAGGTCATTGGGTGATCATTGGAAGGTCGAATATTGAGCCCAAAACCTGACATTTGGCCATAAAGTACCACCCAATTTGCCGACAACAACTTACAAGAGATTTTGGACCCATCCCAAGTGGATTGCTGTCGAAATCAGGTCCCAACGGTGGGCGGCCTGTCTGGGCGCCCTCGCATTGCTGCGAGTCTAATCGTCCCTTCTAGGAATCATTAGGAATCTATGGTAGATTTTTATTTCTATCATTTTTATCTTACATTTCATCTTATGCTACTTATATATTTTGCAATTTTGATTTCGTAATGTTTTGAGCAAATATTATCATGTTTTATCATTTTTTATCTTCACTAACTTGCAGGTAGCATCATCAAATTCCTGTTAATGGAGACCAAATTGGGAAAATTTGACCATCCGAGTCTTCCCAAAATACCCCCAATTAGTTAACCCCAAGTTTGCAAGTCTTTTGGACCTTTTTAGGTAGAACATTTGGGATAGTACCTTTTCGACATTTTGTTATAGGTAAATTCATCCCGCCCTAGAGCGAATTCAAATTGGTGAGGAATTTCCTAACTATTATTTTTGCAATGCCTTCTCGGTGATGTTTCTATGCCCCTGTAAAAGTTTTAGATAATTTGGATACATTTTAGTCATAGTTTAATTCATTTTCTCATTCGCTTATCGTAGGCTTGGGGATTGCATGCTTTATTTTTATCCGTAGGTGCTACTGACTATTTATTGTTCCTTTGAACGTAGGTTATAGACATTGGAGGAGCAAACAAGGAATCAACACTCATATACACAAGTGACGATAATGTTTTGGTCTGCCCATCTTACATGTGGGCATGCAAAAGAGGGATGGCTATCCGTGGATGTAACCAAGAGACAAGTTTAATGCTCCTCGCCTCTGAAAAGGGAGGAGGTAAATTGTAATCGAATTGTGAAATACATCAATAAAATAAAATGGCTATTTTTTTCATTTGGGTTTCAATTTATTTATGCTTCCTCCATTTCATGCATTTTTAATTCGTAGCATTAAGTTTAGTTTTATTTTTGCATCGTACTTGGAGCGTTGTTTCCTTTTTTTTTCCATATCCTTGTGCTTCCAGTGGTGATCATGGTGGGCACATTCAGATCCCACTTTCCCTATGGGCTTATCGTACCAACATTCGGATGCCCACTAGGGCAACTCCATTTTTGCTCGTGTATGGCTCTAAGGCTGTCATTCCTCTCGAGTTGGAAATTCCTTCCCTGCGCATATCAATTCAAGAGTTCATCGATAATGATACTACATGGCAAGCCCTGTTAGACCAACTTACATTGCTTGATGAACGACACATTAATTCTCATGAGCATTTACGTATCTATCAAAAGCAACTTAAGAAAGCATACAACATGAAAATTCATTTGAGGGACTTTCAGGTCAATGACTTGGTCTTGAAAGAAAACCAATAGAACTCTAGTTTGTCGTCCCATATAAGGGACAAGTTCGTGGAAAACTGGTTAGGTCCCTATGTAATTGATAGAAAAATAGCACCTTGAACATATCGGCTAGCCTCTCTTGACGAAATCAAGGAACTAGAACCCTTGAACATCAGTAATTTGTGGCCATTCCATGTTTAGAAGAGTCATAGCCCAAACAAAATGCTACAAAGATTTTCGTAATCACTTGGTCAATCCCCAAAATGCTCTAAGGATTCCATAAATCGCTTGGTCAATCCCCAAAATGCTCCAAGGATTTTCGTAATCGCTTGGTCAATCCCCAAAATGCTCCAAGGATTTTCGTAATCACTTGGTTAACCCCAAAATGCTCCAAGGATTTCCGTAATTGCTTGGTCAATCCCCAAAATGCTCCAAGGATTCCACCAATCACTTGGTCAATCCCCAAAATGCTCCAAGGATTCCCGCAATCGCTTGGTCAAAAACAAGAAAATTCAAAAACAATAAAATCATCAAAAATAACAAAATCTGCATCTCATTTCCATGCATGCTCAAAATCATCACAAAAAATAAAGAGCTCTTTTTGCATATCATCTTCATATTCACACAAATAAATCCATCAAAAATACAAAAATATATAGCTGCATTACGCATCACACCTATACATTACATCTTTGTGATCATAAAGGTCGATGCACCATATACTGTAATTACTTGGCAAAACCCTCATTTTCCACATTCCCCCGCTCTATAAACAGTCCATAAAAAATAAATGCCAATCACATATTTTTACCATATCATAGTCAGTGGTATAATGTATCAAGAGTTTCTATCATTCAGCTGTCAATAGCCTTCTAGCCACGTACTGTACCAAGTCAGACAAATTTTACACAAGTAGAGTTTTACTTGGATCATACCTTGTTACGTAGCATCCCAAAACAAGTTAAAACACATAAAAATTCCCAATTTGTGTGAGAAAAAGATGAAACCTGCAAAGCAATCCAGGTCACCAGAAGAGAAACGGTTATCTTGTTCATCCCCCTATGCAAATGACCCCAAGAATTCTGAGATTTGGCAAAAGGACAAGCATCCTCCCTACCCAATTCCCCAAGAATCCCAAGTTCTCAAAAGGTGCAAAACATCAACAATTTGCAAATGTCAAACCTCCAAAAATTTGACATCACAACCAAAGTGCATACATCAAGAAAAGCACATAAAATAGTGATTCTCATCACTCCATATCCAAATCCCTTGCTCAAAAAAAAATAAAAAAAATAAAAACAAAAATAAACAGTGATTCTTATCACTACAAAAGAGCAAGTATCCCAATACAATTGAAGAAAAGAAGGGATTCGAACTTGAATCCCTAGAACTCTTAACATTCTGATAGGTCATGAGGCAAACCTCAGTATCGGTTTGGTTTATAGCCTATCGGTCACTCATGGCAAACCTCCCGCATAACGATATATCTGTCGCATTAACTTGTGTACAGATCAATGTTTGCATGTGGACGAGCTAGCTTATGGTATCCTAGATAGCACCATAGATTAATCTGAATAAATACAAAAAAGGAGTTAGTGGGGCTAATTAGATGATCCTGAGTATAGGTTTGGTTGACAGCCTATCTGGAACTGGCGGTATCTTGAAAAACACCACATAAATGAACTCAATTGCACACACAGGGATGTGAAATAACTTGGTACAAAACAAGTCAGATTCATACCTTGTTCAAAAGTCTTGTGAGATAAAGTACAATCGTGGCTAGTTAGTTAAAACATGAGTCTCAGAAAACCTTAACTACATTTGAAACCAACTTGCTATATTTTATTCTCATCTTGCCAAAAAAAAAAATCACAAATTCAATTTAGTCATTCCATCTGCATTTCATATAAATTAAAAACATTTGCATTCCATAAAAACATATACATCCATCAATATAAATTAACATGCATACATCCATATTCATCAATCATCATACATAACATAAAATCATGACACATGCATAAATAAAATAAATTCATCTGTATATATCATCAAAAATGCCTGCAGGCTACAATGAACCGGTCCTGTGACCCCGCAACAAAATCAAAAAGCTCAAAAATACCCAGAGCCTAAGGCATCAGCCACCATGATCATGCAGGATTGGTGTGATGGGCACTACCTCCTATGGTGTGGGTCCTATGGGACCCCTAAAGGTGGCTTCTGCTAGCCCCCACATCATGCCTACTCCCCCCTCCCTCATCCAATCACCTACGATGAGATGATGCTGACTGCTCAATATCACTGCCCCTCATCCAATATGAAGAACCACCTCTAGAGGGCTCAGGTACCCATCCCTCGAGGTGGATGATCTCTCCCTCTAGATCCATCTGGTGCTGACACAACTCTGCCTCCCATCGATGGTACATCGCTACTACATTGTCATGTTGTGCCAACTGCATCCGTAGGAGATCCCTCTCCCATGTAACATCGGTATCGCCCTCCTATCGGTGGTGCATAGCCCATGCATTCTACCACTCTGCTAGCTGAGACCATAAGATATATCTCTCTTGTAGAGCCTCCTCAAACTCCTCATATCACCTCCATAGTAGCCCCACCAATCGTGCATTCTCAGTGCACACCCCTACCTTTGTGTCCTTTGCCACTGCCTGGTGCATCGGTGAATCCAAGACTACAGCCTGCTCTGGCTCCCACTGCTTCGGAGCATCTTGCATATTCAACTGATCTAGAGCACCATAATCTGCACCCACATCATCTACCTCCACCATGTCCATATCCCCTAGTGGAGCTCCCCAATCATCTCCTAGTGCCTCAGCACCCTCCCCACCTATGGCTGCTACATCTATGCCTCCCAGTGGCCCATCTCCCCATCATCCTTGTAGTATCCATCACTGGTAATACTCTACGGTAGTCTTGATGTCATCCATGTTTGGGACATCAATCACTACATCTGAATCCTCACCTAGTGGCACGATGACCGACTGGTCCAAAGTCCTCACATCCCCCGACGTCGATAGACCACGGGCTCACCAGGAAACCCCTGGTGCACCCTAGACTATCATGTCACTCGGCTATAAGGTAAGAGCTCATGCTTGGTCCCATGTCACCCAATCATCCACCACTCCTTGTGTACCCATTAGAGCCACTCTCTAGCCTCAGGCCAGGCTGGACAATCCCAATAAGGGTGCCAGAACACCTCCCCTGGAGCAAGCTGAGCAAAGGCATCGACATAGTGCCCTATGACACCTACGCACCACCGACTCTGTCCTTACTCCTCTGATCATTGCCACAAAGCCGAATAACCTATGTACTTATCCATCATCTCTGCTTGAGTCATCCATGGAAACCCAATAGGCCTCTCCATCGCTATATGCTACCAAGCCTAGCTCTACAATAGATAGTTGTAGCTAACCCCCTTCTACCTCTAACAGCGGACCTCGTACAACTCACCATAGAGCTATGCCAGTAGCATCTGTCCCCACCTCATGATCAACGATGCATCTGTCAAGCACTCCACCAGCCAACAGACAACATCTAGTAGGTTCCACAAGAACCTCGCACCTGATGAGTTAGGTAGTAGCATGTTAGATATGAGGTCCATCAGTACTGCGTGCCTCACTTCTAACACACCCCTCTCAAGCCACCATCGCACTAGTATACCACCAGTTTGACAGTCACTCTCTGCCTTCTCTACTGGGCTCTCCACACCTAGCTCCTCCCCATGCCTAAAGTAATGTGTCAGCACTACTATCCACTGATCCTATGGCATCATCCTGATCATAAGTCCATATATCAAAATCTAAAGAATTCGATAGACATCCTCTAGGGTCATTGTCATCTCCCCTATTGGGAGATGGAAGGTGTTGGTTCGGGGATCCCACAAGTTGATCATGGCTATTAAATAGGCTCAATACCTAACCACTGGCTCCAACCGAGCCACTTTCTTGAGCCCAAGGGTGTCAATCCACTCCCAGTCAGCCACAGTTAGTGCCTCCCATGCTTCAGCAAAAGCAGTAGGCACACGATATCGGCTCTTCACAACCTGCACAATAAAACCACACACAAACATTAAAACTCATAAAAAAACTGCATAAACAACAACATGAATATACAACACTACATCAAACAATGCACAACTCAAAAAAATCAAAATACAACAAAATTAATTTGTCAGCCTAACGTTTTTAACTTTAAATTGATAAATTAAACCAAAAAATCAAAATTCAAAAACTTAATTTGTCAACCTAGGGTTTTGTACTCTCAAATTGATAAATTAAGCGAAAAATAATAAAAATAGTAAAATTAATTTGTCAATCTTAGGTTTTTTAACTCTTAACTGATAAATTAACCCCGAAAACAATAAAACTCGACTAGGGTTAGCCTACGTTTTCAGCTAATTTTTTATTTTGTTTTGTTTTGTAAATAACGATGAGGATCACTTACTGGTCTCGCTTTGGCTTCGTCGCTCGATCCAGTTCATGCACTCATGACATCAAGAGAAATTTGGAAGTGCTTCGCTTCACAGAATTAACCTCCTCCTCCCTAGAGCTCCAAATCGCTAGAAAAAAACAAGTGCAAATGAGCCCAAAACCTAGTTTTGGCCTTTAAATAGGATTTTTGAGCCTATAATAATTCCTCCCTAGGATTATCACTATTTTTAGCACTCATACCACCCTATAATTAATACTACACATGAATTCATCCCACCCTGGAATGAATTCAGCACACAAATTTCAAAAACAGCAAAAAAATGCACAAAAATACACCAAAAATAACAATAAAACTGTCCAATGTAGGTGCTTTTGCACTTGACATTCTTGGCATCCAAAACTAATGTCGAGGTCACAAATCCTCACTATCCTACTCCCTAATAAGGCTACCATAGCCGGACCACTCCACGGGAAGACGGATCTTCAAGAATTTCATCCCCAAATGCCATCGCCAAAAGGGTCAAAACCCACCCAAAAACAACAATAGAGTTTTCGAACGAAGGCGCCTTTGCGCCTGACATTATTTGCATAAAAAATAGACATTGGGATTACAAATTGTCACTATCCTACTCTCTAAGAAGGCCACCATGGCTGGACCACCCCACGGGAAGACGTATTTTTGCCAATTTCAGCCCTGAAAAGCGTCACCAAAATGGTTCACACCCACCAAAAATAGGTCAGAATGTCAGAAAATTGCACACATTCAAAGATAAATCTCTAAAGTCACCCTTACACAAGTCATCTTGGGTCAAGTGACTCATCACTTTTCTCATGCAAGTCATTCCCTCATCGATTCGTCGCTTGAGGAGGTAGTCACACTTAGTCACCAATCAACAAATACACACCCAATCATGGAAACAACATGCATTCAAAGAATCATTGGCAAAGACAAATCACGCTCCTTCTTGGGGTAGCAAACAAGTAATAATCACAAACTGATCAAACACTTGGCATTCATGAATCATGAACTTAAGGTTCCCATAGACAAAATATTACGCCCTTTGCCTATTCATGATTGATCAATGTCCAAGCTCAAGTAACACCTCACCAAAAAAGGTTAACACTTGAACTGAGTTCCTTCGCTCGTAAGAAGCAAGGATTCAAGAATGCATGCCCTTTCCATACTTAGGGCATAAAAATTTGGTTAGGTCACTAAGAAACCCTAATCATTAGTGCTTTGGTTATCTAGTTTTGCCCAACACTATTCCTTGCACAACGCATCCCAAAAATGGGCATCTGCAGACACCAAAACAACACCAATTTGATTATGTGATTGTAAACACTAATCCCATTGACACACATAGCCCCAAGGGCAGCCCCTAGAGGTTAAACAGTTGTCCTAACCACTCTCATAGTAGTTTTGGAAGGTTAGAAATCATTTTGGCACCTTTAGGCACTTTGCTCAATATTCGTTCCACCCAGGGACGAATTCAAACTAGGATTTGCCCCACCCAGGGACGAATGCACAATTTGATCTTGGGTGGGGTGTGTAGACACCAAAACAGCACCAATCCGATTATGTGACTGCAAACACTGATCGCTTTGACAAACACAGCCCCCAGGGCAGCCCTCAGAGGTTAAACAGTGGTCTTAACCACTTTCATAGCAATTTTGTGAGGTCAAGAAGCAATTTGGCACACTTGGACACTTTGCCCAGTATTCGTCTCACCCGGGGACGAATTCAAAATAGAATCCGTCCCACCCCAGGACGAATTCTGAATCCGTCCCTGGGTGGGACGAATTCCAAGCTTAACGGGCAAAAAGGCAAATGGTGCCAAGTGGCAGCCCAAAACAGTCAGTTAAGGGCTCCTACCTTGCACGCATGTGTAAGTGGACAGAGGGGCCGTTAGAGGACTATTACAAGAAGCATTTATCAAAGTTCAAGTCAATGGAGGACTCCCCTCCCTCATGGGAAGACAAGGCGCCACATGGCGCCTATGGCCAACACTTGGCTTTTGTGCTTCCCTCCCAAAGAGACCCCTTGGGTCTATAAAAGGTGGGACTTTTCTCACCCAAAACATAGAGGTTGAAGGAGTGTTCAAGCAACGAAGTTTTGCCGAATTGAAGACTCACTTGCATCCCCCTTTGTTCACCTTCCTACATCCATCAATCTCTTTTGCAAGGGAGGTTGTTGGGTGGCCTTTGGAAGCTCGAACCTTACTCAAATCCGACGCATGGACATCTGAACCTACCAATTCGCCGACCCCCAATCCTAAAAGGTTTTGGGCCCATCCTTGGTGGATTGGCTCCAAAATCGAGGGCCAACGGTGGGAGGCCCACTTGGGCACCCCCGCACCTCCCAAGTCCTAATTTTAGTTTTTGAGCACTTTAGATTATTTTTTAGATTGCATTACGTGTTACTAGGTCTGATTAGTCTATAATTGCAATTTTGTAGCTTTTGGGTAGAGTTTAGGGTGTTTTGTATTGCTTTGTCGTTTCGCTAACTTGCAGGTGTCAAGGTCAAATTCCCGAGGGTGGAGGCCAAATTGGGAAAATCCGACCATCTGGGTCGTCCCAAAATGGCCCCAATTACCTAACCCCCCTATTTGCGGGAGTTTTGCGGGGTCCCGGGATCCGACATTGGAGCAGCGACGGGTCGGTTTCTCCTACTCGGAAGAATTCGTCCCACCCGGGGACGAATTACGATCGAATTCGTCCCGCCCGGGGACGAATTCCGGTTTAAGGTGGATTGGCCAGCTGCCTCGGTGGCGAGTGGCCTTCGGTAACTTTTCTTACCTTACGTCGGGTTTTGAAGCAATTTGGATTCACTGTTTTCACGGTTTCAGGCAAATATTCGTATGCATATTTTGTTAGTTTTAGAGAGAGAATGCTTTTCATTTGCAGCGGGTGCTACTAACGTCTTGATCATTTCTTTGTTCGCGGGAGAAGCGAGCGGAGGCGAAGAACTCATCGACATCGGCGGCGGCATCATCTTGGCCCGCCCATTGCAATCGTGGGCACGCGGAAGGAGGAATCATTCAGCGATTGTAATCAAACCCTATTTGCGCTCCTAGCCCCTGAAAAGGGAGGAGGCATTATTGTAACGAGAGATCGAAGGAAATTAATGAAAGGGCTATGTTTTTCTTTATCTGATTGCGTCTCTTCCAATGTGTCTCTTTTCCGTTTCATGTAATTTACATTTCTAGGACTTAGGCGTGCTTAATTTTGAATGCAATCGCACTTGGTGTTTCCTTTGACCGGAATCTCGTGCTTTCAGTGGCGATCACGGTGGGACTCTGTTCCCTGGTTTTTGAAATCACAAAACTGATCAAAGTTTTGTGTTTGTGCTTGACGAGTACATCTTTTTTTGTTGCGAGTCGCTATTCGTCTCGACGAGGGACGAATCCTTTTACGCAATTCGTCGACTCTCGAGACGAATTCAAATTCGTCTCTGGGAGGGACGAATTCTTTACGCAATTCGTCTCCCGGAGGGACGAATTCTGTCTACGGATTTTCGGAGCAGAAATTCGGAGACAACGGGAGCGAGCGAGAGAAGAGGTAGGGATTTTCATGATCTCTGTTATATTTTTTTGTTTTTGTTTCTTTAATTGTTTTCATTTAATCTTGCATTGCATTAGGAAAAGTCATGTATGCTAGTTTCATTTTGTTGGATAAAACGAATCCCACACACATCACGAAACAATTTTAAACCAAGGAGCTGGTCGTAAGACCCCAGCCCTTGATCAAGACCATTGGTGGATTTAATCACCACCTTGGCTTGATTTGCATCCATTTCCCGATTGTCAACTGTTGTTAGGCGTAAATCCTGATGAAGACAGACCGAGCGTAGCTGGGGTGATTCCCATGCGTGCGAGGATAAGTTTTCTATGGTAGGTGCCATTAACGGGACAATCCCCCTTCCGTACCGCCTACGTACCACGTACCTTCTGCTCTCACGTACCTATAGTCTCCCTCTCGTAAGGGCGGGTATATAGAGAGGTTGGTATATCGGCACTGGTTGGTATATTGAAGGGGCGACCTTTTTGGAGTTATAAGAGCCTACATGATGCATTTAAACGTTCTACAAAACCTACAAAAACAAAACAAAACATCAAAATGCACTAAACCGAGTCTAGGGCACACCAAGAATCCTTAAAAGAGATAATCACGGTTTTGTGAATGTGTGTGTTTAATTCTGTTTAGTGTAGACAAAAAAAAAATCATTAAAAACAAAGATAAAAAAATCTACGCATTTTGTCATTTTCTCCAAAAAGCTCCAAGGATTCCCGTAATCGCTTGGTCACTCCAAAATGCCCCAAAGGTGTCCATGAACCCTTTGGTCAACCCAAAATCACCCCAAATGTGCCCATAAGTGATGCGGGACCATCCAACAAAATATGGGAAATCTTGTATTTTTCTCTAAATTTTAGTGCATCTTCCGGGGCCATAACTTCTCAACCGTAGCTCCGTTTGACATGAAATTTTACAGGGAGTTGGTTGGGAGAATTTTAAACAAATCCAGTTTTATAGAAATTTTCCAGAAATCAAGTTTTCGGGGCCAAATTCCATCATCTAGTGCCCCGAAATTAGGTTCTAAAATTGCGTGCCCAATTTTTTGCACTTTTTGAGTTGTTCGGATGTCAATATCTCCTAATGTATTTAGAGTTAGGACTTGAAACTTCATTTTTGTCTTATCTATTATAAGAGGGATGCGCACACCAATTTTGGGCCCCATCTGACTCATTTTCAATTTTAGGGCTTTTTAGAGAGACATCGTCATGGTGCTCACCCGTAGCCAAGCCCAATCACGGGCGAAGGCTATGGGGGGTGTCCCAGGAGGCACGAGTCACCTCCGTTACAATCCCAAGGATTTGGTCATACCACCTTGGCGACCTAACACACAATGCGGTCCCCTCCACACCTTAAAGGAAAGAGACTACGGGGACACCTCTTCGAGGAGCACTCCTGTTCAACATAGCACTCATCACACACCCTTCCATGAGGGGTACGGTCATAGGAGAGCTCCCTTAGATGATCGCTATGAGCGGTCACCGCGCGATGAAGCGCTAGGTCAACATAGGGTTCGACGGGAGGAACCACATCATTACACTACCCGTCCTTCACCCCCTCTAGTTGTCAGGACTACAAAGACAAATCCAGAGCACAAGGCTCCTCAGGCGGGGCGGGCCAACTCCACCCGTTCCTTTTTCATTTATGAAAGAGAGCACGAGGAAGACCTCTACCTTCCTCGAGAGCAATATACGGTGCGAGAGCAATATGCCTCCGCACCTGCTATCTATCAGGAACACTCACTGAGGCCAAAGCCTCGAGGGAATCTTGTTACCCCCAATAGAGGGAGGTCGCCTATAGAGATCTTGGATCACTACGACCGAGATAGATATCTAGAAGAGGCATCTAGGCCTTCTAGACATGAAGCAATGAGAGCTCCCTTAGATGCTCGCTATGAGCGGTCATCGCGCGATGAAGTGCTAAGTCAACATAGGGTTCGATGGGAGGAACCACATGATTACATTATCCCTCCTTCACCCCCTCTAGTTGCCAGGACTACAAAGACAAATCCAGGGCACAAGGCTCTTTGGGCAGGGCGAGATAGCTCCGTCCACCCCCTTTTCACTTATGAAAGAGAGCACGAGGAAGACCTCTACCTTCCTCGAGAGCAATATACCGTGCGGGAGCAATACGCCTTCGCACCTGCTATCTATCAGGACCACTCACTGAGGCCAAAGCCCCGAGAGAATGCTGCTACCCCTAACGGAGGGATGTGTCCTATAGAGATCTTGGATCACTACGACCAAGATTTTTATCTAAGAGAGGCGTCTAGGCCTTCTAGACATGAGGCGGTGGGACCAACTATCGTAGAATCTGTCGAATATATCACACATCTCAAGCAACTCACGCAACTTGAGCTCGAACGACTACCGTTAGAGGAACCGTACCATATTAACGAAGAGCACCTTCAGTGCCAGAAGGATGAGCTGTTCCAACACACTATGCAAGAAAGGACTCCAACCCCTCACATGCATAAGACAAAATATTTTGAGTGGCACAACCCATGGGGGGAAGATAGGTCATCGCGACCTCATCAAAAGCTACCCCCAACACCTCCTAGACAGGAGCGGGAAGCTACTCTCCCGATTCTGAAGCACCACCCCCGACGCCTCCTAGACATGAATGGGAGGCCGCTCCTATAACCAATGATGGGTGCCTTCCTCAGACATCCACCCAGGCTTATGAGCCACCCTTAGAAATTCATCAAGAAGCCTCTAAGGAATCAGAGCGCGAAGAAGAGCGGGATGAACTGCCCTACCAAGGCATGGGGGGTGCCATCTGGCCACCCCTCCATAAGCCCCAAGTTCCTCAACAAGAACCAACCAAAGAGGAGGAGTTCAAATCTCCCAATACATGCAAAGCACTAGAGCACTTAGAGTTGGTAGAGACCAAGATTTTGGAGCTCCCAAGGCCCAACTTACATAAGGCTCCTTTCGAAGAGGATCAACCTTTAACCATAGGGCTACTTGATGATGCGAGTCCTCCATGTCTCGGAATCTCCAGATTACGATGAGCTATACACATTGTCCGAAGGTGAGGATGAAACAGACATAGCCCACAGCAATCACATGCGACAGACATCGACATCCCATAAAATTTGAAGAAGCATGTCAACGAGATAAACATAATACTAGGGCATGAGTGGCGCGTTAACCCACCACAGTGGGACCAAGCATTACATCCACAACTTTGGGCACACAAAGAGCAACTTCCACCAAGAGACATCATAGCAACATCAGTGCCGCGGGCGGACCCTGTCCTCATCTCCGTGCATAGGGCCGATCCATTCATGCCCATACCTCTAGAGCCAGGATCCGGAGTGCAAAGACCATCAAGTGGGGGTACCTCTATCCCCTGAAGAACCATAATCCAAACCAAAAAGCTCCAAGGATTATCGCAATCCCTTGGTCACCCAAAAAGCTCCAAGGATTATCGCAATCTCTTGGTCACCCAAAAAGCTCCAAGGATTATCGCAATCTCTTGGTCAACCAAAAAGCTCCAAGGATTATCGCAATCTCTTGGTCAATCCAAAAAGCTCCAAGGATTATCGCAATCTCTTGGTCACTCCAAAAGCTCCAAGGATTATCGCAATCTCTTGGTCAACCAAAAAGCTCCAAGGATTATCGCAATCTCTTGGTCACCCAAAAAGCTCCAAGGATTATCGCAATCTCTTGGTCACCCAAAAAGCTCCAAGGATTATCGCAATCTCTTGGTCACCCAAAAAGCTCCAAGGATTATCGCAATCTCTTGGTCAACCAAAAAGCTCCAAGGATTATCGCAATCTCTTGGTCACCCAAAAAGCTCCAAGGATTATCGCAATCTCTTGGTCAACCAAAAAGCTCAAGGATTATCGCAATCTCTTGGTCAACCAAAAAGCTCCAAGGATTATCGCAATCTCTTGGTCAATACAAAAAGCTCAAGGATTATCGCAATCTCTTGGTCACAAAAGCTAGGATTATGCAATCTCTTGGTAAAAAAGCTCAAGGATTATCGCAATCTCTTGGTCAACCCAAAAAGCTCCAACGATTATCGCAATCGCTTGGTCAAAAAAAAAAAAAAAAAATCAAAAAAAAACAAAACAACAAAAATCATCAAAAACAACAAATATTTGCATCTCAATTCTAGGCATACTCAAATTCATCAAAAAATTCATATTCTCGCACCTCATCTTCACCTTTACCAAAAACAATCCATCAAAATTACAAAAATATATAGTTGCATTAAGCATTGCATCCATACATTGCATATTTGTAGTCATATAGGTCAAAGGCACCATAGGCTGCAATAGCTATGATAGTCCATCTTGTTCCGCATTGTCTCATGTTACAAAAACAACAAAAACACCAAGCATAACTTTTACCACACTACAGTCGGTGGTGCAGGAATGTACCAAGAGTTTCGGTGATTCGAGTCATCATTTTCCTCTTTAGCCATGTAGTGTATCAAGTCGAGCAGATTTTACGAAGGTAGAGTCATACTTGAGATACACCTTGTTACGTAACATCCCAACACAAATCAAAACACTAAAATTCCCAAATTATGTGAACGAAAGATGAAACACCTGCAAAATAATCTAGGTCACCATAAGCGAAACGGTTATCTTGCTCATCCCCCTGTGCGAATGACCCCTAGAATGTTGAGAGTTGGCAAAAGGACAAGCTTCCTCCCTACCCAATTCCCTAAGAATCCCTAAAGTTCTCAATAGTTGCAAAACACAAAAATTTGCAAAATGTCAAAACTCAAAAATTTGACAAACTATAGTGCACACATCAAAAGGCACAAACAACGGTGATTTTCATCACTCCATATCCCCAATCCCTTGCTCAAAAAAAAAAAAAATCAAAATAAACAGTGATCTTATCACTACAAAAGAGCAAGTATCCCAATACAATTGAAAAAAAGAAGGGAGTTGACCTTGAATCCCTGGAACTCTCAGCATTCTATAGGTCATAAGGCAAGCTTCAGTACCAATTTGGTTGATAGCCTATCGATAACAGAATTAAGCCTCCCGCATGACGATATATCTGTCACATTAACTTGCGTACGAGATCAATGTTTGCATGTGGATGAGCTAGCTTATGGCATCCTGGATTACACCATAGATTAATCTTAGTACATACAACAAAGGAATTCGTGGAGCTAATTAGGTGATCCTCAGTACGAGTTCGGTTGAAAGCCCATCTGGCACTGGCGGTATCCTAACAAATACCACATAAATGAACTCAATTGCACACACGGGGATGTGAAATAACTTGGTCAAAAACAAGTCCGATTCATACCTGTTGGTCCAAAAGTCTTGTAAGATAAAGTACAGTCATGGCTAGTGAGTTAAAACCGTCTGAGTCTCAGAAAACCTTAGCTACATTTCTAAACCATCTGCGCTACTTTTCATCCTTATAATACCATAAAAAAAATACAAAAACAGAAAAACCATGTATACATGTAGAGCCATACATCACAACAATCACCTAAAAACAAAATAACAGAGCTCTAAGAGTCTATGGTGCCATAGCCAAACATCACAAACCCCATTCATCCATTTCATATCTGCATATCACATATAAATCAAAACCATTTGCATTCATCATAGCATATGCATCCATCAAAATAAATCAACATGCATACATCCATATTCATCAACCATCATGCACAAGATCAAAGAAAATCAAAACAACACAAAAAAAAATAAACATTGCCAGAGTGCTCTGAACTTAACCTCTCTGGCATAGCGGGGTTGTCATTGTCACTATCCTACTCCCTAAGAAGGCTACCATAGCTGGACCGCTCCACGGGAGGACGGATTGCCGACAATTTAATCCCAAAATGGTGTCACAAAAAACAACAAAACAACAAAAAATGCAACACAAAACAAGCAATAAACATTGCCAGACACAAGTGCTCTTGCACTTAACCTCTTGGCATAGCAAAATTGATGTCGGGGTTTGCATTGTCACTATCCTACTCCCGAAGAAGGCTACCATAGCCGGACCGCTCCACGGGAGGACGGATTGCCGACAATTCAATCACCAAATGGTGTCACAAAAACAACAAAAACAGTACAAAATTCAACAAAAACACAACAAAAACATTGCCGGGCATAAGTGCTCATGCACTTAGCCTCTAGGCAAAGAAAATCGATGTCGAGGTCCAAATTATCGCTCTCCTAGTTCCCCAAGAAGGCTATCATAGCCGGACCGCTCCACGGGAAATAGGTTTTCGACGATTTCACCTCATTATGACATCACCAAAAGGGTTAACACCCACCAAAAATAGGTCCATATGTTGGAAAAATTGCACACGCTTAACGGTAAACCCTCTAAAGGCAACCTTGCACAAGTCATCTTGGGTCAAGCGACTCGTCGCTTCTCTCACGAAGGTCATTCCCTCATCGATTCGTCGCTTGAGGGGGTAGTCACACTTAGTCACCAACCAACAATCACACACCCAATTAAGGAAAACGACATGCATTCAAAGAATCATTGACAAAGACAATCACGCTCCTGCTTGGGGCAATAAACAAGCAACAATCAAATCAATCAAACACTTGGCATTTCGTGAATCATGAACACAAGGTTCCCCCCGAGGATAAAAATGCCCTTCACTTGTTCATGAGTGATCAATGTCTAAGTTCAAGTCACACCTCACCAAAATAGGTTAATACTTGAAATCAAATTCCTTAGCTCGTCAGAAGCAAGGATTCAAGAATGCATGCCCTTTCCATACTTGGGGCATCAAAAGTTGGTTAGGTTACCAAGAAACCCTAATCATTAGTGCTTTGGTTATCTATTTTTGCTCAGCCACTGCGTCACCGCGTAGCGCTTCCCAAAAAGGGGCATCTGTAGACACCAAAACAGCACCAATCCGATTATGTGATCGCAAACACCGATCGCTTTGACAAACACGGCCCCAGGGGCAGCCCTCGAGAGGTTAAACGGTGGTCTTAACCACTTTCATAGCAATTTTGTGAGGTCAAGAAGCAATTTGGCACACTTGGACACTTTGCCCAGTATTCGTCTCACCCGGGGACGAATTCAAAATAGAATCCGTCCCACCCCAGGACGAATTCTGAATCCGTCCCTGGGTGGGACGAATTCCAAGCTTAACGGGCAAAAAGGCAAATGGTGCCAAGTGGCAGCCCGAACAGTCAGTTAAGGGCTCCTACCTTGCACGCATGTGTAAGTGGACAGAGGGGCCGTTAGAGGGCTGTTACAAGAAGCATTTATCAAAGTTCAAGTCAATGGAGGACTCCCCTCCCTCATGGGAAGACAAGAGCGCCACATGGCGCCTATGGCCAACACTTGGCTTTTGTGCTTCCCTCCCAAAGAGACCCCTTGGGTCTATAAAAGGTGGGACTTTTCTCACCCAAAACATACGAGGTTGAAGGAGTGTTCAAGCAACGAAGTCCTTGCCGAATTGAAGACTCACTTGCATCCCCCTTTGTTCACCTTCCTACATCCATCAATCTCTTTTGCAAGGGAGGTTGTTGGGTGGCCTTTGGAAGCTCGAACCTTACTCAAATCCGACGCATGGACATCCGAACCTACCAATTCGCCGACCCCCAATCCTAAAAGGTTTTGGGCCCATCCTTGGTGGATTGGCTCCAAAATCGAGGGCCAACGGTGGGAGGCCCACTTGGGCACCCCCGCACCTCCCAAGTCCTAATTTTAGTTTTTGAGCACTTTAGATTATTTTTTAGATTGCATTATGTGTTACTAGGTCTGATTAGTCTATAATTGCAATTTTGTAGCTTTTGGTCAGAGTTTAGGGTGTTTTGTATTGCTTTGTCGTTTCGCTAACTTGCAGGTGTCAAGGTCAAATTCCCGAGGGTGGAGGCCAAATTGGGAAAATCCGACCATCTGGGTCGTCCCAAAATGGCCCCAATTACCTAACCCCCCTATTTGCAGGAGTTTTACGGGTCCCGGGATCCGACATTGGAGCAGCGGCGGGTCGGTTTCTCCTACTCGGAAGAATTCGTCCCACCCGAGGGACGAATTACGATCGAAGTCGTCCTGCCCAGGGACGAATTCCGGTTTAAGGTGGATTGGCCAGCTGCCTCAGTGGCAGTGGCCTTCTGGTAACTTTTCTTACCTTCTGTCAGGTTTTGAAGCAATTTGGATTCACTGTTTTCACTGTTTCAGGCAAATATTCGTATGCATATTTTGTTAGTTTTAGAGAGAGAATGCTTTTCATTTGCAGCGAGTGCTACTAACGTCTTGATCATTTCTTTGTTCGCGGGAGAAGCGAGCGAGGCGAAGAACTCATCGACATCGGCGGCGGCATCATCTTGGCCCGCCCATTGCAATCGTGGGCACGCGGAAGGAGGAATCATTCAGCGATTGTAATCAAACCCTATTTGCGCTCCTAGCCCCTGAAAAGGGAGGAGGCATTATTGTAACAGAGATCGAAGGAAATTAATGAAAGGGCTGTGTTTTTCTTTATCTGATTGCGTCTCTTCCAATGTGTCTCTTTTTCGTTTCATGCAATTTACATTTCTAGGACTTAAGCGTGCTTAATTTTGAATGCAATTGCACTTGGTGTTTCCTTTGACCGGAATCTCGTGCTTTCAGGGTGAATTGTAGGTTTGATGGGAAAAAAATCAAATCTTGGCAAATGGCAGCTCAGATCTGCCAATTAACACTTACTTCATTGAATGGGAGTGTGGGTGAGCGTTTTTGAGTGTTGGAGGCTATTACAAGGGCAGTCATGAAGTCCCTATTTAGGGAGGAATCTCCTCCCTCCTAGGAAGGCATGACTGCCAAGTGGCACCTCTGCATGCCCAATTCAAGAGACCTTCAGGTCTATAAATTGATGAATTTCTTCACCCCAAAGAGAAGAGAGGGAGCATTTTTAAGCAACAAAGGCTGCCATTTTATTTCCCCATACACCTTTAGTTGATTTGTGCCTTTCACATCTGTGATCTCTTTTTGAGAGGAGGTCATTGGGTGATCATTGGAAATTCAAATCTTGAACCCAAAACCTGACATTTGGCCATAGATTACCACCCAATTTTCCGACAATACCTTACAAGAGATTTTGGACCCATCCCAAGTGGATTGGTGCCAAAATTAGGTCCCAACGATGGGCGGCCTGCCCGGGCGCCCCCACACTGCTATGAGTCTAATCATCCCTTTTAGGAACGATTAGGAATCTATGGTAGATTTTTATTTCTATCATTTTTATCTTGCATTTCATCTTATGCTACTTAGATAGTTTGCAATTTTGATTTCATAATGTTTTGAGAAAATCTTATCATGTTTTATCATTTTTTGTCTTCACTAACTTGTAGGTATCATAATCAAATTATCATTAATGGAGGCAAAATTGGGAAAATATGACCATCTGGGTCTTCCTAAAATACCCCCAATTAGCTAACCCCAAGTTTGCAGGTCTTTTAGAGCTTTCTAGGAAGGAAATTTGGGACAATACCTTTTCGGAATTTTGTTGCAGGTAAATTCGTCCCACCCCAAAGCAAATTCAAATTGGTGAGGAATTTCTTTACTGTTCTTTTTGCAATGCCTTCCCGGTGATGTTTCTATGCCCCTATCAAATTTTTAGATTATTTGGGTACATTTTAGTCATAGTTTAATTCATTTTCTCATTCGCTTATCGTAGGCTTAGGGATTGCATGCTTTGTTTTTATCTGTAGGTGCTACTGACTATTTCTTGTTCCTTTGAATGTAGGGTTTGGACATTGGAGGAGCAAAAAAGGAATCGACACTCGTATACACAAGTAGAAACAATGTTTTGGTCTGCCCATCTTACATATGGGCACGCGAAAGAGGGATGGCTATCTGTGGATGTAACCAAGAGATGAGTTTAACGCTCCTCGCCCCTGAAAAGGGAAGAGGAAAATTGTAACCGAATTTTGAAATACATAAATAAAATAAAGGGGTTGTTTGTTTCATTTGGGTTTAAATTTATTTATGCTTCCTCCATTTCATTCATTTTTAATTCGTAGCATTAAGTTTAGTTCCATTTTTGCATCGTACTTGGAGCATTGTTTCCTTTTTGTTTTCGTATCCTCGTGCTTCCACTATAAAAGTTAATAAGTATTTTTTTTTGGCAAATAATTTGGTTTGCATAGGTCCATTTATAATTGAATGCACCAACTCTAATGATTGTGAAGCTCTCCATGATTATCCTATAGAGAATGCATCCCTATTATACTTTCCTACTAGGCAACCTTCACATGCTTGATTTGGTTGCTCTATAAGAGGCAATCCCCTCACCATCTATTTTTTGTGCAACAAGTTTAGGCCACTGAAACTTAAATGGCCAAATCTAAGATGCCACAAAAATGTAGCATTTCACTCTGAATTTTTAAAGAAAACATCTTGTTCTTTATCATGGTTACATTTTATATGAACCCATTCTCTTTATCTCTAATTCTGCAAGATCTATTTTCAAAATACATTGTGTACCCCTTTTGCATAGGCTACCCAATGGTCAACAAATTATGTTTCAGCCCAGAAACACAATACACATCAAGGATATATTTTTTATCCTTGTTTTTTGCAGATTATAATCTTCTCTTTTCCCATGATAGGTACCTTGCTATTGTTTCATATATTCTCTTCATATTTGATGGTCTCATCTAGTTGTGAGAATATTTCTTTATTCTCAAACATGTGGTTACTATAATTCCTATCAATATACCAAATATGGTTTTGGCTCTCTTCATTTTTTACTACAAGATAACAACATAGGCCCACAAACATATTTATTTTCCACATTCTCATTCTCATTGGTACTATGGATTTGTTGCTTATTTTCCTTAGCCATATTATTTCTACACTCATAACTGTAATAGATAAATTTCTTGCAATAATAACATTGGATTTTGGATTTATCATACCTTTGATTTGATCCTTCATTCTAATTTTTGTTGGTGTATCTTCCTCTTGCTTGATGGAAATTGTAGCTGAGTTCTCCTTTGTTGAAGTAATTTGATCTTATTCCTCTTTTATGGCCTCTACCACCTTTGCCTTCATTGTTTTCTTGTCTTCCTCCTTGATGAACTTGAGGCTGATTTCTAGGATTCTTTCCTTCTACTATTATCTCAGAATGAGATGTGTATTAAATGTTTGTTCCAATAAGGACTGAGATGTTTAGTTCAACATCTTCTCATATGTTTGTAGAGGACCCATGATATTATCTACTGAAAGGGTTGTTAAATCCCTTTATTCTTCAATATCTATCACTACTAAGTCAAAACCTTCTAATATGCTTCTTAGTATCTTCTCCTCTATTCTCTAGTTCTCAAGATTTTTGTATTTCATCCTTATTTGATTTATAATACCCATTGAGTAGGTAAAAAAGTCGCTCGTAGAATTTAATTCATTTATTTATAGATTTTTAAATTTTCTTCTCAACATCTGTAACCTTACCAACTTCACTTTGTTGGTTCCTTGGAAGTAGTTGGCTAAAATTCCCCATACCTCCTTTGATTTGGTTATTGTTGCAATTCTAGGAAAGATGGTCTCCTCAACTTCTTGTATAATATATAACAAGGCTTTTTGTATTAGAAACTGAATCATTAGTTTGCTCTTCGTATTCATGGAAAATATATAAGAATTACATAAACTCCGTTGAGGCAGTTTGAATCAAGTTGGGTGGTTCATAAACTGAATAACCAAAACTACGTACCACTCCTATAATGCTGTCTATCTTAATTAATTTAATATAAGATATGCTAATTATTCTAACATCCCCCATTATTACATTGATGTTGACTACACATAGCATTGTGGAACAATTCAAATTTGACTCGAGCAAGCACTTTGGTGAAGATTTTTGCTATTTGCTCATCTGTGGGAATGTAGTGGAGCTGGATATGATGCTTTGGAATCTCATCTCGAATGAAATGACACCTAGTGTCAATGTGTTTGGTGCGATCATGAAATATAGGATTTTTGACAAGATTCATAACACCTTGATTGTCGCAAAATAAATGTAAAGGAAGTTTCTCTGGAAGGCCCATATTTGTGAGGATGCAACATAACCATATGATCTCGCAGACTGCTCCACTAGCTGCTCGATATTCTGCCTTAGTAGAAGAAATAGCAACAACATGTTGCTTCTTGCTATGCCAAGAGACAGGACCAGATCCAAGGTGAAAAACATAACTTGCAGTTGATTTTTGGTCATCTATGGATCCAGCATAATCAGAGTCCGTGTACCCTTGAAGATAGAACTTGTTGTTCTTTTTGTATTCCAGACCGATATATGTCGTACCACGGACATAGTGAAGAATTATTTTTGCTGCTTTCTAGTGGCTAACTTTAGGATCTTGCATGAATCATGAAAGATAACCCATAGCAAAACTAAGATCTGGCCTGGTGTTTGTGAGATAGATGAGACTCCCAATCAGCTGACGATAGAGAGTACTATCTATTTTAGGAGATTCATCGAATCGGGATAACTTAAGTCCTGCTTCCATTGGTGTGGCTTTGGGTTTGCAGTCAGTCATCCGATACTTATCAATTAGAGTCTTGGCATATTTCTTTTGAGTAACTTATATGCAATGCTTGTATTGAGTTACTTCTAGACCAAGACAATAGTGGAGAAGTCCAAGATCTGTCATTTCAAAAGAGGTATTGAGATCTTTCTTTATTGTTTTGATCATACTCTCTGAACTGCTCGTTATGATTAGATCATCCACATATAGTACTAGAATTACTATGTTAGAACCATTGTTCTTGATATATAGGTTGGGATCTGCAGGACTTCTTCTAAACCCATGTTGCACTAGGTGACTATCAATTTTGATATACCAAGCTTGAGGAGCTTTTTTAAGTCCATATAGAGATTTTATCAGCTTACAGACTTTCTATTCTTCCCCTTGAACTACAAAACCTTTAGGTTGGGTCATATAGACTTCTTCTTGTAGGTCACCATTTAATAAAGCACTCTTTACATCCATCTGATGTAGCTGCCAACCAAATTGAGCTGCCATTGCACATAGAACTCGAATAGTGGTCATTTTAGCAGTAGGAGCAAATGTCTCTTCATAGTCTATGCCTTATCTTTGTGCATATCCCTTTGCAACAAGTCAGGCTTTATATTTATCTATTGCACCATTTGCCTTATATTTGATCTTGAATACCCATTTGCAACCAATGGGTTTCTTTCTTGAAGGCAAATTCACTAACTTCCAAGATTGATTTTTCATTAGAGATATATGTTCTGCATCCATAGCAGTTTTCCATTGATTTTTACTGAGTGCATCTGAGACTGATGTGGGTTCTTTTTCATCTAGTATTGTCAAATAGACTTTTTCATATTCAATATCTATATTCTCATCTTCTTCTACATTCACAGATAAATCATCAAAATGTTGACAAAGGTCATCAACATCTGTTACTGATGTTGCATCATCTGCTCTTTTGTGTTGAGTCATACTACGAGTAGCTGGTTGATCTAGAGTTAGATCTGGAAGTGATGTCAATTTTGAATCTTGCAATGTACTAGTATACCATTTAGGAACCTTCTTCTCAGGAGGTGTTGCTTCTTTCTTAGGTTCATATTCCTTAAGGTATACAAGTGTGTTATTTGATGTGAAAGTTTCATCAAATACTATATCTCTGCTGATGTGTGTTTTCTTGGTTATAGGATCAATCAACCAATATCTTTTTGAATACTCATCATAACCAAGAAATATACATTTTTGAGTTTTCTCATCTAGTTTCCTTCTTTTTTGTTTAGGAATATGCATAAAAGCTTGGCATCCAAAAACTTTTAGATGAGAAATTGAGGGTTTCTTACCACTCCAGGCTTCTTGTGGAGTTTTTCCTTGTAGAGCCCTTGTAGGTGCTCTATTTAGTAGGTAAGATGTTGTGTTTACTCGTACGCCTGATATTGTTTTTCTAAGTTTGCTCCTTTTAACATACACCGACTCATTTCTACTATGGAGCGATTTTTTCTTTCTGCAACTCCATTTTGCTGTGGAGTATACACTGCAGTGAGTTGTCTCTTGATCCCATGTTTTTCCAAAAATGCTGAAAATTCCTTGGAAGTTTATTCCCCCCCTCGATCTGAGCAGAGGGTTTTGATGGAACAACTTGTTTCCTTCTCAACTTGTCTCTTGAATCGACGAAAGTAGAGAAGAGCTTTGACTTGAGTGCAAGGAAGGAGACCCATATTTTGCGGGAGTAGTCATCAACAAATAGCTAAAAATACCTCTTTCCACCATGACTGGTTGGGAAAGGACCGCACAGATCTGCGTGGATTAATTCCAAGGGTTTGTTCGAGTGAGAAGAACTTGTCTCAAATGGAACTCGATGTTGTTTCCCTGCTAGACAATCTGAGCATAATGGGAGAACGGATGAAAGCTGAGGAAGCCCTTTGACCATGTCATATTTGCTTAATTCAAGTAAATACCCGAAACTGAGGTGCCCATATCTTTTATGCCATAAGGAAGTAGCTTCTTTGGTAGTGGCAATGAGGGCAGTATGGGATGTAGAAACTGTATCCAAAATGAATAATCCATGTTTTTAGGAGCCAGTGGCAATGTTGTGACCTTGGTGACTGATGAAACATCTCTTTTTTTCTTTTTTAACTTGAAAAAAAACATCCATATTTCTATCTAGCATCTAGGGAACAGATAATAGATTGTTGGCAAGGCCAAGAACATAGAGAACTTTCTCTATGGCACAGTCACCATCAGGGAGTGTGACTATAACATCCCCTTCACCTTGTACTTGATAGACCTGATTATCTGCAATAGTGACAGGTTTGCCTTCTCTGGCGTGAAAGGTTTGAAACCAGGACTTGTTCCCAGTCATATGTTTGCTTGCTCCAGAATCAATATACCATACAACATCGGATTTGGAAGAGGTAGTATGGGTCATGAGCACCTTGTGTGCTCTTTTAGAGTCATTATCTGAAGATGAATTAGAATCATCGAAATGGGAATCTGCATAAGCAACATGACCCTTTTGTTGTTTGCGATGTTGGGAATATTTTTGCTTCCCCTTGCCTTTCTTATTTTGTGAGGGATCATTCTGTTGTTTGTTTTTGAACCAACACCTGTTGGTATCATGATTGTTCATATCACATATTTTGCAATATTTATCTCGTTGGAGATTGGGCTTGCCTTTGCCTTTGGAAGAAGACCCTCCCTTCTACAATTGTCCTTTCTTGTGACCCTTTTGATGGGTGGAAAGAGTAGTGGTAGGTTCCTCATCTTTCTATACTTTATTGGCTTCTTCATTTTGCAACAAATTAACCAATTCAACAAAAGTTAATTTTCTGCCAGAAACATTGAGTGAAGTGATAAAACTTTTTTAAGATGATGGGAGTGCCCTCAAAATAAAAAATGTCAAAATATCATCATCGATGGGTTTTCCCATAGTATTGAGTTTAGCTTTCAATTATGCCACCTTGCAGAGAAACAATTCAACAGTTTCCCCTGAATTCATATTGAGATTGTGAAGCTGAGTTTGTAGGTGAAGGATAGTGGAATTATTTTTTCCTTCATACATAGTAATAAATGCTGCCCAAGCATCTTTACTGGTCGTGGCATCACAAATATGAGGTTGAACCTCATATGTTATGGCAAGTAACAAAAACATAAGGCCTTTCCTGTCCTGATCATCAAATGTATCTTGATCTATCCCTGCTATGGTGGGACGAGAGGTAGTGCCACTGACGACATCCCATAATTTTTTGACTTGAAGAATGGCTTTCATTTTATGCTTCCATGGCACAAAATTGGTGCCTTTGAGCAATTGGGCATCTGAAAGATACTTGTGCACTGTAGCCATTGTTTAGAGTTCCTTATAGCGCCAAATGGTCCCCTTTTTGATATACCGTTGCTAGGCCAGTTATACCTGAACTGAATAAAAACAATACCCGCCCTTATGTGAGGGAGACTATAGGTGTTATGAAGATCAGAATGATATGTGGAACATAGGCAGTACTGAAAAGGATTGCTTTGTTGATGGCACCTACCTTAGAAAGACAAGAATCTGCATATGTGGGGCGTAACTTCCCCTAAACACTTTGGAATCCAAGACTTTTGTCAGGATTTATGCCTAAACACAATAGCAATGGGGATAAAAAATTTACTCAAAGAGATGTTAATGACACCTGCCTGAGAATCTTCGAAAGAAGAATAATTAGTTGGAGGGAATTAAGTCAAAAAACAAAACTAGGAGAAAATTAGTGTTGGTGAGAGAACATCAAGTAGATGATCAATGAAGATCCCTGTGAAAAGAGAGAACTGCTTTTGGAGAACCTGTGCAACATGTACTGAGAGTAGTGGATGCTTTGATGTAGATGATTTTTAAGTGCAGAAAAAAAATGCAATAATCAAACAAGCATGCTCACAAAATGCTTCTCTCAGAGGTGTCGGGTTCAACCGAAAATGCACCCAAATTTGACAAAAGAAGGTGTCGATTAAAATTCAAAATGCACCTTTGAATTGCTATTGAAGTCTTCTTGTGAGGGTTTGAAAAATTTTGAATTCCCCCCTCTATCTTAGAAGAAGTGAAGGCAAAAATAGAGTATAATGCCTTTGAACAATTGCTTAAACAATTTACATATCTTAAAAGTAATGACAAAAAAAAAAAAAATTAGTCACCAAAAAAAAACTTCTTGGGGCATCAAAAATTACGACGAGGCATCAACACGACCCTCGGGGCATCAACAAACCCTCCTTGGGCATCACAGGGCTCTCGAGGCATCAAACAGATCCGCGGGGTGTCAAAATGCCCTCTTCGGGAGTCAACAACTGAAGCAACGTGAAGGAGTTTGAAACCCCAACCTCCATGCAGCAAAAAAAACTTAGAGATTTGAGCGACCACTGCGGTGCATGAGTTTTCAAATACAAATCTCATAAATATTGTCCTTTTCTTATCAGAAAATTCCCAACATTAGCAAGAATGCATTACGTCGCATTACACCTTCAGTAACAGCCTGTGAAGCAATATTCAATACGGGGTAAAAGCCTCCAACCACCACGGCACCATGTGGGGTGACTTGTTATTTCGAACGTGCTTATTGCAAAGATGACGAATATTTTCTATTTTTTTTAAACTCGACGCACAACAATGTTAAATGAAAAAATAACACGTGCACTTAAAAAAAATTAAATGAAATTCCCGCATTACCCAATGTCCGTCATATTATGGTATGTTTGTGCTAATTCCAGCAAGTTGAAACACGCACTCGGGGTACGCGCTCGGGGTGGAAATGCGGTCTGATTTTGATAATGAAAACAATTTTCATGCAGCCATCTACAAGCTTACACTTCCACGTAGCTGTAAAGACAATTTTCATGTAGGCGTCCGCAAGCTTACACATCCACGCAGCCATCTGCAAGCTTATTCTACCGTGTGTTATGTTATTTGATGTCGGGGGCTATAAACAGGCGACGTCCACAGCTGATGACGTAGACGGGCATGCCTACATAGAACACACCCTCAGTCTGCTCTTTGGTGGCGATGCCAAGCATAGAAAACAAACGGTAGCTTCCCTTTTGTTTTGTTTTACCAGGAGAATCCAACATCGTTCGTCTGGTTTATGAATCTAGTAATGGAGTGCCTATAGCACATTGCCCATAACTAAAAAAATTCACAATGCGCAAAAAACATCCAATGCTCTGATACCATATTACAAATTGAATCATTAGTTTGCTCTTCGTATTCATGGAAAATATATAAGAATTACATAAACTCCATTGAGGCAGTTTGAATCAAGTTGGGTGGTTCATAAACTGAATAACCAAAACTACGTACCACTCCTATAATGTTGTTTATCTTAATTAATGTAATATAAGATATGCTAATTATTCTAACATTTTGATCCTTCTTATAGTTCTCCTTCAACAAATATTTCTTAGATTGATAAAGAGCACTCAATGTTATTGCATTTACGAGTTCTAGATACCCATTCTCCACCATATCCCAAATCTCCTAAGACCCAAAAATTAATTTCATATTGATACTCTAGTAATCATAATTCGTGGCATTGAATAATGGGATCTTTAATTGAAGAGGATTGTTATTGGAAGCGATTAATACTATGGCTCTTAAACTCCCACTAATGAATCAAACTATAATACATGTTTTAATTCGAAATAAAATTGAGCGCTTAGGATCCTTTTATATTTTTAGCATGCTTATCGATGCCAAAATTATATAAAACCAATATTACACAAATATGGGATTAGGAGGAGCATAGATTGATGACATGCACAAATTCAAGCTTATGCAAAGCTAGGATTGCATGGATCCAAGCCTTGCACAAAGCCACAATAAGAAGGTTAGAGCTACCTTTAGTTTTGAGAAATTGCATAGATCTAGAATTTTCCACAAGGTGGATGATGTCATCCAAGATTTTACTCTATTTTCAAGCAATGACCCGAATCTAGGATTTTATACAAGGTGGTTGACCTCAACTAAAGTTTTACTCTATTTTTTAGCACATGCATGCTCTTGGAATTTTCCAAAGTTGGGAATATGTGAAACTCTAAAAAATAATATTTTGATTTATTCACCTTATGATTGCATGGTCCAAGGAAAGTAAATAAAAAATTCACACAATGAATTTAATAAAGATACAACTTTAGAAATGAACCAAATACATGAAGCTATAAATTCTTGATATGTTTATATTATATCAAGATAAACTATTGCAACAACTTTACAATTATATATAGAGATCTGTTCACTATTCTTCACCTTTGTTGTGGTTGCTTTAATTTTGTGGTAAACTATGTGGAAAGTAATCATATACTCTTATCTATGCTTTTGCAACTTTGACCTTTCCTTCATCTTCTTCACTCTAACTTCATGCTTCAGCTACTTTCATCCATAATTTATGAATAATGTCCAATACTCATATATATAGTTGGTAAAAGGGAGGGAAAATCTCAACAAATTTCTCACACACATTAAATGCAAAAGGTGGTGTCTATCAGATCTCCTTACAACTGCAACTACCAAAATAAATTCAGGTGCTCCAAAATCTGATGATAGGATGGAGAACAAGATATGTCACAGATAAATAAATTGTGGATTAATTTCTAACGTGGTTTGAATATTCTTACATGTAAAATGGAGTTAATAATTGGGGATGAAAAGTTTCATGACAGTTCAAATTTAATATCATTGTATTTGCATGTAACATCATCTAAAGAATATACTTATTTTTTAATTTTAAATTTTAATTAATTTTGGAAGTATTATAGACATTATTTAAATTAATTATATATATATATATATATATCTTAAAATGTGTTTTAAAATTTATGTTATAATTTATTAAAATAAAAATGATGAATCTAATTTACCATTAAATAATTTACTCCCTCTCTTAAGTTTATGAATGAAGTAAGGTTCTCTAAAGTTACAAAACATTTTCAAAATATTAATGCAAACAACATTCTATAACAAATAACACATCTTATAAGAGAGGACACAAGCTATTATGTACTTAAATATTATATAATGTATACCAACATGTATTAAGTAATTAAGTACTTTTGAAATAACAATGTATACATCTACATTCTATGAAAGCTATATAAGCACCATTCTACACTAATAATGTACCATAGATAATGTTTCTGGGTGACTTGTTAAAACATAAATCTAAAATAAAAGAAATTGATTACAACTAAAATTGTATGTTGATATCTACATAGGAAAATGATCCATCTATTGTTAAACATTATTTTAAAAGCTAGAATATACTATCTGATTACAATGAAACAACAAGGTCAATCCATATTGTAACTATTCCCTTGAAGAAAGCTATGTGAAAAATCATAGGATAAGAGCGTTTAATGACTACATGGATATAGCATGAACAATATCATTATTAATAAAAATAGATTAATATCTAGATAAATACAGTGGGTTTTACTATGGGATCTATTGTCACGTGAAGCAGTTTATTCAAATTATAATATACAGAGGTAAGATAGATACTACTATCCTATTCCGAAGAACTTATCTTCCATTAATTATTAAAAAAAACAAAAAATATGACTAATTATTAGAATTATTTGAATAAAGTTTTTATTGTTGCCTTAGTGCATGTAGAAGCAAATATGAACCAAAAACTAAATTATAGAGACCATCAAACATTGATGAGAAAAGAGGACCATCAGATACTCAAATTCATAGCAGGAGGGAAAGATATGGGAAAAAGTAACACATGGAAAAATTAAAAAAAGAAAGTCAATTGGAGAATAGAAAAGTGTATATAAAAATAGAGAAAAATTCTAGCATATATATATATATATATTATAATAATTTTATATATTGGTGTATTTTCAATAATTTATTTGTGTATCCATCTTCATCTAGGTGGATCGTCCATCTATATATACTTGGGTGGATCATTAAACCTATGTATAGTTCAATTAGATTGTATATATTTCATCATTATGGTTTTTAGAGTGATGCAACAACATTAAGAAATAAGGTTTAACATATCAATATGTATTAAAGAATATTATATTGCAATTCAGTGAATCAATGAATAAAATTGTATATATTGTAACAACAATAAAATGTATTAAAGAATGTTATATTTCAATATAGTGAACAAATGAATAAATTTCTATATATTGTAGCAACAATTTGTATATTACCTTTTAAAGCATTGAATTTCTACAAAAGGTGTATTACCATGAGATAATTAAACCTATGAGAATAGATTGCATCATAGAGTGCTTACTGGTGAGCAACTTATGAAGCGTGGTTTTCATGGCCCTTTTAGATGTGAAATGTGTGAAGAGAATGTAGAAAATATCAACCATATTTTTATTGAGTGTACTTTAGCATCTGAGCTATGGAGGAGAATGGAAACTTTACTTGGCTTACAATGGTCCAATTTTTTCACTTTTGAATAGCTTTGGAGGGATTGGCCTAATCAAGAGGGTGTTGATCATTTTATTATGCAGTTAGTTTGGATGGGTTCTACCATTCTTCTTTGTAATATTTGGAATGAAAGCAACAACCAAATTTTTAATCAAGATAGGAAGGATATTCACTATATTTGGCAAAATACCGTAGCCAACTTAGTCCATCATCTCCTTAATCACCCCCAAAACTCCCACCAAAGATGGGATCAAGTGATGTAAATATTGAAGATTAAAACTTATAAGAGCAACCAACTTAAAGGGAATGTGAGTATTAGTAAGATGGATAGGACTAGAAATTGGCAACCTCCTCCTAAGGAATTTGGAAAAGTCAATACTGATGGAGCCTCTAGAGGGAACCCTTGAAAAGCCAGTGTGGGAGGAATTGGTAGACTTTCAGATGGCTCCTTGGTTTTTACTTTTGCTGAGAATTTGGGTATTCTTTCCAATAACCTTGCTAAGGGGTATGGTATCCTTAGAGGCCTTCAGGAGGCTACGAAGGTTGGATGGGAAAAGGTGTTAGTCCAGTCTGACTCTCAGCTTATGATTAATCTCTTAAAGACTCCTTCTAAGAATCATAAGATGGATTGGAGAATAAAAAGAATTATTGAGAAGATTCAGTTAATCCAGATGGGATTTTTGAAAGTTGATTACAATCATGTGGTTAGATATCAAAACAAGAGTGCTGATGCTTTAGCTAATTGGGTTTTGGACAAAGGTGATATTACTTGTTATGGCCACCCTCCTATATGGTGGGATTATCAAATTAGGGAAGCTCTTCTTTCTATCATTTCTTTGGATGGCTCTAGTTCTGAAGGTACCTAGTTTCTTCTTGTTTTTTTTTTTTTGTTTCTCTTTGGTTCATTCAGTTTTTTTAGTTCCCTAGCTCATTCTATTATTTATTTTTTTCCTCTATTGATTCTTGCATTAATAGTCTTCTGCTCTAGATAGGTCATTGTTTTGTTCATTTTTTTTTTGTCTTATTTTTTTTTTGTTTAGTTTTTTAATGTGGGTGGGTTCTTTTGTTTTGTTTTGTTTTTGTGTTCTTTGTGTTGTTTTTTTTTGTTCTTGTGTTTTTGTTGTTTTGTTTTTTTTTTCTATGTTTTTTGTTATTGTTCTTGTGTTTTTTTCGTTCTTGTTCTTGGGTTTCTCTTTGTTTGTGTTATTTCATTTTTTTATGTGTGAGTGTTTTCTATGTTTTTTGTTTTTTTATTGTCTTTTTTTGGTTGTTTTTATTTTTATTTTATTTATTTTATTTTTAGGTTTTGGTTGTGTTTATTTTTCATGTTTTTTTGGGTTATGTCTTTGTAGTGTTCTATTTTTTTTGTCTTGTTTGTGTTTTGTTATGTGGTTCTTGTGTTTTTCTATGTGGTTTGTGTTGTGGTTTCTTTTATCTTATTGTGCATGTTTGGTTGTGCTTTTGGTTTTGACACACTCAAGGAGTTTGTTTTTTATTTTATTTTATTATTTTTGTTGTTATTTAATTTTTTTAATATGGTTTTATGTGTTTGTTTTCTCCTTGAGTATGTCAAAGGTGGTAGGCTAGGTCCGAGTCCTGGACATTTTTGGTGGAATGGATACCCCTGCCTCCTTGGGTCTTACCCGAAAGTGGCATCCCTTTTGGGATGTTTTCCACAAATAAAAAAAAAACCTATGAGAATAGAGATCCAAATTGATAGCTCATGTATGGCTAGGAATATTCTAAAATATGCACAACATTCAATCAAACATTTTATTTCACTTTATCAGAGCATTATTAGTATTGGGACTTTTGCATAAAGATAAAGGACACACAAATAAAATATGTAATGAGATAAAATATTCTCTATTATATTAATGCACAACTAAGTGGTAAATTCATAATTGGATTTTTTTCTCAAAGGCAACCTCCCTTAACAAATTATAGATTTTGTTGGAAGTAACACTTTTGATAAACAAAACTTCTAATAATCAAAAGCTTTTATCCTAAAAGACTTAGCACCTTTTCTCTATTAGTGGAAGTTGTTCATATCACTATGTGAAAGCTTTGATTAGAGGTTTTTCTTCTTCACACAAAATGACTTCTTTTCCTTTACAAGGTTGTGGCTTGTACTTCTTGAGTAAACTTCTCCATGCTTCCTCTTTTTTTTTCTTTTTTGCTTCAACAAATATTTTGCTTGCCTTCTCTTATTTTTAGTGGTTAAAAAACTCCATCAAAAGTGAAATCATACCCAACACACATATATATAGGGCAAGAGGAGTAAAAACCCTAACCAACCTTCTGACATACATTAATGTAACAACCCAAGTCTACTCACCTGGTCGTACCACAAAAATAGGTCAAGCATTTTTTTAGGGTAGTTTTTTCATTTAAGTTCATTGATAAACTATAAGAGTGCTCTCATGATTATAGCAATTATGATTGTGTTTACATATCCACAATAAAATATGATTGTGTTGTCAGATTCACAACTTAGCAATTATGTTTACCCAATGAATCAATAGTATAAATTTTGAATCATTATAGACATATCAAACCACTTTTGGGTTCAATATTGCTGTATAAAACCACCCAAGTGGATGATATTGGCCAAATCTTGTAGAGGTACCATTCTTTGAAATTGAATTATCTTATTTATCATCCTCAAGTTCTGGCATGTAGGTCAATCCATAGATGGTGTTATCCTCTAGGTACCATAACACCTAGAGGGGTATGCTTTATTTCCCCATCCCTTAGCATTTTTAAACCCATGACCTAATCGGTCGACTTGTTCTGAACCCATGACCTAACTAGTTAATTTATCTAAAATTTAATATGCAAGGGATCATTGTACATATGCATTGTATCTAGCTAATTGTACCCTACTAGAAGTCAACTAGAGCCATATAAATACCCTAAACCTAGACTTGATCACTCATGCCCATTGTGACTCATGATAATTTTTCCTATACTAAACATCATGGATGAACTAGACAAGTCAAATGAACATGATATTTATCATAGTAATACCTGAAAACAACCTAGAGGTGGCATATCATATCGTCCCTCATTACTAGTTATAAACAATTTATTTATCCAAACCAATTATGTTAGGCTATAGTTACTCCAAAAATTTCTCTATGCGAATTCCGCACCTCACCAGCATTGGGTATATCAATTCTTAATCACATTTTTTAATGAATAATATCAGTATTCTTATGAGAGTAAGGTCACATTTACAATTTAACTTTAGGACTTGTTGTGTGCATACCCACACACCAAGTAGTTTGTTTATCCTTATTGATGATTTAGACCAAATATTTAGCTATAATTATAGCTAGCATTCATCACTAAGACTCTAGATAGTATCCCATAAAAGGATTCACATAAGTTATTACATTATCACTCAAATTCCATGCTAAGCTTTATAATATAACCAGGTCCTTATTTGTAAGGATTACTTCTATATTTAACTCAGTTCTCAAGTTACATCATTCCAAGTCTAGGGGGTTTTAAAAAATCGCATAACCATATTTTATAATAAAACTACGGGTAACTATAATTCGTTTGCTTTAATCCAATAATTTGAGCTTATCAAAAAATCTAGTTCATCCTCCTTGATGAATAATCTAGGATCCAATTTTTAGAAGGTTACTCTTATAAAAAAAATTGGATGATCTAAATTTACTGATTTCATGAGGAACACATAAACCTTATCTTAATGATTATATTTCACCAAGTAATTCAAAAAATAAACACAAGATTTTCTAACTCAATCCCATCCCAATTATCACGTAGACTTATATTCAATTCGCTATTTCCTTAGCACAGTTATGGTAGCTATTAACTTTATTACTAACTAGCTAAAATTCATATGCAAATATTAAAACTCATGGTGACCGAGTGTACATTTGACCATCATAAATTTAAATACGAACAAACGTAATTTACAATTTGGTATAATTATGTTTTATTGCCAAAATTTTTCTATCTACGTAGTGCTAACTTACACATATACTATTTCCTAAGTCAAAATAATTGAGTAATTCCAATTTTTTCAACTATATTTTTCTTATTAATATCTTATAAGGACTAATATATAGGTTAGACTCTAATTTTTAAACTATTATCTACAATTGGTTTTATTTAACCAATTACTTAATTTTCTATGGCACAAGGTGAGCTAGAATTTTACACCCTATTACTAGGTTTAAAATCATATCAAAATGGTGGTTCACATATCTTAGATAATTAGTCTATTCACTATTAATTTACTTTATCTCCAAACAAAGCTACTGTTTAATAATCCCTTAATTAATGAATATGAAACATATGCAAATAACCAAAATGAGTACCCTCTTTATCCCATATTCGCATACCCGGTACCAAACATATTTTATACAAATAAGTCAATACAATATATTGAAAATCAAAATCAAATATATTCCTTTTTCTTATAAATTTTATTCTTTATTTTATATAAGGTAATTTTCCACCTAGATGCATGGAAAAGCATATAAGTGTAATTAATAAAGTGATATTTATTTTGGAAAAAGTTGTGTTGGATAATTAATCTACCTAAACATTAGTTTTGGTGGTAATAGTTCAAAAGTACTCTAGTAGTACAAAACAATTGCTATGCTTTTATTCATGGTGCTACCATTAATAACCATTTAGTAACCATTGAGAGGTAATAAAAAAATGAAATAGGTTGACTAACAAAAGCACTATAGGGTGATGAAAGTACCATACAAAAATATCATATAGAAGTGCCACAACACTTTCATAAGCTTATAACACTTTCATTTTTAGGCATTTTGAGGAATAAGTCCTTAGATATATTTATATTTGTTGGAAATATCTTATTGATCACATTCCAAAAATACCACTTTCATGAAGCCTTATGAAGATTTGTAATATTTTTGTAAGACCCAAAGGTTAGTCTACTTTTAGGTTAGAATTTGGTTACAACAAAGTTGAACTAGCTTTACTTGTTTAAAATACTAGTTGGCAAGGTTAATAACTCATATAATGACTATTTGGTATGTGAAAATAGGTGTCTATAGTAATTTTGGTATGTTTTATTAATACTTTTTATTATTGTGATTACTTATTCATAATTATAAAAATATTTAAGTGCCTTTTTTGATAGAGTGCTTAGAGACTAATGTACTAATATTTGATTATCATATTTTTTATAAGTGTTTAATGAAATAGTCATATCTATTAAGATGTTAACATAGATATTTTCAAGGAAAATAAGTAATCTTAATAAATTTAAATATTAAGGAATACTATTTGATGTAAAATATTAGAGTATGATATATATATATATATATATATATATATATATATATATATATATATATATATATATATATATATATATATATATATATATACGTATGTATATGTATATATGTATCTGTATGTATATGTATATATGTATATATTTATAGAGAGAGATAATTAAAGCTTCCATATGTTAGACTCAAAACCCTACATTTAAAAAAACAAATTATTTATCTTTAAGATAAGGACCTTATATTCACAATATCATTTTTAAATTTGCACATGCAATCATGTCAATCACAATCATAAATTTTATTAGCAAATGACTCTAAAAATTATTGATCCTTCAACCATATTTGTCTATGTTCCTTTCAAACATAAAGATTCTTATTTTGGAGTATTTTTACATGTATTTTGAACAAAATTTATCTATGAAACTTCAATGGCTTTCCAAGTTCATTTTTTACAAGGCAATTTGATATTTTTTTGGTATTATTATGAAAGGAGGGTTTTGAAAGGAATCCCTCAACCTTTTACATCAAATCCACCAGAGGACATACCAAAAGACACAACTATGCAAAACAGCCAACCTAACTCAATAGAAAGGACACAAGAGACAAACATAAACACAATATAGAGCCAATGCAAGGACCAAAAAAAAGCAGTCAAATCCACAAACAAAATAGGTAATGCAATAGTAAGATAAAAAAATGAGATATCTCTAGATTCTTACTCTTCTTAATATCATGCATAATATCTCCCACAAGATGAGTTACTTCTTCATAATAATCCACTCTGATCTTCATGAGCCTAAGATGAAGTGATGCTTAATTTCCACTATTTCAAGTTTTTGAGAAAAAACTACGTTAACCATCACTAGTAGTATTGAGGCCAAGGGCCTCCATAATATATTTGCTTCTATGATTAGCTTTGGAATTTTTTTTAGATAATAGTTTAGACCTTCTCACTGAACACCCTATAACACCTCTAGTAGAACAAAAAATACTTCTAGACCTACTACTACCTTAAGTCTCTTCTGAGGATTTTGAGAGACTATTCCTTGCTTCAAAAACCAAAGACTCAAATCGCTAGGTCTTAGACTAACGAGCCTTTTCCCAAACTTCCCTAGATAAAACATTTAAGTATTTCATATTTGTATTGAATTCCATCCAGGGTTATGCATAAGGGATTGGAATTAAAACATACTTGTAAAAAAATGGTGAATCTTAATCGAAATCAAGGTGAATCCTAAGCAAATCAAATCAATTATCTTCACACCAAAATTTGGGGTATTTGAAGCCCTAAATAGTAAGGTCACATTTAGAATACATTTTGACCTGCTATTTCACCTTATAACTTCATAAAAATACCACCACTAGATCAATATCGAAAAGAGCTTTACAACGAGTACAAATATTCTTATGTTTGGATATATATGAAAAATTGAGCCTATGAAAACAAATGGTCTCAAAAAATTTAGGTTAATGGGCTAACATTGAGGGTCCTTATATTTACCAATTTCTAATTTTGGAAATCCTAATATTTGCCCAATTCGTGAATATTAACCACTATGCATAACCCTGCTTCCATGTTTTTGGAGATTGCATACAATTTTTCTACTTCCAAAAACGTGCTCAAATATCTAGACTCCGTATGAGAAAAAATAGGGATTTGAATTGGTTGAGTATCAATGGATTTGAGAACATTCTCTACAATTAGATCTTTCTCTTTAACAAATTGTTCAATAACAAGCAAGGCAAGACCCTGATGGATGAGATTTAGGACTTTACCACCTTGCACATTGGTTATTGATTTTCTCATAGACTAGTAAAGGAACATAGGAATATTTATCCATATTTGATATATTAGGTGATTCAAGAACATCATATGGAACCTTTGAACCACATAATTCAATGAATCAAGAGTAAAGTTATCCATAAATACAACTATTACCCTATTTTAATGCAGGGAGAGGGCCTTGGCACTAAAACCATTTTGTTCTATCAGAAGGTAATCATCCTTGTCTAAGAAAAGACTAGTTTCCTTGAGGAGAGAATGTTTCTCTAGGTTGTGAAAGCACTGAACAAAGGAAGACCTATAGTTCTAATCAATTCAATCAAAAATTAAAAATCCCATCTACCCACTTTCACCCAACCTTAATTCCACGAGTGAGTCATCCATCTAGAGAGAATCAGGTTGTGACCATGAAATTTTAGAATGTAATTTAAAATATCACCTTTTTTGAGGATTAACTTAACTTTCTCTTCTGCTACAAATGCAACCAATTCCAATTGTAGTTTTGAAGGGCATCCTCTAGGGCTTTATTTCCTTGATTTCCCCATGTGTACCGATGAGAGAATCAAAAATCAATGATCAATACCAGTGATCACCCACGACGATTTAAATTTTTCTAATCTAAGAGAAGACTAGAAATAAATACAATAATATTTTGGATCTCTTGGGCTAAAAAGAGAATAATAGAAATCTAAGAACACGATGACTAGGGGTACTGGCCACTCTAAATTCAACATGGGTAGAAAATAAAGTGAAAATTTTACCTTATATAACATGTACCGATGTAGGCTTAGGATTCCCATGATTGAATTGTACTTGTAAGGGATAAGGGATAGGTAATTTGGTTTTTTATGGGATATTATAACTCTATTTCTTTTCTCGTTGAACTTGAATTTATTTTTTCTTGTAAATTATTACTTGTACTTTTGATAGGGATTTTTCACCAAGATGACTATGTCTCTTTTGAGGTTTGTCTTAAATAATTTTATACAAGGTAATTTTACACTTGAATATTTTTTTCAAATAAAATGCTCTTTGTGATTTCTTTATGTTGATTAAGAAGAGGATCAAAAGGAGAACTTTTTTTCTTCTACTTGCTTTGATAGCATATGTTAGAACTCAACACTTTAATACTTTACATTATGAAATGATAGGTATTTAAATACATAGAATACCAATTATAGGAATAACAAACCTCTAAACAAACATGTAACTACCTTTGTCCTATAGTACATGCATAGACTTTATAAAGGGTGGTTAAAGCACTTGCCATTTCACATAGGATATGATGTAATAACTTCTAACTTATTTTTTGTCCTATAGTAGACCACATATATCATGTGTTGAGTGGTTACTCATCTTTCATACCACATAAACTACGATGTAATAATTCCTAACATATTCAGCTATTCAAGTGATAGTAAATATCATGTTTTTATTTTCTTTATGTAAACATTGTTGCTTCCATCTCTATAATAATAAAATGGATGAAATTGAAATTATCTCCTTCCATGTAGATGGAAAAAAATATTGATTATTATTATCATTTTCCACCATCACCATCATACTCAAATCAATAAATTCATCCAATTAAAATTTTTAGTTTTCATCTCCATTGTAAAAAATAGCAAAGTTAATGTATACACAACAAAACATATAAAATTCCAAGCACATCGAATACGTTAGTACTCATCCAAATAGACTAAAACATAAGACTTTTAGAACACGGTATTTTTACCCCTATTAAGATTACAAATTATATTAAAATATAACTCTCTTAGGATTGAAGAATATTCTCGATGGATTATTAACTGAAATATTTTTATGCATTTCAAAAATATCATGTTCTTTTTGTTTATTTGCAATGTATTATTCTTTTTGTCTTTTGTCTTATTAATAGTAATACGCTAAGATCCATGACATCAAATTTGCATAACAATACGTAACAATTCAAATTTTATTTATTTGTAAATCTGTTAATCAATTATCAAGATAAAAATATTAATATATAAATTTATTTTTAAAAATATTATATTATTTAATTAATTTATTTTCAAACATTAAATACATATTTCATCTTAAATTAATAATAACCGTTGTATAACAAATCTACTTACAATCATATTATACTAATATAAAAATATATTAAATAATTAAAATTATTAAATTAAATAATACTTAATAAAATAATAACTACACAGTTTTATTTTCTATTTTAAATATCTTTATTCAGAACATCTTCTCCTAAATTCTTCTGTGAGATTGCTACTTACATAGTCTACTTAGATAAGATATACGATACACAAGAAAAACAATGAAATTGAGGAAAGCATCAAATGAAAAGAATAAAAATCAATTTCCTCTTACCTTTGTAACCTATCCTTTTTAATAATAATAATAACATGTCTGGCTTCCAAACCTGACTCTCAACTACCATCATTAAAAATTACACCAAACTATACCGGACATACATTTGAATATTCTCAATTATCCCCATTCCCTTTTGGTTCTAAGTAAACTGGACAGCAACTAAAACGTGTCGCTTCTAGTTTCCTTGTATTTATGTCAAGTAGCTGGGCTGCAACAATCATGGGGAAAACCAGCTAATGAAGAGTTGAAAGATTCGCATTGAGATTGAAAAGGAGCCACGTTAGAAGATGTTTCATCAGCAACACTTCTCATGCAGCCCATGCACATCAGCAACACTTCTCATGCAGCCCATGCACATAATTTTTGCACATAGATGGTCTGTGACCTTTTTTAATCAAAGAATCCGAAATTGGCCTCCCACTTCTCTGGCTCTGAACGGACAAGACAGCCAACTGGGTTTCTTGATCAAGTTGCAGCAGCTGATGCTGCTGCCACCTAGTAAAACCAGAGTATCGCTCAGGAAAATTAAAGGCAAGATAATTATTATTATTAGTAATAGTGGTGGTGTTGCAGGAAGTGAGGTAAGCTCTTTCGGGAAAGTTCAATTTGGCCCTTGCTCCCGAGTTTGAGGGCAGCGTCGTCGTAGGCTTTGGCTGCATCCTCTGCTGTCGTGAATGTTCCTAGCCATACCCGAGCTGCCTTCCTTGAATCTCGAATTTCTGCACACCATTTGCCCCAAGGTCTTTGCCTTACTCCCCTATAACGCCTCTTATTCTGCGGCTGAGAATTGGAATTTGGGTCGGTGATTAGAGCGAGCTCATCCTTCTCTGTCTTCAGCGTCTCGTCGTTGTTTATCTCCTTTTCCAGTTTTGCAAATAAACTAAACTTATTGCTTATCTCCTTTTTCCTAAATGCTAAAAGCGAACGTATTTTTAAATGAATCTGCTAGAGCTGCCTAAAAGATATAATTCTAAGAATCATATAAGCATATCTTACTTCATCTAAGGATACTTTGTGTAACCACCTTCGTCGCAAAGACAATAATATATATACTTATCTTTCACAAGGTACTGCTGACAGTTTTTGCAGGATAGTTGCAAGATGATAATAGAAGGAAACAAGACACTGGAAAAAGGTAAGAAAGGGAAGTGATGATTGGGCTCGTGAGCACATGGAAACTCACATTTACATATCGTTTAGGTGCATTAAAAATTGCATTTCTACATAATTAAATTGATTTGAATATTATTTATTGGCAAGGAATGTGAAATTTTTATGGTGTTGATGATGATGGAAGCCACTAGTTTGGAAAGGCATGTGTTTGTTGCTTATTTAGACATGCATGTGTATATCTAATATTTGGAATGATATGTTGTTTTAATAAATTATTCTTGTGTGATTAGAGGTGGCAATGAATATGTCATAATCATGGGAGCCACCCTTTATTTGCTTGAGTGAAGATTTGAAAATATTTTCCTTATCCTTACATGATTTAATAGAAAGGTAATTTTATAAGGGAATAGAAAATATAAAGTAAAATAATTATTTTGTTTAAAACAAGAGAAACCTTGTGCAATAGAGTAATGACTTACAATGTATTGCTCTACGTTTTCATATTAAAAGAACTATGGTGTTATATGATTAAAGTAGAAGAAAGTTGGATCTTCCATGTATATTCATTATGGTGAATGAACGTGTGTTGAGTGGTGGTCAAAAATTTTTCCGCGTTGGACCTTGCACATATCTCTAACCTTACTTTAGTTGAAGTATGTGTTAAATTATTCATATTAATGTTGCTTTATTTAGAATATTATTGGAATGGTTGATAATCGGTAAAGCAAATTCTATTAAATATTCATGCTAGTGGGACACATTTCATATATTGTTAATAGCTAAAGCAAAATATTGGAAATGCTATAAGTGCTATGAGGAAATATTAAGAGCATGAGGTCAAGGAATAAAATAGTTTGGTAATCTTGCACGATGCATGGAAGAAGAGAAAAATGACTTACTAAATTCAGGGGAGAATATCTTTGGAAAGTAGTGGGAAGAACGAAGGATATAGGGAACAGAGAAGTGCAGTGAATAGAGAAAAATAAAACATTGGTAACAACACAAGTCATAATAGGAGTGGAAGAAGGATTTAGAGAATAACAAGTTGTGCTGGTTGGAAAGCATGGAGTACAGGTTAGTTGTTCTTATGAGTTTACTAAGCTAATGGTATTCATTATTTTTCTCTTGTAGGTGCGTATTTTTGCTTCGTATGATGAGTATGAAATTCGTCGAGTTGCCTATGTTGTGATTTATTTAAAAATATATATTATTTCATATACGAGAAGTAATATTATTTGGAAAACTAATGCCATGATACTATTATTTTTCAAAATTGAAGGCACTTGTATGCTAAAAGATACTGCCAAATTGTTAATCTATATTTGATTGTACTACTTTATTGTTGTGTGGAATTGTAATTGAATATAACATAATTTTGTGGAAGTGTTGTTCATTGTTGTGTGAACTTGTGTTTCTAAAGTATGGGAGAATGTTGTTTGATGTTGTGAGTGAATTTGTTCTTTATGAATTGAAAGAAAACAAATTTATTTCTTGCTCCCTTTGGTACCTAGAAACAACTGAAGTTGTTTGGGATAGGTGATGTGGAATTTCTACCTGATAAGAATAGGTAGTCCATTTTATAATATAAATAAAATAGGTTAGAATTATTGAGTATGTATCTAGCACGGATATTTTATGAAATTCCAATATGTTTCTGTGTTATTCTAGAATTGCATATATACATAATAGATGCACGATAATACTATGAGTCGTATCTGATCCTTGATGATGCAACATGGATGATTTGTGTGGTTTTAGACTACAAGTGAGTAGCCAACATCATGAGTATACAATAAACCAAAAGATATTGAGTATGCACAGGTCTAGTAGTGCAAAGAGCTCATGGATGAATAACAACAAACCTAAATTGTAGTTATAAATTTAATTACTAGAGAACTAAAACAATAGTAGTTGTGATATAGATTCTAGCTATTGGGAACCTGGATAAATGTCAATTCATCTACAACATTAGCATATGATGTAATGGGAGATCTAAGATGTATTTAAATGATAGTTTTGAACCTTATAAAATATTGTAACTCCTCTATGTGAGAAATTAAATTAGGGGTTAAGCCCTCTTGTAGCTTGATCGAATATTTTTTTTTGTGTATTGAAAGTTGTGATACGACTAAATGGCATGGATAGTTTATGTAATTATATTTTGAAAATCATGCAGGGAAAATATATAGGATCTGCTTTATGAACTTCTTCCAAGGTTTTCTTTATGAATTTTTTATTAATTATCGATTATATAAACCATAGTTTCATTCTATTGAATATTGGGAAATTTCATTAGCCATTGGTTATGTTTAAAGGTAATTAACATAGCTAATAAGCTAGAGGTGACCTAGTAAATATTGCTTAAACTATTTCAAATAAAACTGGTTGGTGTTGTCGTGTTTGGGAGGTAACAAAGAATTCATCATTGTTTTTTATTTTTTTTAAATAGTTGTGGAATAGCCGCTCAAACCTTGTTTATGAAGAAAAAGACTAATATTAAAATATTGCATTGTTAAGTAAAAAGTAGTTAAACCAAATAGTGGATAAATGGGTTCAGAACTCTCTTTTGGGAAACATTGGAACACACATGTATTTAGAGGACAAACCTAAACTTAGAATGAAAATAATTACCTAGAAAAGAAGGTTGATGTTGGTTTTGTTTAGCAAGACTACTTTAGAGATGAATTTCTCCTTATCTTTCTTATTGTTTTTTGAAAGATAGAATTTCCTACTCAAAATAATTTTTAAAATCTTACCTTGGAAGGGTATGTTATAGTTAAAACCATAAAACTCTTAGGGATATTTAACCCAAGATTAACTTAACTAATCATCCAAATATGTTGAGGTGTGAGTATGCACACAACAAGATTCAGGATAGCTGATGACTAGATAAAATTGGTCTATAAAAGGAAGACTTGATCAAGTTAGGACGATAATATGGTATGGTATACCTTTTCCAGATTGTATCTAAAGAGCATTGTGATAATTATCATATTCGTTGAACTTTGCTAGTTTGACCACAAGGTTTGGTATGGGAGAAACCATTGTGAGTTACGATGGATATGTGTAATGAAGACCAAGATCATGGAATTGACATGGCACTAATTGCCTCTATTTCAATGGAACCACCAATTAATCATTATCACTAAATTGCATGTCTACATAATTTGGCTAATCTCGTCCACTTGGGTGACTGGCTACAACAGTATTAAACCCAAAAGTGGTATGTTGTGCCTATGCTACATTGTTTGTAAATGTAAAAAAGAACCTTTGGATAATCTAAAAAAGTTGTTGTCCTAAAATTAAACTTGGTTTAGTATGAAAACATTTTAGGTTATATAGTAAACTCTTTTTTTAAAATAGATTGGTTTTTTCATTGTTATTTTTACCAGGCAACTAGGTGAGAAATTAAACTTGGGTTTTTATATATGGTATTAGAGTCTAAATGATTCTAAACTGTAGAACTCTACATGTGAAATAAAATAGTTAATAATAACTAATACAATACCTTTTTCACTTACAGGTAGAGTGGCATGATTGGTGCAAGGTGGGTCCTCAAGAAATCCTATGGGAAATAGGGAGGAGGAAAAAACCAAAAGAATTGTAAGAAGATCATGAATAAATTTAAGGTAGAAGGGTCCTCAATGTGAAAGAATGGTTAATGAGATTGATACTAGTGTGATGGAAGAAAATATTGCAAAAGTAGTGCTATTATTGTAAAAATAAATGGAATACCAAAGAGAAGAGATTGCCCAACAAAAAACTCACATGATCCAATAACAAGAATTTATTGTCCAACAATAATGGGTCATAGAAGACTTAGATAGTAGATGAGAAAATGGATTGGAAAGTTCAGTAGAAGCATCAAGGGAACCAAAGAGATCCAGTGTTAGAAAAGAAAGAGTGAGTAAGGAGTTGGATAGAAATCTAGAAAAGGTAGTAATATCTAAGTTTAATGGTAAGGGTGATGGTGAATGAACTAAAAATTAGTTAACTGAACGAGTCCTACTTTTCTCTAGTAGTCCTATCCTTTGAATCCAAGACTTATTTGGAAGTTATAAACATGACTGAGATAAACTTGGACTGGTGGAAATAATATAAGAAAGGGCATGAAGTAGAAGTTCCTGACCTCAAAAGGGAAGATTTTGAAAAGAAATTCAAGGATAGATTCTTGACAAGATAGTATTATGTAGAAAAATTTGGGGAATTTTCAAATTTGAGATAGAAAATCATGTTGGTTCATGAATACCACTAAAATTTTATTCAACTTCTAAAATATGCATCTCAATATGAAAGCAATGAAGAAATTAAGACACACAAATTTATTCTGGGATTACATACTGGAATCATGACAGTGGTTAACATGCATAATCTCATTAATATAACAATTGCTTTTTATTTAAAAAGAAAATAGGAATGTAATCAAGAAATGAGAAGGGCATATATTAATTACCAAAAATTATCTGAAAATGAAATAGATGAACTGAAGAAGTGGAAAAGTGTTGGCTTTATAAAATGGAAGAAGGAACTAAATAAGAAACCCAAAGGAGGAGATCAGAACAAGCAAGGTGGCAAAAATAAACCTAATTACCAAGGTAATAAATTTAATAAGGATGTTAAGGAATTTCCCAGAAGATAGAACCAAAATCTATTAGGTCAAGGAAGGGATAGGGAAACTAAAGAACACGAGATTATATTGAGAGAGGGGGTGAATAGTATAAGACCAACTTTTACTTTTCTTTCCCAAACAATATTATCCAATATTATCAATGGTAATATTAATAGCAATAATCAAATCAATGCATAAATCATAACACACATGAGAGACATAAATTTAATGTGGTTCACCCAATGTGGATTATGTCCATGGAGAAAATATTTCTTCTAAATTTTCTCAAAAAATCTCCTAGGAATCAATTCCCTATTACAATATTTAGGGACCTTTGTCAAAAGGAGAAACCAATATCCTATGCTCTGATTTGTGGATCTCTCTCCATGAGAGAACTCTATACCCTTGTTCTGATTCATGGATATCTCTCCACAGGAGTACTCTTTCCCCTTGCTTTGGTTCATGGATCTCTCTCCATAGGAGAACTCTTTCACCTTTGCTCAGGTTTCGAAACTTGATCCTGGAGAACTCTTATCTTCTCAACTAGTTTGTGGATCTCTATCCATATAAGAAATTTATCTTCCTAACTAGTTCACGGATCTCTCTCCATAGGAAAACTCTTTCCCCTTGGTCTGGTTTGTGGATATATCTCCATAGGAGAACTCTTTCCCCTTGATCTGGCTGGTGAACTCTAGAAGACTTCTATCCCCATTGCTCTAGCTTGTCGATCTCTCTCCATAGGAAACCTCTATTCCAACTTCATTGGATGATGGATCTCTATCCACTAGAGACCTCTGTCCTCTTTGCTCTATCACCTCCAAATATTGATCTCAAATCTATCTTAAATCTACCCCAAGCCTTAACACAAAGACTTGATCAAATCAACAACCAAACCTACTCTCAAATCTACCCCAATCCTTAAAACAAATACTTGATAAAATCAACAACTAAACCTACTCTCAAATATATCTCAAATATACTCCAAGCCTTAACACAAAGACTTGATCAAATAAATAACCAAACCTACTCTCAAGTTTAGCTCAAATCTACCCCAAACCTTAACACAAAGACTTGATCAAATCAGAAACCAAACTTGCTCTCAATTGTATCTTAAATCTACCCAAAGCCTTAACACAAAGCTTGCTCAAATTAGAAACCAAACCTACTCTCAAAGCTACTCACTAAACCTGCTCAAATATTTCTAAATATTTCATACAAGCAAATGTGTGTATCTCTTTCAGAAGTACTTTATTCAACTAGGCAATTCATACACATTCTACCTAGAATTTGTTTAACCTTTGAAACATATAGATAATTATATGCAATATCAAAAACCCGTTATGTTCTTCATATTCACAAATATTGCATTCAAGTAATCCAATCTCTCTCTTGCAAAAACCCCATCAAATCAAATCAAAACATTGTATAACTTGCTTCACAAAACTGATCTATCTTTTTGCAAATATTCTCTCAACTATCAATCACACTAATACACATATTTCTTTCATAAAATTGATCTCAAATACTTTTAAAATTGCTAGTGATATCTCTCAAACCAATGTTCAAAAGGTTTCACAATGATGCACTAACTTGTCTTCAACCCTAGTATGAGTAGCTCACAATCCCTAGCACAAATGTCTCAATATCTTTTAGCAATGAAATCACAATCTTGTTCTCAAAATTTAATACAATTGTTTCAACATTATCTCAATAATTTATGCACATGTAGGTCTCAAACCCTAACTCAAATATTTTTAACAATTCTTACCAAACAACCCTTTTATCTCCACCTTATGTTCCAAAACCTTTCACTCAATAAAACATCTTAAACAAGGAATGATGTGCCCATACCTCCTAGTTTGCTCTTATGGAGATATGTCTTGAAAAATATGTCTCACAAAAAACTGATTTTTCTAGTGCCACTTCAAGGGTTAGATTTCAAGATAATTTCTTAAAACATCCACTTGAAATTTCCTCTCAAAAATATATGTTCAATGAAATATGAAATTGATGTTCAATCACTCTTATTTTTTTCTAAAAAATAAAGCATTAATACTCAAAAAAAATCTTTCATATCTTCCTTTCACCATGCAATATTTATAATAAATGTCAAGAAACTTATCACACCTTATTATTCCTAATCTTGCAAAATAGAATTTAACCCAACAAAAACCATAGATTACACACATAAATTTTATTATACACCTTATACCTCCTACTTGAAATAAAATAATTCAATACACCTCAAATGACCATAATAATATTTATTTTATGCACCACACATATTACTTTGCAAAACTCCACAATATTCCCTTTTTAATTCAAAGAAAAATAATAATTCCATGCTGTCCTTTTAATCCAAATATCAAAAATAAAATAATCACCTTATGACTCCCTAAGCAAGCACATACCTTAGCCTTAGCAATTATTTGTTTTACCAAAAAAATTATTGCCCCATTTTTGTCCCTACCGCTATTCGAACCGGTGTTTCTTGATGGCCCTTGTCATAGCTTTGACTAGGCCACCACATGGGCTAGAACCCCATACAAAACCTAACTTGCAACTACCTTACTTTATTCCTAATTTTTGACTTAAAAAAATTGTTCACAAAAACTTTTAATTCCTTACCTCCACTATGTCTTGAACTTGAGACCTCCCTGCTGCCATGCCTTAGCACAGCAAAATCTACCATTTCAGTTGGTTGGCTAGATAGAATCAAAATCAAATAGCCATTATATTTGTCACGTGCTCTACCTTGAAAAGCACAATTGATGTTTATCTTCTCCTTGTCCTCTACCGCGAATGATTCTCAAAGCGCATGAGATTTCAATTTTCATTAACCAAATTTTCACCTTAGTCTTTGCACTTTAAATACACAAATATGTATTTGGTTTTCAATGTTGGCACATGGAAATTTTTAATTTCCAACCTTAACCTTTGGTACCCATTTTAATTTTTAAATATTATAATATTTTAAATCTTTATAGATTTAAATTTTATAATATTTTTTTCTTCTTTGGGCCTTTTTATTTTTCATTTTTTTCTTTGTTCCTTTTCTCATTTAATTTTTAAATTGTTATAATATTTTAAATATTCTTAGATTTAAATATTACAATTTATTTTCTTCTTTAGGCCTTTTATTTTTATAAAGTCTTTGCCACCATAAAACATCTTCCTTTTTCTTTTGCAAAGTACCACCACGATAAAATCATGAAACCTTTATTTTCCTTGACATAAATGACAACCAATGTCACAAACTTATGAAATAAATCCTTTGACATCAATGACAATAATATACTCAAAATTTCTAACAATATCCCCCTTTGTCATTTATGGCAACCCTTTATAAAAAACTTTTTACAACCACTTTATTCCAAATTTTCTCCCCCTAAGAAACTGCTCCCCCTGACTGAATGCTCTCCCCCTTACTCATATATCTCCCTCTTTGACATCAATGTCAAAGGAACTCATTTGGGGCTAAATATAAGACTCTTAGCTCAGCCCCCTCCCCATATCCTCTCCTTGAGGTGATTAATTTTGGAGTGGGAGTATCTCTACTCCCATCATACATGCTCCTTTTCTTTTTCAATGTTATTTTTCAATATACCCTTCTGATCCTTTTGAGTATTTCTATTCTTTCTTGTCTTTGGAAGTTCTAGAAATTTTTTTCTACACCACTTGGTCTTATACCTAATATTATTGCACTTGTAAAACTTAATTTTTTAGTTCTTGGAAGGTGCAAATGTCTTGAAGTTTCCCTTGGTGAAGCCATAATTATTTATGTCATGAACCTTACAGTGGATTGCTTTATGACCAAAGATATTACAAGAGTAGAAATACCCTTAGAAGGAATATTGATGAGGATGAAAAAAAAATGAAGAAAACTATCCAAGAAGCCAAATCACAATAGAAAAGAATTATTTTAATAATTCCAGCCAAAGGAGCAGAAATTACAATGCCATACTTGTTGATATTGAAAAAACATGAACACAACCATCCAAGGAGTTAAATAGCGATAGAAAATAATTATTTTATTAATGCTAGCCAAAAGGAGCAAAAATTACAATGTCAAATTGCACAATCTTGGAGTCCAAATGAAGCCCTATTTTCAGATCCAAAATCCCTTTTTAAATCCTATTTTTCCCCCCTTTTACATGATTTTTAAGTTTCCTACCCATGCAAAAAAAATTAAATTTAACTTTCCCACCCATGCAAAATTTTAAATTCTACTTTCCCGCCCAACTGGCGGCCGACAAACACAAAGGAAAAACACTTAGAATTTTTTTGTTTTTTTTGTTGAAGCAAGATTCCTCTATTGCCACTGGATGCTCTTGCATCAAAAAACCATGGTAAGTTTGAGAAGTGACCTCACTTCTTTGTTTTTGGAGGAAAACCAAGGTGGTAAACCTCAGAATTGGATAGCCAGGTTGAATATTCTATAGGTCTTCATTTCCATTTCACTAGATATTCTTCATACTACCTATTTCTTGTACTTATGTTGATGCAGGTATCCAGGATTTCCTCTATCTCTTCTGTCACTAGAGCCGATACCGAAACACTCCACAACTCTGCAACTGGTTCCTTAGAACTATCACCTTCATGATACTCTACCAAATCATAAATATTGAACACAGGTGATATGTTCAATCCACTCGAAAACTCCACCTCATATGCATTTCCCAAATCTCTTTTCTGTATGATCCTGCATGTTCCACACTTCTTCATTTTTAGCTTGTTATATGTTTTAGCAGGAAGCCTCTCCTTCCTCAGGTACACCATGACTTCATCACCAACCTGGAACTCCTTAAACCTCATTTTCTAATAAGCCTTTCTCTTGTACTGAGCGTTCATATTATTGATGTGTTATTTTACTTTTTCATGCAAATCCTTCAGATGCTTTACAAAGTTCTCAACTTCAGTACTATTCTTTTCTCCCCTATCCAACTTCCTCAACTCATAAGTATTTCTTGGACTACTCCCATATACAATCTAGAATTGTGATTTACCAGTACTCCTATTGATATAATTGTTATAGGTAAATTCTGCCTATGGTAAAATCATATCCCATCCCTTGGGATTATCTCCTACCAGGCATCTCAATACGTTACCCAAACTCCTGTTCACCACTTTTTTCTGTCCATAATTCTGTGGATGGTATGCAGAACTGAACTTAAAATATATCTTCAATTTCTTCCACAAGGTCTTCCAAAAATACCCAACAAAATTTGTGTCTCTATCAGATACTATACTCTCTCGTAGACCGTGAAGTCATACCACTTACTTGAAAAATAGTCCAGCAACATGAACTACATCACTAGTTTTATGGCAAGAAATAAAATGTGCCATATTTGAAAACCTATCAACTACCACAAATATGGAGTCATTTCCCCTTTGTGTCCTTGGCATACCAAGAATAAAGTCCATTATGATGTCCTCCCAAGGTCTCTCTGGTATAGGAAATGGCTGATATAACCTGGTAATTTGCCTCACACCCTTGGCCATCTGGCATATTTTGTAACTTTGTACAAACTTCTTCACATATTGTAGTAATTATGGCCAATAGTAGTTCTCACTCACCAAGGCAATGGTATTTTCTCTACCAAAAAGTCTAGCCAATCCTGTACTATGCTTATATTTGACCATATTCTCCCCCATTGAACTCCTAGGAATGCACAATTGGTTCCCCTTAAAAAATATTCCATATTGGATCATAAAATCCAACGTCTCAGTCCTATCTAGATTAACTGGTGTTTTAAAAGCTCTCCAAGCTTCAGCAAAATCTGGATCTTTAGGATACAAACTCTTAAGTTATTCAAACCCCACAAATTCCACTCTCATTCATGTCAAGAAACTCTACCTTCTAATTAAGGCATCTGCAACTCTGTTTGACTTCCCACTCCTATGCTTCAACATAGAAGTATAGCTCTATAAAAACTCAACCCATTTTAAGTGCCTCTGATTAAATTTCCCTTGACTTTTAATATACTATAAAGCCTGATGATCAGTATACAAAACAAAATCCTTTGGCAATAAATAGTGTCTCCACTTCTTTAGAGCCTGAACTATAGAATAAAACTCCTGATCATAGACATAATATTTCTTCCAAATTTCTTTAAGCTTTTCACTAAATTAGGCACAAACTTATCTTCCTAATTCAATACAGTTCCTATGGAACTACCACTAGCATCATAATCTACATGAAATACCTTATTAAAATATGGAAGTGCCAACACAGGTTGCTTAGTGACCTTCTCCTTCAACAACTCAAATCTTCTATCAGCTCCTAATATCCCCTTAAATTCTTTCTTATCCCCTCTCATTATTTCATGACTTACAAAGTTTTTATTTGATGGATAACCTTTCTCATGAGTGGCAACCCCTCTGGCACATTATCATATATAATGTCTGAGAAGTATTCCAATAGACCTAAGACTTATATAGGGACATATTTTCTTGGTTCTTCCCTAACTCCAAGAATTAATGCATAGCACACATGCTCATGCTTCAAATAATCTATAAATTTCCTACCATCAACAAAACAAAATTTGGCACTATTACATACCTTTTCATCCATCTCCTTCAGTGGCTTCAGTTTATGGTGAACTCCTTCCTTTGTTAGGGAGTAAGTGTTGGCATGTACATCATGGACTGCATGGCAATCAAACTACCATGGTATTCCTAAAAACATATGGTAAGCATCCATAGGCAGGATATCACATAGGATATCATCCTTGTATCTCCCAATATTAAAATTGACTAAGCATTATTCATTGACCAATTCCATATGGTCCTTCTGCAACCACGCAATCCGATATGGATGTGGGTGTCTCCTCCTCTCTAGCTATAACTTAGTAATCATTTCTTTAGATACCAATTTATTAGTACTACCATTATCTATAATAATATTATAGACCTTACCTGAATATTTACACCTTGTGTAGAATAGGCTCTTCCTCTAGTCTGGTTCCTTATCCTCATTCAACAAGGTTCTCCTTGTGACCATAAATTCTCCTCTCTCTACAGCCTCAGAGTGCTCTGATTCAGCTCCTTCATATGCAATAGCAGCTTTGGCATTACCCATTGGTCTCCTATTTGGATTATCTTGGTGTTTTCAACACTCATATGCTCAATGTCCTTCTTCTCCACAGTTGAAGCAGGTTCCACAAAACCCTCTTCCTCCATTTCCTTAGCCAAATATACCTCTTCCTCTTGGGTAGTTGTTGTTTTGACCACAAGATCTATAAGCATTATCTCCCTTTTGGTCCTGACTATTGCTAGCTTCTTCTTTTTTCTCATCTTGTGCTACATCTGTTCTTCCACTAGTTTTTTCTCCATAACCTCTTCCTTTATGCTTAACCTCAAACCTTATGTTCAACTTCTCTTCAACTTTTAGAGTAAACTGGTAAGCATACTTAATGGTGCTCATCCTAACCAGACTCAACTCTTCTTGAATACTGGTTCTCAACCCATGGACGTAATAGGCTACCTTATCCTTGTTAGACTCAAAATTTCTAGTTCATATCAAGATATTGTAGAACTCCTCGGTGTATTATTTGACATACTTTCCTGACTGTATCAAACTTTGCATCTTCTTCAGCAGACCCAACTCATAATCTACTAGAATAAACTGCCTCTTTAACTTTTCTACCATTTATTCCCATATGGTGATCCTCTCTTTTCCCCTTTTATTTTTATCAAGTTGTACTCCTTTCCACAATATTATAGCATGACCCTTCATTTTGGTCTTAGAAAACTTGACCCAGTCAGGATCTTCCACCTCTTCATATTCAAAATATTATTTCAGGTCATTGTTCCAGTCAATCAACTCCTCTGGGTTAATATTTATCAAGTATGTGGAAACCTACATATTTTATCACTTACCAATCTGGGATATGGCTCTGTACAAACTTGATTGGGTAGGATCTACTTCCTCTTCTTATTCCTCAAACTAGTCTTCCTCTTCTTCAACTTCATCACTCTTTTCCTCTCTTCTTGGATCAAACCCTCTATGCAGCTCTTCTTGTAATGCCTGGACTTGCCTTTGCAAAGCTCAATAATCCTCTGCTAGCACTAAAAAATTACTAGTAACACCTAAATTCCTTCATTGGAGAATCTTACTATGTCTTTGAAAGCACGAGGATACGGAAGCAAAATGGCATACCGGATGAGATGCAAACAAAAGAAAAACGTAACGCTAAGTCCTACGAACAAAAATGCATGAAAAGGGGAAAACAAGTGAAATGAAACAAGATGTAAAGAAAATTTAAAGTGCAGCCCTTTATTTTATTAATTTTCTCGAGATCAGGTTACAATACGTTTCCTCCCTTTTCAGGGGCTAGGAGTGTTAAACATAGTTTTGTCACACCACGGATGGTACGCTTTCTTCCACGTGCCCACATGTAAAATGGGTCGGACAAACGTCATTGCCGCTTGTATGAATGCATTTGTGCTTCCTTTCTGCCCCATTGGTGTCAAGATCCTATGTTCAAAAAAAAAAAAATGAATAAAAGCACCTACGGATGGAGGGAAACATGTGATCCCCAAGGCCTCTGGTTAATGCATGCATAAAATAATTAAAACTACAATCCAAACATATCAGAATGAGATGAAATTTTGAAAAAGGCATGAAAACATTACCAAGAATACACTTCAAAAGGAATAGTCAAGAAATCCACCACAAATTTCTAATCGCTCTAGGGTCGGACGATTAGGACTGTCACAAGATGTCAAAAAGTGACCTCCTAAATGTCCCATCTAGGGGCCTCCAAAACACCTATAAAATTAGGGTTAGGAAAAATAGGGAATTTTGAGATGACCCAGAACATCGTATTTCACAAATTCTACCTCGATCGCCCTATATCTGATGATGCTTCCTGTATGTTAACAAAAATGAAAAACACTGAAAACACAGCCAATATTCATCATAATGACATGAAATTTGAATGGCAGCCTATATGAGTGATCTAAAATGAAATGCAAATGAAATAGTAAATAAATCTTCTACAAATTTCTAATAACTCCAGGGTGGGGCGATTAGGACTACAGCAGTGCGCGCAACGCCCGGGAGCAGGACACCCATCGTTTGGGGCTTGGTTTCGACACCAATCCATTTGGTATAGGGCCAAAAACTCCTAGGAGGTTGTGTCAAAAAATTGGGTGGGGTATTGGGGCCAAATGTTCAGGTTCTGGGTCCAGATTTTGCTTCCAATGATCACCCAATAACCTCCCTTCAAAAAGAGAGATCAAGGATGTAAGAAGCACAAGTGATGGGTGAGGATGTAATTCGGTAGCACTCCATTGCTCCAAATTCTCCTACTCTATCCTTTTTTTAGGGTGAGAAGACTCACCATTTTATATACCTGAGGGTCTCTTGTGAATGAGCATGCAGAGGTGCCACTTGGCCATCATGCCTTGTCAAGGGAGAAAATATTCCTCCCTGATTAAGGGCTCCATGACTGCCTCTTTGAGCTCAAAAATGCTCACTTGCACTCCCATGCATTGAATTTGGAGTTGAGTGGTGGATCTAATCTACCATTTGTCAAGGTTTTACCTTTTGCCCATCAAACCTGTTATTCGCCCCACCCTAGAGTGAATGCTGCTAATCGTCCCGGGGTGGGACAAATACCAGTTTGTAATCGTCCTAGGGTGGAACGAGTAGGGAGAAGAGTGCCTGAAAGGTGCCAAATTTACCTCTGACCTTCCAAAACTATTGTGGGAGTGGTTGGGACCACTTTTTAACCTCTAGGGGCTGCCCTAGGGGCTATGTATGCCAATTCAATCAGTGTTTATAGCCACATAATCATATTGGTGTTGTTTTGGTGTCTACAGATGCCTCTTTTTGGGATGCGATGTGCGTGGTGCAGTGCTAATCAAAAATAGATAACCAAAGCACTAATGATTAGGGTTTCTTAGTAACCTAACCAAATTTTGATACCAAAGTATGCAAAGGGCACGCATTCTTGAATCCTTGCTTTTGACGAGCTAAGGAGCTTAATTCAAGTGTTAACATTTTTTGGTGAGGTGTTACTTGATCTTGGACATTGTTTAGTCATGAATAGGCAAAGGGCGTGTTGAGTGGTATTCTCACCCGATTATGAAAACACACTCTCCGATAGGATTTGGGTTCTAAATCCTCTGCTTGCAAAGAAGTTAAAAATGTAACTTCTCCAATGTTCCTGTTATGTTAGCATTTTGCATCTGTGTATTAATAATCTCAAATAAAGATATTTAATTAAAATGCTTGGAACACCTTAGTGGTTGCAAGTAACTGAAAACAAGGGGCACTATGGTTTATTTTACTGTGAAATTTTAATGATTGTTCATTGAACCCTGATAAAGCAAATGCTATTTGGTTTCTATATGACCATGTTGTAACTTCAAAATAAAATTTAATGAAATGCCATAACATGAAATAATTATTTATGGATTTTGAAGTTTTTTAATTTTTTTATTTTATTAAAATTGGAACTTCTGAAAAATAAAGTGCAGCAAAAGAAAATAAAATGTAAAAGAAAAAGAAATTAAAATTGCATTCAGTTTGATGCTATCCCGTCCTGGTAAAACCTAAGATAATGAGATTTCCATGCATGCAACCTAACTTATTGAACCTACAAAAACACATAATCTAGGTAAGTCAAGTGCTAGTCTCTGGGGTTTCGATTTTAATTTCAAATTTAGACATTCGCATGAAGAAACCAAGAGAACTTGCATTAAACTTCACCTATAAGCCTAGAAATCTGAAAAGGGAAAATAAAACAATTAAATCTTGCATGCAAAAAATGACTCCTTCTTTCTTGCCAACAAGATGCAAATTTATGAATACTCTGCATTAAAGATAAATCATGTTACAATAGCAAACTCTCTGGTTTTATCAAAACCAAAAAAAAGAAAGAAAAACACTCCAAGCAGGCCTAGAATGGCATCTCGCCTTCGACACTGCAACTCTGCCCACAGTGGTTTCTAACCCTCGTACCAATCTGTGCTTCTACATTTATACTTTCTGGAAATGCTCTCTGTTTCTCCCTGCATCGCTTCATTTCACCTCCCAAAATGCATTGTTTCATATTCCTGCCTTTTCGTTGCTTTGAATTCATGCTCGATGCCTGTATGCCACATGTTTCGCACTTCCTATGCACGTTCTGTAATGGACCCATGTAAATCGTGACATTTTTATGCATGCAGCTTGTTCCTCTGCCAGCACAACGAAAATGAGATAGGTAGCGAAATCACGACATTTTTTTGCCAACAGCCTTGTTTACCATCATGCCCAGCGAAAATACAACATGCCACAAAATTTTCATCTCTGTACGCCCTCGGCCGCAACCTGTCACGAAATCGCTACGCCTTTTCGTTTCTTTCACTCTGGCAGCTTTCTGTCACGAAATCGTGACACTTTTCTGTTTCGTACCATTTGCCCGCTTTCCGTCATGAAATCACGACGCTTTTCTATTTCGGGCTACTCTTGCTGTTTTGGCCGCGAAAACATGACATGTAGCGAAATTGCGATGTTTTTCACTTTGTGCCCCTTTGCTACTTTTTTGTCGTGAAATCGCGACGCTTTTCGTGCCTTGCCCTATTTGACTAGTTTGACCCGTGATTTCGCAACACGTCGTGAAATCGTGACACTTTTCATTTTTTGTCAGCGATCGTGCAACACGTCGCAAAATCGTGACACTTTTCATTTTCTGCCAGCGATCGCGCAACACGTCACAAAATTGTGACACTTTTCATTTTCTACCAGTGACCGCGCAACACGTCGCGAAATCGTGACACTTTTTTTTTTCTACCAGTGACCGCGCAACACGTCGCTAAATCGTGACACTTTTCATTTTCTTCCAGCAACCACGCAACACGTCGCGAAATTGTGACACTTTTCATTTGTCGATAGCGATGGCATGACATGTCGCGATATCACAACAATTTTCATCCTTGTGCAATTTTGCCCCTTTTTCTTGATTTTTAGCATTTGGGTCACTAAGATTTTCTTTAAAAGCATGCAAAAAAAAAGGTGGGTCCCCAATTCTGGGGTGTGTTTTGGATCAGCCACAAAAAATGGCGACTCTGCTGTCAAATGCTCTTGAGCATTTTAGTGAGAACCCTACCTAAAAGTATACGACATGAAAACATGTGTTAGCACATAAGTAATATAAAAAAATGCTGAAAGATCAAAAGTACATGAATCATTAGAATCATCAAGTATTAGCTCGGTGTGTGCAATGTATTTCATTCCCTATCGTTTGAAATTGATCAACATTCCATTGTCAGTTTTACATGAGTGCATATGTGAGATTGTGAATGATTTGTGTAACCTAAAAACTATGCTTAGAGATTTTGTTCTTGTAAAGTCCTAAACTTTCTAGTATCATGAACAAACATTCAAGATTGCCAAACCCTCTTAGGATCTACTAATGAATTGCTTTATTATATCCCAAAGTTGGTTATGAGTCCCTACTATCTTGAACCCATGTGCAAGTGAATGTGAAATCAGAACATTGGGGAATCAGACTCCCAACCTAACCGAGATGGGAGTTTAACCCTATCCTTACTATTCTGATTTAGAATTCATTACCTCACTTTGAGAAAAATAATTTAACCAATTATGGAATAAATGGTCATGCTAGTCTAACCCTTTGGACAAACAGTGGTCTTGTTTTTTAGACAAGACATGTTGCCATGCATGGGCACACTTAACCCCATAATCCAAGACTTATCCTCATTTCTTTGGACCTTGGGGATGACTACCCATCCTTTGTAGAGGACAAGTAGTACAATCCTTCCAATCCAATATAAATATGAGATGGAAAAATTTATTTTTTACTTCTTGGACCTTGGGGATGACTACCCATCCTTTCTAGGGACATGTAGTATGATCCTTCCAATCTAAGCTTTGGATAAAAATAGAAAATATTAATTTTATTGCTTAGACCTTGGGGATGACTACCCATCTTTTGTAGAGGACAAGTAGTACGATCCTTCCAATCCAAGATTCATTATGAAATGAGACATAGGAGCTTTAGGGAATCAGATTCTCAACCTAAGTGAGATGAGAATTTAAGTCCTATCCTTACTACTCCATGTAGGTCAAATCAAAGCTTTGGGGAGTTGGATCCTCAACCTAAGTTCGATGAGGATTTAGCCCTATCATTACTACTCTGATTTTAGTCTTTAATATTTATGGAAGTGGTCAAAACCACTGTCTTAAGGATCATGCTGCATAAATAGGATAGACATGAAATACTTCTTTCACCCAACCCTTTCTTCTAAGCAAGGTTTTGATCATTTTGCTCAAGATCCTTTTTAATGTGTATAAAATGTGCTTGGTTCTAGATATCTCAAGACTCAGTTCCCAACCTTAGGATCTTCTTCTTATTTATGTGATAGCATAACCTTAAGAGGATTTGACACACTTTAATGATTTGTAATTGAAATGCATATGCAACTAAGATGGCATGTATGTGCAAAGTGAGATGTAATATGAATGCATTGTCTTTTGAAGTGCAGATGAAATATTGCCATATAAAACTGACTACTTCGTGCATCACAAGTTTCAAACGATATTATTAAATTGTTTGTATTTCTTGCGGAGCTTTCTACCCCATAATTCCAATGTTCCATATTTCCCCAATCTAGAACATAAGTTAGCATCTCAATATGACTTTTTCATCATCATTTATATATATATATATATATATATAGACAAAAAAAAACATGTCAAATAAACACACAACTTTAAATTAAAACTTATTCAATCCAAAACCAAAATGCAATCCCAAAAATGAAAATTTGAAAACCCAAACCAAAACCAAACCCAAAGTAACTTCAAAAATGATCTTGAAAACACAAAACAAAACCTAAAAAACCAAAATCTATATACAAATGTACACTATAATCCAAGATGATACAAGTCTTGGACTATCACTTTCCTGGATCCCAAACATGATTAGAACATTTTAACAAAAAAATAACATGATATGCATGCCAAATGTTGTGGGAATCCAACACAAACAAGACTAGACCAAACAATGCAACAAATTTCCCCTTGCCATGCTCACCATACCAATTTGATTTAGTTCCAATAATACTCCCATAGGTGAGCATCAAATTACTAAAATGATTAGACAATAAATGATTTTCAATTTTATCATGTCTATTCTTTAAAATGTAAACTTCATAATTCCCTCCTTGATTTAGAATTAGGTTATCCTTTTCAAATATGCAATTTTGTAAGTAGTAGCCTATTTCTACAAATTTCAAAGCCAAATCATTTTCCAAATTTATAGGCCAATCAAATTTGTGTAACAATTTACAAGAATCTAGGATATTTACTAAATTAGGATCATTAAAAGTTTTTATCCCAAATTCAATTAGTAATTGTTGATGAATTTGGTTTAACAATTCAAGTGCATCAACTTCTTTTCCATTCATTAAAACAATGTTATTAAAGGTGTGATTAAAAATTATACCTTGTTTTTCATTTACCTTTAATGACATTTCACCATAAACATTATTTAAATTCAAAATATGGTCATCATTTTCAATCCTCAAACATTCTTGGTCAAAGCGTATGTCCCATGACTCATCTTGATGATCCTTCATTTGAGTTGTTTCCAATTGATCAATATCTTTGTTATTTGGTTCCAATTCTTTGTTCACTATCCATGGTATCTCTTCATTTGAATCCTCCAAATCATCATGCAAACTTGCATCCACACTTTCAATGAATTTATATTCAACATGATCAAATTTTGTCACCTTTTCAAATCCTATGAATATGAGATCTTCGTATGATGTAGAAGGTTCAACATCCTGCATATCAAGTGAAATATGAGTTTCATTTATAGGGATGTGATAAAAGAATTCATTATCATATCTTCCCCACCCATTATAAAAATTATCTTCAAAACTTGTGGGATGAAACTCCATGGCATTTGTGACATGATCTTTTGATTCGTTCATAGATTCTTTTCTTTCTTTGTCCTTGGCAATAGGATCATTATAATATTCCAAAATTTGATGAGATTTGAAACCCTCTTCCAAAACATCCTCAAATTGTACAGGAGTTGTAAATTCTTCCTTTGAGTAGGCGATTATGTTGTCCTATATATCAATGGGCACACAAGTTTCATTAGTAGTTTTGGAATGAGTGAAATCTTCCCACTTCTTCCAAGCATCATAATAATCTTCTTTCAAAATCAAGTGGTGACGTTCAACTACTTCTTCAACATCTTCCAATTCATCAATGTATTTCTCATCAAATTCATCTTCACCTTCCTTAGATGGTTCAATTATTTCCAAAAGTGGGTTATTTCTTGAATTCAAATTTATAAGGCTATCATTGTCCAAATTAGTAACCCATGATACAGTTTTATCATAATTTGGAGGGTGAAGAATTTCTTGATCTTTAATTTTGCACATCTCATCAATAGTATCTTCCAAGAACAAGTGGTGAAATTCTATCATGTCTTCAAATTTATTTATTAATTTTCTTTCCATTTCACTTTCAACCACTTCATTTAATTCTATAGTGGGTTCCGTCCTATCACATATATCAAACATTGTTGAATTTAGAACCCCTTCATCCGGATAATCATGTATCTCTATGAATGAGATAATTTCTGCATAATCCTCACTAGTGGATGTTGGCTTATCAATTTGCACCTTCCCGTTGAAAGCACGAGATTCCAGGAAAAGGAAACACTAATTGCGATTGCATTCAAAATCAAGTACGCTTAAGTCCTAGAAACGTAAAGTGCATGAAATGAAAAAGAAACACATTGGAAGAGACACAAGCAAATGGAGAAAACACAGCCCTTTCATTAATATCCCTTGATCTCTGTTACAATGACGTCTCCTCCCTTTTCGGGGGCTAGGAGCGTTAAAAGAATTCGATTACAATCACTCAATGTTCCTCTTTCCGTGTGCCCACGATTGCAATGGGCGGGCCAAGATGATGCTGCCGCTGATGTCGATGAGTTCTTAACCTCTGTTGCTTCTCCTGCGAACAAAGAAACAACCAAGATGTTAGTAGCACCTGCTGCAAATGAAAGGTGTTTGTTCTTTAAAATTAACAAAATATGCATGCAAACATTTATCTAAAACAGTAAACAAAATGATTCTAAATAGCCTGAAAACTTGCCAGAAGACAGAAAATGTTACCAACAGGCCATTGCCACCGAGACAATCGGCCAATCTGCTTTCAACTGGAAATCGTCCCTGGGTAGGACAATTTTTGACTATAAATCGTCCCTGGGTGGGACGATTTCTGACTGCAAATCGTCCCTGGGTGGGACGATTTCTTCTGTGTTGGGGAAGCCAAACTGACATGCTCCAATGTCGACTTTCGAGGTCTCCAAAACACCTGCAGACAGGGGGGTTATGTAATTGGGGCCATTTTGGGATGACCCAGATGGTCGGATTCTCCCAATTTGGCCTCTACCCTCGGGAATTTGATATCACCTCTTGCAAGTTAGTGAAACTATAAAACGACACAAAACATACTAGAATCTGATCAAAGGTTACGAAATTGCAGCTATGAATTCACCAAACAGGAAACACAATATGCAGCATGAGAAAATAAACTAGAATGCTTCTGAAATAAAACTTAAGAAAAGTGCGGGGATGCCCAAGTGGGCCTCCCACCGTTGGCACTTGATTCCGACGCCAATCCACTAGGGATGGGCCCAAAACCTCTTAGGATTGGGGGTCGACGAATTGGTTGGTTCAGGTGTCCATGTGTTGGATTTGGGTCAGGTTCAAGCTTCCAAAAGCCACCCAACAACCTCCCTTGCAAAAGAGATTGGTGAATGCGAGAAGGTGAACCAAAAGGGATGCAAGTGGGTCTTCAACTCGGCAGCACTTCGTTGCTTGAAAACTCCTTTAACCTGTATATCTTGGGTGAGAAAAGTCCCACCTTTTATAGACCCATGGGGTCTCTTTTGGAAGGGAAGCACAAATGCCATGTGTTGGTCATAGGTGCCATGTGGCAGTATTGTCTTCCCATGAGGGAGGGGAGTCCTCCGTTGACTTGGGCTTTCATAACTGCCCTTGTGACAGTCCTCAAACGACCTATTTGCCCACTCACACACGCGTGCGAGGTAGGAGTCATCAACTGACTGTTCTGGGCTGCCACTTGGCCTCATTTGTCTTTTTGCCCGTTAAACTTGGAAATCGTCTCACCCAAGGACGATTTCAGAAATCGTCCCTGGGTGAGACGATTTCAAATTAGCAATCGTCCCTGGGTGAGACGATTACTAGGCAAAGTGTCTAACTGTGCCAAATTGCTTCTTGACCTCACAAAATTGCTATGAAAGTGGTTAAGACCACTATTTGACCTCTAAGGGCTACCATGGGGGCTGTGTTTGTCAAAGCGATCAGTGTTTGCAGTCACGTAATCGGATTGGTGCTGTTTTGGTGTCTACACCCGTGGACTACATCTAAGGTGGTTGTAAGATTTGGATATTCAAATTCATCCCCTTGATCATTTACCTTAGATATCATTAGAATGGAGGGTGCTATGTTTGATGGTTGGTGTAGGTTGGCCTCAATATCTTTAGAAGGACAATCTCTTATGTGAGCATGTTGTGCCTTTTCTTCTTCAAGACCTTGTCGTTCTATCTCTTCTAAGATCTCATGGATTTTCTCTAGAGACAAGCCACTCAGTTTTTCCTCAATGAGTGAAGCAAGTGTGGGGTGTATGGATCCTAGGTATATTTCCATGGCTTCCTCTTCTAATGTGTTGAAATTTTCCCACATTTGGGAGAGCAACTCACGAAATCTTCCATTGAATTGACTCAAGGATTCATTAGGCTCCTTACATATGGAGGAAAACTGATTTTTTAGGATTTCTAAGTCAACCTGATTACCAAAATGATAAATATAGGCTGCTTCTAGTTGTATCCAAGAAGTCCTAACCTCCATGGGTAGTTGGCTATACCAAAAGAATGGTCTATCATCCAAAATTTATGCAAATAACCTACAAGCTACATCCTCATAAAAAATCTAGAATTTATATAATGTATCCTTGTAGACATGCAGTTTTTGCAAGTATCCTAGTGGTACCTCTTGATTAAAACATCGTAAAAAATCCAATAACATTGTAGGAATTTGATAAGATACCATAGGTATAGATAAACCCTCATAATGATCCTCTATCATTGATACCATTCTCTCTCTTAGAGATGTTATTTCAGCTCTTAAGAATACCATTTGCTCCTCAAGTGTTGCCATTGGTGAAACTTAAAATGTAATTTTAGAACCAAATCTGTTGAATATTCAACCTGCAATGTAAAACAGAAATCAAGTTAGCATCAACTAAGAGATGTATTTATTAAAATCAAATGAAAAGTAATTGCATGAGACCAAAATTCTGAAAAATTAAATAAAATCACTTTAATTCTGTATGAACAATCAGAAAAGTGTTAGAATAATATACAACATACTTGAATTAAAATAGAACAAGTAAATAAATTCAGGCCATCCTTTTACAATCCGTTGAGTGTTAGAGGACTAAAGCATAAAAATTTAAATTTAAATAACACTAAAATAAACCCATTCGGCCCTCCTAGCACCAATCTGTTGAGTGGTGTTAGAGGTCGAAGATGCTAATAAAATGGACTTGAAATATTTAGCAATGTAAAGCTCTTAAACAATTATAAACCCATAGCATCTAAAATCACGATAAAATAAACTTTTCATGCCCTCCTTCTAGCGCCAATCCGTTGAGTGGTATTTTCACCCGATTATGAAAACACGCTCTTCGATAGGATTTGGGTTCTAAATCCTCTGCTTGCAAAGAAGTTAAACATGTAACTTCTCCAAGGTTCCTGTTATGTTAGAATTTTGCATCTGTGTATTAATAATATCAAATAAAGATATTTAATTAAAATGCTTGGAACACCTTAGTGGTTGCAAGTAACTGAAAACAAGGGGCACTGTGGTTTATTTTATTGTGAAATTTTAATGATTGTTCATTGAACCCTGATAAAGCAAATGTGATTTGGTTTCTATATGACCATGCTGTAACTTCAAAATAAAATTTAATGAAATGCCATAACATGAAATAATTATTTATGGATTTTGAAGTTTTTTAATTTTTTTATTTTATTATAATTGGAACTTCTGAAAAATAAAGTGCAGCAAAAGAAAATAAAATGTAAAAGAAAAAGAAATAAAAATTGCATTCAGTTTGATGCTATCCCGTCCTGGTAAAACCGAAGATAATGAGATTTCCATGCATGCAACCTAACTTATTGAACCTGCAAAAATGCACAATCTAGGTAAGTCAAGTGCTGGTCTCTAGGGTTTCGACTGTAATTTCATATTTAGACATTCTCATGAAGCAACAAAGAGAACTTGCATTAAACTTCACCTATAAGCCTAGAAATCTGAAAAGGGAAAATAAAACAATTAAATCTTGCATGCAGAAAATGACTCCTTCTTTCTTGCCAACAAGATGCAAATTTCTAAATACTCTGCATTAAAGATAAATCATGTTACAATAGTAGACTCTCTGGTTTTCTCAAAACCAAAAAAAGGAAGAAAAACACTCCAAGCAGGCCCAGAATGGCATCTCGCCTTCGGCACTGCAACTCTGCCCGCAGTGGTTTTCGACCCTCGTACCAATCTATGCTTCTGCATTTATACTTTCTGGCAATGCTCTCTATTTCTCCCTGTGTCGCTTCGTTTCACTTCCCAGAATGCATCATTTCGTATTCTTGCATTTTCATTGCTTTGAATTCATGCTCGATGTCAAAACGTTTGATATTTTCTGTTTTTATGTAACGCTTCTGTAACCCTGACAATTGTATGCCACGTGTTTCGCGCTTCCTATGCACATTTTGTAACGGCCCCATGTAAATCGTGACATTTCTATGCATGCAGTTTGTTCCTCTGCCAGCATAGTGAAAATGAGACAGGTAGCGAAATCGTGATGTTTTTCAGCCAATAGCCTTGTCTGCCATCACGCCTAGCGAAAATGCGACATGTCGTAAAATCGTGACATGTCGTGAAATCACGATGATTTTCTTCTCCGTACGCCCTCGGCCACAACCTGTCGCAAAATCGCTACGCCTTTTCATTTCTTTCACTTTGGCAGCTTTCTGTCGTGAAATCGTGACACTTTTTTGTTTTGTACCATTTTCTCGCTTTCCATCGCAAAATCGTGATGCTTTTCTATTTCGGGCTACTCTTGCTATTTTGGCCGCGAAAACGCGACATGTAGCGAAATCGTGACGTTTTTCACTTTGTGCCCCTTTGCTACTTTTTTGTCACGAAATCACTACGCTTTTCGTGCCTTGCCCTATTTGACTGGTTTGACCCACGATTTCGTAACACGTCGTGAAATCGTGACACTTTTCATTTTCTGCCAGCGACCGCGCAACACGTCGTGAAATCGTGACACTTTTCATTTTCTGCCAATGACCGCGCAACATGTCGTGAAATCACGACACCTTTCATTTTATGCCAGTGACCACGCAACACGTCGTGAAATTGTGAAACTTTTCATTTTCTGCCAGCGACCGCGCAACACGTCATGAAATCGTGACACTTTTCATTTTCTGCCAGCGACCGTGCAACACGTCACAAAATTGCAACACTTTTCATTTTTTGCCAGCGACTGTGCAACACGTCGCGAGATCACGACACTTTTCATTTTTTGGCAGTGATGGTGTGACATGTCGTGATATCGTGACAATTTTCATCCTTGTGCAATTTTTCCCCTTTTTCTTGATTTTTAGCATCTAGGTCACCGAGATTTTCTTTGAAAGCATGCAAAAAAAAGGTGGGTCCCCAATTTTGGGGTGTGTTGTGGATCAGCCACAATAGGGCGCAACCTTTTATCTATGGGAACCTTTAGTTCATGATTCTAAAATACCAAGTGTTTGATTAGCTTGTGATTATTGCTTGTTTGCTGCCCCAAGCAGGAGTGTTATTGTCTTTTTCAATGATTCTTTGAATGCATGCCATTTCCTTGATTGAGTGTGTATTTGTTAATTGGTGACTAAGTGTGCCTACCCCCTCAAGCGAAGAATCGATGAGGGAATGACCGACATGAGAAAATCAATGAGTCGCTTGAACGAAGATGACTTTAGTAAGGGTTCCTTCAGTTGTTTTCCATTGAATGCTTATTCAGTTTCTGAACAATTTGACCTGTTTTTGGTGGGTTTTAACCCTCTTTGTGACGTATTTTGGAGCTGAAATTGTAAAAAATTTGTCCTCCTGTGGAGTGGTCTGGATATGGTAGCCTTCTTAGGGAATAGGATAGTGACAATTTGTGACCCCAACATTAGTTTTTTATGCCAATAATGTCAGGCGCAAAGGCCCCTTTGTTCAGTAATTTTATTGCTATTTTTGGGTGGGTTTTGACCCTTTTTGTGACGCTGTTTGGGGATGAAATTCTCACAAATTCATCCCCCCGTGGAGATGTCCAAATATGGTAGCCTTCTTAGGGAGTAGGATAGTGATGATTTGTGACCCCAACATTGGTTTTGCATACCAAGAATCGCAGGCGCAAAGGTGCCTTTGTTTGGCAGTTTTATTGTTATTTTTGGTGCATTTTGAATGCAGTTTTTACTATTTTTTATTTTCTTGCTCTGTAATTGTCCTAGGGTGGGACGAGCGTTAACTAGAGCGCTCGTCCTAGGGTGGAATGATTATAGGCCTAAAATCCTATATAAAGGCCAAAACTAGGTTTTGGGCTCATTTGCATTTATTTTTTCTGGAGATTTAGAGCTGTGAGGAGTTCAAGTCTGTGTAGCAGAGCGCTATCAAGATTTCATGGATACCATGAGTTCACGGATCGGATCGTCGAGTGGTGGAGTTGAGGCAAGACCGGTAGGTGCTCCTGCGCTTTATTTTGTTTTTTTTTTTTTGTTTTAGTACAGTTTAAAACTGTAATTTATTTTATTTTTGTGCATCATAAGGTTAGAAAAATCCCTAGATGTTTTTTAGTGTTTTAATATGTTTTTGTTTATACTAATTTTTTTTTAAAACCCTAGCATAGTTTTACTATTTTGTTTGATGTTTTTGTCCACCCATAAGGTTAAACCATAAATGAATTTGGTGGTTGTATTTGTTTTTTTATTATATTGTTTATTTTGTATTTTGTTCATTTAATGTAGGATTAACCCCTAGGTTAAACTTGTTTTGTTTTTGTTTGTTAACCCTAGGTTAAAAATGTTGTTTTTATTTTGTTTTTGGGTTTTTCAATTTTAACTTAAGGTTAAAAAAAACCCTAGGTAACTGTAAATTTGTTGTTATTTTGTTTTTTTTTGTTTTTCAGTTTTAAACTAAGGTTAAAAACCCTAGGTAACTGTAAATTTGTTGTTATTTTGTTTTTCAGTTTTTAAACTAAGATTAATAAACCCTAGTTAAAAAAATTGTGGATTTTGTTTATTTTTTGTTTAAACTAAGATTAAGAAACCCTAGTTAAAAAATTTGTGTATTTTGTTTTTTTTTTTTTTTTTTAAACTAAGATTAAGAAACCCTAGTTAAAAAATTTGTGTATTTTGTTTTTTTTGTTTTCTTTTGTTTTTTGTTCATTTGTTAAATGTTTTTGTACATTTGTTGAATGTTTTTGTTGTACATTTGTTGAATGTTTTTGTTGTACATTTGTTAAATGTTTTTGCTATACATTTGTTAAATGTTTTTGCTATACATTTGCTAAATGTTTTAGCTGTACATTTTTTTTTTTTTGTCATATTTTTGTGTTGTTTTATTTTGCAGGTGGTGAAGAGTCGGTACCATTAGCCGATGGTTTTTTTGGATGCTCAAGAAGCATTGACTATGGTAGACTAGGAGTGGCTTGATGCCATTGGGCTCAAGCAAGTGACTCGGTTAGAGCTTATGGTGGGGGATCGACCATATCTGACTGCCCTGATCAATTTGTGGGATCCCCACTCCAACACCTTTCATATCCCAATAGGGGAGATGATAGTGACTCTGGAGGATGTCTATCAGATTCTATGGATTTTGATAGACAGACTGCCCATTCGTACTACTCCTCGTGATTAGCGGACGACGGTGCTGACATGGTTCTTTAGGCATGCTACGGAGATGGGGGTGGATGAGGCGGTGGAGAGGGAAGAGGGGGATTGCCTGATAGGCAATATTTTGGTGTGGTGGTGGTTGGAGAAGGGCGTGTTGGGAGTGAGGCATGCACTACTCATGACCCTCATCTCCAACATGCTACTGCTCGACTCATCTGGTTTGAGGTTTCCTTAGAACCTATTGGAGGTAGTTTTTAGACTTATGGAGTGTCCAACGGAGGCACCCCTTATTATGAGGTGGAGTCAGACGCTACTTGCATAGCTTTATGATGAGATGTACGAGGTTTAGTGTCGAAGGCAAAAGGGGATTAGATGCAGCTACCTATTGCAATGCTGGGGGTGGCAGCACATAGGTATGGAGCGGTCGCAGGGATTGCCATGGACCACCCTAGCAGAGATGGTGGATAGGGAAATAGGGTATTTGGCTTTGTGGTGGAGGTTAGAGGATCAGGGGCAGAGTCAGTGGTGGGCCAATGTCGTAGGGCACTATGCTGATGCCTTCTCATACCTTATTTCGTGGGAGGTGTTTTGGCATCCATATCGAGATTGTCTAGCCTGGACTGAGGCTGGGAAGTGGCTTCGATGGGCACATAGGGGGATGTGGCTGATCGAACGACATGGGATCGAGCAAGAGTACTTCCCATACGTCTGAGTGACTCAATAGTTTGGGGTACGCCAAGGATTTCCTAGTGAGCCTTTGATCTATTGACGTCAGGGTGATGAGAGGACTCTGGATTGGTCGATAATTAAGCTGCTAGGTGAGGAGTTAGATGCAGTGATTGATGTCCTCAACATGGACAACGTCGGGGTGACTGCATAGTACGACCAGTGGTGGATGATGCGGTGATGGAAGGGTGAGGAGCCTCTAGGAGGCATGGATGTGGTAGCAGTAGGTGGTGATGATGCAGAGGCATCAAGGGAGGGTTGGGGAGCTTCGCTTGATGATGCAAATATGGTAGAGGTTGACGACTTGACTAGGGATGACCTAGGGGTTCTATAGTAGCCAAATATACAAGACGTTCTAGAGTACTGGGTGCCATAGCAGCCCACCATCTCGAACATGCCCATGCCTCAGGCAATTCCAGGGGACATGGGGCTAGGTATCGCATTGAGATAGTGCGATTGGAGGATCTACTATGGAGACGATATGAGGATCACGAGGAGGTTTTGCAGGAGAGGGATCTCCTATGAACTCAGTTGGTGGAGCGAGAGAATGCATTAACTATGTACCACTGACAGGATGTAGACACAGATGCTCCACGGGAGAGGGATCTCCTATGGACTCAGTTGGCACAACGCGATGTCACATTGGCTACGTATCATCGATGGGAGATGGATTTGGTTCGACACTAGTTGGAGTTGGAGGCAGATATTATTCGCCTCAATGGGTAGTTACTTGAGCTCACTGGAGGTGGATCTTCACGCTAAATGAGAGACAGTGGACTGAGTAGTCTACTTCCTCTCATCGCAGGTGGGTGGGTGAGGGCAGCGCTAGTGGGTGTGATGCGATGGCTAGCATCAACCACCTTGAGAGGTCCCATAGGACCCACACCACTGGGGGTAGTTCCAATCACACTGATCCTGCGTGATCATGGTGGGCGACTCCCTAGGCTTGAGGTTTTTGAGTTTTTGATGTTTTTGTGAGGTTAGAGGACCGACTTATTGTATCCTGCGAGAATTTTGGCAATATATAGACATGAATTTATTTTTTATTATACACATGTCGTGATTTATTGTTTATTTTTTGCACATTTTAGTTAGTTGATGTATGCATGTGTTATTATGAACACGATGTTTCTAATTATATGATGTATGCATATGGAATGGATGGAATAATTTGTTGATAACTTGTCGATTTCACCATACACTATACAGGATTTAATGGCTTTCTATACTATGTGATTGCTTTGTGAAATGACTTTTCATGTTTGAATTTTTTTTTTTGTTTTGTATTTTTCGATGGTGATGCAAGAATGGATATGTACAACATTTGTTTTTAGAATTTAGTTAAGGTTTTTCAGAGACTTAGACGCTTTAACTAACTATCCAAGACTGTACATTTATCTTACGAGACTTTTGAACAAGGTATTAATCAGACTTGAGTTTGAACAAGTTATTTCACATCCTTGTGTGTGTAATTGAGTTTGTTTATGTGGTATTTGTCAGGATACCACCAGTGCCAGATAGGCTGTCCATAAAAACTGTACTGAAGATCACCTAATTAGCTCCACTAACTCCTTTGTTGTATTTAGTAAGATTAATCCATAGGACAATCTAAGGTACCATAAGCTAGCTCATCCACATGCAAACATTGGTCTTCTCACACGCAATGCTAATGTGATAGACATATCGTCATGAATTTAGGATACCGCCATTTCCAGGTAGGTTGTCCACCAAACCCGTAATGAGGATCACCTAGATGGTTTTTCGAATGCTGAGAATTCTAGGGATTCAAGCTCAGGCATCTTTCGGTTGCTCGACTTGTTGGGATACTTGCTATCATACATAGTGATAAAAATCACTGTTTATTTTTCTCTTTTGTTTTTCTTTTTGAGCAAGGGGTTTGAATAGTGGTGATAACCACTGTTATTTGATTTTGCATTTTTAGGTTTCTAAGTTGAGCTCGTGGGTTTTTGGCTTATGAATGGAATTGATCCTTGTTGAATTTAGGGATGACTACCCATCCTATTTAGGCATGTGTAGTATGAATCCTTATGACTTTAAGGACCAAAGGTGATTAGGGATGTTACTATGTAATGGAATTGATCTTTTAGGCCTTGGGGATGACTACCCATCCTTGTCAGGGGCCTATAGTATGAATCCTTACAACTTTGGGGACCAAATGTGGTTGGGGATATGATTATGTAATGGCATTGATCTTTTAGGCCTTGGGGATGACTACCCATCCTTTTCAGGGGTGTGTAGTACGAATCCTTATGACTTTGGGGACCAAAGGTTTTTGGGGTTTTTTGATAGCGAATTTTAACCACTATTTATTATGGGGAATTATATGGGGAAGAGCTTGTCCTTTTTTCAATTCTCAGCATTCTTGAACCATTCGCACAGGGGGATGAGCAGGCTAACCTTTCACCTATGGTACCCTTGACTGCTTTGTAGGTTTCTCTTGCATTCACACAACTTGGGAATTTTTTTATGTGTTTTAACTTGTGTGGGGATGCTATGTAACGAGGTGTGATCCAATTAAAACTCTATCTTTGTAAAATTTTTCTGACTTTGTATAGTTTTTGGCTAAAAATCTAAAGATAGATGAATGATGAAAACCCTAAATACATTAGGAGACAACTGACTATGATAAAAAAATGTGGATGGTGTTATTCTGGATGGATGTGTTTACAAAATGTATTGAATGTAGAAAATGATGGAATTTCCTAGCAATTACAGTCTATGGTGCTTATGATGTGTATGGCCAGCAAATATGCCATGTATGGATGCGATGCCTAATGCAGTTTATTATATTTTTGTTTTTTTATTTCTAAGAGTATGCATGGAAGTGAGATCCAATTTTTTTGTTATTTTTTATTATCTTTTATTTTTGTTTGTTTTTGAATATTTGATTTTGACCAAGCGATTTTGGGAACCCTTGGACCTTTTTGTTTTACCAAAGAGTTTATGGATGCCTTTGAGGCATTTTAGGTTGGACAAGCGATAGTGGGAATCCTTGGAGCTTTTGGTTTGAAAAAAGGGTTTACAGATACCTTTGGGCCATTTTGGGGTGACCAAGAGATTGTGAGAATCCTTGGAGCTTTTGGTTTGACCAAAGGGTTTATAAACACCTTTGGGGCATTTTTGGGTGACCAAGAAATTACGAGAATCCTTTGAGCTTTTGGGGTGGACTATGGCTCTTTTAAATGTGGAATGGCCTCAAGTGACTGATGTTCAAGGGTTCTAGTTTCTTGATTCCATCAAGAGAGGCTAGCCGGTATGTTTTAGGTCCCATTTTACTATCAATTACATAGGGACCTAGCCAATTTTCCGTGAACTTATCCCTTAGATGGGGTGGCAAGTTATAATTTTGTTGGTTCTATTTTAAGACCAAGTCACCAACCTGAAAGTCCTTCAGGTGTACTTTCATGTTGTATGCTTTCTTAAGTCACTATTGATAGATACATAAATGATCGAGAGCATTGACGCATCCTTCGTCGAGCAACGTAATCTGGTTTAACTGGGTCTACCATGCAGTGTCATCATCGATGAACTCTTGCATTGATATGCGTAGGGAAGGTATTTCCAACTCGAGAGGCATGACTGCCTCGGAGCCATACACTAGCAAAAATGGAGTTACCCCAATGGGCGTTCAAATGCTAGTGTGATAAGCCCAAAGAGCAAGTGGTATTTGAATGTACCGATCCTTATGACTATCTACGACTATCTTTTTAAGGATGGCAACTAGCATTTTGTTCGATGCATCTGCTTTTCGATTTGCCTACGGGTAATAGGGTGTTGAAAAAATATGCTAAATTTTGTAGTTTTTTGTCAAAGAATGCACATATTTGTTTTAAAATGACGTCACATTATCCGAGATGATCTTGGATGGAATACCAAAATGACATATGATGTTATGTAAAATAAAATCTATAATGTGGGTTCCAGTCATAAAGGTAAGAGAAATTGCTTCCACCCACTTGGTGAAGTACTATGTGGCTGTTATGATAAACGTGTGATGGCCTAACGATGTAGGGGAGATATTTTCGATTAGATCTAAGCCCCATTGTGAAAATGGCCAAGCCGATTGGATCGACTGCAAGGCCTGAGAAGGTACGTGTGTCAAATTGGCATGGTGTTGACACTTCACACACTTCCTTACATATGCACAACAATCTTGTTCTAAAGATGGCCAATAATTGCCTATGCAAAGAATGCACTTTACGATGGCCATATCACTAAAGTGGCCACCACATATACCATCGTGCTCTTGGGTGATCACCCAAGAAGACTCTTTTTGGTCCAAGCAATGAAGGAGTATCCCTTCGTAGCTCCAATGGTACAAAATGTCTCCTAGCAAGACATGTTTTGCTGCTTTCTGTTTGAATGATATTTTTGCAGTGTGTGTCAATCCAAGTGGGAGGTTACCTAGCTTGAGGTAGTATCTTATGAGTGTTTACCAATCCTACTGATCAAAAACCTTGATGGTATGAACTACCAATCCCTATTGAAGTTCATCCCTAGAAAAATTTGAGTGGGAATGGACCTGTAAGAATAGCATTGTGTTGTTATTAAGAGGGGTTGGGGAGAACAAGGACCCCTAGTTGGCCAGATTCAGACTATCACGAATTCAAGAGAACTTATCCTGAGATGGTTCAATATGGATCAGGTGGATTCTTGGCATTATGTCAGAGCTTGCACACTCCATTGTGGATTATGATAGTGTTTTGACTTGAATAGTTGTCATCTCACCGGAAGGGTCTTGCGGGATTAGTGACCCCAAGGAGGCCATAGTGTCCACAAAATGATTCGATGATCGAGGGAGTGCCTCGATGTAGTACCACTCAAGCTTTGCCAAGAATTTGTCCACAAGGGCTTTGTAGGCCTACAGAACTAGGCATTTACATTGGAATGCCCATTTTACTTGGTTGACAATTAACAGTGAATCACCAAATATGTTCAAGTGTTTGATGTTCATGGTGATTGTTGTCTGAAGACCTATGAGCAAGGCTTCATATTCGAAATTGTTTTTGGTGCATGAGAAATCAAGTTTAAATGATAGAGGTATTGGAGCCCCTTGTGGTGTGAAGAATACAATTCCCATGCCACCCTCTTCCTCACATTTAGAAGCATCAAAAAATAGGGTTATGTTGGCCTGTGACTCAGGCTCATCAGAATCTAGCGATTTTGAGACATGCAAGACCCCATCATTGGGCAGCTCTACGGTCAGAGGCTGATCATCTTCGAGAGGAGCCTTTGCTAGTTTGTTGATGATGACTTGACCTTTGATGGACTTTTGTCCAATGAATTCGATGTCAAACTCTATCAAAAACATGACCCATTTTGTCGTGTGGCTACTGTGATAAGTATGACTCATCATGTACCGCAATGGATTCTACTTAGACACAACATACATCATATTTCTCAGCATGTAATGGCATAGATTTTTGGTGGAAAATACCACTGCTAAGCATAGCTTCTCGATGTATGCATAGTTAAGTTCAGAACTGACCAGCATGCAGCTAAGATAGTAATTAGCCTGTTCTTTGTGTAGTTCATTCTTCTAGGCTAGCATGGCACCCAGTGCCACCTCAGTAGCTAAGATGTATAAATAGAACAACACTCCTGGTATAGGTGGTCCCAATACTGGCAGAAAATCCAAGTATTGTTTAATGTCATCGAAGGCTGACTGGAACTCGTCATACCATTGAAATGCTACCCCCTTGTGTAATAATTTATTCATGGGTCGACACTTGTTAGATAGTTGCGTTATGAAGCACTTGATTGATGTGACCTTTCCTTGCAGGCTTCTGAGTCGTTTGATGGTGGTTGGGGGAAGCATTTAAAGGATTGCCTTGACTTTGTTTGGATCTACCTCGATTCCTCATTTTGAGACTATGAAACCCAATAGTTTTCCAGATGTGATGCCAAACACATACTTCTTGGGGTTTAGTCTGACTTTGTGTTCAATGAGGCGATCGAGGATCTTGCTTAAGTCATCGAGATGATCTAGGCGCAAAATATATTTGGCCAACAAATCATCCATATAATATTCCAAATTTTTATGCATGTGATCATGGAAGATGTATGTCATAGCGCGTTGGTAGGTGGTGCCAGCATTTTTAAGGCCAAAGGGCATGACCTTATAACAAAATATCCCCCAAGGCATTGTGAATGCTATTTTGAGTTGATCATTGGGATTGATTGTATCCTGAGAAACCATCCATGAGGGAAAGCATTTCATGGCCTGCTGTAGCATCTACCAATGCGTTAATGCTAGGCAAGGGGAAAACATCTTTGGGACTCGCTTTGTTTAGATCTCAAAAATCGATGCATATGTGAATCCTCCCATCGAGCTTCTTGATGGGTACCATGTTGGACAGCCATGGTGGGTAATCCATGCAGATGACAAACTGTGCATCCAACAACTTTTGTAGCTCATATTTGACCATTAAGGCTACTTTTGGGTGCATATTATGTAGTTTTTGCTTGACTGGATTGACTGTTAGATCAAGCGTTAGATTATGCATGACTAGCTGTGGGTCTAGCCCCGACATGTATTTGTAGGACCATGCAAAAACCTCCTTCTTCTCTTTGAGAAGGGTAATGTAATTGAATTTCTCTTTAGGGGATAGACTTACACCCAACTTGATGATTTGTGAATTCATTGGATCAAAGTCGATGTCTATGTCAGTCATCTCTTTGACTGACATGTGGGACCCATCCTCCAACTAGTGTGTAGTTGGGATTAGGTGGATATCATTTGCTGAATTTAGATCTACGTTTGGAACGTCGGGTTCCTCTTCAGTGTGGAAGATATCTTTAGTTGGCCCTGGGGTGAAATGAAGCATCTTACCGCAAGGCCAGTACTCTGATGGGGATGGTGGTGAGTCAGTGCGATCCCATTCTATAGCATCTAAGTCTAGATACAATGGCCATTTTGGATCGGCTGGATTGCGGATGGGGGTGGTTAAGTCAATGGAGATCATGTTGATGAAATGATTTTTGTCTCCATTACCGCAGGTGTGGTGACTCAGACTTCCTTGGTGATATTTTTGCTCCAGATCTGTCTCTAGGGGTATTGGCACAAATGGATCAGCCCTATGTGCAGATAATAGGACTGGGTCTGCCATTGGCACTGATGGCTCTATGGGGTCTTTGGGTGAAAGGTGCTCTTTGTATACCTAAAGTGGCGAGTGAAGCAGTTGGTCCAACTGTGCTTGGTTTAGTTGCCACCTATGCATTGGCCCTATGTTTAGTTGTTGAAACATGTCATCAATATCCATGGGTTATTGTTGTTGCTGCATATGATTGAGATATGCCATCTCAATTTTATATTCATAATCACTATCAGAGATCCATAGGCCTTCATTGGATCCAAAAACTATTTGTGACATGTGAGGCTTGTCTTACTCGAGCAAGTTGATCTAGTCCCATCGGGGTTGTTCCACTCTCTACGGGAGGACCTGATTCTCTTGAGGTGGCATTTGCTCGATTGGAGCATTCAAGGGGAACGTTACCAATAAGCTTTCTTGATAGTCATCCATGGGGGTCACTTGTGAATGATTGCTATCAGATTAAAAAGGTTCCCACGATGCTGCCTCATATTCTGACTCATCTTTCGAAGATTCTTCTTAGCCTTGTCTATATCCCTCTTGTAGATGATTTCTCAAACTTTCTCCTTTCTCGATCAAAGGGACGGGGTTATCAAGGTCAACAAGGTGTGTTGTCAACAATGGGAGATAATACCTCAATGTATATGTTGTGTTAGGATTGGCATATGGGTCTTGTGCCAACCCATCCTTGTTGCCTATCCCTAGGCCTTGCATGCCCATCCTTGTTGACATCTGATATCTTGGTTGGCAAAGAATGTGGACTTCTTGGTCATATCTTCCTAACACATATCCATACTAATTACATTGGCCAAGATATCTCAAAGCGAAGTTTGGGTTGGACAAATAGTTGGCGTCCTCAACAAAGGGCTCTTCATCTTCTTCCTCTTGTAGGTAAGGTTCAATGCCATTATGAAGGCCCCCATATACAAAATTTGTCTGGTTGGGCAGGTAGCCTAGAGGAAAAATAGTGTCAATGGGGAGGCGAGGTCTCCCCATGTCCTACATGGACTCAAGTGCGGGTGTTGCTACAATGTTCCACACTAGGTACTCCCCCAGGCCCGTATTGGCCATCTCAATGGTGATTGTTGGCAGTTTATGGGGAGGGAATGGGAGTTCTTCTTGAGTCCACTCCATGTCGGGTGAACTAGGTGTCTCGACTTCCATTCGGCTAGGCATCTCCTCGGTAGAGATGGTTGAGACTGATGGCGGGTCCTCTTCTAGGGGTTTCTTCCCATTGTCCTTTGGTGTGGCCATCGTAGGTGGCATCGTTAGTGAAGGACCAGACGATGAAGATGGACCCAGCTAGGGACTTGAGGGACTTAACAGTGGGGATGCATGTGAAAGTGGACCTTTTTTAGATGGATTCAACTAAAAATCTAAATGTGTCGATGGAAGGGTTGATTGCGGCATTAGCTGCACCGCATTGCAATACTTGAAGGGCTCTAAGTCTATTGGGACTACATGCACCTGCCCTTCGAATGTGTACTTTAGGCACTGATGAGCTATCGAAGGGACACACTTCATGTCCCTGATCCAAGGTCAGACCAACAAAATATTATAGGCCATATCACCTTCCAAGATGTGGCACAACGTAGGAATAGTATATTGCCCTACTTGGATGGGCAGGACAATTGTGCCAACCGTCGAGCATATCACATCATTGAATGCTTGAAGAGTATAGGTGGAGGCCACGATGTGAGATGCTGGCAACTTGAGGTTTTTCAAAGCCACTATTGTGATTATATTACTGGATGAGCTAGTGTCCACCAACACCCTCTTAAATAGAATTTCGTTGACCATTGCAATGACATGCAGGGGTGGATCCGCCATATCATCAGTCACCGATTTCAATTCATCTTCTCTAAAGGTGATGAATGGTTCTATACATCATTTTACATGTCCCATAAATTTATTGAAATATTTTACTTCATGGGGCTGTAGCTCGATGGCTTTTAATATCTCCATTAGAGCCTCTTGATGGGACGGTGATTGTTGGATGAGCTCATAGATGGAGAGCCTAGCCGACATGGTCCTTAAACTTTGGGTAAGTTTAGTCCGAATCGTGGCCACTGGTCTAGGTAGGGTAGGTTGTGTAGGGTGCTATTGAGGTTGTGACACTGATGGAACCTCTCCTATAGCCACTACAGGGGTAGTTGTGCTTGGGTACCTCTTGTTCCAAGTCATTATGCTTATCATCCCTACATACCCCTACATGGGGTAGTTCTGTGTCACCTCATTGACTTGAAGGGTCTTTGCCTGCACATCATGGGCAGGCAGGGGGTATTTTAAGACCTCCATATGTTGGTTTTTTGGTGTAATGGGATTATCCACCGCTAGCGTCTTGTTGTCTATTAGGTCTTGCACTAAATTTTTGAACTTCCAACATGCGTAAAGGTCATGTCCTTTCTGTCGATGAAACCTACAGTACAAGTCTTCCCTATAACCCTTGGGTTTTGGAGCGTTGGGGTCTATGATTCGACTCTCTAGCAAGTTTATCAAGTTTTCCACTGACAAGCGGTCAAACAAGGAGTCTTTAGACTCTGTGAATGGTGTCAATTATCGCCTAGGGCGATGCTATTGATTTTTCTCTTGCCTATGATTTTTTCTTTCATAGATATCAAGAGGCACTACCTGATAATTAGCCTTTTGGGGCTATGTTGCTTGTGTAGGATTTGGTGCGTTGATAGCAACCTGATTGACCGTAGCGGGTTTTGGTTGCATGGTCCCTATTTTGGCATTTTTGGGCCACTCTTTCTTGCATGGCTTGGCAATCTCGCAATCCTGTATCTTGATCTCCTCAATGATTCTATCTTGTGCCAGGTCTTCCTCGAGAGTGGCATATTTTTGTAACTGTAATAGCATGGAGATCGACCTCAAACAACTTTTCAAGAACATTTAGGTCAGGTCGGCCATGGGATGGAGGTAAGGTAGCTTTGAAAGCAACGTCCTCCACTAATTTCCATAAGCCACCATGGTATCTTCCTCATACTACCTGAGGCTAGCTAGATCACTTAATGATGCCTTCTTCTTGGTATTTATGGCAAAATGTTGAAGGAACGTGTCCACTAGCTGGTCCAGGTTACTGATGCTATGTTTTGATAACTGGGTAAACCAATCTGAGGTAGGGCATGTGAACATGGTTATAAATGTTCTTAGAAGAAAAGTATCATTGTCCTGAATGCCAAAGCATTGGCTCAAGAATTTTTTCACGTGCTCTTGGAAATCCTCCTCCCCTGTAAATATTGCCAATTGAGGCATTTTAAAGTGTTTAGGGTATGGGGGTACAGGCACTGAAGGATGCACAGGGTGACTACAAAGCTAGCATAAAGTGGGATTTTGGGGCCCAAAAGTCTTGGTATCCATAGACTCTAATCGCTCTAGCAATGCTTTGTATGCATCGAAAGATTTGATCTCTTCCTCCTTGGTTTGTTCCCATTGTGAATTACAGGGAACTTGAGGCTTATGGAGGGGTAATCGGGTAGTACCCCCCTTGACTTGGTAGGGTGTTTCAGCCCGCTCTTCTTCTTTCTCATTTCCTCATAGGCTTCTTGAGAATTTCTTGGGCGTGACCTATAAACATGGGTGGGTGCCCACAGAGGGTGCCCATCATTGGCTCTAGGGATGGTCTCCCACTCAGGTCTAGGAGGTCTTGGAGGTAGCATTTTATAAGGTCTTGGAGATCTGTCTCGTACCAAGGGGTTGTGCCTCTCATACAACTCTGTCCTATGCATGCAAGGGGTTGGGACCCTCTCAGGCATAGTTTTATGGAGAAACTCATTTGTCTAATGCCTAATGTGTTCTTTGCTAAGGCGATATAGGTGTTCTAACTATTGTTGATCTTGCTCAAGCTACATGATTTGTGCTCAGTGGGCTGCATATTTGGCAAATGCCAAGTTGATATGTTCCACCGTCTTGAGTCTAGGAGGCCTAGATGCCTCCCCTACACATCTATCTTGGTCATGGTCATCCGATATCTCTATAGGTCACTTCCCTCTATTGAGGTTAACGACATTCGCCCGAGGCTCTGGCCTCAGTAGGTGATCCTGATAAATAGAAGGTGCATAAGTGCATTGTTCCCACACTGTGTATTGCTCTTGATGAATTTAGTGGTCTTCCTTGTGCTCCCTTTTGTATATGTGAAAGGGGCGGGAAGAGTTGGCTCACCCTGTCTGAAGAGCTTGGTGCTCTATATTTTGCCTATTGTTTCTGATAGTAATAATGGGCAGAGGAGGGATTATGTAATCATGTGGCCCCTCCTTATGGACCCTATGCTATTATAGTGCTTCCTTGCATGGTGGCCACTCATAACAAGTGTTTAAGGTATCCTTCTCATTTATGTTGAGTGCCACATGTAATGAATCCTCCTCAAATGGTATATGTTGAATGGGAGTGCCCCTCGAAGGGGTGCCTCTATAGTCTCATTCTGTCATGGTATGATGTGGACTATTTTGTGGGTCAGGCCACCAAGGTAATATGACCAAGTCCTTGGGGCTATAACGGAGGTGACTTGTGCCCCCTTGTACACTTTTTGTAGCTTCTGCCCATGATTGGGCTTGGCTATGGGTGTACACCATGGTGGTGTTTCTCTAAACGATGCATACATTTTTATCTTCTTTACAATTTTTTTTATGCTACACTTAAACAAACAAGAGCCACACAAATAAATAAGTGATTATCTCATTTATGGATTAAATGTGTGCCCTAAATCTGGTTCAGTGTGTTTTGATTTTTTTTTGAAAACCTTGTAAAGAAAATTTGGTTGTACATGCAATATGAGGGCTCTTATGTCTCCCAAAATGGTTGCCCCTTCAATATACCACTGCCAGGATGTTATACCAAACCTCTCAATATACCCGCCCTTACATGAGGGAAACTATTGGTACGCGAGAGCAAAATAGTACGTGGAACATAGGCGGTACAAAAGGGGAATCACCCTATTTTTGACACCTACCATAGAAGACTTATCCTCATGCACTGGGAATCACCCTAGCTACACTTGGTCAGCTTTCATCAGTATTTACATCTAGCAACAGTAGCGATCGGGGTTATGTATGCAAAAATTCAAGCCAAGGTGGTGATGAAATCCATCATTGGTCTTGATCAAGTGTTGGGGTTTTACGACCAACTCCTTGATGTTTAAATTACCACATGGTGTGTGGGGTTATTTTTACTTGTGCAAAGAAAGAAAACATGTAGTAAAAAATTTTTATGCAAGCAAAGAAACTAAAAATTATAGAGACAAAAAATAGAAAATGACAGTGTTCAGACAACCTACCTCTTCTCTGCCCACACCAAATGCCCTTGAGTTTTTGCTCAAAAAATTGTATAAAGAGCTAATAATCTTGGGGTGGGATGAATAGAATATCTGTATTCATCATAGGGTGGGATGAATGCCTTATTCGTCTCAAGGTGGCATGAATTCCAGTCTGTATTCCTCACAAGGTGGCACGAGTAGCAGTCCAGTGCTTGAAGGATTAACATCTAAAAGAAAAAACACACAATTTTGATCAGAAATTTGATCTCAAAATCAAGGGACAGTTTCCCACCATGATCGCCACTGAAAGCACGAGGATACGTAAGAAAAATGGTGTACCAGGTGCGATACAAACACAAGCAAAACATAACGCTAAGTCTTACGAACGAAAATGCATGAAAAATGAAAAACAAGAGAAATGAAACGAGATGTAAAGAAAATGTAAATTGCAGCCATTTATTTTATTAATTTTATCGATATCAGGTTATAATACGTCTCCTCATTTTTTAGGGGCTACGAGCGTTAAACATAGTTTTGTCACACCACGAATGGTACACTTTCTTCTGCATGCCCACATGTGAAATGGGTGGTCCAAACATTGTCACCGCTTATGTGAATGCATCTGTGCTTCCTTGTTGTCCCTTTAGTGTCAAGATCCTATGTTCAAAAAGATAGAAAATTATTAAAAACACCTATGGATGGAGGGAAACATGCAATCCCCAAGGCCTCCGGTTAATGCATGCATAAAATAATTAAAATTATAATCAAAACATATAAAAATGAGCTGAAATTTGGATAGAGGCATGAAAACATTACCAAGAACACACTGCAAAGGGAACAATTGAGAAATATGCCACATATTTCTAATTGCTCCGGGGTGGGACGATTAGGACTATCACAAGACGTCAGAAAGTGACCTCCTAAATTTACCATATAGGGGCCTCCAAAACACCTTCAAAGTTGGTTTTATGAAAAATGGGGCATTTTGAGATGACCCAGAAGGTTGGATTTCACAAATTCTACCTCTATCACCCTATATCTGATGATGCTCCCTATATGTTAATGGAAATGAAAAACATTGAAAACATAGCCAATATTCATCAGAATGACATGAAATTTGAATGGCAGCCTATATGAGTGATCTAAAATGAAATACAAATTAAACAATAAATAAATATATTATAGATTTCTAATCACTCCGGGATGGGGCGATTAGGACTGCAGTAGTGCAGGGGGCACCCGAGGGCAGGACGCCCACCGTTTGGGGCTTGGTTTCAACACCAATCCACTTGGGATGGGTCCAAAACCTCCTAGGGGGTTGTGTCAAAAAATTGGGTGGGGTATTGTGGCTAAATTTTTAGGTTTTGGGTCTAGATTGCACTTCCAATGATCACCCAATAACCTCCCTTCCAAAAGAGATATCAAGGATGTAAGAAGCACAAGTGATGGGTGAGGATGTAATTTGGTAGCACTCCGTTGCTCCAAATTCTCCTGCTCTATCCTTTTTTGGGGTGAGAAGACTCACCATTTTATAGACCTGAGGGTCTCTTGTGAATGAACATGCAGAGGTGCCACTTGGCCATCATGCCTTGTCAAGGGAGAGAATATTCCTCTATGATTAAGGGCTCCATGAATGCCTCTATGACTATCTATTTTAGATCAAAAATGCTCACTCGCACTCCCATGCATTGAATGTGGAGTTAAGTGGTGGATCTAAGCTGCCATTTTTCAATGTTTGACCTTTTGCCCATCAAACCTACTATTCACCCCACCTTGGAGCGAATGCTGCTAGTCATCTCGAGGTGGGATGAATACCAGTTTTTAATTATCCCATGGTGGAACGAGTAGGGAGCAAAGTGCCTAAAAGATGCCAAATTGACCTCTGACCTTCCAAAAATGTTGTGGGAGTGGTTAGGACCACTGTTTAACCTCTGGGGGCTACCCTAGGGGCTATGTATGCCAATTCGGTTAGTTTTTGTAGCCACATAATCATATTGGTGCTATTTTGGTGTCTATAGGCTTATCCAAAATCGAACCACAGATCTTGGTATAAATTTACTCATGTTTGATGATTTACTTACACACTCAAGAACTCTCGCTCTGATACCACTTGATGAGGATGAACAAACACGAACAAAACTATCCAAGGAGCCAAATCATAATAGAAAATAATTGTTTTAATAATGCCATCCAAAGGGGCATATATTACAATTCTAGACATGTTGAGGCTAAAAAAACATGAACAAAACCATCCAAGGAGTTAAATCACAATAGAAAAGAATTATTTTATTAATGCTAGCCAAAAGGGGCAGAAATTACAATGTCATATTGTACAATCTTGGAGCCCAAACAAAGCCCTCTTTTCAGATCTAAAATCCCTTTTTAAATCCTATTTTCCTCCCCTTTTACATGATTTTTAAGTTTCCCACCCTTGCAAAAAAAATATGCAAAAAAAAATAAATTTAACTTTCCCGCCCATGTAAAATTTTAAATTCTACTTTCTCGCCCAACTGGAAACTGACAAACACAAAGGCAAAACACTTAGAATTTTTGTTTTTTTTATTGATACAAGATTACTCTGCTACCACTAGATGCTCCCGCATCAAATATCCATCTTTGAAAAATTTGATATTCCTTTTAGTGAGGCCATACTCTTTCTTTCCATGAGTCCTCTAATGCATAGCCTTGTGACAAAACCGATTACATGAAAAACAATGTGCTTTGAAGAAATCTTATATTGAACCCTCTAGTCTCTTAGTATTTTATTTTCCTTCTTTGTGATGATCCATGTTTCTTGTTTGTGCATTGTTTCCTTTCTCAGTTAAGCTTCTATTCTTCAACCTATCCTCATAAGTCTCAATTTATTCTTCACTCTCTTCCTCTAAAATTTCCTCTTCTTTTGAGAATGAGCTTGACACTTCTTCTTGTTTCCCTTGTCCTTTTTCAAAACCAAGTCTTGTTTTGATAGAAACTCTTCTTGTACCTTTGAATGAACGTATTTTCATCCTTGCATTGTCCATACCTATTTTTTTTTTCATACCTAGATTTTCCTCCTTTTCATTATGATCCTATTTCTCTTCACTGCTACTATTTCCAAGTTCTGGACAATATGCATAGTGAAAAAAATTACCACAATTAAAAATTTCACAGTATTCATACCTTTGTGCTTTCTTGAGTATTTCTTATTTCTTCTCCCATATTTAGCTTCTTCATCACCACTTGACTCACCACTTGATTCTTATATCTTATATTTTGTTTTCTTTGAATATTTAAAATTTATCTCTTTCTTGGACTTGAGATCCTTTACTATTCTCATCTCATAAGCTATAATAATTCCATGTAACTCATCCATATTCAACTTATAAATATCTGTTATCTCTTATATAGCTGAAACCTTTCCATCATACCTCATAAGGAGTGAACTTCATACTTTCTGAGCAACACTGGAGTCTTCAATTTTGAGTCCAAGTCCACGCATGGTATTAACAACCTCATACACATGAATTAAGTATGTAGCAATATCTTCCTTATATTCCATATTCAAATATTCAAACATTTTCTTGTGGTTTTGTAGTTTTTCCATCTTGACCTTTTTTATCTCCCTCATATGTTTGCTTCAATTTTTGCATATCTCTTTTACTAATTTGTAGTGGATAAATTTCATAAGTTCTACTTCATGTAATCCACTTAAGATTCCATTCATAGCATTGGTATTATTCACATGTAAAATATTACCATATTTATCTATGGGAGGAGTAGTTGTAGGTGTGAACCCATCCTCAATAAATTACCATGTCTCATATCCTTGTGCCATCAGCTAAGTCTTCATTCTTATACTCTAGAAGTCATAATTGTTTTCATAGAACAATGATACCTTATTTGATGAAGATCCATTTTGAGATGCCATATGTGTTTATGTACTATCTTCCTTCAAGTTGTTAGACTTTTCGAAGGAACTCGATCTGATACCAATATAAGAACACAAGCTTATACTAAGAGGGGGGTGAATAGTGTAATATCAACTTTTACTTTTCTTTCCCAAATAATATTATCCAATATTATCAATGGCAATATCAATAGTAGTAATAAAAAAATGCACAAATCATCACACACATGAGAGACACAAATTTAGCGTGGTTCACCCAATGTGGGTTATGTCCATGTAGAAAAAAATTATTCTAATTATTTTCAACAAATATCTTGGGAATTAATTTTCTATTACAATGTTTATGTACTTCTATCAAAAGGAGACACCAATCCCCTATGCTCAATTTTGTGGATATCTCTCCATAGGAGAACTCTATCCCCTTGCTCTAGTTCGTGGATCTCTCTTCATAAGAAAACTCTTTTCCATTGCTTTGGTTTGTGTAACTCTCTCTAGAGGAGAACTCTTTCCCCTTTGCTTAGGTTCGTGGAACTCAATCCAAGAGAAATATTATCTCCTCAATTTGTTTGTGGATCTTTCTCCACAAAATAATTTTATCTCCCTAACTAGTTCATGGATCTCTCTCCACAAGAGATATCTTTCCCCTTGCTCTGGTTCATGGATATATCTCCATAGGAGAACTCTTTCCCCTTACTATGCCTAGTGAATTTCTAGAATAATTATATCCCCATTGCTTTGGATTATGGATCTCTCTCCACAACAAATCTATGTCCCCACTGCATTAGCTGATGGAAATCTATCCAATAGAGACCTCTATCATATTTGCTATGTTACCTTAAAAGCCTCATTTCAAATCTATATCAAATATGCCCCAATCCTTAACACAAATACTTGGTCAAATAAACAACCAAATATGCTTTCAAATATATCTCAAATCTACCCCAAGCCTTAACACAAAGACTTGATCAAATAAGAAACCAAACCTGCTCTTAATTCTATCTCAATTCTACCCCAATCCTTAACACAAATACTTGATCAAATCAACAACCAAACCTGCTCTCAACGCTATCTCAAATCCACACCAAGCCTTAACACAAATACTTGATCAAATCAACAACCAAAAATGCTCTCAATTCTATATCAAATATACCCCAGGCCTTAACACAAAGTTTGCTCAAATCATAAACTAAATATTCTCTCAAATATTCTCACTGAACCTGCTCAAATATTTCCAAATATTGCATACAAACAAATGCTTATATCTCTTTCAGAAGTACTTTCTTAAACTAGGTAATTCATATTTATTCTACATGAAATTTTTTTAACCTTTGGAACATATAAAGAGTGATATGCACTATCAAAAACCCATTATGTTCTTCACATTCACAAATATTGCATTTAATGAATATAATCTCTCTCTCTTATAAAAACCCCTTCAAATCAAATAAAAACATTGTATAACTTGCTTCACAAAATTGATCTCAAAAAATTTCATAATTGCTATTAATATCTCTCAAACCAATGTTCAAAATATTTTACAATGATGCACTAAATTGTCTTCAACCCTAGCACAAGCAGTTCACAATCCCTAGCACAAATTGTTAGGATTAAAGCATAAAATATGAGCAATAAAATACGAAAATAAAACATAGAAGAAAATAATGCAATACACAATAGACACAGATTTATGTGGTTCACCCAATGTGGGCTACGTCCATGGAGAAAATAACCAGGCCTTATATTCCATCCAAAAAACCCCCCTCTATACACATTCATACATCGAATATTACAATCGGTTGCCATACAACATCCTCTTATAAAAGTGAATTACAATTTTAGGGTAAAAATGCACCTAAAATATACCATTCAATCTGTGACCTAATATCAAATGGTCCAAATTTACATAGAGGAAAAACCATCTATTTTTAGCTTAGGGGCACAACCCCCTTGGTAGACACAAGTAGAGGGAGCTAATGCCCCCCCTACACCCACCTATTTCATGTAATGGGTCCAAGTGTAGCATAGCTTAAGCAAAGGCTTCCAAATTAGTTAGGATCCATAATCAACAATATTCACAAGCATAGTCAGGATATTGATCACAGTAACTCCACCTCTACTGCACTTGTTGGACTATGCTTTAACTTTAGGCCTAGAAATTTTCTCACCTTTTACTATCATGCTTTAAGACCAAATAAAATTGAGTAGGAACTCAGTTTCTCCATGGTTACTACCTTTGTGAACATATTTGCAGGATTATGGCTAGTGTGTATCTTCTCCAATTTTAATTATCCATCTTCCAATACTAAGTGTATGAAATGGTACTTGGTATGTATGTGTTTAGTATTGGAATGGAAAGCTGAATTCTTTCCAAGATGAATGGCACTCTGACAATCACTATATAATGTGCTATTCTCCTAATTTTTTCCCAACTCCTCTATAAACATTTGTAACCAAATCATATCCTTAATAGCCTTTGTAATAGCAACATACTCTACTTATGTTGTTGACAGTGCAACAACCTTCTATAATTTTGAAATCCAGCTTCCTACAGTTTTACCTATAGTAAAAACATACCATGTGGTACTCCTCTTGCTATTCTATATCACCTATCATATTTGAATCAACATATCCCTATAATTACTGAGTGATAGTACCTCTCAAATACTTAAGAATCCATTTCACTGCCTCCTAATGCTTTCTTCCTAGATTTATCATAAAACTTCTCACAACTCCCACTACATGTGCAATATATGTCATTGTGCACACCATCACATACATAAAACTACCAAATGTTTATGAATAAGGAACCTTGGACATGTAGTTCATCTCCTCATGTGTCTTAGGATGCATCTCTTTGGTCAGTTTGAAATGATTTCCAAAAGGTGTGATAACAAGTTTTACATCCTACATATTGAATCTTTCCAACACCTTCTCAATGTAATCACTTTGAGACAATGTTAATTTATTATTTTTTCTATCTCTTGTTATTTTCATACCAAGGATTTGCTTTGTTGCACCCAAATCCTTCATTGCAAATGAATCTACCAATTTTATTTTGAATATAATTATATCCTGCATGTTAGACCTTGCAACAAGCATGTCATCCACATACAATAATAGGATAATATAGTTACCATTATCCAATCTCTTAAAATAAACACAATGGTAATAATAGAATCTACTATAACCTTGATCTGACATAAACCTATCAAATTTCATATACCACTACCTTGGAGCTTGCTTCAGGCCATACATGATATTTTTCAACTTACATACTAGTTCCTCTTTTCCTTTGATATCATACCCTTGTGGCTACTACATATAAATATCTTCCTCAAAATCCCCATGGAGAAAAGTTATTTTTACATAAAATTTTTCAAGATGTAAATCCTCTATAGCTACTAAGCTTAAAGTAGTTATAATTGATGTTATTTTAACAATAGGAGAAAAAATTTCATCATAATCAATACCTTTCTTTTGTGCAAACCCTTTACAACCAGTCTAGCCTTATACCTATTTTTACCTCCATCTTATTTTTCACCCTATAAACCCATCTATTATGCAATGCTCTTTTTCCTACAAGTAACTAAACCAGATCCTAAGTCTGATTATTTATCAAGGAGTCCATCTCCTCTTTCATGCCTTACTCCGACTTCTTGGTTTCTACCTACATTTCTTCTTCAAATATTTTTGGTTCACTAGAGTCAGACAATAGTACATACTATAATGAAGGAGAGTAACGTACAAGAGGTCTACTTATCCTAGTATATTTTCTAATAATAGTTGTAGGAGTTTGAGATGCTATCTACTGTTGTTGTTGTTGATTTTCTAACACCTTTGGAGTTTCAATTTCATCAAAAATTGTGTATTATGTGTTTACCTTTTCCTATTTCTTTTTGTACAACTAATCTTTATACATGACCTTCTCATTGAATATTACATCTCTAATCCTAAATATTTTTTGATTTACATAATCCCAAAAGTGATAACCAAAATCATTAACTCCAATGAAAAATCACTTCTTGGATTTTGCTTCAATTTTAGTTCGATTTTCTTTACTAATATGCACAAAAGCTTCAAAACTAAAAGTCTTTAGAAATGAGTAGTTAACAAGCTTACCTATCCATACCTCTTCTAGAATACTACCATCTAGGGAACTTGAAGTGCCTCTATTTATTAAATAAACTATAGTATCCATAACATCTATCCAAAACTATAAGAGCAATCCTGAATGTAATTTCATGCACCTAGCACGTTCCATGATAGTCCTGTTCATCATTTTTGACACACCATTTTTTTGTGGAGTTCTTGGAATCATTTTCACTCTATGAACCCCATGGTATGAATAGTAATTTTCAAACTCTTTGCTACAGTACTCACCTTCATTATCATATTTGAGATACTTTAGCTTATTTCTTGTCTCATTCTCAACCAAACCTTTCCATTTCTTAAAGGTATCAAAAAAATCTGATTTATTTTGAATACAATAAACCCAAGTTTTTCAATTTTCTTCATCAATAAATGTAACATAATAATGAGAGCCACAAATATATGATACCTAAGATAGTCCCCATACATCTGAATGTACAAGCTCTAGATTTTCACTCTTCTTTTCTTTTCCAAATTTGAGAAATCTAAATCTTTTATGTTTTCCATAATCACAGTTATCACAAAATTATAAATAAACCTACTTCAAACCTAGCAATAAATTTCTTGAGTGGAGAATCTACATCCCCTTTGCACTCATGTGCCCAAGACTATGATGCCATGAAGTTGTATCCACTCCTATAGAAGCTAAAGTAATAAAAATATTAGTATTACCAGTACATACATACAATGTACCTTCCTTGTTTCATTTTGCTAATAACAATGATCCTTTAGCAACCTTCCATGAATTCGTTGAGAATGTAATTGTACATATTTCACTATCCAAGTACCCTATGGATATTATATTTCTTCTCAAGTCAAGAATATGCCTCACCTCTTTCAACAACCATTGGATTCCATTTGGTAATATTATTTGTATGTTACTGTTTCCAATGATTTTACATGGTCTATCATCACCCAAATAGACCTATATAAAATCATATTGAACATAATCTAGAAAATATTTCCTATGGGATGTGGCATGATATGATGCACCAGAGTATAGCACCCAAAAATCATTAATATTATCTAGTGAAAGAATTACGGCATATTTTAATACATCACCTGCTATATTTTCTTCCTGATTGCCCTATTTTTCTTCTCCTTATTTTTATTTTCAATTATAAAATTATATTTTTAGATGTCCTTTCTTCCCACAATGCCAGCATTCCAACAATTTTCCTTTGGATTTGGATCTGCCTTTCTTTGATTTTCCATAATTCCCTAGGATTTGTACTCTCTCCCTTTGTCTCCTCATGTTCTCTATAGTCAAAGCATTACCTGATGTTTCACCTATGCTTTTTCATCGCATTTACTTACTAAAGTTAACACCAATAACATCATAAAACTTTAAAGTATTTTAACTAGAGACAGAATTAATCACAACCATTACCAAGACATTCCAGCTTTCTAGTAATGAACATAAAATCAAAAGAGCCCTAACCTCATCATCAAAGTTTACCCCTACAGAAATTAACCAATTTGTAACCATGATAAATTCATTTAAATGATCAGTAACATACCCACCTTCTGATATTTTCATACTTTATAAACAATTCATAAAAAATACCTTGTTTGAAGATGAAGATTTTGTGTATAGTTTAGCCAACAATTTCATTAAACCCTTCATTATTGTTTCCTCTAAAATATTGAAGGCCACCAACGATGCCAGACATAGCCATATTTTTTCTAGTGCCTATCTATCCAAAACTTCTCATTCTTCATATGTTTACATTATCAGCTTCTTTGCTATTCCTTCTAATGATAGGTAAATATCTTTCTAATAAATATAATCCTCCATTTGCATATTCCATAGCTGGTAGTTTTAGCCATTAAACTTCTCAACCCTAAATCTACCTTTTTATACTATTGCTCCCACCCAAAATTGAAAACCCTCTTTTCAAGTACGTTTTTCAAACCCTAAGCTTTGATACCAGTTATTAGGATTAAAGCATAAAATACGTGCAATAAAATGCAGAAATAAAATACAGAATAAAATAACACAATACACAATAGACACAGATTTATGTGGTTAACCCAATGTGGGCTACGTCCACAGAGAAAATGACCAGGAATTATATTCCATCAAAAAAATAACCCTTTGTACACAGCTGTGCACCGAACATTACAATCAACCGCCATACAAAATCCTCTTATAAAAGTGCATTACAATTTTATGGAAAAAACCCACCTAAAATCTATTGTTCGATCTATGACCTAATATCAAATGGGCTATATTTACATAGAGGAAAAACATCTATTTTTGGCTTCGGGGGTGCTTCCCCTTGGCAAAAAAAAGTAGGGATGGCTAATGCCCCCTTTCACCAGACTCTTTCACATAGTGGGTCCAAGTGCAGCTAAAAAAAAGGCCTTCGAATTAATTAGGCTCCACAATCAACATAAATATTTCAATCTCTTTCAGAAATGAAAGCACAATCTTGTTCTCAAACTCTAATGTAATTGTTTCAACTTTCTCTCATTAATTTATGAACATGTAGGTCTCAAACCCTAACTCAAATATTTTCAACAATGCTTACCAAACAACCCTTTTATCTCCACCTTATGTTCCAAAATTATTCACTCAGAAAAACACCTTGAATGGGGAATGATGTGCCCATACCTCTTAATTCTCTTATGGAGATATGTCTTCAAAATCTTATCTCACAAACAACTGATTTTTTCTAAGGCCACTTTAAGTGTTATATTTCAAGATACTTTCTTAAAACATCCACTTGAAATTTCCTCTCAAAAAGATATGCTCAATAAATTTTGAAATTGATGTTCAATCACTTTTTTTTTGTTCTAAAAAATAAAACATTCATACTCAACAAAAATCTTTCATATCTTCCTTTCACCATGCAAGAGTTATAATAAATATCAAGCAACTTATCACACCTTATTACTCCTAATATTGCAAAATAACATTCAACCCAAAAAAACCACAAATTACACACATGAATTTTCTTATACACCTTATACCTCCTAATTGAAATAAAATAATTTAATACACCTCAAATGACCATAGAAATATTTATTTTATGCACCACACATATTACTTTGCAAAAACTCCACAATATTCCTTTTTATAATTCAAATTAAACTAATAATTCTATGTAGTCCTTTTAATCCAAATAACAGAAAATAAAATAATCACCTTATGACTCCCTAAGCAATAACATAACTTAGCCTTAGAAATTATTTGTTTTACCAAAACAATTATTGCCCTCTTTCTATCGTTGCTGCTATTTGATCCTACACCACTTTTTAGCCCGCACCATAGCTTTGGCTAGGCCACCACGTAGGCTAGAACCCCACGTGAAACCTAACTTGTACGTACCTTTATTTATTCCTGATTTCCAATGCATAAACTTTGTCAAAAAAAACTTTTAATTTATTTCCTTCACTGTCTCAAACTCGAGATATCCCTGCTACCATGCCTTAGCGTCATGGCTTCTACCATTTGAGTTGGATGCCCATATGGAATCTAAATCAAATTCCCCTTCTCTTTATCACGTGCTCTGTCTTGAAATGCATAATTAATGTTTTTCTTCTCCTTGTCCTCTACCACGAACGATTATCAAAGTGCACAAGCTTTCAATTTTTCTTAACCAATTTTTCACCTTAGTCTTTGCACTTTAAATACACAAATGTGTATTTGGTCTTCGACATCGGTGCATGGAAATTTTCAATTTCCAACCTTAACCTTTGGCGCCCATTTTAATTTTTAAATATTATAATATTTTAAATATTTATAGATTTAAATATTATAATGTCTTTTTCTTCTTTGGGCCATTTTATTTTTCTTTTCTTCTTTGGACATTTTCTCATCTAATTTTTTAATTAATATAATATTTTAAATATTCATAGTTTTAAATATTATAATTTATTTTTCTTCTTTGGGTCTTTTATTTGGATAAAGTCTCTGCCACCATAAAACATCTTCGTTTTTATTTTACAAAGTACCACCATGGTAAAACCATGAAACCTTTATTTTCCTTGAAATAAATGACAACCAATGCCATCAACTTATGACATCAATGAAAACAATATACTCAAAATTTCTAATAGAAACTAAATCTATGAATAGAAATAAGAACAATAACAAAGGAAATAGAGCTCCACCAAATGGATGCTATGTATGTAAAGGATATCATTTTGCTAACAAATGCCCCCATAGAGCTAATCTACCACCAAAATCCCCAGAAGAATCTAGACATTGGATCTATGCGGCCATAGGTAGTTCTGAACTCAATGGTAAAATTACTCCTTTCTTATTTAATAGAAATATTTTGATAAAAATGTGCAAATTTTAGTTGGTAGTGGGTCAACAGATAATTTTATCTCATCTAGACTAGTGAGGAATTTGCCTATTAGACCTATATTCTTGGCCAAATGTTGGAATATAGATTATGGATCAAGGCAAACCCACCATGTTAACCAATATATTTTTGACTCTCATATTTCCTTACCTCAAGTAAAGATCAATGTGCATCTGTATGTGGTGTCTTTGCATGTGTTTGATATCATTTTAGGAGTTGATTGGTTAAAAGCACACAAGGCTCTTTTAAACTTTGAAGAAATATGGGTGGAATTTTTGGATGAATCTAATAAAAGGATTAGATTTAATTGTGGGTGAAGAGAAGTTAAACCACATATATTAACTATAATGCAGATTAAAAAGGTTATTAAGAAGAAGGGTATGATTTTCATAGTGAATATGAATAGGAAATAAATTTTGAAAATGAATATGACCTCTTCAGAAACACCTAATGTTGAACGCTTTCAAAGATGTATTCCTGAGGATATTTTAGGGTTACCTCCTCAGAGGGGATATGACATATTAATTGCATTATTACCTAGTGCAACACCAATTGCAAGATCAATGTACAAGATGACATCCATAGAGTTGCAAGATCTCAAAATACAACTTTAGGATTTTCTAGAAAAAAGATTAATTAAACCTAGTGTGTCACCTTGGGGATATCCTATATTGTTTATTAAAAATAAGGACAATACCTTAAGGATGTGCATAGAGTACCAGATGTTTAATAAATTTACTATTAAAAATAGGTACTCGTTACCAAGTATTGATGATTTTTTTTATCAATTGAAAGAAGCAATTATCTTTTCTAAAATATATTTGAGATCTAGATATCATCAGTTAAGGATTCACAAGGAATATACTTCTAAAACAACATTTAGAACATGGTATGGATATTTTGAATTCACTATCTTATATTTTGGACTGACCAATACCTCAATCGCATTCATGAACCTAATAAATAGCAATTTTAGAGAACAACTAGATAAGTTTATACTTGTATTTTTGGATGACATTTTGGTTTATTCCAAAAGCAAGGAAGAGCATGATCAACATATGAGAATAGTTCTTGATATTATTAAAAATAATTAATTATATGTAAAATTAACCAATTGTGAGTTTTATACTCCACAAGTGCAATATCTTGGCCAAATTGTCTCTACTGGAGGAATTGCAGTAGACCCTAATAAAATCAATGCAATCATTGATTGGATGATACCCACTAATGTCTCAGAGGTGAAAATTTTTATAGGAATTGCAATATATTATAGATGGTTCATAAAAATATTTTCAAAAATTGCTCAACCCATTATAAACCTTCAGAAAAAATGGAAACACTTCAAGTGTATAGAGTAGTGAGAAGAGGCTTTTTTTTGTTTTGAAATAAAGGTTGATGACCGCACCAATTCTGCAATTTCGTGATCCTAATAAGCATTTTACATTTTGTACAGATGCATATATCGAAGGGTTAGGTGGGATTTATACCCAATATGATATTATTATTGCCTATGAGTCCAAACATCTAAAGAGGCATGAAGTCAACTATGCCACTCATGATCTAGAGTTGGTAGTGGTAGTGCACACTTTGAAAGTATGGCGATATTATTTACTAGGAAAACCATTCAAATTAAATATATACCATTAGAATATGAAGTATATATTTATCCAACCTTTATTAAATACCAAAAAAATGACACTAGATAGAGTTCTTGGTGGAGTACGATTTTGACATTGAATACATTAAGTGTAAAGAGAATAATTTCATCGATGCTTTAAGTAGGAGAAAGTACATTACCACAATGGAAAAATTCCAATATGATCTGCTAGATCAAATTAAATTATGGCAAGAAATATATGAATTTGTCTAATCTTGTATTGGTCAAGTTGGAAATAAAATAGATAAGAATGTAGAATATGTGTTGAGATATGATTTGTTATTCTTTAAAAATAGATTGTTTGTACCTAATTTAGGAGGATTATGGGAAATAATATTTAGGGAGGCACACAATACTCCCTATTCTATGCACCCAGGAGGGAAAAAAATGTGCAAGAATCTAAAGAAAGCCTATTTTTGGATAGGTATAAAAAGGATATTACCAACTATGTGGCCAAATATTTGGAATACTAAAAATTGAAGGTAGGACATCTGCATCTAGTTAGAAATTTATACCCACATGAGATACCCGCACAAAAGTGGCAAGTAGTATCACTATATTTTTTAGTGGGGTTGCCTAAAACAAGATTTAGGTATGATGCAATTTTAGTAATTATGGATAAATTAACCAAAGTAGTACATTTTTTACCAGGTAATATGCAAGATGATGTGCCCACAGTAGTAAGTAAGTTTGCCATAAAAGTGGTGAGGCTACACGGGTTTCTAGAAGTTCTCATATCTGATAGAGATTCTCATTTTAATTCTAAATTTTGGCAAGAATTGCATCAAGTATTAGGGAAAAAGTTGAATATCGGTATTGCTTATCACCCTGAGACATATGGTCATACTGAGAGGGTGAATCAAGTGCTTGAAGATATGCTGAGAATGTTTTGCATGAAATAATACACAAAGTGGGAAGACTATTTATACCTAGTAGAATTTTCATATAACAATAGTTATCATGCATAACTAGGTATGGTACCTTTTAAAGAACTATATGGGTGATAGTGTAGAAATCCCTTAACTAGGGATAATCTAGAATATTGGGTAGTGATAAAATCAGAAATGATAAAAGAAATGTAAAAACAGTTAAAGAAAATTTAGAAGTTGAAAGAGACCACAGATACTATAAGAGCTACACGAACCTCAAAAGAACACCGAGGGAATATTCGATGGGATACCGAGTATTATTAAGGGTAAATCCAACTAAAATTTAATAAAATATTCCAAGCTTGACTCCAGATATGTGGGTCCATTTGAGATAATATCTAAGATAAGCCCTGTTGGGTACATATTAGCTCTACTGCAAAGATTAACCAAAATCCATAATGTCTTTCATGTGTCCCCCTTTAGAAAATACATATCTGATCCTACTCATATTTTGGATGTTTCTAACTTGCATATGATCGATCCATTAAATATTGAGGTGTAACCTATTCACCTACTTTGTTTTTGAACCAAGAATCTGAGAAAACAAAGCATAGAACAATATTGGGTCCAATGGGACCACTACTCAAACTAAAATGCTATGTGGGAAGATGTGGTAGACATGCAGTAATAATTTCCTTATTTTTTTGAGTAGATAAAGACTTTATCATAAACTTTTTATAAATTTGTGATATGTGTATAGAATATATTAATAGAGTTACTAAGTAGAGTAGCTTGTACATGTTTTGGTATTGCTAAGAAATATGTTTTGGACCATGATGGGTATGTGTATTTTATTCCATTTTGACATAATCTATGAGATGAGTATATGAAAATCATAAGAAAGATGATGATGTGATTTTATGATGATAAATGTGATGGCAATACTTAGTGTTAAAATGGAAAAGTGAGTTTGCTTGATTATATTTTTTTAAGTAAAATATATGAATATTCAAAAGATTTATTTTGCTTAAATTAGTTTTAAACACACATAATATATTTATCTCTAGTGGGGAAGGATTGAATGACCCTTATCGCACGATTAATGAAATAGAAAAAACTATATATACTTGCATTTTTTTGTGAAAAAAGGTACTATTGATGGTCTCTATGAGTGCAGGATAGTTGCAAGATGACAATAAAAGGAAGCAAGTTAGTGGAAAAAGGTAAGAAATGGAATTGATAATTTGGATCACGAGCACATGGAAACTCATGTTTGCATATCATTTAGGTGCATTAAAAATTGTATTTCTACATGAGTTAAATTGATTTAAATATTGTTTGTTGGCAAGGAATGTAAAATTTTTTATGGTGGTGATGATGATGAGAGCCACTAGTTTGGAAAGGCATATGTTTGATGTTTATTTAGACATGTGTGTGTATATCCAATATTTGGAATGATCTATTGTTTTAATAAAGTAAGCTTGTGTGATTAGAGGTGGCAATAAATATGCCATAATCATGGGAGCCATCCTTTATTTGCTAAAGTTAAGATTTAAAAATATTTTTCTTATCCTTACATTATTTAATGGAAAGGTAATTTTATAGGGGAATAGAAAATATAAAAAAAAAATTATTTTTCTTGAAACAAGAGAAACCTTGTGCAATAGAGTAATTATTTGCAATGCATTGCTCTACATTTTATATTAAAATAACTATGGTGTTATATGATTAAAGTAGAATAAAGTTGGATATTTCATGTATAGTCATGGTGGTGAATGACGTGTGCTGAGTGGTGGTCGAAACTAATTCCATGTTGGACCTTGCACATATCTACAACCTTAATTTGTTTGAAGTATGTGTGAAGTAATTCATATTATTAACATTGCTTTATTTTAGAATATTATTGGAATGGTTGATAATCGACAAAGCAAATTTTGTTCAACCTTCATGCTAGTGGGACACACTTCATATATTTTTAATAGCTAAGGCAAAATTCTGAGAATTCTGGAAGTGCTATGATGAAATGTTAAGATCATGATAGTGAGGAATAAAATTGTTCGTCAATCTAGAATGACATATTGAAGAAGAGAAAAATGACTTACTGAACTCTTGGGAAAACATATTTGGAAAGTAGTGGGAAGAATGAAGGATATAGGGAATAGATAAGTGTGGTGAAGGGAAAAAAATAAAACATTAGCAACTATGAAAAGTCATAAGAGGATTAGAAGAAGGATTTAGAGAACAACAAGTTGTGTTGGCTGGAAAGTGTGGAGTACATGTTGATTTTTCTTATGACTTCTCTAAGTTGATGTCATCCATAATGTTTCTCTTGTGAGTGTTTGTTTTTTCTTGGTATGATGAATATGAAATCCACAAAGTTACCTATGTTGTGGTTTATTAAAAAAAATTATATTATTTTATATGCGAGAGGTAATATTGTTTGAAAAATTAATGCCATGATGTTATTGTGTTTTGAAATCGAAGACAATGGTATGCTAAAAGATACTACCATATTGTTAAGCTATATTTTATTATACTACTTTATTACAATGTGGAATCGTAATTGAAGATAATGTAATGTTGTGGAAGTGTTGCTTGTTGTTGTGTGAACCTGTATTTCTAAAGTATGGAAGATTTTTTTTGATGCTCTGAGTGAATTTGTTCTTTAAGAATTGAAAGAAAATAAATTTAGAATTCATGCTCCCTTTGGTACCTAGAAACAATTGAAGTTGTTTGGGATAGGTGATGTGGAATTTCTACCTAAGAAGAATATTTAGTCCATTTTATAAAATAAATAAAATATATTGGAATTCTTGAGTATGTCTCTAGCAAGGACATTTTTTAAAATTCCAATATGTTTCTATGTTTGTCTAGAACTACATGTGTGCATAATAGGTGTATGGTCATACTATGATCCGTATCTGATCCCTAGTAACACAAAATGAGTGCTCTATGTGGTTTTAGACTACAAGTTAGTATTGAGCATCGTATGTGTAACAACCCAAATTCTACCCACTTGGTTGTACAAACACCCCTAGTCTACCCACTTGGTTTTCCAACATCAGAGGTTACCGTAAGAGAAATTTTTTCTTTTATTTAAAATTATTTTTATTTTATTTTCTAGTATGAGAATGTTAGATTCATCTTCATGAGTGTCACTCCACTGCAGTAAAAAAAATCATGAGATTGATAGTGGCCAAATCCTGTGTAGTTTCGCATTTTGAACTTCACTCTCCACCCAAGATCCTAAGTTCAAGTAGGGGTTTTCTTTTCCTTTAGGGCCTATAACACCTAGAGGTGTGGTGCATACTTTCCCCATGTCTTGATATGATCTTATATACTTATTTCATGTAATATGTAGCATACATGCTCGATGTAGATGATCAACCATTCTCCATGTAGCATCGTCTAGGGTCTTACCAATACCCTGGTAACCACCTGATATTTTGTGTTGATTAACCAACACGATGTCCCATACCATCATGATGTCGATTTTACCTAGTCAAGCACAATTCACCACTCATCACTAGGAGGCATAACCTAGAAGATATGCCCATACAACCCTTAATTACCTCCTGTTATGACCTTTTTCCATCAGAACTACGGTTAGAGCCCTGATTTATGATGATTGGCCACCCGCAAGCACCATTAACTGTTATCTTACAAGATCTTCCTCCCCAAAATCTTGAAATAAAAATCAAGGTTGTCCTACCCATAACCTTGGGTTGCGATTTAACATTATACCTTCCACAATATTATATATTTTTTAACTTTAAGTATACCTAATCTTGGTTTATTAAGATAAGATTACTTTAGCAAAGGTTTACTAATGAGTACAGTTTCGAAATTATAAAAAAAGTTTTGATTTTCCATTTAACTACACAAATGTTTATATTGAGGAAAATAAATGATAGAGATATTATCTAAAAATTGCATTCAAAACTAAAAAATATCACATTTTGCTCAAATAAGCTTAATTAAAATACCTTTATAATTAATATTACTTTGGAGAAAGGCTGCACTAAATATTGTATCTACAGATCACTTTATTACACTACTCTATAGTATTTTTTATTATAAAATCATAAACTAGAACTGACTACTCTTTTTTTTATTTGTGTAAAACATCACATAAGGGATGCCACTTTCGGGTGAGACCCAAGGAGGCAGGGGTATCCTTTCCATTTAAATTAATTGTAAATTCATGTTAATTGTAATTCTAATACATAACTCAAATGAATTTAAAATAACTTTGGTCTCTCACTGCTTTAACTGAAGTAAAGCCACACAAGCTTTTAAAATAAATTCTCCTCACTTCACCTTACCCAAACCGTCATACAGGATTGTCTTTAAGTAATATCATTTCACATTAACTTATAGAACTAGATACATTATAAAACATTATGCTTTTATATCAATATCGATTCCTCCACTAAATTATAATATCAACAGAACATTTAAATATCTAGTTCTATCTTGGATTCTTACACTATCTCTACTTTTTCTAGTTAAAGTTCAATACGACATTACTTTCCTAACAATAAATTTCTAAGTTCGGTTTGAAGATCTACACAAATAGATTTATATCCTTTACACAATAAGAACTATGTCCTTTACTATATTCTATGTTTTAAAAGTATTTATATCGCCATGCAGGTGGTAGTTCTCCCAACCATCATGAATACTCCCTATTACATAACTTATTTTTATCAACACACAACAAAACCTACCATACTACTTTGGTCGGGTAAATCTTTTCAAGTCATAGTCTCCACTAAATCCCCTTTCATAATCCAAATGATAATACCTATTGCATGCAACTACAGGTTCAATTTTTTGTTGCAGGAACATATTTCATATTTTCATTTACAATGTTTCTCATCCAATGAAAATAAGTACAACTTATGAAACATTTAAAAGTATGGTAAAACCCAATCTATAACTCCAATTTTCTTTGGTAACTTGTCTGGTCTATGTTTTTGAATAAGAAATACATCCATATAAAATTTAAGAGCGCATAACTATATAAACAGTGTATAAAATGGAGTATTTAAATTAATAGATTTTAATCCAAAATTAATCTTCGTTTCAAAATAATACATCATTCAAATAGCTTACGAAAGGAAATGCAAGACACTTTCTTGTGTGCAAGCCTACTCTTCAGTATATTATAAAGGTAATTATCACACTATTTTCATTTTTGATCAAAATATTCACAAGACTAACATGTAATCTCCAAGAACCTATGTTCCTCAAGTATTATATTATATACAATTTCAACATTGGACTTGCACTAATTATATTTTAGATTTCTTCATTTTTCTAAGGAAATTCCATATACATCTACAATTGGCTTTGAACATTTTGGATTAATAACTAACCCATAATGCCTGAATGCAAGCTATCATCCAACAAAAAAGCTAAAACTATGTCTTGTTTCCACCATGCTTTAGTTTTCGAATGTAGGTTTCCACTCAAGGGTCAGAGTGGTCAAGCTAATATGAAATGCAGCTACTCCTAGCATGCAAGTAATTTTATTACCTTTATTTCTACACAACATACAGGAATTCAACCCCCCCCCCCATCATGCTATGGGATTTCAACATAGCATGCAAAAACACTAATATATTTTAAACAACATGCAGAAGGAAAGAAACAAGTTTCATCTTAAGAAATTATTTCAGATCAAGAACACAATCATCGTTTTGTTTTCATATTTCCACAAGCCATTCGAATACATGCATCTCCTTTTCAAAATTTCCATGCATGCATTAAAATATTCATTTTTCCTTCAATCTTAATAGAGCAAAAAATAATATTATAATCACATACAAGTGACATATTAATTTTTTTCCACACATACACAGGAATGAGTCTTTTTCTCTTCCATTACCAGTAAGCAATAAACCCAATTCGTACACAGAATAAAATCAAACAATGTGTTTAAGTATTCTAGTTGCATTAAAATTAATTCTTGTATTTTTCTAGTTAAAACTTACTATTTTATGTTATCCATTTCCCTTGATTCATAGCATCCTTCACTCGTCGTCGTTCTCTCTTGCCAAAAATTTACCAGACCATCTTACCTCCATTTTATCCTTTCATTTTAAGAAACATCCTCCTTTTTCCTGCTAGCCAACTCTCGTTCGTAGGAGATTCCTTCTATCAAAGACATGCTAAGTGTAATCCACTTCATCCATGTTCAACAACCTAAGCTAATAATAATTTCTTCAATTACCTATAGTTCTCAAAGGATTTTCTTTTATTTTATAATGCACTCATTTTATATATTTTTATTTAGGGTATTATTGGTTATGGTATTCGACATTCCTGGTTTAAAACAATAATTATTATTTATTGTCAATGCCCTCATGTTACATGTATATCTATAGCAATATATATATCTTTATATATGTATATAAATATGTTATATATATTTTATTATTTTTTTAATAAATAAATTCTTCAAAAAACATAACATAAGTATATGATTATTAGTTGCCTTACTTTGTTTTTTATATATTCTCTCTTAAATTATTAGCACAAAATTAGTCATACAATTACTCCATTTTTATCTCTTATTTCAACCTATGGCTCCCATGCATTTAAGCATATTCATTGCCATTTAAACATCACAATTTCACAATTTGAAAAACATCACACATTCCTACAAATGCAGCTACATGACATGCATCTACATGGACTATTGGCGAATGCATTGCATTTAGGGTTCTTTTCTCCTATCAACTGGTGAATACACCACCACTCATCATTTCCCTGGACTTACCTTACACGGGATAATCCTACTGTCCATTGATAAGACATCCTTCTTTTGCATTGTTCCTCGCTAGTAACAATACCTATCTCTTGCATCTACAGATATATTAGTAGTAACTCATCCTTGCAGACAAATTAGGCACATAATAGAGTAGAGTTTTGTAAGGCTTATTACATACTTCCCCCTAAGATTAAACATAGTCCTTGTGTTTGAATATGGTCATGAATAATAAAAAATCGATACAATACATCAATAAATTTACATTTTTATAAAACTGAATCATCATGTATTATTAATATCAAACATACACAACATAAAATATACTTATCATACTTCACAAACCAAGATATGATAATATTATTGTTCAAACAAAATAAAACCATGCCATGAAGATAACACTATTCAAACACTATTAAAACAAAAATGGAAACTTTATTTTCATGATGGCCACATATTCCCACGTGGCACTATTTTTAGAAAATTGGTCCCATTGGAGCTTACACTATTTAATATTCCATTTTTTAAATTATTTTGTTTGATAACCAAGGATCTTAATAGGTTACACTTCAATGCACATGGTATCGTCCATCTATAAATTTTAAACATTTCAAATATACGAGGGATCAGGAACATATTTCTTCAAAAGAGACACATGGAATGTATCATGAATTTTTGACAAATTGGGTGGCAAGTATAATTTGAAGGCTACTGGGTTTAATTTTTCAACAATTTCAAAAGGTCCTACAAATTGTGGACTAATATTAGAGGATTTAATAGAACTTTTGGTAGGTTTAACTCCTATGAATACTTTGTCTCCCACAGTGAATTCCTTGGGTGTTCTCTTGAGATCCACATAACTCTTTTATCTATATGAGGCTTCTTTGAGCCTTTGAAAATTTTTATTGAGATGGTCTTCCATTTCCCTGACCATATTCGAGCTGATCATCACCCGATCCTCTGAATTACTCCATGATAATGGCATTTTGCACCTCCTCCTATACAGAGCCTCAAATGGATCCATACCTAGAGAAGTATGGTAACTATTATTGTAAGCAAATTCTACCAAAAAAAGTTAATCTTCCCATTTCGTTTGATGATCTATACAATACATGCAGGGCATATCCTCTAAGACTTGATGAGCTTTGTTCCCCATGCCTGATGTAATGTTTTCCAAAACTCGGATGTGAATCAAGAATCCCTATCTAACATAATTGTTTTAGAAAACCCGTGTAGCCGTACCACTTCCCTTGAAAATTTTTGGGCTACAGTGGGAGCTCCATATTTAATATTTCCAGGCAAAAAATGTGTCACTTTAGTCAATTTATCCACTACTACCAAGATGACATCATGATAAAAGCAATTTTTAGGTAAAGCCACAATAAAATCCATAATCACAACTTGCCATTTGTATTGTGGAATGTCATACGAAAATAAAATTCTAGCTGGATGTAGATGTTCCACCTTCACTTTTTGACATTCTAAGAATCTAGCCACAAATTCAGCGATATCCCTTTTCATTCCTGACCAATAATATTCCTTTCTCAAATTTAGATACATATTTACATAACTTGTATAAGTGGAATAAGGAGCATTATGCGCCTCTTGTAGTATCATATTTATCATATCTTGATCATAAGATACTACCATCATATTTTTAACAAATAATGTATCTTCCCAGATCCTAAATCCCCTTACTTTATCAAAATCTTGCTAAACTAATTCTCAATACTTTTGAGAATATTCATCTTGAACTTACAATTTTATTATTTGATCAATTATAGTAGATTTACAATGTGACATAGCATTGATATGTCACCTTCTACTTAAAGCATATACTAATTTATTTTCTTTCCCATTTATGTATTCTATATCAAAATCATACTTTTCCAAAAATTATATCCATCGTCTTTGTCTAGAATTAAGCATTGGTTGAGTAAAAATAAATTTTAAGCTTTGATGATCTGTTCTAAGCTCAAAATATTTACAAAGTAGATAATATCATCACATTTTCAAAGCATGTACTACAAAAACCAACTCTAAATCATGTGTGGCATAGTTTATTTCATGTTTCTTAAGTTTTCATTATTCATAAGCGACAACATCATTCTCTTGCATGAGAACCTGTCCTAACCCTTCTAGGGAGGCATCAGTACATACTATGAATGGTCATGTGGTATACTCTATTCTAATAATAGGTGCTGATGTTAGATTTTATTTAAGAGATTTGAAAGCTTCTTCACACCGTTCTGTCCATTTAAAATCTTTTCCATTATTTTGGAGATTGGTTACTGGATAATCTATCTTATAAAAGTTTTGGATAAATTTGCTATAATATCCAAACATCCCCATAAAAATTCGCACCTCAAAAATATTTGTTGGAGTAGGCCAATCAGTAATAACCTTAATTGTTTTTAGATCAATAGCCACCTCTTTAGAAGATATTACATGACCCAAATATTGAACCTGCTTTGCATAAAACTCACACTTAGATATTTTTCCATATAATTGATTTTGTCTAAGTATTTCAAGAATAGTTCTCATATGAAGATCATGTTCTTTTTTACTTTTGGAGTAGATTAGTATATCATCCAGGATTATCAACACAAACCGATCTAGTTGTTCACGAAACACACTATTCGTCAAATTCATAAAATTTGTTGGTGCATTAGTCAATCTAAAAGGTAACACTATAAATTCATAATTATCATATCTAGTTTGAAAAGTAGTTTTATGGGTGTCTTCTTCCCGGATCCTCAATTGATGATAACTAGATCTAAGGTCAATTTTGGAGAAAATTGTGGCTCTTTTTAGTTGATCAAACAAATCATCTATTCTAGGTAAAGAGTACTTATTTTTAACAGTCATATTGTTTAGCATTTTGTATTAAATACATATCCTTAATTAACCAACTTATTTTTCAGAAATAGAACTAGTGCACCCGACGATGAAACACTAGGTTTAATATGTCCTTTTTCTAAAAGTTTCTGTAGCTGAGTCTTAAGTTCTTACAATTCTATTTTAGTCATCCTATATGGAACTTGAGCTATAGGGGTTGCTCTTGGAAAAAGTTCAATAGTAAAATCAAAATCCCTTTGGGGTGGAATACCCGATAAATCCTAAGGAAAGACATCTTGAAAATCATTCAATATCAGATAAGTTTGAAAAACACTTGTTTTGGACTGATTTTATTCCTTTTTATTAATTTTGACCACAAAAACTCTACTATCCTTTCCCAATGCTCTTTTAACTTGTATTGCTGTCAAAATATGTGATTCCACTGATTCACATCCATAGCAAATATGAATCCTTTGCTTGGTGTCATCAATAAATTCCATCTATATTTCCTCAAAATTTAACAATGTTTTATGCACCTTGAGCCAGTCAATACCTAAAATTATGTCAAAGGTATGCAATGGAGCTATGTATAAATGCCATTGGATTTATCCTTGAGGTAGCATTATTTGAGGATCAAATAGACATTGATTAACAGTATAGGTTTTACCAAACCCATACTCAACTTTCCATCCATTAGCCATAAATACAGGTTTTTCGGTATGTTCCTCAAAATATTTGATGAAATAAAACTATCAGTTGCTCCAGAATCAACTAAAATACAAACATTTATATTATAAATTTGACCTTTCAATAGGAAATGTGTTTATTGACTATTGATTTTGGAATTACCTATTGCTGCATATATATTATGAGTAGGTTCCATAGGTTCCTTCCTCTTATCATCTCATAATGGACATTTATTAGCATAATAAGGTTCTTGACAAATTCAACAACCAGTTCATGATTCCTTCTATTTCTTATTTCCTTCATTATATTTTTGAGTACCAGTTCTTGGTGTATTAGCTCTTTGACAATACCTATATCTAACATTTCTTTGGCCACCTCGATTTGTATTTCTCCTATTTGCTTGGTACTTATTCTTATTCTTATCAAAACTATTTATGTTTCCATTACCACAATTCTTGTTCCAATTCTTATCCCCTTTTGTTGGACCCATATTTTTATTTTTCTATGACTCTTCCTTTTCAGGGGATTGTTGATAATAAGCTTTCTTAACCCTAATATTATCTTCTTCCTATCAAGCCAAGTCACAGGTAGCAGTTAAGGTAGCAGTTTTTGTTATAATTTCAAGAGTAGAAATACAAAGCATTACAATATTTGAAGAAATAAAATAGAACTTATTGATTTATTCTAGGGATCAACTTTGTATAAATAGCAAAGTTGATCATTGAGAGCCATTGGATTACAACAACTCATCAATTCTGATGAAGACACCACTAAGATTTCACCTAACACATGGAGCAGTGGAAACTCAAGTGTGTCTATCCTAGTAGAACTTAAGAGAATATTCACTTATTCTAACACCCCCCCTTAAGTGATACTAAGGGTGGTTTATACAAATGAGTCCCAGAAACAAGGCCTGATTAAGTACTCATGTACAATGATTTCTTTTCTTAATATATAGTAAAAAACCAATGGGAAAAGTCATCAATAAAAAAATAAATAAGGAAGAGGCTTGTCTTTGGATGGCGAAGATTTTCATCTTAAAACAATAAAAGGATGAGTCTTGAAAACATGGCCTGACGAGGTACCCATTTACAATATATATATGGTGAATAAAACCCTTTGGTAAAAACCATCTATTACAAGAAAAATATCCAAGATTGAGGCATATCTTCAGATGACGAATATTGTTCTCTCGACATAAAAAATAATGAGTCTCGAAAACTTGGCCTGATTAGATACTCATGAACAATATATACTTTGGGAGAGATGATGAAAAAAACCACAAGGGAAAAAACCATCCTCCAAAGAATACAATAGTAAAAGGAGAGGTGGGAGACCTCTATATCAATGCAACTATATTACACCAAGTTTTTCTTACAACTGTATGTAATGCGGAGAAGGAAATGAATTGGTGAAGGTGTTTGGAATTTTCTCCTTAGTTGGAATATAGTCCAACTATATGTCCCCGTTCTGAATGTTTTGTCGAATGAAGTGCATATGTATCTCAATATGCTTGGTGCACTGATGCTCAACTAGATTTCGTACAATGTGAATTGTGCTTTGATTGTCACACCAAAGAGTTATAGGTTTGTCATGGGATAAACCAAATTCCCTTAGAATTTGATGAAGCCAAAGAGCTTCCTGACTTGCTAAAACTGTTGCCCTGTATTTTGCCTCTATAGATAATAAGACTACTACTTGTTCTTTTTTGCATAACCAAGCTATTGGTGAAGAACCAAGACAAAATACATATCCAGAAGTTGAAAATTTGTCTTCTACTAAACCTGTCCAATATAAATATGTGTAGCCAATGATATCCATGGATTTTCCTGTATATAAGAGCCCAAATTGAATAGTTCCTTGCGAGTAGCGAAGGATTCTTTTTGCTGCTTGCCAATGACTAAAGTGATATTTATGGGAGAATATATATATGATGCCAACAACATATGATATATCTGGATGAGTATGAGTAAGGTATAATAGACTCCCTACAAGTTGATGGTATATAGTTACATCATATTGTAGACACCAAAACAACACCAATCCGATTATGTGACTGCAAACACTGATCGCTTTGACAAACACAGACCCCAGGGCATCCCTCAGAGGTTAAACAGTGGTCTTAACCACTTTCATAGCAATTTTGTAAGGTCAAGAAGAAATTTTGCACACTTGGACACTTTGCCCAGTATTCGTCTCACCCAGGGACGAATTCAAAATAGAATCCATACCACCCCAGGACGAATTCTGAATCCGTCCCTGGGTGGGACGAATTCTAAGCTTAATGGGCAAAAATGCAAAGGGTGCCAAGTGGCAGCCCAGAACAGTCAGTTAAGGACTCCTGCCTTGCACGCGTGTGTAGGTGGACAGAGGGGCCCTTAGAAGACTATTACAAAAGGCATTTATCAAAGCTCAAGTCAATGGAGGACTCCCCTCCCTCATGGGAAGACAAGACTGCCACATGGCGCCTATGGCCAACACATGGCATTTTTGCTTCCCTCCCAAAAGAGACCCCATGGGTCTATAAAAGGTGGGACTTTTCTCACCAAAAATAGACAGGTTGAAGGAGTTTTCAAGCAACGAAGTGCTGCCGAGTTGAAGACCGACTTGCATCCCTTTTGGTTCACCTTCCCACATCCACCAATCTCTTTTGCAAGGTAGGTTGTTGGGTGGCCTTTGGAAGCTCGAACCGGACCCAAATCCAACGCATGGACACCTGAACCAACCAATTCGCCGACCCCCAATCCTAAGAGGTTTTGGGCCCATCCCTGGTGGATTGGCTCCAAAATCAAGTGCCAACGGTGGGAGGCCCACTTGGGCGCCCCCGCACCTCCCAAGTCCTATTTTAAGTTTTAGAGCATTTTAGATCATTTTTCAAATTGCATTTTGTGTTATTAGGTTTGATTAATCCATAGCTGCAATTTTGTAACTTTTGGTCAGATTTTAGTATGTTTTGTGTTGCTTTGTCGTTTCGCTGACTTGCAGGTGTCGAGGTCGAATTTCTAAGGGTGGAGGCCAAATTGGGAAAATCCGACCATCTGGGTCGTCCCAAAATGGCCCCAATTACATAACCCCCCTGTTTGCAGGCGTTTTGCAGGTCTTAGGATCCGACATTGGAGCAGCAGCAGGTCGGTTTCCCCAACACAGAAGAATTCGTCCCACCCAGGGACGAATTACAGTCAGAATTCGTCCTGCCCAGGGAAGAATTCCAGTTGAAGTTAGATTGGCCAGATGTCTCAGTGGCAGTGGCCTTCTGGTAACTTTTCTTATCTTCTGTCAAGTTTTGAAGCCATTTGGACTCACTGTAATTACTGTTTCAGGCAAATATTTACATGCATATTTCGTTAGTTTTAGAGAGCAAACGCTTTTCATTTACGGCAGATGCTACTGACATCTTGGTTGTTTCTTTGTTTGTAGGAGAAGCAGCAGAGGCGAAGAACTCATCGACATCAGCGGCAGCATCATCTTGGCCCGCCCATTGCAATCGTGGGCACGCGGAAAGAGGAATCATTTAGTGATTGTAATCAAACTCTATTTGCGCTCCTAGCCCCTGAAAAGGGAGGAGACGTCATTGTAACAGATATCAAGGGATATTAATGAAAGGGCTGTGTTTTCTCTATTTTCTTGTGTCTCTTCCAATGTGTTTCTTTTCCATTTCATGCAATTTACATTTCTAGGACTTAAGCATACTTGATTTTGAATGCAATCGCACTTAGTGTTTCCTTTTATCGGAATCTCGTGCTTTCAGTGGCGATCACGGTGGGACCTGTTCCCTGGTTTTTAAAATCATAGAAATTGATCAAAGTTTTGTGTTTGTGCTTGACAGGTACATGTTTTTTGTTGCAGACTGCTATTCGTCTCTGACAGGGACGAATTCTTTTCTGCAATTCGTCTGACCCTGAGATGAATTCAAATTCGTCTCTGGGAGGGATGAATTCTGTTCTGCAATTCGTCTCCCAGAGGGACGAATTCCTGTCTATGGATTTTCAGAGCAAAAATTCAAAAGCAACTAGAGCAGGCAGAGAAGAGGTAGGGATTTTTATCATCTCTGTTAAATTTTCTGTTTCTATTTCTGTTTCTTTAATTGTTTTCATTTAATCCCGCATTGCATTAGGAAAAGTCATGTATGCTAGTTTCATTTTTGTTGAATAAAACGAATCCCACACACATCACGAAACAATTTTAAAACAAGGAGCTGGTCGTAAGACCCCAGCCCTTGATCAAGACCATTGGTGGATTTCATCACCACCTTGGCTTGATTTGCATCCATTTCTTGATTGTCAACTATTGTTAGGCATAAATCCTGACGAAGATAGATCGAGCACAGCTGGGGTGATTCCCATGCGTGCAAGGATAAGTTTTCTATGGTAGGTGCCATTAACAGGACAATCCCCCTTCCGTACCACCTACATACCACGTACCTTCTGCTCTCACGTACCTATAGTCTCCCTATCGTAAGGGCGGGTATATAGAGAGGTTGGTATATCATCCTGGCTGGTATATTGAAGGGGCGAGCTTTTTGGAGTTATAAGAGCCTACATGATGCATTTAAATGTTCTACAAAACCTAAAAAAACATAAAAAAACATAAAAATGCACTAAACCAGTTTAGGACACACCAAGAATCCTTAAAAGAGATAATCACGGTTTTGTGAATGTGTGTGTTTAATTCTGCTCAGTGTAGACAAAAAAAAAGAAAATCATAAAAACGAGATAAAAACTTATTTAGATAGCATAGAAGAACCACAATGGTGTACACCCACAGTCAAGCCCAATCAAGGGTAGAAGCTCCGGAAGGTACACAAAGAGTAGGCACAAGTCGCCTTCACTTCAGTCCTGAGGATTTGGTCATACCGCCTTATAGGTCTAACTTACAAAAGAATCCAATTCAGAATCCTCGGTGGGGTATGCCTATTCAAAGCAGCCCCTTTTAGGAAGATGCCTTACATGTAGACCTTGACATAAATAGAGAATCACATCTTGAAGTTAGGCATGAGTGGCCACCGCGTGATGAAGCGCTAAATAGGCACACCGTCCATTTGGAGGGGCAACGTGGATATGGCATCCCTTCTTTACCTATCATCAAAACAGAGAGACCAAATCCAGAGCGTAGGGATCCTTACATAGGGCAACCTAACTTCGCCCAACCCATTTACACCCATGAAAGGGAGTATGAGGAAAACCATCGCATTCCTCGAGGGCAACAAACAACGCAGGAACCGTGCATTTCCGCACCAGCAGGATATCATGATCACACCTTGAGGCCAGAACCTCGAGCACATACCGCCTACCTCGACAGAGGGAAGCGACCCCTTGAGATTTTAGAGCATCAAAACCAAGGTAAACCCATAGGAGGAACATTTGAACCTTTTGAATAAAATAGGGTAGATCAAATTGACCCAGCTGTCGCTAGATATACCACCCGTCAAGCCCAAATCATGCGTCTTAAACAAAGTCAGCAAGAGATAGAGTATCAATACCGCTTGGATAAAGAATGCATGCAACGCAAAGCGTATGAGTTACGCTATGAAATACCTGAGAGGGGGCCAACCCCTCACATCCAAAGAGCTGAAAAGTATGAGAGGCGTAATCCGTTGCTGCAGGATAGGTCTCCATGACCTCGTCAAGATCTGCCTCCAAGACCCCATAGATTCGAGAGGGAGGCAACTCCCCGAAACAATTATGGGTACCTTCAACAAGAGCTTTATCAGGGTCACAGGTTTCGCCTAGAGACTCCTCAAGAATTTTATGAGGAGTATGAACCAGAAGAGGAATATATTGAAACTCCCCATCAAGGTAGGAAGGATGCCATTCAGCCACCCCTCCATAGGCCTCCAGTTTACTGTAACTTGCAACAAGGGCGAACAAGAGAGGAAGAAATAAAATCTTCCGATGCATACCAAGTGCTATTGGAGTGTTTGGAGTCTGTGGAGACAAAAGATGCTGGGCATCAAAAACCCACATTACGTCTACTCCGCAATAATCTGGTGCATCCCTCAGTGCCTACACCTCTTTACCCTGAACACTTCAAGTTGCCTCAATTGGCAGTTTTTAAAGGTGAAGAGGACACATAGGAACACGTTACACGATTTCTAAGCCAATACTTCGGCATCCAAGATAATGACGCATTATTACTTAGAACATTCATAACCACATTCGCAAGCCCTGCCTCGGATTGGTTCACACAACTGCCCAAACACAGCATAAGCAGCTTAGATCAACTAGTAGATGTGTTTCTCAAACATTTCGCCTTCAACACAAGGAAGAAGGCATCACTTAGTGATCTTGCTAGCCTTAAACAATTTGAGGAGGAAACAATGGCAGCGTATGGGAACCGATGGAGAGATTTGCTTTCTAAGTTACCCTACCATCCTCCCATGTTGGACCTCACGCAAATGTTCGCAAAAAGTTGCTTAAAATCAATCTCCGGTCTATTGTTGTTGCGACAATACGACAACTTAGAAGAAGCTTTGGCGCAAGCCAGAGTCATAGAAGAGATTAAGATAGGCGAAGGCGCAATTGCCAAGCCTAAGAAGAAAGAGTGGAATAAAACCACTAAAACTGGGACAACGCAACCACAACACACTGCAGTCAACCAAGTTGCGATAAATGTCCCCGCGCCTGTGTAAGAAACGCAGCCTCAAAAGGCTAACTACCAGGCAGTGCCTCCTGCTTAAGAAAGAGATAATAGAAGACAGGAGCAGTATCAGCAGCCTCGCTCTAGGCGACAATTCACCCCGTATGCAGATTCTAGGGACTCCTTATTTGACCGCTTGTCAGCGGCGAATTTAGTTACTCTGCCAGAAATTCAAATTTTTGACCCTAACATTCCCAAGCCTAGGGGGTATAGGGAGGAATTGTATTGCAGATTCCATAGGTGCAGAGGACATGACCTAAATGGGAGCTGGAAATTCAAAGAACTAGTCCAGGATTTGATCGATAACGGAACATTGGTCGTGGACAACCCCATCGCACCAAACAACCAACAAATGGGGGTATTCAAGGACCCCTTGCCTGCCCACGAGGCACAGACAAAACCGCTCCAGATTAATGAGGTGCGACAAGATCTTCCCGCACAAGGATTTGTGGGAATGATTAGCATTGTAACAAGGAACAGAAAATACCCAACAGTTGCCCCCGAGGTAGCTGCGAGGGAAGTTCCATCGACATCGCAGCCTCAACAATGCCCAACGCAGTTACCTCCACCTAGACCTGAGGTCATGATACAAACCAAACTCACGCAGAGTTTGCGGACCACGTCGGCTAGGCTGTCCATCTATGAGCTTATTCAACAATCAGCTCCCCATAGAGAAGCTCTTATGGACGTTTTAAAAGCCATTGAAGTACAACCCCATGAAGAAAATTCTTTCAACGCCTTCGTGGGACATGTGAAACAATGTACGAAGCCTATCATCACATTCAGAGAAGACAAGGTCAAAAAGATATCAAATGACATGCCGGATCCACCCCTGCACATTATCGCGCGGGTCAACGGGATCCCATACAAGAGAGTGCTAATAGATACTGGCTCGTCCAGTAACATCATAACCACTGTAGCCTTGAAGCATTTAAAACTTCCAGCCTCTCACATCATCGCTTCCACGTACACACTGCGAGCTTTTAACGATGCAATTTGCTTGACAGTCGGCACGGTTGTTCTGCCTATACAGGTAGGACAAAAGTCAATACCCACACTGTGCCATGTGCTGGAAGGCGAAATGGCTTATAATATACTGCTAGGGCGGCCTTGGATCAGGGACATGAAGTGTGTCCCTTCGATCGCACACCAGTGCTTGAAGTATGCCTATGAAGGGCAAATACATGTAGTCCCAATGGACTTAGAGCCCTTCAAGTATTGCAATGCGGTACAATTCATACCTCAATCGACCCTCCCATCAATGCATTTGGATTTTCAATTGAATCCATCTAAACAGGGTCCGATATCGCAGGCGCCACTGGTGGCCAACAAGGCAAAATCCTAGCCAGGTGAGACTTCATCATCAGCTCCTTCATCATCAACGCCACCTATCGTGGCCCAACAGAAGGACAAGGGAAAGCAAATCATGGAAGAGGTTAAGCCTCTAGAAGAGGGTTTGCCCATGATTTCAGCGATATCAACAGAGGAAACACCCAACATAACACAAACCAAGACTCCTGAACAACCAAACATGGAATGGACTCAAGAAGGACTACCGTTTCCTCCTACCCAATCATCAACAATCACTGTTGAAATGGCCAGTACAGGCCTGGGAGAATACTTAGTGCAAAATGTTGTGGCAACCCCCACATTGGAGTCAGTACAAGACATGGGAAGACCTCGCCTTCCCATTGGAACAATCTTCCCTCTAGGCTACCCACTGAACCAAATTAATTTTGTGTATGGGGGCCTTGATCATGGTTCTGAACCATGCGAACAAAAGGAAACAGACGAAGAGCCTTTTGTCGAAAACATCAATTATCTGTCGAACCCAAAATTTGCTCTAAAATATCTCGAACAATGCAATTGGCATGGGTATGGGCTAGGCAGATATGAGCAAGGGATGTGGATCCTTTGCCAACCAAGATATCATATGCCATATGACAAGTCAGGGGTAGGGTTCAACCATCCCCTGCCATTAGACATCTTGGTTGAAAATATGCAAGGCCTAGAAATAGGCAACAAGGGGGGATTGGCACAAGACCCGTATGCCAATCCAAACACAGAATACACATTAGGGGATTATCTCCCATGGTCTGCAAACACCCCTGGAAACAAACATAATCCCTCTCCTTTGCTAGAGACAGGTGGAAGTTCAAAGAGCAATCATCAAAGAAAACATCAACGGCTGCCAGACATTTTTCTGAAACTGTTCCCCTTAGAGGTTCTAGACAAAATAACACAGTCTCAAAAGAATCAGGTCCCTCCACTGAGATTGGAACAACCGCAATGGGACCAGATTAATTCACTGGAACAGGAAGAGTCCTCAATGTCACAAGCAACAGATGCTGAAGAGGATGAACAATTTTGGATCTATGAAAGCGATTCAGAAGACGAAACTAAAATGGACTATCTCAGGCATGCGCGACAACATCATCGAGCTTTAGCGCATGAAGATCTAATGGGACAAATGGGTATATGGTTAGGACATGAATGGCACGTAGACCCAGCGAGGTGGGACCAAGTGTTAGACCTATGGCTCCAAATTCAAGATGAGAATCGTCCACCTCGAGATCCTATCAGGACAGCAGTACCGAGGGAAGACCCCGCCTTCCTTTTCACACATAGAGATGAATTTGCACCTAGAGAGGATCCATTCGTTCTCGTTCCCGTAGAGCCAAATCCAGAGTATAGGGAACATCTAAAAGAATCAAGTCATCACACCCGTGGTTCTGGAGACCAAATTCATTCCATCCACATGATCTCCATTGATTTGACCACACCCATCCGCAACCCGACCGATCCATCATAGTCATTGCATCTAAACATGGATGCCATTTACTGGGATCGCATCAATTCACCATTGTCACCATCAGAGTACTGGCCTTTCGATGAAATGCTTCATTTTACCCCAAGGACAACTCAGGATATTTTTCAAGCTGAAGAGGGACCCGAGGTTCCAAACGCAGATCTTAACTCAGCTGATGATATCCATTTAATCCCAACTCCACATCAGTTGGAGGACGGATCTCACATGTCAGTCGAAGAGACGACTGACGTAGACATCGACATAGATCCAATGAATCCACGGATTCTCAAGCTGGGGGTAAGCCTTTCCCCGAGGAGCAAGCCGATTACATTGCCCTTCTTAAAGAAAAGAAGGAGGTTTTTGCATGGTCGTACAAAGATATGCCAGGACTAGACCCACAGCTAGTCATGCACAACTTAACGCTTGATCCAAAAATCAAGCTTGTAAAGCAAAAACTAAGAAAGATGCACCCAACAGTAGCCTTGATGGTCAAAGACGAATTGCAAAAGCTGTTGGATGCACAATTTGTCATCTATGTGGATTATCCACCATGGTTGTCCAACATGGTTCCCGTCAAGAAGCCCGAAGGGAGGATTCGCATATGCACCGACTTTCAAGACCTAAACAAAGCGAGTCCTAAGGATGATTTCCCCTTGCCAAGCATCGACGCATTGGTAGACGCTACGACAGGTCACGAAATGCTCTCCCTAATGGACGGTTTCTCAGGATACAATCAAATTCATATCAATCCTGAAGACCAACTCAAAATGGCATTCACAATTCCTTGGGGGACATTTTGTTATAAGGTCATGCCTTTTGGCCTTAAAAATGCTGGCGCTACATACCAACGTGCTATGACTTATATCTTCCACGATTACATGCACAAAACTTTGGAAGATTACATGGATGATTTGTTAGCCAAGTCTCTCTTGCGCTCAGATAATCTCGGTGACTTAAGCAAGATTCTCGATCACCTCATAGAGCATAAGGTCAGACTGAATCCCAAGAAGTGCGTGTTCGGCATCACATCTGGAAAACTCTTGGGTTTTATAGTCTCCAAGAGAGGCATCGAAGTGGACCCAAACAAATTCAAGGCAATCCTTGAAATGGCTCCCCCAACCACTATCAAGCAGCTCGAAGTCTGCAAGGAAAGGTCGCGTCGATTAAACGCTTCATAGCACAATTATCTGACAAATGCCGACCAATGAACAAATTATTGCACAAGGGGGTCACATTTCATTGGGATGACGAGTGCCAGTCAGCCTTTGATGAAATCAAACAATACTTGGCTTCGCCGCCAGTATTGGCATCGCCTAGACCAGGTGTGCCGTTCTACTTATACATCTCAGCTACTGAGGTGGCATTGGGTGCAATGCTAGCCCAGAAGAATGAACTTCACAAAGAACAGGCTACTTACTATCTTAGCCGCACCATGGTCAGTTACGAACTTAACTATGCATACGTTGAGAAACTCTGCTTGGCAGTGGTGTTTGCTACAAAGAGGCTACGCCATTACATGCTGAGCAACACGATGTATGTTGTGTCTAAGGAGAATCCATTGTGATACATGAGTCGTACTTATCATAGTAGTCGCATGGCGAAATGGATCATGTTGTTGACGAAATTTGACATTGAGTTTATTGGGAAAAACTCTATAAAAGGACAAGTCATAGCCGATCAACTAGCAGAGGCTCCTCTTGAAGACGATCAGCCTCTAGTCATAGAACTACCCGTTGATGAGGTCTTCCATGTCTCAGAATCACTAGATTCTGAAGAGCCTGAGTCTCAGGCCGACATAACCTTATTTTTCGATGGTTCTAAATGCGAGCAAGGTGGTGGCGTAGGAATTGTATTCTTCACACCGCAGGGCGCTCCAATGCCCCTGTCATTTAAATTAAACTTCCAGTGCACCAAAAACAATGTAGAATATGAAGCCTTGCTCCTAGGTCTTCAGACAGCAATCACCATGAACATCAAAAGACTGAACATCTTTGGTGATTCGCTGTTAATCGTCAATCAAGTCAAAGGGGTATATCAATGCAAATGCCCAGTCCTAAAATCCTATAAAGCCCTCGTGGATAAATTCCTGGCAAAACTTGAGTGGTATGACATCGAGGCACTCCATTGATCATCGAACTGTTTTGCGGACACAATGGCCTCCTTAGGGTCACTAATCCCACAAGACCTTTCCGGTGACATAACAACCATTCAGGTCAAAACCTTATCGCAACCTGCGATGGAGCGCGCAAGCTCAGACTTGACGCCAGGAATCCACATGATTCAGATCGAACCATCTTCAGATGAGTTATTTCAAATCTGAGACTATTTGAAACATGCCAACTGGGGGTATTTGTTTTCCCCCACTCCCATTAATAGCAACACAATGCTATTCTTACAAGTTCTATCCCAATCAGCATTTGTTAGGGAAGAACTCCAAAAGGGATTGGCTGTTCAAACTATCGAGGTATCCAATCAACAGGACTGGTATTTACCCATAAGAGACTACCTCAAGTTAGTTAATCTACCCTTTGGATTGATGCAAGCCGTAAAACGAACATTCAAACAAAAAGCGGCAAAATATGTCTTGATAGGAGACATTTTGTATCGTTGCAGCTACGACGGAATTCTTCTTCGTTGCTTGGACCAGCAAGAGTCCACTTGGGCAGTCACCCAAGCGCATGACGGTACATGTGGCGGCCACTTCAGTGGTATGGCCATTGCAAAGCGCATTCTTTGCATGGGCTATTATTGGCCATCTTTAGAGCAATATTGCTGCGTGTATGTCAAGAGGTGTGTAAAATGTCAACATCATGCCAATTTAATGCACGCACCTTCCCAGGCCCTACAGACAGTCTAGTTTGCTTGGACATTTTCACAATGGGGCCTCGATCTAATCAAAAATATCTCCCTTGCATCGTCAGGCCGTCACACGTTTATCATAATGGCCACAGAATATTTTACCAAATGGGTGGAAGCAGTTCCGTTAAACTCTACAACAGGACCCCGCATTGCGGAGTTCATTTTACATTACATCATATGTCATTTTGGTATTCCATCCAAAATAATCTCGGATAATGGGCCATCATTCAAGAACAAATACGTGCGTGCTTTAACCACAAAGTACAAAATTCAGCACAACTTTTCAACACCCTATTATCCGCAAGCAAATGGGCAAGTAGAGGCGTCAAACAAAATGCTAGTCACCATCCTTAAAAATACCGTCGCAGACAGTCATAAGGATTGGCACATACAAATCCCACTTGCCCTTTGGGCTTATCGCACTAGCATTCGAACGCCCACTGGGGCAACTCCGTTTTCACTAGTGTATGGCTCAGAGGCAGTAATGCCTCTCGAGTTGGAAATTCCTTCCCTCCGCATATCAATGCAGGAATTCATCGATGAGGACACTACACGGCAGGCCCGATTAGACCAACTTACGTTGTTTGACGAAAGATGCGTTAATGCTCTTGAGCACTTACGTATCTATCAAGAGCGGCTTAAGAGAGCTTACAACATGAAAGTTCACCTAAGAGACTTTCGGGTTGGTGATTTGGTTCTGAAGGAAAACCAACAAAACTCTAATTTTCCGTCCCATATGAGAGACAAATTCATGGCAAATTGGCTAGGTCCTTATGTCATTGATAGCAAAATAGGACCAGGAACATACAGGCTAGCTTCTCTTGACGGTATCAAGGAAACAGAACCCTTGAATATCAGTCATTTGCGACCATTTCATATCTAAGAAAGCCATATACCAAAAAAAAAAAAAAAAAAAAAAAAAAACTCCAAGGATTATCGCAATCTCTTGGTCAACCCAAAAAGCTCCAAGGATTATCGCAATCTCTTGGTCAATACAAAAAGCTCCAAGGATTAACGCAATCTCTTGGTCAACCCAAAAAGCTCCAAGGATTATCGTAATCTCTTGGTCACTCCAAAAGCTCCAAGGATTATTGTAATCTCTTGGTCAACCCAAAAAGCTCCAAGGATTATCGCAATCTCTTGGTCAACCTAAAATCTCCAAGGATTATCGCAATCTCTTGGTCAACCTAAAAGCTCCAAGGATTAACGCAATCTCTTGGTCAATCCAAAAGCTCCAAGGATTATCGCAATCTCTTGGTCAACCTAAAAGCTCCAAGGATTAACGCAATCTCTTGGTCAATCCAAAAAGCTCCAAGGATTATCGCAATCTCTTGGTCACCCAAAAAGCTCCAAGGATGATCGCAATCTCTTGGTCACCCAAAAATCTCCAAGGATTATCGCAATCTCTTGGTCAATCCAAAAAGCTCCAAGGATTATCGCAATCTCTTGGTCACCCAAAAAGCTCCAAGGATGATCGCAATCTCTTGGTCACCCAAAAAGCTCCAAGGATTATCGCAATCTCTTGGTCAATACAAAAAGCTCCAAGGATTATCGCAATCTCTTGGTCAACCTAAAAAGCTCCAAGGATTATCACAATCTCTTGGTCACCCAAAAAGCTCCAAGGATTATCACAATCTCTTGGTCACCAAAAAGCTCCAAGGATTATCGCAATCTCTTGGTCAATCCAAAAATCTCCAAGGATTATCGCAATCTCTTGGTCACCTAAAAATCTCCAAGGATTATCACAAATTCTTGGTCAACCCAAAAATCTCCAAGGATTATCGCAATCTCTTGGTCAACCCAAAAAGCTCCAAGGATTATCGCAATCTCTTGGTCAACCCAAAAAGCTCCAAGGATTATCGCAATCTCTTGGTCACCTAAAAAGCTCCAAGGATTATCACAAATTCTTGGTCAACCCAAAAAGCTCCAAGGATTATCGCAATCACTTGGTCAAACCCAAAAATCTCCAACGATTATCGCAATCGCTTGGTCAAAAAAAAAAAAAAAATCAAGAAATTCAAAAAAACAAAACAACAAAAATCATCAAAAACAACAAATATTTGCATCTCAATTCTAGGCATACTCAAATTCATCAAAAAATTCATATTCTCGCACCTCATATTCACCTTCACCAAAAACAATCCATCAAAATTACAAAAATACATAGCTGCATTAAGCATTGCATCCATACATTGCATATTTGTAGTCATACGGGTCAAAGGCACCATAAGCTGCAATAGCTCTGATATTCCATCTTGTTCCGCATTGTCTCATGTTACAAAAACAATAAAAACACCAAGCATAACTTTTACCACACTACGATCGGTGGTCCGGGAATGTACCAAGAGTTTTAGTAATTCAGTCATCATTTTCCTCTTTAGCCATGTAGTGTATCAAGTCGAACAGATTTTACGAAGGTAGAGTCATACTTGAAATACACCTTGTTACGTAACATCCCAACACAAACCAAAACACTAAAATTCCCAAATTGTGTGAACGAAAGACGAAACACTCGCAAAATAATCTAGGTCACCACAAGCGAAACGGTTATCTTGCTCATACCCCTGTGTGAATGACCCCTAGAATGCTGAGAGTTGGCAAAAGGACAAGCATCCTCCCTACCCAATTCCCTAAGAATCCCTAAAGTTCTCAACAGTTGCAAAACACAAAAATTTGCAAAATGTCAAAACTCCAAATTTGACAAACTATAGTGCACAAATCAAAAGGGACAAACAACAGTGATTTTCATCACTCCATATCCCCAATCCCTTGCTCAAAAAAATAAAAAATAAAATAAAACAAATCAAAATAAACAGTGATCTCATCACTACAATGAGCAAGTATCCCGAAACAATTGAAGAAAAGAAGGGAGTTGACCTTGAATCCCTGGAACTCTCAGCATTCTATAGGTCATAAGGCAAGCTTTTGTACCAATTTGGTTGATAGCCTATCGATAACAAAAGTAAACCTCCCGCATGATGATATATCTATCACATTAACTTGCGTACAGATCAATGTTTGCATGTGGATGAGCTAGCTTATGGCATCCTGGATTACATCGCAGATTAATCTTAGTACACACAACAAAGGAATCCGTGGAGCTAATTAGGTGATCCTCAGTACAGGTTCGGTTGAAAGCCCACCTGGAACTGGCGGTATCCTAACAAATACCACTAAATGAACTCAATTGCACACACAGGGATGTTAAATAACTCGGTCAAAAATAGGTCCTATTCATACCTTGTTCAAAAGTCTTGTAAGATATAGTACAATCATGGATAGTGAGTTAAAACTGTCTGAATCTCAGAAAATCATACATTCATCCCAAAACCATCAGAAAATATACAAAAACAGCAAAAAAAAAACAAGGTAAATAAAGAGCTTCTTAAACAGCCTACAGTGCAATCACCGCAAATATCATTCATCCATTTCAATTTGCATACCAAATAGACATCAAAAGCATATACATTTATCATAACATCTGCATTCATCAAAATAAATAAACATGCATAACAAAAAAAAAATCACATCATCACATGTATAAAACCCAAAAATAAAACCGGTATATATATATATCGTCAAAAAGATGCCCGCAGGCTACAAAACCGGTCCTCAGACCCCGCAAGAATATCCAAAAACCCAACCTAAGGCGTCGACCACCATGATCACGTAGGATCGGTGTGACGAGAACTACCCCCCGTGGTGTGGGTCCGACGGGACCCTGCAGGGCGGCTACTGCTAGCCCTCGCATCATGCCTACTACCACCCCCCTCATCTAACCGCCTGTGACGAGATGATGCTGACTGCTCAGTCAAACTATCCCTCATCCGTCAAGAAGATCTACTGATCGAAGGCTCAGGGAGCCACCCGCCAAGGCGGATGACCTCCCTCTCCAAGTCTATCCGGTACAGACACCACTCTGCCTCTCACCGATGATAGATAGACAATGCATCATCGCGCTACGCCAAAACTCTATCCCGCTCTGCCAACTAAGCCCGCAGAAGATCCCTCTCTAGATCTCGCATACGCAGTAGCTCTGTAAGTCTCGCAACCTCATCGCCTACACCCGACCCCACCTCCTCTGTATCTGTCGGACGCATAGGACTCGTAGGGACAGTAGCCTGCTCAGGCTCCAAATGCTCCTCCACATCTTGCATGTCCGGCTGCTCCGGAACACCCAAGTCCACATCCTCATCTCCCACATCCACCATGTCCGCATCATCCAACGGCCCCCCCCAATCACCCCTTGCCGCCTCAGCATCCTCCACTGCCGCCTCCGTGCCCCCCAGTGGACCCTCTCCTCTCCAGCATCGCAATACCCACCATGAGTCATACTCAGTGGTAGTACCGACGTCATCCACATTCGAGACCTCAATCACCGCATCCGACTCCTTGCCCAATGGCACGATGACCGGTGGCTCTAGATCCCTCTCATCTCCCCGATGTCGATAGCCTACGGGCTCACCAGGAAACCCCTGGCGCACCCCAAACTATCGTGTAACCCGACGGTACGAAAAGAACTCATGCTCCGACCCGTGCTGCCCAGTCAACCATCGCTCCCTCTGTACCCATCAGAGCCACTCTCTAGCCTCAGTCCAGGCTGGATAGTCCCGATATGGATGCCAAAACACCTCCCCTGGAGTGAGCTGAGAAAAGGCATCAATGTAGTGCTCAACGACACCTGCCCATCGCCGACTCTGCCCCTACTTCGCAGACCGTCGTCACAAAGCTGCATAACCAATCTCCTCATCCTCCATCGCCGCCCGAGACGTCCACGGTAACCCGGTAGGCCTCTCAACAGCTATGTGCTGCCAACCCCAGCACTGCAACAAAAAACTGCAACTGACACCCTTCCGCTGTAGACAGCGGACCCCGTACAGCTCCCCGTAAAGCTGTGCCAACAAAGTTTGTCCCCATATTAGAATCAACGGTGCCTCTATCGGGCACTCTGCCAACTGCCACACCAAATCCAGCAGGTTCCATGGGAACCTCGCACCTGACGAATTAGGGAGAAGAATGTTAGAAATGAGGCCCATCAAGAACGCATGCCTCACTCCTAACACCCCCCTCTTCTTCCACCAGCTAACCAAAATCCCGCCAGCCTGGCAATCCGCCTCGGCTGTCTCCACTGGGTCTGCTACACCCAGCTCCCCCCCATGCCCAAAACATCTCGTAAGTATAGCAATCCGCTGATCAAACGGAGATGTCCTAATAGGCAGACCATCTATCGGAATTCGAAGCAATCGATAGACGTCCTCAAGATTCACAGTCATCTCCCCTATTGGAAGATGGAAAGTATTGGTCTACGGATCCCAAAGCTTGATCAGGGCCGTCAGATAGGCCTAATCTAAAACCATAGGCTCCAGTCGAGCCACCTGCTTGAGCCCAAGGGCATCAAGCCATACCCAGTCATCATCGGTCAATGCCAACCACGCCTCAGTAAATGCAGCGGGTACACGGTACCGGCTCCTAACAACCTGCAAGCACAAAAAAAAAAAAACAAAAAAATAAATAAATAAATAAATAAATATAACAGATCAAATTTTCAGTTCTAGGGTTTCTAACCTTAACTGTTAAACAAAAACATCACAAAAAATCTTAAAGTTTTGAAAAGCGTCAAAACAAAAACAATGCATTAAATAAAAGCAAAATAAACCCTAGGGTCACTTACGAGTCTCGCCTCGGCTCCGCCGCTCGAACCAGTTTGTGCACTCATGATGGTAGAGAGAATTCCAGCAGTGCTTCGCTTCGCAGAATTACCTCCTCCTCCCAGAGCTCCAAAATCGCAAGAAAAAAAATGACACAAATGAGCCCAAAATCAAGTTTTGGCCATTAAATAGGCCTTTTGCACTGGAATTCATCCTTGACTAGGAGGAGCGCTCTGATCAGTGCTCTTCCCACCCAGGGATGAATTCTCCAGCTGGAATTCGTCCCACCCAGGGACGAATTCAGGCCAGCACAAAAAAAAATCAACAAAAATGACTAAAAATGCACTAAAAACAGACAATAAAATTGCCCGACAGGATTGCTACTGCACCTAACAACAAGGGCATACAAAATCGACATTGGAGTCACAAATTGTCACTATCATACTCCCTAAGAAGGCTACCATAGCCGGACCGCTCCAAGGGAAGACGGATTTTAGACAATTTCATCCCCAAACGTCATCACCAAAAGGGCCAAAGCCCACTCAAAAACAGTACAAAATTCAACAAAAACACAGCAAAAACATTGCCGGACATAAGTGCTCTTGCACTTAACCTCTAGGCAAAGAAAATTGATGTCGAGGTCCAAATTATCACCCTCCTACTTCCCAAAGAAGGCTACAATAGCCGGACCGCTCCATGGGAAGTTAGATTTTGATGATTTCACCTCATTACGGCATCACCAAAAGGGTTAACACCCACCAAAAATAGGTCCAAATGTTGGAAAAATTGCACACGCTTAAAGGTAAACCCTCTAAAGGCACACCTGCACAAGTCATCTTGGGTCAAGCGATTCGTCGCTTTGCTCACGAAGGTCATTCCCTCATCGATTCGTCGCTTGAGGGGGTAGTCACACTTAGTCACCAACCAACAATCACACACCCAATTAAGGAAAATGACATGCATTCAAAGAATAATTGACAAAGACAATCACGCTCCTGCTTGGGGTAGTAAACAAGCAACAATCAAATCAATCAAACACTTGGCATTTTGTGAATCATGAACACAAGGTTCCCCCTGAGGATAAAAACGCCCTTCACTTGTTCATGACTGATCAATGTCTGAGTTCAAGTCACACCTCATCGAAACAGGTTAATACTTGAAATCAAATTCCTTAGCTCGTTAGAAGCAAGGATTCAAGAATGCATGCCCTTTCCATACTTGGGGCATCAAAAGTTGGTTAGGTTACCAAGAAACCCTAATCATTAGTGCTTTGGTTATCTATTTTTGCTCAACACTGCGTCACCCGCAGCGCTTCCCAAAAATGGGCATCTGTAGACACCAAAACAACACCAATCCGATTATGTGACTGCAAACACTGATCGCTTTGACAAACACAACCCCTAGGGCAGCCCTCAGAGGTCAAACAATGGTCTTAACCACTTTCATAGCAATTTTGTGAGGTCAAGAAGCAATTTGGCACACTTGGACACTTTGCCCAGTACTCGTCTCACCCCGGGACGAATTCAAAATAGAATCCGTCCCACCCCAGGACGAATTCTGAATCCATCCTTGGGTGGGACGAATTCTAAGATTAACGGGCAAAAAGGCAAAGGGTGCCAAGTGGCAGCCCAGAACAGTCAGTTAAGGACTCCTGCCTTGCACGCGTGTGTAGGTGGACAGAGGGGCCGTTAGAAGACTGTCACAAAAGGCATTTATCAAAGCTCAAGTCAACGGAGGACTCCCCTCCCTCATGGGAAGACAAGACTGCCACATGGTGCCTATGGCCAACACATGGCATTTGTGCTTCCCTCCCAAAAGAGACCCCATGGGTCTATAAAAGGTGGGACTTTTCTCACCCAAAATATACAAGTTGAAGGAGTTTTCAAGCAACGAAGTGTCTGCCGAGTTGAAGACCCACTTGCATCCCTTTTGGTTCACCTTCCCACATCCACCAATCTCTTTTGCAAGAGAGGTTGTTGGGTGGCCTTTGGAAGCTCGAACCTTACCCAAATCCAACGCATGGACACCTGAACCAACCAATTCGCCGACCCCCAATCCTAAGAGGTTTTGGGCCCATCCCTGGTGGATTGGTTCCAAAATCAAGTGCCAACGGTGGGAGGCCCACTTGGGCACCCCCGCACCTCCCAAGTCCTATTTTTAGTTTTTGAGCATTTTAGATCATTTTTTAGATTGCATTTTGTGTTATTAGGTTTGATTAATCCATAGCTGCAATTTTGTAACTTTTGGTCAGATTTTAGTATGTTTTGTGTTGCTTTGTCGTTTCGTTGACTTGCAGGTGTCAAGGTCAAATTCCCAAGGGTGGAGGCCAAATTGGGAAAATCCGACCATCTGGGTCGTCCCAAAATGGCCCCAATTACATAACCCCCCTATTTGTAGGCGTTTTGCAGGTCTCGGGATCCGACATTGGAGCAGCAGCAGGTCGGTTTCCCCAACACAGAAGAATTCGTCCCACCCAGGGATGAATTGCAGTCAAAATTCATCCTGCCCAGGGACAAATTCTAGTTAAAGGTAGATTGGCCAGCTGTCTCAGTGGCAGTGGCCTTCTGGTAACTTTTCCTATCTTCTGTCAAGTTTTGAAGCCATTTGGACTCACTGTAATTACTGTTTCAGGCAAATATTTACATGCATATTTCGTTAGTTTTAGAGAGCAAACGCTTTTCATTTGCGGCAGATGCTACTGACATCTTGGTTGTTTCTTTGTTCGTAGGAGAAGCAGCGGAGGTTAGGAACTCATCGACATCAGCGGCGGCATCATCTTGGCCCGCCCATTGCAATCGTGGGCACGCGGAAGGAGGAAGACTAAATCGCACATTGTAACAATGACAAATTTAACGCTCCTAGCCCCTAAAAATGGAGGAGACGTCTATGTAACCGAGGATAAGATATTTGAATAAAGAGGGCTATGATTTATTTACATCTTTTCTCTCCTTTCCAAATTGTCTCTTTCCTTTGTTTTGGTGCATAAGGTTAAAGCGTTATATTTCGTCTTACATTACATAAATTAGTGTTTCCTTTGCCCGAAATCTCGTGCTTTCACATATAGAGGGGATGAGGAGGAAGTACTTATATTTATGCTAAATTTAAAATGTGTAGGAGAAGGTTTGTAATATGATATTTTAAACCTCTGAAGAAGATATAGAGTGTATTTTTATTGACAAAATGAAATACCTGCATTTGTTTGATTTATTTGGATCCCAAGAAAGTAATGAGCTAAACCTAGATTAGCCATATCAATTTTTTTTTAGGGGGTCTTTTATAGTCTGAATGTGATTGAAGGTACTACCAATTATTATAATATCATCAACATATAAAACAAGAATGGTGATTTTTCCTTCATCTCTCCAAATGTAGACTGTGTTATCAGACTCACAATGAGAAAAACCTATGAAAAGAAGGAAGGAGTCCATATTTTCATACCAATCTCTAGGAGATTGTTTGAGGCTATAGAGAGACTTGTTTAGCCTACAAACAATATAGCAGTCTTGAGTGAAACTAGTAGGTTGTTTTATGTTTATCTCTTCATTTTAATCCCCATGTAAGAAAGCACTTTTTACATCCATTTGAAAGACATGCCACTTTTGGGAAGCAGCTAGAGTAAGAACCAGTATTATAGAATCCATTTTAGAAACTGTAGCAAAGGTTTCGACATAATTAATTTCTTCAATTTGAGAGAAACCTTTGGCTACTAGGCAAGCTTTGTGTTTTTCAATTTCTCCATTAGGACCATACTTTGTTCTAAAAATCCATTTACAACGAACTAATTTCCTTCCTTTAGGCAAGAGAACTAAATCCTAAGTTTTGTTTTTGATTAAGGAAGAGAATTTGTTTTCCACTATATCATCTCATTATTTAATACCAGTTGCTTCTTTGAAGGACTGAGGATCCGAGGAAATAGACTGACAAACAAGACCAGTGCCTATGGAGTTGGTTGATCTAGATGATGGAAGATTTTGGATGTAAGGAGTAGCTTCTTTAACAATAGTGTGGGCCCATTTTGGCATAGTAGAAGGAGTAGAAGGAGTGGAAAGACATTGATTTGGAGTTACAGGTTCCTCATATTGATTATCAATCTCTAAGTTAACCTCTAGAGTTGGTTCTTCATAATATTGAGGTTCTATTATAGGAGAAATCTCAATGGAGGAAGAGGAGATTTGAGTATCTTTCTGAGGGAATGTTTCAACAAATTGGACATTCCTATGAAAAAATACCTCATGAGTTGAGGGATCAAGGAGCCTGTATGCTTCAATTTCCTCACAATAAACAAAAAATATGAGCTTTCTACTTTTATTATCTAGAGTCTTCCTTTTCTTCTTTGGGATGTGTGCCCAAGCAGTACACCCAAAAATCTTGAAGAAGGAAAAATCTGGTTTTGAACCAGTCTATGCTTCTTTAGGAGTTAAATGATCATGAGCTTTATGAGGTGTACGGTTTTGAATATAATTGACAGAGTTAATAGCTTCTGCCCAAAAATATTTTGGAATATCTCTTGAATGGCATACAATTTACCATTTTCTTTAATGTTCAGTTTTTTCTTTCTGCAATGCCATTTTGTTGAGGATTATTGGAGATAAAATGTTGATGAATGATGCCATGATTTTATATAAATATGGATAACTCATTAATACAGTATTCCCCCCATTATCTATGCGAATTTGCTTGATAATTCAAGAGGCATGATTTTCAACTAAGGCTTTGAATAATTTGAAGTCAGATAGAACATCACTTTTATATTTTAGGAAGTAGACCCAAGTTCTTATAGAAAAGCCATAAATAAAGGTTAGAGCATATTTTACTCCTTTGAATAAGGTTCTAGAAAAAACATCAAGTCACTATGGATTAATTCTAGAGGGGATGAAGTTTTAGAGAAATACTTGGGTGGAAAGGATCTTGATGTTGCTTTCCAAGAGCACATCCAAGAAAAAATCCATAAATAGAAGATACTTGAGCTAAATCTATTACCATTTCATGGGTGCTCAATTCCTTTAAGTAGTTGTAACTGAGATGACCAAACCTTTCATGCCAAATTTTGCTTTCAAGATCTCCATGAACCACAAAATAGGAGGCCCACTATAGATTTTTGAATCCTTTGAAGTGAAATAGGTGAGTGTTGTGATAAATATCTCCTTTGGCTATGAGAGAATGAGGATCTTGAAAGTCTCTTATCTCAACTCCTGTTGGAGTGAAGAGAACAATTTTTCCCTTTCTAGAAGTACAAATTTGATATACAAAGAGGATATTTGTGGCAATGTTTGGAACATAGAGAACATTATTGATAGAGCCACCATCAATGGTTATATAACCCTTTTCTTTTACTGGGATGAAGGAAGAGTCACAAAATTATATGTTATAAGTTGAACTTGAGGAGATAGAAGAGAATGACTCATCTGAAGCAGTCATGTGATGAGTTGCTCTGGAATCTAGGACCTAGTGATTAGAAGAAAAATATGAGGTTTTCCCTTGAAAATTAAGGGCTTTTCCTATTTTATTTTTACTGTCTATATTTTGATCCTTCATAGTTGCCTCTAGTTGTTGTAATATTTTCCAACATTTGTTTACAAAGTGACCATTCTTTTTGTAGTGAGTACAAGTTATGGGATTCTTTTCCTTATTTTTGATTTTTTATTTAGAAGAGGTGGAGGCTACTAAGTCTTTTGAGGAAGAAGAAGAAGAAGAGATTTCATATATTGCAAGTTTTGTTTCTTACCTAGTTATTCTATCACAAAAATATTCTAAAGAGGGCATTTTAAAGGTTACACCAAGAGAATATTTGGTAGATAGAAATGTGGTAGCAAATATTTGAATACACCATTTAGTTTAGAAAGGATTAGATAAATTCATTCTTCTTCAGTATTAGTCTTCCCATTGCGTTTGTATTTAGTGAGGACCTCTTTGAATTTTGTGAGGAAGTCAACAATATTGCTAAAGTACTCAGGAGATAGATATGTTAATTCTGCTTCTAGTTGCATTGATCTTATTTGATCTACTTTCCCAAACAAGGTCTTTAGTTTCTCCCAACTTTCATAAGGATTTTTACAATATGCAATGTGAAACCACAAAATTTCATCCACATTAGAGCTTATAATACCCATTGTTTCATACATTTTACCTTTTTGAACAAATATTTCATATTCTTTTTCAAACTCAGGTTGCTTTTCTTCTAATAGGTGTGTGAGCCCTTTCTGAGAAAAGAGATTTAAAATTTTGGGTTTCCATGTATGGAATTTGTGAAGAGTGAGAGGATCAATTGTATTCATTGAATTCATTTTAAAGTTAACCCAAAGGTCCCCCATTTAACTTTAATTTAGAGAATGCAATGGATATTAGTCAACATAAACCTATAAAAAATACCAAATTGCTCAAAAATACCTGCCCTAATGAGAGGGAAACTATAAGTAATTTTGATGTTATTTTATATTTAATGAGGTTAATGAGATAAATATGCCAAAGGTTTTAGGAAACACCAAATAAATCAATAAATACCCACCCTAAATAGAGGGAAACTATAGGTATTTTTAGTAAATTTAATATTTATTATGGTTCAGAGAACAAATATGCGAGGCCTATTTATCTTTCTTCTCGAATACCCACCCTAACTAGAGGGAAATTATAAGTATTTGATTAGATATGATACTTGGAACATAGGTGAATATCAACTAGGCCTGTATTGGTTACCAAATAACTCGCCCTTACTTGAGGGAAACTATAAGTTAAATAGTATGTACAATAAGGTGAGTGGTGATATGAATTATTTGTTCTTCTTAAAAAATACTCTTTGTCAACAATAATAAATTGAACACATAAATATTTTTAATTGCTTAATGAAATAATAAAGAAAGAATAGATATATTTTATTTATTCTTTATTATGTAAGGATTGGGTAAAATACTCTTTATTTAATTTAAGCTGACTATATGTAACAAATTGATTCCAAAATAGTTAATTAATATAAAGACTATGTTGAAAGGAAATATTTTTTATTCACTAAAATATCTCTATAAAATATTACAGATGTTTGGAAAATAGAGAATTTAAGTTTTTAATATAAAATTTTGCTTAATGAAATAAAGAAATAGTAAAAAATATTTTAGTAATTTCTTTAATTAAGGATTGAAGATTTAATAACACCTTTTTAATATTAAGCAATATATATAAACAAAAATAATATTACCAACTTAAGAATGAAAGTAAATAAGGCAAAAGAAGGAAAAAAGTGATGCAATAACACCCCCCCGAACTTAGTATAGGTGCAAAAGGCACCTATAAACCCCCCACAAAATTTTTTCTATTAAAAATGTTACAATTCTCCTTTGATTTTCAGGCGAAGAAAAAGCTGGAAAGGAAATATAAAAAAATATATTATAGCTTAAATTAAAGGGGTTGGCATCAGAAAGAGGATGCAACAGAAAAAATGTCTTGAAAGGAAACGAGTAAGGGTCCATGAAGTAACTTTCAATGAACAAGTAGCGAGGAAGGGTGGTGTCTACGTTCATCGCTCCAATGGTGGCATCTAGGAAAAATGAGACTCCTTATATATCTACACTTGATATAAGGAAGGGTGGCATTTACGTTCACCTCACCAATGACGATGTCCAGGAAAAATGAGACCCTTTCCATATCTACGCTGGATAAGAAAAATGTTACTTTTAAAAAATCATATAAGACCTTACCATATGACATGTTGAATATACGTTGAGAGGAGTGATACCAAAGCAAAGAGTCTCCCTCAACAAAATATTTATGGGGAATAGTATAAAATGGGCCCAAAGAAATATCAATCTAAGATTTACCAAAGAAAATATTAGGAATACAAAAGAGTTATGATTTTAAGCTTAGAAAGATGTTTATATAACAAAAGGAAAGAAGATCCTCTTGAGCACCGAAGGACAAATATATATGATGAACTTCATATAATAATTTCACAATAATAGATATGCACAACATTACAAAATATGAAGAGAAGAGTGGAATTGATTGATTTATTCCAAGGATCAACGTTGTATAATTAGTAGAGTTGATCGTTGAGAGCTGTTGGATTATAACAACTCATCATACCTAATGAAGACACCATTGAGAGTTCTCCTGAAACATGGAGGGGAAACTCAAGTTTCTATCCTAGTGGAACTTAAGAGAATATTCTCTTATTCTAACACCCCTCCTTAAGTGATACTAGGGGTGAATCATACAAATGAGTCCTAGAAACAAGGCCTGTTGAGGTTATCATGTACAAAGGCTTCTTTTTGAAGATATGGTAAAACCCAATGGGAAAAAACCATCAATCAAAAGGAAGTTAGAGGCTTGTCCTCGTATGGCAAATATTGTCCTCCTAATACAATAGATAGTTGATGAAAAAACCCCTGTGGGGAAAAACTAACTATGATAAGAAGAGAGGCATGTCTTCATATGGCGAAGATTGTCCTCTTTATGCAAGAAATAAATATGAGTCTCAACAAATTGGCCTGATTAGGTACTCATTTACATAATATAGTTGGTGAAAATATCCTTGTGGGGAAAAACCAACTATGATAGGCATGTCTTCGTATGGCGAATATTTTCCTCTTAATATAAGAAATAAATATGATTCTCGACAACTTAACATTATTAGGTACTCATTTACAATAAATATTCAATGAAAAAACCCCTATGAGAAAAACCAAATATTATAAGAAGAGAGGTTTGTCTTCATATGGAGAATATTGTCCTCATAAATCCAATAAATGCAGTTGAATAACTCCAAGATTATCTCTCAATTGAAGGGAACGTGGAGAAGGAAATGACTTGGTGAAGATATCTACGATTTATTCCTCAGTTGTAATATATTCCAAGTGTATATCCCCATTCTAAATATGTTGCCTTATGAAGTGCATGTGTATCTCAATATGCTTGGTTCACTAATGTTCAACTGGATTGCGTGTAATATGAATTATGCTCTGATTGTCACACCAAAGAGTTATATTATGGTCATGTGTGAAACCAAATTCTCTCATAATTTGATGAAGCCAAAGAGCTTCCTAACTAGCCAAAATTAGTGCCTTGTATTTTGCCTCTATAGAAGATAAGGCTACCGCTTATTGTTTCATACATAACCAAGTTATTGATGAGGAACCATGGCAAAATACATAGCCTAATGTGCAACATATATCTTATACTAAACCTGTCCAATATGAATATGTGTAGCCAATGATATCCATGGAATTTCCCTTGTAGAAGAGCCCAAAATGAGTAGTGCCCTACAAGTAACGAAGGATTATTTTTGCTTCCTGTCAATGACTAAAGTGAGGCTGATGAGAGAATATGGATATGAGGCCAACAACATATGATATATCTGGGCGAGTATGAGTAAGGTATAGCAAACTTCCTACAAGTTGATGGTATAGAGTGGTATCACAAGGAGGGGATGAGCAGGAAGTCCTAAGATTAATTTCATATTGAAAGGGGGTAGGATAAGGTTTACAATCTATCATTTTGAATCTTTGTAGAAGATCTAGAGTGTACTTTTGTTGGTACAAAGAAATACCTTCATTTTTTTGACTTATTTGGATTCCAAGGAAGTAATGAGATTTACCTAGATCAACCATTTCAAAAATTTTAGAGAGAATTTTTTATAGTCTAAATGCAAGTCAAGTTACTACAAGTGAGAAGAATATCATCAACATATAGAACAAAAATGGTGATGTTGCCTTCATTTCTCCAAATGTAAATTGTATTATCGGACTCATAATGAGAAAAAATTGCTGAAAGAAGGAAGGAGTCCATATTTTCATACCAAGATCTAGGGGCCTGTTTGAGGCCATAGAGAGACTTTTTATGCCTAAAACCATAGAGGAGTCTTGAGTAAAACTAGCAGGTTGTTCCATGAATATTTCTTCCTTTAAATATGCATGTAAGAAAACATATTTTACATTAATTTGATAGACAAGCCACTTATGGGAAGCAGCTAGGGCAAGAAAAAATCTTACAGAATCTATTTTAGCAACTGGAGCAAAGTTTTTTGCATAATATATGCCTTCAACTTGAGAAAAACATTTGGCCACTAGACGAGCATTGTGTTTGTCTATTTCTTCAGTAGGCCCATATTTAGTTTTGAATATCCTTTTACAAAGAACTAATTTCCTTCCTTTAGGTAATGGAACTAAATCCCAAGTCTTGTTTTTTATTAAGGAAGAAAATTCATTTTCCATGGCATCATCTCATTCTTTTATACCTAAGGCTTCTTTGAAGGATTAAGTATCATAGGAAATAGACTGACATACAAGAGTAGTACCTATGGGGTTGGATTATCTGGTTGAAGGAAGATTTTGGATGTAAGGAGTAGCTTCTTTAACAATGGTGCGGGCCCATTTTGGCATAGTGGAAGGATTTACAGGAGTTGAAAGACATTGATATGGAGTTACAGGTTCCTCATCTTGATTATCAATAACCAAGTTAACTTCAAGGGTTGGCTCTTCATAATATTGAGGTTCTACTATAGGAGAAGGCTCAATGGATGAAGAGAGATTTTGAGGATATTTTTGAGGGAATGTTTCATCAAATTTGACATCCCTATGAAAGAAGACCTCATGAGTTGAGGGATAAAGAAGCCTGTATGCTTTCAATTATTCACAATAACCGATAAATATGAGCTTTTTGATTTTTTTATCAAGAGCCTTCCTTTTATTCTTTAGGATGTGAGCCCAAGCAGTACATCCAAAAATATTAAAATACGAAACATATGGTTTTAAGCCATACCATGCTTCTTTAGGAGTTAAATGGTAAAGAGATTTATGAGGTGTGCAATTTTGAATATAATTTGCAAAGTTAATAGCTTCTACCTAAAAAACTTTTGGAAGATCTCTTGAATGGAGCATATAATTAGCAATATCTTTTAATGTACAATTTTTCATTTCTACAATACCATTTTATTGAGGATTATGGAAGAAAATTTTTTGATGTATTATACCATGAATTGAAAGAAATATGGAGAACTCATTACTATAGTATCCCCCCCCATTATCAGTGTGAATCTTCTTGATTTTGCAAGATGCTTGATTTTCAACTAAGGATTTAAAAACTTTAAAGTGGGATAACACATCACTTTTATATTTCAGGAAGTAGACCCAGGATTTTCTAGATAAATCATCAATAAAGGTAAGAGTATGCTTTACTTCTTTTAAATATGGTTCAGGAAAGGTCATTAAGTCACTATGGATTAAATCTATAGGGGATGAGGCTTTTAGAGAACTACTTGGGTGGAAAGGATCTTGATGTTGCTTTCCAAGAGCACATCTAGGACAAACTCCATCACTAGAAGAGACTTGGGGTAATCCTATAACCATATCATGGGTGCACAAATCCTTTAGGTAGTTGTAATTAAGATGACCAAACCTTTCATGCCATATTTGACTTTCAAAATCACTATGAGCCACAAAACAGGAGGCTCCTTCTGTATTTTGAAAACCTTTTAAGTGAAAAATACAAGAGTTATGATCAATATTCCCTTTGGCTATAAGAGAATAAGGGTCTTGAAAATTTCTTATCTCAACTCCTGTTGGGGAGAAGAGAACAATTTTCCTATTTCCATAAGTACAAATCTGATAGACGGATAGGATATTGATGGCAATTTTTGGAACATAGAGAATATTGTTTATAGAGCCATCATAAATGGTTATATCCCATTTTTATTTGACAGGGATGAAAGAAGAGTCACCTACTTCTATGCTACAAGTAGAGCTAGAGGAGATAGAAGAGAAAGACTTATCTGAAGCAGTCATGTGATGAGTTGCTCCATAATCTATGACCCAATAATTAGAGGAACAATTAGTGGTTTTTCCTTGAACATTAAGGGCTTTTTCTATTTGCTTTTTATTTTTTGTATTTTGATCTTTCATAGCTGCCTCTAGTTGTTGTAATATTTTCCAGCATTTGTTGGCATAGTGACCATTCTTTTTACAGTGAATACGGGTTATGGTAGTCTTTTTCTTCTTTTTGAATTTTTCTTTAGAAGAGGTGGAGGCTACTAAGGCTTTTGAAGAAGAGGAAGAAGAAGATATTTCATATCTAGCAATTTTGGTTTCTTCCCTAGTTAATCTATCACAAAATTCTTCTAAAGAGGGCATTTTAAAGGTTTAACCAAGAGCATCTTTGGTAAATATAAAGGTGGTAGCAAAAATTTGAAAAACACCATTTAGCTTAGAAAGGATTAGATAACTACATTCTTCTTCAGTATTAGTCTTCCCACTGCCTTTGTATTGAATGAGGACTTCTTTGAACTTAGTGAGGAAGTCAACAATATTACTAAAATATTCAAGGGACAAAGAAGTTAGTTTGGCTTCTAGTTGCATTGATCTCATCTGATATACTTTCCCAAACAAGGCCTTCAGTTTCTCCCAAATTTCATGAGGATTTTTATAATATGTAATATGAAACCACAAACTTTCATGAACATTAGAGCTAATAATACCCATTTTTTTGTGCATTTTCCCTTATGAACAAATATTTCATATTCTTTATCAAATTTTGGTTGCTTTTCTTCTAACAAATGAGTAAGACCTTTTTGAGATATAATATTTAAAATTTTAGGTTTCCAAGTGTGAAAGTTATGAGGGGTGAGAGGTTCAATTGAATTCATCATTTTAAACACAAGATAAAATTGAAGTTTTAATTAACCAATAAATTGCCTCTTAGAACTTCAATTAATTGATTAATGCAATTTTTACAATGAAAAGATATGAAGCTTTTCAATATTAGAAAACTCAATATACCCGCCCTAAAGAGAGGGAGACTATAAGTATAATGAGATTGTAATATTTTTTTCTTTAGAGTGCCAAATACTCTTAGTTACTCATAATACCCACCCTCATTTGAGGAAAACTATAAGTATAGAGAAGAATTTGTCAAGGGTGTTTGTATTGAAATGTAGAGATATCAACCATATTAAATTGTGTGTTCTCAATACTTACCCTTATGAGAGGGAAACTATTAGTGAGAGAGATTCCCAAAATATATAGGAAGATTGAAAAATATTTTCCAGGCCTTTATACCATGTGCCTCCAAAAACTTGCCCTTACTTGAGGGAAACTATAATTTTTTAATGATTTTTGTACATGGAACGTAGGAAAATATTTTGAGGAAGATAAGTTAAAACTTAGGTTTATAAAATTATTTAAGTGTAAAAAAACTATAGAGATTCTCAAATAAAATTACCCGGGTGTTGTAGGTGAGTTGGAGAGGAGAGGGTAATCCTCCAAGGGAGGTACCAGGTTCAAATCTCCACCCTACCAAAAATTTGAATTGGGTATCCAAAATCCAATTGATAATATTAGTGCGAGCAGGGTCGGGTATGACTCCCGGGTGACTTTGATGGTGTAGAACCCCCTATTCATGGTCTCTCAGACCAAAGCGGCCCCATAAGGGGTTTTTCACTTAAAAAAAATAAATTCTCAAATAAAATTTAATTTAATAAAAAATATTAAGAGAATAATTATAACACCCTTAGGAAAAGAATTTGAAAAATATCTATCTTAAAGAAAATAAATAAATAAGATTAGAGAGTAATTAAGAAAACTAGAACTTCCTGATAAGTTTATTATCTAGATAAAATAATTAGAAGAAGATAGTTTTTGTTAATAATTTTGATAAACAAATTAGGTTTTAAATTTTAAATAGAGAGTGTATGCTAAAAATATATATTAAGTATTACACCTCTATTAACTTGAAAACCTAAAAGATACTTTGAGGACAAGATATAAAAAAAAACAAGCCCCTTCAAGAGACACCAATGTGCATATGGTTGCACATAAAACCCCCCAAAAAAACTTTTTATATTAAGGGTACAATAGACTACAACTTATCAAAGAGCTTTTTGTAAAAAAAAAATTGAGAAGAAGTCAATATTTTACTTCGAAATTGAAGTGAAAATAACCTTACAAAAAATATGAGGAGGAACAAAATAAATCATGCGTCTACTGAGAAATCAGAAGCACCCTAAAGGACAAAAAAATGGAAACTCAGAATTTATATCCGTCGTTGGCTCGAGATAGGCAGAGGAAACTGAGATGGCACCAAAGCCTTGAGAATCCTACGAAGATAAACTATCCAGAGAATAGATACTTTCCAAATACTATGAGTGATTGAGATGCCACCAAATCCTTGAGAAACCTGCGAAGATAAACTATCCATAGAATAGATATATATATTAAAATTAATGTTTCATTGCTGGTAAGAGTCAAGCGAAGGTTGCGAGAAACCTGAGATGCCACGAAATACCACTTAGAAACCTATGTAGAAAAAATAATCAGAGAACATATATATATATATATCTTAAATAACTTGTCTTTAATTTTATACTACGAGGGAAAAAACTTATTTTAAGAAAAAAAATTATATAAATGATTTGAAGCGCCCAAGGAAGATATTCCCATCTGATTCGTCGCTACTTGGAACTAGGTGGAGGTAGGAATGGTTGTCGAGGATGCCTAAAACCAGCGAACACCTGTGCAGACTAGTTAGGAGGCAAGAATTTTTTTTTTAAGGAACTATAGTTTTTCTATGATCTCGTAGACTAGAGATTTTTAGAGCTTTAGGGGCATGAGTATAGAAAAGAATAGCAAAAATGGAGTGTTGTATTTGATAACATTCCCTACAGATGAGTCAAAAAAAAAGGAAATATATTTTGAATCACAAAATGAAACTCTCGAACCATAATAGAACAAAATAGCATATGTGATATTATTATCAGGTGAAGAGAATAAAAAATGAGTGATCAATATTGAGCACTGAATAACATCTACTTGGAGATTAGATATGGAGATATTTCTCAACAACGGATTGGAGCACTCAGAGAGCCACATTGTGGGTGGTGCGATAAAAAAACACACACTGTACAACTTGCAATAAATGTTAGAGACAAAGATGATTTGCATATAAAAAAAATTATTGTATTTTTAAAACAAACACCAACTTAGAGATAATCGTTGGGGCCAATATAAGTGGTTTCTCCAACGAAGGTAAGCGGCTATAAAAAATACGTGCACCAAATAATATTTGGATGATGAGTTAATATCACAGTGCCTCTCTAAGAGGTAAAACCACTATTTAAAAAAAAATGAGGGCAGATATTTCAAAAAAAATCTTTCTTCTTTTAAAAGGAGAGCACTGAAAAAATTTAAAATATTACCCTCGAAACAATAGCAGTATATTTTAAAAACAATACATATATTAGCAATAATAAGGATTTTTCTAAATAAAAAATGGATAAAATTGACTATTGCATAAATATAAGCAAGTGTGTCAAAAAAAATATCCAAAGCAATGAACCAGATCCTAGAACCTTCAATAGCAAATGTAAGCAAAATATATCATGCTATGGTACCATGTAAGAATTTCACAATAATAGATATGCACAACATTATAAAATATGAAGAGAAGAGTGGAACTGATTGATTTATTCCAAGGATCAACTCTGTATAAATAGTAAAGTTGATTATTGAGAGTCGTTGGATTACAAAAACTTGTCATACCTGATGAAGACACTACTAAGAGTTCTCCTGACACATGGAGGGGAAACTCAAGTGTGTCTATCCTAGTAGAACTTAAGAGAATATTCACTTATTTTAATAAGTTTCAACATAAGAATCAAGTATCCAATTTTCAAATGAAATCCTAGGAGAAATTTCTTAATTTTGATATCATTTCACTACTCATATTCGGGCATGTATTTGAGAAATTGCACAAATCACTAATAGTATTCAATCATGGTCATATTACCCTGAGTTAACCTTGAAAATTTTGTAGTCCTTTCAAGGTAAAATTATGATGTTAAGAACATATATTTGAATTTTAATACAAAATTATCCCAAATAACATCAACAACCTTCACATTGTGTGTTTTCCTATAAGTATCCCACCAATCAATGGTAGCTACAGTCAAACGGAAGACTCCCAATGAGGTTTTTGATTTAGATGATACAGTTCTAATCATGAAATAAGCCTCCAAACTATTCAACCATCTATCAGCATTTTCACCATCACCTTTACCATAAAATTTGGCTATATCAAGTCTTCACATATCCTTGTCCAACATAGAACCTACTTGTTTCCTTCTTGGATCAATAGTTATCTCATCCTCAACTATTACCATTTCTTTTCCATTAGATAAATTTTCAATTATTTTTTGTTGATGGGAAATCATTTATTGTTGTTGAGCTAGCTGAGCTTTTTGTTGCTCCATGTGCTCTATCATTTGGGTACTTTTTTGAGTTGTGTTCAGCCATTTGAGCACTTTGCTACTCTATTTGTTATTTTTGTTGGCTCATTTGCTCCTGCAATAGTTGTACCATCCGAACCATCCGAACCACTTTATCCTCTTTGATACTTGGTTCTTTTTCCTTCCTCTTTTCTCAAGGATGTTTTGTGGCTTCCTCTGATACCCCGAGTCTCATAAATTTTTAAAAGACTCTTCTAGGTTTTTTTAGTCAGCCCTTCCCACTAATCCATAGTAGTTATTTTTGAGGAACTAACCTTTTTTTTGGATGCCATTGCCCACTTAGAAAAAAAATGAGCCTTGTCAAATTTTCAAGTTTAGGTGAACACATTTGCAACATAAATTAAGTTAGTCATAGGCTTTCTAGATTTTTATTTCCTAAAGATTCACAACCTTCACTCTGATACCAAATGTAACAATTCAAGTTTTGCCCATTTGGTTGTACAAATACCCTAAGTCTACCCACTTAGTTGTCCAACATCAAAGGCTACAGTAAGAGAAAATTTTTCTTTTATTTCAAATTATTTTTATTTTATTTTCTAGTATGAGCATGTTAGATTCATATTCATGAGTGTCATTCCACTATAGTCAAAAAAATCATGAGATTATGATTGGCCCTAGGGCCCATAACACCTAGAGGTGTGGCGCATATTTTCCCCATGTCTTGACATGATCTCATATACTTATTTCATGTAATATATAGTGCATACATGCTTGATCTAGATGATCAAACATTATCTATGGTGCACCATATTGGGTCTTACCAATACCTTGGTAACCACCTAGCATTTTGTGTTGATTAACCAACATGATATCCCATACCATCGTGTTGTCAGTTTTACCTAATCAAGAACAATTAACCACTCATCACTAGTAGGTATAACCTAGAAGAGATGCACATACAACCCTTCGTTACCTCTTGTTTTGACTTTTTTCCATGAAAAGTACGGTTAGATACCTGATTTATGGTGATTGCCTACCCACAAACACCATTAGCAGTTATCTTACAATATTGTCCTCCCCACAATCTTGAAATAAATATCTTACAAGGTTGTCCTACCCATAACCTTGGATTACGAGTTAAGATTGTCTCTTCCACAATGTTATATTTTTTTTAAATTTAAGTTTGCCTAAGCTTGGTTTATTCAGATAAGTTTACTTTAGCAAATATTTACTAATGAGTACAGTTTAAAAATTATACAAAAGTTTTTATTTTCCATTTAAATATATGAGTGTTTATATTGAGAAAAATAAATGATAGAGATAATATCTAAACATTGCATTCAAATTAAAAAATCTCACATTTTTATAAAATAAGCTTAGTTAAAATCCTTTTATAATTAATATTTCTTTGGAGAAATGCTACACTAAATATTGTATCTACATATCACTTTCTTCCACTACTCTATAGTATTTTTTACTATAAAATCATAAACTAGAACTGACTAATCTTAAAGTAATTGCAACTTCACGTTAATTGTAATTCTAATACATAACTCAAATAAATTTAAAAGAAATTTGGTTTCTCACTACTTTAATTGAAGTAAATCCACACAAGATGTTCAAATAAAATCTCCTCACTTCACCTTACCCAAACCATCATAGGGGCTTGTCTTTAAGTAATCTCATTTCCACATTAACTTATAGAACTAGCTACATTATAAAACATCATGCTTTTATATCAATATCAATTCCTCCACTGAATTATAATATCAATAGAACATTTAAATATCTAGTTCTATCCTAAATTCTTACACTGTCTCTACTTTTTCTAGTTAAAGTTAAATACGACATTGCTTGCCTAACAATAAATTCCTAAGTTTGGTTTGAAGATCTACACAAAAAAATTTATATCCTTTACACAATAAGAACTATCTCTTTTACTATATTCTACATTTTCAAAGTCTTTATATCACCATGCAGGTGGTAGTTCTCCCAACCATCTTGAATACTCCCTATTACACAATTTATTTTTATCAACACACAACAAACCCTACCATACTACTTTGGTCAAGTAAATATTTTTATGTAATAGTCTCCACTAAATCCCCTTTCATAATCCAAATGACAATCCCTATTGCATGCAACTATAGGTTCAATTTATGTTGTAGGAACAGATTTCAAATTTTCATTTATAATTTTTCTCATCCAATGAAAATAAGTACAACTTATGAAACATTTAAAATCATGGTAAAACCCAATCTATAACTCTAGTTTTCTTTGGCAGCATGCCTGGTCTACATTTTTGAATAAGCAATTCATTCATACAAAATTTAAGAGCACATAACTATACAAACCATGTATAAAATGGAGTATTTTAAATTAATTGATTTTAATCCAAAATCAATCTTCATTTCAAAATAATACATCATTCAAATAGCTTACAATAGGAAACACAAGACACTTTCTTATGTGCATGCCTACTCTACAACATATTATAAAGGTAATGACATCACTATTTTCCTTTTCATAAAAATATTCACAAGACTAACATGTAATCTCCCAGAACCTACGTTCCTCAAGTATTGCATTATATACAATTTCAACATTGGACTTGCACCAATTATATTTTAGATTTCTTCATTTTTTTGAGGAAATTCCATATACATCTATACTTGGCTTTGAATATTTTGGATTAATAATTAACCCATAACTCTTGAACATAAGCTATCATCCAAAAACAAAGTTAAAACTATGGCTTGTTTCCACCGTGCTTCAGTTTTTGAATGCAGATTTTCAATGAAAACTGAGGGGTCAGAGCGGTCAAGCTAATATGAAATGCAGCTACTCCTAGTATGCAAGCAATTTTTTTCCATTTCTTTCCACACAACACATAGGAATTCAAATCCCCCCATCACAATATGGGCTGTCAACACAGCATGTAAAAACACCAATATATTTTAAACAACATGCAAAAGGAAAGAAAACAAGTTTCATCTTAAGAAATTAATTCAGATCCAGAACATAATCTCATTTTTGTTTTCATATTTCCACAAGCCATTCGAACACATGCGTCTCCTTTTTAAAAATTTGCATTCATGCATTAAAAGATTCAATTTTCCTTCAGTCTTAATAGAGCAAAAATAAGATTATAATCACATACAGACATCATATTAATTTCTTTCTACACATACACAGGAATGAGTCTTTTATGAAAGACATGTCAAGTGTAATCCACTCCATCCATGTTCAACAACATAAGCTAATAATAATTTTTTGATTGCTGACAGTTCTCAAAGGATTTTCTTTTGATTTATAATGCACTCCTTCATATATTTTTCTTTAGAGTATTATTGCTTATGGTATTCGGCATTCCTGGTTTAAAATAATTATTATTATTTATTGTCAATGCCCTCATGTTACATTTATACCTATAGCAATATATATATATATATATATATATATATATATATATATATATATATATATATATATATATATATATATATAATTTATTTATATATGTATATAAATATGTTATATATTTTTTATTATTTTTGTAATAAATAAATTCTTCAAAAAACACAACATAAGTTTATGATTATTAGTTGCCTTACTTTGTTTTTTATATATTCTCTTCTAAATTCTTAGCACAAAATTAGTCATACCATTACTCCATTTTTATCTCTTATTTCAACCTAGGCTCCCATGCATTTAAGCATCTTCATTGTCATCCAAACATCACCGTTTTACAATTTGACAAAACATCACACATTCCTACAAATGCAGCTACATGACATGCATCTACATGGACCGTTGGTGAATGCATTACCTATAGGGTTCTATACCCCTATCAACTGGTGAATACACCACCGCTCATAATTTCCTTGGACTTACCTTGCAAAGGATATTCCTACTATTCATTGATAAGATATCCTTCTTTTGCATTGTTCCTCACCAATAACAATACATGTCTCTTGCATCCATAGATACATTAGCAGTATCTCATCCTTGTAGATAAATTAGGCATATAATAGAGTAGAGTTTTGGAAGATTTATTACATTATGCATCAAACCAAAATATGTTGAGCATGCACCAGTCTAGTATTTTCGAGAGCTCATGGATGAAGAACAACAAACCTAAAACATAGTTATGAATTCAATTACCGAAGAACTAAAATAGCGATAGTTGTGAGATGGAGTTTGGCTATTAGGAACCTAGATAGATACTCATTCATCTCCAATATTAGCATCTGATGTAATGGGAGTTCTAAGTTGTATTTAAATGATAGTTAGAACCTTATAAAATATTGTATCTCCTATACGTGAGAAATGAAATTAGGGGCTAAGCCCTCTTGTAGCATGATCGAATAAATTTTGTTGTGTATTGAAGGTTGTGATAGAACTAAATGGCATGGCTAGTTTATGTGATTATATTTTGAAAATCATGCTAGGAATACATATATGATCTACTTTATGAAATTCCTCCAAGATTTTCTTTTTTAATTTTTTCTTAATTATTGAATATATAAACCATAGTTTCATTCTATTGAATATTGGGAAATTTTATTAGCCGTTGGTTATATTTAAAGGTAATTAATGTAGCTAATAAGCTAAAGACGACCTAGTAAATGTTGCTTAAACTATTTCAAAGAAAATTGTTTGGTGTCACCGTGTTTGGGAGGCAACAAGGATTTTATCATTGTTTTTCTTTTAAAATCGTGGAATAGCCATTCAAACATTTTTATAAAAAAATAGACTAATGTTAAAGACTATATTATTAAGTACTAAGTAGTTAAACAAAATAGTGGATAAATGGGTTCCAAACTCCCTCTTGGGAAATATGGGAACCTGCATGCATTTAGAGGATAAACCTAAACTTAGAATAATAATAATTTCATGGAAAATAAGGTTAATTGTATTTAGCAAGACTACTTTAAAGAGGAATTTTTCCTTATATTTCTAATTATTGTTTGAAAGATAGAATTACCTACTCAAAATAGTTTTTTAAAGCTTACCCTGGAAGGGTATTTTATAGTTAAAACCATGAAACTCCTAGGGAGCTTTAACCCAATATTAATTTAACTAATCATCCAAATATGTTGAGGTGTGGGTATGCACACAATAGGATTCGAGACAACTAACGACTGATATAACTGGTCTATAAAAGAAAGACTCGGCCAAGTCAGGACAAGAAGGTGGTATGGTACACCTTTTCTAGGTTGTACCTGAAAAGCACTATAATAATTACCATATTCATTGAACTTCACTAGTTTGGTAACAAGGTTTGGTATGGGACAAACCGCTATGAGTTACGATGGATATGTGTAATGGATACCAAGGTTAGGGAATTGACATGATACTAACTTCCTCTAGGTTAGGGGACCACCAGTTAGTCATTAAGACATAATTATGTTAACTTCTTATATACTGAGTTTAATACAAGTCGACTAGATAGTTGAAGGTACAATATGAGATGATAAGGGAAACAAGCGTACCCATCTAGGTGTTATGGGCCCTAGAGGATAACCCTTACCGTGGTTTGATCCTCATGCTGGAATATGTGGACAATAAATGAGAATAACCATTACCACTAAATGACATGTCTATGGGATTTAGCTAATCTCATCCACTTCGATGACTACCTAGAATAGTCTTAGACCCAAACGTGGTATGTTGTTTTTGTGCTACGTTGTTTGTATACGCAAAAAAGAACCTTTGGGTAATCCAAGAAGTTGTTGACCTGAAAGCAAACTTGGTTTAGTAGGAAAACATTTTAGGTGTAAACTCTTTTTAAAAAAATGCATTGTTTTTTCATTGTTCTTTTTACCGAACAACCACGTGAGAGTTAAACTTGGGTTGTTACACTTTGAACTTATTAACTAAAGGTTATAACTAATTTTCTATTTTTTAATCTGCTTTCAGGCAACTTTTTACACTTAAAATAACACTCTGCATTTTTTCATTTTCTTAACAAATGTTGTCTATATGTGGTATATTTCTACATGTCAAGTAACTTTTTAAGTTATAAAAATAAAGCGATACATCACATATAAACAATACTTTTCTATCACTCCTATGACGTATGTGTTATGTAGGCAGAATATGATAGGGTTAAGAAGTAATTTTGAAGACTCTGTTAAAATTAGGAACATATGCAATGAAAACGTGGAGAGTGTGAAACAAGTAGTAAAAAAAGAAAATGGATAAATAAAAATAAAACATCATAGTTACAATGAGGAGAGGTACCACACAATACTTTCATCTCTAAAAACTTAAAGATTCGGATTTTTCTCAAAGCAAAAATTCTACTTGAAGGATGTGTTGGGGACGTTTCAGATTAGATTATAGAATTGTGGTAATTATTTCAGATCTTGGATCGACTTGTTCAAGACTTGGACATGTTTGTCAAAGTATTCTAGTCGTGCTACAGGAGTCAATGACAATCTTTAGATGCCCCAGTCTTGGGGTCGAGTAGACTACGAGGCACATCTCGCGGATATTAACGTCAAAGATGTGCTGTGCGTAGAAAACAAATTTGTTCCAAGGACTTCCACCAGGATAGAGTGCGAATTTGCTTGTCCTCCGAATTAGGGAATAAATTCAAGTGGCCAAAATCTTACTCTTTGTAGGAATACCCGCTCTCACTATACCACAGATAGGGTCCGCCATAGAGGAAATTAAATAATACTTCTTTCATTCATTCTTTTCTCTCGCGTGCAGTGAGCAGAGGGATCACTAATCCCATGGAATGCAGAGCAGATAAGTTGCTGATTGGAATGAAGAGAGATAGATATGGACAAGAGAAAATGGCAGTCACAACGCCCACGTGCGTCAATACAGAAATTACCGATCGCCATTTTTATGGTACTTCTTCCTAGCCATAATTCCATTTAGTTTTTTTCTGGTATTCAAACAAGTCATATGCATTATAATCCAATCCTGCTCGAATGGAAAATTATTTCTGGCAAAAATCTCAATATTTGGATCGTTTTTGTTGTCTAAGTGAATGTTTTCTGGAAGGTCATTATTGCAGATTTGATGCCAGTTGCATAACAAGCTTCTGCCCTCAACTTGCATGGAAAAAAAAAAAGAACATTTACCTTTTTTTTATTTAATGGTACATTCTCTGGCTTTTTGACATTTTAATACGTGTAGTATACTAGGACAGCCGTGTATTATGTACCAAAATAGGACCAAACTCCTTTCTGTTCTGGTATGCAAAGTCTGAAGTACAAACCTCAAACAAGACTAACTAGGGTAGCTAGTTTCTAATGCTTATTAGCTTATAGGGTAATAAAATGAGAGGATTATTTTTATTTAATTTTTTTTAATGTTAACCTTACGTAGCTTATTTGAAATTTTAAAATAAAATAATTTTTTAAATAAAATAATTTATTATTTTAATAAGTTAAAATATAATTTTGTTACATTATAATAGGTAAACAAACCATGTATCATTTTATTGTCTCAAAACTGTTTTCTTGAAAGTAGAATATACCACTTGCTTACTACATAAGTAAGACCAAATGAGGTTATATCGTAACCAAAACACAACTAAAAAGATCACTTGCATACTACATAATAAGACCAAATGAGGTTATATCGTAACCAAAACACAACTAAGCAAAATTAAGTGAATGATAAATGATGTCGGATGGGTTATATCAACTGGAAGTAACTTGAGGGTTAATCAACATGTAACCATGAGCCGATAGGAGACTAATTATCCCTTAATTCACTGATCCATCTTATATGGTCATATGATGACTGGTTTTTACTGGTTTTTAAGAGTAGTGGGATGCAATAGCAAGAAGTTAGTGACTACTTTGTGTAATATAAAAAAATAATAAATATTATTATATGATGAATAGTTTTTAAGTGTAGTGGGATGCAATAGGAAGAAGTTAGTGACTAATTTGTATAATAAAAATAAAATGAAAAATGGTTATTAATGGTTTTAAATTCAATATTTTTTTTTATGAAACCAAAGTAAACGAAAGGAGCATAACATAAGCATTTTCCTATAAATATAATAGGTTATTTTTGGTACAGTACCCGCTGAACCAACTCATAAATATAATGAAATAGATTTTAATATTCTTTGTTTTATTTTAGGTTAACAGATAGTAAGATTTATAGTTCCTAATTAATAGTTAAACTTTTAAAATGTAAAATGAAAATAAGATTTGAGAGTATATTATATTTCTAAAAATATTAATCATGTAATGGTATTTCCATATATAATAGACAGACTCACTACATATTATTTCTTCTAAGACCTTACACTATGCCCTTCGTTATGATCATCTGAATTATTTCAATAACTTGGGTCCATCTAACACCTTGCCTCTTAAGTATCTCTTCCTAAGTGTGTCATGAACATTATAGGTTCTTTTGATATATCACATAATTCTATTTACCACCTACCTATAAACCATCTCATATAATACATGATTTTATGTACCAATTTAATAGATATAAGCGAAAACTAAAATGAATATAATGTTACCGTAGAAACCATAACATCAAAGGAAAATAAGAGAACGAATATACGATTACCTCTTGCCACGTATCCGAAGACAATGTGTAAGAAATGACCGACGTTATGTGCATTTAGATGATATGGAAACTGGAATGAAGTAATATCTTGTAAATGGAAATGTCGCTAAAACAATGAAATAAGATAATTACAGATCGAATTGGTATTTGTGTATTGTTTCTGCATTCAGGAGCAAAACTGGACAAAGAGATAAACAACGACGAGACGCTGAAGGCAGAGAAGGATAAGCTCGCTCTAATCAACGACCCAAATTCCAATTCTCAGCCGCAAAAAAAGAGGCATTATAGAGGAGTACGGCAAAGACCTTGGGGCAAATCGGCTGCTGAAATTCGAGATCCAAAGAAGGCAGCGCGGGTATGGCTAGGAACATTCATGACAGCAGAGGATGCAGCCAAAGCCTACGACGATGCTGCCATCAAATTCAGGGGGGCAAGGGCCAAATTGAACTTTCCCGAAAGAGCTTCCTTCACTTCCTCCAACACCACTACTACTACTACTAATATGGGTATTATTCCAAAGCTGGAAAATCCATGTTGCACACGCAACCTTATTGGACTCCCCGTTCCCAGGGCCCCACGAGATGCCCGCGTTGCTTGATGATGGTAGTCGAATTGAACACGGCGCCGCTTTTTTTGACATATCCCAACTTGAATTCAGTGCATTTGGAGATAACTCGTCTAATTCTCCCCAGTTTGTTTACCATGCAAATCTCGTGCAGAATGCACATATTCATTCCCCATGGTATAACAATTACCTCGGTTGTCATTTTCCTGAGCGGTACTCTGGTTTTACTAGGTGGCAGCAGTATCAGCTGCTCCAAGTTGATCAAGAAACCCAGTTGGCTGTCTTGTCCGATCAGAGCCAGAGAGGCGTACACTATCGTCCAGTGATTGGAAGGCCAATAGAACACGACACCATTTTTTTTGACTTATCCCAACTTGAATTCAGTGCATTGGGAGATAATTCGTCTAATTCTCCCCAGTTTGTGTACCATGCAAATCTCGCGCAGAATGCACATATTCATTGCCAATGTCATAACAATTATCTTGCCTGTCATTTTCGTGAGCGATACTCTGGTTTTATTAGGTGGCAGCAGGATCAGCTGCTGCATCTTGATCAAGAAACCCAGTTGGCTGTCTTGTCCGATCTAAGCCAGAGAGGCGTAGACTATCGTCCAGTGATTTGGAGGCCAAGTTCGGATTCTTTGATTAACAAAGGTCACAGATCATCTATGTGCAATAATTATGTGCATGGTCTGCAACAGAAGATGCTTCTTCCACAGCATCTTTTTCAAACAGTGAATAATACGGGACACGATGACTTGCAGAATAGTCCAGGAAGAGTTGCTGATGAAACATCTTCCAGCCTGGCTTCCTTTCATATCTCATTCCGAATCTTTCAATTCTTCAGTAGCTAGTTTTTCCTATGATTGTTGCAGCCCAGCTACTTGACATTAGTACAAGGAAGGAAATAAGAAGCGGCACATTTAAGTTGCTATTCAGTTTACTTAGAACCAGAAAGAGAACCGGTATAATTGAAAATTTTTCAAATGTATGTCCGGGGTAGTTGGTGTAATTTTTTATGGTGCTAGTTGAGAATTATGTTTGGAAGTGATTTTATTATTATTTTTTTTAGCGAAGGAAGTGATTTTATTATTATTATTATTTATATATTTATTTATTTTAATATTTAATTAATGTAAGAAATTTTAAGAGAAAATTTAACATACAGCTTATATTAAGATTTGAACTGAATTTCCTAAAAATAACAATAACAGGTTTCAAAGGGTGAGAGGAAATTTATTTTTGTTTCTCTTCTCATTTGATGATTACCTCAATTTCTTTATTATTCGTATGTCTTATATCTTCGTTATCTATGTAGATAATATAACTAGCAATTGCATAGTGTAACAAGAATTTAGGAAAAAATATTCTATATAAATATATAGAAATAATTAAAAAATAAAATAAAATAAAATTGTATAATTGTTTTTTATTAGATGGTGAAAGAATTTTAAAAGAATCTTTAAACTTTATAAAAACAATCAAAATATTATTGAAACTAAAATGATATCTAAACACTTATAAACTTTAAAATAAAATATAAAAATAACAAAAATACAAAGAAAATAAAAGAAAACAACAAACACTCGAAAGATCTCACACTAAACCAGTCATAAATAAAATGAGCCTTAGCCAAAGACCACTATTTGGTGTCACTTGGTCCTGCCTCATTCTCGGCCTTTTGCTCATTAATCTTTTAGGCGTGGCAACCCACTAGAGCTAGGATCTCTTTGGCGCATGAAAGTGTTGCTTATAGGGTGTCGATGAACTATTTCTGAAGCTTCAACAGGTTCCTTGATAAATTTAGGCGTCAAACCCCCATTCTAAGAACTTGATAGATTTAGGTGTCGATGAACTATTTCTGAAACTTCAACAGGTTCCTTGATAAATTTAGGCGTCAAACCCCTATTCTAATAGATTTAGGGGTCAAACTCCCATTCTAAGAACGAAGAATCAGAGCCTTTTTGCTGCTTCCCATACCAAGAGTAAGTTTCAACTTCTTGGACGGTGGTAGGTAGAGATCCATCAAAAATTGTGTAGTTATTATTCTATGAAGTATTATTTAATATAATAATTAAAACTATATAATATATCTTTTATGGTATGATAATATGATTGTAAATAAATTTGTTAAACAATGATTATTTTTATATCGTGATGAAAGATGTATAAAATTAATTAATGTTTAAAAATTAATTGATTAAAAGAATAAAACACTTTTAAAAATTAATTATTGAATTTACAAAGAAATAAAATTTGAATTGTTCAGTAAACTTGATGTGAAGGATCTTTTTAAGGTGTCAATGGGATAGAAGACGACAAAAATAATAAGTTGCAAACAAATAAAATTAACTTGACCTTCTTGAAATGCAGAAAAAAGTTGACTTAACAATTATTTTCAAGTGGAAGTATTCTTAAATACTAAGAGAGTTATACTTTAATATGATTTGGAATCCCAATCAAGGTGTTGTTTTTAATAATATGTATCATAATAAAAGTGTTATGTTTTATCTTATTTGGATGAGTAATGACATATTTTACATGCTTGGATTTTTAGATGTTATTTTGTTATGTATACACCAACTACAATTGTATCTTATTTTTTATTAAGGGAATGAAATCTATAAATTTTAAGTAGATGAATTTATTGATTTTAGTACGATGCTGTTGTTGGAAAAAGATAATAGCAAACAATATTTGTTTTCACGATGATAAGGAGACCACTCCAATTGCATGAAATTTGTTACAATAGAGATGGAAGCAACAAAGTTTACATGGAGAAAATAAAATATAATATTTGCTATCACTTGAATGGATGAATATACTACGAATTATTACATCATAGTTAATGTGTATGTAAGTTGAGTAACCACTCAACACATAGTATGTATGGTCTACTAGAACAAGAGGTATGTTAGGAGTTATTACATCATAGCCCATATGAAATGGCAAGTGGTATAACCACCCTTCACAAGGTCTATGCATGCACTATAGGATAGAGGTAGTTACATGTTTGATTAGAGGTTTTATGCCTGAAATAGGAATTCTATATATTTAAATATGTATTATTTTATAAAGGAAACCATCGAAGCATTGAGTTCTAACATGTGGCATTAGAATAGGTAGAAGGAAGAAAAACTCTCCTTTGATCCTCCTCCAACTTTGATATAAAGAAGCTATAAAGTACACTCTGCTTGCAAAATTATATTTAAGTGTAAAATTAACCTATGAAAGATTATTTAAGACAAACATCAAAAGAGAGGTAATAATTTGTGTGATACAAAAATCCATGGTGGATTCAAAGGTATTAGGGTGAAAAATATCTTCCAAATACCAGAGTGGAAAAAAGAATCAAGTAGTAAAAAGGGTCTCAACCTTATCAAAAGGACTAGTAAGGTCATAATCTACGAACAACAACAAAGTCATGTTTAGCAAGAAAAAAAACAAGGTTATAATATCCTCCTGTAGACACCAAAACAGCACCAATCCGATTAAGTGACTACAAACACTGATCGCATTGATATACACAGCTTTCAGGGCAGCCCTCAGAGGTCAAACAGTGGTCCTAGCCACTCACATTGCAGTTTAGAAGGTCAGAAAGTAAACGGAATAAAGATGGTCGTTTTAGCAAGCCTTCACAAAAACAAAGTCAAAACAAGTCTTCATCAAGCGAGCCTTAGTCAAAAACAAAGTCAAAACAAGCCTTCACAAAAACAAAGCAAGAACAAATCTTAAGCAAACTTCAAATCGTGGCAAACTTTAGGAGCAAAGGAAGTTCGGCCTTAGGCGTCACGAAATCGTGACACTTCGGGGCTCGAGGGGAACCTCGCCCGAAGTGTCACGATTTCGTGACACTTCAGAGCTCGAGGGAGAACCTCGCCCGAAGTGTCACGATTTTGTGACACTTCGGGGCTCGAGGGGAACCTCGCCCGAAGTGTCGTGATATCGCGACGTCACGATATCGCGACACTTCGGGGCTCGAGGGGAACCTCGCCCGAAGTGTCACGATTTCGTGACACTTCAGGGCTCGAGGGGAACCTCGCTCGAAGTGTCACGATATCGTGACGTCGCGATATCGCGACACTTCGGGGCTCAAAGGGGAGCCTTGCCCGAAGTGTCGCGATATCGCGACGTCGTGATATCGTGACACTTCGGGGCTCAAAGGGGAGCCTTGCCCGAAGTGTCGTGATATCGTGACACTTCGGCGTTTAAAGGCGGACTTCAGCAGACTTGCATCAATCAAAGGCGGACTTCGGCATTGACCAAGAAGAAGCAAGCATTAACACGACTCAGTGACCGTTGGGCACGTGGCAGTCAGAGACAGTCATTTATGGCTTTTGTTTGTGCATGCGCGCGTAGGTGGGCCGATTGACAGTTAGCGGACTGTTGCCAGAGCAGTCACGTAGGCCCTAATCAAGGCGAAGTCTCTTCTCGGTTGAGAAGGCATGACCGCCACGTGGCACCCCTGCGTGCCCCTTTCAGAGAGAGACCCCGTGGGTCTATAAAAGCGATGAACTTTCCCGTTCACAGGAGGTTACGAAGCATTTTTCTCAGAGAACGAAGTGCTATAACAACCCAGACCCGATCATATTCCCTTGGATTTCAATCTTCTGCACCTGTAATTTCCTTCACGAGGGAGGTTATCGATGGCTTTCCAGAAGCATAAATCTGATCTTAATATCCGACAGTGGATCACAATATCCCACTAATTCGACGACAACTCAACACAGTAGATTCTGGGCCCTTCCTTAGTGGATTGGCGCCAAAACTAAGTTCTAACGGGGGCGGCCCGTTTGGGCACCCCACGTCTTTTTGATAGCTTCATATTGATTTATTCTGTATAGCATGTTTATCGTACGATTAAACTTTACGCTGTTTACGTAGTTCATGATCTGGATTTCAAAAAATGGTTATCACGTATCATCAGGTTTAAATAGTTTATCGATTGTTTATTTTATCACTGCGTGCTTATCCTGCATTAACGATTATCTTGCATTGCGTGTTTAAGATATATATATCGAATATTATTATGCTCTGGATTGCAAAAAATATCTGTTTAAATAGTTTATCGAATTCAAAGGTTCTGTCCTTTTAGTACAGGTGTTACTAACATTTTTTATGTTTTTATTTTGTATGCAGGTTTTCAACAGCAGAGGAGCGGGAGAAGCAAAGAATCACCTACAACAGCGGCGGCGACGTTTTAATCCGCCCATCTCACGTGTGGGCACGCGGAAGAGGGATTATTAGTCGTGACAAGAAATGCATCTGACTCTCTTATCCCTTAAAAAGGAAGGAGACGTATTGTAACACAGTTTGTAAAGCGTATCAATAAAAGAGATTACCCTATTTTTTATTGCTTTTATCTTGTGTCGATTTGCATATGTTGTTTCTTGTTCTTGTGGTATAATATTCCTTTTTATTTCTGGAATCTCGTGCTTTCAATGGCGATCACGGTGGGACCATTCCCAGATTTTTAAATCACAGAAACTAATCCGATTTGTTGTGTTTATGCTTAACAGGTACCGTTTTCTCAAGCTGAAGGTCAGAAACAGCAAGTCCGGGCAGAAAAAGGAGGTAAGGAGGTAAAGTTCTAAAACTGTCCTCGTCATTTTCTGCTGTTATTTCTGTTTACTTTATTTGTTGATTTTTTTTACTGTCATTTTTTTTTTTATTATTAAAGAAAGGTAGTCAATTTTCTTGCTTTATAAAAAAAAAAAAAATTTCAAATTTCTACTTGCTGTTTTCCGGTTTGTAGTATTTGTGTGGCATAGGGAAAGTTTCTTTTTGCTGCTTGTTTCATTTTTTTAAAATAAAATGAACCACACACACTGCACGCGGTAAATTAAACCAAGGAGCTGGTCGTAAAACCCCAGCCCTTGAGCAAGACCAACGGTGGGTTCATCACCACCTTGGCTTAGCTTTGCATCCATTTCCCCGATTGTCACTGTTGTTAGGCGTAAATCCTGATGAAAGCTGACCGAGTGTTGCTGGGGTGATTCCCATGCACGCGAGGATAAGTCTTCTATGGTAGGTGTCATTAACAGGACAATCCCCCCTTCCGTACCGCCTATGTTCCACGTACCATCTGCTCTCACGTACCTATAGTTTCCCTCTCGTAAGGGCGGGTATATAGAGAGGTTGGTATATCGGTCCGACAATGGTATATTGAAGGGGCGACCATTTATGGGAGTCATATGAGCCAACATTATGCATTTAAACGTTCTTCCAAAATTGCAAAAACAAAATAAAACATCAAAATGCACTGAACCAGTTTAGGACACATTACTAAATCCTTAAAAGAGATAATCACGGTTTTGTGTATGTGTGTGTTCATTTCTGCTTAGTGTAAACAAAAAGATAAATCATCATAAACGAGATAAAATCTGCTTAGAGAGTAGAGAAGCACCACAATGGTGTACACCCGTAGCCAAGCCCAATCAAGGGCGGACGCTGCGAAAGGTGCACAAAGAGAGGGCGCTAGTCGCCTTCGCTTTAGCCCTGAGGACTTGGCCATACCGCCTTGGCGGTCTGGCCTACAAGAAAGTCCACATCAGGCCACTTCAAAAAGGACCTATTGGGAACCTCCTCATTGGGGTATGCCCATTCAACACAGCCCCTTTCGGGAAGATGCTTTGCATGTAGATCTTAATGTAAATAGACAACCGCCTCTTGAGGCTAGATCTGAGTGGCCGCAGCACGATGAAGCGCTAGAGAGGCTTAGTGTCCATGAGGAAAGACAACGTGAATACGCTACTTCTTCCTTGCCTCACATTCGAACAGAAAGACAAAATCCAGAGCGCAGGGCTCTTTACACAGGGCGAGCCAACTCCGCCCGCCCCTTTCAAACCCATGAAAGGGAGTACGAGGAAAGCCATCGCATTCCTCGAGGACAACAAACAGCATGGGAACCTTGCGTTTCCGCACCCGCTAGGTATCATGATCATACATCGAGGCCACAGCCTCAAGTAAATGTCGCCTACCTCGACAGAGGGAAGCAACCCATTGAAATTTTAGATCATCAAGATCGAGGCAAACACATAGGAAAAACATTTAAGCCTCCTGAGCAAACAAGAGCAGACCACGTTGACCCGGCAGTCGCCAGACATGCCGCCCGCCAAGCCCGAATCTCGCAGCTTGAGCAAGGTCATCAGGAGTTAGAGTACTTATACCGCCTGAATAAAGAGCGCATGCAACGCGAAGCGGATGAGTTGCGCTATAAACTACCTGAGAGGGTGCCAACCCCTCGCACCCACAGAGAAGAACAATATGAGAGGCACAATCCTTTGGTGCAGGACAGGTCTCCGCGACCTCGTCAAGCTTTGCCTCCGAGACCTTATAGACCCGAGAGGGAGGCCACTCCCCGAAACAATGATGGGTACCCTCAACGGGGACTCAATCAAGGTCATAGGTCTCGCCCAGAGACTCCTCAAGAAGTTTATGAGGAGTACGAACCAGAACTAGAACGGGCCAAAATGCCCCATCAAGGCGGGAGGGCTGCCACTCGGCCACCCCCCCATAGGCCTCCAGTCTCCCATAACTCACAACGGGAGCAAACCAAAGAGGAAGAAATAAAATCTTCCGATGCATACAAGGCGCTATTAGAGCGTTTGGAATCTATGGAGACAAAGGCTTCTGGGCATCAAAAACCCACGTTGCGTCAACTCCGCAGCCATCCAGTGCATCCCTCAGTGCCTACACCTCTTTACCCTGAACACTTCAAGTTGCCTCAATTGGCAGTTTTTAAAGGTGAAGAGGACGCACAAGAACACGTCACAAGGTTCCTAAGTCAATGCTTCGGCATCCAAGATAATGATGCATTGTTGCTTAGAACTTTCATAACCACATTCGCAGGCCCTGCCTCGGATTGGTTCACACAACTACCCAAACACAGTATAAACAACTTAGATCAATTAGTAGATGCGTTTCTTGAACGCTTTGCCTTCAACACAAGAAAGAAGGCATCACTTAGTGATCTGGCCAGCCTCAGGCAATATGAGGAAGAAACAATGGCAGCATACGGGAATCGATGGAGGGCTTTGCTTTCTAAGCTACCCTACCGTCCCCCTATGTCTGATCTTACATAGATGTTTGCACGGAGTTGCTTAAAATCAATCTCTGGTCTATTGTTGCTGCAGCAATACGATAGCTTAGAAGAAGCTTTGGCGCAAGCCAGAGTTATAGAAGAGATTAAGATAGGCGAAGGCGCAATCGCCAAGCCTAAAAAGAAAGAGTGGAATAAAACCACTAAAACTGGGACAACGCAATCACAACCCGCTGCGGTTAACCAAGTTGCGATAAATGCTCCCAAGACTACGCAAGAAATACAGCCCCAAAAGGCTAATTACCAGGCAGTGCCTCCTAGTTACGAAAGAGATAATAAGAAACAGGAGCAGAATCAGCAGCGTCGCCCTAGGCGACAATTCACCCCTTACACGGAGTCCAGGGACTCCCTATTTGACCGCTTGTCAGTGGCAAATTTAGTTACCCTTCCAGAGATCCAAACTGTAGACCCTAACGCTCCCAAGCCTAAGGGATACAGAGAGGAATTGTATTGTCGATTCCATAGGAGAAGGGGACATGATTTAAATGGATGCTAGAAATTTAAAGGATTAATCCAAGATCTAATCGACAATAAAACATTGGCCGTGGACAACCCCATAGCGCCAAACAACCAACAAATGGGGGTATTCAAGGACCCTTTGCCTGCCCACGAGGCACAGGCAAAACCTCTCCAGATTAACGAGGTGCGACAGAATCTTCCCATGCAAGGATTTGTGGGAATGATTAGCATAGTGACACGGAACAAAAAGTACCCAGCAGCTGCCCCCGAGGTAGCCACGAGGGAAGTTCCAACGACGTCGCAGCCTCAGCAAGGCCCTGTGCAAATACCTCCGCCTAGACCCGAGGTCACGATACGGACCAAACTCACGCAGAGTTTGCGGACCACATCGGCTAGGCTATCCATTTACGAGCTTATTCAACAGTCAGCACCTCATAGAGAAGCTCTTATGGAAATATTAAAAGCCATCGAATTACAGCCTCACGAAGCAAATTCTTTCAACAACTTCGTGGGACATGTGAAGAGATGTACGGAGCCGGTCATCACCTTCAGAGAGGATGAAGTCAAAGCAATATCGAATGACACGGCAGATCCACCCCTACACGTTGTTGCGCGGGTCAACGGGATCCCGTACAAGAGAGTGCTGGTAGATACTGGCTCGTCCAGTAACATCATCACCACGGCAGCACTAAAACATTTAAAGCTGCCAACCTCTCATATCACAGCCTCCACGTACACACTGCGAGCTTTCAATGATGCAATATGCTCGACAGTCGGCACAGTTGTTCTACCTGTCCAGGTAGGACAAAAGACAATACCAACATTGTGCCATGTGTTGGAAGGCGAGATGGCTTACAATATACTACTAGGGCGGCCTTGGATCAGGGACATGAAGTGTGTCCCTTCGATCGCCCACCAGTGCTTAAAGTATGCTTTTGAAGGAGAAATACATGTAGTCCCGATGGACTTAGAACCCTTCAAGTATTGCAATGCGGTACAATTAATGCCTCAGTCGACCCTCCCTTCAACGCATTTGGATTTCCAGTTAAATCCATCTAAACAGGGTCCAATACCGTAGGCACCACTGGTGACCAAAATAGCAAAATCCCAGCCAGGTGAGTCTTCATCATCTGCTCCTTCATTATCAATGCCACCTGTCATGGCTAAATAGAAGGACAAGGGAAAACAGATCATGGAAGAGGCTCCACCCCTAGAAGAGGGGTTGCCCACAATATCAACGATATCAACAGAGGAAACACCTAGCACCACGGAAGCTGAGATTCCTAAACCACCAAACATGGAATGGACTCAGGAAGGACTCCCGTTCCCTCCCTCCCAAGCATCAACAATCACTGTTGAAATGGCCAGTACAGGCCTGGGGGAGTACATAGTGCAGAATGTTGTGGCAACGCCCGCATTAGAGTCAGTACAGGATATGGGGAGACCTCGCCTTCCCATAGGAACAGTTGTTCCCCTAGGTCACCCACCCAACCAGACAAATTTTGTGTATGGGGGCCTTGATCATGGTCTTGAACCATGTAAACAAAAGGAAGCAGACGAAGAGCCTTTTGTTGAAAACATCAACTATCTGTCAAACCCAGACTTTGCCCTAAAATATCTCGGCCAATGCAATTGGCATGGATACGGGCTAGGCAGATATGAGCAAGGGATGCGGGTCCTTTGCCAACCAAGATATCAGATGCCATATGATAAATCAGGAGTAGGGTTTAACCACCCCCTACCCTTAGACATCTTGGTCAAAAATATGCAAGGCCTAGAAATAGGCAACAAGGGGGGATTGGCACCAGATCTTTATGCCAACCCGAATACAGAATATACATTGGGAGACTACCTCCCATGGTCAACAAACACCCTTGGCAACAGCAGTAATCCCTCTCCTTTGCTAGAGAGAGGTGAAAGTTCAGACATAAATCCTCAAAGAGAACATCAACGGCTTTCGGACATCTTTCTGAAGCTATTCCCCTTAGAGGTTCCAGTTGAGTCAATACAGTGTCAAGAGGATCAGGTCCCTCCACCAAGAGTGGAACAACCGCAATGGGACCAGATTAACTTACTGGAACAAGGAGAGTCCTCAACGTCGCAAGTAATAGTTGCTGAAGAGAATGAACATTTTTGGGCCTCCGAAAGTGATTCAGAAGATGAGACTGAGATGGACTATCTCAGACATGCGCGACGGCATTACCGCCCTTTAACTCATGAAGATCTAATGGGACAGATGGGCATAAGGTTAGGGCATGAATGGTGGGTAGACCCAGCGAGGTGGGACCAAGTGTTGGATCCATGGCTCCAAATTCATGATGAGCACCGTCCACCTCGAGACCCTATCATGATAACAGTGCCGAGGGAAGACCTTGTCCTCCTTTCAGCACATAGGGCCGATCCGTTCGTGCCCGTTCCCCTAGAGCTAGATCCAGAGTATAGGGAGCATCTAGAAGAATCAAGTTATCATACCTACGGTAATGGAGACCAAATTCATTCCATCCACATGATCTCCATTGATTTGACCGCACCCATCCGCAATCCGACCGATCCAACACGGTCATTGCATCTAGACATAGATGCCATCGACTGGGATCACGTCAATTCACCTTTATCACCATCAGAGTACTGGCCTTTCGGTGAAATGCCTCATTTTACCCCAAGGACAACTCAAGATATTTTTCAGGCTGAAGAGGAACCCGAGGTTCCCAATGCAGATCTAAATTCAGCTAATGATATCCATTTGATCCCGACTCCACATCAGTTGGAGGACGGATCCCACATGTCAGTCGAGGAGACGACTGATGTAGATATCGGCACAGGATCCAATGAATCCATAGATTCTCAAGCTAGGGGTAAGTCTTTCCCCCGAAGAGCAAGCCGACTACATTGCCCTTCTCAAAGAGAAGAAGGAGGTTTTTGCATGGTCGTACAAAGATATGCCAGGACTAGACCCGCAGCTAGTCACGCATAATTTAACGCTTGATCCGACAATCAAGCCTGTAAAGCAAAAACTACGTAAGATGCACCCAAAAGTGGCCTTAATGGTCAAAGATGAATTGCAAAAGTTGTTGGATGCACAGTTTGTCATCTGCGTGGATTATCCGCCATGGCTGTCCAACATGGTTCCCGTCAAGAAGCCCGACGGGAGGATTCGCATATGCACCGATTTTTGAGATCTAAACAAAGCGAGTCCTAAGGATGATTTCCCCTTGCCGAGCATCGACGCATTGGTAGACGCTACAGCAGGTCACGAAATGCTCTCCCTAATGGATGGTTTCTCAGGATACAATCAAATTCGTATCAATCCTGAAGACCAACTAAAAACGGCGTTCACAACGCCTTGGGGGACATTTTGTTATAAGGTCATGCCTTTTGGCCTTAAAAATGCTGGAGCCACCTACCAACGTGCCATGACATATATCTTCCATGATTACATGCACAAAACTTTGGAAGATTACATGGATGATTTGTTAGCCAAGTCTCTCTTGCGCTCAAATCATATCGACGACTTAAGCAAGATCCTCGATCGCCTCATGGAGCATAAAGTTAGACTAAACCCCAAGAAGTGCGTCTTTGGCGTCACATCTGGAAAACTCTTGGGTTTCATAGTCTCAAAGCGAGGCATCGAGGTGGACCCAAAGAAAGTCAAGGCAATCCTTGAAATGGTTCCCCCAACTACAATCAAGCAGCTCGAAGTCTCAGAGGAAAGGTCGCATCGATTAAACGCTTCATAGCGCAATTATCTAACAAGTGTCGACCCATGAACAAAATATTGCACAAGGGGGTTACATTTCATTGGGATGACAAGTGCCAATCAGCCTTTGACGAGATCAAACAATACCTGGTTTCGCCACCGCATTGGCACCACCTAGACCAGGAGTGTCGTTCTACTTATACATCTCAGCTATCGAGGTGGCACCGGGCGCCATGCTAGCCCGGAAGAATGAACTTCACAAGGAACAGGCTACTTACTATCTTAGCCGCACCCTGGTCGGTTATGAACTTAACTATGCATACGTTGAGAAACTCGCTTGGCGGTGGAGTTTGCTACCAAAAAGCTACGCCACTACATGCTGAGCAACACTACATATGTTGTGTCTAAGAAGAATCCATTGCGATACATGATGAGTCGTACTTATCATAGTAGTCGCAGGATGAAATGGATCATGTTGTTGACGGAATTTGACATAGAGTTTATTGGACAAAAATCTATCAAAGGACAAGTCATAGCCGATCAACTAGCAGAGGCTCCTCTTGAAGACGATCAGCCTCTCGGTCATAGAACTACCCGATGATGGGGTCTTCCATGTCTCGGAATCGCCAGATTCTGATGAGCCTGAGTCACAGGCCGACATAACCCTATTCTTCGATGGTTCTAAATGTGAGCAAGGTGGTGGCACGGGAATTGTATTCTTCACACCGCAGGGTGCTCCAATGCCCCTGTCATTTAAATTAAACTTCCCGTGCACCAACAACAATGCAGAGTATGAAGCCTTGCTCCTAGGTCTTCAGACAACAATCGCCATGAACATCAAATGACTGAATATCTTTGGTGATTCGCTCGTTAATAGTCAATCAAGTCAAAGGGGTATATCAATGCAAATGCCCAGTCCTGCAGGCTTATAAAGCCCTTGTGGAAAAATTCCTGGCTAAACTTGAGTGGTATGACATCGAGGCACTCCCTCGATCATCGAATCATTTTGCGGACACAATGGCCTCCTTGGGGTCACTAATTCCGCAAGACCTTTCCGGTGATATGACAACCATTCAAGTCAAAACCTTATCGCAATCCACGATGGAGCGTGCAAGCTCAGACTTGACGCCAGGAATCCACATGATCCAGATTGAACCATCCTCGGATAAGTTCTCTCGAATCCGAGATCGTCTAAAACGTGCCAAATGGGGGTCCTTGTTCTCCCCTACTCCCATTAATAGCAACACAACGCTATTCTTACAGGTTCTATCCCATTCAGCGTTCGCTAGGGATGAACTTCAAGAGGGATTGGCTGTTCATACTGTCGAGGTTTCTGATCAACAGGATCGGTATTTACCCATCAGAGACTACCTCAAGTTAGGTAATCTCCCACTTGAATTGACTCATGCCGCAAAACGAGCACTCAAGCAGAAAGCGGCTAAGTATGTCTTGATAGGAGACATTTTGTATCGTCGCAGCCTATGAAGGAATCCTCCTTCGTTGCTTGGACCAAGCAAGAGTCCACTTGGGCAGTCGCCCAAGCGCACGATGGTACATGTGGTGGCCACTTCAGTGGTATGGCCATTGCAAAGCGCATTCTTCGCATGGGCTATTATTGGCCATCTTTAGAGCGAGATTGTTGCACCTATGTCAAGAAGTGCGTGAAGTGTCAACATCATGCCAATTTGATGCACGTACCTTCTCAGGCCTTGCAGACAGTCCAGTCTGCTTGGCCGTTCTCGCAGTGGGGCTTTGATCTAATTGGAAAGATCTCCCCTGCATCGTCAGGCCATCACACGTTTATCATAACGGCCACAGAGTATTTCACCAAGTGGGTGGAAGCAATTCCGCTTACCTCTACGACAGGACCCCGCATTGTGGAGTTCATTTTGCATAACATCATATGTCATTTTGGTATTCCATCCAAAATAGTCTCGGATAATGGGACGCCTTTCAAGAACAAAGACGTGCGTGCTTTGACCACAAAGTACAAGATTCAGCACAACTTTTCGACACCCTATTATCCGCAGGCGAATGGGCAAGCAGAGGCGTCAAACAAAATGCTAGTTGCCATCCTTAAAAAGACCGTCGTCGACAGTCATAAAGATTGGCACATTCAAATCCCACTTGCCCTATGGGCCTATCGCACTAGCATTCGGACACCCACTGGGGCCACTCCGTTTTCGCTCGTGTATGGCTCCGAGGCGGTCATGCCTCTAGAGTTGGAGATTCCTTCCCTGCGCATATCAATGCAGGAGTTCATCGATGATGACTCTGCACGGCAGGCCCGGTTAGACCAGCTTACGTTGCTTGACGAACGACGCGTTAATGCTCTCGAGCATTTACGTATTTATCAAGAGCGACTTAAGAAAGCTTACAACATGAAAGTTCACCTCAGGGACTTTCGGGTTGGTGATTTGGTTTTGAAGGAAAACCAACAGAATTCCAGTTTGCCATCCCACCTAAGGGACAAGTTTGCGGCAAATTGGTTAGGTCCATATGTCATTGATAGCAAAATAGGACCCGGGACATACCGGCTAGCTTCTCTTGACGGTATCAAGGAAAAAGAACCCTTGAATATCAGTCATTTGTGACCATTTCATATCTAAGAGAGCCAAATCCCAAAAATGCTCCAAGGATTCTTGCAATCGCTTGGTCAATCCCAAAATGCTCCAAGGATTCTTGCAATCGCTTGGTCAATCCCAAAAAGCTCCAAGGATTCTTGCAATCGCTTGGTCAATCCCAAAAATGCTCCAAGGATTCTTGCAATCGCTTGGTCAATCCAAAAGGCTCCAAGGATTCTTGCAATCGCTTGGTCAATCCAAAAAGGCTCCAAGGATTTTCATTGGTCAATCCAAAATGCAAGGATTAATGCTGGTCAAATCCCAAAATGCTCCAAGGATTATTGAAATCGCTTGGTCAAATCCCAAAGAGCTCCAAGGATTCTTGCAATTGCTTGGTCAATCCCAAAAATGCTCCAAGGATTCTATGCAAAAATGCTCAAGGATTCTTGCAATCGCTTGGTCAATCCCAAAAGGCTCCAAGGATTCTTGCAATCGCTTGGTCAATCCCAAAATGCTCCAAGGATTTCCACAATCGCTTGGTCAAAAATCAAGAAAATTCAAAAACAACAAAAATCATCAAAAACAACAAAAATTTGCATCTCATTTCTAGGCATACTCACATTCATCAATAGAGAGCTCTTCTCGCACCTCATCTTCATATTCACCAAAATCAATCCATCAAAAATACAAAAATACATCGATGCATTAAAGCATTGCATCCATACATCGCATATTTGTGGTCGTATAGGTCAAAGGCACCATAGGTTGTAATTGCTCTGCTAGTCCATCTTGTTCCACACTGTTCCATTTTACAAAAACAACAAAAACACCATGCATTGTTTTTACCACACTAGAGTCAGTGGTCTTTTAATGTATCAAGAGTTTTCGTGATTCAGTCATCCTTTTGCTCTTTAGCCATGTAATGTATCAAGTCAAACAGATTTTACGAAGGTAGAGTTACACTTGAAATACACCTTGTTACGTAGCATCCCAACACAAATTAAAACACATAAAAATTCCCAAGTTGTGTAAACGAAAGATGAAACCTGCACAGTAATCCAGGTCACCATAAGCGAAACGGTTATCTTGCTCATCCCCCTGTGCGAATGACCCCAAGAATGCTGAGAGTTGGCAAAAGGACAAGCACCCTCCCTACCCAATTCCCTAAGAATCCCTAGTCCTCAAATAGTTGCAAAACATCAAAAAATTTGCAAAAAGTCAAAACATCAAAATTTGACATCCTAACAGTGCACACATCAAAAGGCACAAACAATAGTGATTATCGTCACTCCATATCCCCAATCCCTTGCTCAAAAGAAAAACAAATCAAAATAAACAGTGATCTTATCACTACAAACGAGCAAGTATCCCAATACAATTGAAGAAAAGAAGGGAGTTGAACTTGAATCCCTGGAACTCTCAGCATTCCAACAGGTCATGAGGCAAGCCTCAGTACCGGTTTGGTTGATAGCCTATCGGTCACTGGTGGTAAACTTCTCGCATGACGATATATCTATCACATTAACTTGTGTACAGATCAATATTTGCATGTGGATGAGCTAGCTTATGGTATCCTGGATAACACCGCAGATTAATCTAACTAAATACAACAAAGGAGTTAGTGGAGCTAATTAGGTGATCCTCAATATAGGTTCGGTTGAAAGCCCATCTGGCACTGGCGGTATCCTGACAAATACCACATAAATGAACTCAATTGCACACACAGGGATGTGAAATAGCTTGGTCAAAAAAACAAGTCCGATTCATACCTTGTTCAAAAGTCTTGTAAGATAAAGTACAGTCATGGCTAGTAAGTTAAAACCGTCTGAGTCTCAAAAAACCTTGGATACATTTCTAAACCAACTGCGCTACTTTTCATCCTTACAATACCATCAGAAAATACAAAAAAAAAAAAAAACACATGTATACATACAAAGTCATGCATCAAAGCAATCGCCTAAAAAGACAAAATAATAGAGTTCTAAACAGTCTATGGTGCCATAGCCAAACACCACAAAGTCCATCCATCCATTTCATTTCTATATATCACATACATTTGCATTCATCACAACATATGCATCCATCAAAATAAATCAACATACAACAATCGCATTTATTATACCATATGCATCCATCAATGCATCCATCAATATAAAATAGCATGCATCCATCAACATCAATCATTATGCATACCATAATATCATGACATATACACAAAGAAAGAAAATCAAAACAACAAAAACATCATAACAATGCAACACAAAAACCATAGCAATAAGTTGCCGGACACGAGTGCTCTTGCACTTAACCTCTTGGCATAGAAAATCGATGTCGGGGCTCAAATTATCACTCTCCCACTTCCCCAAGAAGGCTACCATAGCCGGACCGCTCCACGGGAAGACGAGTTTTTGATGATTTCACCCCATTATGGCATCACCAAAAGGGTTAACACCCACCAAAAATAGGTCCAAATGTCGGGAAATTGCACGTGCTTAAATGGTAAAACATCTAAAGGCACCCTAACCTAAGTCATCTTGGGTCAAGCGACTCGTCGCTTTTCTCACGAAGGTCATTCCCTCATCGATTCGTCGCTTGAGGGGGTAGTCACACTTAGTCACCAATCAACAAACACACACCCAATCAGGGCAATGGCATGCATTCAAAGAATCATTGACAAAGACAATCACGCTCCTGCTTGGGGCAGTAAACAAGCAATCATTAAATTGATCAAACACTTGGCATTCCCGAAGCATGAACACAAGGTTCCCTCTATGGACAAAAGGTTACGCCCTTTGCCTAATCATGACTGATCAATGTCCAAGCTCAAGTCACACCTCACCAAAATAGGTTAACACTTGAAATCAAATTCCTTAGCTCGTCAAAAGCAAGGATTCAAGAATGCATGCCCTTTCCATACTTGGGGCATCAAAAGTTGGTTAGGTTACCAAGAAACCCTAATCATTAGTGCTTTGGTCATCTATTTTTGCTCAGCACTGCGTCACCCGCAGCGCTTCCCAAAAAGGGGCATCTATAGACACCAAAACAGCACCAATCCGATTAAGTGACTACAAACACTGATCGCATTGATATACACAACTTTCAGGGCAGCCCTCAGAGGTCAAACAGTGGTCCTAGCCACTCACATTGCAGTTTAGAAGGTCAGAAAGTAAACGGAATAAAGATGGTCGTTTTAGCGAGCCTTCACAAAAACAAAGTCAAAACAAGTCTTCACAAAAACAAAGCAAGAACAAATCTTAAGCAAACTTCAAATCGTGGCAAACTTTAGGAGCAAAGGAAGTTCGGCCTTAGGCGTCACGAAATCGTGACACTTCAGGCTCGAGGGAACCTCGCCAAGTGTCACGATTTCGTGACACTTCGAGCTCGAGGGAGAACCTCGCCTAAGTGTTGCGATTTCGTGACACTTCGGGGCTCGAGGGGGAACCTCGCCCGAAGTGTCACGATTTCGTGACACTTAGAGCTCGAGGGAACCTCCCGAAGTGTCACGATTGCGACACTCGGGCTCGAGGGGAACCTCGCCCGAAGTGTCACGATTTTGCGACACTTCAGGGCTCGAGGGGAACCTTGCCCGAAGTGTCACGATATCGCGATGTCGTGATATCGCGACACTTCGGGGCTCAAAGGGGAGCCTTGCCCGAAGTGTCGTGATATCGCGACGTCGCGATATCGCGACACTTCGGGGCTCAAAGGGGAGCCTTGCCCGAAGTGTCGCGATATCGCGACGTCGCGATATCGCGACACTTCGGCGTTTAAAGGCGGACTTCAGCAGACTTGCATCAATCAAAGGCGGACTTCGGCATTGACCAAGAAGAAGCAAGCATTAACACGACTCAGTGACCGTTGGGCACATGGCAGTCAGAGACAGTCATTTATGGCTTTTGCTTGTGCATGCGCGCGTAGGTGGGCCGATTGACAGTTAGCGGACTGTTGCCAGAGCAGTCACGTAGGCCCTAATCAAGGCGGAGTCTCTTCTCGGTTGAGAAGGCATGACCGCCACGTGGCACCCCTGCGTGCCCCTTTCAGAGAGAGACCCCGTGGGTCTATAAAAGCGATGAACTTTCCCGTTCACAGGAGGTTAACGAGCATTTTTCTCAGAGAACGAAGTGCTATAACAACCCAGACCCGATCATATTCCCTTGGATTTCAATCTTCTGCACCTGTAATTTCCTTCACGAGGGAGGTTATCGGTGGCTTTCCAGAAGCATAAATCTGATCTTAATATCCGACAGTGGATCACAATATCCCACTAATTCGACGACAACTCAACACAGTAGATTTTGGGCCCTTCCTTAGTGGATTGGCACCAAAACTAAGTTCTAACAGGGGCGGCCCGTTTGGGCACCCCACGTCTTTTTGATAGCTTCATATTGATTTATTCTGTATAGCATGTTTATCGTACGATTAAACTTTACGCTGTTTACGTAGTTCATGATCTGGATTTCAAAAAATGGTTATCACGTATCATCAGGTTTAAATAGTTTATCGATTGTTTATTTTATCACTGCGTGCTTATCCTGCATTAACGATTATCTTGCATTGCGTGTTTAAGATATATATATCGAATATTATTATGCTCTGGATTGCAAAAAATATCTGTTTAAATAGTTTATCGAATTCAAAGGTTCTGTCCTTTTAGTACAGGTGTTACTAACGTTTTTTATGTTTTTATTTTGTATGCAGGTTTTCAACAAAGATAGGAGCGGGAGAAGCAAAGAATCACCTACAATAGCGGCGGCGACGTTTTAATCCGCCCATCTCACGTGTGGGCACGCGGAAGAGGGATTATTAGTCGTGACAAGAAATGCATCTGACTCTCTTATCCCTTAAAAAGGAAGGAGACGTATTGTAACACAGTTTGTAAAGCGTATCAATAAAAGAGATTACCCTATTTTTTATTGCTTTTATCTTGTGTCGATTTGCATATGTTGTTTCTTGTTCTTGTGGTATAATATTCCTTTTTATTTCCGGAATCTCGTGCTTTCAATAGGAATTCTATAATATTTAAATATGCATGTACTATACTATAGAAGTAGTTACATGTTTGGTTAGAGGTTTTATGCCTGAAATAGGAATTCTATATATTTAAATATGTATTATTTTATAAAGGAAACCATCGAAGCATTGAGTTCTAACATGTGGCATTAGAATAGGTAGAAGGAAGAAAAACTCCCCTTTGATCCTCCTCCAACTTTGATATAAAGAAGCTATAAAGTACACTCTGCTTGCAAAATTATATTTAAGTGTAAAATTAACCTATGTAAGATTATTTAAGACAAACATCAAAAGAGAGGTAATAATTTGTGTGATACAAAAATCCATGGTGGATTCAAAGGTATTAGGGTGAAAAACATCTTCCAAATACTAGAGTGGAAAAAAGAATCAAGTAGTAAAAAGGGTCTCAACCTTATCAAAAGGACTAGTAAGGTCATAATCTACGAACAACAACAAAGTCATCTTTAGCAAGAAGAAAAACAAGGTTATAATATCCTCCATAGAATCAAACTGTCTATTCAAAAAGGAATGTACGAATACATTGAAGGTTAATTAAGAATTACCCTTCAAAAGACACATAGGAATACTTCAAAAGGAGAATCATTACATTCTAATGAAACACAAATAACATTGGATATATTTATTGCCTCAATTTTAGAGTCATTTACTAATAAATCATCAAGTGGTCATTGAAACCTCTACAAGACTACAATAAAATCACTAAAGAAAGTAGATTTTGATTGCCTGATAGAATTCAATTGGTGCATTGTCCACATGAAATAGTTTTCCTTCAAACGCATGAGTCATATCTCTCAAGAGAAAAATATTATGTTCTAAAGGAACGCAAGGAACCTGTGAGTACGTAGAAGGGTGACAAAGACATTTCAAAAAAGAATAATTAGTCCAATAAGAAGAAATTGAATTGGAACAAATACGTAATGGGTGTTCATATGTAAAGGTGTGGATTTTACATTAATTTAAACTTTAAAAATATTCAAATCCTATGAATGATTAAATTTGTGAAATAACGCATTCAAATAGCAAAAATCCAACTCCAAAAAAATAAGAGCTCATAAAGTTATTGTCGAGAAGATTAATAAAATACCAAAATGATACAAGAAAACTCAAAACATCCAAGAAGAGCTCATGTTTGGTAACAATGTGGAAAATGCACTTCAACAACAAGATATCCATTCAAAAACTAAAATTGTAATGTTGCTTATAAAAAATAAGCAATGGAATGCAAGCTTATATACATTTAAATAATAGAAAGTGATCCAAAAAACTCTAACTAGGTGCGAAAAAGAGTATTACAAAAGTAGTTAGACTGTTGAACATCAAAAAATATTCATTGCTATCTTCGTGTGTTTCGTTCACAATAAATTGATTGAATCTTAGCACACAAAAAAAGTATTCGACATAAATAAAAAATAACATTATCAAGTAGATAGAGTATTTTAAAATCATGAAGTATATAGAATATTCCACCATTATGCAAATATTGAATGGTCTATGAAGAGGAGCAAACTATATATGAAGAGATTGAGAAGACTTAAATTCAAGAAGACAAGTGCATACAAAAGAGAAAAGCAAGAACATAAATTAATAGCACAGAACATTCAAAATAAAAAATAAGAGATAAAAGGATATTTACAATCAAAGGATTGGAAAAGTAAAACGTTATAGACATGATTAAATGTCAAGGCTACAATGACAATCAAACATTAGGAGAAATAAATAAACATCAATCCATGCAAATAAAAATCAGTAGGCTTTGATTTAAAATTTCATCAATATCACTATTTTTTGCTTTCAATTATAGAGGAATATGATCGAGTAAAAAAATTACCTTGCAAATAGTATAATTGAATGTTAGAGGAATAAATTTGGTAGATGCATTCAAACATTACAAAATATGATTTTGTGGGTCTCAAATAAAAGAAGACATCTCTATAAAAAATTAAACCAACCGAATAAAATAGATAAACATTATTGAGCCTCTTGAATGTAAAAAAAAAAAGAACAAGTATTTTTTAAGAGCATTGATAATATTTGATATTTGGAACTAGGATAAGAAACTCAAGGAGTGTGCAAAATATTTATTGGAGGAAGCTTTGTTTGATAACGGATTTGCCAAAATCAAGAAATATACATTCATAAGGGTATATGATTCAAAATATATATCTCACATTTTAAATGGTTGGGTTACTAAAATAAAATAAAATAAATCAGTTACATTTGACTAATCATAGGTATCAAGAAAGAAGAAAAGAATAAAAATTAGATATTTTTCCTACAAAGCTAGCTCCATTATTTGAAGATGAAATATTTGTTTAATCAATTATTAAAATTTAAAATATATATAATTATGTACTATTTTGTATCAATTAATTATATATTTCAAGGTGCCTACTTTGTTCCCTAAAATTAAATTGATATCCTTCAATAATTAAAAATGGAAAAACTACATTGAGATCACATTTAGGATTAAGAACTTATTCAATGTCATAATAGTTGTGAAATTGGAACTACATCTAGATCCATTTGACAAGTTTAAAAGACAATGTGTACAAAAACTAAAAAGATGTTAGGTTTATTCAATTTGGCCATGTCAATTGATCTTTGTGGACAACCATACGTATTTAAATGCACCATAGTTTGAGAATATTGATCTAATCTTAAATAAGTTTAAGATAAAGTTTTTTTTTGGAGGGGGGGAAACATCCCATAAGGGATGCCACTTTCAGGTAAGACCCAAGGAGGAAAGGGTATCAAATAAGTTTAATATTATCCTAATGAATATAGAAAAATAAATTGTAAGATCAATTGTTGGATTTAAGGTATAATTATTTCAATAAGATGGATTAATTTCTTCTAAACTTTTAGATCTATACATAGCCAAATTAAAGGCTTTGGAACAACTCTCACATCATTAAATTTAATTCATATTAATTAATAAAATATCTTCTAAGTCTCTTTCAACAAATTATCACTAGTATTCATTCTCAAATCACTTTGCCTTCTCTTGAAAAGAAAACTAAATTTTACTTTATGTGGTCTTCTACTATAGGAAGATGCTAAACTATTATAACATTATGATTTAGGACCAATGGGAAATGACATTATCATTAAGTAATATAATTTTTATTCTAACTTCAAATAATTTAATAAGAGGTATAATCGTTGAGACAACATTTTAACAATAATAATAACTAATATCACAAGTGGAAAACTTACATGTAATTATTGAGGAATATAGTCATATATATATATATATATATATATATATATATATATATATATATATATATATATATATTTAGGATGTTTTTTGAAAAAAATTGAAAAACTTGTATTAAAACATTGATCGGTTACAATTGGGATAAGATACATCCTAGCCAAAAATAATGAAAGCACATGGTTACAAGAGAAGAGGAAGATTTGCACTGGACCCAAATCTCTTGAACCAATACCAAGCTAGCTGAGAGAGCTGATAGGACAGTTACAACAACTTATCGTGAAAACACGTAGCAAAAACCAACTTCACATTTATCCGTGAAAAATCTACAAGTCACGAAATCATGACACAAGACACCTTTGACCGCAAAAAAGTCAACCTAGCACGAAATCGCGACATGTCGTGAAATCGTGACAAAAATCCAGCAGCAGCAACAACGATGCAACACATCACGAAATCGTGACAACTTTCCTCCAGCGTTAGCGATGACGTAACATGTCACAAAATTGTGACAACTTTCCTCCCTTAGCCACGATAGCGCAACATGTCACGAAATTGTGACAATTTTCCTCCCTTGGCCGCACCGGTGCAACATGTCACGAAATCATGACAACTTTCCTTCGGCGATAGCGACGGCGCAACATGTCATGAAATCATGATAACTTTCCATCCTTGGCCGTGACGGTGCAACATGTTGCGAAATCATGACAACTTCCCCTCAGCGGCAGTGACAGTGCAACATGTCACGAAATCATGACAGTTTTCCTCCAATGGCCACGATGGCACAACAGGTCACGAAATCATGACAAAAATCATACTTAGCTTTTTCATTGATCATTTGTCTTGAGGATCTTTCAACAACAACTTCCCCTCGATGGCAGCGACGGCACAACATGTCGTGATATCGTGACAACTTTCCCACATTGACCGCAATAGCGCAACATGTCGTGATATCATGACAACTTTCCCTTGGTGGCAACGATGGTGCAACATGTCGCAATATCGTGACCACTTTCCTCCCTTGGAAGTGACGGCGCAACATGTCGTAAAATCATGACAGTTTTCCTCCAATGGCCGCGATGGCGCAATAGGTCACGAAATCACGACAAAAATTATACTTAGCTTTTTCATTGATCATTTGTCTTGAGGATCTTTCAACGACAACTTCCCCTCGATAGTACCGACGGTGTAACATGTCGTGATATCGTGACAAATTTCCCACATCGATAGCAATAGCACAACATGTCGCGATATCACGACAACTTTCCCTCATTGGCCGCAATAGCACAACATGTGCGATATCATGACAACTTTCCCTTTGTTGTAGCGACGGTGCAACATGTCATGATATCACGACCACTTTCCTCCTTTGGAAGCGATGGCATAACATGTCGTGATATCGTGATAGTTTTCCTCCAATGGCCACGATGGCGCAACAGGTCACAAAATCGTGACAAAAATTATACTTAGCTTTTTCATTGATCATTTGTCTTGAGGATCTTTCAACGACAACTTCTCCTCGGCGGCAGCGACGGTGCAACATGTCACAAAATCGTGACAACTTTCCCACATTGGCTGCAATAGTGCAACATGTCACGATATCGTGACAACTTTCCCTCAATGGCATCGACGGTGCAACATGTCATGATATCGTGACCACTTTCCTCCCTTGGCTGTGATGGCATAACATGTCACAAAATCGTGACAACTTACCTCCAATGGCCACGATGGCACAACAGGTCATGAAATCATGACAAAAATCATACTTAGCTTTTTCATTGATCATTTGTCTTGAGGATATTTCAATGACAACTTCTCCTCGATGACAGCGACAGCGCAACATGTCGCAAAATTGTGACAACTTTCTCACATTGGTTGCAACAGCACAACATGTCATGATATCATGACAACTTTCCCTCGATGGCAGCAATGGTACAACATGTCACGATATCATGACAACATTTCTCCAACAACCGCGATGACACAACATGTCGTGAAATCGTGACAGCTTTTTGCCAATGGCCGCGATGGCGCAACAGGTCGCAAAATCATGACAAAAACCATACTTAGCTTTTTCATTGATCATTGTCTCAAGGATCTTTCAAGGCCCTACCTAATCACCTCATCTGCAATAGGCATGTCACTATGTAGCTGCACCCCTACCTCTTTCGCAACACCCATCTTAGCCAGGAAATCAGTCGCTTTGTCAAAATATCTGCTTACATATACGAGAATCACATCATCTAATTCCCTCCATAATTTCTTGATTTGAGAGACCAGAATCCTCAACCTCCAAGCGTTCAATGAAAATTTCCTCATGCAGTCTAGAGCTCCAACCAGAATTTGAGAATCAGATTCAAGAATTATCCTCCTGTGACCCTGAGTAACTATCCAAATAGAGGCAGATTTGATAGCAATGGCTTCTGCTTCATTATTTGTGGCTCTACCCAAACCCTGCAATTCCTAATAAAGCATTGATCCCTCATGATTTCGATAGAAAACGCCAATATCGGATCTACCCGGATTGCCCTCTGTAGCTCCATCAGTATTGATTTTAATCCAGCCTTCTAGGGGTGATTTCCAACTGATTTTGTTTTGTCCCTCTCTTTGGTCAACTCCCACTGCCATTGGTACAAGAACAACCTGAGTTTCCTCTTTAGCGTAGACGGCAATAGTTTCGGTGACTTTGCTCCAGATGACCTGCCAAACTCCATCTAACGAGGAAAAGGTTTCTCAAAAAATTATAGCGTTTCTCTCCAACCACACTTGCCACCAAATGAAGTTTAAACCAAGCTCCCACCCAATTTGAAGAGCATTGGATGTAAATCTACCCCGCTTCCATCTTTCCCAAATATTAGTCCGATTCATATCACCATGAACCTATATTTTATAATGAGAGAACCAGCGCTTCCAATTTTGATGCGTGAAAGGGCACTCAAACATCAGGTGATCAGTTGTTTCTTCGTTCTTATGGCATAAAACACATTGAGAAGGGCCGATGATTCCTCTACATCTGAGATTATCAAAAGTAATAATACCATTGTGCATAAACTGCTAAGCAAAAAATTTTACTTTCGGCCAGCCCTTAGAGTGCCAAATCTTTTGCCAATCCTCAACCAGAAAGAAATGAGGGGGAGAGTCTAGGAGGATCTTGTCATACCTGTCCTTCACTGTATAAACACCAAGGCTCCCATAGCCCCAAGCTAATTCATCCTTCTCGTCTCTCCCAGTGAGAAACCTTTCTGTCAAGATTTTGGATAATATGGGTGCCAACTTCGGGGGGATAGGAATTGGCCATTCCTCCAACCGCTTAAACTTCTTAAACCTATACTCCCCCAATTGAGAAGTATTGAAATAACTTTCAATATGGATCCAACCCAAAATTTCAATGGCAGATTTTATTGGAAGTAACTCAAGGAACTCAACAATGATGGGTGGATACTGATCCCAAGAATCAGTCCAAAAATGGGCCTTCTCCCCTCTCCCCACTTTCCAAAATAGCTGATATTTAATTACCTGAGATCCTAGCTTGAGAGACTGCCATACTAAGGATCTAGTACCACCTAGAGGGAAATGGCCCACCTCATTGAGGTTAACTTGACCCAAATATTTTCTCATGAGAATTCTACTGAATAAGGAAGTTGGTTGGGAAATACACCTCCAGTACAACTTTCTAGCCAAGGCTTGATTATTTAACTTGGATCCTCTCAGTCCTAGTCCACATTTTACCTTATGCTGAGTGATTTTATCCCAAACCACTAAGGCCCACTTTCTTTTTCCGTTAGCTCCTTCCCACAAAAACTTCCTAGCCATCCTGTCCAACTCTTTCCAAATTGTAAGCGGGGCAGCCAGGATAGAAAATTTGTAGATTGGCATGGCTTGAATGATATACTGTAAGAACGTTAATCTGCCACCATAACTTAACCACTTGTGAGACCAGTGATTAATTATATCCTTGATACACTCCAGCATATTCCTCCAAGCGTCTAATTTCAGCCTTTTGAAGTGCAAGGGGATACCCAAGTAAACCACAGGGAAAGAAGTCCTAGTGAATCCCAAGATTTCTAAAATTCTATTCTGAAGCCTTTTTTCTAGATTAAAAAATACCACTTTGGATTTCTTATCATTAATGACCTATTGAGTATCCCTAAGATAGACATTAAGAGTATCTCTAATCGTTATAGCTTCCCTAATGCTGGCTACTCCTATAAAACCAGTGTCATCCACAAACTGTAGGTGCAATACAACTTCATCCCCCACCCTAATACCCATTAAGCTGCCTTGTTGTCTTCTCTTTGATAAAAGTCTACCAAGACCTTCAGCTAGAATGAGAAAAATATAAGGGGAATAGGGATCCCCCTGGCGCAGACCCCGTGAAGCTCCAAAAGGTTACGAAGGAAGGCCCTTGATAAGCATAGAGTAAGTCAAAGAAGAGACACAGCTCATAATCCACTTAATCCAGCCTTGAGAGAAGCCGAAGGCTACCATCATTCTAGCTAGGAGGCTCCATTCAACCCTATCATAAGCCTTTGACATATCCAATTTAATGAACATCCCTTTATTACCAGAAGTGTGCATGGAATGAATTGCTTCTTGGGCCATAACCACCCCATCCAGAATCTGTCATCCTTCAACAAAGCCTCCTTGTTCAGAGGAGATAATGTTGTGAAGAAGAGGTTTTAGGTGCTCAGCCATTACCTTTGTGAGTATTTTGTATACCACATTACATAAGGCAATAGGCCTATAATCTGAAATATGAACCCCCTCCTCCCCTTTTGGAATCAAGGTAATGAACGTGTGGTTTATAGCTTTAAGCATTCTCTTATTTTCTCTAGATTCTTCAACAACAGCCCTTACATCTTCCCCTAAGCAATCCCAGAAAGCCTAAAAAAACTCAATTGGGAAGCCATCTGGACCAGGATTTTTACCAGTGCTCATTCCAAAGACCACAATTTTCAATTCATCACTATCAATGGGTTTAAGGAGGGCCTGATTTTCATCCTTCGAAATAATAGCAGGTATGACAAAAATAACTTCATTTTGGGCCTCTACATCTTGAACTACACTTTCCTTAAAAACCTTTGAAAAATAATCCATAGCATGGGAGTGAATACCTGGAAGAGTATTGAAGGAATGACCATTCTCATCTTGAAGGGCCTCCATATTATTCATCTGTCTTCAAGCACAAGTAGTCCAATGAAAGAATTTTGTATTTCTATCCCCTTCTAATAACCAGGAAGTTCTTGCTCTCTGTTTCCAATAGATCTCCTCCTGGTTGTCAATGTCCTCAATCGCAGAATGCAAGGCATCATCCTCAAGTTTGAGCTGATCAATTATTACTCCTTCTCTAAACTATTTTTGGACTTCATCCCAGCGGGCCACCAACGGAGCTCTTTGGGTTTGGAAGTCAGATTTATTAGAATGCCTCCAATACTTCAACTGAGATTTGACATATTGAAGTTATTTGTGGATTCTAAACATAGCTCTCCCATAATCTGGGCGACCCTCTTCCCACAATTGTGGAATTTTCTCCTAAAGTTCTTCTTTCTTAAGCCATAAATTCTCAAATCTGAACGGTTTGTGATGTATCCCCATCCTAGTCTCACTTTCCAACAGAATAGGACAGTGATCAGAAACAGGGCCTACCAAAATCTGAAAATTGATAGTCCATTTTACAAACAGCTCATCTGAAAGCAAAAAGTGATCAAGCTTCACCTTCCTACTATGGGGCTCCCGCATTTTATTAGTCCAAGTGAAGTTATTGCCAGGACACTTAATGTCCACTAAGTGCAAAGCCTAGACTTGAGCAATCATGAACCGGTCCCCTGGATCCAAAAGAGGTGATCCCCCTTCCTGGTCTCTAGAAGATAATTTAGCATTAAATTCCCCCACTATAATCCAGTCTATATCTTCCCTTGATGCTCGCATGTCATGCACAGCCTTCCACTGCCACCGCTGACCCTCTAGAGTTTGAGAACCATAAAAGTTAGTGACAAGAATGAATTCTGTAGAGACATTATTCCTAAACAGGGAAGTGAGAACACCCCTCCAGGCAAGGTGTTCTATTGCAGACCATTCCAGAGAGTTCCACAGAGTAACAATCCCCCCTGAGGCACCTTGGGCAGCCACATCCATATGACCAGCACCCCTCCAAATTCTGTGGACTATTTTAGACATAAGATCCAAAGACATCTTGGTCTCTTGTAAAAACAAAAAATCAGTATTGCTATGCTCTAATAATATTTGAACAGTAGATTGATGGGTTCTGTTTTTTAAACCCCTCACATTCAAATATTGTATAATCATGGGTTACACTAGGAGCAGTAAGAGTCAATTGTCCTCACCAATCCTCCCATGATCAATTTGTCTCCCTGGGCAGCTAGCAGCTCCTTATTGGATCTTCTTCTAGCTCCCTGAGAATTACTATTTTTGGATATTTTTTCTATTTGGGTTATCCCCAAAGATGACCTTTCCCTATTTTTCTCTGCCATCCCCATGCGAACATCCTAAGAAACTATCTGCTCTTGTGTATGGACTACTAAGGCACCATAACACACTGGTTGTGATACCTCAAAGGGATCAACTATCTACTGAATGATAGGAGAAGATGAGAGGGGGATTTGCCCAGGAAAAATAGAGGATTCTTTGAAACCCTCCAAGCCCTCCATATAGTGATCCTCATCATCAACCAATGACTTAAAAATCTCATACCTATTAGCAGGCCTGAGATGATATTGCTCCTTTCCCTTCTCTTTCTTTGTTCGTCTTTTTCTTCTGGGCTATTCAAAACCCTCTCTCTGAACTTCCTGGCCCTGACTGGTGCTAATAGAATATTTATTGGGTGCAGCCTTATCTTCTTTAGTCAATTTTGGCACTCCTAAGGAGGCCTCTATATTGGCATTCATATTAAGAGGACAGAAACGGGCCAAATGTCCATGCTTATGGAAAACCTGACATCTAAATGGTAGGGCCTCGTAGTCCAACTCTTGAATCCAGGAAAGACCTGCTAGTTCAATTTCCAACTCTATCAACAAAGGCTGGCTCAGATTCATCTCCACACATATGCGAGCATACACCACCATGCTCCCTTCAACAGTGTCTCTAGCAACACCCAGATGTCCACCAATCAAATTGGCAATCATTGCCAGTACCTGCTCACCCCAGAATTCCATTGGAAGAGCATATAATTGAATCCACACTGGGACAGTAGTAGGTTCAACACGAGGATCGAAACCTACCCTCCAAGGTTGAACAAAAAGCCCTGTTAGGCCATGGTTTTTCCTCTCCAACTCAAAAGCCTTATTTCTATCGGCCAGAGCCGAGAAGCTAACAATAAAATAACCATTACTAATAAACCATAATGAAAACTCACCGTGGGGTTCCCAGTTCTGGCGAATCCAAGAATATAGAAAGCTTAGGGCAGGGCGAATACCCATAAACTTGCATATTAAATCATGTCTAGCTCTATAGAGGATAGACTCCACCATGCTGGGATCAATGACAATTTTTGGCCTGGAATTGGCCTGTAGTAAACAACCATTCACATGTCGTGCTGAAGACCTATTCCTAGCAATCGTGAAGAGCTTTCTATATGCCATATTTTGGGCTTCGACATTCTTCAGAGGAGAATATTCTTTAAACAAATCAGCAAAAGAGCTAGTACTTCGTGGAGGAGTCCCCATTGGACCGTCTTGGGGCACCGATCAAACCTTCAGAACCATCGTACCCCAAAGACACCTCTGCAAGCCAGCAGAAGCCAAATTTTTTTTGAAAAACCAAAAACCCTAGTTCAGATTCAAAAATCGCCAGAGCTCATTTTCCCGCTCCTAACCATTTTCGATCATATTTTTAGGATGTTGAAAAGTGGGTCTCATGAATTGAAATTGGGTCTCGGCTAGGAGAGCTCAATGTCTTTTCCAATTGCAGTGTTCTTGCTAGGACAAAATAATATGATATATTGCACCATAGTTTTCATAAGAAATTAAATATGTAAAAGAACATAAAAGGTTTTGGATTCGCATTTAATGAATTCTCAACCTAAACCTAATTTTAAGGATTTAATAAGGGTAATTTAAGAGATGCTTTTACTTGCTTTGATCTAAATATTTTCTTTCAAGCATGGATTCCTGAATCAAGATCACAATCCATGAATCATTTTACTTCCTTAGGTCATCGTGATTGTAATAGGCCTTTACAACCTATAAATATTGAAACTTGTAAGATTAAATATATACAAAGTATTAGATTTTCTAATGGACAATTTAAACATCTATTGTTTATTCCTAAATTTAAGATCAATTTATGGTTTTGATTTTGAATTATGTCAATATTATCAAATTAGTATTTATAAATATGTTTTGTAAATGATTTCATTGGAAAGAATTGCGTTTAATTTTTCAAACATAAAGTTCACATTATTGATTTCTTTACTAAGTTTTATATGCTTGTTGAAAAACAATCTATTTGCAAATTAAATATTCATAGGACTTATATAGGAGTTGTATATGTTGAAAATGAATTCCCATAAATATATATTAGAGACAAGTTTCTAAATTTGAAGGAATATTATAATAAAAGTTTTGGTTCCTAGAATTCCCATAATCAATTAGTTTTACAATTAGCTCAAAAAATGAGAATAAATATAGAGCAAACGAATGTTAAAAGAGTGCTTTTTAATGAAAATTTATCTAAAGATGTATATCTATCTTAACCAAATATTTTTGTTAAAAGAAACAATGACCAGTTAGTTTGATGTTTAAAATAAAAACCTATTTACAATTTCAAGAAATCCCAAATAAAACTATATTTTAAAAGCAATGATTACTTTATTTCTCAAAGTTTTAATAGAAGTGAAAATGATCCTAATCTTAATATTAATAACTACAATAGTTATATTATTATAATTGTTTTGTAAATGGATGATTTGGTATTTTTTTTTATTTGTGGAAAACATCCCAAAAGGGATGCCACTTTCGGGTAAGACCCAAGGAGGTAGGGGTATCCATTCCGCAAAAAACACCCAGGACTTGGACCTGGCCTACCACCTTTGATATATTCAAGGATCAAAAAAATACACAAAACCAATTTAAAAATAAGTAAATAACAACAAAAATAATTAAAAAAATAAAAAACATGCTCCTTGAGTGTGTCAAAAACAAAAGCACAACCAAACACGCACAATAAGATAAAATAAACCACAACACAAACCACATAGAAAAACACAAGAACCACATAACAAAAAACAAACAAGACAAAAACAACAGAACACTACAAACACATAACCCAAAAAAAACATGAAAAATAAACACAACCAAAACCTTAAAAAAAATTTAAAAAAACAACCAACAACAGACAATAAAAAAAAAACAAAAAACATAGAAAACACTCACACATAAAAACATGAAATAACACAAACAAAGAGAAACCCAAGAACAAGAACGAAAAAACACAAGAACAATAACAAAAAACATAAAAAAAAAAAAAACAACAACAAAAACACATGAACAACAAAAAACAACACAAAGAACACAAAAACAAAACAAAACAAAAGAACCCACCCACCTTAAAAAACTAAACAAAAAAAACAAAAAAAGAAAAAAAAATTGAACATAACAATGACCTATCTAGACTAGAAGAATATTAAGGCAAGAATCAACAGAGGAAACAAAATAAATAATAGAATGAGCTAGGGAACTAAAAAAAACTGAATGAACCAAAGAGAAGCAAAAAAAAAAAAAAAAGCAAGAAGAAACTAGGTACCTTCAGAACTAGAGCCATCCAAATAAATGATAGAAATAAGAGCTTCCCTAATTTGAGAAGCCCACCATATAGGAGGGTGGCCATAACAAGTAAGATCACCTTTGTCCAAAGCCCAATTAGCTAAAGCATCAACACTCTTGTTTTGATCTCTGACCACATGACTGTAATCAACTTTCAAAAATCCCATCTGGATTAATTGAATCTTATCAATAATTATTTTGATTCTCTAATCCACCTTATGATTCTTAGAATGAGTCTTCAAGAGATTAATCATAAATTGAGAGTCAGACTCAACTAACACCTTTTCCCATCCAACCTTAGTAGGATGATTTGGTAATTACTTAAAGTAATTCCTCTTTGATTAATACTATTAAGACTATATTAATTGAAATTTTTAAAATGATTAATTTAGTAATGCTATATTATGACATAGAAATAGAATTTTGGAAAAAAAAATTTCTTTCTTATTTCGAAACAAAAGTATGTTTATGATTTGATCAACATATTTCATATAAAAGATGATATTTTTTTTTTTGAAGTTACAATTAAATTATTGAATGACATGAATTATCATTATATTGATTTTAATTTTTAGAGGAGACTAATTGGTTGTCTAAATTATTTGACAAATATGGGACTTGATACTAAATTTAGTGTAGATTTGATATAATTTTTTTTCAAATACCTAGTAAGCCCATTCTAAATCTACTAAATATTTTTTTGATATGCCAAAGGAAGCTTGAGTTAATTTCTTGATTATTATTTTTAATAAAAAATAATTCTAAGTGTACTTATAGATTCATATTATGTAGGACATCATAATGAATGTAAATCTAATAATTACTACTAAGAAGGATAATATTATTTTCTTGTTTTTACTAAATTTTGAATACAAAGTATAGATATTCAAAACAAAAAGACTTTCGATGATGAAAGCCAAATATCGCCTTGCATACACCCACATTTGTGTAATAGCTAACCTTTATTCTAATGTTCACATGCATGTAGAAATAATCACAGGAGAATACCACTAACGTCAAGCTATCGAGTATGAAAATAAACTATTTTTTTGTATTGAGTGCAAAAAGCAAGGGCATCTCAGAAATCAATATCCAATGCTCAAGAAAGAGTTGAAGAAGAAGGAAGGAATGGGTAGGGTAATAGACAACCGACACACTATATCTAGAAGAAGAACCAAAGTGACAAGGGCAAGCAACCAATATCCTCTCAGGCAATGACTTAGGTAGCTCCCATTCAAGTACAATTATTGTTTGCAAATCCCAATCCCTTCTTACCTCTAAATAAATTTAATACCAACATAGATGTTGAAGCTATTCACAAAGTTGAGATAGATGGTTGTGAAGTAAATACTTCTAGAGTCACTCCAAGAGAAGATGATGAAGCCCCTGCTAATATTATTCAAACAATGGATGCCACTCTAATAGAAATAAGTCCCCTACTAGGTTGGGACCATTGGGTCTTCCATTTTCTAGTGATTTTTTGAAATTCATCAATGATTCCCTCCATTCCCTTGTTCTTCAAGAATTTATTTCTTTCTCGAAAAAGGTGACAATGAGTCAAAATAAGTCAGTTGGTGATGTAGGTAGTGACAAAAATAAAGGAAGTCCAACTAGTCAATAAATAAGGTGTAATAAAACTAAGAATGATATCGCTAATGGTGTCCAACATACTATCATATTATCTCTTACAAAATAGTCAAATAGTGAAGTTCTAGTAGATGATGGAAAATGATCCAAACCTCCTCCAACCTTTGGTAGGGGAGGGGGGAAAATATTCTTCAAGGAACCATAGATAAATATCCTCTCCTGGAATGTGAGAGGCCTTAATTGGCAGTTCAAACAAATGTTTTTTAGGTAAAAGAAAATAAACCTAGTATCATTTTACCACAGGAAACTAAAACTAATATGGATAATAGTGATAAAATTACTAATTCTATGTGGAAATATAGTGTTTTCATTTATAGGCCAGCCCATGGGTCATCCAGATGCCTCATGTACTTGTGGAACCTAGATATTGTAGAAGGCAGAATCATCTCCAATTTAGAAAGAATAATCAATATTCTATTTTATAACAAAGATACCCAAGCTCAATGGATCATGTCAAACATATATGCTCCCAATGATTCAAGAGGTCGTAGGACCTTATGTGACACTTTGAGCCAAATTAGAAGCAATTTAAAAAACCATCATTGGATTCTCACAAGTGATTTCAACATCCCACTATTTTTTTCAGATAATAGAGGGAACCCCATCACATCTAGGTGCTTTGATGAATTTTTAGAGTTTGTGGAATATAATGAACTCATGGACATTAAGTTAAAAGGGATAAAATATACTTGGACCAACCAAAGAATAGGAAACTAGGTCATCCAAATGAGGCTTGATATATTCTTTGTGTCCAAGGAAGCAATCTAATTTTTTGGTGATGCCACCCTCCACTCTCTTCCAAAAATTAGATCATATCACAATCATTTAGTCCTAGAAAAAAATAGGTAAGGTTCAACCTTCCAAATATCCTTCAAATTCAAATCAATGCGGTTACAACATGAGGGGCTTAGGAACTACATTTTTGAATGGTGGAGTAAGTCTTTTTCAGGATCACCCATAGCTCAAATTGGGAAAAAAACTATGCTTTATAAAAAATTAGCTAAAGCTATGGAACACTAAAATCTTTAGGAATATTTTCAAATCCAAATGAGATATTTTTGATTAGTTGAATATCATAAAATGAGAATTTGGAACCTGATTTGAGGCAAAGAGAAAAAAGAGCTTCTGTTAGAGTATCATGACATCCTTTCTAGGGAAGATATTTTTTGGAGGTAAAAATGACATGCCCTATGGCTAAAGTAAGGTGATTCCAACACCAAATTATTCCACTCATTCACATCGAGACACAGAAGCAATAGTAAAATTAGACAATTGTGTAGAAGTGATGAGACAATAGCCTCCAACATTCATGAGATCAGGTAAGATGTGTCACACTTTAAAAATATTTTAGGACCTTGCTCTCCTTTTCAACTTCAAGAATGAATTGCACTTATACAAAATATTCCAACTCTCATATCCCAATATTTCAATGAGAGCCTCCTAAAATAATTCACCAATGATGAAATCAAAGATGCAATGTTTTCTATGTAACTAGATAAAGCTCCTAACCTTATGAATTTCCTCCTAGGTTCTGTAGCTATTCTAGATATCCAATAGAATAAATCATTACCCAAGGATGTTAACTCAACTTTTTTGGTGTTTATTCCCAAATCCCATAACACCAAATCCATGTCTGATTTCAAACCAATAGGTCTTTGCAATATATTCTATAATCTCATCTCAAAGGTCATTGCTAATAGGCTCAAAAAAACACTCCCAACCATTATAGATCATTTCCAAGGAATTTTTTTCCAATGGAGATATGTCACTAATGGTATAATAACAATCCATGAACTCATCCACTCAGTTGCCAAGAGCAAGAAACCTGGTCTTTTCTTGAAACTTGATATGAAATTTTTTTTGATCGGGTATCCTAGGAATTTTTCTTTGTTTTCATTACCAAATTTGACTTCCATGATGAGTGGATTACCCTAATTAAATAATATTTAGCTTCTACTTGGTTTTTATCTCCTTGTTAATGGTTTTGCTGTAGGTTTTTTCAAGATCTCTAGAGGTTTAAGGCAAGGGGACCCTCTCTCCATTTCTCTTCATCATTATGGTCGAATCCCTTGGGAGTTCCCTAAAACAAGTGAGCTCTCTTAGTTTCCTTTCTAGCATCAACCCATATTCAATGTCTAGGGTTGTTACTCACCAAAAATTTGTAGATGATACAATTTTCACGACCATTTCTTCTATTCTTGAAGCAAAAATAATCAAAACTATCTTAAAATTTTATGAAGAAGTTGCTGGCTAGAAAGTCAATTTTGACAAGAGCTAAATATTTTTCATAAACACCCATGTTCACAGGTAGCAAAACATAGCAATAATATTGGTATGCAGCATTTCATGTCTTCCTTCTATATATATTGGCATGCCCTTGTTTCATGGTAATATGACATATGTGATATGGAAAAATGTTATTGATAGAATTCTCAAAAAAAAAGATAGTTGGAAAAATCCCTATTGAGTTAATATTCCAAGGTAAATCTTGTCCAAGAAAGCCTCCAAAGCATCATGGTCTTCTTCATGTACGTCTTCAAAGTCTTGACCTCAATATATTATAAGATTGAGCAAATTCAAATAAAATTCCTTTGGTCTGATAATGAAAAACACAATAGACTACTGTTAGTAGCATGGGATAAATTTTAATCTAAGAAAGATAAAGGTGGACTAGGCTTCAATAAAGTTCACTAATAAACCTGAACCTATTTTCCAAACAAGGATGGAATTTCCAAAGAAGCTCAAGCATCATGGATGGATATAATCAGAGGTAAATATCTCTAGCATAATTCCTTCTTGGAAGAATTCCCCATTCCCAATGGATCTCACTTTTGGAACTCGGTCATCCATACTAGAGAAATTTTCAAAAAATACTAAATGTGGTGACTTGGATCTAGTAGGAATATTAAATTTTGGGAAGACTCTTGGCTGAAGAACCATCCTATAATAAATGAGTCAAGTATTATCATTCTGAAATCTATCATAAACCAAATTTTTGGAGATAGAGTGGCTAATTTTATTTATAAAACATCTAACTATAGGAAATGGAAAATTATTCCTACCAATAACCTTAGCAATGAACTTAAAAAAGCTACAATAAAAATATCAAAATTGCTAAGGGTATGTGTCATTCCAAGCATCCATTCCAGAGACACTCATGTCTAGAAACTTTGTGAGGGTGGTCAATTCACAATAAAAATTGCATATCACATTCAATATCCTCCAACAAAGTCATGGGCCTATGAAAATCTTACCTGGATAAAACAATTAATTTTAAAGGTGAATTTATTTTCTTGGCTTACCTCTCAAAATAAAATTTTAACTATTGATAATCTCATAAAAAGAGGCATGTATATCACCAATGGTTGTGTTCTCTATAAGTCTAATTGTGAGTAAACCTTTCATTTGTTCTTGGGATGTCCATTTTCATTTGGCATATTTAATTCCCTCTTCTATATCTTGAGCATTATGTGGGTTTATCCATCATCCCTTTGTCAATTGTTAGAATAATGGCCAAATCCCTTTTCAAATCCTCAAATAAATTTCCTTTAGTCCACTTTTCTACACCATTACCTATGGCAAGTATAGTTGGAGCATAATAACAGAGTGTTCAATTGTTTGAGAAAAAAGCCTTGGTCTATCTTCCACCGTGTCATCACTCTTGCCATGGAGAATGTCCAACTTGTTTCTACATCTGAAGTCCCTAAACCTAGCCTTAAAACTTAGTTATTTAATATTTTCAAGTTTAATTGCAATCCTTATGTTGCCTCCCGAACCCGCATTGATAGATCTATTATTAAGTGGACTCCTCCTCTGGTTGGTTGGTTAAAACTAAATTTCTATGGTACGAAAAAATGGAATCCTAGGATGGCTGGAACTGGGGGCATTATAAAAAATTATAGGGATCAAATAATCTTTGCTTATGTAGATAATATTGGAATTCAGTCCAACAACCTTGCATAAAAAAAAAGTCATGTACCAAGGTCTAATAATTATGTAGGAGTTTGATTGTGACCACATAATTGTTGAAGGTGATTCCATGCTTGTTATCAATTGGCTCAAAGGAAATAAAGTCCCACCATGGAGTGTTCACAATATTATTAATGAATGTAAAATCTTACTAGGCATATACACAAACATCATTATTCAGCACATGTATAGAGAAGAAAATAAAGCAACAAATTTGCTTTCAAATAAAGGAGTTCTGGAAAAATACCTTCACATTTAGCGATCTGACTTCCCAGTGTGACTCATGGAGGTAAACCATGGTGATGGAATTTATTTACTTTAGCAAGTATTATGGTCCAAGTAAGCCTATTGGACCCCAAATGATACTCCCTTGCCTCTATAATCACTTTCCATGTGGTATTTGATTTCTCATGAGAATTTTGATATGCAATTCAATGTCAGATCAAGTGACAGTTATGGTCTCCTAATATGTTTTTCATGGTTCTTTTTCATGGTTTGCTTATTTTTATAGTTTATCCTATTCATTTTTTGGGTTTTTTGGGTTTTTTGGGAACTGCTAGGTTTCCCTTTTTATCTTTTTAGATGGTTTGGTTGGGATTTCCTAGATGTTTTTTTGTATTGTTTGAATTTTAGTGTTGATCCTAACTAGGTTCACACCTATTTATCTCTATAAAAGGTTTTAGGTACTTTAAAAACCCCTCTATCAATAAAAAAATAATAATAAGACTTGAAATAATTAGACTTTATACTGACCAAAGTATAAAATTATATTTACAAAGAATCCAATTTTCCATCATCATTTTATAGATAATGGGTTCATGTGGATAAGTGAAAGGAACACAAATACCCACACTCAAGATTCTAGGGGATGTTTATGTGAAACCTACAAATTATATGTCTAATGTATTGATTTTGAAACACTTAGGATCTGTTGATTTTTAATCCTATCCTAAGATGCAAAGAGTTGAAGGATGAAATGCATGTGCAAATAGTGTATGCAAGAAAACAAGTCATAGATATAAATGCTTATTTATTTTTAGTGGATGCAATGAAAATAAATCATTTCTTTCCTTTTAAAGTGAGAGATCGAGAGACATGCATGCAAAAAATTAAACTATCCTAATATTGCACCTACATGCGAGTTCATTTTTATGCCTAAATATAAAAAATTAAACAAAACTTTATCTTCTATTGTAATATTTCTTTCCTTATCAAAATGTGACAAGAAATTGTTAGGACTATAAAGAGATATTTTTTACATAAAATGAGTACAAATATATAAGCATGAGACCTATATGAAAAATATGATAGGTGTCATATGAGAAGTGTCATAACATGCATAGGAAAAGTGCACATTAATTCTAAAATTCCCCTTTAATGTGCACTTTTCTAAGTACAAAATTTATGTTAGCATTCAAACATCCCTAACATAAATCCCCCTATTATATTATTTGGAATAATGTCTAGGATATTTCTCTTTGGCTCTTCAACTATGAATAATAATTATAGATCAATGGTGTATACATCTAGGTTTTTTACGTCTAGGTTAGCCTTTGTCTTAGTACCTCAAGGTCAGCCTATTCCTTGGGTTTGTTACATGTATAGATCATTGAATAGGTTCAACATAGTTATCATCCTCCCATTATGGTAAAATATTTATCTAGAATGTTTTGGTATTTACCAAAAATGCACCTTTATACAAAAATATGTGAGCCATATGGAGTGTCAGATACTACAAAAAATGCACACCAAATTACAAAAAATGTAAGTCATAGGCTAGAATCAAAATGTTGAAGAATGTGAAAGAAGAAGAATAAAAAATGTTTGAAGTGTTTATGTTTGTAGTCTTTAGAAGGTGTAAGTATCCTTATTGTAATCTTCTTATCCTATCAAAATGTATATATAACTAGTTTTTGCATCCACCAGGTGTGATAGAGAAGAATACTAGTTACTAGGTTCACTTAAATGGAGTGTCGAGTTCAACCGAAAGTGTACTCCATAATAAAAAAGACTTTGATGACCATAAAAGTATATCAAACTACCTCAAAACTCATAATGGACACCACCGTTGTGTTTGTATCAAAAAATATTTCCAACGAGTATATGCATGACTATACTTATATCTGATTGGAACCTCGATCACAAGAGAGAAACTCTATCCCTTTACATTAGGAATAAAAAATATTCATAGCATTAGAAAATATTATCCTTGGAATATTCTTGGCATCACTCTTTGGCAGAAAAAATAAAGAAGAATTAAATTTGGATTGTTCCACAACATTACAAAGTTTTCTTGTAGGCGAATATTCTAAAAATTGTGCATTTAAAATTTACAAAAAATTTAAATTCCATTTTGAAATAGTTTTTCCTCCTTGTATTTTCGAATGCAATGCTACCATGGCTTACTTCCATCAAGCATACCATGTGATAAATCACACCAAGGATGATGGATCTATAGAAGATTAGTAAACTAAACATTGCTAGAGTCTCATCAACAGTCAATGTTGTGGATAATAAATAATGATCTTAGATTTAAATATCTCCTATTACAAACAACAATCTCAGATTTAAATATCTACCGTTACAAACAATGATCTAAGATTCACCTTTTGTGAGCAACAACATCTAATATTTATCCAAATTGTACCTCTTAGATCAGTTTTCAAGGCATAAAATTGCCTATGTGCAATGGATTTCCATGGTGTCTTCAATGTATATGACCAAAGCATTTGGAATGGGATGAACGGAGATCAATTTTTCATTTTACAAATTTGCAAGCTCTTAGACAATCATTTTTTTAACATAGTAACCTGAAAGTATTCGTCTAACGCAAGCTCCTAGTTTTTGAAATCTAAGGGTAGCTCACATAGGTTTTTGCGTATATTTAGACAAACAACAAGGGTGGCCAGGTGGACCACATGTTTAACAATTGGTAATACTAGAGTGATCACTTGTCCATAGACGAGCCTTTAATATTAATTTTAGTGTCTTCGAAATGTATATCTAATGCATAGAGCTCACAAATCACTATGCGATGTGACTCGTGGATACCACTATTATGGATAATACTTCCAAACTAGAGAGAAAATATTTATGTCTGGGTGGGGTGCCTCTAGTGGATTCCTTGAAAGCACCATCGATGAGATTAAATTTCATGCAAAAAATATGGTAGGTGGGCATCGTGGAGAGGAGGGTAAAACCATAAAATCCCACAATACTCTATCCTAATAATTTGAAACATGCACCGACTTCAATGAGTGCATAATCACCACCTATTACAATAGCACATTCATGTTATAGTATATTGCATCATTTTGGTCATGTAAATGTACCACCTTTAGTACATAACTAGAGTAGGAGTTTACTTTAGAGTAAAGTTAGTTAGTTACTTCAGGTATTATAATAAATGCACGTGTCAATGTGCAAGTTGTAAATGTGAATGTAGTCTACATGTACATGAGTCTTAGGTAGAGTAAGGGCCAAAGAATCTATCTTCCTATATAAAGGCCTCATAGTGAGTTTTTTTAGTGTAGTAGTAAATATAGAGAGTGTAGTAGTAAATATAGAGAGTGTAGTAGTTAAGATATAGTGTGTATGGTATAGTTTAGTAGTATGGTACAATGTAGTCCTTTCATATCCTTTCATGGAGTTTTCATGTCCTCCATTATATAGCATTGTACTATTTTCATCACTTTTCTTAATGGCATACATAAGAGTTATTTGCAAATGTCCATCTTATTATTTTCTTGCATATTACTGTACCATTAGTTTATAGTTATCTCAAATTAGTTATCTTACATCTTGTGGTTGTACTACCTCCCATAAAAATCTAACAGTGGTATCAAAGCACAAGGTAGATCATATAATAAATAGGGTAAGCTATAAGTGAGACTGAGATAAATCCAAAAATATCATTTACATAATTTTTGGGATTACATTTAGCTAGAGTCTTTTCACAGGGTTATAGGAAAACTTGTGAAGAATAGGAATTAGCATGAATTCCATAAGATTGATAAATTAACTAGTTAAGATTCATCAACTTTAGATTTACAGTTTCTTTCATTCTAGTTTCTAACATCTTATTGCAAGAAAAAAGATTCAAGAAATTTGGGAAGCTTCCTACATAAATATAGGAAGAGTATATTCATAAGAATTATTTTAGCACTTGTAGCAATAATGAGAAGACTAAATATTTTAGAGACCTCAGGAGAGGTCCCATTACTAGAGATTGTAGACATGGAGAGTGCAGAAAAAGAAAAGGCCATAGTGACCTTACTACTAATTCAAAAGACTCCAAAGAAGAGTCCAAAAGAATATTGAAAGTTGGTAATATCCATTAAAGACTACAGATAACAGATTGAAGAAATTAGCCTAAAGAAGATTAAGAGACCCCTAGAATGTCCCATTACAAAACTCCCAATTATGGAATATTAGAGGTTGGTGATATCCATTAAATATTACATATTATAGAAGTAAAGAAGGACCAATGATTCTAGCAGCAACAATTTTTAGATATCCAATAATATCTCATTACCAATACTTCCTTAGTAGAAGGTTGTGGAAAAGGTCTCATTTGTAATACCAAAGAAGCTACAAGATTTAAGACGTTGGTGAGGTCTCAAGGAGAAACAAGAAGAAGGCTTGGAGAGTCTTATTTTAAAATTTAGGGAAGACCATTAAAGGAGTTCCTATGAGAACTCATTGGAGAAATTTACCACCAAAATTAGAACTTGAGATAATTATTACCATCTAACAACAAGCCCAAGGGAGAAGGATTTAGCAAGAATTTTTCCAAATTATGAAGGATATTGGTGAAGACCTTAATACTTTTAGAGTATTAAGAGGAAGGCCTAGATTGAAGTCAGAATTTAAAAAGGAGGTTGAAGGAGAAAGGAGCCTAAAATTACTACCAAACCTGAAAGGTTTCATGATTACCCTTGAAGGCTATAAGGCTCATATAGAGATAGGGGTTTGCTAAATCAACAACAAAATACTTAAGGGTTCTTGAAGGAAAACTCAAATGCGATTTGGGAAAAACCCTACCAAATTTTTGTGTTTCAAGAATAACATTTTAGTGCATAAATTAACTATGAAAGGGTAGCAATTATGATAGAATTACTAGCTGTAAAATATTAGGAGTTAAAGAGTCCATCCTAAATGTTAATAGAAGTCACCTACTACATATTAAAGGGTAGCAATATAGAGGAGTTATTAAGCTGTGAATTGGTGAGTTAAGGAGTTATTCAGGACAACCATGAATAGCAGCAATTCCATCTAGTTAAAGGCAAAAATAAGCTTAATATAATAATCTAGAAATCCTTCATATATAAATATCATTAGGGTAAGAAACTTGGGTGCAAATATGTTCATTAGTTGAACTTTAATTTGGGGTATTATCCAATTCTATTAAGCACCATTTTAGTTATTTACAAGTTGCATTATAGTCTTCAAAAGGAGTGTAGAAGGAGGTTTATTTTAGAGTTATTACCTACACATCAAAATAGGAATTGGATATATTTTGAAAGAAAGGAAAATATCATCGTCCTATTATCAATTTATAGCAAAGAAGACTACATTAAGTTATAGATATTACAATATGTTTAAGAGTTCTTTAATAGTTATCATTAGTGCATATTCCAAGTTACTTTGAAGGAGCAATAAGGTGAGACTACTATTGCACTATTATCTAACTTACTACTCTTAAAATTTATTATGTGCATTGGTTGTTAACTTAATCTAAAAAATAAAGAGCACAAAAGCTAATTATATCAAAGTGTATCGAGGTGCTATTTGTTGCACAAAACCTACAATATATTGTGTTCTAGAAAAGCCATGTTATAGGTTAATATTCCTCCAAGGAGTGGAGAAGAAAGTCACCTCATCAAAAGTAGAAAGAAATCTTGCAAGAAGGAGATTGGAAGATCTCAAAAATAGGTGCAAAACCAAATATTCTATTCTAACTATTGTAAAATTATTTACATTAGTTTCTTGCACCATTAGAAGGATAAGCTTGAGCATATTAAGGACACTCCAACATCCTTCAAGACTCATTACAAAGAGGTCAAGAAAAGAAACACTATTTGAGTAAGGTAAATAGGCAGAGTTTGAGCAAGTAAAGAGAGCCATCAAAGGGCTCATATTTCTCAAGAATCAAGGTGTATAAAGACACCATCTTCAACCTTTCATCAAGCATCCACAGTAGCATACACCTACAACATCAAAAGCCAACATAAGGAGCTCATTATCCATGTAAGAGGGACAACATATCAAGGTCTACACTAAGTGCCTATCATCTATTGCATTCCAACACAACACTAAGGACAACTCATTACAACAGAGAAGAAATATTTAGCATAAATGGAAGGGTATATTACCAAGGTATATTGTGGAAGAACTACCAGCTAGAAGAGCACCATATAGCCATCATCAAAGTGCCATACAACCATAAAACTAGAGCCAAATTTCAACAAGGAGAATAGCATCATCAATGACCCAAGAGAAGCATTGAAGTAAATATACAACAAAGATATAATTGGCAAGAAGCATATAAGGAATAACAAATATTGAGAAAGGTTGTATCATGCAAACAAAGAAACTATCACTTGGAAAATTTGGTAGGGCATCCATATTGTTCATAACATCTATGTAGAAAGAAAATTCCCATTCTTGAGTATTAGAAAATCATTTGAAGAGCATCCTTATCTAGCTAGAAAATAAGAAGTGTTGAAATAATATTCATAGCATTATCCAAGCACATAAGCCACATAGGTGTCATTCCAAGAAGTGTTGAAGTTACACAAGCATTACTAAATAATATAAGCCACTTGACTGTCATTTCAAAGTGTATTGAAACTACTTAATCACCTAAAGTTGGAGTCTTAGAGGAAGCATATCCATAAGGAGCAGGAAAGTGTATCCATATGCAGTGAAAGAGAAGTGGACAACATTAAAGGTTTAAAGTCAAGGTTTTCAAGAGGGTATACATGGCATTAAAGACTCACTTCCATTGTCATATGTCCACCATTGAAGGAGAGCAGTGCACAATAAGACAATACCAAGTGCTCATTATTTAGGAGTTGGATCATTATAAAGGTAAGTTTTTTACCTTAATTAAATTTATTTCATCAAGGAGTTATAAGGATTATAGTATAAGTTTGGAACACTTATATTATTTACTTTATAAATAATAACAAAATCAACCATACATTTGAAAGCAAATTTAAAGGATAATTATATACTTAAATAGTTTAATATTTGTAATTAAATACCATAGGAGATATAAGGGTTTCTACTTGGAAAATTAAAACTGTATTATTGCAAATATTACTATTTTCTAATATTCAAAATTAGGGAGTTATAAGGTATACTACACCAAACATAGTTTATTAGAATTTATAAATATTAAACTATTGGATACTAATGACTATAAAATGAAGTTAAAATTTATTTAAAGGTATCAATGTTATATAATTACACTTTTTTCATACTCATACTAAAGGGAAAAAATAAATCCAACCATAGAGAACTTTAAATTAAGTGCATAGTTCATTAGGAGAGATAAGGTGAAATAGAAATTTATTATTGTTATTTACAAAATATTACAAAATCAACTCAAAAGGTGAAATATTAATTACTAAGAAATTTATTAAGCTTATAGCTTATTCTAATCATTAGGGAGCCATAAGAATTCTATAAAACATGTCTGGAAAGGTTTTGTTAAAATAGGGTCATATAATTTAAACTAGGGGATCATAAGGTAGACTACTACAAATGATATATCAAAAGTATTCTTAAAACATAAAGAGTTAAAACTAAGTAAAATGTCTACCTCAAATAATATAATGGACAATGGTATGAACAACACTATTAGAAAGGAAAGAGCAAGTGTCATAAAATTTGGAATCAATAATTTACTTATAAATTCTGAAGGAGACTTCAACCTTACCTCAAAAAGGATTCATAGTGAAGCTTTAAAAACAACTTTGAAACCATGGAATATTATCTACATGCTTGACTCACTAAATTAATTGATAATGGAAAGAGTGGCATTCAAATTCCTTTAGAATTTAGTAGCATATTATATATGTCACTACTTACATTCAAATATTACAAGGATGAGAATGTAGAACAAAGAGGATTGATAGAGTTACATAAACTAAAAATAGAAATGGATGAGTCACACCTAGAGAAGATATTTCAATACTCATGTAGAATTGGTACTTCAAGTTCTTATAACACAAAATCTTATCATGATGCCTTAAGTGTTTTTTTAGAAGATTCTATATAGGACCTAGAAAATGATAAAAAGAACAAAGGCAAACATAAGATAATCTTTGCAAGAATCAGGTGATAGTATGTCCACCTATGAAATTACTAACTCCAAAGATGAGAATAAATAAGAAGAATAGGAGGAACCAAATCAAGGAGGCATATAGTGCAGTGTAAATTAATGATAATACAAAGGACTAAATCAAGCTGAAAAACATCTAAAGATCAAAGATCAATATTGAAGAATAAAGTCTTCAATATCTAAATAATGTAATACAGGGGGTTTTAGAGTATATTACATCATTTGGGTCATGTAAATCTACCACCTTTGGTACATAACTAGAGTAGGAGTTTAATTTAGAGTAAAGTTAGTTAGTTACTTCAAGTATTGTAATAAATACACAAGTGTCAATGTGCAAGTTGCAAATGTGCATGTAGTCCAGATGTACATGAGTCTTAAATAGAATAAGGGCCAAGGAGTCTATATTCCTATATAAAGGCCTAATAGTGAGTGTTTTCAGTGTATTATTAAGTATAGAGAGTGTAGTAGTTAAAATTTAGTGTGTGTGGTATAGTTTAGTAGTATGGTATAATGTAGTCCAAAAATATCCTTTCATAGAGTGTTCATGTCCTCCATTATATAGCATTGTACTATTTTCATCACTCTCGTTAATGGCATATTTTTGAGTTATTTCCAAATTTTCATCTTATTATTTTCTTGCATATTATTGTGCCATTATTTTATAGTTATCTCATATTAGTTATATTACATCTTGTGGTTTTACTAATTTCCATCAAAAGTTAATAGTTCCTTTGGCTAATTCAAACATACACTTCTATCTAGATGGTGGGATGTTATCGAGGCCAATGGAAGTAGAAATATGTTAAGGTAGAAGGTTGTTTGGCTCGAGAATTTGAGCACTTGAAATTATCCATATTGATAGTTGTTACTCAAGGGTTTGTGATACCATCACTCATCCTCTATGCAAAAAATAAGAAGAGGATCTCTCACCTTATAAACTATAACTGAAATTTTATGAAAAATATGCTAGCACCAGGTCATCGATGATGCAGTTCATGATGAGGATATGCAAAGTGGCATACTATAGGGTGTTATCAACCTCCTTAGTATTGGAACATACCTATGATAAAACATAGGATTTAGTGTACCTTTATGCATGCACTCACATCCAATGAGATGTATTTCTCTACGTGCTAATACTCGAGACTTAAAACAATAAAAATCTCTATGTAATTAATTTCTACCATTGATGCTACTATGCAAGAGGAGTTTTTTTATTACTACTACTCCCAAGTTGGGTGAAACAAGATGTTTGATATCACCCTTCATTACGCTCCCAAAGGTGGTTTCTTGGAAATTATTGAAGAATTATTGAGTGTGGAGCTAGTCTCAATGCAGATGCATCATCAATGATGCTATATGAGATGAATATTTAATAGAATGGCAGTGATATTTTTAAACCTGTATGGGAATTATTTAAGGTCTACTTCTTTGTCTCCATCCATAGAATACAGCTTTTCAACAACTAAATATGCATGATATCTACAACTATAGTAAATCAATGACTATGCAAAATATTCTTTGGGGTGAGGGGGTGGATTCTACTAGTCTATGTTATGGATGACCACGGGAATATCTATAAAAAATTCCCTTGAGGATAAATAATTATCCCATCATCACTAAAATTTGCATAAGTGAAAAGGACCTTTTTTAGTTTTATAGTTGGTTCTTCATATTTAAAAGGTAGGCAGACTAGTAGTGATAGAACTTCTAGGCCTTAAAGGATGTATTTCAAGGGGGGTGAATATTTCTCCATTTCTAGAGATGTTATGCACACTAATACCGTTGGCCTTGCACTCTCGAAAGATGATATTTCTTGATCAATCGATCATTTGTCAAAGATCGTTTACTGCTAGTGGTTTTAGCTTTTCTCTGATACCAATATTTTTATATTCCTTCAACACAAGACTCCACTCTCACCACAATATTTCATAATGGAAAAAGGAGCTTTTGGTTTTTTATCTAGTTAAAAATTGGAGAGCATACTCCCTAGGCTCTTGAAGAAAGAAGGAAAAAAATGAGGGGGGGATTTCCAGGAGGGAAATCCTCCCTCAATATCACAAGCTGAGGAGCTAAGAACTCTGATACCAATTGTTATGACTATAAAGAAATATTTTATACATAAAATGAGTACAAATATATAGACATAGGACTATATAAAAAATATGACAAGTTTCATAACATGCACAAGAAAAGTGCATATTAATTCTAATAGAAATTACAAGATCTACATGGTTTTTTTAATTTTAATGCCTATAATAATAGGAAATTTATATTCTTAATAAAAGGATCAATGAACATGTATGTAAATAATGAAATCTATCCTAAATATAAATAAATGCATTTGAAATTCATTACCTAAAATTTTGAAAATAGAAAGGCTAAGATTTTTCTCTTATTTACCACTCTTACAAAGAATCTAATTTCTTCAAATCCTATCTATAAGATTTCTTTGCAAGAAGACAAGAAATATTTACAAAGTGCTAAAACCAATGATATTGTGTTATGGGTCCACTAATGCAAAAAAAAAAAAAATGAACTCGTAAATACCCCTTTTATAGTCCTAAAACTAGCATGCATGATGGGGAACCAAAAATCTACAAACCCCAAATCCCAAATTTTTATTCCTTAACTTGGAATAATTTTACACAGAACTAGCCCGTAGGCATAGTTTACATTCACTATGCAATATTTGGCTCTCCATGCTCTCTCATTACATTCATTGGGTTTTTATAGAGGCCCCGACCCTCTGTAGTCTGCAATAACAATTACAGAACAATGGTCGCAGTCATTAATCTCCCGCATCTAGAAGAAATTCATGTCGCTCTCCCCGTAGCCCTCAACATGCATGATCTTGGTGTAGACTACCTCACGCTCGATGAATCTGCCTACACTACCCAGGAACTCTGAGCTTTCTCTGGAAGGAAACATAGTCCGAAACTGCCTCACATTTGGCACATCTGTTTCATGGTCTTCCGTCTCCATGGATCCTAGTGCAAACTGCCTGTCTACACTACCCAGGAACCCTAAGCTCTTCTAGAAGAAAAATAGCATAGCAAGGCCAAAATGACCCTCTGGCCTTCGAATCTAAAACCCCTACCTGTAACTATTTTCCAACCCTTCTGCATGTCTCTGCTTCCTCCTTTTATAATTTTTTGTGTGCCTCTTCATCTTCCAGCTAGTGGCTTCTCCTTATTTTTTGCCATGACTATTCAGTTCCATAACTGTAATGTCCTCTATAATTGGTGTAACGAATTTTGTTAACTATTGCATTGTCGTTCTGTAATGGCCTCTGAATATGCCACCTGTCACTCTGTAATGGCCTCCAAAAATGCCACCTATCACTCTGTAATGGCCTCTGAAAATGCAGCCTATCATGATTTCACAATATCTTCTTCTGTTAGTCTTACAATGGCACTGAGATGGGGGGGTGAATTAGTGTAGCTATTTAAAACTTAAAAACTTAACTCTTAAAGCTGAAACAAGGAGAACTTAAAACAGATAAAGTAGATATCACATGAGAGCATCACATAACACAAGATGTAACAAGGTTCACCAGTTTTGGCTACTCCTAAAAAATAGACTGCTTGGACACCCATCCAAACCTAGCCTTTGCAAAGCACCAACTTTACAAACAATTTACCAGCACCCACTAGAAGGAGAACCAACCCATAATTTATCTGCACCAATAGAAAGGAGCATCAACCCCTGATTTACCAGCACCAACTGGAAGGAGTACCAACTCCTAATTTATTTGCACCAACAGAAAGGAGCACCAACCCCTAATTTACCAGCACCAACTGGAAGGAGCACCAACCCCTAATTCCAAGCACCAACTTGGATTTCTATTTTGAATAATAGATTGACATAAATATGCCTTCACTTCTACAAGACCCTTACTGGTCTATTGCTCATCCAACCTCTCTTTCAATTCAAGAAACACATATTCCTTCCGTGCACTTTGCTGTTGCAATCTCTCAGTCGCCCTTTCTCAGCTACTCTCCCTCAGCATTTTCTTAGTTGCTCTCTCTCATCTCTACCATTCTCTCTTACAACCCTCTCCTGTATATTTCAACACTATACACTATGTCTTTTTCACTCTATCTCAGCCGTGCCTTTATATACATTCTTTTTCACAGCACTACTCAACAACCACTTTTCTCAGCACATTTATTCTTCATGCCTCATGCAGAGCTCAACCCTAACCCTAACTTACTATTAATGAAACATTCTTTTTGGCTCTGCTTGTCACTCTCTTACAGCACACTTCTCCATGCAACTGCCCTCGCGATGCATTTACTCTTTCAGTAGCGGCACTTTAATTCTTTACAACGACACTCTTTTCAATTTTGAGCTACACTTTACTTCTACGTGCAACTGCCCTTGCAGCACATTTACTCTTTTAGCAGTGGCACTTTAACTCTTTTATGGTGGCACTCTGTTCAATTCTGAGCCAAACTTTACTTCTACACGCAACTGCCCTAGCGACACATTTACTCTTTTACGGTGGCACTCTTTTCAATTCTCTTATAGCTCTAAAAATAGATCCATCGCTTTGATAGCATTTTTGTCTTCTTCTCGGCCTGTATGCATGAAAACACAACATGTCACAAAATCATGACACTTTTAGCCTCCGTACACTCTACTTGGCTTGCACCTACAAAAATAAGACATGTTGCGAAATCGTGACACTTTCACTGCTTAGAGCTCTTCTCTGTTTCTTGTCCATGAAAATGGAACATGTCATGAAATCGTGACGCTTTTGCTTCCTTGCACTCTTCTCTACTTGCACTAGCGAAAACAAGACATGTCACGAAATCGTGATACCTCTTGTTGTCGTACAGTCTTCTTTGCATGCACCAGTGAAAAAGAAGACATGTCATGAAATCATGACACCTTTCATTGTCGTACACTCTTCTTTGCATGCACCAGCAAAAACAAGACATGTCATGAAATCATGACACCTTTCACTGTCATACACTCTTCTTTGCATGCACTAGCAAAAACAAGACATGTCACGAAATCATGACACCTTTCACTGTCGTACACTCTTCTTTGCATGCACCAGAAAAAACAAGACATGTCATGAAATCACGACACCTTTCACTGTCGTACACTCTTCTTTGCATGCACCAGCGAAAATAAGACATGTCACAAAATCATGACACCTTTCACTATCGTACACTCTTCTTTGCATGCACCAGTGAAAACAAGACATGTCATGAAATCATGACACTTTTGCTGCCTTGTGCTTTTCTCTACCTTATGCCCATGAAAATGGAACATGTCGTGAAATCGTGATGTTTTCACCTTTGAGCTCTTCCTCCTTGAATTTTTTGTGAAATCATGACGCTTTTGCTTCCATGCTCTTTCATTTTGCTTCTATTGTGAAATCGTGACACTTCATCCTTCGGAGTCTTCCTCTCTACTATTGTCACAAAATCATGACATATTTTCTCCTTAGCTCTTCTCTTCTCTTCAGGTCACGAAAACACGACATGTCATGATATCACGACACTTTTTCTCTCGAGCTCTTCCTCTTGCAATATGTCACAAAATCGTGACACCTTTTCTCCTTAGCGCTTTTCTTCTCATCAGATTGTGAAAACCTGACATGTTGCAAAATCGTGACACTTTCTCCTTAGCGCTTCCTCTTGCAAATTATCATGAAATCGTGACACTTTTCCTTGCAAGATCTTTCTCTCAAACATGTCACGAAATCATGACATATTTTCATCCGTACTGCCTCTCTTTCAGATTGTCACGAAATCGTGACTCTTTTCTTTGCAAGCTCTTTCTTTCCGAATATTTCATGAAATCATGACAGTTTTCTTTTCTTGCGCATTCTCTCCGAACATGTCACAAAATTATGACAGTTTTCTTTACTTTTGCCTTGTTGCCAAACATGTGAAATCACGACAGTTTTCTTTGCTTGCGCCTTCTCTCTGAACATGTTGCGAAATCGCGACAATTTTCTTTGCTTGCGCATTCTCGCCAAATATGTCACAAAATCACGACAGTTTTCTTTGCTTGTGCCTTCTCACCAAACATGTCATGAAATCGTGACTATTTTCTTTGCTTGCGCATTCTCACCAAACATGTCACAAAATCGTGATAGTTTTCTTTGCTTGCGCCTTCTCTCCAAACATGTCGTGAAATCATGACAGTTTTCTTTGCCTACACCTTCTCTCCAAACATGTCATAAAATCATGATAGTTTTCTTTGCTTGCGCCTTCTCGCCAAACATGTCACAAACTTGTGACAGTTTTTCTACTTGCCTTCTTTGCTTCCAACATGTCGCGATATCGTGACAGTTTTTCCACTTGGCTTTTTCTCTGCCAACATGTCACGAAATCATGACAGTTTTTCCACTTGGCTTCTTTGCCTCCAACATGTCACGAAATTATGAAAGATTTTCCACCTGGCTTATTTGCCTCCAACATGTCACAAAATCATGACAGTTTTTCTTGCATGCGCTTCTTCAAACATGTCACGAAATCGTGATATTTTTGCTAGCATTTTCTCTCTCCTTCGACATGTCACGAAATCGCAACAAAAAACATGTCGCGATATCATGACAGTTTTCTTACTTATATTTTTCTTTGATCCTTTGAATCTGGGCCACTTCTGTCTTCTTGGAAATTCACTATACATTCTCTGACTACTCTGAAATCTTGTTCACTTCATCAACTGATCTATCTAATTACCTCTGCACTCCTGTCCATTGCATCAACCGATCATCTGTCTATGTTGACAAAAATGATCATACTTTGGCTACACCTTGCTCAACAATGAACTCCTATCCATTAGACTTAGGCTGCACCTTTCTCATCAATGAACTCTTGTTCATCAAATCATACTTTGGCTGCACCTTGCTCATCAATGAACTCCTGTCCATTTAACTTTGGCTGCACCTTGCTCATCAGTGAACTCCTGTCCATTGCATCAACTGATCAACTTGACTATGTTGACAACAATGACAATACTTTGGTTGAACCTTGCACATCAATCTCCCCCTTTGATATTGTTGGCAACACACGTAATTGTGTGCAATTACCTATAAATCTTCTCCCCCTTTGACAATAATACCAAAGGGTGGCTACAAAACTCCCCCTGAGTCCATGCACAACATTCTCAGGCAAAAATTATTACAGTTAGCAAAAAGCATAAACATGAGCAATATGATAAACAGATGCATAAATGCTCCCATTGAGAATTTGATCTCGATAGATAGTCAATTTTTAGATTATTATTGGTAATATGTGACCACTTCATTTCACTGTTTGACACCATCATGATAAGCATAATAGTCATTACTTAGATCTATCTTCAATTGTGTTGGCTGCTGGATCTCTATCCATTGAGACTTTGTCCTTTGTACCCTGACAATGGGCTCACATAGAATCTGCTCTAGAAAGCTCACCAAGAACTTTCCCAGATCTTATAGAATCATAAAAAGAATTGTTAGAGACTCAATATGTTCTATACTAAATGCTTAATCAATATATCAACTAAATCTCATAGAAAAATAAAGAGAATTGTTAGAGACTCAATATGTTCTATACTCGAATCTCAATCTCAGCTCAACTCAACCAATCACCTCAATGAACATCCCTTTATTACAGACCCTAGTCGAAGCATGCATCAACCAACTCTGTGTAAGCATCAAACACTGTACTCTGAGCATCAACCCTCTGTTGCTCTCAATCCACCCAGCATTGTCCTCAAATCAGCTCACAAGTTCATCAAGAAAAACTTGCTTAGTATGAACCCACAAAGAGAATTGTTAGAGACCCAATGTGATTCATCAACCTCATAGAAGCATAAAGAGAATTGTTAGAGACTCAATATGTTCTATACTTAACTCCCAATCTCAATATCAAAAGAATAAGATAGATGTAGTATGCTTTTCTCAAGAACATGAAACACAACCCAACAATTGCCACCCATGCAATAACTCATATAACAATGATACTCATGTTCTTTCCACAACCAATATCTTTTCTCAACCAATTAGGGCTTTAAAAACAATGCTTATTGACAAGGTTTAACCAACATCATTCAACTCAAGATTAACCTTGAAGCATTCAACCAATCACGACATGAAAAGGAAACTAGTAGACATCATTTTCCTTCCAAAGGTATTTGAACAAAATAGCCACCAACATAAATCATCAATGCAAAGAATAACTTGCTCAAATTAATCTCAATGGTGTAATCCCAAATCATGTATCAATTAAAGCATTAACTTGATCAAAACAACCTCTATGAAAGCAACTCAACCATTCATCACCAGGCTGGAGATCATCTGGCTGCTCATTATAAACCTCTTCTTCAATATTCCCATTCAAAACGCTGATTTCACATCTATCAACAAAATTGACAAGTGACTCACACTTGTATCAACTTTTGTCCAATGATTTACCGACACTGCAATTCCACTGTCAACTCTGTGCAGGCACCAAACACTGTACCACTGCACAACCAAATCCCTTTTTAAATTTACAACCTGATCTGAGTTTTCTATAGTTACTGTAGATCACACCTTACTTTCAACTGTACAAATCAAGAGAAGACCTTTTGTCAAAAACTTTATGTCCGACCATAGTGCACCTTACTCAGCCTCATACTTCTTAACCTTGGATTGGCATTTTATCAAAAGTTAAAATGAAACTGTCTGTGAATTAACTATATTCACCAAGGCATCATGAAAGATCTAACACTCTTCACATCAAAGCGTAGAAAAAATACAAGCTGCTTTTATCAAAACACAAATACGTAGCTAGGGCAAGCATTCTTTCATTAAACAAAAACAATCTAAACTGTTATAATCCATAGCTATGAACAGTGGCAGTAAGAACCATCAATAGAACAACAATGACATAAGCAATACTACCAATGGTGATGATTCTCAATTCAATCACTACCCTTCACGACACTACCACAAACAACTGTATGAACAGAAAACACACTTGACAACTGAAACAACAATAACCCGACTACTTGCCTTTCATCCTCAGATAACCAAACAAATACATAGGAGCATTTTAAAATAAGACTTTAATATCACTCCCCCTGAGGATGTGCCACTTGGAGTGGCTTAGTGCAATAGCGAAGTAGTCTCCTTCAGTCCAAGGAGACATGATCCCTTTTCTTCTGTCTTTCTCCAGACTTCCTTGAACTTGGGCTTGATTTTTTCAACTACATCCTTGTTTTGTGCCTTTTTTGTGAACTTGAACATTCTTCTTGCGCAGTTGTTTCTTGTGCATCCTTGATGGTTTATTATTTTCTTTTATTTTATGCACATGATAAGTTCTCTGCCTGTGTTGCATTCTTTGCGTCTGATGAAATCTATGGTCTTGACTTAGATTAGATACAGACGTGCTCAGACAAAACCTTACTATGTGCCCATGACCATTACATTTAAAGCATTGCACATGATATGTCCCCTTTCTGTGTTGCACCCTTTGTGTATGATGACATCTATGGTTCTGCCTTAGATTGGATACAGAAGTGCTTGGACAAAACCTTGCTATGTACCCATGGCCATTACATTTAAAACATTGCATAGGGTGTTCACTCAGGAAAGCAGATGAGTTTTCATTAGCATGACTTTTTGATCTATTGTTCAGTTCACAATAAATTGCCTTGTGACAATAGCAGTTGCATTTAGAAAAATAGCCATTAAAAGTATTATTATTAAAAAGAGTGAGAGTAAGAGAACATCTTTTACTGTGGTTGCTTTGTTGTAGATCTTCTTTGATATTTTCTTCCTTTTGAAGATTCAGCTTCAGACTTTTCTTGCTTCGATCCTTCAATAGTGGGCTTATTCTTTTTTGTACTTTTGGAAGATGACGGTTTTTTAGCTTCATATCCAAGACCAAATTTAACCGTGGAGCTTCTTTGTTGCTTTATCATTTTATCTAGCAACTCTGTGCTCTTCTCATATTTGAGATTTACATTGGCCTCTTCTAGTTGTTTCTTCAATGGAACAATCTCTTCTTCTTGCTGGCAGCAAATAGTCTCTTTCTCATTGATTTGAGACCTGAGAGTATCTTCAATCCTTTTGAACTGTTCTACTTGCAGCTTTAGATCAACAATAAATTTGTTAGATTCTTCTTCACTTTTTTTGCATACATCATCTTCATCATCCAGGTGTGTCTTCAAGGCTTCTTCTGATTTATTGGCCTTTTGAACTTGTAGGAAGAGATCTTCAATCTCATCCCCATATTCTTCTAACTTCTTGGACATTATTTTTTTCTTTTTCCTCTCTATACTCAATTCTTCAAGTGTGGCTATCAACTCACCTTCTAGATCTACTTCAAAATCCACTTCTTCTACCTTCTCTAGTTCAGTTTTCTCTTCCACAAGAACTGAAACTAGCTGAGATGCCTTTTTGGAGGAGGATCTATTCTTCTTACCCATTGTGTACTAATCCAAGATCAACCTTAGATGATTTAGCCTATTCAGGAACTTGGCTCTGATACTAATTGTTAGTATTACAATGGCACTGAGAGGGGGGGTGAATCAGTGTAGCTATTTAAAACTTAAAAACTTAACTCTTAAAGCTAAAGCAAGGAGAACTTAAAATAGATAAAGTAGATATCACATGATAGCATAACATAACACAAGATGTAATGAGGTTCACTAGTTTTGGCTACTCCTCAAAAATAGACTGCTTGGACACCCATCCAAATCCAGCCTTTGCAAAGCACAAAATTTACAAACAATTTACCAGCACCCACTGGAAGGAGCACCAACCCGTAATTTATCTGCACCAATAGAAAGGAGCACCAACCCCTGATTTAATAGCATAAACTCCTAATTTATCTGCACCAATAGAAAGGAGCACCAACCCCTAATTTACCAGCACCAACTGGAAGGAGCACCAACCCCTGATTCCAAGCACCAACTTGGATTTCTATTTTGAATAATAGATTGACATAAATATGCCTTCACTTCTACAAGACCCTTACTGGTCTATTGCTCATCCAACCTCTCTTTCAATTCAAAAAACACATTCCTTCCGAGCACTTTTCTACTGCACTCTCTCAGTCGCTCTTTCTCAGCTGCTCTCCCTCAGCATTTTCTCAGCTGCTCTCTCTCAGCTCTACCATTCTCTCTTACAGCCTTCTCTTGTATATTTCAACACTATACACTATGTATTTTTCACTCTATCTCAGCCATGCCTTTATATATAATATTTTTCACAGCACTACTCAACAACCACTTTTCTCAGCACATTTATTCTTCATGCCTCGTGTAGAGCTCAACCCTAACCCTAACTTACTGTTAATGAAACATTCTTTTTGGCTATTCTTGTCACTCTCTTACAGCACACTTCTCCATGCAACTGCCCTCGTGGCACATTTACTCTTTCAACAGCGACACTTTAATTCTTTACGGTGGCACTCTTTTCAATTTTGAGCTGCACTTTACTTCTGCGCGCAACTGCCCTCGTGGCACATTTACTCTTTTAGCAGCGACACTTTAACTCTTTTACGGTGGCACTCTGTTCAATTCTGAGCCAAACTTTACTTCTACATGCAACTGCCCTAGCGACACATTTACTCTTTTACGGCGGCACTCTTTTCAATTCTCTTATAGCTCTAAAAATAGATCCGCCACTCTGACAGCCTTTTTGTCTTCTTCTTGGCCTGTATGCACGAAAACACATGTCACAAAATCACGACACTTTTAGCCTCCATACACTCTACTTGGCTTGCACCTGCGAAAACAAAACATGTTGTAAAATCGTGACATTTTTGCTGCCTAGAGCTCTTCTCTGTCTCTTGTTCACAAAAATGGAACGTGTCACAAAATTGTGACACTTTCGCTTCCTTGCACTCTTCTCTTCTTGCACTAGCGAAAACAAGACATGTCATGAAATCGTGACACCTCTCATTACCGTACACTCTTCTTTGCATGCACCAACAAAAATAATATATGTCACAAAATCATGACACCTTTCGCTGCTGTACACTCTTCTTTGCATGCACCAACAAAAATAAGACATGTCATGAAATCACGACACATTTCACTGCTGTACACTCTTATTTGCATGCACCAGTGAAAACAAGACATGTCACAAAATTGTGACACCTTTTTCTACCATACACTCTTCTTTGCATGCACCAATGAAAACAAGACATGTCGCGAAATCGTGACACCTTTAACTATCGTACACTCTTTTTTGTATGCACCAATGAAAACAAGACCTGTCATGAAATCGTGACACCTATCGCTGCCGTACACTCTTCTTTGCATGCACCAATGAAAACAAGACATGTCATGAAATCATGACACCTTTCACTATCGTACACTCTTCTTTGCATGCACCAGCGAAAACAAGACATGTCACAAAATCATGACACTTTCACTGCCTTGTGCTTTTCTCTGCCTTACACCCACGAAAATAGAACATGTCATGAAATCATGACGCTTTCACCTCTGAGCTCTTCCTCCTTGAATTTGTCATGAAATTGTTATGCTTTTTCTTCTATGCTCTTTCGTTTTGCTTTTGTCATGAAATCGCAACACTTCATCCTTTGGAGTCTTCCTCTCTACTGTTGTTGTGAAATCACGACATATTTTCTCCTTAGCTCTTCTCTTCTCTTTAGGTCGTGAAAACACGACACGTCGTGATATCGTGACACTTTTTCTCTCAAGCTCTTCCTCTTGCAATATTTCGTGAAATTGCGACACCTTTTCTCCTTAGTGCTTTTCTTCTCATTGGATCGCGAAAACCCAACATGTCGTGAAATCATGACACTTTTTATCCTTAGCACTTCCTCTTACAAATTGTCACAAAATCACGACACTTTTCCTTGCAAGCTCTTTCTCTCAAACATGTCACAAAATCGTGACATATTTTTTTCCATACTGCCTCTCTTGCAGATTATCGCAAAATCATGACACTTTTCTTTGCAAGCTCTTTCTTTCCGAACATGTCACAAAATCGTGACAATTTTCTTTGCTTGCACCTTCTCTTCGAACATGTCGTGAAATTGCGACAATTTTCTTTGCTTGCGCCTTCTCGCCAAACATGTCACGAAATCACGATAGTTTTCTTTGCTTGTGCCTTGTCTCCAAACATGTCACAAAATTGCGATAGTTTTCTTTGCTTGCGCATTCTCGCCAAACATGTCACGAAATCATGACAGTTTTCTTTGCTTGCGTCTTCTTGCCAAACATGTCATGAAATCATGATAGTTTTCTTTGCTTGCACATTCTCACCAAACATGTCACGAAATCGTGACAGTTTTCTTTGCTTGTGCCTTCTCGCCAAACATGTCACAAAATCATGACAGTTTTCTTTGCCTGCGCCTTCTCTCCAAACATGTCATGAAATCACGATAGTTTTCTTTGCTTGAACCTTCTCGCCAAACATGTCGTAAAATCATGATAGTTTTTCTACTTGCCTTCTTTGCTTCCAACATGTCGCGATATCGTGACAGTTTTTCCACTTGGCTTTTTCTCTGCCAACATGTCACAAAATCGTGACAGTTTTTCCACTTGGCTTCTTTGCCTCCAACATGTCATGAAATCGTGACAATTTTCCACTTTGCTTCTTTGCCTCCAACATGTTGCGAAATCATGATAGTTTTTCTTGCATACACTTCTTCTTCAAACATGTCACAAAATCACGACAGTTTTGCCAGCATTTTCTCTCTCCTTCGATATTTCACAAAATTGCAATAGAAAACATGTCACGATATCGTGACAGTTTTCTTACTTATCTTTTTCTTTGATCCTTTGAATCTGGGCCACTTCTATATTCTTGGAAATTTACTATACATGCTCTGATTGCTCTAAAATCTTATTCACTTCATCAACCGATCTATCTAATGACCTCTGCACTCCTATCCATTACATCAACCGATCCTCTATCTGTGTTGACAACAATGATCATACTTGGCTGCACCTTGCTCAACAATTAACTCCTATCCATTATACTTTGGTTGCACCTTTCTCATCAATGAACTTCTGTTCATAAAATCATACTTTGGCTGCACCTTGCTCATCAATGAACTCCTAACCATTTAACTTTGGCTGCACCTTGCTCATCAGTGAACTCATGTCCATTACATCAACTGATCAACCTGACTATGTTGACAACAATGACAATACTTTGGTTGCACGTTGCACATCATCTTCCTCTACCTCTTCCTCTTCTCTTCTGGTCGTGATATTGCGACATGTCATGATATCATGAAATTTTTTCTCCATCGCCTTCTCTCTCCTCTTCGGGTCGTGAAAACCTGACATGTCGCGATATCGTGACATCTTTCCTCTCTTGCTCATCCTTTTCTCTTTCGATCGCGATATCACGACATGTCATGATATTGTGACATTTTTCTTCGTTGCCTCCTTTCTCTTCTTTAGGTCACAAAAATGCGATATGTCACAAAATCGTGACATCTTCTCCTTTGGCTTCTTCTTTGTCTTCTGGTCACGAAAATGCGACATGTCGCAAAATAACGACATTTTTCTCCCTTGGCTTCTTCTTCGCCTTCTGGTTGTGAAAATGTGACATGTTGCGAAATCACGACATTCTCCTCCCTTGGCTTCTTCTTCACCTTCTGGTCAGAAAAATGTGACATGTCGCAAAATCGTGACATTCCCATCACTTGGCTTCTTCTTCGCCTTCTGGTCACAAAAATGCGACATGTCATGAAATCATGACATTTTTCTCCCTTGCACCTTTTCTCATCCTTCGGTCATGATAACGTGACATGTCACGATATCGCAACATCTTTTTGACTTGCGCCTCTTCTCCTCTTTGGGTCGCAATAACATGACATGTCGCGATATCGCAACATCTTTTCCTCTCGCCTTCTCCTTCTTCTTTGGGTCACGATAACACGACATGTCATGATATCGTGACATCTTCTCTTTTGCTTTCTCTCTCCTATTTTTGGTCATGATATCGTGACACTTTTTCTATCGCGATATCGCGATAGTTTTCCTCCTTGCCTTCTCCTTTCTTCTTTTTTGATCATGATTTCATGACATGTCACGATATCGTGACATTTTCCTTCTTCACCTTCTCTTTCCTCTTTTGGTCACGATTTCATGACATGTCACGAAATCACGACATCTTCTTTCCTTAGCCAATTTTTTGAAAATGGATCTGCTACCAGTGGATGCTCCTACATCAGACACCCGGGGTTGATGGAGAAGTGACCTTCACTTTTGGGCTATTCGGTCATCGCCTTCTACAACATCTCCAAACGTGCACCTGCCTCTACAGTCCGCTTCAACTCCGTCTTCTGGCCATCAAAATAATTTTTGCCCTCTACCAAACAGGTTCTAGTACTACTGCACACCTTTTTGTCCATTGTCTTCAATGGCTTCAACTTGTGGCATACTCCATCTTCTCTTCCACCAGTTATTTCACCCTGGCCTCTACTTCTTAGTTGATCCTCATGCCTTCTACGTAGCTCCTCTCGTAGGGCTTTCACTTGCCTCTGCAAATCTCTTCTGAGTAGCTCCTCTTGCAGGGCTTGCACTTGCCTCTGCAAAGATCTGAACATCTGTAACTATGAATCTTCAGATCTCATATCTCTCCCACCACCATGGTTTTTTCATGGAGGTATTCTTCTGCACTTTCTTCTCACAAGCCCTTCCATAGATCCTGGTGCAAACTACCTCACTTTCGGTGATCTGCTTGCACACTCAAGAAATTTCGGCTCTGATACCACTTGATGGGGAACCAAAAATCTACAAACCCCAAATCCCAAATTTTTATTCCTTAACTTGGAATAATTTTACATAGAACTAGCCCATAAGTGTAGTTTACATTCACTATGCAATTTTTGGCTCTTCGTGCTCTCTCATTACCTTCACTGGGTTTTTATAGAGGCCTTGACCCTCTACAGTTTGCAATAAAAATTACAGAACAATTGCTGCAACCATTAATCTCTTGCATCTGGAAGAAATTCATGTCACTCTCCCTGCATCCCTCAACATGCATGATCCTAGTGTAGACTGCCTCACGCTCAAAAAATCTGCCTACACTACCCAAGAACTCTGAGATTTCTCTGGAAGGAAACATAGTCTGAAACTGCCTCACATTCGGTGCATCTGTTTCGTAGTCTTCCGTCTCCATGGATCCTGGTGCAAACTACCTGTCTACACTACCCAGGAACCCTAAGCTCTTCTAGAAGAAAAAACAACACAGCAGGGCCAGAATGACCCTATGGCTTTTGAATCTGCAACCCTTGCCTGCAACTATTTTCCAACCCTTCTGCATGTCTCTGCTTCCTCCTTTTATAATTTCTAGTGTGCCTCTTCATCTTCTAGTTGGTGGCTTCTCCTTCATTTCTGCCATGACTGTTCGGTTCCATAACTACATTTCGTAACATCCTTTATAACTGGCACAACGATTTTTGTTAACTTTCGCACTATCATTATATAATGGCCTCTGAAGATGCCACTTGTCACTCTATAACGGCATCCAAAAATGCCACCTATCACTCTGTAACGGCCTTCAAAAATGTAGCCTATCATGATTTCATGACATCTTCTTCCTCTACCTCTTCCTCTTCTCTTCTGGCCGTTATATCATGACATTTTTGCTCCATCACCTTCTATCTCCTATTCGGGTCATGAAAACACGACATGTCGTGATATCACGACATATTTCATCTCTTGCTCATCCTTTTCTCTTTCGATCATGATATTGCGACAATTTTCTTCCTTGCCTCATTTCTCTTCTTCGGGTCATAAAAATGCGACATGTCACGAAATCACGACATCTTCTTCTCTGGCTTCTTCTTCACCTTCTGGTTGCGAAAATGTGACATGTCGTGAAATCACGACATTTTTCTCCCTTGGCTTCTTCTTTGCCTTCTGGTTGCGAAAATGTGACATGTCATGAAATCACGACATTCTCTTCCCTTAGCTTCTTCTTCGCCTTCTGGTCGTGAAAACGTGACATGTCACAAAATCATGACATTCTCCTCCCTTGGCTTCTTCTTCACCTTCTGGTCGTGAAAATGCGACATGTTGCGAAATCGTGACATTTTTCTCCCTTGCGCCTTTTCTCGTCCTTCGGTCGTGATAACGCGACATGTCACGATATCGTGACATCTTTTCAACTTGTGCCTCTTCTCCTCTTCGGGTCGCGACAACGTGACATGTGCGATATCGCGACATCTTTTCCTCTCGCCTTCTCCTTCTTCTTTGGGTCGTGATAATGCGACATGTCATGATATCGTGACATCTTCTCTTTCACTTTCTCTCTCCTATTTTTGGTCGTGATATCGTGACACTTTTTTTGTCGTGATATCACGATAGTTTTCCTCCTCGCCTTCTCCTTTCTTCTTTTTCGGTCGTGATTTTGTGACATGTCGCGATATCATGACATTTTCCTTCTTCACCTTCTCTTTCCTCTTTTGGTCACGATTTCGTGACATGTCACAAAATCGTGACATCTTCTTTCCTTAGCCAATTTTTCAAAAATGGATCTGCTGCCAGTGGATGCTCCTACATCAATGCAACTTTTGATTTCCTTTTAAAATAGACTTCAGAAAGGCACTATTAAAAAATATTATAAAAAAAAATCATACAACTCAGAACTATAATTCTTGAATAGGTATAAATATATACTTAAAATATAAAATCAAAAGTGTACCTAATAAATCATTGATGCATAAATGTTGTATGCTAATATGCACACCTCAAGACTACAAATGTGCTTGTGCAAAATATGTGACACCAAATTTTGTACATGTTTGTAATGTATACTACATTTTAGGATATTTTAAAGTATACAAAATAAAAATATATAGGTTTTTTTATACTCATTTGAAATATTTTTTTATCTCTTTCGAACAATATCAATTTCATAAAATTTTATGGTGTTTTGGAATATTTTAAAAGCTTCAAATATGACCCTTTTCTTGCTCTTGTACCTGCAAGAACATATTCTAGAACTAAAACCAACAATAGAAATAGTTACCACTTAGGATCTGTCTAATTTATCCAAGAATAATTTTACTTTCATGGTATACAGATTCGATTCGGGTTCCCTTTTACAATGATCAAATCTAGAAAATGCATAACCTATAACATGCAAGAGGATTGAAGAAATACAAATACAAGGGAATTATTGCTAAAATATTGTTAGAGATAAGATCAAAATATTGCTAAAATAATGCAAAAGAGAAGATTAAAAGATAATTTAAATATAAGAGAAGGATTTACAACCCTTCTGCTGGTGTTGCTTCTTTTGTTACTTCATGCAATGGGCTTTGCTTCAAAATCCCTTCATGGGTCTTATGTGCATATTAGATTCTTGATTCCAAGATCCAAGTGGAAGTACGCTTGGATATTTGAAAATTAACTTTGATTATATTCTAATATTTATTCAATTAAGACTCTCCATAGTAGCAATTACCTTTGAGGAAATTCCAAAACATGAGGTTTTTGATTACCAAAAAATTGTTGATTAATTGAGATACCCAAATGAGGATAGTTCGTACCCAGGTGTTGTAGGTGAGTTGGATAGGAGAGGGCAATCCTCCAAGGGAGGTCCTAGTTTCAAATCTCCACCCTACCAAAAAGCTGAATTGGGTATCTAAAATCCAATTGATAATGTTGGTGTGGGCAGGGTCGAGTGTGACCCCCGGGTGACTTTGACAATGTAGAACCCCCTGTTCGTGGTCTCTTAGACCAAGGCGACTCCATAAGGGGTTTTTCACTTAAAAAAAAATGAGGATAGTTTGATAATGTTTGCAAATTAACATTGGCAAGCCTATGTGGATTTTGGAAGGTGGAAAAAGGTTGAGTGATTTGGTAAGTTAGAAGCATACATGGAAAAAAGGACATGACAATGATTAAATAATTTCTAGTTACAAATTTTAATTGAGAAGATTGGGGAGTTAACTATCAATTAGTATTTAATAGAATTTAGTTACTTTCTTTTATTTTAGTTTATTTTAGATATATTTTGGATGAGGTTTACATGACTTAGGTGTGTAGGTTTTGATTTTTTACAATTTCCCCCTTTTGATAAATTAATTAGGTAATGGGCATGTAAAAATTTCTATAGATGCCTTTAATTATGGGTTGGTTTTTAAGGGATACAAAGGTTGCTTTTTAAAATTTCTATCAAGGATTGTTCCTAGGTCAATAATTAAATTCTACCCTACCCCCATGTGTTTCCCCTTGATTTTTAGATAAGAAACCACAATGAATTCAAGAATATTTATTCACAAGGTCCTAATAGAAACTAATTGGTTAAAATGGGTTGGAAAAAATAGGGGTTGAGTTAATGAAGAGAAAAAATGATTGGTTAAATTTTGATTGATTGAATATTGGGTTGTCTTGGTTTGAAATATATCTAAGTGGATGATATGAACTCTCAAGATGTCAACCAAGATTATATGTCTCAAAAATAGAGGTCTTTGAGTCAACCTCTAGAGAAGGTTGACTCCATGTGCCTAGCTAATCTAACTAAATGGTGGTTTTAGAATAAAGTAAGAAATACAAAGGTTTAGAAGACTACGCTAAAAGTGGTGAAGATTCAACAACATCAAGAAAAAAAGTGTAGAGAGTCTCACAATTTAAAATTCAATCAAACTACCTAATAGGACTAGCTTGCTTTTTTTATGCTTTAAAACAATTAATCATGAAAAAATTTGAGAGTTGCCAAGTCATTCTAGAACTATAAAACTAAATATAGAATGCCAAATTATTTATTCCTAGATTTAATAGAAATTGAGATATACATACATGTTTAGTAAAAACTTGAGCAAGAAGCCATACAAATATCCAATATTCATTCAAAAGGAATATAGCCTCAATCAAGACAATTATGCAAATTGTAAACGCCAAATAGCTAACCCTTAGAATGACTTACATTCTAGTATTATATATTTTATACTTGATTTAGATTGTAATCATGATTGCCTACTAGGCATGTAATAGGCCTATCATAGTATGTGTAGAGAGTGTCTACCACATTCAAATCAATTGTGCTTAGCTACTTAAAGCATGCTTTGTTAATGTGTATGATGCAAATTTGATTATCAGGTGCTACATCATTGGATTATAATTGTCAAGTGATAGTCCACTACTTTCTATTATGCACAACCATCTTAGCAAGGGTAGATGTATGATGAGGAAGAATTTGGCCATTGAGATATTTTGAAAGCAATGATGCCTAATAGCTGCTCAAACCATGTGCTTCTATTGATCTAGATGATTTTGAATAATTTGTGTAGTGGTTGGAGGTATGAAAGCCTATTATTTTTTTCTAGGAAGTTACCATGACCAAGTATAGTTTATTTTGAACTTCTCCTTATGTCAAAATTTTGAACTACTTGTTGGGTGCTAGATAACTTCTTCACCTATGATGATATTATTATCTAAAGAGTCTAGCAGATGTATTTTTTCATGTATGATACCAAATATCGAGAGTTTTTACTCTGAGTATTTATACCTTATTGTCGTGTTTACTAACATAGATTTATTTTAAATATAGAATTGCATTTGGCTTGTTAAATATTTAAGTTCTTGATTATGATATCATTTCCTTTTGATGTCTAGAACTTTTGAGATCTAAATTTTGTATGCCAAACATTGAGAGCAATGCCTTGTAATATTTTATTGCTTAACATTGATTTAATATTGCATCATATATTTTATGCCATATTATTGACAACAACATCCTAGTCCATCTAACTTGATTCATTCTTTGGCTTTGTCTTCAATGTTGGGTATTGGATGTTGGAGTCTTACACATTGTTTTTGCTTCTTCTGTTGGATGTCGGGTCTTTAAAGTCTTGATGCTAACATCAAATTCTTAGATATCTGGCGAGATTTCTTTACTTAGCAAAATTTACTTTCTTGCTCTAATTTGTTGGATGTTGGGAGAAAAGTATTAATACAAAATATTATTTGATAATGTCCTACTTGATGCCTTATCATATACCTTGGTCTATTTTGCATTCGACCATATTTTTTTTCCATTGTTTATTCCTCTAAAATATTTTTGCCTACTCTGAACAAACCCTTTTTTATCTCTGAATTTGCTATTGTAGCCTCATCTAGTTCTCTTTTTGTTGCCTTCAAAATTTTTGCATGCTCTTTACTGCACCACTAAATTAGCAAAATGGCTACATTTTCTAAACTGTACCATATAGTAGATGTAGGTGATAAAATTTACCTATATTATTGGTGACTTTTAGGGATTTTTGCTTGCAAAATTAAGAACCTAGTAAGCCTTATCTATGAGATGAAGTGTATTCTACAAGTAAAAAAATCTAGAAGATAAGCTAATTAAAAGCGAGCATTATGGGAGAGTAGAAATAAATAAAAGCATTTTAGAATAGGGATAGGAATTCATATATGGAAAAAGAGTGTGATGAATGGTGATTAGAGGAAGGAAGGGTGCAAGAGGTGAGAAAGTAAAATGAAGTGTAGAATGCAAATGCTGGAGTTTGGTGGTAGGATATTTAGGTAAATATAGTAAGATGATGATTATATATATCGGTGATGTAGAGGTTTGAAGGACAAAAACACAAAGAGGAGGAGAATATTGGTAATGGAAGAGAAAGCAAAGAAAATAGGGATACTTATGAGCAAACATATATTCATGTATAGATTTTTAGCTTTAGGTGAATGTTCACTCACGTGAACTACCTTAGGTGAATATTATAGGCCCCAAATAATTTTTCTTCTTCCATTGTCTTATTTCTCATGAATTCATGGGATAGTGTTGTTCAAATTTTCAGTGTTATAGAACCAGGGGCTGCTTTGATTTTCTATATCACTTCCCCTAAAAATATTTCATGCATTAGATAGCTCTAAGCTACCTTTTATAGTCATTTGTTTTAATTAATGATAGTTGGATATTTTAATTAAACTAGCTTTGTCAAAGCTAGCACTAATTTTTTGGATCAGTCTAATTTTTATTTTATTAAGCCAATCACAACTTCAATTCATGGCATTTTTATTAATGGAACATACATTTCCATTATAATAAATGAACCTCAATTTAGCATGATGTTTTCCTTTCTAAGATTTATTGCTAGCATCATATGTGTTTAGCTTGCATATGACAACTTGATTTTGTGATATTATTACGACAACCTTTGGAATATATTTACATCATTAGGATACTAGGAATATCAATTTTGTATGCTACCATAATCATGTGAAAAAACTATAGTTATTTGCAAACAATGACCTGGGCTATATTTTTTTTTGGGCTATGGAGTTAAGGAAATGATGGAAGAGGGGGAGGGATGAGAAGAAGAGTGGAGGGTAGATGAAATGGGGTGATATGAAAGAGATAATGAAATAATTATTGGTCAAAATCCCTATAATAATATCACTTATAATACCCATAATAATGAAATAAGGACATATGTGAGTACATCTTAATATTATTTGGAAGCACATGCTTTTGATGCTTAGCAAACCTGTTTCATATTAGCAAATGTTTTTTGCTTATTATACTTTGAATCTCTTCAAGTCACCCTCTTATTTTCCCTCCTTCTTATGCCTCTTCACTTTGATTTTTTCGTAGCATGTTATACTTAAATTAATAAGAATTAGGAAAATAGAAAGGGAGTGATTGGAAGGGATAGTGTTTTGTTACTGTCCTTCCTTATTTGCTACAAAATTGGCTTGGAGTTGAAGGTAATGGAACTATGAATAGTACTTCTTATAAACTTCCCAAGTCATCCAAATTCCTTTTTATTGGTTGTTACATTTTTATGGAATATCATGTATGTGACTTTGCTTAGTTTTCTTTAAAATTTCCCTTTATGTGGAAAGTTACCTTTATTTAGTTTCACCTGTATACTGCAAGTTTTATTTATGTTCTGGCTATTTACATAAAATGGTGATGTGATTCTTCATGCCATGGGAGTAATTCTTCTCATTTACTAAAATCGGTAGTGGCCTAACCATATTACACCATATTTGAAATTTTTCCTTTGGTAAAATCTTTCAAGTTGAAATCTAGTATTAGGCAACTTCTGATATTGATATAATCCTAAGATGACTATACTACTGAGAGGTATTTGACATAACACATGATAAAGTAGTGCAACCAACTACCATATTCTCGATGTTTCTTCCTTATTAATGATATCAATTATTTGAATTTGGATGGTTTCTAGAAATGTTAACTATTTTGGGTCTAGTGTATTATAATTTTGTACCATGTTCAAGTATTTAAGTATGACTCTTGATTGTCCTACCAAGCCTGTTGCCTTTTGTGATTTTACCCACACTAAGCTTCGATATACCCAATTTTTGAATTTTTCTAATTTATCTAGTATGACCATTCTTGCATCTTGGGATAGTGACTTCTCAAGATATTATCAGTCTTATCTTCCAACTCTGGGGAGGTGAACATGTTTGCTTGTATGTTTTTAGCATTAGCTTTTGATTCTTAATACTTGAAGCAAAATAACCACAAGATCTAAAATAAAGTTCCTATATGAAATATAAGATAATGAAAATATTCTTATCATATAAAACTCATAAATAACTTTTGCAAAAATTCATATAATTTCCTTTAAAAAAATGCTCACAAAAATAATATCTTGATATAGAATAAAAATATCAAATACACCATACTTCCACACACTCTCACTCTACATTGTGTTATATAAACACACACACACACACATATATAATGGGATGTGACTCTTCATATGGATTACTCTTGGCCTTCACTCTTCTTGAGACTCTTCACTTTACTACTCTAAGGAAACATGTGTACATGGACTAATATGCACATTTAAATTGTTAAAATACGTTGCACACTCTAATAATACTTGTGCATTTATTACATTGCATAAGGTAAATACTCACACTCTAGCCTAAGACACACTTCTAATCTAAATGCGTACCCAATGTGGTACATTGGCATGTACTAAATAATGTAATATACTCCAACATCCCCTTGTTTTACATTATTTAGTTATTGAAGACTTTAGTCTTCAATATGGCCTTTGTCTTAGTTTTGGAATTTGTGCTCTTTTATGCTTTCTTCATTCTACTCCTTGTATGTATCCGGATCAATTAAATAATTAGTATCTTCATAATATACTATTTTGTTAAAAGTGCTTTAATTTCATGTTCTCCTATAGGTTCTTTCAGTTCTTGAATTTCTATAATCTCTTGAACTAAGTGCTCTTTTTTATTTACTTATCTATATTGTAGTTGAGGTTTATTGTATTCATTTTAAGAAGTACATTGATGTTGAAATTGTTGTTTATGTGGTCTATATTAATTATGATATTGTCTTGGTTGAAGTAACCTATTTTATTGGCTTCCAAAATTTGTTTTATTCCCTTGATACTGATTTTTTGGATTGAATCTACAATAATTTGTAGTATGTCCTCTTTTATTACATACTTGACAATATCCATTATTTCATTTTGATCCGTTCCTTGATAATGAAACAACATTTTCTTATGGATAATATTTTGAGACTAAGGTATTGTTAGTTATTTTAACTTTGATTAAATTATCTACCTCTTACTCTTGTAGTATATTGACTAACTCATCAAATGGTGTATATTTACTTAGAATTTTTAAATATGTGACTAGATGCTTGTATCTTTCGTAGTGCTCTTAGAATCACTTGAACAAGAAACTTGTCTTCTACATTTTCTCCTAAGGTTAATAATTTTCCTTTTATATCTTCCACTTTTCTTAGAAATAATTCTATACTTTCACAACTATTAACTTTTAGAGAATGCAATTGGGTTTGAAGATTCAAGATAGTAGCTATATTCTTTCCTTCAAATATCTTGGCTAAAGTATTCTAGTGTTTAGTAGAAGTTATTGCTAAACTAATGTATGGTTGTATATCATCTATAATTGCAAATGTTATTATCATGAGTGCTTTTGCTTCATGTTCTTCATGATTTTGAATTTCTCTAGAATCTTCAATAGGTTTATCTTTTGCACCTTTAAAAATATCCCAAGTATTTTCTATTATCAATATTTACCTCACTTTGTTTTTCCATGAAGTGTAATTAGGACCTTTAAGAATTTGGGATTCTAAAAGAAAGATTTTGTTTGTTTCCATGATAACACTTGTAGACTACCTTATATATCCATAACGTTTTAAATAACAATTTCAATATAATGTTCAACTTCTACTCTTTAATATGAATACTTTGTATTTTCTAATTTTTGGATATATGTTAAAATAATAGTTTTTACAAAGGTTTCAATTATTCAAAAATCTAGGTGGATTTACTTTTATCTGCCAAATTTCAATAATATGGTTTCAAAATTTAAAAATCCTAATTTTATGTTGAATTCCTTATAACTCCAAAGTTAAAAATTTAGAACATTAGTAAAATGTATTTTCAAAACTATTATTCCTAATTTGATGTAGGAAACCTTATTTCTCCAAAATTCAAAATATTTGCAAATATTAAAAATGCTTCAATAATTCAATTACAAAACTTTATAAAGTCTTCTCAAAACTTGAAATGGATTCCCAAAATTTCTCAAAAATATTTCAAGGCTTCTCAAAACTTTCCAATAATAACTATTAAAGTATCTAAGGTTTCAAATTTCACTTTTATGCCTTATATCTCCAACAATATCTCATTCTTTAACTTGGAGACACTCAAATTTGAATTTATTTTTGATGGATTTAAAACTTGAAAATGTATCTAATAAGACACTTAATTTATGCTTTAATAAAATACTTTTATAGCTAATTTTTTTATCAAAAATATTTCTTCCCAAAATGATGAAATCGTAGCTCCTTTGCTTCTCAAAATTGCTTCTCAATAACCTGCACTATTGCTGTCCAAAAATATTTTAATTTACAACTAATTTCATTCTCCAATTTCTGTCCAAAATTTATGAAATTACACCTTTCAGTGCTACCCAAATAACTGCTTTCATAATTTTTATTTGATGCCTCAAATATTCTCCTTTCTCCTTCCAAAAATATTCCAAGAAACTTTGAAATTTGCAGCTCAAATTTTCCTTCAAATGTTGTCTAAAATACAGCTCTATCTCCTTCAACTTGCTACTTTTTTTCTTTTCACAAACTTCGTATTTTTGTAGCTCCAAATGCTGCCAATACGCTGCCCTTTTGCTTTCCAAAAACTGCCTCTTTCTCCTCAAATTATCTAACTTAAATTGCTTTCAATTCCTCCTTCAAAAAACTATCCAAAAACACTTCTAAATATTCTCAAAACGTCTCCAATTCACAACTCTTCTATATCCTTCTAATGCTGCCCAAATTCACAGTCAAACTCTTCAAATTCTGCTTCAAAATTCTGACTTCCTCTCCTCTATCTTGATTTCCTAAAACTCTTCAATTCCTGATCCAAAAATCTGAAATATTAGTCTTCAAAAATCACCCTTCAAAAGTGTAATGGTTATCTCCAAAAACATCAATTTATGACCTCTTTCTATCTTCTTTCTCTTCCTTAGCTTTAGCTGATTTCATTCTTCAGATTTTACCTCTTTATTGGCCTCTTTTTCAAGAATATGAACATCTTGAAGTCTTCAAAAATACTTTCTCAAGTTTTGCAAACTTCTTGCCAAAACTCTTCTTCCTCAATCAGTTTCACAAATCCTTTTGGGCTTGTTGCTATATTATTACCTCTTTTAAAGAGTTTCTTCTTCTTGCAATATTTTATCTCAAACTTTATTTAAATCTTCTCCAATGGCCACATATTCAATTTCTCAATAGAGATTTCGTATCCTACTTTTTCTACTTCAAAATTTCAATGGACCATTTTCTTAGGCCTCGTAAATCTTCTTTCTCAAAATTTTAATGGATATTAGAGAATATATTACATTATTTAGGTACATGTAAATGTACCACCTTTGGTACATAACTAGAGTAGGAGTTTACTTTAGACTAAATTTAGTTAGTTACTTCAACTATTGTAATAAATTCACAAGTATCAATGTTCAAGTTGTAAATGTGCATGTAGTCCACATGCACATGAGTCTTAGGTAGAGTAAGGTCCAAGGAATCTATCTTCCTATATAAAGACCTCATAGTGCGTATTTTCAGTGTAGTAGTAAATATAGAGAGTGTAGTAGTAAATATAGAGAGTGTAGTAGTTAAGATATAGTGTGTGTGGTATAATTTAGTAGTATGGTACAATATAGTCCTTTCATATCCTTTCATGGATAAAAACTCGTGAAGACTAGGACTTGGAAAGGATTCTACTAGATTGAAAAATCAACTAGTAAAGATTTATCATCACTAGATTTAAAATTTCTTCCATTACAATCTTAAAAAAAATTTGCAAGGAAAGGTGATTCAGTGTGAGTTGGGAAGCTTCTTGCATAGAGCTAGAAATAATATATTCTTTGGAATCAATCCAATACAAAAAGAAACAATTAGAATATTGGATATTTGGAGGCCTAAAGAAAATGTCCCATTACTAGAGATTGCAGACCTGCAAAAGTACAAAAGAAGAGAATGCCATAATAGTATTACTATTGATTAAAGAGAATCTAGAGAAGATTCTAGAAGAAGATAAGAGATTTATTATCTCCATTACAAATTGAAGAAATGATTTAGGGAAACTAAATAATACCTATGAGAGATCTCATTAAAGAACTCCCATTTCTAGAATATTGGAGGTTGGTGATCTCCAGTGAATCCTGTAGATTATAGAAGAAGGACTATCAAGGTCTTGTTCTAGATACCAGAAGCAATATACTATAGATATCTAATAGGAATATCTCATTTCCAACACTTCCATAGTGGAATGTTGAAGGAAAGGTCTCATTTGGAAGACCATAAGAACTATGATATTGAAGACCTTGATGAGGTCTCAAGCAGAAACAAGGAGAAGGCTTGGAGAGCCTTGTATTAGAATTCATAGAATCCAATTAAAGAAGTTCCTAGGAGAACTTATTGGAGAAATTCACTACCAAGGAGAAGTTCTTGATAGTGAAGAAATTGGTATAATTATCATCATTCGACAACAAGCCCAAGAGAGAAATATTTGGCAAGGAATTAACTAAATTTTAGAATACCTCAAGACTTTAATTCTTGAGAAGAATGTCTATATTGAATTTATAATTTGACAAGGAGGTTGAAGGATTAAGGAGTAAAATATTACTACCAAACCTTAAATGTTTGAATATTTCCTTTGAGGGCTAGAAGGCTCATCCTAAGATAGGGGTTTGCTAAATCTACAATAGAATACTAAAGTGTTCTTGAAGAAAAACTCAACTACAATTTGGAGGAGTTTACTACCAAATTTTTATGTTTCAAGGACAACATTTCAGTGCATAAATTAATTTTAAGAAGGTAGCAATTGGGACAAAATTACTATCTATAGAACTTTAGATTTATAGAGAGCATTTTAAAGGAGAATTGAAGTCACCTCCTCCAGTTAAATGGAAGCATGTTAGAGGGTTTTTAGAGCTACAAAAAGGTGAGTTAAAGAGCTATTTATAAAATCCAAAATTAGCTATAATTTCATTTAGTTAAAGGTAGCAATAACGTGAATCTAATATCCTAGCAATCCTTCATCTTCAAAGATAATTAAGGTAAGCAAGTTGGGTCCAAATAGATAGTAAGTTTAATTTAATTTGTTATAAAGTTACAATAAGCACCATAGTAGAGTTTTAATAAGTTTAAAAGAGAAGGTTGCATATTATAGTATTAAAGAGTGCAAAAGAAAGTATATTTTAAGGTTTATACCTACACATTAAAATAGGAGTTGGATATATTTCGATTAAAAGAAAAAATATCATCTTCCTATTACATTATTCATAATTGAAAGTTGCAAAGATTATTAGTGCATTTGAGATTTATTTAAGAGTTACTATTAGTGAATTGAAGGAGCAATAAGGTGAGATTAATATTGCACTATCCTAGTTATTCAGCTTATTACTCTTTAAAATTATTATGTGCATTGGTTTTTAACTTAAGTTGAAAACCAAATGGTACAAAATCTGCATATATCAAATTGTTTAGAAACAATATTTGGTGCACAAAACTAGGAAGTTATTTTTTCCTATAGAATCCACCTTACATGTTGATATTCCTCCAAGGAGTGGAGAAGAAAGTTGCCATCAAAATTAGTAGAAATAAAGCTTGCAAAGGGAGATTTGAAGATCTTAGATATAGGTGCAAATTTAAGGTATTCTATTCTAACTTTTGTAAAACTATTTACATCAATTTTCTACACCACAATATCTTGTACTACGTAGCAAAATAAGACAATGATTGAGTATCTCAAATACACTCCAACAACTAGAAAGACTTGTGTCAAAGCGAATAGTAAAATAGAACTGTCTAAGCAAGGTAGAGAGCCAAAAAAGGGCTCATATTAAGGTGTCTAAAGATACCCCATCAACCATTAAATCGAGTGTCCACATAATCATACCTACAACACAAGGGATCTATCATCATTTCATATCCATAATGTTAAGTATATCTCATTACAACAAAAAATAAAAGGTGTAATACCAGGTTATATTGTGCATAAAATTCCAGCTAAGAGCAGCACCTATAGTCACCAATGGAGCACCATAGAAAAATATTCAAAGTGCCCTAAAATCCCCATTGAGCTAGATCCAACCTCTTGCAAAATGAATATCATCATTGAAAGCATCGAGGACAATATATAGTAGTGCATCCATTGGAAATAAGAGGTTATAAGGTTTAATATATGTTGGAGAAAGCTTTACATGTAAACAAAAGGACTCCCACTTAGCAGAATTGATAGAGCACCCTATATTCCATAACATATATGTAGAAAGGAAATTCTTATAGTAACATCTATTCCTTGAGAATTGGAAGTCATCATTTGAAGGTTAGAAAGCATATTCATCATAACTCATCATTCAAAGAAGGTAGGAGCATTGAAAGCATCTTAGCAAGTGTTATTCAAGAATGTAACACCCTTCAAGATTGTAACACCACATGGGTGCAATTCCAAGGTGCATCAAAGCTACTTAAGCACCCAACCAAGTTGGAGAATACAAAAAAGTAAGAGTGAGGTAACAATTAATTAAGAGAGGTAACAGCGAAGTAAGAGTGAAGTAACTATGAATTGAGATATCAGTGAAAGTGTGCAACAAATTGTCACATTTAGAGTTAAAGTGCAGTGAGAACCTACCATAGACCAGTGCCATACAAAATGAGAAAGAGCATTGAATTATTGGGTTGTGAGCGTAAGACCAATGCTATTCAGAGAGCATTTAATATTCATGTTACACATTGAATATCAACGCTCAAATTTAGAACACTCACCACCATCCAATCAACTCGTTCGCTATACGTTGAAGGGAGGTAAATACATATATCATCTAATTATTTACTTTCCTCCAATTAGGAGTTATAAGGTGATAAGTATAAGGTTGAAATTTGATTATTATTTCATTGAAATATCAACCTTAGAAAGCAATTTTAACAAAGGTAGAAGACATTATAAAATTGCTTGATATTCAAACAGTGAGATATTTGCAAATCACCAAGTAGGATATATAAGGTTGTCAATCTTGGTAAATTAGAATATCAATTTGAAAATTTTATTATCATTATTTTTTAACATTCCAAATTAGAGAGATATAAGGTATACTACATAAAATCTTATCTTATTGGAATTTAGAAATATTAAACTATTGGATATTAAGGGATATAAAAATAAGTTCATTATTTACTTAAAGTAGTTGGAATTATTTACTTACACTTGTATCATACTTATACTAAAGGGATAAAATAAATCCAACCATAAATAACTTCAAATTAATAAATGAATAGCTCATTAGGAGAGATAAGGTGAAATAGGATTTGATTATTGTTATTTACAAAATATTACAAAATAAACCAAAAAGGTGAACTATTACTTTCTAAGCACTTTATTAAACTTGTAACACATTCCAATCACTAGGGAGACAAGGAATTCTAAGAAACCTAAATCTAAAAAGGTTTTATCAAATTGGTTCATATACTTTCAACTAGGGAGTCATAAGGTATTCTATGATAAAATATCTATCAAAAGTGTTCTTAAAACATAAAGAACTAAAACTAAGAAAGATGTCTACCACAAAGAATATAATGAAAAATGATATGAACAACACTATTATAAAGGAAAGAGAAAGTTTCATAAACATTAAAATCAAGAATTTACTTATAAAGTTTTATGGAGACTTAGACCTTACCTCCGAAAAGATTCATAGTGAAGCTTTAAAAGATAACTTTGAAACCATGGAATATTATCTACATGCTTGACTCACTAAAGCAATTGATAATGAAAAGAATGACATTAAAATTCCTTTAGAATCTGGTAGTATCTTATATATGGCACTACTTACATTCAAATATTACAAGGATGAGAATATAGAACAAAGAGGATTGATAGAATTTATTAAAATAAAAACAAAAATGGATGAATCATACCTAGAGAAGATATTTCAATCCTTATGCAGTATCGATACTTCAAGCTCTACTAACACAAATGAAGAACACAAGCTTATACTGAGAGGGGGGGTGAACAGTATAAGACCACTTTTAACTTTATCTATCAATACAACTTTCAAACCATTAACATGCAGAATAAAGATAGCAGTAATAACAACAGTAAAACAATGCACAAAATGCAATCCACAAAGAGACACAACAATTTACGTGGTTCACCCAAGGTGGGCTACTCCACGGATAAAACTTTTCTTCTAAAAGTTGTATCAAAGTCCTCTGGGAATCCTTCCCGATTACAATGTTTATGAGCCTCAACTCAAAGGAGACACCTTCCCCTAATTCTTCTTTGGTTGGTGATCCTCTAGAAGACCTCTACCTCCTCTGCCCTTAGCAAGTGGAATTCTGTCCACAGAAGACACTTGTCTTCCCTGCTCTGGTTGGAGATCTCTGTCCTCAATTCTGTCACAGCAAAGCTGGTCCTCTTCTCTGCACCAAACACAGTCCTTCGGTCTGGCACAATACTGTTCCTCTTCCTCTGTTCTTTTTCTATGCTTGGTTGAAACCAATATTTTACTATCTGCGCAAATACTACAGTTCTCGATCAGAAACACAGTAGCACAGATTTCGCGTATTCTACGTATACACAGCAATATAGTCTTCACAAAATACAGTAGCACTATCTTCGCAAATACAGTAGCACTTCCTTTTCACTTTTTGTCTAAGTCACGATAGCACTGTCTTCGCAACCTCTGTCTAAACACAGCAGATGCTCAGGCTTCTACTTATGCACTTCTATGATCGATCTTCTCCCCGCACTCTCTCTGCAATTCGCACTTCGAACGCACACTTAATCGATGCCCAAACTATCAAAACATCCCTCCTTTTATAGAGTAAGATCCATGGTCATTACATCCAAACTTAGTCGACTGTTATACTTCCACTGCATCGGCTGCAAAACCCTATGCTGCGTCGGCCCAAATTTTAACTTTGTCGGCTCAAAGTTAACTCTGTCCTCAACCGCCTCCCTGTAGCTTCTGGCATGAAACTTCAACATGTCGCGATATCGCGACACCTTTGCCTGCCGTACACCTTCTATAGCTTGTTGTAGCGATATCGCGATGCTTTTGCTTTTGTCTGCTTCCCTTGGCACTTTTGTCATGAAATCATGACACTTTTGCCTTTCGCTGATGTCATCTCACTTCTGTCGCGAAATCGTGATGCTTTAGACTTCAAAGCCTTCTTCTCCGCTTTTGTCATGAAATCGCGACACCTTTGCCTCTTGTTGACGTCATCAACAACTCTGTCATGAAATCATGACGCTTTAGACTTCAAAGCCTTCTTCTCAACTTCTGTCATGAAATCATGACACCTTTGCCTCTTGCTGACGTCATCTGCAACTTTGTCATGAAATCGCGACACTTCTTGCTTCTTCAACCTTTTCTTGGTTTGCACTAGCGAAAATGGAACATGTCGCGAAATCGTGATGCTTTCGTTGCCTTAAGCTCTTTTTTGCCAACTGCTCACGAAACTGGAACATGTCACAAAATCGTGACGCTTTCACTGCCTTAAGCTCTTTTCTGCCAACTATTCATGAAACTGGAACATGTCACGAAATCGTGACGCTTTCGTTGCCTTAAGCACTTTTCTGCCATATGCCCATGAAACTGGAACATGTCACGAAATCACGACGCTTTTGCTAACTACAGGCTGCCAACTCAACCTATCATGAAATCGTGACACTTTCTACATCCGTACAACTTCTTTGAAACCTATCATGAAATCGTGATGCTTTTGCCAACTGCAAGCTGCCAACTCAACCTGTCATGAAATCGTGACACTTTCTGCAACTCAACCCTGCCAACTCAAACTTGTCATGAAATCGTGACACTTCCTGCAACTCAACGCTGCCAACTCAACTTGTCGCGAAATCGTGACACTTTCTGCAACTCAACGCTGCCAACTCAACTTGTCACGAAATCGTGACACTTTCTGCCTGAACTTTCTCTCTCCTAAAACATGTCACGAAATCATGACAGTTTTTCTAGCCGCCTGCAAACTTTTACTAACTTATCTTTTTCTTGATCTTTTGCAACTGGATTTTCTAGGAGACTTACTGACCAGTTGAAACCTTCATCAAAACACATACTTAGACATAAAAACAAATTGCTCCAAGAACTCCTTGACATCAAAGACAACAACTACCAAGAGCTCCTTGACATCAATGACAACAACTAAACTTAGGCAAAGGCAATGTACTCAAGGTACCCAAAATTGCCAACAATCTCCCCCTTTGTCATTGATGGCAACCCTTTACTAAAAACACATCTTAAAGAGCCAAAACTGAAATCAATCTCTTTGAAGTTTTGCTCCCCCTGACTTGAAGCTTTCCTCTTCACTTGAAACTCTCCCCCTTACTCATATCTCTCCCCCTTACTCAAAACTCTCCCCCTTTGTCATCAATGGCAAAGGGTCACCTTTGGGGCTTGGGACTAAGAATGAGCCTCTTAGCTTAGTCCCTCCCCCGCCTCCTATTGAGGTGAATTAAAACTAGGGTGGGAGTACAACTCCCAATTTCTCCCTTAGATACTCAAATGTATCTCTTGGAAGAGGTTTTGTGAAAATATCTGCAATTTGTTCTTTAGTAGACACATATTCTACCTTGAACTGCTTATCTTGCACTTTCTCCCTTAGAAAGTGATACTTGATGGAAATATGCTTTGTCCTTGAGTGCATTACCGAATTTTTGGAAATACTTATGGCACTAGTATTATCACAAAATATGGAGATGGGTTGTTCATGCTTGACTTTGAAATCCTCCAAGGTGGTTTTCATCCATAGAACTTGAGTACACCCAGCCACTGCTGCTATATATTCAGCTTCTGCTGTAGATAAAGAAACTGAAGGTTGTTTCTTACTTAGCCAAGAAACCAAACTCTTTCCTAGAAAGAATGCTCCACCACTGGTGCTTTTCCTGTCATCATTACTGCCTGCCCAATCTGCATCTGTATAGGCTATGAGAGTAAAATCATCACCTTTGGGATACCAAAGCCCAAAGTCCATAGTTCCCTTCAGATATCTGAATATCCTTTTAACTGCTATAACATGAGAATATTTTGGAGCAGCCTGGAATCTGGCTACTAACCCAACAGCCTGCATGATATCTGGTCTGGTAGCTGTAACATATAACAAACTGCCTATCATCGATCTGTACAATTTTTGATCTGCCACTGGAGATTCATCATTTTTACTCATCGTGCATCCTGTAGTCATTGGAGTACATACAGGTTTGTTGTCCATCATCCCGAATTTTTTTAACATCTCTCTGATATATTTTCCTTGAGAAAGAAATATACCGTCTTTTGATTGAGCAATCTGAAGACCCAAAAAGAATGATAACTCACCAATCATAGACATCTCAAATTCCTTTTGCATGGTGTTAGCAAAATCTTTGCACATCTGGGTATTATTTCCCCCGAAAATGATATCATCAACATAGACAACTACAATCAGCATATCATTACCTTTATCTTTTATATACAAATTGCTATCTGCCACACCTTTCCTGAAACCTTGCTCATGAAGGTACCTGTCTAGTCTTGAATACCAAGCCCTAGGTGCTTGCTTTAACCCATACAAAGCCTTTTTCAATTTGCACACATAGTCCGATTGATCTGAGAGAGACACGCCTTCTGGTTGTTCTACGTAGACTTCTTCATCCAAAACTCCATTTAAAAAGGCTGATTTCACATCCATTTGGTACACTTTGAATGCTTTGAAACTTGAAAGAGCCAAAAACATTCTGATGGCTTCGAGACGAGCAACAGGAGCAAACGTCTCTTCGAAATCAACACCTTCTACTTGGGCATAACCTTTGCAAACCAACCTGGCTTTGTTTCTGACAATCTTTCCATCCTCATTGAGTTTATTTCTGAAAATCCATTTTGTGCCAATGACATTCTTGTTCCTAGGTCTTGGAACTAAATCCCAAGTTTTACTTTTCTCTATTTGATTTAGCTCTTCATCCATTGCTTTTACCCAAAATTTATCTGCACATGCTTCACTGAAATCTCTTGGCTCAATCTGAGATAATAAAGAAATATTTGTAGAATCATGTGCCGGAATGATTCTTCTTCTAGTTTGTCTGTTGTTTGGATCACCAATGATCAAATATTTGGGATGATGTTTCTGAACATATCGTGATGGTGTTTTGGGAAGCAGCTGCTATTTTTCCTCTTCTTCATCTGAAATCTCTCTGAATTCTTCTTGACATATTTCATCACTGATTTCCTTGACAGGTTCTCTTATTCCTATCTTTTCATCAACTGTTACATTTATGCTTTCTACGACTGTATGCGTTCTTTTGTTGAAGCATCTGTACGCCTTGCTTCTGCTGGAATAGCCAAGAAAAATTCCTTCATCACACCTAGGATCAAACTTACCCAGGTTCTGATCTTCCCTTCTGATGAAGCACTTACTCCCAAACACTTTGAAATGTTTGACTATAGCTGGTCTTCCTTTCCACAACTCATAAGGAGTTTTATGATGATTTACTCTAAGTTGGGCCCTGGTGATAATGTATACTGTTGTACTAATTGCCTCTTTCCAGAATCCATCTAAAAGTTTTGACTCATTCAACATTGCTCTAGCCATATTTTCAATAGTTCTGTTTTTTCTTTCAACTACTCCATTTTGTTGAGGAGTTCTTGCTTGCTGAATATTCTCTCTTGATTCCCTGATGCTCACAGTATTTCACAAATTCATTAGAGGTAAACTCTCCTCCTCTGTCTGATCTTAAACATTTGATTCTCTTTTCAGACTCATTTTCGATCATTTCTTTGAAAGCTTTAAATTTTTCAAAGGCTTCAAATTTTTCTTTGAGAAAAGTCACCCAAGTCATTCTAGAATAATCATCTATAAACAACATGAAGTAGCTTTCTCCCTGAATGCTCTGAGTTCTGGTGGGGCCGCATAAATCAGTATGAATGAGATCTAATGGTTTTGAAGAAGTATACCCTTTTGATTTAAAACTGATTCTGGTCTATTTTCCATGTTGACAAGGACCGCAAATGGTGTTATGAGGTCTTTTTATTTTGGGCAAGTCTCTAACTGCTTTCTTGTTACTAATGTTGACAAGATTATCAAAGCTCAAATGCCCCAATATTTTATGCCATAACCAACTCTCATCTTCTTGAGTTAGGAAACACTTTTCCTTTTTTATTTCACTAAGCATGTAAAGATTGTTTGGAGTCCTTGTAGCACTTGCAATGAGTTTTCCATTTTTTTCTTTACGAATCTCACATCGATCCGAAAAGAAAGATACTATGTGTCCTTGATCACAAAGTTGACTCACACTTAGAAGATTATGTCTTAAACCTTCTACAAAAAGCACATTTTCAGTTCTAGATTTTCCATCCAAGCTAAGAGTCCCTTTACCACAGATTTTAGCAGACTTGTTATCTCCAAAACTAACTGTTCCTCTGTTTGTGTTTTTTAAAAACAGAAACTTATCTTTTTCACCAGTCATATGTTTTGAACAACCACTATCAAGATACCATTTCTCAGTTTTGTCTTGAGCATGAAAAGCAGTTTGAACTATCATTGACTTAGACCTAATCTCATTTCTCTCTTTAGCAGACTTAAGGTTAGGTCTATCCAAACTGCACATCCTTGCTATATGCCCAACATTCTTGCAATTGTAACATATGACATTTTTATCCAAAAGAGGTGCAAAAAAGTTGACATTTTCCTTACTCTGGCTATTCACGGATTTAATGCAATATATAGCTTTGTGACCAAATTTCTTGCAAGAAAAATAGTAGCCATGGAAGGTATTATGTAACCTGTTTTGATACCTTTGATGATTGTTCTTTTTGTGCCCAACTGGAATCCAACGTTCATCAGGCTGAAGATTGATCTTGCTGTCTCTTCTTCCTGTCATGATGCTTGAGAATAGAACTTATCTTTTTCACCCTTTTCTAAAACTGTATGTTCTTCTGATAGATCCTTCTCCAAGCTGTTAGGCTATATCTGGAGAAACCTGCTCTGATACCAATTGAAGAACACAAGCTTATACTGAGAGGGGGGGTGAACAGTATAAGACCACTTTTAACTTTATCTATCAATACAGCTTTCAAACCATTAACATGCAGAATAAAGATAGCAGTAATAACAGCAGTAAAACAATGCACAAAATGCAATCCACAAAGAGACACAACAATTTACGTGGTTCACCCAAGGTGGGCTACTCCACGGATAAAACTTTTCTTCTAAAAGTTGTATCAAAGTCCTCTGGGAATCCTTCCCGATTACAATGTTTATGAGCCTCAGCTCAAAGGAGACACCTTCCCCTAATTCTACTTTGGTTGGTGATCCTCTAGAAGACCTCTACCTCCTCTGCCCTTAGCAAGTGGAATTCTATCCACAGAAGACACCTGTCTTCCCTACTCTGGCTGGAGATCTCTGTCCTCAATTCTGTCACAGCAAAGCTGGTCCTCTTCTCTACACCAAACACAGTCCTTCGATCTGGCACAATACTGTTCCTCTTCCTCTATTCTTTTTTTGTACTTGGTTGAAACCAATATTTTATTGTCTACGCAAATACTGTAGTTCTCGATCAGAAACATAGTAGCATAGATTTCGCGTATTCTACGTATACACAACAATACAATCTTCGCAAAATACAGCAGCACTATCTTCGCAAATACAACAACACTTCCTTTTCACTTTTTGTCTAAGTCATGATAGCACTGTCTTCGCAACCTCTGTCTAAACACAACAGATGCTCAGGCTTCTACTTATGCACTTCTGTGATCGATCTTCTCCCCGCACTCTCTCTGCACAATTCGCACTTCGAACGCACACTTAATCGATGCCCAAACTATCAAAACATCCCTCCTTTTATAGAGTAAGATCCATGGTCATTACATCCAAACTTAGTCGGCTGTTATACTTCCACTACGTCAGCTACAAAACCCTATGCTACGTCGGCCCAGATTTTAACTTTGTCGGCTCAAAGTTAACTCTATCCTCAACCGCCTCCCTATAGCTTCTAGCGTGAAACTTCAACATGTCACGATATCGCGACACCTTTGCCTACCGTACACCTTCTATAGCTTGTTGTAGCGATATCGTGACGCTTTTGCTTTTGTCTGCTTCCCTTGGCACTTCTATCGTGAAATCATGACACTTTTGCCTTTCGCTGATGTCATCTCACTTCTGTCATGAAATCACGATGCTTTAGACTTCAAAGCCTTCTTCTCCGCTTCTATCATGAAATCGTGACACCTTTGCCTCTTGTTGATGTCATCAGCAACTCTGTCACGAAATCGTGACGCTTTAGACTTCAAAGCCTTCTTCTCAGCTTCTGTCATGAAATCACGACACCTTTGCCTCTTGCTAATGTCATCTCACTTCTTCGTGAAATCGTGACACTTCTTGCTTCTTCAACCTTTTCTTGGTTTGCACTAGCGAAAATGGAACATGTCACGAAATCGCGACGCTTTCGCTGCCTTAAGCTCTTTTTTGCCAACTGCTCATGAAACTGGAACATGTCACGAAATCACGACGCTTTCGCTGCCTTAAGCTCTTTTCTACCAACTGCTCACGAAACTGGAACATGTCACGAAATCATGATGCTTTCGCTGCCTTAAGCACTTTTCTGCCATATGCCCACAAAATTGGAACATGTCACGAAATCATGACGCTTTTGCCAACTACAGGCTGCCAACTCAACCTGTCACGAAATCGTGACACTTTCTGCATCCGTACAACTTCTTTGAAACCTGTCATGAAATCGTGACGCTTTTGCCAACTGCAAGCTGCCAACTCAACCTGTCACGAAATCGTGACACTTTCTGCAACTCAACACTCAAACTTGTCACAAAATCGTGACACTTCCACTCAACTTGCCAACTCAACTTGTCATGAAATCGCGACACTTTCTGCAACTCAACACTGCCAACTCAACTTGTCACGAAATCGTGACACTTTTGCCTGAACTTTCTCTCTCCTAAAACATGTCGCGAAATCGTGACAGTTTTTCCAGCTGCCTGCAAACTTTTACTAACTTATCTTTTTCTTGATCTTTTGCAACTAGATTTTCTAGGAGACTTACTGACCAGTTGAAACCTTCATCAAAACACATACTTAGACATAAAAACAAATTGCTCCAAGAACTCCTTGACATCAAAAACAACAACTACCAAGAGCTCCTTGACATCAATGACAACAACTAAACTTAGGCAAAGACAATGTACTCAAGGTACCCAAAATTGCCAACAACAAAATCTTATCATGATGTCTTAAGTGTTTGTTCAAAAGCTTCTATACAGATTCTAGAAAATGATTAAAATGACAAAGGCAAAGAGAAGATACTCTTGCAAGAATCAGGTGATAGTACGTCCACCTATGAAAGTACTATCTCCAAAGACAAGAACAAAAAAGAAGAAGAGGAACCAAATCAAGGAGGCATACAATGCAATGTGAATTAAAGATAATAAAAAGTACCAGATCAAACTGAAGAACATTTGAAGATCGAATATCAATATTGAATACTAAAGTCTTCAATACCAAAATAATGTAATACAAAGGGATGTTAGAGAATATATTACATTATTTAGGTACATGTAAATGTACCACCTTTGGTACATAACTAGAGTAGGAGTTTACTTTAGAGTAAAGTTAGTTAGTTACTTCAAGTATTGTAATAAATGCACAAGTGTCAATGTGCAAGATGTAAATGTACAAGGAGTCCACTTGTACATCAGGTAGATAGGTAGAGTAAGGACCAAGGAATCTATATTCGTATATAAAGGCCTCATAGTGACCATTTTATAGTGTAGAAAATATATAGAGAGTAGTAAATATAGAGTGTGTGGTATAGTTCAGTACTATGGTATAATGTAGACCTTTCATATCTATTCATGGACTGTTCATGTCCTCCATTATATAGCATTGTACTATTTTCATCACTTTCATTAATGGCATATTTTTAAGTTATTTGTAGATGTCCATCACATTACTTTCCTACATATTATTGTACCATTAATTTATAGTTATCTAATATTAGTTATCTTTCATCTTGTGGTTGTATTTCCTATACTACCATTTCATTAAAAGCTAACAATGGGGACCTCTTATCTCAGGTCTCCTCCTTCTCAATCTTCAATAGGGCTTCTCTAGCCTCTTTCTCTATTCATCCTTCAATTTTTGGTCTTCAATATTTTAATGAACCTCTTTCTTGGATCCCCTCAATATTTAATCTTCTATCTTCTATGGGACTTCCTTCTGCAATATTTCTTAATATTCAATCTTCAATATTCAATTGGGCCTCTTTCTTGGACCTCCTTAATCTTCAATATCTACTCTTTTGCTACAACTCCAAAACTAATATCTACATGAGGAAAGCACATAGAATTTTAGGCAATCAAAGATAAAATTCTTCTCTATCTATTGTAGGAAGCTTATCAACTTCTAAGAACTAATTTTTTGCAACAAAATCTTAGACAGTAGCAACAAAATACATCCAAATCTCCAAAATTTTGAAATAAATAAACTTCACTAGTTATTCTTCAATCTAGTGGAAAGAAATCTATGTTAAGTCCTAGTCTTCATGAGTTTTCCATCAAGACTCTATCCAAACAACTTTCAAATTCTATAAAAAATATCTCCCTATGCCCTATCATTCTCCCTTGTGGCTCTAACACAATTGTTAGTTGTTGATGCTTAATACTTAAAGTAAAATAACCACAAGATATAAAATAAAATTGCTATATTAAATATAATACAATGCTAATATTCTAATAATATAAAAATCATAAATAAATTTTACAACTCATAAAATTACCATTAATAAATTCTCACAAAAATAGTATCTTGATATAGAATAAAGATCTCAAATACACCATACTTCCACACATTCTCACTCTATATTGTGCCATACAAACACACACACATAGACACATATATAATGAAATGTGACTCTTCATATGGAGTACTCTTGACATTCACTCTTCTTGAGACTCTTAACTTTCCTACTCTAAGGACACATGTGAACATAGAATAATATGCATATTTACACTTAATTACTTTGCACACTCTAATAATACTTATGCATTTATTACATAACATAAAGTAAATACTCACACTCTATTCTAAGACACATTCATAATCTAAATATGTACCCAAGGTGGTACATTGGCATGTACAAAATAATTTAATATAATCCAACATTTAGGAATCTCATTTGTTGTATGTGGTTGTTATTGTTCATACCTCTTAATGTGATATGACATGATTTTTTGTCTAAGAATCATAATTGTCCCTTTGGACCATGGTATTATAATGCAACTATGATTCAAATCTAATAATCCCTCTAACTACTCGCCGGATTGAACGCTTGTCCCTTTCCTGGTGCTTTCAGCGACGTAAAATATTTAAAATGATTGTGGCATGGTGGTTATAAGGGCAGACTGTGCGAAGATCTATGGCATCTTTCGGGGCGGACAACGCAGAATATTGTGGCAGCCATAAAAGCTGGACAACCTACCCGGATTCATGGCGGCTATCGATTCCACCATGTAAATACAAAAAAAAATAAAAAACAATAATCCCTCTAACTACTATACAATTTATTGGATAAACATTTCCCAAATGATGGTAGGAGATCAATGACTACTATATCCTGTATTACTACAAATTCTAAGCATTTGTGAATAATATTGGAACATTTTATATGATGCTAGTTGTTTGAATCTGAATGCCCTTGTAGAGTAGTGTTATAGAGTCTAGCCAAGAATAATTCAAGCCAATAATCATAATGACAACACTTTTTGGATATATCATACAATTATGTACAACCCAACCTTCTAGGTATAAGGACATGTAGGATGATGAGGACTAAACTTCATGCCATCCAAGTGATGATCACCTACATACTAGTTGATTTTCCTAGCAATAATTCCTTTCATTTTTTTATCATATAAGAGTAGCTTCAACCAAGTCCACCTATTTTGTGACTAGAAAATATTTTCTCAACTCTTGATATGCTTCCTGGAATAAATCTTTGTATAGTTGAGCTACTTTTGTCCTCTATTCTTTAGTGATTGTTGGATAATAGAATTTCCTATGGGCTTCGTTCCTTTACTGGTTGATTTTTTATGGCTCTAAATTTGGCTTGGACCATCCTAAAGTTCTATTTGGATATTGATTTTCTTGTAGACTCTGCTCCATTTTTGGCTTCTTTTTCTTTCTTGCTCAATTTTGTGCTCTTTATCGTGGTTGTTGATAGTACTTTGAGCATATGCTAAAAATAAATTAGGATTAGATTTGGTTGACTTTTTTAGATATAATACATATGTATTTTCTATTGCTACACATAAATCTAGATATGTAACACTTAGAGTTGGGATCATTCTTTTATTTTTGTTATAATTTCTTTCATTTGTTCATTTTATATCTACCTCTTGATTCTTGACCAAAACAACCTTATGATCATATGCACTTCTTTTTGGCTCACTACTCTATTATTTAATCCTCTTAGAGAAGAATTAGATTATAGTTTTTAGTTCTTCAATCATCTAAGGCTCATTGATTGTGGTAGTGGGTTTGTTTCCATCTTTCATTGTCTCTTCGATAAGAGTTGTTTTGGTTAACTATGATTAGGGTATGATTTGTACTATAGTCTATATATTCATTTGATGCATATCATGGGTAGGTGGTAGTATTCCTATAGAGACAAGCATATTTTTAGCTAATATAGCTAGATGGAAAACTTACAATAATCCCTTTTCCTTGTACTATAGGATTTAAAGGCTTAATTCTAGATCTAAAACTTAGATGTTGTACATATAAGCCTAAGTTGGTGATGGTTGTATTTCACAAGGAATATTGCTCCAAATATTTTTGAATTGAATATTGAAATATAAGAGCCTTTCCTAGGGGTGTCTTTGGATATAAGATAGTTGAGTGAGCAACATGAATGGGTCCCCTAGATCATAAAATGCTATTACAAAAGGTTCATCTAGCTAAGGCTATGTATCATTCCAAAGCCTTGCTTAAAAATTATTGAGCCAATAGTATTACCATTACATATTCAAAGGCAGTATTACAAAATGTGTCTAGGTATGAGACATATTGATAATGCTCATAGGTAGATTTTCCATTGCTATCATATATGGGCAACATCATTAATATAGTATGGGAAGTTTCATGGATAACTGGTAGGTTAAGTTGTTCGATACTATTTCAGGTTGGACACATTTATCCAACCATGGCTTTAAGACTTTTATTAATGTATTAGAAAATCCATGTGCTTGGTACTTAGTGTGCTATTTAGAATTTTCAAAACCTTTACAATTTAATTTTGAGCCTCTTTTCCAAAAATTTCACCACTTATTTTGGATTCTTACTTTCAATAGAGTCACCATGTGAATATACAATATCTACAAGTGATGTCAACACTATTCACCAAAATCTTGAATCCCTTGGATGATTGAAATAGGATCTGTGAAATATTATCCCATTGAGCATACCAATAAAACATTGGTAGTAAGTGTGTATATGATTTTATGAAGTGGGACACTCATATCCCATTGGGTGTGCCAAAAAATGTTGACCCAAAATTTTCTTAAGTGGATGAGAGGCATCCTCAAGACCTCAACCAAGATTGGATGTCTCAAAAACAAAGATCTCTAAGTCAACCTCTAGAGAAGGTCGACTCTTGTGTGCCTATATAATACAACTAAATTGGGATTGTAGACTAAATTAAGAAATACAAAGGGTTAGAAGACTAAGCTAAAAGTGGTGGAGATTCGACAACATTAAGAGACATAGTGCAAAGAGTCTCACAATTTAAAATTAAATTAAACTACCTAAAAAACTAGTTTGATTTTTAATGCTTTAAAATAATTAATCACGAAAAAATATGAGCATTTCTAGTTCATTCCAAAAATATAATAGTAAATCCATAATGCATAATTATCTATTCCTATATTTAAAAGAAATGATTAACTACCTAGTGAGACAAACATACATATTTAGCAAAAACTTGAGCAAGAAGTCAAATAACAATCCAATCTTCATTCAAAAGGCATATAACCTCAATCACTAAATTATGCCAATTGTAAATGCCCAAGAGTCAACCCTTATAATGGATTAAATTCTAGTATATTTATATTTTACAATTGATTTAGTTATTGTAAACATGATTTCCTACTGAGCATATTATAGGCCTATCAACACATACATAGAAGAGCTATCACATTAAGCTCAATTATGCTTAACTACTTTAGGTATACTCTACTAACATGTATGATGTAGATTTGATTATGAGGTGCTACATCATTGTATTATAACCATCAAGTGATGGTCCACTCCATTTTGTTATGCACAACCAACTACGAAAGGGTAGATTTATCATGGAGAAAGCTTTCATCATGGATATCTTCTAATAGCAATGAAACCTAGTGGTTGCTCAAAACATGCACTCAAACTAATGTAGATGATTTTGGATCTTTTTTGTAGTGGTTGGTGGTGTAAAATGCTATTATATTTTTATCATGCAGTTATCATGACCAAGTATAGCTTCCTTTGGTTTTATCCTTATCAAGTTTTTGAACTTCTTGACAGGTACCGAATAATTTCATCTTTGATGACATCATTATCGAAGGAGTTTGATATTTACATGTGTTCATGTATGATATCATATGTTTAGTGTCTTTACTCTAAGAATTGATGTTTTTTTGCTAGGTCTATTGACTTAGATTTATTTTACATCCAAAATTGCATTTAAATTGTTGAATATTTAAGCTCTTTATGATGACATAATTGCATTCTAAATTTTCATGATTTTGAGAGCCAAATATCATATGTCAAACACCAAGATAAATGCCTTATAATATTATTTTTCTTGACATTGATTTAATATTGCATCAAATATTTTATGTCATCTTGCTGATAACAACATCATAGTCCATTTGGCTTGCTTCACTCTTTGGCTCTTTATTTAGTGTCAAGTATTAGATGCCAAAGTCTTATCCTTTTTATTTGCTTCTTCCAAACATAAGTATTTTAAAGTCATGATGCTAAAATTAACTTATTAGATTTTTGACTAGCTTTATTTATTTAGAAAATTTTACTTTCTCTCTCTACTTCGTTGGATATTGGGAGCAATGCTTTAGCACAAAATATTATCTAGTAGTCTCTTGCTTGATGCATTATCATTTGCCTTTGCCTATTTTGCATTTGGTGACACTTTTCTACCATATTTCATTCCTCTACAATCTTTCAACCTGATTTGATCCAACCCTTTTTTATCTCTAAATATACTACTATAGCCTTATCTAGTTCTCTTTTAGCTACCTTCTAAACCATTTCATGCCCTATGAGACACCATTGTCTTAGCAAAATGAATACATGGTCTAAACTATACCACATATTGGATGTAGGTGATGAAATTTACCTACAGGTTGGGAATCAAGATAAATAGTTGTTTAAGATGAGAAAGAGTAACTAAGAGGATGAGTTATTAAAAGAAAGGATGAAAGAAACAATGGGAAAATATATAAAAGTTTACTAGGATATTATTGATTGTGTTATGGCTAGGTTATATATTAGTCCATTTAAGGACACATTTTGATTATACTTTTGATGCATTTCTATATAGAATGATCCATTTAAGGATGCATAATTTAACTTGCCCATATAAAAGGCACATAATTTTGGTTGGTCCATTTAAGGATGCATGATTTATTAGTTATTATTGTGTTGAAGCAATTATGATGTCCTAGTTTAGTAAAAGATATATTTGTTTTTATTATCTTTTAGGTCTAGAGTACCTTTAAGTGATATGCTTAAAGGGTATTATTTTGCATTATCATCCTTCAAGTGAGGTACCTAAAGAGAGGGTTATTAAAAGTCACTTAACAAATTAGTCCCTTTGATTTCATGTGTGTATTAAAGACACATAATTAGGATGACCTATTCAAAGGTACATAAATGGCTTAGCCTATTTAAAGGTACATGATTTAGAAATTGTAAAAATACTGACTTAATTAAATTTATATAAATGAGTGGCCTATTTAAAGGCACACACTTGAAAAACATATAAAATATTTTCCTATTTAAAATAACATAATGGACTTTGGCCTATTTAAAGGCACAGATTGATTGGCTTATTTAAAAGTACATACCTGATAGGCCTATTTAAATGCACATAAATGATTGGCTTGTTTAAAAGCATATGATAAATTGACTTATTTAAAGGCACATAAGATTGGCTTATTTAAAAAGCATATAATTTGATTGGCTCATTTAAGAGCACGAAATTGGATCTGTCCTATTTAAAATTATATACTTGATTGGCCCATAAAATAGCACATAAAATATTGGCCATTTTACAATCCCATAATTTTATTGACCTATTTAAAGATGCATAATTTGGTTATTTTGACCATTTCATATAATTCCTTTTAGATTTGGTATTGCAAACTGAGGGAAAATTGTGTTTTGGGTGGCTTGTCCCTTGCCCATGTAGGGTAGGTGGTATAGGTGGTATATATTAATGTTGGAAATTTTGAGGAGTGTTTGTTGTCATTGATGTCAAAAGTATTTGTGTGCTATGTTCATCATCTTTGAGGATATTAAGTGTTTCATCCAAAAGCAAGAAGGTCTTGAAAACCAATAGGTTATAATATTTATTTTTAAATATCATACACCCATGAGGACCCAAAGGATGAATATACAAGGAAGAAGAAGCAAGTTCAAATTAAATAATAATATTTTATTATTATTATTTCAGGCTAAATATCAAGCTGAAGAAGATCAAGGACCAAGTTGAAAAGACCCACAAGTAGATTTAAATTAAATTAAAATTTTAATTTAAATAATGATGGGTTTAATTTAAATATTTATTTAATATTTAAAATTAATATTCAAATTCGAATTCGAATTTGAAAGCTCACCGACATTGGAATATGATATGGTTTACATATAAATAATGCCAAGGTTTTGCATTTGAAAATTGTCCATGCAAACGATTCTTGGCTCATGCAAAAGAGAGAAAGGCTTGCATTTTTGCATGTGTGTTTGAGCGTAGAAAAGGACAAAGATTTTGTGGCCTCCAAATTTTACTCGAAAACCCTGGTAGTTGAGTTGGTAGCCAAGGACTGCATTATATATATTCGAGAATGCCAGGTGCGGGTTCAAACCTCATGCACTCCATTTTACCGAAGGGAATATCATGTTGTATTTTTGTGTCGTACAAGGAGGAAGAAGTCAAAGGCACATTCTTTTCTTTTGGCTCTTATGGAGCCATGTAGCCCAGTTGGTGGGCACGATGACTATAAAATCACTTGGGGGAGAGCCATCGATGGCTCGAATCCCGCCAAGGCCTTTTGGGTAGCATAATAGAGGTATGCACATTATTTGGGTTGACTTGGCTTGCAAAAAATAAAAGGGGGAAAATATTTTTGTTTCCAAAGGTTTATTTTAATTAAGGTTTTTACATAATTAATTTTGATTATAAGTTATTTAGGGGAGTTAAAAGAGGAATGCAACACTTTAATTTTTGAGTTGAATTTTTACGTGATTGAGTTATAAGGTAGTAAGGAATTTTTTTACTTTTGATATTGAAGGTTGTTGAATATTATTTTAAATTTGGATATTATAAGGTGTATTTGAGTGTTATTTTTGTATTGAAGAAATAATTTGAAGAAGTGTTAGAGTCATATTTTTGTCATCTAACCTTTGTGCTTGGCAAGGAAAGTGGTTATAATTAAGATAGGTATTTAAGGGCACTTTTTCATCAAACAAAAAGGTATGGGCACATATTTCTTGTGAGTGATTGTTGGATTTTGTGAATGCTAAATCAAAGTGAAAAGGATTGTTTGGTAAGCATTGTTGAGTTTGGTTTTGTATTGATGCTTCAAGTTTTTCTAGAATAAAGGTTGAATATAGAAACCTTGTTTGATAAGCATTGTTGGAAATATTAGTTGAACCTTTATATGCATGATTAGGGTTTGTGCAAGAACATGAGTAGCATTGTTATATGAAGTTGTGAACTATCCTGAAATAAGATTTGTGAAAGAACATGAGTATCATTGTTATGTGAAGTTGTAAAATATCTTAAATTAGGTTTTGCAAGATCATGAGTATCATTGTTATGTGATATTGGTTAATAAGAATTGTTGGAAATATTTGAGTGAGTGTTTATATGCTTGGACTAGGGTTTGTAAGCAAGGAGTATTTCTTTGAGTTATTGATTGAGTGGATTTTATTGGGCCTAGTCAATTAAAAGTGTTGAAGTGATAGTTCAAATTTTGTGAAACAAATTGTTCTACATTCTAATTTGATTTGAGAAAGAGATTGAAAGTGATTGAGCATTGTTATGAGTGTGAAGCATATTAAGACTCTAACAATTATCTATATGTTTTTGTGATACTAGACAAGTTCTAGTTAGGACTTGTTGTGTTGATTTGAGATAGGTCTTTGAGAAGATTTGTGAGCAGATTTGATTGATTGATTTGTTCAAACCTTGAGTTAAGGTTTGGAGAAGATCTAGCAGATTTGATTTGTGATTAAGTCAATCTTTGTGTTAAGGCTTGAGGATAGATATTGAGTAGATTTGTGCTAGATCTAAAGATTGTGTTTAGTACAAATTTGAGGATAGATATTGAGAAGATTTATGCTACTGAAGGACTATGTTTAGTGCATATTTGAGGAAAAATATTGAGCATATTTGTGCTATATCAAAAGACTGTGTTTAGTGCAGATTTGAGGACAAAGATTGAGTAAATTTTTGCTAGATCAAAAGACTGTGTTTAGCGCATATTTGACACAAGGCTGAGAGTAATATTTGGAGGTGATAGAGTATAAAGTATGATAGTCTCTAGTGAATAGAGGTCCATTAGCCAGAGCAATGAATATAGGTCTTCTGAGTGAGGACAAGAGTCTTTAGTGGATAGATATCCATAAGCCATTGTAGTGGAGGTAGTAGTTCTTCTAGAAGATCACCAGCCAGAGCTAAGAATAAAAAGTTCTCCTATGGATAGAGATCCATGAAATTGATTAGGGGATTGGTATTTCCTTTGGATAGATATCCATAAACATTTTAATGGGGAAAGGATTCCCAAGATATTTTTTGATAAAATTTTAGTGAAATATTTTCTTCGTGGAGTAGCCCACATAGGGTGAACCACATTAAATTGGTGTCTCTATTGTGTGTGGTGATTTGTGCATTTCTTTGAACATTGTTGTTGATATTGCTATTGATACATTGCATAACATGGATTGTGAAAGAAAAGTAAAAAGTGGTCTTATAATTTTCACCCCCCTCTCTATATAAGCTTGTGTTCTTCAATTAAAGTTTAATAACAAATCTCCCTTAAGGATTTAAGCTATGTTTTACAATAGTATATGTAAGATTTCAAATAATTATAAGTGATCATTGTTAAGCAAGGTAATTTAGGGGTATTTCAGTACCTAGGGTATTTTTATTAGGTTTATTATGATACAATATATTGACCAATATGTACAAAGCATTTTGAGATAGATCACATTATTTATTAGCCTATTTAAATGCATTAATTTATTTATTTAATGATCATTAGTGTAGTAAGAAAATTTGTATTCCCCTATTTAGGTGGGCATTTTTCCTCTCTAGGGGGTTTTCCATCAATGTTTATAAATTTCATCGGATTTATTATGTGTTAAATGATGATGAGTGATCAAAAATTAGGGTTGATGATATTGAGTGATGAATTAAGATGAGTGTAAGGATACATCAAGCAAGCTAATGGGCTAATGGGAGATATCTACTAGAATCAATCACTTAGTGCAAGTGTAATTCATGTGCTAACTATGCTACCGAGGATCATCATTGCATCTTGGTAGATCTCCTAACTCATTGTATGATAGAAAATCAAGTAGACTCAAGCACCTGAAGACAAGCTAACATGATGCTAGGTACTCATGGAAATAGGTAAATGATCAAGTAGTCAAAAATAAAAATTAAATATATTTAAAGATGCATGATGATCATTTGTCCACTATTTGACTTAATACTAGCGTTAACTATTTTATACTAGAAAAACATGTGAGTGGTAAGCAATTATGACATAGGAGAAGAAATGTTCCTTCAGTTTTTTTATCTTAATCCAATTTATTCCTAGGAACATCATTGACATGGCACCCCAAAATTAAAAGTAATTAGATTAATCAGTATGGACAAGTAAAAATGAAGAAGGAAAATGTATACTAATAGTGGGGATACACTCATTCGGTGACATCCCTATCCTAGGTGAAAAATTAAGGACAAGGAATTTAATGCATCATGGGTTTGCAAAACAGTCAATGGAGTGAGATTAATAAATGGAATATTTTGATGATACCACATGGGGAAGATTGATAAAAAAAGATATAATGCTCCTAGCACCTTGTTTTGAAGGTAGACCATTTCTGTATTGATTTGTTAATGGTTAGTTGGGATGAGTAAGTGGGTCTTGATAAATCCTAAGGTCTTGATTTGAAAAGGACTAAGGCTTAGAGTCACTAAATATAAGTTCAACTCCCTCTATGAGTTTTTAGATCACATTTTGAAGGGTTTTACATCTATTGGTTAAGTGATCTAAAACACATTGGAAGGAACAATAATCATTAGGGCTAAATGAAGGATATTTATCCCTCTCATGATCTATAGGCTTGATGTATTTGTACTTTATCATTTTGGATTGAATACCTTACTCTAAAATGGAAATAGGAGACCAATCCAATGGAAATAAGAGTCTCTTTTTGCTTTTCTAAAATAATATTTTGGAATATTACAACAATATTTATGTTGTTAGTTGGGCATGAACCAGCTACCTTATCATCCACAACATGCTTATTTTTATATTCTCCTTTGGGATTAGAGGATGATGGTATTTCCTATTCCTTAATATTTAGTTGCCCTTTACATGAGAGGAAGCTTCTACTTGTTAATCCAATTCAACTCCATCTTCAAAAGAAGATATGGAAGTCATTTCTAAGGGATAAACATTTTTTTTTCATAAATTATGTATAAAGATATACAAGAGATCCTTTTGGGGAGGAACAAAAATTGTTTTCTCATCAAGGATCACCATTGAGGTAGGGATTCTATAAAATACTCAACCTTTTCCTATATAAGTTAATAGATATCATGAATGGTGTATTTGTTTGCAATATATGTAGAGAGTTGTTGGAGAAAATTTTTGGCAAGCTCTTGGATGCTTTTAATTGAGTGGTAGGGTAATTGAAAATATTATTCTAGGGATTCACTAGCAACACTCTTAGGAAATAATTTTAGAATAAGTGCATCATCATAGGCAAAATTTTGGAAAATAGATTGAAGGATTCTAAGGTGGTTAGTTAGATCCCCTTCTCCCCCTATAGTTAAAACTTATTGGTTTTAAAGTTAGGAGGGTAAGATTAGCTAGCTTGAAAATGGTCTAAAGGTTGATTGAAATAATCCTTATAAGAATATTTTTGGCCAATTGAGGCTCCTTGGAGGGAATCCAATTAAATCTTGAACTCAAAATTTTTCATGGCTAATTATTCTATCTTAGAGTTAATGTCTTGGTATGTAGGATAAAGGGGTTTAAATGGGGCTTGCGGCATAATTATATAGGGTAGTATATGGGTAAGTTTGAGAACTTGGAGGGGTTGACCTAAAGGGTAGGTTCACATTATTTTCTTCCAAGCTACTTGGGAGAACTGGATTGATAGAAGTATGGTTGAGAGGTACTTGAATTTGGGAATAAGGCATATTGAGAAAGGGGTTAGAAGAAAACATGTTTGTAGAAACTAATGCACAAAGAAGAATTTCAACATTTTAAACTTGATGGACATTCATAGATTGGTATATAGGGTAAATTAAATTTATCCTATGTGGTTCTATGCTAATGGGTAGGGACACATGATACCCTAAATAGAAGGGGAGACTAGGTTGCCTACCTTCTATAGAGGTTGTGAAAATAGGAGAGTTAGACCCTTTTCTATTAATTTTGGATGTGTTAAGATGCACATACAACAATATATGAAACATATCTCTTTGGTAGGAAGTTATAGGAATAGTCCTAGGTTGCTCTAGAAGGTTGAAAATGTGCACTTCTACAACAAAAGTTGTCAAGGGCTCTTCATATTCTATTAAAATAATTTTTATATCTTATTTATTCCCATGTAGGAAAGTAGATAATTAGGGTATTCCATATATTTTAAAACTACCTCCCCTTGTTCAATATGAATAGGGTAAATTATTCCTAATGGAGAAGCTTCCTCCTCTCTTCCTCATAGGAAAATTCACTTTTTATTAAATTTTTTTTTTTAAGAGTAGATTAAGGAAGAATACAAATATGTTTCAAAATCCTTATATCACACTCTTTAAATACCAAATATGGTCTATATACCTTATTGGTATCTTCAATATACCTAAACTCATCTATATACTTCCTCTCTCAATATATCCATTGATATATAGTAGCATGGTCGGTCCCCTCGGTATACCTAGTGGTACATGAGGGAAGACCTTGAGGTACTAAAAGAGAATGGTACTAAGGATATCCACACTTGGATATGTGAAACAATATTACTATGTGATAGGTAATAAAATGTACCTTCTTATGAATCTTATTAGCCCACCATTTTATGCTTACCAGGAGGGATAACACCCAAGGTCTATATGATGGTTTATTTAAAGGTTCATTAACCTTCTCCCATTAGGAATAAACTTGGGTTAGGTTATTATTATATTTATTACTGATATCTAATCTAATGAAACAACTTTAGGTTGTCTTTATTAAGTTTTAATTAATTTTATTTCTTATTAAGGTAAGGATAGGTGAATTTTTTGGATCTATGTGGTGTTTACATCGAGCTCACAAAATATGTTGATAAGTGAAAGGAACACAAATACCAAAACTCCATATTTTGGGGGCTTTTTAAGTGAAGCCTACAAATTATATCTTTTATATATAAATTAAAAAATGCATAGGGTGTCTCAATATTTAATCCTATCCTAAGATGAAAAGGGTTTAATAATGCAATGCACATGCAAATAGTGTATGCAGGAAAACAAGCCCTAGATCTAAATGTTTCGTTAAATACAAAAAATTATATTCTATTGTAAAGTTTATTTCTCAAAGGAATGAATTTTGTCCAAACTTCTTTATAAAACCAACTATAAAATACAACAAGAAATTATAAAATCTATGTATTCTTGCTTTTTTTCAATGCCTATAATAACAATAAAGTTTTATTCTTAATAAAAGGATCAATAATCATGTATGAAAAAAATGCAATATAGTCTAAAGATAACTATATGCTTTTGACATTCACTATATAAAATTTTGAAAAGAGAAAGGCTAATATTTTCCTCATATTTACCACTTTTAAGAATAAATCTACTTTGTTCAAATCATATCGATAATATTTTGTGAAAAATGTAAAGAAAGAATTATAAATTACTAAAACCAATGATATTATCTTATGGATCTACCAATGCAGAAATTCATGAACTCATAAATGTCTTTTTTATAGTCCCATGGCTAGCATACAAATTTTGATTTCCTTTTAAAATAATTTTCTTAAAGGAAATATTAAAAATATTATAAAATAGAAACATAAAACTCAAATCTACAATTTTGGGACAACAACAAAAATAGAATTAGAATATAAAGTCAAAAGTGTATGTAATCAATCACTAATGTAGAAATGTTGTATGTTGAGAGGCTCACCGCAAGACTACAAATATACTCATGCAAAGCATGTCGATAAAAATTTTGTATGGCATGTTTTTACTGGTATAGTGCTTCATTTTATGGTGCTTTAAGTTATCAACACTAAAAAAATGTGGTTATATTTATACTAGTTATAAATATCCTTTTGAGCTATTTCCAATGGTATTAATTTCATAAACTTTTATGGAGTTTTATATGGTTTTAAATGCTTCAAATATGACCCTATTTTTTTCCCTCTTGTACCTACAAGAATATAGTCTAGAAATAAAATATAAAAAAGAAATAATTAGCATTTGGAATCTATCCAGTTTTTCAAAGACAGTTTTTGCTTCCTTAGTACATTGATCATATCCCAATTCACTTTTACAATGATCAAATCTAGAAAATGCATAAAGTAGTCCATGTCATAGGATTGAAGAAATAAAAATACTAGGAAATGATTGGTAAAAGAGTGTTAGATATGAGATCAAAATATTGCTAAAATAATTCAAAAGAGAGGATTAAATGATTTAAATATATTTAAATCTAAGAGAAGGATTTTCAATTTTTATTTTTTACTTTTATTATTATTTATTTTAAATATATATATATATTTTTTACTTGTTTTTATTTTAGTTTTTGTTTATGTATTTATTATTTTTTATTATATGGAAGAAGGGGTTTTGGAAGGATCCCCAAACCTTTTACAAAGCATAGAAGGTTTTGAGGTCCCTGAACCTTATACATCAATCCTCAAGAAGATGACTACAAAAGAAATAAAAGAGACGTTGAGCAAGAAAAACAGGATCCAACAACCAAATCCAGAGGAACAAAGGGAAGAAATGGATTCCAAATATCCTAATGATTCTTCAATAAACTAATTAATAAAATTAGGGTCACCACAAATAGGCTGCACTAGACATAGACTCACTAGAACCACAAACCCTATGATGCCAAAAACTGATTCAACCTAGAAAACCTTTCTTGGATCCATGAAACCAAGGAATTCCATGCACCCAAGAGGGGGGGCATAAAAAATAATAGACAAAAGGTATGCTATCAACAAATAGATAAATTTTAGGACCACTTAACAAATATATTGAAAACACAAATTTTACGTTCAAGTAATTTGAAAGATCCACATCCCGACCAACTATTACAAAGAATAAGAGAACCCCACTAGATCCAAATTCTTAGTTAAATCATCATTGGGGCTAGTAGAAAAACCTTTTATTATTGTATTCTAGCTCACCACTATGTTAGACATTTGAATATTTTTCCAACCTAGCTCAAAATTCAAAAGAGGAATTTTCTACCATAGAATATCATGATCCTTGAAAACCCCTTTCACCAATAGAATCCCACCAAGACTCGTGATAAAAATATTAAGAGCTAGATTCCTACTCACATTAGTAAATAAAATTTGTAACTTCTTCTAGCCCTGCACAAAGTCCATAGAAGGGAAATCCCATAAGAACAACCCAGGATCCACAAAATTAGGATCCATGTTCTTAGATAGGCCAACTCTAGAATCCACCTTTGAAATGCTAACCATCGGATCCTATTCTTAGCAACATTAAAAAGTAGGAGAACGCTCCAAAAAATAACAAAATTCTCACAAACCTTCAAACTCTCATCCAAAAATAACAAAAAAGAAGAACTTCCCGCTCAGGATAGGCAAGATGAATGGCATTTATAGAATAAACTCCATAGGATCCATAGAATTCAAGAGATTTGGATCCACCCCAATCCATGTAGGTTCTAGACCTACCAACACATGAAAACCAACACCAAATCCATGGTTCCAAAGAATCCTTTCGTAGCCTCTCCCTCTGCCTCTCACAATTTTATTTGTGTATTTATATTTTATTCACTTTGATTTTAATTTTTTTTAAGTATTTAATTTATATTTAGTTTATTTTGAATAATAATTTAATTATTTTAAATTTTTATTTTAAATTAAATTATATTTATTTTATAATTTCATTGAGTTAATTTGTAGTTTCTTTTGTTCCATTTTAATTTTGATTTATTTTTAATTGTCTCATGAATATAATTGATTGCTTAGAAGCCTAGTCACTAAGGTTTCTACAAATCAATCAAGGTAAATTAATTTAATATATTATTCCTTAAATAGTCAAATGCTTTCAATATTTACAAATACATTTTTTAAAGAAATTTTACTAAAACATTATAATAGTTTTTTGACTCACATAAGTTGATAGTTGGGAAGAGTAGTAGAAACATCAATCTTCTTAACCCTAAAACAAAAATTGAGTGGTAGCATTATGAATACTAATCTTTATTTATCTATAGTTTTTATATAACTTTGTATTATCTCATTTATAAGAATAACATTTATGGGAATAACATTTTTCCTACACTCTTAATGTGAGGTATCACTCATTCATATAAGAAAAAGTTGTATTAGCACTTCTAATATGACTATTATGATAGGTTTCATGTGACTATATTACAATGATGATGGGCACTAAGAATATCAATCTAGTTAGGTACAATTGTAAGGTGGTAACCACTATCTATGCAATTATAGAATTGTTAGAACTCAATGGTTCAATACTTTAAATTATGTAATGAATGACATTTATGTACATGGAATGCTTGTTTTAGGTATAACAAACATTTAACTAAACTTCCAACTATCTTTATCCTATACTACATACATATACCTTGTGAGGGGTGATTACACCACATGCTTTCTCATGTGGGTTGTGGTGTATTGACTCCTAATATTCCCCCCTTATTACATCACAATTAAAGCTCTAATTTTATTTAATGACCAAAACATAATTTCTATGGTGATATTGGAATTTTAAAGAGAAATCACCCCATTAACATAGGATTTTTTACTTTGATACTTAGGAGTGTTGGGTTCCATCGATCATGCACTCCAAAATCATACTTTCATTAAAAATACTTGTTCAATATAATTTCAATGCATGAATATATTTTTACTTCAATGTATTCAAGTGAATTACGTGTTACCATGTATCTAGTATCAATCATTGAATTAATTGGTCACTAATTTTTATCATGCATGTAATGGGTAGAAGTTTGTGTAAGGCTTCATCTACTGCTTTACCTTTCTCTACATTTTATTTATTTCATTGTGATCAAATATTGGATTCCTTTCATCTCCTTTTACTATAAATTTTGTGATATGATAAATGGGATGTATATTTTGAATGCAATATTTAGCATCTTTGCGTATTTGTTTTAGTCCTTTGAATGATCCCATAGCCATCAAAAAATTTATTGGAAAAAGAATATACCAATCTTTCAAGTTCTCTATAATCATTAGAGTTCAACCATTAGGGACCAAGAGCTAGTTATTGTCTAAAAAATCTCTCTTTATCTCATACTATGTTGTCAATATTGATGATATCACAATGTATTTTATCATCCAATATTTTAATTGCTTGTAGTGTTGATTCACTCCTTGATAAGAGTCTTATGAGATATGGGATTTGATAATGATGTATGGATCTATTTTTTGAGTTGTAAAAATAAATAATCTTATTTTGTAACAACCCTAATTCCAAGACCAACCAACCCGAGGTATTTTGTTTTTTGTTGGGACTTTATCATTTTCACTAGTTTATGAGTTAATTGAAAGTCTTTCCATGTGGTTCTCTTATAGTTTAGTTTCCAAGTAATTTCAAGGCTGCACTACACAGGACTCCAACATGGATAGTGTATTATCTTGTGGTTAGGAGTGGCCAACCCCTATAATGACCTATAGGTAAGGTTTCTTTTCCCTGCAATTGAAAATTCTCCTATAAATAGGAATGCCCTTTTTTCCTACTAGTTTAAATCAAATATTAAACTAGATTTTATGTTAGGTCTCTTTCAACCTATACATTAGGCATATGCCTTGAGGATTAGTTGATTCTTCCACAAGGATATAACAACAATCAATGCAATGCTTAACCTTCCCATATCAACCATAGGAATATAAGGGGGTTATCATACAAACCCTCATAGACTTATGAATGTCTACCATTTTTCCTTACTTGATTTAACCAACTATAATCTCCATGAATTAGATAACTTTCGATGTTTTCCCTCTAATAATAATTTTCATAGTTAATTTCTAAGTGACAAGCATAAATCATACATTCCTTCTAGTTTTAAGGATACATTATGTCAAATAGACTCAACTCTTAAATTCACTTTTAAAGATTCAAATATTACCATGAGATAACTTCATATCATGGTATAGCTCTACTTTTCTTCTATGATCATTTGAAGTCAAGTATTACATTGTATACACATCCTCTCAAGGAGTGGTATAATTAATTACAATTGATTTCAATAAATATATTTTCAATAATGGGGCCTTTCATTAAAGAGGCCTTTGTTACAACATGTGTACATAGTCAATGGATGTTGACTAATTCCAGATTTTGCTTGGTTCCCTTTGAGCCACCATAACTAGATTGTAGGTGTTTTCAGGATCAGGACAACTCATACATGTATATGAAATGTATTCTAGAAAAATAATATCATGTAATAATTCTTCATTGAATGCAACTAAACATACTACATTACAACACAATTATCTAAAGCATTCCACCATTCAAAGGAAGGAAATCCCATACTTTCCTCAGACTAAAAATCATATTTTCATATCATATATTTCAAAGACATGCCTTTGAAACCAGATATTAGAAAAGGGTAGTGAAAATGAAGGGATATAAAATAATTATTTTATCATAATAAAGGGTGGTACGGTGTGTTATAGGGATCTGTACACTGTATTACAATAAACTATTGCTATAATGTCATAATTTCATCCATAAGTGAGATTCCTTTCATATGCATGGTAATTAAGAAGATCATTATTTCACAAGTATCTTATATTTTTCAAACATAAATAGAATTTAAACAAAACATACTTGCATAGGTATTCATTTTTATTCAAACAAAAATAGATTTAAAAAAAATCATACTTGCATAAGTGTTCATATTTACTCAAACAGAAATAGAATTTGAACAAATCTTATTTATTCTCATATAAATAGCATTTTAAATGAATCATCCACAAGTATCTCATATTTCTTCAAATAGAAATAGTATTTAATCAATCATATTTCTTCACACAAAAATAACATTTAAACAATCATATTTCTTCACACATAAATATCATTTAAACAAATCATACTTTCACAAGTATCTCATATTTCTTCAAAAAAAAATAACATTTAAACCAATGGATTTTAATTGTAGATCTACAAATCCTTCCAAGGTTTAATCACAAGGTTATAAACCAGATTTGTTCTACAATCCATTATTATGGTTACACTATAGTTCTTGATAAATGTGTTTGTTAATATTGTTCCCTTTTTTGTAATCTATAGTCTTCCTTCAAATTTAGCTACCAATATGTCTCAAGATCCACCAACAAGATCATTCTATAGTTCCATGAGTTTAGCTACAACCCCTCTTGCCATCCATCAACAAGACTGCTCAAGTTTAGCTACAACTCCACAAGTAATCTATCACACAATATTACACTATAGGTTTATTCACTTGGCCCTTAATTTTGCTTTTGGAAAGACACTATAGATACACAATATTAACAATTGATATTTATTAACTAATCTCTTGTCAAGGATGAACTATAGCTCATAAAGGGTAATGTTTAACTTATCAAAGTCCATTACCTAAAACCTTTCAAAATGTATCACAAAATCTTAGACAATAGTTCATCATGGTTTACATAAATTTTTACCATAATCTTTGCTCAAGTCTACAAAGGAATTTATACAGTTCTACCTGTTTTTGTTTCACAATCTAATGACAAGATTGCACTTACAAGTTTTCACTAATTCCTTTAAATTTGTTTCATAACTTACTAAAGGAATTATTCCTTCACAACAATCCTTACAATTAAATGGATGTGGGAATTATTGTCATGTTTTCTCCATACTACCTTTGGAATAACCTTTATGTTATTTCAACAAGGTTTCTCATACTTATATACAACTTAAAAGATATTCTCTTTTTTTAAGTGTATAATGGAAATTTGACCCTTAATATAGAAAGGAGGGGGTTTCATCAAGCATTTCCCTATTTACTTAATCTATCTATTTATGTAATAAGAACATAATTTTATACAAATAAAGAGGGTTTTATAGCATTGGTTAATTTTTGACAGTTGCACTTTACCAATCCTTCATATCCTAGATTATCCAACATGCCCATTGTTGTGTTATCACTGATCATTATGGGGCCTACTTCTATTAAATCATGAAAGGTCATTAGGAGTATGGAGGACCTTAGCAATTTTATATCAACATCAATTTTTTATGATGTTGTTTTGAGTGGCAATACATTCACATGAACTAAAATGATATTAAGGGAGGTTTTGATCCAAGTGAGATTGGATAGGATTTTTATACCCTTGGAATTTTTTGAGAAATTTTATGAGCATACTTTGACACCATTGTGAAGAATAAGTTTAGACCATAACCATCTTATATTTTTTTGTAGTCTAGAGGATAAAACGAAAAAATATATATTTAAATTTGAATTCATATGGCTATAACACCCAAGCATTTATTAGGAAATGGAAATATGGTGGACACATTTGGTCCAAGGAAGTAATAAAATGGAAAAAGAAGGTATTTGGAAACATCTTCTTACAAAATGAGTGGTTAACGAAACAATTGAGTTAAATTGAAGATGAAAATAAGTAGAAATTGAATGGACTAGGCTTTCTTTAATAGACATAAAGTTATCTCTGTAAAATTGCATCCAATATTGTAAAGGAAGGAGATGTACTAGAGATAAATGTCACATCCCACCTCAACCGAACCCTTATGCATGGCAAAGAGAAATAAAATATAAATGTAGACATAGAAAATATTTGAAATTTTCTAAGCATTGGAAATAGTGGTAATTCATTTATTTTTAAAAATGCACCCAAGAAAAGAAAATAACATATATTTTAAATAGAAAATGGGAGTTCTCATGTGAACTTAATTATTAGTGTGCTTGCAAACTAATATGCTGATAAAATACTTTGAGAAAGGTATTTGGGTCCTAAAATGCCATTAAGGGCCATGAGAAAAAGGAATCTGTACCCCAATATTCTAGAAATAATTTAAAAATAATATTGGTCATTCAAAGTCCTCCAAAACACTATTGGTTGCCCTTTGATGTGCATCATGTCCTCCAAGTTGCAGAAGAAAATACTATACCACTAAAATGACTACATCATCATCCTCATGACCTCTCCAAAAGGTCATTACCTAGACTACCCTTCACCTTTGGAGAAGGCACCCTTGAATGCTATAAATAGCCACCATGGGTTAACCAAAAATGGTCATGGATGCTGGGAAAAATTCTAAAGAAATATTGATAGGTAAACTTTGGCTTAGGGAGTATGCTCTTTACCCTTTGGTAAATCAGAAACCAAACAACCTAAGTTTTAGAGTCTTTGGTCAAAGCATTCATAGAAGGAAGAGTAAGTAAGGAGGGCTGGACATAGAAAGGTTTCAAGGAGCTTGGATTATTTAGATCATACCATACCTTATCTCCATGCCCATTTGCTTGCAAATTTTTTTAATCTAACTATACCTTTAATTAATGACTTTGGAAGACCTTGTATGCTTGTATATGATTGAATCTATTAAATGTTTTAATCTATTGAATGTCTTATGGGTCATTTATATTTGAATGTGTTTGGAGCTAGTGGCTAGTGGGTCATTCTTTATAGCTTTGAATAATACAACTCATAATCAATCCCGACCCTAGACAAACATCATTCCCTTTAGCAATCTCAGACCTAATGATTTATCCTAATTAGCATATCTGGAAACTCATCCTTTTATAGCATCGACAATATTAAAAGGATGTTAATATCCTTGGGTAGGCCACTTGGCTGAATTATATGTTAATTAAATTCTTGAGGAACAAAGGATTGTTAGACGGGTACCCTAGATGAAATAGTCACCACCGATGGAGCCACCGCTTGGTGGCTATTTTACTACCTATGCATGAGTACTTTTGAAACAGACCCCATCCACCCCATAGTACATGTGGGATTATGAGCTTCCAATAAAATGAAATCTATTGTAAATATCAAACTACCTCGCGTCTTGGACTCGAGCTTCGAAGGGATATTGTCGCCATAGATAAATGGCCTTCATCCAATGGATATCTCGATAGGTTCAAATATTCAAAAATACCCCTCCCTTAGGTGTGCAAAGATTTACCAAAGTGTTACCAATCAAGGTCAAAATAATTGAGCCTTGCTGCACTAGTCATCCTTGGATCTCCCTCGATGGTACCGGCCTACACATCATCCCTAGTAGGGTCAAAATAAACCATGAACACCTTAATGGGATTAAATTACTACCCTAGAGGAGGAATCAAAAACCATTCATCACTATCAAAATAGATGGTTGATGACTATTCGAACGCAGGAGGAAAACCTATGATTTTGTTATATATTAGATTTCCTTTCACCCCACATGGGACACATCGAATTTCTAGATGAGACCAAAAGTGAGTAAGCCTTCCTCACCTCCCTAACCATGATGGTGGTGGTTAAAGTTATGGTCTATGGATTGGTAGTTCAAAGCCATGAAACAATCAATGAGAGACTTAGATCAAATTTACTCCTTATGAACTCGCCACACATCAAATACTGATAACGATCGTAGTATACTATGGGAGTAAACTCTTTTTGGATCCCCTTGTGGTGTGTAATCCCACATGCTCTCCACCGGAGCATAAGAAACCTTTACCCAAGGGAGATTAACCCTTGATAAGTGACCATGGGTTGTGGTCGAACGCTAGCGGTTGATGGCTAGCAAGTCAACTCTGGATGGTCTGATCAATTGGTATAACCCTACCCTACTCCAATGGGTTGTTTGTTCAGATTTCATGGAACTGTGTTTGTACGTTCACTGTTCGGCTTGCTTTATTAATTAATTATTCACCCACCATCGATGGGTTGATGGTCAGCATGTTATGAAACCCCTTTTTGGTAAACAAAATGGGATACATGGGGTATATCAATTGTTACTTAGTATTGATTGATTGTTCATTAGTGGTTGACAGAATATGAAACCCCCCTTCTTTGAGTAAAAATAATATATCTATGATAAATAAATATGTTTAACTCTTTGAGACTATAAGGACATGGTCAAAAAAATAAACAAGACAAACTATATGGATAATGTAGTTGAACCTAAAGTCCAAACTTTAGTAATATTTTATAAAATTTATTATGGGACAAGATCACAACATGGGTTTGTGACAAAAACTACTAACCACAAGAAAATCCTTATTTAAAAACTTTGAGTTAAATTGGAAAGATTTGGATAAAATAAGTATTAGTCTTCGTTGGTAGACTATGTAATATCTTATTGAGAACTATAGTTCATCCTTGATGAGAGATTAGTTAATAAATCTCATTTGCTAATATTGTGTACCTATAGTGTATTTCCTAAAACAAATTAAGGGCCAAGTGAGTAAACCTATAGTGTAATCTTGTGTGATAGATTACGAGTGGAGTTGTAGCTAAACTTGAGTAATCTTATTGGTAGATTGCAAGAGAGATTGTAGCTAAACTCATGGAACTATAGTACGATCTTGGTGATAGATCTTGAGACAACTTGGTAGCCAAATTTGTGGAAAAACTATAGACTACAATACAAATTAGCAAACACATTTAAAGGAACTATAGTGTAACCATAATGATGGATTGTAGAACAAATCTGGTTTATAACCTTGTAGTAGGTTATGATTAAACCCTTGGAAGGATTTGTAGATCTACAATTGAATCCATTAGTTTAAATGCTATTTTTGTTTGAAGAAATATGAGATACTTGTGAAAGTATGATTTGTTTAAATGTTATTTCTGTTTGAAGAAATATGAGATACTTGTGAAAGTATGATTTGTTTAAATGCTATTTCTGTTTGAAGAAATATGAGATACTTGTGAAAGTATGATGTGTTAAATGCTATTTCTGTTTGAAGAAATATGAGATACTTGTGAAAGTATGATTGTTTAAATGTTATTTTTTTGAAGAAATATGAGATACTTGTGTATGTTTGTTTAAATGTTATTTTGTTTGAAGAAATATGAGATACTTGTGAAAGTATGATTTGTTTAAATGTTATTTCTGTTTGAAGAAATATGAGATACTTGTGAAAGTATGATATGTTTAAATGCTATATGCATGAAAGGGATCTCATTTATGAATGAATTTATGACATTCTCTTTAAAAGGACTAGCAATAGTTGATTGTAATAATACTTGTTTCAAAGGCATATCCTTGTGAAGAAGGATATGAGATGAAAATGTGATTTTCAGTCTTAGGAAAGTATGGGATTTCCTTCCTTTGAATGATGGAATGCTTTAGACAATTACATTGTGGAGAATGTATTGTGTTTAGTTGCATTCAATGAAAAATTATTACATGCTATTGTTTGTCTAGAATGCATTTCATATACATGTAATGGGTTGTCCTGATCCCAAAATATCTACAATCTAGTACTGGTGGCTCGAATGGAACCAAGCGAAAGTTGGAACTAGTCAACTCCTATTGATTATGTACACATGTTGTAACAAGGGCCTCTTTAATGAAAGGCCCCATTATTGTAAAATGTATTTATTGAGATCAATTGTAATTGATTATATCACTCCTTGAGAGGATGTGTATACAATGTAATACTTGACTTCAAATGATCATAGAAGAAAAGTAGAGTTATATCATGATATGAAGTTATCTCATGACAAGGTTTGAATCTTTAAAAGTGAATTAAGAATTGTGTCTATTTGATATAGTGTATCCTTAAAACTAGAAGGAATGTATGATTCATGCATGTCACTTAGAGATTAACTATGAGAGTGATTATAGAGGGAAACATTGAAAGTTATCTAATTCGTGGAGATTATAGTTGGTTAAATCAAGTAAGGTAAAATGGTAGACATTCATAAGTCTATGTGGGTTTGTGTGATAACCCCCTTAGCTTCCTATGGTTGATATGGGAAGGTTAAGCATTGCAATGATTGTTGTTCTATCCTTAAGGAAGAATCAACTAATCCTCAAGGCATACGCCTAATGTACGGGTTGAAAGAGACCTAACATAGAAGCTAGTTTAATGTTTGATTTAAACTAGTAGGGAAAAAGGGTGTTCCTATTTGAGATAGGAGAATTCCCAATTGTAAGGTAAAGAAACCTTACCTGCAGGTCATTATAGGGGTTGGCCACTCCTATCCATAGGATAGACACTGACCATGTTGGACTCCTATGAAGTGCAACCTTGAACTTACTTGGAAACTAATCTATAAGAGAACCACATGGAGAGACTTTCAATTCACTCATGAACTAGTGATAATGATAAAGACTAAACAAAAAAATTCCCTAAGGTTGGTTGGTCTTGGAATTGGGGTTGTTACAGTTGGTATCAGAGCCTAGGTTGATTAGGCACAAAAGCTTCCATGAAAATGTAAGAACTCTGAATAGATACATGTTTGGTAAGGAAAGAAAAATTGCTTGGAGGTTACCAATGGGTAAGTCCTTTCTCCCAAGACCGAACCACTGGTGAATCGGCTTGGAAGAGTTAAGTGAACCCTCCATGATAGTGGGTCTTAAGCGGTGTACCTGAGACTCTTTTGAGAAATTGTACTTGACATTCGTAGCTCCAAGCTAAACCTCTTCCTTGCACAGTATTGCAAATCAACAAGAGTTATTTATAGATCCTAATAATAAGAAATTATCTTAGTAGGATCTTCACATTAGAAGAAAATATCAAATTTATTGATGTTACAACATGACCTTTTGGTCGAATATGGAAGTCATATGAAACTTAGCTAGGATATGATGAAACATATCCCACCAATAGTAGCAAACTAAAACTTTACCATGGTTGAAACACCATTACATGACCACCAAATGGTAGTCAATTATATTAAAGTGTTGCATACTATTTATATAGTAAGATACCTTATTGCATAAGCATGTGGTATTTAAGATTCACATATAATAGGAATAAATGCGTAATTACAAACTGACACTACTCTTAAATTCAGGAAAACATGGCACCTAGGTTGAGAAGTGGAAGAAAGAGGGTTCCTCGAAAGGAGAAGCCCACTAGCACTGATAATGTTGAGGATAGACCCATAGGGGATAGTTCAAGAAATTCAAATAGAGTAGAAAATCTCATAACTATTGTGCAAACAATGCAAGGGGAAATGACTCTGTATAGAGAGCAAATGGTTCAACAAAATAGTTTGTTGGAAACCATTAGGGCAGAGATGCAAAAACTAGAGAATAGGAATCCTGAGCCAACAAACCCCATGGTAGGGTAGGGTAATGACATAGATGAAGTAGATCATGTGACTAAGGCCCGTATTAATGGAGAACTAGAAAGGGACTTGAAACATGTCAAGGTTAGAAGGTTCTCTAGAAAAGAAGGGGGAGATTTAGTAGAATCTTGGTTGAATGAGCTAGGGATCTACTTCTCCATGAGAAACTATTCCTCCACAACTAAAATGGTCTGGACCATAGGACTTCTGACTAAAATAAGTTTGGAATGGTGGGAGACCTATAGTAAGGAGCAAAATATCAATGCCATTCATTTCAAATGGGAGGACTTCGTGAAAGCCTTCAGAAAGAGGTTCCTTATGGAGCAGTTTTATATGAAGAAACTTGATGAGTTTGTTCAACTCCACCAAGGGACTCAGTCCGTAGAAGGGTATTATAGGTAATTCTTGAAACTGCTTAAATATGCTCCATATTTTGAGAAGGATAACAAGATGAAAGTGCATAAATTCCTCTCGGGAGCTGGATATCATATCAAAAATTTAGTAAGCATGCATAAACCTGGTGATTTGGAGATAGCTTACGAGTTGGCTTGCCAAGCAGAATACAATCAACACCCTAGTAAGAAATTTGGCAACTCTTCAAATGGGTCAAAGAAGGAACATCATCACTAGAAAAAGAGGAAGTGGGAGCCTGAACCAAGTCATAAAGGGAAGGAAAATCCCAAGTTTGCAAATAAGAACAATGAGAAACTAGGGCACTTTAAGAAGAAGTTCCAACCAAGGAATAAGAACAACAATAATGCTGAAAAACCACAACCTCTAAAATAGGTAGGACCACCTCCTACCAATGAGAAGGATAAGCCAGATCAAGGGATAAGCCAGAATCATAAATCAGGATGTTATGAATGTGGAGGTCCACATTATGCTAGGAATTGTCCCCTTCATGTAGAGTCTAGCCAAAAGGCAAATGGGAAGGGCCACAAGATCTATGCAGCCACTAAGAACTAGAACCTAGAAGGACAAGCCACTCCTTTACTCATAAATGGTAAAATCTATGGTAGAGATGTTAAAATTTTGATAGATAGTGGAGCTACAGATAGCTTTATTTCTAGTAGCATAATAAGGGACATGTCGAGAGAGACCTAGATCTTTGGCACAAGGGTGGAAAGTGGAGTATGGGTCAGGTCAGACCTACTCCATGGATCAATGCTTCCCCATAGCTAAAATTTCCCTACCCACTAGCTCTACCATTTGGCACCTATATGTAGCACCACTACATGCCTTTGATATCATCTTGGGCATGGATTGGTTAAAAGCTCACAAGGCTTTGATCAATTTCCAAGATCGATGGATTGAGTTCACTAATGATAGGAAAGAAAGGGTAAAAATGGTTAGTGAACAAGGTTCCTTTAAGCCTATGCTATTGTCCACAATGCAACTAAAGAAGGCCATAAGGAAAGGAGGTATGGTCTACATGGTTAAATTGAAAGAAGTTGAAGATGTCAATGAGGAGGAAGCATTTCAAAAATTCCCAATTCTACAAGAATATAGGGAAGTATTTACCTCAAAACTCCTTGGAATACCTCCCAAGTGAGAATTTGACTTCACCATTGATCTAGTACTAGGCATAGAACCCATCCATAGGGCTCCTTATAGGATGAACCCTATAGAGATGCAAGAATTGAAGGTGCAACTTCAAGAATTACTTGACAAAGGGTTAATCAAACCAAGTGTATCTCCATGGGGTGCATCGGTACTATTTGTGAAGAAGAAATATGGTTCGCTAAGGCTTTGTATAGACTACATGATGTTGAACAAAGCCACCATCAAGAATAGATATCCTTTGCCAAGGATAGAAGATCTATTTGATCAACTAAAGGATACCACCATCTTCTCCAAGATTGATTTGAAATCAGGATATCATCAGTTGAGGATCCAGGATGAGGATACTCATAAAACTACTTTTAAAACCTGGTATGGGCACTATGAGTTCACTGTCCTACCATTCAGGTTGACCAATGCTCCAATTGCATTCATGAATTTGATGAACAATGTATTTAGAAATTAGTTGGACCAATTTGTATTGGTATTTTTAGATGATATTCTAATCTATTCCCATAGTAAATAAGAGCATGATAGACACTTGAAAATCATGCTAGGGTTATTGAAGAAAAATCAACTCTATGGGAACCTTTCTAAATGTGATTTTTATGTGTCACAAGTACACTACTTGGGACATATAATCTTCATAAATGGGATTGTGGTAGATCCTTAGAAAATTGAGGCCATTTTGAATTGGCCACCTCCCACTAATGTAACATAAGTGAGGAGCTTCATGGGTTTAGTAGGGTATTATCAAATATTTGTGAAGGACTATTCTAAGATAGCCTCCCCAATAAAAAATATTCAAAGGAAAGGAAAGGTGTTCGTATGGATGGATAAATGTGAAGTCACCTTCTAGTTGCTTAAGAAAAAGCTCACTTCTGCTCCTATACTAAAAATCCTAGACCCCCAAGGTGAATTTTTAGTGTGCATAGATGCTTCTTTGGAAGGATTGGGAGGAGTGTTATCCCAAGATAAAGTAGTAGTGGCATATGAGTCAAGAAAGCTCAAGAAACATGAGGCTAACTATGCTACTCATGACTTAGAACTAGCTGTAGTGGTACATGCCTTGAAAATTTGGTGACACTACCTTGTGGGTAAATCCTTTGAGTTGAGAACTGATCACCAGAGTTTAAAGTATATCTTTACTCAACCTTTGCTAAATGCAAGATAGAGAAGGTGGATTGAGTTCTTGGTCGAATATGATTTTGGCATAGAATACATCAAAGGTAAGGAAAACAAGGTCATCGATGCTTTGAGTAGAAGAAGGCACATTACTACACTAACCCAAAGTCATATAGATCTTATGGATCAAGTTAAACAAGCCCAATCTCAGGATCAGTTTTGTATTGAAATCCAAGCCAAAATGGCACAAGATCCTAAGATAGCTAGAGATTATGGTCTCAAGGATGGACTTTTGTGTTTCAAGGATCGGGTAGTCATCCCTGAAGCTGGTAATCTAAGAAGGGTGATCATGAGGGAAGCTCATAGATCCCCATACTCCGCTCATCTAGGAGGGGCCAAGATGAGGGAAAACATGAAGAAGACCTTCTATTGGCTTGGTATGAAGAAGGATGTCACTAAATTTGTTACCCGATGTCTGGAATGCTAGAAAGTGAAGGTAGAACATAAGCACCCAATAGGATGGTTATACCCACATGATGTACCCATGCAAAAGTGGTAAGTGATATCAATGGATTTCATAGTTGGGTTACCTAAGACTAGGTACCAACATGATGTGATACTTGTCATGGTAGACAAACTGACCAAGGTAGCACACTTCATACCAAGTAGCACCAAGGATGATGCGGTAGTAGTCACCAATAGATTCACCAAAGAGATCTTCAGGTTACATGGATTTCCTGAAGTGATCATCTCTGATCGAGATTCTAGGTTCACATCTAATTTTTGGCAAGCCCTCCATCATGCAATTGGCACTACACTAAATATAAGTTCTGCTTACCATCCAGAGATATATGAGTAGATATAAAGATTCAATCAAGTCTTAGAAGATATGCTTCACATGTATTGCATGGATCAAAAGTCTCGATGGGAAGACTTCTTACCTTTAGTAGAGTTTGCCTACAATAATGGATACCATGCTTCTTTAAATATGGCTCCTTTTGAGGCTTTGTATGGCTGGAGATGCAGAACACCATTGTCATGGGATAATCTAGAGGATCAGGATATTATTGGACCTGATACACTCAAGGAGATGGAGGAACAAATGAAGGTAATCCAACAAAGGCTTAAGGAATCTTCGGATCACCAGAAGAGTTATGTTGACTTGAAGAGGACTCCTCAAGAATTCTTTATGGGAGATAGGGTATTCTTGAGGGTAAAGCCTATGAAAAGTGCTATCAAGTCAATAAAACTAGATCCAAGATATGTTGGACCATTCACCATCCTAGAAAGAATTAGCCCTGTTGCCTACAGACTCGACTTGCCACCTAATTTGGCAAAGATCCATGATTCTTTCCATGTGTCCCTTCTTAGGAAGTATATTGATGATCCTAATCATGTGTTGGATGTCTCAAAGTTGCAGATGGTGGATCCAACGTACATTGAAGTGAAACTAGTAAGAATCCTCGAGTTTCACTCCAAGACCATGAGGAAGTAAAACATAGAGCAATGCAAGGTCCAGTGGGACCTATATTCTGAAAGGAATGCCACCTAGGAAAAGGTGGAGGACATGAGGAATCACTTTCCTTATTTATTTGAAAATAATGTGTAATATTATTTCAGATAGACTTTGTTTGATGCATAGATAGATACTCTGATAGAGATACTTATGCATTGATGATGGTATGTATGCACTAATTTATATCTCATTACTTTATGATGATATTTATGTTTTATACTTTGATCTTACCATGCAAAGTAATCATTGATGAATGATTTTCATGCAGTATATATGTTTTATTTCTTGAAGAATATGGTACTATTGATATTTTGTTGCATCACAGGTCCAGGAGCTCTCATGGGTGGAAGAAGTTGGCCTTCTCATAGGAAGGAGTTGTTCGACCACCAGGAATGAGATACTAGAAAAAGGAAATGATGATGAAGACAACCCATGGGTAACATGGATAATTACCCACATATAGGTATACTCATGACTACACCATTGGGCAATGATGTCTGAGACTAGCCTCTTGGATATGATGGTGATAGCGAGCCTATCTTAAAGAGGTCATCCACAGGATAAAATAATGGTGTGGAATATTGAGATTGCATGGTTGCCTATGATTGCAATTTGGTAAAAGCATTATGGTTATTTGCTTCCTTTGCTATGTTTTGATTATGCATTAATATTTTATTGTTTTCTAACTATGGTAACACAAGGGACTATGTTTAGTCTAAGGGGGAAGTATGTCACATCCCACCTCGACCCGAACCCTTGTGCTTGGCAAAGAGAAATGAAAAATTAATTTGTGAAGGCATAGAAAATATTTGAAATTTTCAAGGTATTGAAAATAGTGGTGATTTATTTAATATTTTTGAAAATACATCCAAGAAAAGAAATAACATATATTTTAAATAGAAAAGGGAGTTTTCATGTGAATTTAATTATTAGTGTGCTTTGCAAACTAATATGGTGATAAAATACTTTGAGAAAAGTATTTTGGTCCTAAAATGCCATTAAGAGCTATGAGAAAAAGAATTTGTACCCTCAATATTCTAGAAAGAATTTAAAATTATTATTAGTCATTCAAAGTCCTCCAAAACACTATTGGCTACCCTTTGATGTGCATCATGTCCTCAAAGCTGCAAAAATACTATGCCACTAAAATGCCTACATCACCATCCTCATGACCTCTCCAACAGGTCATTACCTAGACTACCCTTCACCTTTGGAGAAGGCACCCCTGAATGCTATAAATAGCCACCATGGGTTAACCAAAAAGGGTCATGGATGCTGGGAAAAATCTTGAAGAAATATTGATAGGTAAACTTGGGCTTAGGGATTATGCTCTTTACCCTTTGGTAAATCAGAAACCAAACAACCCTAAGTTTTTAGAGACATTTGGTCAAAGCATTCATAGAAGGGAGAGTAAGCAAGGAGGACTGGATAGAGAAAGGTTTCAAGGAGCTTGGATTTTTCAGGTCATATCATACCTTATCTCTATGCCCATTTGTTTGCGTAATATTTTAATCTAAATGCACATTTGATTATTGACTTTGGAATGCCCTGTATGCTTGTATATGATTGAATCTATTAAATATTTTAATCTATTGAATGTCTTATGGGTCATTTATATTCAAATGCATTTGGAGCTAGTGGTTAGTGGGTTATTTATATTTGAATGTTTTAATCCGACCCTAGACAAACATCATTCCCTTTAGCAATATCGGATTTAATGATTTGTCCTATTTAACATATCTAGAAACTCATCCTTTTATAGCATCGATAGTATTAAAAGGATGTTAATAACCTTGGGTAGGCCACTTGGTCGAATCATATGTTAATTAAACTCTTGAGGAACAAAGGATTGCTAGACGGGTACCCTAGATGAAATAGTCACCACCAATGAAGCCACCACTTGGTGGCTATTTTACTACCCAAGTGAGCACTTTTGAACTAGACCCCATCCACCCCATAGTACATGTGGGATTATGAGCTTCCAATAGAATGAAATCTAGTGTAAATATCGAACTACCTCGCATCTTTGACTCGGGATTCAAAGGGATACTATCACCATAGATAAATGGCCTTCATCCAATGGATATCTCGGTAGGTTCAAATATTCAAATATGCCCCTCCCTTAGGTGTGCAGAGATTTACCAAAGCATTACCAATCAGGGTTGAAATTATTGAGCCTTGCTACATCATCTTCCTTGATGGTACTGGCCTACACATCATCCCCAGTAGGGTCAAAAGAAACCATGAACCCCTCGATGGGATTAACTTACTACCCTATAGGAGGAATAAAAAACCATCCATCATCATTGGAATCAATGACCAGTGACTGTTTGAACATAGAAGGAAAACCTACGATTATGTTATATACTAGATTTCCTTTTACCCCACATGGGACACGTCGGATTTCTAGATGAGACCAAAGGTGAGTAAGCCTTCCTCACCTCCCTGACCATGATGGTGGTGGTCAAATTTATGGTCTATGGATTGGTAGTTTGAAGCCATGAAACAATTAGTGAGAGACTTAGATCAAATTTACTCCTTATGAACTTGCCATGCATCGAAGACTGATAATGAACGCAGTATGTCATGGGAGTAAACTCCTTTTTTTGAACCCCCTTGTGGTGTGTAATCCCACATGCTCTCCACTAGAGCATAGGAAGCCTTTACCCAAGGGATATTAACCCTTGATAAGTGACCATGGGTTGTGGTCAAACACTAGCAGTTGATGGCTAGCAAGTCAACTCTGGATGGTCCGATCAATTGGTATAACCCTACCCTACTCCAATGGGTTGTTTGTTTAACTTTTATGGAACTAGCATTTGTATGTCCATTTTCGGTTTGACTTTATTAATTAATTGTTCACCCACCACTAGCGGGTTGATGGTCGACATGTTATGAAACCCCTTTTTGTTAAATAAAATGGGATACATGGGGTATATCAATTGTTACTTAGTATTGATTGATTGTTCATTAGTGGTTGACAGAATATGAAACCCCCCTTCTTTGAGTAAAAATAATATATCTATGATAAATGAATATGTTTAACTCTTTGAGACTATAAGGACATGGTCAAAAAAAAGAAACAAGACAAACTATATGGATAATGTAGTTGAACCTAAAGTTCAAACTTTAGTAATATTTTGTAAAAGTTATTGTGGACAAGATCACAACATGGGTTTGTGACAAAAATTGCTAACCACAAGAAAATCCTTATTTAAAGTCTTGAGTTAAATTAGAAAGACTTGGATAAAATAAGTATTAGTCTTTGTTAATAGACTATGTAATATCTTATTGAGAACTATAGTCCACCCTTGATGCGAGATTAACTAATAAATCTCATTTGCTAATAATGTGTACCTATAGTGTTTTCCTAAAATAAATTAAGGACCAAGTGGGTAATCCTATAGTGTAATATTGTGTGATAGATTACGAGTGAGTTGTAGCTAAACTTGAGTAATCTTGTTGGTAGATTACAAGAGAGATTGTAGCTAAACTCATGGGACTATAGTATGATCTGATTGATTGATCTTGAGACAACTTGGTAGCCAGGTTTGTGGAAGAACTATAGATTACAAGATAAATTAGCAAACACAAGGAACTATAGTGTGACCATAATGATGGATTGTAGAACAAATCTGGTTTATGGTCTTGTAGTAGGCTAAACCCTTGGAAGGATTTGTAGATCTACAATTGAATCCATTAGATTAAATGCTATTTCTATTTGAAGAAATATGAGATACTTGTGAAAGTATGATTTGTTTAAATGCTATTTTTGTTTGAAGAAATATGAGATACTTGTGAAAGTATGATTTGTTTAAATGCTATTTCTGTTTGAATAAATATGAGATACTTGTGAAAGTATGATTTGTTTAAATGCTATTTTTGTTTGAAGAAATATGAGATACTTGTGAAAGTATGATTTGTTTAAATTTTTTGTTTGAAGAAATATGAGATACTTGTGAAAGTATGATTTGTTTAAATGCTATTTCTGTTTGAAGAAATATGAGATACTTGTGAAAGTATGATTTGTTTAAATGTTATTTCTGTTTGAAGAAATATGAGATACTTGTGAAAGTATGATTGATTAAATGCTATTTCTATTTGAAGAAATAAGAGATACTTGTGAAAGTATGATTTGTTTAAATGCTATATGCATGAAAGGGATCTCATTTATGAATGAATTTATGGCATTCTCTAAAATGGACTAGCAATAGTTGACTGTAATAATACTTGTTTCAAAGGCATATCCTTGTGAAGAAGGATATGAGATGAAAATGTGATTTTCAGTCTTAGGAAAGTATGGGATTTCCTTCCTTTGAATGGTGGAATGCTTTAGACAACTACATTGTGGAGAATGTATTGTGTTTAGTTGCATTCAATGAAAAATTATTACATGCTATTGTTTGTCTAGAATGCATTTCATATACATGTAATGGGTTGTCCTGATCCCAAAACACCTACAATCTAGTACTAGTGGCTCGAATGGAGTCAAGCGAATATTGGAACTATACGACTTCTATTAATCATGTTTACATGTTGTAACAAGGCCTCATCAATGAAAAGCCTCCACTATTGTAAAATGTATTTATTGAGATCAATTGTAATTTGAATATATCACTCCTTGAGAGGATGTGTATACAATGTAATACTTAACTTCAAATGATCATAGAAGAAAATGTAGAGTTATCTCATGATATGAAGTTATCTTATGACAAGGTTTGAATATTTAAAAAGTGAATTAAGAATGGTGTCTATTTGACATAGAGTGACCTTAAAACTAGAAGGAATGTATGATTCATGCATGTCACTTAGATATTAACTATGAGAGTGATTATAGAGGGAAACATCGAAAGTTATCTAATTCATGGAGATTATAGTTGGTTAAATCTAGTAAGGTAAAATGGTAGACCTTCACAAGTCTATGTGGGTTTGTGTGATAACCCCCTTAGCTTCCTATGGTTGATATGGGAAGGTTAAGCATTGCAATGATTGTTGTTCTATCCTTAAGGAAGAATCAACTAATCCTCAAGGCATATGCCTAATGTACGGGTTGAAAGAGACCTAACATAGAAGCTAGTTTAATGTTTGATTTAAACTAGTAGGGAAAAGGGTGTTCCTATTTGAGATAGGAGAATTCCCAATTGCAAGGTAAAGAAACCTTACCTGCAGGTCATTATAGGGGTTGGCCACTCCTATCCACAGGATAGACACTGACCATGTTGGAATCCTGTGAAGTGCAACCTTGAACTTACTTGGAAACTAATCTATAAGAGAACCACATGGAGAGACTTTCAATTCACTCATGAGCTAGTGACAATGATAAAGACTAGCCAATACTTAAGAGGATGTGTATACAATGTAATACTTAACTTCAAATGATCAGAGAAGAAAATGTAGAGTTATCTCATGATATAAAGTTATATTTTGAATATTTAAAAGTGAATTAATAATGGTGTCTATTTGATATAGAGTGACCTTAAAACAAGAAGGAATGTATGACTCATGCATTTCACTTAGATATTAACTATGAGAGTGATTATAGAGGAAAACTTCGTAAATTATCTAATTCGTGGAGATTATAGTTGGTTAAATCCAGTAAGGTAAAATGATAGATCTTCACAAGTCTTTGTGGGTTTGTGTGATAACTCCCTCAACTTCCTATGATTGATATGAAAAGGTTAAGAATTGCAATGATTGTTGTTCTATCCTTAAGGAATAACTAAATAATCCTCACTGACTATGTTGGAATCTCTTGAAGTACAACCTTGAACTTAGTTGGAAACAAATATATAAGAAAATTGCATGGAGATACTTTCAATTCACTCATGAGCTAGTGACAATGATAAATACTAGACAAAAAAAAACATAGGATTATTTCATGTCTCTACCATAAGATATAAAAGTATACCAAGGATATATAAAATACAAAAGGATGATGGAAAAGTAATAAGAGAGGAAGATAAAATTAGACAAGGGATGGTGTACTTATTAAAATTATTGCTAAAAAAGGATAGGGAGGATGATTAGGAAGCTATGGAGGAATTAATTAAACATATCCTAAAAATTTTATAGAGAGATATTAATGCAAAATTTGTCAAAGATATGAGTGAGGAGGATGTTAGGGAAGTTGTCTACTCATTGGGAAAAGATAAATCTCTAGGGATTGATGGATTTCAAGTGGGTTTCTTCGAAGCCTTATAGAACATAGTGAAAAAGGATGTAGTAATAGCAGCAAGAGAATCACACCATTTAGGAAAAGTGTTGAAAGAATACAAAAATACTTTTATAGTGCTCATTCCAAATAATATTGTGTTGAAGGTATTTTAAGACTTTAGGCCAATTCATCTATGTAATGCCATATATAAGATAATACAAAAAGTGATTGCATTGAGATTAAATTATTTTCTCTTAGAGATAATTACTAAGAACCAAGGGGGATTTGTGAAAGGTAGGAAAAGTTTGTATGGAATAGTCACACTCCATGGGACTATGCATTAAGTTAAAATTAGTAAAAGAGATGGAATGGTGTTAAAACTAGATATGAAAAAATTCTATGACTAGGTCTCATGGTGTTTCCTGAATAGAGTCTTAGATAAGTTTAGCTTTAAGATGGGTGAATAGATATTATGGAGGACCTGAATTATTAGTTATAATGAATAATTCTTCAGTTATATTCTTTGGACTTAGTAGGGGCTTAAATAAAGGGGACCCTTTGTCCTCATATATCTTCATAATAATGATAAAATCATTGGAAAGTTGCATTGGAGAAGTAAAGTAAGTAGACATATTAAGTGGGTTGAAACCACCAATATATATAGAATGTATTACTCACCAATAATTTGTGGATGACACAATTTTGTTGGGGAGACCATCTAGAGTTGAGGTAAATGAATCTAGGAGGATACTAACTCTCTATGAAAAAACATCCCAATAAATGATAAACATGGACAAGAGTACAATATTTTATATAAATACTACAAAGAATCAACAACAAAGAATAATAATTGATCTTAGGTGTAGTTTTCAACTATCCCTTCCATTTACTTAGGAATACCAATGTTCACTGGGGCAAGCAAGGATCTGATAAGGAATGTGTTGATTGACAAGGTCCAAAGAAAATTATCTATTTATAAGGGGGATTTGTTGAGTTAGGAAGGTAAGTTATAGCTTCTTAAGAGTACTCTCCGAGTATTTTATCTATATTAATTATCAATATTTTAGATCCCACTCAAAGTAGCTAATATAGTAGAAAGTATTTAAATAAATTTCCTATGGTCAAGAATAGAGGAGAAGAGCAAAATTTTGTTTGTAGCTTGAGAGAGAGTATGCAAAGATAAATCAAGAGGAGGACTTGGGCTTAATATAATATGGGATATGAACAAGGTACTGACAAAAAATATGTGATGGAGGCTAGTGAAGGAGGGTCATGCCTTATGGGTAAGAATTATAAGAAATATATACCTTGATAAGTAGGAGGATGGTAGATGTTTTACCACTCTAGATCCCTACCAAGGATATTTATTATTGAACCATATAGTAAAGGGTAAAGAGACACAATGTAAAGGTGCCCAATGGAAGGTAGAGAATGGTAGATTAGTCCACTTCTAGGAATATGCATGGCTAGAGAAACACCCATTAGTGAAGGACAAGGAGTTAGTAGATATTACAGTAGAGCTAGAATAGAATTAAAGTAATATGATGAGTGATTATTTGGCCATATAAGGAGGTGAGGTAAGATGGAAGGAGCTAAAAATCCATAATTAGCATGAGGAAAACCTCCAAAATCTAACAACTAAGATAAGAGTATATTATGTAATATCCATTTTGGCTAAGGATATAATAGTATGAGGAGATAGTTAGGAAGAGTTGTTCATTGTTAAATCAGCCTATAATCTTTTACATGCAGTTCCTAAGGAGGGATTCCAATGGTACTGAATAATGGGTATGAAAGCAATTCCAAAGATAAAATATTTTCTTTGGTTGGAATTCCAAAATAATATTTTAACAATAGATAATATTCATAAGAGGGATTTTCAATTCCCAAACATATGGTTCATATGTGAATTTAATGAGGATGCAGTGAGTCACATATTACTACAATGTAATTACTCCCTCAAAATTTTATATGATATAATAAATAAGATGTGTAAGGAGTGGGTGTTGCCTAAAAAAATAGTAGGCTAGATATAATAGTGGTATAATCCTTTTAAAAGCACAATATTGAATCAAATTTAGAATATTATTATCTTTCACTATGCTTGGGGAGTTTGGTTGGAGAGAAATAGAAAAAAAATTAAAGGGGAGAAGAGATTTACAATTGGGAATAGAGAACACAACATAGCATCCATGGTTGATAATATTAAAGCATTGGAAGTGCATGAGAGTCTTGATTCATTATAAAAGGCTAAAGTAAGTGAAAATTGAAATATAAGTCTAGTTGGGGGGAATGGCAATCCCCCAAGAGGATTGAGGAGCATGACCAAGTGGTAGCGACCAAAAAATGGATGGATAAAAATAAATTTTATGGGGATTCTAAAGGTAATATAAGGAGTGATGGAGGAGTAGCAATGTTAAGGGATAGTGAGTGAATGGTGACTGAATCTATGAGTGAGTACTTGGGCACTATGACTAGTCATCATGCTAAAACTAGAGTAGTGTTGGTAGAGTAAAAATGGTGGTTTAGCTAGGGGTATAGGGATTAATAATTGAGGGATACTCAAGGAATATATTTTTTGATTGGTAAAAAAGGGTTTTGAAATGGACCCTAAACCTTTTACATTGCCATTAAGAAAAAGGTAACCCTATAGGGATCACCTTCAAACATCAGCCCAATAGGATCAACAAGTAAAAAAAAAAAAATCTAAAGACCAACTTTGGGAAAGGACAACACATGAAACAAACAAAAATAGGGGATAAAACCTAGAAAGACCATAAACATGGTGGCCAATAATCACTAATTACTCAAAAATTTCAAATGGACTAACTAGGTCACCCTCAATGGCTTTGGTGCTTTACTCCATGCTGGATTTGATAGCATTCACCATTTTGAGAGCTTGTTGCAGGATGGTCCATGTGGTGTTAAACAACATGGATGTATTATTAAACATGTTCACTAGGATTATAGAATATTTTGTGTTGGTTCTCATGTGGAATTCAACCTTCATATTGATTGGAGATCCTTCAAACAACTCTTTATCACTTGTGGTGGAAATTCTCCTTTTCCTTGCTGATGGTTTGATTTTGATCGAGCATCGTTTGGGTTCAGTTTTGATTGATGACAAAGTGTAACCAAGGATAAATTTCCCTTTGGAGTTATTTGAGGCTTTCTTTGTATCTTCACAATTTATATAAATCCACCTAGGACTATCAATTCTAAGACTAGCATCAGTAGGATCGTCAAGCATGCCAATATTCATAATTACAACCTTCTAAGACTCCTTCTATAGAACACAATTGTACAACATGAGATGGAAATCCTGATGATTTGGGTGGGAATACAAGTCATATTTGATGCTTTACATTGAAATTTACAATTATCTCACCAAGTAGTCAAGGATATTAATATCCTTTATGTCCCTTAGATGATTCAAAAAATCCAAATAAAAGCTTCTAAGGGGGATATTTATCTCATCCACAGTAAAGTATTGCATGATTGGCATGAGGACCCTATCCCACAAATTTGGAAGTGCAATTCTTATGATCCCATATTTTTCCTTTGGAATCTTATTAAAAATTTAAGTTTAGTAGCTAGGGAATACCTATCACAATGGATGATATCTCCATCATTGGGAATTTTTGTCACCTTAGAAAGAAGGTGAGTAGTCACCTTGAATTTGAGCTCCCGTGTTGGAAATTTGAGGCATTTTATGTTGTCATTGATGTCACATGGATCATTGATGTCACATGGATCACATTTGGTTTTGGTGGCCAAAATATTTCATAAATAAGCATTTATGATATTTTGGAAAGCATGGCTATTTACAGGGTTTTTATGAAAACCAAGGCAGGAAAAATAAAAGGTTTTATTTAAAACCATGGTGGGCTTATGTGGAAAGGGCTTTTCTTAAAAGCCAAGGTGGAATTTTGTTTCATCGAAAAAGGACCTCCGGTGATGAAGATATTAAAGTTTAAAGTTTAAGTTTAAATTAATGGAGGGCCGACCTATGTGCAATTAATGGAGGTTGGCATATATATATATTTTTTTTGTAAAGGTTTCAATTTATTTTGAAAAGGGGGCATATTATATATCGTCGAAAAGCTTATTTCGAGGGCTATTTGACTAACTTATTTAGAAGGAGAAATAAGGTGTGTGTAAAGAGATATTTCTGATTTTGCAAAGGGGTTCCAAAAGTGAAGTTTGCCTTGTTCTTTTTCAAGAGGATTAATTCTTTCATGAGGTGACAAGGTATGCAATATTGTGATTTATTTTATTTTATGGTATAAGTGGTTTTGGGAGTGAAAAGGTTATGCAATGTTTTGATTTATTTTATTTTATGGTACAAGTGGTTTTAGGAGAGATAAGGAAGTTGTGCAATTAAAGGCCTTGGTGATGATTATTGAAAAGTGGAGTAATGTTGATTATTTTGTGATCTACTAACCCTTGTGAAGATTGGCAAAAGAATTTTGTGATTGTGGCAGATTTACAAAGAGGTTTTTTCATCTTCATAAAAGGTATGGGCACATTCTCCTATTGATTGTTTATGGTGGTTGATTTCTGAAATATCATTGGAGGGAAAATGATTGTTTGTGGTTTCCTTTTTGAAAGTGGTTGGTTGAATGCTTCAAGGTTTTCTGAATTGAGAGTTGTGTCTAAACCTTGTTTGATAAGCATAGTTGTTGAAGCCCATTGGTTGTGAAAGAACTTGAGTTAGAAAAGAACATGAGTATCATTGTTATGTGAGATTTGTGGTTGAGCATTGTTGGAAACATTTGAGTTGGTTGATACATACTTGGACTAGGGTTGTGTGAGAGAGAGTTGTCCCTTGTGGTGATTGGTTGAGTTGAGTTGATTTGAGTTGAGTTGAGTTGATTTGGGTTGAGAGTGAGTTTAGAACATATTGAGTCTCTAACAATTCTCTTTATGCTTCTATGAGTTGATTTGAGATTGATTTGGGTTGAGAGTGAGATTAGAACATATTGAGTCTCTAACAATTCTCTTTATGCTTCTATGAAGTTAATTTGAGTTGAGATTGCCATTCATTGTTGAGTTCATTTTGAGTACTACTTGAGCATGATTGATTGAGCCTTTGAGAAGGCCTTTGGGATAGATTTGAGGACAATGTTGGGACAGATTTGTGGATAGTGTTTGGGCAAGTTCTTGGTGAGCTTGCTAGAGCAGATTTGGGCAAGTTCTTGGTGAGCTTGCTAGAGCATATTTGGGCAAGTTCTTGGTGAGCTTGCTAGAGCATATTTGGGCAAGTTCTTGGTGAGCTTGCTAGAGTAGATTTGACAAGTTCTGTGTGAGCTTGTTAAGTAGGTTCTGTGTGAGCCTATTGAGCAGGTTCTTAGTGAGCCTATTGATAGAGCTTTGGAGGTGATAGAGTATAGAGGACAGAGTCTCAGTGGATAGAGATCCAGTAGCCAACATAGTTGAAGACATATCTGAGTGAGGAGTCTTCAAGTGGAGAGAGGTCCACCAGTTAGTGCAACAGAGAGACAAAGTCTTCTAGAAGATCACATAGCCAGAGCAGAAGGGGAAAGAGTTCTCCTGTGGAAGAGATCCACGAACTTGAGATTAGGGGATCAACATCTCCTTTGGATAGAGATCCATAAACATTGTAATTGGGAGTGATTCCCAAAGAGATTGATTGAGAAAGTTTTAGTAAAATATTTTCTCCGTGGAGTAGCCCACATTGGGTGAACCATGTAAATTGTGGTGTCTCTATTGTGTATGGTTTTTGTGCATTGCTTTGATTACTGCTATTGATACTACTATCTTTACACAACATAATATTGAATTGGAAGAAAAAGTAAAAAGTGGTCTTATATTGTTCACCCCCTCTCAGTATAAGCTTGTGTTCTTCAATTGGTATCAGAGTGGGTTCCTTCGAAAAGGCTAACAACTTGAGGGAAGATTCTACAAGAACACAGATGGCTTCATAGAATGGATTATCTACAAATAAGGCTCCATTGTTTGATGGTAACAATTATGCTTTCTGGAGCATGAGGATGAAGAACTACTTGATATCACAAGGATATGAGGTATGGCAGATGGTTGAAAAAGAGTATAAGGTTGAAGGTGATCCCGAGGAAGATAAGACTACCAAGAAATTGGTTGAGATAAATGCAAGAGCAATGAATTGTATTTTGAGTGGGCTACGTGAGATAGATTTTGCAAAGGTCATGGTATGTACTTCAGCTAATGAGATGTGGACCAAGTTGAGGAATACTTATGAAGGAGATTCCAAGGTAAAGTTGGCAAAGAAATCTTACTACATTGTAGAAGCAAGTGATAATTCAGATTACAGTGATAAAGATCAGTCAGATGAAGAAGAATGTACATTCTTTGGAATAAGTGAAGAAAAGCAAGAACACCTATTCCTAGGTATTGAAGTTAAAGAAGAGGATGTGCCTATTGAAGAAAGACATGAAGAGCTTGCCATAGCCATTGAGCAAGAAGATAGGTACAAGAAAGGTCTAAGGATACTAAAATGCTTCATATGTGGATATTTTGGGCATATAGATGATGATTGCACATACTACAACAATTACAACAAGGAAAGTGTATTTGAAAAAGAAAGCAATAGTTCTAGTGACAATTCCAGTAGTAGTGAAAACAAAGAAGTCTCATTTTTGGTAATAGAAAAGGAAGAGGATGAGCCAAGTAAACAAAAATCAAAAATCAAAAGGTTAAAAGAAGAATACAGGAATCTTGAAAACAAGATTCGAACAGATGTCAAAATCAGAGAAGAACTACTTCAAACAATCAATAATCTCAGAGAAGAGCTTCAAAATGCAAAAAGGATAGAAGAGAGGATGAATGAAGAACTAAGGGTAACAACGACAAGACATGATACATTAGATGAAAAGATTCAAAAAGGAGTGGAAACTTATTTTAAGGTTGTATCTTACTTCCAAGAAAAGTCACACTCAAAAGGAAAGGAAGTTCTAAAAGATGAAAGCAAGGAAGCACCTAAGATTTGTGAGGAAAGTTCCAAAGTTCCTATGGCTCCAAATATTCAGTTTGGTTCTTGTTTTGAGATAGGTGAATCAAGCTCAAAGGGAAAAGAAATTTTTGAAGAGAAAGGCAAGGAAGAAACTAAGGAAGAGGTTTTAGATGCTACAAAGAAGGTTCAAGAATGCAATGCACAAGTTGAAGATGATCATAAGGATAATGGTCAAGAAAGGTATGAGGAACCAAGGCATGAACAAAGGGATTTTCAAGGATATTGTTTTTCTTGTAATGGATTTGGACACAGGGCTATACATTGCAGGATCCATGGATCAAAGAAGTTTGATTTTGCTAGAAGAAACTTCAAGGGAAGAAGGTATGGTTTTTAGGGACATTGCTTCTCATGCAACAGGATTGGTCATAGAGCTTTTCAGTGCAAAGGAAATGAGCAACATGGTTTTGGTTTTAGAGCTACACAATTCAGAAGTCATGGTTATAATGGTCATGAAAATAGAGCTTCACAATACAGGGTTCAGGAAAGGAATGGATATGGAAATTATTTTAAGAATAATTTTAGGATATGGGCACCAACCAAAGGCTACAATATCAAGTGTTTTAATTGCAATAACTTTGGGCATATTGCAATATGGTGTAGGACTCAATTCCAAACAGGTTCAAGGCAAGAAGGTCAAACATGTTCTAGACAAGAAGATCAAGTAATTCATCAAGAGAAGGATATCAGAAAAACATGGAAGGAAGTTGATAGAGGAAAGAATCAATGTAATATGGGAGTAAAGGTACTCCCACCCCAAAATTAATCACCTCAAGAGAGAAGGTGGTGAGGGGGCTATGCTTAAGAGTCATATCTTTTAGCCCCATAGGTGTCCCTTTTGCCATTGATGTCAAAGGGGGAGAGATTTGAGTAAGGGGGAGAGCATTGGTTGAGCCTCCAAAGAGAGCATTGAGTTAGGGGGAGCAGCCTCCAAAGAGAGTATTGAGTTAGGGGGAGCAACCTCCATAGAGAGTATTGAGTCAGGGGGAGCAACTTTGATTCTCAGAGATGGTTTTTGTAGTGATTGTGGTGTTTGCATTAGAGGTGTTGCCATCAATGACAAAGGGGGATATTGTTGGAAATTTGAGTTAATTTGAGGCATTTTATGTTTTCATTGATGTCACATGGATCATTGATGTCACATGGATCACATTTGGTTTTGGTGGCCAAAATATTTCATAGATAATCATCTATGATATTTTGGAAAGCATGGATATTTACAGGGTTTTTATGAAAACCAAGGCAGGCAAAATAAAAGGTTTTATTTAAAACCATGGTGGGCTTATGTGGAAAGGGATTTTCTTAAAAGCCAAGGTGGAATTTTGTTTCATCGAAAAAGGACCTCCGGTGATGAAGATATTAAAGTTTAAAGTTTAAGTTTAAATTAATGGAGGGCCGACCTATGTGCAATTAATGGAGGTTGGCATATATATATGTAAAGGTTTCAATTTATTTTGGAAATGGGGCATATTATATATCGTCGGAAAGCTTATTTCGAGGGCTATTTGACTAACTTATTTAGAAGGAGAAATAAGGTGTGTGTAAAGAGATATTTCTGATTTTGCAAAGGGGTTCCAAAAGTGAAGTTTGCCTTGTTCTTTTTCAAGAGGATTAATTCTTTCATGAGGTGACAAGGTATGCAATATTGTGATTTATTTTATTTTATGGTATAAGTGGTTTTGGGAGTGAAAAGGTTATGCAATGTTTTGATTTATTTTATTTTATGGTACAAGTGGTTTTAGGAGAGATAAGGAAGTTGTGCAATTAAAGGCCTTGGTGATGATTATTGAAAAGTGGAGTAATGTTGATTATTTTGTGATCTACTAACCCTTGTGAAGATTGGAAAAATAATTTTGTGATTGTGGCAGATTTACAAAGAGGTTTTTTCATCTTCATAAAAGGTATGGGCACATTCTCCTATTGATTGTTTATGGTGGTTGATTTCTGAAATATCATTGGAGGGAAAATGATTGTTTGTGGTTTCCTTTTCGAAAGTGGTTGGTTGAATGCTTCAAGGTTTTTTGAATTGAGAGTTGTGTCTAAACCTTGTTTGATAAGCATAGTTGTTGAAGCCCATTGGTTGTGAAAGAAATTGAGTTAGAAAAGAACATGAGTATCATTGTTATGTGAGATTTGTGGTTGAGCATTGTTGGAAACATTTGAGTTGGTTGATACATACTTGGACTAGGGTTGTGTGAGAGAGAGTTGTCCCTTGTGATGATTGGTTGAGTTGAGATTGATTTGAGTTGAGAGTGATATTAGAACATATTGAGTCTCTAACAATTCTCTTTATGCTTCTATGAAGTTAATTTGAGTTGAGATTGCCATTCATTGTTGAGTTCATTTTGAGTACTACTTGAGCATGATTGATTGAGCCTTTGAGAAGGCCTTTGGGATAGATTTGAGGATAGTGTTGGGACAAATTTGAGGATAGTGTTGGGATAGATTTGAGGACAGTATTTGGGCAAGTTCTTGGTGAGCTTGCTAGAGCATATTTGGGCAAGTTCTTGGTGAGCTTGCTAGAGCAGATTTGGGCAAGTTCTTGGTGAGCTTGCTAGAGCAGATTTGGGCAAGTTCTTGGTGAGCTTGCTTGAGCAGATTTGGACAAGTTCTGTGTGAGCTTGTTAAGCAGGTTCTGTGTGAGCCTATTGAGAAGGTTCTTAGTGAGCCTATTGATAGAGCTTTGGAGGTGATAGAGTATAGAGGATAGAGTCTCAGTGGATAGAGATCCAATAGCCAACACAGTTGAAGATAGATCTGAGTGAGGAGTCTTCAAGTGGAGAGAGGTCCACTAGTTAGTGCAACAGAGAGACAAAGTCTTCTAGAAGATCACATAGCTAGAGCAGAAGGGGAAAGAGTTCTCCTGTGGAAGAGATCCACGAACTTGAGATTAGGGGATCAACATCTCCTTTGGATAGAGATCCATAAACATTGTAATTGGGAGTGATTCCCAAAGATATTGATTGAGAAAGTTTTAGTAAAATATTTTCTCCGTGGAGTAGCCCACATTGGGTGAACCACGTAAATTGTGGTGTCTCTATTGTGTATGGTTTTTGTGCATTGCTTTGATTATTGCTATTGATACTGCTATCTTTACACAACATAATATTGAATTGGAAGAAAAAGTAAAAAGTGGTCTTATACTATTCACCCCCCTCTCAGTATAAGCTTGTGTTCTTCACCTCGAACTATAACCCTACTATTATTCCATGACTTGGTGAATTCCATTGATAGCTTAGGGTCTGCATCATTAATTTTTTGTAAAAATGACATAAATCCATGGCTATACAGAATAGCCTCAACATCAGTATTAGGATGTAGAGTGTTAATTTCAAGCAATACCATAATGGATTTATGAGAATTCATAGAGAAGCTCATATAAAGGATGTTGAGACCTCACTACATAATGAATTTAAGTTGATAAATGAGAAAGGAAAGAGGAAGAACAACCTATATTCACATGCCACTCATAATGGGTATGAGCTTGTTCCAACACCTTTGATGATGCCAAGGATACCTAGACATGAGAGCCATTAAGACATTGATATTGTCATGTCCAGTTATAATAAAGAAAAAATTGACACTTAGATTAATTAAGATCAAAAGGGCATTGACAAAGGTGATGAAATGGTCCTTTATTTTATTTAGTGATAAATTATTACACAGGGTGGAAAAACATTCTATGAAATATGATTGGCATAAGTACCATATAAGATAAAACAATTATTAGTGAAAATAATCATAAAATAAAGTTGCTACATATGATAGTTGAAACTTTAAATTTGGTGAAAGGGAGACATGATCCCGAAGCACCATTGGAAATTATTATCATGGTAGAATGATTCACTTTTAAAATAGTAATAGGTGTAATTATGATGCCACCTCCATTCCAATAACTAATAATTGGGTTGATAATGGAAGTAATGAGTGGTAAGGGTATTTGAGCTAGTCGAGTCCAAACTAACACCACAAGTGATAAGGATAGTCGAGCTAGCTAGGTCCATGATGAATCCATAGAATACGATGACATTAGAGCTATCTAGGATGAAGCTAACATGGATAGGTTTGATTGAGATCATGATAATGGGGTTGATAGGAAAAAAAAAAAAGAATTTTCCACCCTTAAAATCAAAATATGATGATAGAGATGAAAACCAATGGCAAAAAACTTATGAAGTTTGGGTGGCCACCTTGGTCTAGAATCACCACTAAATAAGTAGAATCCCTTAATTGTTATCATGGGTAATGCATCTTGCTAGAAACATTATTGTGCCAAACCTAAAGGGACTCTTCTAAAACTCCCAGATTCACTAAAATGTTAGCAACATGATTCCCTTCTCTGTACACATGTTTGATGATAATATTTTTGAATTTACTAAGGAATATTTTGCACTCTTTAATGATATTAAAAATTCTCTATATAGAGACTTAGTTTCCTTTGAAATAATTGATGACATTCATCAAGTTTCCTTCAATGATTATATGGTCAAAATTAAAGTTGTCTATGATGGAAAGACCCAAGTAGAGCACTCTATCTTCAACGAAATTTTTGGATTGTATACCCATATTCTCGGTAAATGCAAGAATGATTTTACCTTGGTTGTCTCTAAGTATACCACCACCTCCTACCTTGCTTGGATTGCCTTTGGTTGCTCCATAAAAGACTCAATGAATATTGTTAATTGCCTAAATAAAAGGTTGATGAAGAATTGAAGAGTAAAATATATAGTAATAGATACACTAAGATACCTAAAATCATAAGAATAATTTCAAGTGGTATGTGTGTAGATAAGGAAATGAGGTGCTTGATTGGCTATTCAATTAGGGAGATATCAAAGAGGAAATAAAATATGAATACTACTATATGGGGTACATCTAGTTGTACTACATTTAGTGGCAAAGGAGGAAGGATATTTAGAATGTCAAGTCAATGGGTGAAAGTTCTAATTTTCAAAATATCCATAGTAAATAGTTTTTTTGATATTATTACAATTGCATGTTATGGGGTCCATTTTTTGGAGGTCTATATGATTGGTCAATTAGTAGTTATAATAATTTTTTGGATTTGACTACTACGGATTCCATTTTTTGAAGATTTACATTTGCAAAGGAAAAAGAGACTAGTTCATTGAATCATCTTTAGCTCATATGATCTGATCCTATATGGGTTTTGATATGGGATTTCATTGATGTGATAGAGTATGTTGTAGTGTTTATGTGCCAGAAATAACAAAAGATTTTATGTAAAAAATAATTAAAGTTTTGGTAGTTTTGATGTAGTTTAAATGAAAGGAATATTAGTTGTGGGTTGTTGTTGTCAAAATGTATATGAATATTTTAGTATGTATTATTTTTTTAAAGAGGAAAAATGGAATATAAGACTGGATAGATCAATCTAGGCTTGTAAAAGGGTTTGATCCCTTTCAAAAACCCTATTTTATAAATATATATATATATATATATATATATATATATATATCCTTTTGATTTTTTTTTAAAAAGTATTTGGCATCCATTTTATAGTAATTTGGTCTCTATAATGATCTTCAAATTAGATTATGGTATAGGTATTTTTTTTAATATTTGACTAATATAAATTATTGAATTAATATTATATATATGATATTCTAGGTACACATTATTTTTACTAAAGTCTTAGGGATAAATATTGAACTTTTACAACATTCTAGAAAAGTGTAATTCTTACAGATTTGAGCATAATACTGAATTTGAAACATAAAAAAGGCCATACTTCATCTACATCAATATCTAAGCAACATTATGAAATCTATCTTAGAAAATATTTCTATACATAGAAGAAATATTTTTATTCTGATTCAATAAAGATTATTTATTACCCCTTACACTTACATATTAGATATTAGAGGAAGATACAAACTATAAAGGGTATTTATGAAGACATTCAAGATCAAGATATTTCTATCAGCTCCTTTCTTCTAAAAGTATTTTTCTCTACTAATGCATTATAGTATGCCTTTATTCATCTACCATATGTTTTTATCATAAACTATTAGTTAGTTGATAAGACAACATTAACTACTGATGTTTTCCACTAATTTAGGTTGTTTATTTATCATAATTTATAATCCATGAAATAGTAGTTTTTATGTCTTGTTTCTTGGCATTACTTGTTGAAAGAGTAATATGATTCATATCCAAAGCTGATATTTATGGTGTAATCATGGATAGTCCTAAGGGATAACATTGTACAATGTATTTAATTTATTGTAATACTTTAATATGTAAATCCATATATATATCATTATTACCCTTATTATGGTTGAACCCACCTTATCACATGTAATTAACCTAAATCCCTTTTGTTTTGTTATTTCTAGTTAAACTTATTGATGTAATTTGGGAATTGAATATTGGTATAAACATCCCTTAGCATTCCATCCATTGTGTAAAAGTTTTGTGATTCGTATCCATTGATAGTCGAGTGATTATTTATGGTGCATATGAGCACTACATAATGTTTTTGTCTCTTATCTCTTCAATTTGTTCTTTTATAATTTTTGCATAATATTTTAGTGGATGGATTGCTTTTGTTCATTTCTAGAAAATATTTTGAATTATAACATGGTATCAAAGTGGGTATGGAGAAACATTTCTTTGTCATGCAAAGAGTGTATTCAGATCATTTGATCCTTATTTTGAAAAAAATATGAATTACTCCTTGGATCTTTCTAATAATATTTAGCATAATAAGTAGATAGGATATTGATCTACGCCATAAAATACCATTTATTCTTTAAATTAAATTTCAAAATTTGTACCTCCTCCACCATTAACTTTGTTATCATTGAGGTATACTTACAAAATTAAAAGCAAGTTTCTAAGCTTTATTTCTAGGGATTCCATTGTGTCAATGTAGAAAGGAAGAAGTATAGGAAATAATTGAATTCAAACTTTTCCCTTTTTCCATGCACACTCTCTACAACATCATGCTACTAGGGAAGGATATCCTTCTTCAAAGAGAGGAAACCCTCTAAGAAAAACTAATTAGGGTATTGATTTGGTTAGAAGAGGGAAATTATAGGCATGTTTTCTTTTACATTATGTATAATTGAATTGGCAATTTTTTTGTTTTGTTCAAATTGATGTTAAAGGAAATAAATTGTATCATGATCTCAAAAGTTGGTAAGTTAGCTAGAAGAATTGGTGTTAGGGAATTAAAAATAGACATGAATATGATTAAAACATATTACTGATTTTTTCTCTCTTTTCCGATGATCTAATAGGATATAGTCTATGAGGATGACACCAGATGCATGATTAAGTGTTCTTGATAGTACGGTACATCAACACATCTAAGTTACTTGTATATATGAGGATTTGCATTTGAATATATCTAATAACCCTTATAGTGCACACTTATGGATTGAAAGGAATGATGATGACTTAAAATGAAAATATATCCCCTAAAAGTCTTAACAAATGTAACACTATCCTTGATAACATTTTATATTAATAGATACTAGTGATCAAATCTATCTATCATAAAAGAATAAAGATGACCTTTAACCAATACGTTGACCAATGTAGTGCCTATATTTTACACCTTAAAAAATATTTTAATCACATAATATTAGCCAACCAATCAAAGGACAACAATTATTATGTTGTGGTGAATCAAAAGGGCTAAAGTGATGAAAAAGGATTAGAGTAAAACAACAAACCAAAAATTGCCAAGTGACTGGTCAGGATTGGATCTTATATATCTAAGCATTAGGTATTTAATTTTTGCATTATTTAGGTCCATTATAATAGTTTAGAGGCCCTAAATTTAATATACAAAATATTTTTGAATTAGTTTTTTTCAAATTGCATGATTTTTCAAGCTCTATACACTAGTGGAATTAGTTCAAGGACATGCTATAGTGTTAGGGTTTGGATTGTGTAAGATGGAACATCAAAAAGTATATTATTTGGTCAACCTAAAATATTGTCCTATTATGTATTAAGAACCTATGGTTATCTTTTAAGAATATAAAGTAGTATCACTTGATGAAGAGACTCACTAACATAAGGAAGAAGAAGAGCTTGGCCTATTTTCCTTATTAATTGAACCAAAATCATTTCTCCATATCAAAAAAATAAAGTGAACATATCAAGGTATTTTCAAGATTGTATGGATTATTTAGGAAAGTAAATACAACTAAAGTAAGTTAGTTGGAACTAGAGTTTTCCTCTCTCAAATTGGTTGTGTTTACGAAATTTGAACACTATGTTTTAAGATCTAAGGTATTAAAAGTAGATATTTCATCCTCTTGAGGAAAAAGGAAAGATGATGTAGAATGTATGAATATTTTTCTTGATAATATCTCTTTCTTTATATATGTTGAGCCTCATAATTTATATGATCCCTATATTCTTGGAATCTTAAAAAGCTCTTACTCGTGTTCATATTTTCTCTCTCTTACTTAATTTTTAGGTGGAAATGAGGAATTATGGTGGTACTTCATAAATACAAGCTCACGTGGAGGAATTAAAACCAAAGGAGACTAAGAATCAGAGGCCTAATGGTTATGCTAATTGTTCAAAGAAGTCAAAGATCATGTGTAGATGCTACAAGTGGAAAATACATCAAATGAAGAATTACTTACTAAAATTACAAAGGATTGATGATGATCATTTGAAGATGAGTGGATATATTCTAGATAATGAGGAACTCAAATATATATACCTCAAATTTTGAGATCTTTTGGATCATCCATTATGAGGGGAAGATATTATTGTAACTAATGTATTTTATCCTTCGCCCTTTAGATCATGTTATAAGGCGGTGTTGAAATTGTAATATTATTTATGGACAAGGTTAACCTTGTATGATTTAATATTGTATATGCCTAGCTCCAATTATTGGACAATGTATTTTAATTTATTGCAATATTTTATTATGTAAAATCCTATAGGCCATGATTAACCTTATTATGGTCAAACCCACCTTATAAATTTTACCTAACATAAATCCATTTTATTATGTTAGCTTATATTAAACATGCTAATGTAATTTTAGGATTAGGTATTGGTATAAATACCATTAATCGCTCCATAAATTATTTAAGGTTCCTATAGGCACTCCATATTTTTTGTTTCTTTTATATCTTTGTTTCTTTATTTTACATATTTTGTATAATATTTGAGTGGATGGAATGCTTCTATTTATTTCTAAAAAATATTATGAATTCCAACATTTCTTAGTATGTAATATTTGAGTAATTTATTAGATTTGGTGTCAATTCCTTGATGAAACCAATTTATACTATGTTTCATATTTTATTTTCTATTCCAAAACACTATAAGCATTACCATTTTATCAAGTTATTTAATTTATGATTTTTGTCTTTGCTAAGTAGTGTTAGTAAATTGTTTAGATTTATCCACCATATCTTACTTATTCTTTTCATCAATTTTGAATCATTGTTCTTCATTTTGTTTGGATTTATGAAAATTTTCACTAAAATAGGCTATTTTATAATGTCTATTACCTTCATTTTGTTTTCTCTCCATGTTAATAAAAAGATAGGGACACACTAGAATTATGATATGTTTAGAGAGTTGGGGCTTTTTGAGTGGTATTTTCACCCGATTGTGAAAACACACTCTCCGATAGGATTTGGGTTCCAAATCCTCTCTTGCAAAGAAATTAAACAAGTAACTTCTCCAAGGTCTCCGCTATGTTAGCATTTGCATGTGCGTGTATTAATAATCTCAAATAAAGATATTCAATTTAAATGCTTGGAACACCTTAGTGGTTGCAAGTAACTAAAAACAAGGGGCAATGTTGGTTTATTTTACTGTGAAACTTTAATGATTGTTCGTTGAACCCGAATAAAGCAAATGTGATCTGGCCCTTGTATGACCACGCTGTAACTTCAAAGTGGAAATTGATGAAATGCCATAAAACATAACTCCTTCAATGAAATTGGAATTTTCATGAAGGGAATGTCATCATCGGCTCATGAATGAAAAACAAAACTGAAAAATGAAATTTTGGCCCTGAAATGGAAATTTTCTATTTTCGGATTTAAAGATTTTTTATTTAATGCCTGAGAATTAAAAGAAAATTGAACTTTCTAAAATAATAAAGTGCAAAAAATGAAAATAAAATGCAAAAAAGAAAATGAAAAATGCATTCAGTATGATGCTATCCTATTTCGACAAAACCGAAGATATGAGGTTTCCTTCATACAACCTAACCTATTGGACCTGCAAAACATGCACAATCCTAATAAGCTAAGTGCTAGTTCCTAGGGTTTTGAATGGGGTTTTCAGATTTAGACATTCGCTTGGAGCAACCAAGATAACTTGCATTAAACTCCACCTATAAGCCTAAAATCTAAAAAGGGGAAAAATAGACATTAAATATTGCATGCAAAAAATAACTCCTTTCTTGTCAATGAGGTGCAACTCTCTGAATTTTCTGTATTAAAAATTGATCATTTTACAATAACAAAAGTCTCTAGTTTTCTCAAAACCAGAAAAAGGGGAAGAAAAACACTCCAAAGCAGGCCCAGAATGGCTTATCACCCTCAGCTCTGCAACTCTGCTTGCACAGCGGTTTTTGACCCCTGTACCTGTCTTCGTTTCTGCTTTTAAACTTTCTGCTACGGATCTCTCCTTTGCCTTGTGACGCTTCGTTTCATTTCCCAGGTCCAATCGTTTCGTCTTCCCGCCTCTTTGTTGTTTTTGACTTTCTGCTCGATGTCATCGAAATGTTTGATCTTCTTTGTAACCGTCGATCTTGAAGCGTTATCATAGCCCTTACACCTTTGTGCCACGTGTTCTACGCTTCCTTGTAGATTCTATAATGGCCCCTCGTGAATCGTGACAAAAAATAGCATGTCACGATATCATGACATTTTCTATCTGCAACTTTGTTCTTCTTCTTCATCGGAAAATGAGACATGTCACGATATCATGACACTTTATACCTTGTTCGCCTTCATGCATCGACACAAAATGAGACATGTCGCGATATCATGACATCTTTTCATGCAGATGCAACCGTTGTAGAAATCGTGACATTTTTCTATTTCGTTTCGCTGACTGTAGCCGCAAAACACGACATGTCGCGAAATCGCGACACTTTTCTAATCCACTTTGGTTGTTACTATGTACATGATTACATCGACATGTCACGATATCATGACATATTTCCCTTCTTAGCTTCTAGGTCATCGCGAATCATGAAAATGAGATAGTCCCGATATCATGACACTTTCTATCTTCATCTTCTTGTCTCGACAGATCGCAAAAATGCACATGTCGCGATATCATGACAATTTTTTTCCTTTATTCCTTCCTCCACTTTCCGTATCGCAAAACCGACATGTCGCGATATCGCGACAGTTTTTCTCCTTGCCCCATCTCGATCTTGGTCGTGAAATGCAGACATGTCATGATATCACGACAACTTTTCATTTTCCTCTTTTGGCCGCGATTTCACAACATGTCGTGATATCATGACACTTTCATTTTTACTTTCTATTTTGAACCGTGAAAATGTAACATGTCGCGATATCGTGACACCTTTTCATTTTCGACCGTGACGGAGCAACATGTCGCGATATCGCGACAACTTTTCATTTCTGGTCGCGACGGAGCAACATGTCGCGATATCGCGACAACTTTTCATTTCTTGCTTTTCTTTGCTCTTTTAACATCTGGGCCACTGCAATCTTCTTGGAAAGTGTGCAAAAAAGGGGGTCCCCAATTTTGGGGTGTGTTGTGGAGCAGCCACAACAAATGGCGACTTCTCTGGGAAATGCTCCCGAGCATTTTGGTGAGAACCTAACCTGGAAATACACAAGCTTGGATACAAGCGTCAGCACATAAAATAAACAAATGCCGATAGATCAGAAATACATGAACCATTAGAATCATTAAGTATCAGCTCGGTGTGTGCAAGTGTGTTCCATTCTCTATCGTTTGAAATTGATCCACATTCCATTGTCGGTTTTACATGAATGCATATGTGAGGAAATTGTGAATGATTTGCGTAGCCTGATGAATATGCTCTGAGATATGCTCTGCTTTATAAAAGCTTTAAACCTTCTAATATCATACACAAACATTTAAAATTATCAAACCCTCTTAGGATCAACTATATGTATAATGAATTGCTTTATTAGATCCCAAAGTTGGTTATGAGTCACTACTATCTTGAACCCATGTGCAAGTGAAAGTGAAATCAGAGCTTTGGGGAATCGGACTCCCAACCTAAGCGAGATGGGAGTTTAACCCTATCCTTACTACTCTGATCTGGAATTCATTACCTCACTTTGAGCAAAATAATTTAACCAGTTATGGATGAAATGGTCAGGCTAGTCTATCCGTTTGAACAATCAGTGGTCTTGTTTTAGACAAGACATGCTGCCACGCATGGGCATACTTAACCCCATAATCCATGATTTGGCTTCATTCATTCTCTTTTTTTTCTTGGACCTTTGGGATGACTACCCATCCTTGCTAGGGACATGTAGTACGATCCTTCCAATCCAATATTAAGATGAAATGGGAAATATTAATTAATTTTACTTCTTGGACCTTTGGGATGACTACCCATCCTTGCTAGGGACATGTAGTACGATCCTTCCAATCCAATATTGAGATGAAATGGGAAATATTAGTTTTATTTTATTTCTTGGACCTTTGGGATGACTACCCATCCTTTGCAGAGGACATGTAGTACGATCCTTCCAATCCAAGATTTATGATGAAATGAGACATAGGAGCTTTGGGGAATCGGATTCTCAACCTAGGCGAGATGAGAATTATGCCCTATCCTTACTACTCCATGTAGGTCAAATCAGAGCTTTGGGGAGTTGGATCCTCAACCTAAGTTCGATGAGGATTTAACCCTATCCTTACTACTCTGATTTTAGGCTTTAAGCTTTATGGAAGTGGTAAAAACCACTGTTTTAAGGATCATGTTGCATAATAGGATAGACATGAAATACTTCTTTCGCCTGACCTTTTCTTCCAAGCAAGGTTTTGATCATTTTGCTCAAGATCCTCTTTAATGTGCATAGAATGTGCTTGGTTCAAGATAGTTCGGGCCTCGGCTTCCCAACCTTAGGATTTTTTTTTTTATTTTATGTTCTAGAATAACCCTAAGAGGATTTGACACCTTTCAAATGATTGTATCTGAAATGCATATGCAACTAAGATGGCATGTATATGCGAAGTGGGATGTAATATGAATGCATTGCCCTTTTGAATTGCGGATGAAGTATACCACCTATGTTGCCATAATTTGTAAAACTGACAACTTCATGCATCACAAGTTTCAAACGATATTATTTAAAATGTTTGTGTTACTTGTGGAGCTTTCTACAACACAATTCCAATGTTTCATATTCTCCTGATCTTAGGCATGAGTTGACATCTCAAATTTTTATTCATTTTTTTTTTTTTTTTACAAACCAAACATGTCCATAGGACTAACACAAACTTCAAAACTTATTCAAACCAAACCCAAAATGTAACTCCAAAAATGAAAATTTGAAAACACAAACCAAAACCCAAAAACCAAAATCTATATACAAATGTACAATATAATACAAGATGATGCAAAGCTTGGACTATCACTTTCCCGGATCCCAAACATGATTAGAACACTTCAACAAAAATATAACGTGATACGCATGCCAAATGTTGTAGGAATCCAACAAAAACAAGACTAGACCAAACCATGCAACCCACTTCAACTTCCCTTGCTCACCCCACCAATTAGATTTAATTCCATTAGTACTCTCATAGGTGAGCGTTAAAATACTAAAATGATTAGACAATAAATGATATTCAATTTTATCTTGTCTATTCTTTAAAGTATAAATCTCATAATTCCATTCATGATTTAGAACTAGGCTCTCTTTATCCAAAATGAGACTTTGTAAGCAAGAGCCTATTTCTAAAAATTTTAAAGCCAAATCATTTTCCAAATTTGTAGGCCAATCAAATTTGTGCAACAATTTACAAGCATCTAGGATATTTACTAAATTAGGATCATTAAAAGTTTTTACCCTAGATTCAATTAGTAATTGTTGATGAATTTGATTTAACAATTCAAGTGCATCAACTTCTTTTTCATTCATTAAAACAATGTTGTCAAAGGTGTGATTAGAAATCATACCTTGTTTTTCATTCACCTTTAATGACATTTCACCATAAACATCATTCAAATTCAAAATATGGTCATGCAAATTTTCACCTAAATTTTGGATGCTTGAACACAAAAGGTTAGATTCTACCCTTTGAACATTTTTATTTACCAAAATTTGATGGGGATTTGTAATTCCCTCTTTTACCTCATGGTCTTCATACTCTTCATTGATTACTTGTTCATCAAACATACCAAAATTAGGCACCCAATTGAAAACATGCCCATCCTTTTCAACCTTCAAATATTCTTGGTCAAAGTGTATGTCCAATGACTCATCTTGATGATCCTTCATTTGAGTTGTTTCCAATTGATCCATCTCTTTGTCATTTGGTTCCAATTCTTTGTTCACTATCCATGGTATCTCTTCATGTGAGCCCAAAGAGGAATTTGCACTTCTCACTGTGAATGTGAGACGTATGATGTAGAAGTTTCAACATCCTGCATATCAAGTGAAATATGAGTTTCATCTATAAGGGTGTGAGAAAAGAATGCATTATCATATCTCCCCCAACCATTATAAAAATTGTCATCCAAATCCATGATGTTTGTGGCATGATCTTTTGATTCATTCATCAAATATTTTTCTTCTTTGTCCTTGGTAATGGAATCATTATAATCTTTCAAAATTTGATGAGATTTGAAACCCTCTTCCAAAACATCCTCAAATTGTACAGGAGTTGTAATATCTTCCTTTGAGTAGGCGATTATGTTGTCCTGTATATCAATTGGCACACAAGTTTCATTAGCAGTTTTGGAGTGAGTGTAGTCTTCCCACTTCTTCCAAGCATCATAATAATCATCTTCCAAAATCAAGTGGTGACGTTCAACTACTTCTTCAACATCCTCCAATTCATCAATGTGTTTCTCATCAAATTCACCTTCACCTTCCTTAGATGGTTCAATTATTTCCAAAAGTGGGTCATTTCTTGAATTCAAATTTGTAAGGCTATCATCGTCCAAATTAGTAACCCATGATTCAGTTTTATCACAATTTGGAGGGTGAAGAATTTCTTTGATTTGTTAATTTTACACATCTCATCAATAGTATCTTCCAAGAACAAGTGGTGAAACTCTATCATATCTTCAAATTCATTTATTGGTTTTCTTCCAATTTCACTTTCAACCACTTCATTCAATTCTATGGTAGGTTCCGTCCTATCACATATTTCAAACATTGTTGAATTTGGGACCCCTTTATCCGAATAATCATGCATCTCTATGAATGAGATCATTTCTGCATAATCTTCACTAGCGGATGTTGGTTTAGCACTTTGCACCTCCTCTTGGACTACATCTAAGGTGGTTGTAACATTTGGATATTCAAATTCATCCCCTTGATCATTTACCTTAGGTATCATTGGAGTGGAGGGTGCTATATTTGATGGTTGGTGTAGGTTGGCATCAATATCTTTAGAAGGACAATCTCTCATGTGAACATGTTGTGCCTTTTCTTCTTCAAGACCTTGTCGTTCTACCTCTTCTAGGATCTCATAGATTTTCTCTAGAGACAAGCCACCCATTTTTTCCTCAATGAGTGAAGCAAGTGTGGGGTGTATGGCTCCCGGGTATACTTCCATGGCTTCCTCTTCTAATGTGTTAAAATTTTCCCACATTTGGGAGTGCAACTCATGAAATCTTCCATTGAATTGACTCAAGGATTCATTAGGCTCCTTACATATGGAGGTAAACTGATTTTTCAACATTTCTAAGTCAACTTGATTACCAAAATGATAAAGATAGGCTGCTTCTAGTTGTATCCAAGAAGTCCTAACCTCCATGGGTAGTTGGCTGTACCAAAAGAATGGTTTATCATCCAAAATGTATGCAAATAACTTACAAGCCATCTCCTCATACAAAACTTGGAATTGACATAATGTATCCTTGTAGACATACAATTTTTGCAAGTATCCTAGTGGCACCTCTTGATTAAAACATCGTAGAAACTCTAATAACAATTTAGGAATTTGATAGGGTATCACATGTATAGACAAACCCTTATAATGATCCTCCATCATAGATACCATTCTTTCTCTTAGAGACACTATTTCAGCTCTTAGGGATACAATTTGCTCCTCAAATGTTGCCATTAGTGAAACTCAAAATATAACTTTAGAACCAAAATCTATTAGTCAAAAAGGAAGGAATCTCACACATCCGTGAAATGACTAGCAAATATCCAACCTAAAATGTATAACAAATCAAGTTAGCATCAACCAAGAGATGTATTCATTACAATCAAATGAAAAGTAATTGCATGGAAACAACACTTCGTTAGTCGAGACCAAAATTTTCAAAATTAAATCAAATCACATTATTTCTGTATGAACAATCAAAAAGCGTTAGAACAATATACATGAATTGCTTAACGTAAATAGAATAAAGTAAACCAATTCAGGCCCTCCTTCTAGCGCCAATCTGTTGAGTGGTATTTTCACCCGATTGTGAAAACACACTCTCCGATAGGATTTGGGTTCCAAATCCCCTCTTGCAAAGAAATTAAACAAGTAACTTCTCCAAGGTCTCCGCTATATTAGCATTTTATATGTGGTATTAATAATATCAAATAAAGATATTCAATTTAAATTCTTGGAACACCTTAGTGGTTGCAAGTAACTAAAACAAGGGGCAATGTTGGTTTATTTTATTGTGAAACTTTAATGATTGTTCATTGAACCCAAAATAAAGCAAATGTGATTGCCTTGTATGACCATGGTAACTTCAAAGTGGAAATTGATGAAATGCCATAAAAAGCTACCCTTCAATGAAATTGGAATTTTCATGAAGGGAATGTCATCATCGGCTCATAAATGAAAAACAAACTAAAAAATGAAATTCTTGAAATGGAAATTTTCTATTTTCGGATTTTGAAGTTTTTTAATTTTTTATTTTAATGCCTGAGAATTAAAAGAAAATTGAACTTTCTGAAACAATAAAGTGCAGAAAATGAAAATAAAATGCAAAAAAGAAAATGAAAAATGCATTCAGTATGATGCTATCCTATTTCGACAAAACCGAAGATATGAGGTTTCCTGCATACAACCTAACCTATTGGACCTGCAAAACATGCACAATCCTAATAAGCTAAGTGCTAGTTCCTAGGGTTTTGAATGGGGTTTTCAGATTTAGACATTCGCATGAAGCAACCAAGATAACTTGCATTAAACTCCACCTATAAGCCTAAAATCTGAAAAGGGGAAAGATAAACATTTAATCTTGCATGCAGAAAATAACTCCTTTCTTGTCAATGAGATGCAACTCTCTAAATTTTTGTATTAAAAATTGATCATTTTACAATAACAAAGTCTCTAGTTTTCTCAAAACCAAAAAAAGGGGAAGAAAAACACTCCAAAGCAGGCCCAGAATGGCTTATCACCCTCGACTCTACAACCTTTGCTCATAGCGGTTTTTGACCCTTGTACCTGTCTTCGTTTTTGCTTTTAAACTTTTTCTACGGCTCTCTGTTTCGCTTTGTGACGCTTCATTTCATTTCCCAGATCACTTCATTTCATCTTCCCCGTCTTTTTGTCATTTTTTGACTTTCTGCTCGATGTCGAAACGTTTGATCTTCTCTGTGAACTGTAACCGTCGATCCTGAAGCGTTATCATAGCCCTTACACCTTTGTGCCACGTGTTTAGCGCTGCCCTGCATGTTCTGTAATGGCCCTCCATGAATCACGACAAAAAATAGCATGTCGCGATATCGCGACATTTTATATCTGTAGCTTTGCTCTTCTACTTGTATCATGAAAATGAGACATGTCGTGATATCGTGACTTTTTCTGTCAAGCTTGTTCGCCTTCATGCATCGTAAAAATGAGACATGTCGCGATATCGCGACATTTTTTCTTTCGGGCCGTGCAGATGCAATCTGTCATGAAATCGTGACGTTTTTCTCTTTCGGCTTGTAGATGCAACTTGTGAAATCGTGACATTTTTCCTTTTTGTCTCTTGCACTTGTCATGAAAATGTGACATGTTGTGAAATCGTGACACTTTTCTTCTATATCCACTTTGGTTGTTCTAGGTCACAAAACTGACATGTCATGATATCGTGACATTTTCCTTGCTTTTTTTCTGTCGTGAAAATGAACATGTCGCGATATCGTGACAACTTTCTTCTTCATTTCTTCTCGTCGTGACGTGACATGTCGCGATATCGCGACATTTTTTCTTTTATCCTTCTCTTTCTGCTATGAAACATGACATGTCGCGATATCGTGACATTTTTCTCCTTGCCTCTCATCTTTTAGTCACGAATGTAGACATGTCGCGATATCGTGACATTTCTCTTTTCTCTTTCCTTTGACCGTGATTTCACGACATGTCGCGATATCGCGACACTTTTCATTTGCTTAATTTGTTATTTGACCGCGAAAATGTGACATGTCGCGATATCATGACAACTTTTCATTTTTGCCGTGATGGAGCAACATGTCACGATATCGTGACAACTTTTCATTTTTGGTCGCGACGGAGCAACATGTCGCGATATCGTGACAACTTTTCATTTTTGCTTTTCTTTGCTCTTTTAACATCTGGGCCATTGCAATCTTCTTGGAAAGTGTGCAAAAAAGGGGGTCCCCAATTTTGGGGTGTGTTGTGGAGCAGCCACAACAAATGGCGACTTTGCTAGGAAATGCTCCTGAGCATTTCGGTGAGAACCTAACCTGAAATATACACAAGCTTAGATACAAGCGTCAGCACATAAAAAACAAATGCCGATAGATCAAAAATACATGAACCATTAGAATCATTAAGTATCAGCTCGGTGTGTGCAATGTGTTCCATTTTCTATCGTTTGAAATTGATCCACATTCCATTGTCAGTTTTACATGAATGCATATGTGAGATTGTGAATGATTTGTGTAGCCTGATAAATATGCTAGAGATATAACAATCTGCTTTATAAAGGCTTTAAACCTTCTAGTATCATACACAAACATTTAAAATTATCAAACCCTCTTAGGATCAACTATATGTATAATGAATTGCTTTATTAGATCCCAAAGTTGGTTATGAGTCACTACTATCTTGAACCCATGTGCAAGTGAAAGTGAAATCAGAGCTTTGGGGAATCGGACTCCCAACCTAATCGAGATGGGAGTTTAACCCTATCCTTACTACTCTGATATGGAATTCATTACCTCACTTTGAGCAAAATAATTTAACCAGTTATGGATGAAATGGTCATGCTAGTCTATCCGTTTGAACAATCAGTGGTCTTGTTTTTAGACAAGACATGCTGCCACGCATGGGCATACTTAACCCCATAATCCATGATTTGGCTTCATTCATTCTTTTTTTTTTCTTGGACCTTTGGGATGACTACCCATCCTTGCGAGGGACATGTAGTACGATCCTTCCAATCCAATATTAAGATGAAATGGGAAATATTAATTAATTTTATTTCTTGGACCTTTGGGATGACTACCCATCCTTGCTAGGGACATGTAGTACGATCCTTCCAATCCAATATTTAGATGAAATGGGAAATATTAATTTTATTTCTTGGACCTTTGGGATGACTACCCATCCTTTGCAGAGGACATGTAGTACGATCCTTCCAATCCAAGATTTATGATGAAATGAGACATAGGAGCTTTGGGGAATCGGATTCTCAACCTAGGCGAGATGAGAATTATGCCCTATCCTTACTACTCCATGTAGGTCAAATCAGAGCTTTGGGGAGTTGGATCCTCAACCTAAGTTCGATGAGGATTTAACCCTATCCTTACTACTCTGATTTTAGGCTTTAAGCTTTATGGAAGTGGTAAAAACCACTGTTTTAAGGATCATGTTGCATAATAGGATAGACATGAAATACTTCTTTCACCTGACCTTTTCTTCCAAGCAAGGTTTTGATCATTTTGCTCAAGATCCTTTTTAATGTGTATAAAATGTGCTTGGTTCTAGATATCTCGGGCCTCAGTTCCCAACCTTAGGATTTTTTTTTTTTTATGTTATAGCATAACCCTAAGAGGATTTGACACACTTTAATGATTGTATTGGAAATGGATATGCAACTAAGATGGAATATATATGCAAAGTGGAATGTAATATGAATGCATTGCCCTTTTGAATTGTGGATGGAGTATACCACCTATGTTGCCATAATTTGTAAAACTGACAACTTCATGCATCACAAGTTTCAAACGATATTATTTAAAATGTTTGTGTTACTTGTGGAGCTTTCTACAACACAATTCCAATGTTTCATATTCTCCTGATCTTAGGCATAAGTTGACATCTCAAATTTTTATTATTTTTTTTTTTATACAAACCAAACATGTCCATAGGACCAACACATAACTTTAAATCAAAACTTATTCAATCCAAAACCAAAATGCAATCCAAAAATGAAAATTTGAAAACACAAACCAAAACCAAAAATCAAAACCTATATACAAATGTACAATATAATACAAGATGATGCAAAGCTTGGACTATCACTTTCCCGGATCCCAAACATGATTAGAACACTTCAACAAAAATATAACGTGATACGCATGCCAAATGTTGTGGGAATCCAACAAAAACAAGACTAGACCAAACAATGCAACCCACTTCAACTTTCCTCTCTCACCCCACCAATTAAATTTAGTTCCATTAGTACTCTCATAGGTGAGCGTCAAGTTACTAAAATGATTAGACAATAAATGATATTCAATTTTATCTTGTCTATTCTTTAAAGTATAAATCTTATAATTCCATTCATGATTTAGAACTAGGCTCTCTTTTTCCAAAAATGAGATTTTGTAAGCAAGAGCCTATTTCTAAAAATTTCAAAGCCAAATCATTTTCCAAATTTGTAGGCCAATCAAATTTGTGCAACAATTTACAAGCATCTAGGATATTTACTAAATTAGGATCATTAAAAGTTTTTACCCTAGATTCAATTAGTAATTGTTGATGAATTTGATTTAACAATTCAAGTGCATCAACTTCTTTTTCATTCATTAAAACAGTGTTATCAAAGGTGTGATTGGAAATCATACCTTGTTTTTCATTCACCTTTAATGACATTTCACCATAAACATCATTCAAATTCAAAATATGGTCATGCAAATTTTCACCTAAATTTTGGATGCTTGAACACAAAAGGTTAGATTCTACCCTTTGAACATTTTTATTTACCAAAATTTGATGGGGATTTGTAATTCCCTCTTTTACCTCATGGTCTTCATACTCTTCATTGATTACTTGTTCATCAAACATACCAAAATTAGGCACCCAATTGAAAACATGCCCATCCTTTTCAACCTTCAAATATTCTTGGTCAAAGTGTATGTCCAATGACTCATCTTGATGATCCTTCATTTGAGTTGTTTCCAATTGATCCATCTCTTCGTCATTTAGTTCCCATTCTTTGTTCACTATCCATGGTATCTCTTCATGTGAGATAGAAGTTTCAACGTCTTGCATATCAAGTGAAATATGAGTTTCATCTATAGGGGTGTGAGAAAAGAATGCATTATCATATCTCCCCCAACCATTGTAAAAATTGTCATCCAAATCCATGATGTTTGTGGCATGATCTTTTGATTCATTCATCAAATATTTTTCTTCTTTGTCCTTGGTAATGGAATCATTATAATCTTTCAAAATTTGATGAGACTTGAAACCCTCTTCCAAAACATCCTCAAATTGTACAGGAGTTGTAATATCTTCCTTTGAGTAGGCGATTATGTCATCCTGCATATCAATTGGCACACAAGTTTCATTAGCAGTTTTGGAGTGAGTGTAGTCTTCCCACTTCTTCCAAGCATTGTAATAATCATCTTCCAAAATCAAGTGGTGACGTTCAACTACTTCTTCAACATCCTCCAATTCATCAATGTGTTTCTCATCAAATTCACCTTCACCTTCCTTAGATGGTTCAATTATTTCCAAAAGTGGGTCATTTCTTGAATTCAAATTTGTAAGGCTATCATCGTCCAAATTAGTAACCCATGATTCTAGTTTTATCACAATTTGGAGGGTGAAGAATTTCTTGATCATTAATTCCTACACATCTCATCAATAGTATCTTCCAAGAACAAGTGGTGAAATTCTATCATATCTTCAAATTCATTCATTGATTTTCTTCCAATTTCACTTTCAACCACTTCATTCAATTCTAGGGTAGGTTCCGTCCTATCACCTATCTCAAACCTTGTTGAATTTAGGACCCCTTTATCCGCATAATCGTGCATCTCTATGAATGAGATCATTTCTGCATAATCTTCACTAGCGGATGTTGGTTTAGCACTTTGCACCTCCTCTTGGACTACATCTAAGGTGGTTGTAACATTTGGATATTCAAATTCATCCCCTTGATCATTTACCTTAGGTATCATTGGAGTGGAGGGTGCTATATTTGATGGTTGGTGTAGGTTGGCATCAATATCTTTAGAAGGACAATCTCTCATGTGAACATGTTGTGCCTTTTCTTCTTCAAGACCTTGTCGTTCTACCTCTTCTAGGATCTCATAGATTTTCTCTAGAGACAAGCCACCCATTTTTTCCTCAATGAGTGAAGCAAGTGTGGGGTGTATGGCTCCCAGGTATACTTCCATGGCTTCCTCTTCTAATGTGTTAAAATTTTCCCACATTTGGGAGTGCAACTCACGAAATCTTCCATTGAATTGACTCAAGGATTCATTAGGCTCCTTACATATGGAGGTAAACTGATTTTTCAACATTTCTAAGTCAACCTGATTATCAAAATGATAAAGATAGGTTGCTTCTAGTTGTATCCAAGAAGTCCTAACCTCCATGGGTAGTTGGCTGTACCAAAAGAATGGTTTATCATCCAAAATGTATGCAAATAACTTACAAGCCACCTCCTCATAGAAAATCTGGAATTGACATAATGTATCCTTGTAGACATGTAGTTTTTGCAAGTATCCTAGTGGCACCTCTTGATTAAAACATCGTAGAAACTCCAATAACAATTTAGGAATTTGATAGGGTATCACATGTATAGACAAACCCTTATAATGATCCTCCATCGTAGATACCATTCTTTCTCTTAGAGATGCTATTTCAGCTCTTAGGGATACAATTTGCTCCTCAAATGTTGCCATTAGTGAAACTCAAAATGTAACTTTAGAACCAAAATCTGTTAGTCAAAAAGGAAGGAATCCTGACACATCCGCGTGAAATGACTAGCAAATATCCAACTGCGCAATGTATAAAAATCAAGTTAGCATCAACCAAGAGATGTATTCATTAAAATCAAATGAAAAGTAATTGCATGGAAACAACACTTCGTTAGTCGAGACCAAAATTTTCAAAATTAAATCAAATCACATTATTTCTGTATGAACAATCAAAAAGCGTTAGAACAATATACAACATACCTGAATTACTTAACGTAAATAGAATAAAGTAAACCAATTCAGGCCCTCCTTCTAGCGCCAATCTGTTGAGTGGTATTTTCACCCGATTGTGAAAACACACTCTCCGATAGGATTTGGGTTCCAAATCCCCTCTTGCAAAGAAATTAAACAAGTAACTTCTCCAAGGTCTCCGCTATATTAGCATTTTACATATGTGTATTAATAATCTCAAATAAAGATATTCAATTTAAATGCTTGGAACACCTTAGTGATTGCAAGTAACTGTAAACAAGGGGCAATGTTGGTTTATTTTATTATGAAACTTTAATGATTGTTCATTGAACCCGAATAAAGCAAATGTGATTGGCTCTTGTATGACCATTAACTTCAAAATGGAAATTGATGAAATGCCATAAAAGAACTCCTTCAATGAAATTGGAATTTTCATGAAGGGAATGTCATCATCGGCTCATGAATGAAAAACAAAACTAAAAATGAAATTCTGGCCGAAATGGAAATTTTCTATTTTTGGATTTTGAAGTTTTTTAATTTTTATTTTAATGCCTGATAATTAAAAGAAAATTGAACTTTCTGGAAAAGTAAAGTGCAGAAAATGAAAATAAAATGCAAAAAATGAAAATGAAAAGTGCATTCGAGATGATGCTATCCTATTTCGACAAAATCGAAGATATGAGGTTTCCTGCATACAACCTAACCTATTGGACCTGCAAAACATGCACAATCCTAATAAGCTAAGTGCTAGTTCCTAGGGTTTTGAATGGGGTTTTCAGATTTAGACATTCGCTTGGAGCAACCAAGATAACTTGCATTAAACTCCACCTATAAGCCTAAAAATCTGAAAAGGGAGAAAATAAACATTAAATCTTGCATGCAGAAAATAACTCCTTTCTTGTCAATGAGGTGCAACTCTCTGAATTTTTTGTATTAAAAATTGATCATTTTACAATAACAAAAGTCTCTAGTTTTCTCAAAACCAAAAAAAGGGGAAGAAAAACACTCCAAAGCAGGCCTAGAATGGCTTATCACCCTCAGCTCTACAACTCTGCTCATAGTAGTTTTCGACCCCTGTGCCTGTCTTCATTTCTACTTTTAAAATTTCTGCTACGGCTCTCTGCTTCGCTTTGTGACGCTTCGTTTCATTTCCCAGATCGCTTCGTTTCATCTTCCCCACCTCTTAAATGTTTTTGACTTTCTGCTCGGTCGAAACGTTTGATCTTCTCTATGAATTGTAACTCGTCGATCCTGAAGTGTTATCATAACCCTTACACCTTTATGCCACGTGTTCAACACTTCCCTACATATTCTATAATGGCCCTCCATGAATCACGACAAAAAATAGCATGTCGCGATATCGCGACATTTTATACCTATAGCTTTGTTATTCTTCTTGTACCACGAAAATGAGACATGTCGCGATATCGTGACATTTTTTTGTCAGCAGCCTTGTTCGCCTTCATGCATCGCGAAAATGAGACATGTCATGATATCGTGACATTTTTTCTCTTCGGGCTGTGCAGATGCAACTGTCGTGAAATCATGATGTTTTTTTCTTTCGGGCTGTGCAGATGCAACTTGTCATGAAATCGTGACATTTTTCTCTTTCGGTTATCCGCTACTTAGCATGAAAACGTGACATGTCAGGAAATCGCGACACTTTTCTTCTATATTCACTTTGTTTTCTAGTCGTGAAATCGACATGTCACGATATCGTGACATTTTCCTTCTTTTGTATTGCTCCAAATAGACAGTCATTTGTGACACTTTCTATCTTCATCTTCTTGTCGTTGAAGATCGCGAAAATCAGACATGTCATGATATCGCGATAATTTCTTTCATTTATTCCTTCCTCACTTTCCTGCTATGAAAACATGACATGTCACGATATCGTGACATTTTTTCTCTTGCCTTCATCTCGTCTTGATGTCAGAAATTGTGACATGTCGCGATATCACGACAATTCTATGCCTTGACTCTTCTTTGCCTGCTTTGACCATGATTTCACAACATCGTCGATATCGAACGGACATGTCGCGATATCGCGACACTTTTCATTCCTTATTTTGCTATTTAACCTGTGACATGTCGCGATATCGTCGACACCTTTTCATTTCGACAAAGCGAGAGCAACATGTCGCGAATATCGTGACAAATTTTCATTTCTTGGTCGCGACGGAGCAACATGTCGCGATATCACGACAACTTTTCATTTAATTTTCTTTGCTCTTTTAACATCCGGGCCACTCGCAATCTTCTTGGAAAGTGTGCAAAAAGGGGGGTCCCCAATTTTAGGGTGTGTTGTGGAGCAGCCACAACAAATGGCGACTCTGATGGGAAATGCTCCCGAGCATTTCGGTGAGAACCTAACCTCGAAAAACACAAACTTGAATACAAGCGTCAGCACATAAAACTAAACAAATGCCGATAGATCAGAAATACATGAACCATTAGAATCATTAAGTATCAACTCGGTGTGTGCAATGTGCTCCATTCTCTATCGTTTGAAATTGATCCACATTCCATTGTCAGGTTTACATGAATGCATATGTGAGAATTGTGAATGATTTGCGCATCCTAATAAATATGCTTAGAGATATACTCGCTTTATAAAGGCTTTAAAGCTTCTAGTATCATACACAAACATTTAAAATTATCAAACCCTCTTAGGATCAACTATATGTATAATGAATTGCTTTATTAGATCCCAAAATTGGTTATGAGTCACTACTGTCTTGAACCCATGTGCAAGTGAAAGTGAAATCAGAGCTTTGGGGAATCGGACTCCCAACCTAATCGAGATGGGAGTTTAACCCTATCCTTACTACTCTGATATGGAATTCATTACCTCACTTTGAGCAAAATAATTTAACCAGTTATGGATGAAATGGTCATGCTAGTCTATCCGTTTGAACAGTCAGTGGTCTTGTTTTAGACAAGACATGCTGCCACGCATGGGCATACTTAACCCCATAATCCATGATTTGGCTTCATTCATTCTCTTTTTTTTCTTGGACCTTTGGGATGACTACCCATCCTTGCGAGGGACATGTAGTATGATCCTTCCAATCCAATATTAAGATGAAATGGGAAATATTAATTTTTTACTTCTTGGACCTTTGGGATGACTACCCATCCTTGCTAGGGACATGTAGTACGATCCTTCCAATCCAAGATTTAGATGAAATGGGAAATATTAATTTTATTTCTTGGACCTTAGGGATGACTACCCATCCTTTGTAGAGGACATGTAGTACGATCCTTCCAATCCAAGATTTATGATGAAATGAGACATAGGAGCTTTGGGGAATCAGATTCTCAACCTAGGCGAGATGAGAATTATGCCCTATCCTTACTACTCCATGTAGGTCAAATCAGAGCTTTGGGGAGTTGGATCCTCAACCTAAGTTCGATGAGGATTTAACCCTATCCTTACTACTCGATTTTAGGCTTTAAGCTTTATGGAAGTGGTAAAAACCACTGTTTTAAGGATCATGTTGCATAATAGGATAGACATGAAATACTTCTTTCGCCCGACCTTTTCTTCCAAGCAAGGTTTTGATCATTTTGCTCAAGATCCTTTTTAATGTGAATAAAATGTGCTTGGTTCTAGATATCTCGGGCCTCAGTTCCCAACCTTAGGATTTTTTTTTTTTTTATGTTATAGAATAACCCTAAGAGGATTTGACACCTTTCAAATGATTTGTATCTGAAATGCATATGCAACTAAGATGGCATGTATATGCAAAGTGGGATGTAATATGAATGCATTACCCTTTTGAATTGCGGATGGAGTATTGCCATAATTTGTAAAACTAACTACTTCATGCATCACAAGATTCAAACGATATTATTTAAAATGTTTGTGTTACTTGTGGAGCTTTCTACAACACAATTCCAATGTTTCATATTCTCCTGATCTTAGGCATAAGTTGACATCTCAATTTTTTATTCTTTTTTTTTTTAACAAACCAAACATGTCCATAGGACCAACACATAACTTTAAATCAAAACTTATTCAATCCAAAACCAAAATGCAATCCAAAAATGAAAATTTGAAAACACAAACCAAAACCCAAAAATCAAAACCTATATACAAATGTACAATATAATACAAGATGATGCAAAGCTTGGATTATCACTTTCCTAGATCCCAAACATGATTAGAACACTTCAACAAAAATATAACGTGATATGCATGCCAAATGTTGTGGGAATCCAACAAAAACAAGACTAGACCAAACAATGCAACCCACTTCGACTTTCCTCTCTCACCCCACCAATTAAATTTAATTCCATTAGTACTCTCATAGGTGAGCGTTAAAATACTAAAATGATTAGACAATAAATGATATTCAATTTTATCTTGTCTATTCTTGAAAGTATCAATTTTATAATTCCATTCATGATTTAGAACTAGGCTCTCTTTATCCAAAATGAGACTTTGTAAGCAAGAGCCTATTTCTAAAAATTTTAAAGCCAAATCATTTTCCAAATTTGTAGGCCAATCAAATTTGTGCAACAATTTACAAGCATCTAGGATATTTACTAAATTAGGATCATTAAAAGTTTTTACCCTAGATTCAATTAGTAATTGTTGATGAATTTGATTTAACAATTCAAGTGCATCAACTTCTTTTTCATTCATTAAAACAATGTTGTCAAAGGTGTGATTAGAAATCATACCTTGTTTTTCATTCACCTTTAACGACATTTCACCATAAACATCATTCAAATTCAAAATATGGTCATGCAAATTTTCACCTAAATTTTGGATGCTTGAACACAAAAGGTTAGATTCTACCCTTTGAACATTTTTATTTACCAAAATTTTATGGGGATTTGTAATTCCCTCTTTTACCTCATGGTCTTCATACTCTTCATTGATTACTTGTTCATCAAACATACCAAAATTAGGCACCCAATTGAAAACATGCCCATCCTTTTCAACCTTCAAATATTCTTGGTCAAAGTGTATGTCCAATGACTCATCTTGATGATCCTTCATTTGAGTTGTTTCCAATTGATCCATCTCTTTGTCATTTGGTTCCAATTCTTTGTTCACTATCCATGGTATCTCTTCATGTAAAAGGGCAATAATTTGATAAAACTATAGTATTGCAAAACATAGTTAATCGATAAACAAGGACCAAATCACATTTTCTTTATTCGGTTTCAACGAACAATCATTAAAGTTTCACAGTAAAATAAACCAACATTGCCCCTTGTTTTTAGTTACTTGCAACCACTGAGGTGTCCCAAGCATTTAAATTGAATATCTTTATTTGAGATTATTAATACATAGATGTAAAATGCTAATATAGCGGAGACCTTGGAGAAATTATTTATTTAATTTCTTTGCAAGATAGGATTTGGAACCCAAATCCTATTGGAGCGTGTGTTTTCACAATCGGGTGAAAATACCACTCAACAGGGCTTATTATAGAAATTATCTTACAAATACTTCAAGTTTTGTCATTGTATATATCTCTATTTATAGTTTTTGTATAACCATATAATATCTTCTAAATTAGTTGAATATATTTCAATCACAAAACTTACATTGAAAGCAATTCAAATTTAAAAATTCATTCTCTTAATAGTTTTTTTTTGTAACCATATAAATTCTTAGAAAGAATTATATAAGTTCAACATAGTAGGAGGATTTAATGTATTTTTCATTGCAAGATTTTTTCATTCCATGTAAACCAAACATATTGATTTATTATAGATACCTAATGGAAAACCCCCTTATGAATCCCAATTTTTGGGCTAGCATCCTAGATGTTGATGATACTATGGATTATACATAATGTTGGAATTCACACTATTTTCTAAAAATGAATAACATAAATCCATCCACTCTAAAATTATACAAAATACATAAAAGGATGAAATAAAGAAAAAGAGACACATATATTGGTGGGTTCCCATAAGCACAATAATTAATCACTATGTTGTTTGTTGTTAAGAATACAATACACTAATGATACAATGGTGGAGTTGTCGAGAGATTTGTATCAATATCAAAAAACTTAATGTAATCTAAACCAACATAAAAAGAGGGTTTAAGGTTAGATACAAGTTATAAGGTGGGTTTATTCATAACAAGGTTAACCATGATGAATAAGGATTTTATAATAAAATATTACAATAAATTAAGTACATTGTACAATAATATGACATTAGACCTATCCAGTATTACATAGCATAATTTTGACCTTGTCCATGAATCGGATTACACCTTCCACACCCACATATAATCTAAACTAAGGGGTTAAGAAGAGAAGATATTAGTAACAATAATATATTTCCCCTATAATGGATGCTCTAATAGGTCTTTATAGTTGAGGTAGATCCTTTAGAATCTCCACATAATTTGTAGGACATCCACTCATATTTAGAAGCTAATCTTTAATCCTTTATAATTTTAATAACAACTTATTTTTTGAATATCCTTCTCTCTTGCAGTATCTATAAATGGTCTTTGATTACTTGGAATACTTAGCTAGACATGCATCCCCTGTTGTAACCTCCTTTTTCTTAAGCCTATATTTGTGAAGTGACACTACAATTTTTCATTGCCACCTAAAAATGAACTAGAAGAGAAAATACTAATTAAGATTAAGATTTTTTTTTGGGGATTCTAAAAACATTAAAATATTTTTTTTTGGGGATTCTAAAAACATTAAAATCATATGCATCATGTAGTTTAATATATAAAATTATGGGGGGATATTAGCAAGGATAATCTTCACAAATTATACATAATATTTTGTATTATCTATAGAAGATACAATATCTACCATCAATGCCTTAAATATTAAAATATCATCCTCAATGTTATTAACTTAAGCTAATATAATAGAAGAAGTCTCTAATTCCAAGAAATTCACTGTACTAGTATTAACCTTTCTAAATAACTCATGTATTTTTTACCATTCCTTAGTAGTTCACTCTCCTCTTTGATATGGAAAAGAAACTATAGTTTAATCAACAAGGAAAATGGGACAAAAGCTTCTTCTTTCCTTTGGTGACAAGTTTCTTCATCAAGGGATGCTACTTTATCTTCTTAAAATATACACCATAGGTTATTACTATGTAATAGGGCAATCATTTGAGGTGACCAAATACTATAGTTTTATCGATTAAGGTAAATAACTAGGGATTGATGATTCATCTTATACAATACAATCCCTAATACTATAACAAGTCCTTGAACTAATATCGTCACTGCATAGAGCTTGAAAACACATGAAATTTGAAAAAATAGGATAAAAAACCTTTTGTATTTAAAATTTATGGCCTTTATATGTTTTTCCCTAATGGACCCAAAAAAAAAATTAGAATTCCAAATCTTACAAAAGTGAATCCCAAATTCCTACTGCCACTTGGAGATTCACAATTCTTTAGTTTATTCCACTTATAATTTACCACTTTGGCACCTCTAAAACTATGTTACTTTAATAATTGGTTGCTTTTGATTGATTGGGTTGATATAAAAATAAATAAATAAAATTATGTGGTGAGTGAAAGTGACACTTTGGCCAATAAGACTCCTCATTCAGGTTCCTTTGAGAAAATAAAGAGCAATAATCAAAACCTAGATACATGCCTATGAATAAAATTGCTCTAACAAATGGTCCTTACTTATACATGCAAGGGGTAAGTAGTAAGCTTAATAAAGCAATCTCCACATAATCTAAAAGAGGAGTCAAATAAAAAATAACATTCCCACATAGACTTGAATCAAGGTCCTATGAGTGGATCATGCCTTAGAAAAGTCACACCCATCAATTGGACAAAGCATCCTATATGATGGAAGATGCCCATTATTCCTTGAATTTTGTTGGACAAACCGTCCAAAAACATTGGAGCTCTATACCACATGTAGTTACATGTATTAAGATTTTTTCTTCATTTAGCACCAAAAAGACAACAAATAAATCTTGAATACTTCATCCTCCCCGTTGTATATTTTATCTGTGATTTGCCTAGCCACTAGAGGAAAACCACAATGCTATCCCTATCTTGTTTCTCTACCTTGAAAAAGAGGTTTCATCATGACCAATCCTCTAAGGACATACAACAAACCCACATGTACAAATATGAGCATGCATGGATTAACATGCAATTTAAATTCAATATATGGTTAACTATGCAATTTAAATTCAATTTAAGGTTAATTACATGTTCTAAGATGGATTTAATCCTAATAGGGATAACTATGACCCATAGGGCTTACATAATACAATATTACAATAAATTAGACACATTGTATAGTGATATTTCCTTAGACCTATCCAAGATTAAATCATACAATGTTGGCCTTGGCCATAAATCAGATTATATATACCTTATTAAAAACCACCTTATCTACTCTATTTTATGGGCTAGCATCCTAGATGTTGACGATACTATAGATTATACATAATAAGTGTATAAAGTTATAGATATTGGTATTAAGTAGTGAAATTCATTTGAATCATTATCAATAATTCTAGAAAAATATAATATTCTACTCATAATAAAAATCTAGTGCATATTGTATGCTATCTGCTACACCCTATATAATTAATATCCCTATTATAAACATGAAAACATACTTTTTCTCATTAAATATTATCTAACATTAAAATAGATTTGGTTGTTATTATCCAAAGTATTTTGTCCACATGCATGCTTTAACATAGCCATGGAACATGGTTTAAAACAATTTCTTATGCATTTCTAACCATTTAAGTGGTGTTCTTAACAAAGTTTTAAGTTTTGATGAAATATTTGGGTGGTTTGTTCCATTTTCAATAGAAAGAGGCAATGATGAAAATTAGAGTTATAAATATTAAGAAATTTTCTAGGGAAGGGAGCAATGACAATGGAGGATTTTAACAGAGTTTAAATTATAATTACATTATAGCTAACAATCATCAGGACAACTCTTGGCTAATGTGGAGGTTCAATTCACTAAGCGCAGGTAGTGGAGAACAATGAAAAAGGTCTACTTGGGATAAAAGTTAAGTTATTTGGTAGGAAGTAGGCTCCAATGTTCAAACAAGATGTAACTCAAGGGGTACATGGACCTCCTTGAGGGTTATGAATATTTCAATAGTAGTGTAAAAATATTATGCTAAATAGGAATAAAGTTCATTGAATCAAGCGAGTAGCAAGAAAGGTGACCAATGGAAAGCAACGTCCAGTCTTCCTTCATGAATATGGACCAAAAAATCTAGTAGAATGAACATATATTGAACAAAAATGATAATCCTTTTCAATTCATAGAATTAAATAAGGAGGAAATATCTCCTCCTCCTTGAAGGTATAGTCAAGTTCTAAAATGAAATGGAAATAAGATTCAAGAGATTGACCAAAAAAAGGGAGATAACATGTTGATAGTGTAATTAGATATGTTAGATTTTGATTAAGTATGCTATGTGAGATAACACTCATAGGATGTAGAAATATAATGAAGTTTATAAATGAATAAAAAAATATGTTATTAATGGAACTCACAAAAATATGGAACTCATACAATAGATATCAATCATACTCTACCAGTGCTTGCACTAAGCAATGCACTCTCACATTGATCACTCACTATGAGGCCCTTTATATAGGAATATGGATTCCTTGGCCAACACTCTACCTAGTTGTACAAGGGGACACCTTGTACATTTACTCCTTCCTTGACAATGTTGGTATTACTCAAGCATTCAATGCTTGTTAAGCATTGTAATCGCTAATTGATTATAGTAGTGGAATAGAAATCCTTTGACTCTTCGACATCGTGCCTTTAATGCACTTTTGCTTCAAAACCTCTCCTTTAAATTTGCTTACATATATTACACTTGCTTCAACCTCACTTGGTGTTCACTCAATGTACTTCTTCTCTCACTTGCACTGCATGGCTTGATTTCAATATTCCCTCTTCAATGTCTATTTTCTACTTAGCTCAACATATATTTTCTACGTGGCTCTTCGTATATTTGGCTTGTTAGGAATGAGCACTTAATATCTTCTTCTCTCTCCAAATATGTAGCACTTGGATGGTGTTGGAATCCCTATTATAATGTTGGTTTATGATAAAACTCCTTCTATCTTCCTTACATGCTTTTCTATTTGTGCTTCTAATATTCGTTGTTTGTGCTTACACAATTTATTTGTGCTTACATTGTTCGTTGTTTGTGCTTACACTATGTAAGAAGCCTTTAATACCTTTGTATTAATAGCAATTACTTTTGATGTAGAATCCTTGAGGTATTATGTTCTTCTTCTTGATTTGGACAAGTGACACTTAAGTTGGTGGAGATTGCACCTTTGATTTCAATGTTTAAGGTGTAATGATGAGTATGGACTTACTTATTCACTTGCCTTTCTTTCCTAATGCTCCAATATAAGTGTTATACCTTGTTGGGATCTTATATGAAGGATGTAATATCCTCTTTTATGTGCCAAGTGGCAATTGCATGCTTTATTCTCCAACATCCTTCTTGAAATTCTATAACTCCTCTAGTGAATGCAAGTTGTGCATTTCTTCTCTGCAATGCTTTTTCAGTGGATGCTAGCTTGCACTTCTAGAGATATTCTTCTTCCTAAATTGGTTACAATGTGGCTTCAATATGGATGATATGGTGCTCTTTTATTGCTAATTTGATGGCTCTCTTCCTTGCTGGCAATTAGGTGCTTGAATGAGGTAATCTTTCCTTGCATATTTTTGTGGCTTTCCTTTCCTTTGTATGTTGGACATTTTGAGGAATGTTTTTCTCATTGATGTCAAAAGCATTGTTGAGCAATGTTCATCATTTTTGAGGACATTAGGAGAGCTCAGAAAATGAATATCCAAGAAGGATAAGTCAAATTAAATAATAATATTTTATTATTATTTTGGCACCAAGATCAGGTTAAAGGAGATCAAGGAGAAAGTTGAAAAGACCCACATGTTAATTTAAATTAAAATATTTTAACCCCTGATTATAATTTTAATTTAAATATTGATAAGTGCTAAGGTTAATTTAAATATTTACTTAATATTTAAAATTAAATTTACTACAAATCTAATTTAAATTAAAGTATTTTAATTATTGATTAAAACTTTAATTTATTAATGTTGGGTGCTAAAGTAAAGTTAAATATAACAAGGCCAAATCAAATGTCTCTTCTTGAGGGGGAACTTAAGGAATCAGATCTAGGGGGTTTAAATGAAGAACAAAGGACTTTCGATCTTAGTATAGGGGACATGGTTGGGTCTAGCATTATAAGGGAAACTATTTTGGAAAGTGGTACATATTTAGTTATGCCCTCTCCTACTCAGGAACTGATGTAGTCATCCTTGGACTGCAAAACTCCTGTGGTGTTGGGATTACAAAAAAAATAATAAAAAAAAAGTTTTTTGGATAAGAATATGAAGGTGGGTCGGAAGAAGGACCACGATAAAATTAAGTTAATGGGGGAGACTTTGGTGGAGTCAGGCTTGGTGAGAACATTGGACTCCCATTTTTATAACCCTCAAAAATGATTATCCTCTCATGGAATGTAAGGGGGTTGAATAACATCCCCAAAAAAAAAGTTGTTTGTGATTTGGTTCGTGTGCATTCTCTGGATGTCGTGTTTATTCAGGAGTCTAAATTAGATATTGATAGTATGTTCAATATTTCTCCCAATTTGTGGAGAAGGGGGTAATGCCAGTGTATTAGTGCATGTGGATATGCTGGTGGTATTGCTTGTTTATGGGATTTGGTTAATATATCCCCTCTTACTTGGATTTCTAGCAAATGGTCTATTTCAATGGTTGGGCATGATAATGAATCTGGTGAAATCATCCTACTTACAAATGTATATGCTCATGTTGATTGCAATGGTTAAGTGAATTTGTGGAAGCACATTTTCTTTGTGAGAAGTTTGGTTCCCTTGTACCCATGGATTTTTGCTGGAGACTTCAACTCTATCACTTGTCTATAGGAGAAACATTGTGGGGTGGACCGTCTCGAGCCTTTTTCTTCTGTCTTCAATGCTCATATCCAAGCCCTAAACTTGGTTGACATCAAGCCTGATAATGGGATCTTTACTTGGCACAATATAAGGTGTGGGGAAGCTTCCATATCAGAGAGACTAGATAGGTTTTTGATATCCAATTATTTGATGGGTAATAATAGAGGTGCTAGCTCTATGATTTTGGAGGGTAGGGGATCTGATCATTGGCCTATAAAACTCTCTACTTTTGATTTAGGGCTAAAAAATAATTCTTCCTTTAAGTTTCAACTTATGTGGCTTTGTGATCCTAAGCTTCATGATTTCATGCAAGGCTGGTGGATCACTGGCAAACCTCCTCATGACACCGCTATGTATTCCTTTATGAAGCAACTACAATTTGTAAAACATAAATTGAAGAGATGGAATAGACTAAATTTTGAGAAACTTTCCTTCGCTAAGATGGCATCTCTTAGGAGGATGGAAGAAGCTTCAAGGAATATTAGAGATCAAGGATTCATGAAGGAGCTTCTTGTTTTGGAATTTGAGGCTGCAAAAGATCTTGTTGAATGGGAATTGAGGGAAGAAATTTTTTGGAAACAAAAAGCTCGAGTAGATTGGCTTTAGGAAGGGGATAGGAACACAACCTTATTTTATAACTTAGTTAAGGCTCGCTGTAATGGTAACTTGATTACCTCTCTTCTGAATTCTCTGGGTGCCCTGCTCTCTTCTTTCAAGGATATTTCAGAAGAGACTAAGAGGTATTTTTCCTCTCCCTTCAAGGAGGACTCCCTATCAGATGATGAGAATGAAAAGATTATTCTAAATTGTATTCTAGATATTGTTTCTAGAGAGATTAATGAGCACTTGATGAGTCCAATTTCCCTTGTGGAGTTGGAAAATGTTGTATTCAAGATGAAAAAGGAAAATCCCCAAGCCTAGATGGATTCCTGATTGAGTTTTATCAAGAGTTTTGGGATTTAATCAAATTTGATATTTTGGAGGTGGTTCATGAGTCCCAAAAGAACAAACATATGCTAAGGGCCCTAAATGCTAGCTTTGTGGTGCTTATACCCAAAAAAGTGGGAGCCAATTCCTTGGATATGTTCAGGCCTATTGCTCTCTGCAATGTTGTGTATAATATCATCACAAAAATTATTGTTGAGAGGCTGAAGATATGGTTGAGCAAAATTATATCTGAGGAGCAAGGAGGGTTTGTTGCTGGCAAACAAATCTTGGATGGGGTTTTTATTGCTACAAAAACTATTCACTCGATAGAAAATTCTAAGGAGAAAACTATGTTCATTAAGTTGGACATAGCCAAAACCTATGATCGGGTAAGATGGTCCTTCCTTCATAAAGTTTTTGTTGCTTTTGGATTTGAGGAGGAATGGATTATATGGGTGATGAGCTGTGTTTCTTCTTCCTCATTATATGTTCTTGTTAATAATGACCCATCAGAGCTATTTGAGGCCTCAAGGGGATTGAGGCAAGGATATCCTTTATCTCCTTATTTGTTTATCATTATGGTGGAAGGGTTGGGAAGATTGCTCAAGTCTCAAGTCATGTAGGGTCTCATTCAAGGGTGGAAGTGGGATAGTAGTTTTCCACCTCTTTCCCACCATCAATTTGTTTATGATACTTCTTTATTGGGAGTTGCCACTATCAGGGAAGATGGAAATATTAGATAGTCTCTTGACATATATCTTGGTGCTTTTGGACAGTTGATTAATGAGGATAAGTCTTCTATTTTCTTCTTAAATACCCCTCCTCTTATTCAATCCAAAGATTGCTCACATTCTAAGATTCCAGGTTGGGACTCCCCCCTTCATTTATATTGGTATTTCAATTTTGTTGAGCAAGGTGTTGCAAGAAGTTTGTCATTGTTGTCAACACAGTAGTTAGATCCAATGATGCAGTGGATAGACAGTTCAAGAGCCATTCAGATGCAGAGGACAGAAATTCAAAGGATAGTCAGATTATGTAAAGTGCAATTCCAGGAAAACAGAAGTGACCCAGTTTCAAAAATTCGAAGAAAAAGACAAGTTAGAAAACTGTCGCGATATCGCGACAGGTCGGAGGAGAGAGAAAGCGCAGCCGAAAATGTCATGATTTCGTGACAAAAATGAGGAGAGAGAAAGCACAGCCGAAAATGTCACGATTTCGTGACAAAAATGAGGAGAGAGAAGGCGTAGCCGAAAATGTCACGATTTCATGACAAAAATGAGGAGAGAGAAGGCGCAAGGCAAACTGTCACGATTTCGCGACATGCTGGAGGCCAAGAAGCTAAGTCGAGAAACTGTAGCGATTTCGCTACATGTTGGATTTTCGCTGGTTGAAGCAAGGAGAAAGCGTTAAGTGGAAAAGTTGTAGCGATTTCGCTACATGTTGAAATTTTGCTGGCCGAAGCAAGGAGAAAGCGTTAAGTTGAAAAGTTGTAGCGATTTCGCTACATGTTGAATTTTCGCTGGCCGAAGCAGGGAGAAAGTGTTAAGTGAAAAGTTGTAGCGATTTCGCTACGAGTCAAAAGTGCACAAAGCAAAGGTGTAGCGATTTCGCTACGTGTCAAAATTGCACAAAACAAAGGTGTAGCGATTTCGCTACGAGTTGAAAAAGCACAACATGAAGGTGTAGCGATTTCGCTACGAGTTGAAAAAGCACAACACGAAGGTGTAGCGATTTCGCTACAAGTCAAAAGTGCACAACACGAAGGTGTAGCGATTTCGCTACAAGTCAAAAGCACAAAACTCAAAAGTGTAGCGATTTCGCTACAAGTCAAAATTTCATGGGTAGAAGCAAAGTTGGAAGCACAAGGCACAAAGTTGTAGCGATTTCGCTACTGCATGAAGCAAGAAATGTACAGAAGTCAAAAGCATCACGATTTCACGACAAAGATGAGGATGACGTCAAAAAAATTGAAAGTGTCACGATTTCACGACAGGCTGCAAGAAAAGCCTCTAGAAGCCGAAAGTGTCACGATTTCGTGACAAAGCTGAGGATGACGTCAGCAAAATTGAAAGTGTCACGATTTCGCGACAGGGTGCAAGAAAAGCCTCTGGAAGCCGAAAGCGTCACGATTTCACGACAAGAATGAGGATGACGTCAGCAAAAGCTGAAAGTGTCACGATTTCATGACAGGGTGCAAGAAAAGCCGCTGGAAGCCGAAAGCGTCATGATTTCGTGACAAGAATGAGGATGACATCAGCAAAAGTTTGAAGTGTCACGATTTCGTGACAAGAACGGTGGCAAAGCTATCAAAGGCCAAAATGGTCATGATTTCATGACAACAAGGACAAGAAGGCGTACGGCTACAAAAGGTGTCGCGATATCGCGACATGTTATTATTTCATGGCAATAAGCTACAGGAAGGTGACAAAGGTGGCAGAGGCGTTTGAGGCCGACAAAGTTAAATCTGGGCCAACGAATTTTAGGGTTTTGTAGCTAACAATTTCTAGGGTTTTGCAACCGACATTCTTAGGGTTACAGTCGATGAATTTTAGGGTTTGGCAGTTAACAAATTCTAGGGTTTCTCAGCCGACGTTCTTTAGGGTTTGTTCCTAAAATTTCTTCTATAAAAGGAGGGCTTCTTCGAGTTTGAAAATAGGAGTGTGAAGATAGAGTGTGAATGCGAGCAGAGTGATTGCGCAAGTAAAGTTCTTATCGAGCAGAGAGCGAGTCGTTTCGATTCAAACTATGTGCGAAGTGATAGTTCATGGAGTCGAAGTAAAGAGGGCGTATCGAATCTTCACGAGTGATGTGCATAGGGTATAGAGGTTGAAGATGCACTGATCTAAGTGCGAAGTGATAGCACACAATGAGCTGTGAAGGTGTGATTTATGACTGCTGTGCGTAGAAAGCGAATCGTGTAGCAGACTGGTTGTGCAAAGCTTTTGCATAGCAAAAGTAGAGTGCTTGTAAGCTACAGACTGGGTAATAAGGTGAAAGTATTATTGCTATAATTTTCTTAATAATTATTGAATGTCCAAGTTGCAGCTTGGCATAAGGGGTTGGTGCTTCTTCCAGTAGTAGTCTGGTGACTTGGGGGTTGGTGCTCCATTCCGTTGGTGCAGAAAAAGCGAAGGGGTTGGTGCTCCTTCCAGTTGGTGCTGGTAAAAGATATTGTAAAGTTGCAGCTTTGCATTGGCTGGATTTGGATGGTAGTCCAAGCAGTCATTTTTGAGGAGTAGCCACATTGGTGAACCTCGTTAAATTGCTATGTTATGTGTGATGCTTTCTTACTGTAGTTGATATATCTTTTATAAGTTTTAAACTGCTACTAGTTTTAGAACTGCATATTTGAAATTTAAAAGGTCACACTGATTCACCCCCCCTCTCGGTGTCACTGTGATTACAACAATTGGTATCAGAGCTAGGTTCCTGAATAGGCTCAATCAGCTAGGGTGATCTTGGAAGTGACGCAATGGCAAGTGGTGAAGGCTTCTCCTCAAACAAAGCACCATTGTTTGATGGAACTAACTATGCTTTCTGGAAGGTAAGGATGCAGACTTATCTCCGTGCGTTGGGTTTTGACATCTGGGGTGCAGTAGTCAATGGTTACAAAGCTCCCACCACTGCTCCAACAGACACTATCGATAAGAAGGCATTTGAAAATGATTCAAAAGCAAAAATATGTGTGACCATCATGTGTGGACAAGTGGGAGCTAGTCAAAATCATAAACTGTGAATCTACAAAAGATGTATGGGACAAACTTGAGAACATTCATGAAGGAGACGATAGGATCAAGGAGGCCAAGCTTCAAACACACCGAGCTCAATTCGAATCCTTACAGATGAACAATGATGAGAACATAGAGGCTTTCATGCAAAGAGTCAATGGAATCACAAATTCAATGAGAGGTCTCGGCGAAGATATGGATGATGCTACGATTGTGAAAAAGGTATTAAGATCTCTACCTCCAAGGTTTGATTCGAAAGTTTCAGCCATAGAAGAAGCTAAAGATCTAAATCGCTTTAGTATGGATGAGATGCATGGATCTTTGACTGCGTTTGAAATGAGAATAGGAAGGTCTAATCCCACAGATAGAGAAGCAGCTTTCAAAGCCCTAAAAGGCAAAAACACAAAACAAGAGTCTGAAGAAGAGGATGCTTCAGATGAAATGGAAGCAAATTTTGGTAGAAAACTGAGAAAAGGAAAAGGAAAATACAAAGGAAAGCTACCTTTTAAATGTTTCAATTGTGGAGGCATTGGACACTTTGCTACCAAATGTCCTCTCAATGACAAGAACAAAGGTGAAGAAACTCCGCATCAAGAAAGAGGTGAATGGAGGAAGAAAACAAACTTCAGAAAAGGTAATTTCAAAAAGAAAAGTTTTATCTCCCGAAATGCGAGAATCTTCGGAGGACAAGTTCCAAGTGAAGACTCTGAAGAAGGAACAGGTGAGGCTCTCTTTATGGCGTTTGAAGTAGAAAAATCAGAAGAGGCAGAAAACATAGAAAAGAGAGAAGGAATGAACTCTGAAGTATCTATTGAAAAAGGTGAGGCTGAAGTTGATTTAGAAGGTGAGCTGGTTTCTGCTCTTATGGAATGGAAATCTGAGAAAAGAAAGAATAAAAAACTGATCAAGGAAGCTTGAGGATGCAAATGACATTATAGCCAGTCTAAAAACACAGACGAGAAGAGTACAAGAAAATGTCCGAAGATCTTGAAGTACAGGTAACCATGAAGATAGATTACTGTTGCAAATTGGAAGAAGAAAATGTTGGTCTTCGAATACAGATACAAGAGCTGGATCGAAAAATTAGCTGTCATTTAAAACGTGAAGAAAGTTCGATGAAGCTGGACAAAATCCTAAGCGATCAAAGACCCACAGGTATCAAATTCTGTCTGGGCTTTACTGAAGGAGAATCATCAAATGGACCAAAGGCAAGCAATGTTGAATGTGAAAAGAGTAAAGACAAGAAACAGGCTGTTGAAAGAAAAACAAATCAGGCAAAAGAAAGCAGTAATGCCAGTCCTGAAATAGGAACTGACAATGATGGCTTTACCAAGGTCACACATCAAAAGAAAAGAAGATCTAAGGCTCCTGCAACAACTTGGCAAAGACCATCTTTCAGGTTCAATCATTATTTCTATGGTTTCTATTTTAAATGTAATGGTTATGGGCATAAAATTGTTGACTGCAAGTATAATATAGGTCCAAGAAGTTTCACTAGTAGAAATGCTTTTGCTCCTCTAATGAGTTATGCAGGAGAATGCTTTAATTGTCACAACTTTGGGCATATTGCTAGAAATTGTCATAGAACTTCTATTTCAAATCAATCTCAGAAAAGAAGAATTCAACCATATAGGGCAAAACAAAATAGAATTCCTTCTGAAGGATATGTGCAAGATTCTGAAAAGGGGAAATCCAAGCTAGAACCCAATACCACAGTTAAAATAGAATGGAAACAGAAAGAACAGCTCAGGGAAGAAAAGGAGTCTTTAATAGTGCAGACAGCTTTCAGAGCTCAGAATAAATGTGTACCGTGGATCCTTGACAGTGGGTGCTCAAGTCATATGACAGGTGATAAACAAAAATTTGAAAAACTACAGAAATATGAGGGTGGCTCTGTGAAGTTTGGAAATAATGATGGAGCCAAAATAATAGGAAAAGGGTCTGTCAAAATTAGTGAAGGGAAAATCAAGTCAGAAGAAGTTTTATTTGTGGATGGTTTGAAACATAACCTGTTAAGTGTTAGTCAAATCTGTGATAAAGGTCATGAAGTAGTCTTCAAGAAGCAAGGTTGTGAAGTCAAAAAAATAAACAGTGGGAAATTGATAGCAACCGGTTCAAGGACGTCTGGTAATCTGTACACACTCTCAGAAACTTCAGAAGGTACGTGTTTTATTGGACAAGAAGAAGAGAACTGGCTGTGGCACAAGAGGCTTGGACACATAAGTTTTGATAATTTGGTGAAAATCAGCTCTAAACAAGCAAGTGAGAGATATTCCAACCATTAAGAAACCTTCAAAAAGTGTTTGTGCTTCATGTCAGAAGGGAAAGCAAACCAGAGTCTCATTCAAAACAAAAGAATACCACACTAGCAGGCCTTTGGAACTTATTCATACTGACTTATGTGGACCCATGAGAACTCAAAGCATAAACGACGACAAATACTTCATGTTGTGTATCGATGATTATTCCAGAATGACATGGATATTTTTCTTAAAAGATAAAATAGAAGCTTTTGAAATGTTCAGATCCTTCAAACAACTAGTTGAGAATGAAACAGGAAAAAGGGTCAAATGCTTACGATCAGACAGAGGAGGAGAATTCATTTCGAATGAATTTATAGAATACTATGAAAAACATGGTATCAGGAGACAATATTCAGCAGCTAGAACTCCACAGCAGAATGGCGTAGTAGAAAGAAAGAACAGAACTATACAGGAAATGGCACGCACCATGCTGGCAGAAAATAAAATAGCAGATAGATTCTGGAAAGAAGCAGTTCACACTGCAGTATACATCCAAAACAGATATATGTTAAGAACTCATGAATGCAAAACACCTTATGAGTTGTGGTTTGGTAGAAAAGCAACAACAAAACATCTCAAAATATTTGGTTGTAAGTGCTACATCAAAAAAATAGATGACAACCTTGGGAAGTTTGAAGATAGAGCAGATGAAGGTGTTTTTGTTGGGTATTCATCAAAAAGCAAAGCTTACAAATGCTACAACAAGAGACTCAAGAAAATTGTGGACAATGCAGACGTTAAATTCGATGAAGTTGGGAAACGATTAGCTGACTTTGAGGAAAACTACCCAATCTATGAAGAAGTCGTTGAAGGAGATGAGGTGAATGAAACAGAAAATAAATCTACGCTTGATTCAGATGAATTAGTCGATGACTCAGAGGTGCAAGAAAACAAGAAATTCAAAATAGGCAACTGGAAGAAAAATCATCCAAGAGACCAAATAATTGGAGATCCCACGACTGGCATTCAGACAAGAAGGAAAGTAATAAGTAATTACTCTCTTCTATCTAGCATTGAGCCCAAAAACATAGATGAAGCAAGCAAAGATGATAGCTGGATGAAGGCAATAAATGAAGAGTTAGATCAGATTGAAAAGAACAGAACTTGGGAATTAGTACCTAGACCTACAAACAAGAATGTAATCGACACCAAATGGATATTTCGAAACAAATTAAATGAAGACGGACAGGTCATTAGGAACAAAGCAAGACTGGTTTGTAAAGGATATGCACAGGTCGAAGGCATTGATTTTGAAGAGACTTTTGCTCCAGTGGCCAGATTAGAAGCAATTAGAATGTTTCTGGCCTTAGCAGTTCACAAAAACTTTAGAGTTTATCAGATGGATGTAAAATCTGCCTTTTTAAATGGGAAACTCGAAGAAGAGGTCTATATTGAACAACCGGATGGATTTCAAATTAGTGAGGATCCTAACCTTGTCTGCAAATTAAAGAAAGCACTGTATGGATTAAAGCAAGCACCACGGGCATGGTATGCTAGGCTAGATAACTATCTCTCTCAACAGGGATTCAAGAAAGGTTTAGTGGACAGTGAATCGTATGTAAAAATAGAAGGTGGGCATCTCATTGTTCTAGTTGTCTATGTAGATGATATCATATTTGGAAGCAACAAAGATGAATCTTGTAAAGACTTAGCAAATAAGATGCAGAATGAATTTGAAATGTCTATGATTGGTGAACTGTCTTACTTTCTTGGGCTACAAGTTAATCAAAATGAGAAAGGCATATTCATTTCCCAAATCAAATATGTGAAAGAAATGCTAAAAAGGTTCACTATGGAGGACATAAGCCAGTCAAGCACTCCCATGACAACAGGCTGCAAATTGAGTAAAGAAGACAAATCTCCACCTGTAGACCAAACCATGTACAGATCTATGATTGGAAGTCTATTATATTTAACAGCCACTAGACCTGATATTCTGTAGGCAGTTTGCATGGTAGCTAGATTTCAGGCCGATCCCAAAGAGACTCATGTGACAAGTAGTTAAAAGGATTTTTCGGTATCTCAAGGGCACCATGGAGTATGGGTTGTGGTATCCAAAAGGCAAAGACTTCACTCTTATATCATATTCAGATGCAGATTGGGCTGGATGTGTTGATGACAGAAAAAGTACCAGTGGAGGTGCATTCTATTTGGGGGACAGATTGGTTGCATGGCACAGTAAGAAGCAAGAGTCAGTTTCTTTATCTACAACTGAGGCAGAATATATTGCAGCAACAACATGTTGTACACAAGTCTTGTGGATGAAACAAACTTTGAAAGATCTAGGTATTAATTTCAGTGAACCAATATCAGTTAAGTGTGATAACACCAGTGCAATTAACATCTCTAAGAATCCAGTAATGCACTCACGGACAAAACACATTGCTATAAGGTATCATTTCTTGAAGGAGAAAGTTGCGGAAGGAGAAGTTAAATTGGATTTTGTCCCAACTACAGAACAAGTAGCAGATATTTTTACAAAACCTTTGCCCAAGGAAGTATTTGAGTACCTTCGAAGCAAATTAGGAGTAGTCACACTTCCTAAGAAGTGACTAGCTACAGGGATCACTTTATCAGGGGAGCATTTGAGTATTTGACTATTCTTTTGCTCATGATCATAATTTGTGCCGAGATGCAACAAATTGTGCCCGAGAAGTGTGAGGATGGACTAGGGGGAGTCTGCAGCAGCCCTTTGGTATTATTGACAAAGGGGGAGAAGAGTTACAGGAATGTACACAGGTGTTGCCAACAATTCCAAAGGGGGAGATTGTTGAGCAAGGTGTTGCAAGAAGTTTGTCATTGTTGTCAACATAGGCAGTTAGATCCAATGATGCAGTGGATAGACAGTTCAGAAGCCATTCAGATGCAGAGGACAGAAATTCAAAGGATAGTCAGATTATGTAAAGTGCAATTCCAGGAAAACAGAAGTGACCCAGTTTCAAAAATTCGAAGAAAAAGACAAGTTAGAAAACTGTCGCGATATCGCGACATGTTTTCTGTCACGATTTCATGACAGGTCGGAGGAGAGAGAAAGCACAGCCGAAAATGTCATGATTTCATGACAAAAGTGAGGAGAGAGAAAGCACAGCTAAAAATGTCATGATTTCACGACAAAAATGAGGAGAGAGAAGGCATAGCTGAAAATGTCATGATTTCATGACAAAAATGAGGAGAGAGAAGGCACAAGGCAAACTATCACGATTTCGCGACATGCTGGAGGCCAAGAAGCTAAGTCGAGAAACTGTAGCGATTTCGCTACATGTTGGATTTTCGCTGGTTGAAGCAAGGAGAAAGCGTTAAGTGGAAAAGTTGTAGCGATTTCGCTACATGTTGAAATTTCATTGGCCGAAGCAAGGAGAAAGCGTTAAGTTGAAAAGTTGTAGCGATTTCGCTACATGTTGAATTTTCGCTAGCTAAAGTAGGGAGAAAGTGTTAAGTGAAAAGTTGTAGCGATTTCGCTACGAGTCAAAAGTGCACAAAGCAAAGGTGTAGCGATTTCGCTACGTGTCAAAATTGCACAAAACAAAGGTGTAGCGATTTCGCTACAAGTTGAAAAAGCACAACACGAAGGTGTAGCGATTTCGCTACGAGTCAAAAATGCACAACACGAAGGTGTAGCGATTTCGCTACAAGTCAAAAGTGCAAAACTCAAAAGTGTAGCGATTTCGCTACAAGTCAAAATTTCATGGGTAGAAGCAAAGTTGGAAGCACAAGGCACAAAGTTGTAGCGATTTCGCTGCTGCATGAAGCAAGAAATGTACGGAAGCCGAAAGCGTCACGATTTCATGACAAATATGAGGATGACATCAGAAAAATTGAAAGTGTCACGATTTCATGACAGGCTGCAAGAAAAGCCTCTGGAAGCCGAAAGCGTCACGATTTCATGACAAAGCTGAGGATGACGTCAGCAAAATTGAAAGTGTCATGATTTCACGATAGGCTGCAAGAAAAGCCTCTGGAAGCCGAAAGCATCACGATTTCATGACAAAGCTGAGGATGACATCAGCAAAAGTTGAAAGTGTCACGATTTCATGACAGGGTGCAAGAAAAGTCGCTGGAAGCCGAAAGCGTCACGATTTCATGACAAGAATGAGGATGACGTCAGCAAAAGTTTGAAGTGTCACGATTTCATGACAAGAACGATGGCAAAGCTATCAAAGGCCAAAATGGTCATGATTTCGTGACAACAAGGACAAGAAGGCGTACGGCTACAAAAAGTGTCACGATATCGCGACATGTTATTATTTCACGACAATAAGCTACAGGAAGGTGACAAAGGTGGCAGAGGCGTTTGAGGCCGACAAAGTTAAATTTGGGTCGATGATTTTTAGGGTTTTGCAACTGACATTCTTAGGGTTACAGCCGACGGATTTTAGGGTTTGGCAACCGACAAATTCTAGGGTTTCTTAGCTGACGTTCTTTAGGGTTTGTCTCTAAAATTTCTTCTATAAAAGGAGGGCTTCTTCGAGTTTGAAAATAAGGTATGAAGATAGTGTGCGAATGCGAGCAGAGTGATTGCACAAGTAAAGTTCTTGTCGAGCAAAGAGCGAAGTCATTTCGATTCAAACTGTGCGCGAAGTGATAGTTCATGGAGTTGAAGTAAAGAGGGTGTATCGAATCTTCATGAGTGATGTGCGTAGGGTATAGAGGTTGAAGACGCATTGATTCAACGCATTGATCTAAGTGCGAAGTGATAGCGTGCAGTGAGCTACAAAAGTTGTGATTTATTACTGCTGTGTGCAGAAAGCGAATCATGTAGCAGACTGGTTGTGCAAAGCTTTTGCACGTGACAGAGTTCTTGTAAGCTACGATTGGAGTAATAAGGTGAGAATATTATTGCTGTAATTTTCTTATTAATTATTGAATGTCCAAGTTGTAGCTTGGCATAAGGAGTTGGTGCTTCTTCCAGTAGTATCTCGGTGTCTTGGGGGTTGGTGCTCCATTCCGTTGGTGCAGAAATATCTAAGGGGTTGGTGCTCCTTCCAGTTGGTGCTGGTAAAAGATATTGTAAAGTTGTAGCTTTGCATAGGCTGGATTTGGATGGTAGTCCAAGCAGCCATTTTTGAGGAGTAGCCACATTGGTGAACCTCGTTAAATTGTTGTGTTATGTGTGATGCTTTCTTACTGTAGTTGATATATCTTTTATAAGTTTTAAACTCCTGCTGTTTTTAGAACTGCATATTTGAAATTTAAAAGGTCACACTGATTCACCCCCCCCCTTAGTGTCACTATGATTACAACAAATTTCATCTCACCCTGTACCTAGATCTTCTTGGTAGTCTATGCTTGATAAGTTTAGAAGGAAGGTGAATCACTGGACTTTCAGATGACTATCCATTGTAGGCAGAGTGTTGCTTTTAAAATATGTTCAAGATTTACCCATTTATAGATGTTTTGTACAAATAGCTCCCTCTCACTTCATCAAGGACATGGATGCTTTGTGAAGACAATTTTTATGGTCTAGAAAACTTGATCAATCTAAATGGAGTTTGGTTAAGTGGGATTCTATATGTAGGTCGGTGCAAGATGGAGGCCTTGGGTTGTGACAGTCAGCTCTTTTTGGGCAGGATTTGGCTGCAAAACTTTATTGGAGATGGTGTACCTCTCAAGATTAGATTTGGGCTAAAATATTATCTTGTAAATATTTGAGAGGTATTTTTGAGGCTGAAATCCCTAGAGTCGACTTGGTTGGAAAAGGTTCAGTTATCTAGGACACTCTGAAAAGAGGAGCTAATTTAATCAAGAAGGGTTTGTTCTAGATTTGCAATCAGGGATCAAATGCTAATTTTTTGAGGATTCTTGAGATGGCCACCCTCATATATTGAATCAGTATCCTAGGTTATGTTCCCTAAGCATTTTTTTCTTGGAAGCAGGTTGGTCTCATGTGGAGGACTTTAAAAAATCCAATCTTTTGGAAATATGGAGATGTACAGGTGGAAAGATCCACAAGAATGGCCCCAGGGGGATTGGCCAAGGACAGATAGGTGCTTGCTCTTATTCTTATGGGTAGGCCTTGTTATTAATTGAGAGGTAAATATATTTTGGATTGGAACCGTAATCCTAAAGGAACCTACTCGGTAGCCTATGGTTATCATGTTCTTGATAAGCAAAAGTATGGGAGTCTTCCTGTAACTTGGTGGAAAAATGTGTGGAACAAATTTTCCTGGCAAAAATGTAACTTCTTTCTCTAGTGGTAGCTCGTAATAAATGCCTCACTTCAAATTATGTGAGGAAGAGGGGATTTTAGGGTCCCTCTTTTTGTGTCCTTTACAGTAAGAATGAGGATGACTATTCTCATTTATTTTTCCAATGCTCCTTTGCCAGAGACATTTGGCACCATTGGTGGAGTGACTGGAACCATACATGTTTTTATGTGTTGTCCCTAGTGGAGTTTTAGAGTAGTCTGGGTATACCTCCGACGAAGGCCCCCTTCCTTCGGGTGGCTTGGAATTTGAGCCCTTCCTGCATCATCTGGAAAATTTGGCTCGAACAAAACTGGTGCATATTTTAGGGCATTTATTTGGCTATTCAACAATTCTAGCAAAGGATACTATATATGGTTCATGAAAGCATCCATAGAAAATGTGATGTGGACCATCTTTTGGATTCTATGGAGGAGAAGGTACAACAAGCCCTTGGTCTCTTTGGGGATGGTGTGAACTCTTCTAGCCCTAGTAGGGTTCCTTAGATCAGCAAGAAGGTTAGGAGAGATGGTAGGTGGAGGCCACACCCTAGAGAAGTTTTAAAAATTAATACTGATGGATCATCCAAGGGTAATCCTGGATATGTTGGCATTGGAGGTGTTGGGAGAGATTCTACTGGTGGTGTCAGTTTTTTCTTTTCCATTTATAAAGATGTTCACTCCAACAATTTTATGGAAGCTCTTGCAATTCTTCAGGCCTTGCGGAGGGGGTTTTCTCTTGGCTGACATAGGATTATCTATGAGTTTGACTCTCAAATTGTGGTTAATATTTAAATTTTAAATGGGTGAAGGAAGTTAATTTCCAGTTGGCCTCTGTAGCCGTTTAGATTCTCAGAATGAGTGAAGAGTTTGAATTTATATCCTTTGTGCACATTCCAAGGGAATGGAATGTGGTTGTTGATTACCTGGCTAAGAGGGCTTCTGAGCTGCTAGATCCTTGGAGTATCGATAATTGGGAGAGTCTCTCATCTGGGGACTCTCAATGCCTATGGGAGTTGATCCACAAGTGTGTACAAACTATGTGGTTTATTCTTGTTGTATTTTTTGGGTGTCATTCTAGTCTAGTGGTTTTAGCCTGTTGGGTTGTTTATTTGAGTCCTGGTTGGAAGCTCAGTTGTACTCTGTAATCTAGAATTTTTATGAATAAATTTTTACCCTTTTATTTAAAAAAAAAGTTAAATATTTATTTAATATTTAATTTTAACTTTCATGTTGGGTGCTAAAGTTAAGTTAAATATTTATTTAATATTTAATTTTAACTTTCCAAATCAAATTCGAATTGGAAATTCAAAATGTGCCGACGTTGAAGGAAGCAAAACCCTATGTATAAATATGCCAAAATATTGGCATTTGAAATTATCCATCTGACTTGTATTGGCTCATGAAAATAGAAGGAAATTTTACATGTCCAAATCGAGCAAGGGAAAAAGAAAAAGTTTGGCATCCTCTGAAATCAACATGAAGTGCTTGTAGATTGGTTGGTAGCCAAGGGTTGTGTAAGATGTTGTTGTGATAATTGAGGCAGTTTCAAAATCTGCACACACTAATTTTTGGGAAGAAGGTCTACGTTTGTCTTTTGCACTAAACGTGGGGAGAAGGTAAAGGCATCGAAGTACCTTTTGGCTCTTGTGTAGCCATGCAACCCAAGCGGTAGTGCTAGCACTATGGAAGGACTTGGGGAGAACCAATGAGGGTTCAAATCCCACCAAGGCCCTCTTGAGTGCATTGAGGTATGTGATTTAATTTGGTTGTCTTGGCCTACAAAAAGTTAAAGGGAAAAATAATGTTTTTAATTTTCTAAAGTAATTTTAATTAAAGTACTTTGCATGTTATTTGGTGTGTAAGTTATTAGGGGATTTAAAACGAAGTGCAAAGATTTAATTTTTGAGTTGGAATTTTAGAGGTTAAGGAGTTATAAGGAAGGTTGAATTTTATATTTTGAAATTGAAGAATGTTGAATATTATTTGCTTCATGTTGGATATTATAAGAAATAATTAAGGACTAACTTTTGTATTGAAGAAAATTTTTGAAGAAGAGTTAGAATGATATTTTTGTCATCTAACCTTGGTATTTGGTAAGGAAAGTGGTTATACTTGAGACAGGTTTTAAAGACTATTCTTCTTCAAGAAAAAGGTATGGGCACATTCTTCCATAGTTGAGTTAATTTATTGTTTTCTGGAAAATAAGTTTGGAGTGAAAATGATTTAATTAGATTTCCTTATTGAGTTGTCGAGATATATGTGATATTGGTTTATAAGCATTGTTGTTGAAGTGATTAATTAAGTGAAGAACTTAAACTAGGGTTTGCAATGATCATGAGTATCATTGTTATGTGAGATGGATTGATAAGAATTGCTCGAAATATTTTGTGTGAGCTTTCATATGCTTGGACTAGGGTTTCTAAGCATGGATTATTTCATTGAGTGATTGATTGAGTAGAATTGGTTGAGCCTAGGCAAGTGGATGTGTGAAGTTATAGCTCAATTTCTATGAAATAAATTATTCTATATTATGAATTGATTTGATAAAAATGTTGAGATTTGATGAGTGTGAAACATATTGAGTCTCTAACAATTCTCCATATGTTTCTATGATAAAAGAGTGAGTGAAAGTGAAGCATATTGAATCTCTAAAAATTATCTATATGTTTATAAGAGAGTGATTGAAAGTGATTAAGCATTGTGGTGTGTGTAGAGAATATTGAGTCTCTAACAATTCTCTATATATTTTTAAGAGAGTTATTGAAAGTGATTAAGCATTGTGATGTGTAGAGCATATTGAGTCTCTAAAGATTCTCTATATATTTCTAAGAGAGTGATTGAAATTGATTGAGCCTTGTGATGAATATAGAGCATATTGAGTCTCTAACAATTCTCTTTATGTTTCTATGATATTGGAGAAGTTCTAGTGTGGACTTGTTGAGTAGATTTGAGGCAAGTCTTTGAATACTTATGGACAGATTTGGGTAAGCTTTTGTGGAAGCTTACAATACATATTGAGAGAAGATTTGGATAAGTTCCTTGGAGGAATTATTAAGAAGATTTGGACAAGTTCTAAAGAGGAATTATGGACATATTAGTGTGAGATTTTGTGGAAACTTACAAGGCAAATTTGAGATAAGTCTTTGAGTAGACTTGTGAGCATATTTGATTGATGATTTGTTCAAACCCTGAGTTAAGGTTCGGGATAGATCCATTAGATTTGATTTGAGATTGTGTGAAGCTTTGAGTTAAGGCTTGAGGATAGATATTGAGGACATATTTGTGCTAAAATGAAGGACTGTGTTTAGTAAAAATTCAAGGAAAAAAATTGGTATATATTTGAGGACAGGTTTATGCTAGAACAAAGACAGAAACTAAGTAGATTTGAGCTAGACCAAAGGACTGTGTTTACTAGAGATTTGAGACAAAACTTTGGATATGACAAAGTACAAAGGATGATAGTATCCAGTGGATAGAGATCTATTAGCTAGGGCAGTGTGGACAGGTGTTTTCAGTGGATAGAGATCCATTAGATAGATTAGTGGGGACAATAGTTCTTCTAGAAGATAACCAACTAGAGAAAGAGGAGAAATAAGTTCTCCTATGGATAGATATCCATGAACTTTAATAAGGGGATTGGTGTCTCCTTTGGAAAAAGGTCCATAAACATTTTAATAGGGAAAGAATTTTCAAGATATTGATTGAGAAATTTTTTAGTAAAATATTTTCTCTATGGAGTAGCCCACATTGGGTGAACCACGTAAATTTGGTGTCTATATTATGTGTGATGATTTGTGATTTGCTTTGGTTATTGCTATTGATATTGCTATTGATTATATTGGATAATACTATTTGGGAAAGAAAATTAAAAAGTGATCTTATATTGTTCATCCCCCATCTCAATATAAGCTTGTGTTCTTCAATTGGTATCAAAGTTGGTTCCTTCGAAAAATGTTTAACAACTTGAAGGAAGATCTTACAAGAACACAAATGCCAAAGAAAGACAAATTCTGAACCATGAGAAAAAAGAAGAAAAGAAAACACATGGTCATGAAAAAAAATAATATGAATTTGATATTGTTGTTTTGGGAGGAAGAATGGAAATATATTCAAGATATGAATCAAGCAGTGGAGAGTTAACTAGATTGATAAAGTTTTTTACTAGATGTAGGAAGATATGTCACCTTGCAGTTCATTGTTCATAAGAAGGTGAAGGATATTTTGTTTGTGGAAAACTTGGTCATGATGTAGGTTATTGCAATGGTTTTAGTAGCGGTGAAGATGAAGATGGTTTAGAAAAGGATAATAGGGACAACCAAAATAGATATGAAGAAAAAACTCTACTTTGGATAATAGAAGAAATTGAAGACCAAATGAAAGAGAATAATTTAGAAATAGAAAAGGAGGAAGTCACTCTTAAGGAACTTGTTCAGTTAAAAATGGAGAACTTAGAATTAAAGGTTTAAATACAAGATGATGATAAATGGAAGACAAAGCTTCTACAAAATCTCTCTGACTTGAAAGTTAAGGTTGAAAAGGTAAGTAAAGCTAAAAAAAATATGGTAGAACAATAAAAGGTAAAAGAGAAAGAATGTAAAATACTTAGTGTTGATATTGAAGAATTAAAAAGGGAGAATTCAGGATTAAGGGTTCAATATCAAGAAGATGAGAAAGAAAAAGAAAAGTTTCTATAGGAACTCACCAACTTAAAAATCAAGGTTTAAGAGGCAAGAAAATTTGAAGAAGGTATGGTCAAAAAATTAAAGACAAAAGATATAGAGTGTGAAATATTAGAACATGAGATAGTTTCACTAAGGTTGGAAGTAAAAAGCTCCAAGGACAATATACATAAGGTTGAGAAAAATTAAAAGACTTTGGACAGGATTATCAATGCACAAAGATCATTAGTCACCAAAACAGGACTTAGTTTTGAATAAGAACAAGGGAAACATAAAGCAAAAAACAAGAGAGTCAATCTCAAGAACCAGAGAAGAAGAATCATCAAAATAAGTAATTAAAAGAGAGAGTGAGACTTCTAAGGATAAGTTGGAAAATAGAAATTTCAACAAGGAAAGGAACAATACACAAGTAAGGAACAGATGGAACTAGAAATAGGACAGGGTAGAAGAGACTAAGAGACCAATGGAGTCTAGGCAAGGAAATTTCAATGGATGATGTTTTTCATGTCACATATTTGGGCACATGGCTTCACAGTGTAGGAAACATGAAATATAGGAAAATAGGAATAACAAAAATAGGTAGTTTTTCCATGGGTATTGCTACTCATGTAATCAGTTTGGTCACATGGCAATAAATTACATGGTTCTTAATAGAAAAGGATATGGCTTCACTGGGAGAAATACTAAGACAGTTGCACCTCTAAGGAATAATAACATTAAGTGTTATAAGTTCAATAATTATGGACACATAACAAAGTGGTGTAGAGTAGACATTTTAGAATCAAGTATGAACATGAAAAGGAACATGAACAGGAAAAGGGATATGGATATGAAGAAGAATAGAAATAGGAACATGGATATGAATAGGAACAAGAACAAGAACAAGAACATGAACAAGAAAATGAATGTGGACATGGACAAAAATAGGAACATGGACATGGAAAGGAACAGTCAGAGAAATCATAAGGATCAGATAAGAAGAAAAGAGGATAAAGGTAAATACGAGTGCTTGCTAGGAGTAGAAATACTCCCAACCCAAAATTAACCACCTCAAGAGGAGTTGGGGGAGGGGCTAAGATAAGAGACTCATTCTTATTCCCGAGATCCAAAGGTGATCCTTTGTCATTGATGTCAAAGGGGGATATATTTGGTATTTGAGTAAATAGGAGAGATTTGAAAGAGCATTGAGCCATGGGGAGCAATGTCCTAGGGGGAGTAGAACAAAGAAAAGATTAATTTTTTAGTAAAAATAATTTGGGTTGTCATCAATGACAAAGGGGGAGATTTTTGAACATTTTGAGGAATGTTATTTTCATTGATGTCAAAAGCATTGTTGAGCAATGTTCGTAATTTTTGAGAAAATTAGGAGAGCTCAAAAAATGAATATCCAAGAAGGAGAAGTCAAATTAAATAATAATATTTTATTATTATTTTCGGCACCAAGATCAAGTTAAAGGAGATCAAGGACAAAGTTGAAAAGACCCACATGTTAATTTAAATATTTATTTAATATTTAAAATTAACTTTACTACAAATATAATTTAAATTAAAGTATTTTAATTATTGATTAAAACATTAATTTATTAATTCTAGGTGCTAAAGTTAAGTTAAATATTTATTTAATATTTAATTTTAACTTTCCAAATCAAATTTGAATTGGAAATTTGAAATGTGTCGACGTTGAAGGAAGCAAAACCCTATGTATAAATATGCCAAAATATTGGCATTTGAAATTATCCATGTGACTTGTGTTGGCTCATGAAAAGAGAAGGAAATTTTGCATGTGCAAATCGAGCAAGGAAAAGAGACAAAGTTTGGCATCCTCCGAAATCAACACAAAGTACTTGTAGCTTGGTTGGTAACCAAGGACTGTGTAAGACGTTGTTGTGATAGTTGAGGTAGGTTCAAAACCTACACATGTCGATTTTTAGGAAGAAGGTTTGCGTTTGTCTTTTGCACCGAACGTGGGGAGAAGGTAAAGGCACCAAAGTGCCTTTTGGATCTTGTGGAGCCATGCAGCCCAAGCGGTGGGTGCTAGCACTACGGAAGCACTTGGGGAGAACCAACGAGGGTTCAAATCCCACCAAGGCCCTTTTGAGTGCATTGAGGTATGTTATTTAATTTGGTTGTCTTGGCCTGTGAAAAGTTAAAGGAAAAAATAATGTTTTTATTTTTCGAAAGTAATTTTAATTAAAGTACTTTACATGTTATTTGGTGTGTAAGTTATTAGGAAAATTAAAATGATCTACAAAGCTTTAATTTTTGAGTTGGAATTTTAGAGGTTAAGGAGTTATAAGGAAGGTTGAATTTTATATTTTGAAATTGAAGAATGTTGAATATTATTTACTTCAAGTTGGAGATTATAAGAAGTAATTAAGTGCTAAATTTTGTATTGAAGAAAAGTTTTGAAGAAGAGTTAGAATGATATTTTGTCATCTAACCTTGGTGTTTGGTAAGGAAAGTGGTTATACTTGAGATAGATTTTAAAGACTATTCTTCATCAAGAAAAATGTATGGGCACATTCTTCCATAGTTGAGTTGATTGATTGTTTTCTAGAAAACAAGTTTGGAGTGAAAAAATATTTAATTAGGTTTCCTTACTGAGTTGTTGAGCTATATGTGAGATTGGTTTATAAGAATTATTATTTAAGTGAATGATTAAGTGAAGAACTTAAATGTTAGCGTAGTTATACTATTTACTATTTCATTATTTGTCTTATTACGCATTTGTTATCTTGTTATAACAATTTGCTATTGTAGCTGGTTGGTTTGGCAACCTCCGACAATTCGTTTGTTGTTGCTGCATTATTTAATCTGCACAATTCAATAAACATCAAGTTCGCTGTTTTAACATGGCATCAGAGCCATTTCTGTAATTTTTTTTGGGGCAGAGTTTTTTTTTTTTCAGAGAAGCGCAGGGAATTTCCAGGCGGAGAATTTTTTTTCTCTGGGATAACCAGGCAGAGAATTCTTTTGAGATCGCCAGGCGAAGATTTAAAAAAAATAAATAAAATCACTGCACAATTTGCAGTGATTTGTGCTCGCACGACTGCAGACAAATTAAAAAAAAAAAAAAAAAAATATATATATATATATATATATATATATATATATATATATATATATATATTTGTCGCGCACAGACGCGCGACAGTCGTCGCGCATCCACGCGCGACTGAGGGAGGACGCAGGGCTGTGACGTCCCCCCCTATTGGAGGATGCAGCGCTGGGAGCAGTGCGTCCCCCCTGTTGGAGGACGTAGCGCGCATCCACGCGCGACTGAGGGAGGACACAGGGCTGTGACGTCCCCCCCGATTGGAGGATGCAGCGCTGGGAGTAGTGCGTCCCCCCTGTTGGAGGACGTAGCGCGCATCCCAGTTGGAGGAGGATGCAGCTGCACGGACGTAGTGCACGTCCTAGTTGGAGGAGGACGCAGCGCGCGTCTTGCATCAGCCCCCCCTTGGAGGAGGACACCCCCCCCGCTGAGCGGACGCAACGTCTACCCGCTCCCCCCACTAAGAGGACGCAACGTCCACCCGTGCCCCACCCCCCGTTGGAAGCGCTGAGTGGACGTAACGTTCGACTGCGCCCCCCCCGCTGGAAGCGCTACGGAAGCAGCAGGTGACACGGACGGGGAACAGTTGCGGATGCAGTAGGCAGTGGACCTGCGTCGCAACGCGAACATCCATCTGCCCCCCATCCCCCCGATAGCGTTTTTTAAAAAAAAAAGAAAAAGGGGAAGCATTTTTTCCAGTGACCAAGCAGAGGAGGAGGACACTGCGGAGGCAGCCACAGTGGGCTCGGGCAGCAGCCTGAGGAGGGATATACGAGGGGACCCCTTTCTCCTCCTAGATCAGCCCACGGGCTCACTGGCAAGTGAGCCGCGTGGTGGGTTCCGGGAACCCAACAGTCGGGGGTTCAAATCCTGCCGACTCCCCCCTTTCAAAGGTAAAAAATTTTTCAAAGGTTTTTTAATTATTATTTTTTTAGTTAAAATTTTTTAATTTTAATTTATTTTTGTATAGTTTTAAAACTTTATAAATTAAAATTTATTTTTTCATAAGTTTTAAAAACTATATAAATTAAAATTATTTATTTTAACTTTAAATATATAATAATTATTAAAATGCTTTGTTAAAGATATTTTTTTTAAGGGGGGATATTTTTTCAAAAAATCAAAGGGGGAATGTGAGTAATTTTCTGAAAAAGCAATTTGGCGAATTGTAAAAGGTGCATTTTCGTCTGTGACCGACACCTTGTGGGTTATTCTTGTGGGTATTCTTTTTGTTGTATGTTGCATATTTCATTTTTGCACTACTTCATTAAAAGTTAAAAAAAAATCAAATACACTCCCTAAGTCCCCGAAAAAATTAAAACCCATCCATGCAATTTATTGCACTGCAGCGTTCGGTATTTGTGATACCTCTGGCCAACACTTACAGGTAAAGCTGTCGTGATTGGGCTACTGTATCCGCCGCCTAATATAGCTGCTACAATGACGTCTGAGCTTGTTCTCTATAAATCGTCGAGGAGAGATAAGTTTGCCATTTTTGCATTTTTTTACTCCATTCACTACCCTTAATCGCTCTTGTGTTTAGGCGTAAATCCTGACGAAGTATTCTTCATAGTGTTTAGGGGAAGTTATGCCCCACGCATGAGAAGAATATTCTATGGTAGGTGCCATCAACAAGGTGATTCCCTTTCACATACTGCTTATGTTCCACGTATCGTATGATCTCTAAAACTCACCTATAGTCTCCCTCACATAAGGGCGGGTGATTTTTTGTTGATCTTTCTAAATACCTATAGTTTCCCTCACATAAGGGCGGGTATTTTGTACGGTATAACGGCCTAGAAAAGGTATATCAAAATGGGGACCAATTGGTGTTATAAGGAACCTTCATTATGGCCGCTGTTGAAAAGTTGATGATTGATCCTCATAAGTTATTGAAAGGTCCAAATTATACACCATGGAAACATAAGATGAAGGCAATTATCCAAATGGAAGATTTATGGGATATTGTTACTGGAGTAACACCTAGGCCTTCACCAGCATCAGGATCCACAGGTCCTTTCGCAGATCAGATAACTTTTGACAAGAAAAATAGTCGAGCAAAGGTGCTCATTTTGTTTTTTGTTTCAAATGAAGTGCAACCTCATATAGCTGACAAAGCAAGTGGTAAAGAGGCATGGGATGCCATTATAACCATCTATGAGGGAAATAATGATTCCATAATTCTTCATCTTCAACAACAACTTCATAACCTAAGTTTGAGACAGGGTGAAACAGTTGAACTCTTTTTGTGTAGAGTGTCTGAATTGAAAGAGAAATTGAATTCTTTGGGAGATTCTGTGGACGAAAAGCTTCTCATTTCACTTGTGATGAGAGCTTTGCATTCTTCATTTGATATTTTGATCACCTCCATCCAGGTGTCTCAATGACAAATTACTTACATCGAGTTGGTCAATCTACTTCAACAACAGGAGGCACACCAACTTCACAAGGATGATTCTTCCAATACAACCCTATACACCAACAGGCAGGGTTCTAGGAAGAAAGGTAATGGGCAAAAAGGAGGCAACTTTTAGAAAGGAGGAAATTCTCAACAGGATACGAAAGGAAAAGGAAAACAACCTCAACAAAAGAAGAGGTGGTGCAAGATCTATGAGAAAGACAACCATGATACCAACAGGTGTTGGCATAAGAATAAGCAGAAAGGCCAAAACAAACCATAAAATAAAAATAAGCAACCCCAGGTGAATGTTGTTGTTGAAGAATCTGACTCAGATTTTGAATGGGCACACAAGGTGCTCATGACTACCATAGATTCCACATAGAGGGATCATGTTTGGTATGTCGATTCTGGAGCTAGCAAACATATGACTAGCGATAGATCGTGGTTTGAATCATTTGTGGCCAAAGAGGGCAAACCTGTCACCATTGCTGATGATAAAACCTACAGGGTTCAGGGAGAGGATACAATTTTAGTCACTCTTCCTGATGGCAAGTGTCAGATTGACAAAGTCCTCTATGTTTCAGGATTGGCTAACAATTTGTTGTCAGTCACACAAATCCTGGATAGAAATATGGTTGTCAACTTTCATGTTGAGAATGGCAAGAAGTGTTGTACTATTACTAGGAAGGGTAAGAAGATTGCAACAGCTTCATATAAGCACGGCTTATTTGCCCTAGATGCTATCTCTACTCCACATGTTTCCATGACTATCTCTACCAAGGAGGCAACTTCCCTATGGCACAAGAGATATGGGCATCTTAGTTCTGGCTACTTACTTGAGCTCAGTAAGTATGAGATGGTAAAGGTTCTTCCTTCCCTTTACGCCACATTGCCGGTGTGCTCGACCGCTAGCGGGAAAGCGACGATAGAGTACCATTTGAGAAGAGCTCAACAAGAGCACGAAAACCTCTGGAGTTAATTCACACCGATCTGTGCGGTCCTTTCACACCCAACAGTTGTGGAGGGAAGAGGTACTTTCAGTTATTTGTAGATGACTACTCATGAAAGATGTGGGTTTTCTTTCTCCAACTAAAATCTGAAGCTTTCGCATTCTTCCAGCAGTTCAAGAAATCCGTTGAGGAGTCAGGAGCTTCTATTAAAACCCTCCGCTCAGATCGAGGGGGGGAGTTTACCTCTAATGAATTTTTTGCATTCTTAGATAAGCATGGAATCAAGAGATAGTTAACAACTGCCTATACTCCTCAACAAAATGGATTTGTTGAGAGAAGGAACCATTCTATCATGGAAATGGTTTGTTGTATGCTCATAGGAGCTACTCTTGGGCAACAATATTGGGCAGAAGCTGTCACCACTGCAGTATATCTGTTGAATAGGGCACCCACAAAGGCCCTAAAAGGAATGACTCCACAGGAAGCATGGAGTGGTCGAAAACCCTCCATATCTCATCTACATATTTTTGGATGTCACGCTTTCATGCACATACCGAAAGAGAAAAGGAAGAAGCTAGATGAGAAAACACCGAGATGTATTTTTCTTGGTTATGATGAGCACTCTAAAGGATATCGTTTGATAGATCCTTTGACCAAGAAAATTCATTTCAGAAGATATGTTGTCTTTGATGAAGCTTTCACATCACAGAGCACATCTAAAGTACACCTAGATATTGTGGAATCTAAGGAAGAGAAGATTCCTTCGTCAACACAGACGGGAGGTCCTTCTACATCTTCTTCACCACCACCGAAGAAGAACCCAAAATGGTGTACAAATACAATCAGAGATGCAAATTTATCCACTCCTCCCAATTTGAACTTGGATAGACCTCGTACACGTAGTATGGCTCAAAAGGAAAAAGAAGCCAAAGAAACTGGTGAGGTTGATGATCTTTGTCAATATTTTGAGGAACTTTTTGTAACTCCAAGTATAGAAGTAGAGGATATGGATATTGATGATGATAGGGCGTTCATGTCTACCATATATGATATTGAACCTGCATCAGTGCAAGATGCTCTTAGTGAGCCTCAGTGGAAGGCCGCTATGGATACAAAGTATGAGTCTTTGATGAAAAATAAAACTTGGAAGCTTGTTGATCTGTCGCATGGAAAGAAACCCATTGGCTGCAAATGGGTATATAAAGTCAAGTACAAGGCAGATGGAACAATTGATAAGCATAAGGTCCGTCTTGTTGCAAAGGGCTATGCTCAAAAGGAAGGCATTGACTACAAGGAAACTTTTGCACCTACTGCTCAGATGACCACAATTCGAGTTATGTGTGCTATGGCAGCATAATACAGGTGGAAAGTTCACCAGATGGATGTCAAAAGTGCATTTCTAAATGGTGATCTCCAAGAAGAAGTCTACATGACTCAGCCAGAAGGATTTGAGGTGGAAGGCCAAGAGCAGAAGGTTTGCAAACTGGTCAAATCCTTATATGGTCTGAAACAAGCTCCTCGAGATTGGTATATAAAAATGGACAATCACCTTATGCAGCATGGATTTAAGAGATGTCCGTCAGATGCAAACCTCTATTTCAAGAAACAAGGTTCTGAGATAGTGTTACTTGTACTCTATGTGGATGATCTGCTCATTACAGGGAGTTCAAAAACAATGATCTCTACTGTCAAAAGAAACTTGTGTAAATATTTTAAGATGACAGATCTCGGACTTCTCCATTACTGTCTTGGTCTGTAATTCAGCCAGAAGGAGCACTCCATCAAAGTGTCTCAGAAAAAATAGGCCAAGACATTGCTGGAAAAATATCGCATGATCGATTGCAAGCCAATGGCAACTCCGATGGAGAATGGACTTCGATTATCACGATATGATGATTCACCTCGGGTAGATGGTACTCTCTATCAACATTTGATTGGGAGTCTCATATATCTGACCAAAACCAGGCCGAGATCTCGTATTTGCTTGTCAACTATCTTTTGAGGTTCATGCGGGAGCCTAAGACTACTCATTGGAAAGCGACAAAATGTGTTCTTCACTATGTCCGTGGTACTATGGAATATGGCCTAGAATACAAGAGGAACAAAAATTCTTCTTGCAAGGATACATGGACTCCGACTATGCCGGATCATTTGATGATCGCAAGTCAACTTCTGGATACATTTTTCATTTGGGATCCGGTCCTGTCTCTTGGCACAACAAGAAGCAACAGGTGGTTGCTATTTCATCAATAGAGGCAGAGTACCGTTCCGCACGTGAAGTTGTGTGCGAAGTGATATGGTTGCATCACATTCTGACAAGTATGGGCCATCCATCAAAATCTCCAATACACTTGTTTTGCGACAATCAGGGTGTTCTGAACTTAAACTAGGGTTTGCAATGATCATGAGTATCATTGTTATGTTAGATTGGTTGATAATCATTGTTGGAAATATTTTGAGTAAGTGTTCATATGCTTGGACTGGGTTTTGTAAGCAAGGATTGTTTCATTGAGTGATTTATTGAGTAGAATTGGTTGAGCCTAGTCAAGTGGATATGTGAAGTGATAGCTCAATTTATATGAAATAAATTATTCTATATGCTGAATTGATTTGAAAAAAAGTTTGAGAGTTGATGAGTGTGAAACATATTGAGTCTCTAATGATTCTATATATGTTTCTATGATAAAATAATGAGTGAAAGTGTTTGAGCATTGAAGTGAATGTGAAGCTTATTGAGTCTCTAAAAATTCTCTATATGTTTCTAAGAGTGATTGAAAGTGATTAAGCATTATGATGTGTGTAGAGCATATTGAGTCTCTAACAATTATCTATATGTTTCTAAGAGAGTGATTGAAAGTGATTAAGCATTGTGATGTGTGTAGAGCATATTGAGTCTCTAGAAATTCTCTATATGTTTCTAAGAGAGTGATTGAGCACTGTGATGAGTATAGAGAATATTGAGTCTCTAATAATTCTCTTTATGTTTCTATGATATTGGACAAGTTCTAGTGTGGACTTGTTGAGCAGATTTGAGGTAAGTATTTGAGGACTTGTGGACAGATTTGGGTATGCTTTTGTCGAAGCTTACAATGCATATTGAGAGTAGATTTAGATAAGTTCTAGTGAGGACTTAATGAGCATATTTGGACAAGTTATAGAGAGGACTTGTCGACAGATTAGTGTGAGAATTTATGGCAGCTTACAAGGCATATTTGAGACAAGTATTTGAGTAGACTTGTGAGCATAGTTGATTGATGATTTTTTCAAACATTGAGTTAAGGTTTGGGGTAGATCCAACAAATTGTTTTTTATATTTATTCAATATTTGAGTTAAGGCTTGAAGACATAGATTGAGGATAGATTTATGCTAGATCGAAGGACTATGTTTAGTACAAATTCAAGGATAGAGTTTGGTACATATTTGAGGATAGGTTTGTGCTATACCAAAGATAGAGATTGAGTAGATTTGTGCTATACTGAAGGACTATGTTTGGTACAAATTTGATATAGATATTTGGATGGGATAGAGTACAGAAGATAATAGTATCCAATGGATAGAGATCCATTAGATAGGGTAGTGAGAACATGTGTCTTCAGTGGATAGATATCCATTAGCCAGAGTAGTGGGGGCAATAGTTCTTATAAAAGATCACCAACTAGAGCAAGAGGAGAAAGGAGTTCTACTATGGATAGATATCCATGAACTTGATTAAGGGATTGGTGTCTCCTTTGGATATAGGTCCATAAACATTGTAATAGGGAAAGGATTCCCAAGAGATTGATTGAGAAATTTTTTAGTAAAATATTTTCTCCGTGGAGTAGCCCACATTGGGTGAACCACGTAAATTTGGTGTCTCTATTGTGTGTGATGATTTGTACATTTCTTTGGTTATTGTTATTGATATTTCCATTTATTATATTGTATAATACTATTTGAGAAAGAAAATTAAAAGTGGTCTTATACTATTCACCCCCTCTCAATATAAGCTTGTGTTCTTCATTGTATGCATATTTTCTTTTATATTTTCTTTGCTTTGTATGTTGATATCTAAGTTATTATTATACCTCACTTAATGATGGTTGTAATGCCTCTGATTTGACTACAAATTTTCTTCAGTTGGAGCATTTATCAGATTATTTTAATGGTGTGTTGAACATCTAAAATCTAGTGCTTGTGAATCCTAGAATTGCTCCTCTTCTACATCTCTTATTTCTCCAAGAGTTGACATAGGGTTTTTATAATATTAGTATCTTCAAGACACTTAATAATCTGACCTCTTTTTGGGGTATTATGGTGCTCCAATGTAGTATTGATAATAGATCTTATTTTTGCACCAAATATTAGTATGCTTCTTGTCTCTTTTGATGCTATTTATTTGATTTGATAGCTTCAATGATGTGTAGATGGATTTGCTCCTCGTTGTATAGCTTGAGGATTCTATGTAAGATAATCCTGTTAGAGTATATTACATCATTTGGGTCATGTAAATGTACCACCCTTGGTACATAACTAGAGTAGTAGATTGCTTTAGGGGTAGTTAGGTAGTTACTTCAAGTAATATATTAAAGGCATAAGTGTCTATGTGTAAGTTGTAAATGTTCAAGGTGTCCCCTTGTATAGCTAGGTAGAGTGTTGACCAAGAAATCCATCTTTCTATATAAAGGGTCTCATATTGAGTGATAATATATAATTGTAGGTAGTAGTCAGAATATTATGTGGATCACCATATTGATTGGTGATGGGGTACAATGTAGTTCTTTAGTATCGGTTTTGGAGTATTCATTTCCTCCATATTGCATTGTATTATTTTCATCACTATTCATTAATAGCATATTTTAGCATCTTATATTTCTACATATTTTACATCTTGTGTTTGCATTATCCTTTTGCATACACCATAAAAATCTAACAATAGTATCAGAGACATGATAGATCAATAGGAATAGGGAGAGCCATAGAATATCACTAGGAATAGGAAAGTCACAAGAAATATCGAGAGGAGAAGCAAAAATCGGTTCTAAAATTTTTGAGATTGCATTTGGCTATAGTCTTTCCACAAAGTTATAGAAAATTTGTGAATACTAGGACTCAACATTCATTCTACTAGATTGACAAATCAACTAGTGAAGATTCATCATTGAAAAGATTTAGAATCATATTACTAATATCTTATTGGAAAAAAAGAAAACTAAAGGAAGTCCTATTGTAAACCTGTACATTCTAGAAGAAAAGGCCACAAAAGCCTTATTGTAGAAGAAAAGTCCACATAAGCCTCATTGCAAAAGAAAAGGCCATAAAAGCCTTATTGCATAAGAAAATGCCATATAATCCTTATTGTAGGATAAAATGCCATAGAAGCCTTATTGTAGAAGAAAAGGCCCCAAAATCCTTGGTCTAGAAGAAAATACCATAGAAGCCTTGAACCTGAAGAAAAATCCATAGAAGAGTAATTGAACCAGAAGAAGAATCCATGAAATATATGAGATTAGTGATCTCATTTTTTGATTAAAGGCTTCCTCTATAATAAGATGAAGAGACCCATCAAAGGTCTCAACTAAGAAATCCCATCCTTGGAAGAGATAGAGAAGTACTATCTTAAGTCATGTTCTAGAGATCCATGAAGAAGATCTCATTACCAACACTTTTGTAGTTGAAGGTTAAGGGAAATGTCTCATCAAGAAGACTAGAGAATTTGCAATACTAAAGGCCTTGGAGAGGTCTCAAGGAGAAACAAGGTAAAGGCTTGGAGAGCCTCATTACAAAAATTGGAGAAGCCATAAAATAAGTTCCTAGGAGAACTCCTTGGAGAAATTCACTACAAATGATAGTGAAATAATTGGAAAAAATGTTGCCATCCGACAACAATACAAAGAAGAAATATTTGGCAAACAGTTTTTCAAACTTCAAAGAGATTTATGAAGACCTCAAGACCTTAAAATTCTTGAGAAGAAAGTCTTTTTTGAAGTAAAAAATTAGAAAAAATAAACCTACCAAATCCAAGAATATTTGGAGATTGTCCTTCATAACTAATAAGGCACATTTCAGTGAATAGAATTGATTGCTAAAGGATAGAAATCAATATAGCATTACTAGCTACAAGACTTTAGAGTTCTAGACCAGATCCTAAAGGAGAAGTTGAAATCATCTACTACAATCTTAGAGCAACATATTAGAAGCATTCATAGCTACGAGCAACCACCATTCCAAATAAGAAATTTTGTGAATCAACTCATCAAGATATTCATCATCAAAGGTAAGCAATTTATGTGGAAAAGGTTCATTATTTGAAAACTTAGTTCATATTACTACTTAACTTCATTAAGCACCTTATTAGAATTCAAAAGTTGCAAAATAGAAGGTTGCATTTTAAGTCCTCAAAGAAAGTGTGAAAGATAGTTTCTATTAAGGTTAATTACCTACACATTAATAGGAGTTAGATACATTCTTCCTATTATTTAATTATTGATAAGATAACTACATTAAGAATTTTACAATGATCATTAGTGCATTTGAAAATACTTTGAGAGCTTATTAATCGGAGCAATAAGGTGAGATTATTAAATTTTATTAAGTTGGAAATATTGTTAGTTATCTGCACTATACTAGTTGTTCATTAAATTAGTTGCTCTCAAAGGGTTATTTTATGTATTTATTGTTAAGATCAAGGATACACAAATTAGTAAATATCAAAGTGTCTAAAGACACTATTAAGAACTCAATACGAGCAAGGTATTGTGGCCTATAGAAGCCACGAAGTAGATCAAAATATTCCTACAAGTAGTAGAGAATAAAGCCACCATAAAATTAGTGAAAGAAGCTACAAATAGATACTTGGTGAGTCTCAAATTTGAGGTGCACTAAAGGCTTCATTAAATGTAAAAGTTAGTGCATAAATTTCTCTTTCAAAAGCATATTATTTGCATAATTATTAGCTTGGGATCATTACTCAATTAACCAATAAAATGAGAGAGTTTTCTAACAAATAAAACAACATCTAATCATCCTCTACCTACAATATATTACTCAAAGAAGCCATCATCAGATTCAGCAAAATGTAATCTTACAAGGAGTGTTGAGCAAGGTATTGTCATTGTTATCAACACACTCAGTTGGACTAGGTTGGTGCATCGGTAAGGTGTTCAAAGCTCGTACAGAAATGTTTGATGCTTGTGATGACATGTTCAATGCTCGGGTAAAGGTGTTACAAGTGGTTTGTGCAAAATTGCAAAAGTTGTCAAAAAGTTACAAAAGTTGCAAATGTTGCAAATGTTGTTCATAAGTGCCAATGGACTATGTTGGATAACCCAAAACATTGTTTGGAGTCTTGTTTGACAATAGTGAGTGCAGTAACAATGTTAGTTCAATGTTTGGACCAGTCAATTGCATCGTCGATACTTCGATGGATGCCTTTGTACATTGTTGGACAGGTGTAAAATCTGCATCGAAGGCCATGTTGTAGGAGATATATTAAGCAATCCATGAGGAATTAGACTTTGAAATTTTAACTAAAGATAGTTGGATATACCGATAGAATACGTTTTAAATTTCAATTCAAATGGAGATATGAGGAGGAAACGGTAAAATTACAAAACGGCTCTGGAGCATTTTTTTTAGTTTATGTGACGTGTAAAATCAGCGTCAGAGGCCACTTTGCCAGAGGTATAGTAAAAAATACATGAGGAATAAGACTTTGAAATTTTTACTGGAGGTATTAATATGTACCAAGAGAATACATTTTAAATTTCAGTCCAAACAGAGATTTGAGGAGGAAACAGTAACAGTTGCAAAATGGCTTCAAAGCATTTTTTTAATTTTTGGTAGTTTTAGACGTCAAATCTGAGTAAAAGGCCATCTTGTCGAATGTCCTACAAATAATTCATGAAGAGTTAAAATCTTAAATTTAAACTAGAGGTAGTAAGTTTATCAAGAATATATGTTTTAACTTTTAGCCCATTTCGAAATTTGAGGAGGTAGTTATGACTATTACAAAAAGCCTTGACAGCTCTTTTTGGCAATTTTGGCAGTTTATAAGAATATAACGGTGGATTGGTGCTTTTGTGTAACTAAAAAACAAAGAGCTGCATTTTTCAATGTGAAATATATATATGTTTTAAAAGAGAAGGGAGATAATGGTTTTTTGTAGAAAGGACTGCCAACGCATGTTGTGAAGTATTTTTTTTGGCATTCTGATTGAAAAATGTGCAAGGTGTGAGATTATTAGTGTGTAGAGTTGAGAATATTAAAAAGGGTTAGTCAAAATATTTTAGATTAAAATATTTGTGAGCTAGACCACTCAGGGTATTTTGATAGGATTTAAAACTTTTATCAGATCTTTTTAAATTTTTCGGGTTGGTGCTTGGCAACAGGGGTCGGTCCTCCTTGCAGTTGGTGTTTCTAAATTCCAAGTTGGTTGGTGCCATTCCCTAAATTTGGTGCTACAAAAATATTGTAAATACCAAATATTTTTGAGGTTGGATTTGGATGGGAGTCCAAACAGTCTATTGGTACAGTGGTTTTCCCACATCGGGTTTCTACTATAAATTTGGTGTTATGTGATGCATGTTTTTGTGATTGCTCATTTTAATTTTATTTCATAGTTGGATTAAATTTTTAATACATGCTGATTCACCCCCCTCTCAGTGTCATGCTTAGTTCAACAAGGAGAATATTGGAAATAGGTGCAAAATCAAATATTCTATCCAAACTTTTGTAAAGTTGTTTACATTAGTTTCTTTTACCATTTGAAGGACAAGCTTGAGTGTCATGGAAACACTCTAATAGCCTATGGAATTTGTAGAATCAAGAGAGCCAACAAATATCTTATGTGTATTTGAACAAAGCCTTCATATTCGACCTGCCATCAAGCATTCACCTACAACATCAAAGCCAACATAAGGAGTACAATATTACACTAAGAGCCTATTATGTATTTCCAATGTAACATTAAGGATGGCTCACTATAAAAGAAGATAATAAATATGTGAAATAAGGGTTTATTAAAAAGAGAGAACCACTAGCTTGGAGAGCACCACTTAGCTACCAACAAAAATCCATACAAACATTGAGGAGAGCTACCATATAAACATTGAGAAGAGTGCCACTTAGCCACCATCCAAGCATCGATCTAGATCCATCTTCGAACTCTCAAAAAAAACATTGTGAAAAATATAGCAAAGCTAGTATTGGTAAGGATAATATAAGTTTTGATAAATGTTGAAGCAAGTTCCACATGCAAACGAAGGACCTGACTCTTGGAAAATTTTGTTAAGTACTCATAACACCTAAAATGCTCATTCTTGAAGTGTTAGAAGAATCATCCATAATATAATGCCCATATTGGAATCATTAGAGGTATTCTTCAAAGGTGTCATCATTATTTCTAGCCAAGAGAATTGAATATTCATTAACCAATGCTAAAATAATATCCTAACATATATCCACTGAGTTTTCAAGACCATCAAGATGGAGTAAGCATTGAACGTAACTCCCATGACACTTTTCCAATATCAAGTGACATCCATCCTATTTAAGGTACCAAAACTTGAGGAGAGTAGCACATTCATAGTAAGCAAAAGAGCGTACTATGTAATAGGATATAAGAGCATTAAAATCTCATCGAAAAAAAGAGCCAAATAAGCAAGAATTGATGCACCCGCTATCCAAGAATTATAGTCAAATCCTACCACCATTATCTATGTCAATCATAATTCCCACTAATTCAAGAGAATAATTAAATCATGTTGTCATCATCTACGTCCAATATTGGAGAATACAATACCCATACATTTGAGAATACAATTCCCATACATTGGAGAATACAACATCATACATTGGAGAATACAACATCATACATTGGAGAATACAATGCCCATACATTGGAGAATACAACACCCATACATTGGAGAATACAACATCCATTTATAACATTTTAAAGGTAAAAATTTACCTTAATTAAATTTACTTTCATTAAGGAGTTATAATGTGTATAATATAAGGTTGAAACCATAGAAAAATCAACCATAATTGAAAGAAAATTTAAAGGAGAACTATAAACCTAAATAGCTTAATATTAACAATTATAGGATATATAAGGGTTTCTACTTGAAAAAAAAATTATTATTGCAAATATATTTGTTTTCTAATATTCTAAAGTAGGGAGATATAAGGTATACTACTTCAAACTATATACATATAATTGAAATTTAGAATATTAATCTATTGGATATAGAAGCAAATCAATTGCCTACATATAGAGTTGGATTTAAAAAAAAAAATTACCTCATACGTATTCTAAGGAGACAAAAAGAAATCCAACCATTAAAGCATACTTCATTAGTAAATATAAGGTAAAATTAAAAAGTTGATTATTCTCAAAATATTATAAAATCAACTTAGAAGATGAACTCTATAAAACCTAATTGCAATAAAGGTTTTATCAAATTAGTTCACATCTCTTAACTGAGGAGAAATAAGAGACTCTATAAAAGCTAATATTTGAATAGTTTTATCAAACGAACTCATATATCTTAAACTAGGGAGTCATAATGAAGACTACTACAATGGTCCTAAAAATACTTTATATTACAATGGAAGTAAGAGCATATTATCACCAAAGAATGTAAGAACAAAATACACCATGTCTCAAATGCAAAATAAGTTCTAGCATAAACAAATCTAAAGACTAGATGAACATCTGGTATATTGACTCATGTGCCAATCATCACATGATAGGAAATTTACAATGGTTTGAATGTATTGAAGTTATTAATGGTTACAAATTGAGAATAGAAGATATCAGTATGTGTCCTATCCATGGATATGGGTGTGTAACACCTAGCAAATAATTTCCAAACTTTCTACTACAAAAAGTGATGTATGTTCTTAGATTAACATTCAATATTATTTTAGTAGGCAAGCTAGTAGAAAGCAATAGAATAGTGGGTTCAAGGGCTTGGTTCAATGGTCAAAACACTTCTATAGGAGCACAAATACAAGGTTTTGAATCCCTTGGACCCCATAGTACTGGTGGTCATGTTGCATCAGTGTATCTGGATACATAAAAGTTTCACCCGATGCAACTAGAGGTTATAGTGGTGACAAGGAGCGAGATTCGAATCCATGAAGATGTGTAGAAAATTGTAATGAGTTATAGATTCCTCTAGTATAATAATAAAAAATAAATAGAATTATTGATTTCAGATACATAAATGGAGTTAATACATGTCTCATTATGAATCAAGAAAATATAGAAGCCATAGGATCTCTCCATGAAAATACATACACCTGACACTATTTAGAACTTACATGATATTGTTGTATTTCAAAATAATACTAATACATTTCCTAATGAATATGTTGTAGAAAATCAAGGTCTTAGTTATCATAAAAACAAGTAGAGAAATTGAAGCTTCAAAATTAAAAGGATGAGAGGACCATAACAATATGCCCTACTCAACCATCTACAATTTGAAGAAAAAATAGAACCAAATGAAAATACTCATCAAGTTTTAGATAGGAAATTGGATAGAAGTGGATGATCTCCTTAATGAAGATAAATATTATTTAAGAGGATAATATCCATATTGAATACTAAAGTCTTCAATACCTAAATAATGTAATACAAGGGGTTTTAGGGTATATTACATCATTTGGGTCATGTAAATATACCACCCTTGGTGCATAACTAGAGTAGTAGATTACTTTAAGGGGTAGTTAGCTAGGTACTTCAAGTAATATAATAAATACACAAGTGTTTATGTGCAAGTTGTAAATGTGTAAGGTGTCCCCTTGTACAACTAGGTAGAGTGTTTGCCAAGAAATCCATACTTTTATATAAAGGGCCTAATAGTGAGTGATTATATATCACTATAGGTAGTAGTAGGAATACTATGTGGATCACCATATAGATTGGTGATGGGGTACAACGTAGTTATTTAGTATCAGTTCTGGAGTGTTCATTTCCTCCATATTGCATTGTATCATTTTCATCATTTTCCATTAATAGCATATTTCAACATCTTACATTTATGCATATTTTTGCATCCTATGATTGCATTCTCTATTGGCATACACCATCAAAATCTAACAAATCCAATTTTTTTCTTTTTGGATTATAGTTAAATTTGTTACTTGCTCTATTATTTTGAGGGTAATGTATTGTTGTCTTTCCTTTTTTTGGACAATACTAAAATCTCACTTTTTCACTTGGGTAGTTTAATAACAATGAACCCAAGCAAATAATCAATATAAGCAGTATGCTAGAGAGATTAATCTTTGCACTAACCTTCACTGTAATATTTAGTGCACTTCTAATAATATTTAAGAGATACCTAATATAGTGCAACTCAAATCACCTCATTACTTCTTAAGAAACTTTATAATATGCACTAATACTAACTCTTAAAGAATTCTCAAATGCTTTAGTAATATCTGCAATCTAATATAGTCTTCTTAGTAGTAAGTAGATAATAGGAAGATGATATTTTATTTATGTCAAAATATATATAACTCCTATTTTTTTTGTGCAAATGATAACCTTAAAAGTAATTTCCTTTTGCACACCTTGAAGACTATATAATGCAACCTCCTTTTTGTAACTTTTGAATTCTAATAATGGTGCTTTAATGGAATTGAATAATAACCCTAATCAAAGTTCAACTAATGAACCTATTTGCACCCAATTTTATTATCTTTACTGATTTATAGATGAAGGGTTGCTAGGTGACTTTATTCATCTTATTGCTACCTTTAAACTAGATGGATTTGTGACTCTTCTTGGCTATATTCTTCATTCACCAAATTGTAGCTGTCTAATGCTCTTGACTGGCTGCTTGATTCTATAATGAATGATTTGATTTATCAAGTCTTTGTCTGTAATGGTGGTTGCTCATATCTATGAACCCTTATGGTTTCTTACCTTGAAAATGTAGTAGACAACTTCAACTTCTCCTTAAGGATGTGGCCTAGAACTCTGAAGTTTTAAAACTAGTAATATTGTATTGATTGCTTACCTCTAGTAGATAATCTATCCATTGTAATTTTCTCCTTTGATAATCCTTATCGAATTCTAACTTAAAACATAAATTTCTTCCCAAGAATCATTAAGTCTTGAGGTATTCATTAATATTCTCTCTAAAGTTTGACACAATGCTTACCAAATATTTCTCCTTTGGGCTTGTTGTTATATGGCAATAATTATCCCAATTCCTTCACTATCAGGAACTTCTCCTTGGTAGTGGATTTCTCCAATGAATTCTCCTAGGAAATATTTTTGATGGCTTTTTCTAACTTCTTAAATAAGGCTCTCCAAGCCTTTTTCTTCAGACCTCTCCAAGGTCTTCTCCTTGTTTCTTCTTGAGACCTTTCCAAGGTATTTTCTCTTTTGTTCTTGAGACCTATCCAAGTTCTTCTTCTTGTTTCTCCTTCACACCTTTCCTTCAACCTTATTTTGTGGAAGTGTTGGTAATGAGATATTCCTCTCATATTTTTGGAATGTGCTACTGTTGGAATTAGGTACAACATCTTGCTAGTCCTTCTTCAATCTTCCAAGACTGGAAGTTCTTCAATGAGACCATTATAGGCCTTTTTTATTTTCTTTTAAATACATCTTTAATCAATAATGAGATCTCCAATCTCTTGCCTTCTCTATAATCTCATCTAGATTATTTTATTGAATCTTACAACAAGGCTTCTAGGGCCTTCTATCAATTGATCTCAAGACTATGGCATTTTGCATGTAGTGGCACATAGAGGCAGATCGAGTTTACAAATATGTAGCAAATTTCAAGCCAATAGTAGCAACGGTGGTCCTTCTATCTTCAATATCCAATATTCAATGAGAACCTTCTCCTTGGTTCTTCTCCGTTGTCTACTTTTCTACAACATAGAGTTAATTAATAATAGGATGAATATCGATTTCTGGTCTTTACGAGTTTTATCGAACTCTATGAAAACACTTTATCCAAATACAATCTCAAAAATTCTAGAACTAAGATTTGCTTCTTTCCTCTCAACCTTTTTTGTAGAAGCATTTGCAAGGGTGGTGCATAATGGCAAGTATAGTTTGCAAAGATGTTATAGAGCTCAGATTGATAGTAGCAATAGTGATATCTTATGACTCTCCCTATTCTTATCTATCTATCATGGATATGATACCATTATTAGCTTTTTATTAAGTATGTTATGGGAGATAAAAATCATAAGATGCAGAAAGATAATGAAGTTCAAAAATGACTTAGAAAATATATTATTAATGGAACTCACAAAAATATGGAACTAATTTAATAGATAGTAATAATAATCTACTAGTATTTGCACTAAACAATGCACTCTCACATTCCTTGATCAACCACTATGAGGCCATTTATATAGGAATATGGATTCATTGGTCAACATTCTACCTAACTATACAAGGGAACACCTTGCACATTGACACTCATGCATTTATTACATTACTTTAAGAAACTAGTTAAATACCTCCTAAAGTAATCTACTACTCTATTTATGTACCAAATATGGTATATTTACATGACCCAAATGATGTAATATACTCTAACAAGATATAGATAAATCTAAACCTAGTTCTAAGGCACGCACCCAAAAATAGCTAACCCTAGTAAAAACAATTGAGGAGAATATGTCCGAGGACCTACCTCCAAAATTTAACTTAAAAGAAATAATATATGGAGGACTATCCCAAACAAAAGAGGGAAAAAAACCAATGACTACCAAGGAAACCACTAAGGATGTCGAAGGGTAATTCAAGAGAAATAGAGATGGGTTGCACGAAAGTAGCTAATGGATCTCCATTAGTGAAGTTGAAAATAGATGATATCTAAGAAGTAATAAATGCTATAGAGAGGAGAGGACTAATTTTCCAATTCGTAGAATTTTGAATGATCCTCACTATCTTCAATATTTGGGTTACCAAAAACTAGAGTACTGAAGGTGAGATCAAAATTACCCTAATGGTTATTTTATTATTATTTTATCTACTAAATAAGATAAGGAGGAAATTTTTTAATGGGGGCCATGGTTATTATGTAGTGTAGGGATATTTAAGAAGCCCTGGCACACCAAGTTCCAATCTGAGGAAAAAATACCATTGATTGGACTTGTTTGGATCCATTTGTTTGGCTTCCTAGAAGAATACTAAAAGCCAAATATATAGCAATGAATGGAAATTCTTTAGGAGTTTTCATGATAATTGATAATAGTACTCAATAGTATGATCATATGATCTATGTGAGGATTTGTATTCTGATCAGCTTTGAAAAACCACTTCCATAGAATATCACCTTACAATACAAGAAATAAATATGGGAGCAAGAAGTATATTATGAACACATCCTTTTTAGATGTAAAATCTATCATGAATATGACCATCTAGCCAATTATTATCTACATAACATCCCTAAGAAAGAGAAAGATGATGGATACTTTGTAGAGTTTCAAATACCTAAACAAAAGAACGTTAAATAATTTGAAAACAAAAGATAAGATAATAATTTCACCTAACACATTTAAAATTATCTGCATGGATGAGTAGGTAGATGATGAGGATGATAAAATGGAAACAATGATTATGGAAATATAGTTTGATGAAGAGAGGGAATAGGAAGAAATGCAAGCTAAATATAATATAAAATAAACTACCCTGATTTTGATAAGCAACAACCAAGAAGAGTCATCTTAGCCAATAATAGACTTTCAAAAAAGAACAAAGTAGAAATCAAAACAAGTACAAAACTGAAGGACTAATCCGAATAACAAATAATCTAGACCCTCAAAAATACCATATAGAAACCAACAATAGTGCCTTGATTCTAAGTAATCAACCTATAGTCCCAACCAAAATTAAGCAATATACAAATAAAAATATGAGGATGGATAAAACCAAAAGGTAGGATGCAAATCCAACCAACATCATCTACCATAGGAAGGCCAAAATTTAATTGAGGAATGTAACATAATAGTACTTACCTAGATGTTCAAATGTTATTAATACTAAATATTATTACTTTTAATATCAGAGAACTTAAAGGAGTCTTTCTAAACAATAAAAAATAGAAGAATGATCTAGACAAATTAGCCTCAACTTGTCATTCTCTAGAAGATAAAAGTTTCAATTGAAGAAATAGAAATAATAGCAAATAAGATGTGGTTGACCAGTAAAGTAGTGTCCATAAAAACCCAAGGGTACTCGGAAGGAGTGGCATATATTTGAGACCCAAAGGAAATTATAGTTCAATACATGATGGAAAACAAGAGACTAGTAGTAGTGGTTGTTCAAAATAGATATTTAGACTAGGTTATACTTTATATAAATACCTATGCTTTGTGTACTTTGGAAGAGAAACAAGAAACATGGAGGAATATAGATTTGATCAACTCCCAATTCCTTGAACCTTGGGCTTTGATAGGATGATATTTGAACTGCATCCTCTCCTTAGAAGAAAAAAGAGGAGGAAATAGTAAATTGGATGGGAGTTCTGACCTCATGAGTGAATACATGATCAACCTTCACCTAGTAGATATCTAGACAACCAATGGTTTTATGACTTGGTCCAATACTAGACAAAGCTCAACATGCATCCTTGAAAGGCTATATAGGTTTATGCTTTCATATAAGTTTTTGATACAAGGACACATCCCAAAAGTAAAAATCTTAAACAATGTAGGCTCTAACAATTGGCCAATTTTGATTAAATTTTGGAGAACCAATGGCAAGTAGGCACCATTTCATTTTCAACTAATATGGCTCACAGATGAATCCTTTAGCTCAAGGATGCAACAATGGTGGCAATAAGGTAAGATAATACAGGGTATAGAATGTTTTATTTTTTTAAAATATTGTAGTATAATAAATATAAAATAAATACTTAGAATTGGAAGAAATTTGAAGATGTTAGGGCAAAGAAAATGGAAGCTCTAACTCGACTTGAGGAGCTAAATGAGAAAATTCATCTTGAGGGACTCATATAAAATAGATTTAGGACAAAAATTAATCTTTCAACCTAGGTAATGGAATGGGATAGAAGATAAGAACAGATGTGGAAGCAAAAATCAAGGATTAAATGGCTACAAGAAGGAGACCAGAACACAAGCTTCTTCCATAAGTATCTCCTAGCCTGAAGAACAAATATCTTTATCCCTTCATTGAAAAATGAATTAGGAGATATAGTCCAAAATTGGGAATGAATGTCTTCATTAGCTATGAACCATTTTTTAAAACCTATTTATAACCAAAACGCTTGACCTAAAGGCCCAACAAGAAATTGTATATGAGATACCTATTCTTATTTCTACTAAGGAGAATTAGGCCTTGACTGAAAAAGTAACTATGAGGTAATTGCAAAAGGTAGTCTTCAAAATTCAAAAGGGGAAGACCCTAGGTCCCAATGGATTTCCTATCAAATTTTATCAAGAATTTTGGGATATTTTACAAGATGACATTCTAAAGGTGGTAGTAGAAGCAAAAAGGTAAAACAAATCCTCAAATAAATCAACAAGACATATATAACGCTAATTCCAAAATCTAAAGAAGTATATAACACTATTGGATATAAAACTATGTGGAATACAATTTTATAACAACATAGATTGAAAAAATGATGAGAAATATTTTCTTTTAAACTATTCAATGTTCTAAAAAATTTAGTATTAAAATGTGTCAAATTTTTTATCCATATACAAAAGAATAAACTTTGGCAACATAACGGTAAATAGCATTAAATGATGGATACTTAGTGGTTTAGCTTAAGACATAAAAAATATATACATTAATTTTTATATAGTTAAGGATAAGGAAGGAATTAATACTAAGATATAACTTATAATTTTATTTTATTAATTTATTTATTTTTGTTTTTAAAGAGGTTGAAAAGAGGGGTACACTAGGGTAACACTTCTCATGAATTGAACTTGGGTCTCTGTAAGGAGAGCCCAATGTCTTTCGTCATTACAATGGCCATGTCAAAACTATTTATTATATTTTTTAATATAACCTTTAATTTATTTTTTTTTAATTTTAATTATATAATTATTTAATTTTTAAAACATTAATAATATTATATAAATTTAATTAATTTTAATTCATGCTTAACTTATATATATATAATAAATTTCCTACTTTATATTAGATACTACAAAAGATAATAGTTTAACCATGTTGCTGAATTTTTAATTTAAATTTCATGTATGTAGTGTGATATATTTTACATATTTATTCTTAATTTTTTTTTTAAATTAGACTTCAACTATATTTTTATTCTTTTATAAATCAACTTTAAGCTTTGTTCATTATTTTTTAATTTTTTCTTTCACATAAAATTTGTTATACTATATCATGTTATAATGCACACTTTTATTATATTTTAAAAGAAAATCCTTTTCGTTTTAACTAAAATTAGATATATAGCACAAATTCCTACTAAAATTATTCTTTGCTTTGCTTGGAGATAAGCTTGCTTTAAAATTTTACAACGAATTCTACTCACCATATAGATTTTAAAATTTATAGACATTCAACACAACTTGATGAAATTTTATTATAAATAGTGACTATCTAGTTGAAAGTTTAGAATCTATAACTTTATTTCAATTTAGTGTCAAATTTTATTATGATTAATTTTTTATTTTTTTCATTTGCATAAAAATTGTTATACTATATCATATTATAATGCACACTTTTATTATATTTTAAAGGAAAAACCTTTGTGTTTTAACTAAAAATAAATATATAACACAAATTCCTACTAAAATTATTCTTTTCTTTGCTTGGATATAAGCTTGCTTTAAAATTTTACAATGAATTCTACTCACCACTATAGATTTTAATAGTCTTAAAAATTGAAGACAAGTTAAATGAAATTTTATTATAAATAGTGACTATCTAGTTAAAATTTTAGAATCCACAACTTTATTTCAATTTAGAGAAGAATTTTACTATGATTATACCATATTTTGGTAATTTAAATTTGTTTTGGATAAATATAATAGGTAAATAACATTTTCTATGTAGGGTAAAACTATTTACTTTTTACCTTTAAATAATTTTTAAGTCATGAAAAATAAAAATTACAAAAACTCAAATACCTTTTGCTCGTATGTAAGTTTGATGTGAAGTGTTTCAGGATTTTAATTCAGTTGCTTTTGGGTGTTTTGCTATTTTGGGTTCCTATTTTGTTTGGTCTTGGTAAACCATCCCACTGCGTGGACTGTTGCACATTGATTTGTTTTAGTTTTATAGGTTTTTTTATATTTCATGTCTCAAATTTGATGTTGTTAGGAGATCTATAGTGGTTTTTTTTTATGTATCCATAAATACCTTGGGGTTCTCCTCTTGATTCACTTACTATTCTGTTTCTATTGTGTCTAGCATTGTAAAATGTGAGGTTCAAAATCTCATGTTTTCCTATCTAATAAAAAACAACCACTTTAAATCATTATAATATTTTAGTTCTTGTGGGACACTTTAGTGGTTTGATTTTACCCTCTTCAAACAAACCCAAGTTCAAACTAGGGTAGGATGTGTGTGAATGTGTATACATAAAAAAAATATTATAACCTTTTAATAGAGCATCTCCCAAGATAATTTCATCTAAATGTCCACATTTGTCACTAAGCTCAAGGATATTAAAAGCAAAGATGGCTCTTTGACCACTGCATAAGTTTGATGTGAAGTGTTTCAAGATTTTACTCCAACTGCTTTTGGTTGTTTTGTTTTTTGGGTTCCTATTTTGTTTTGGTCTTGGTAGACCATTTCACTGTGTGGATTGTCTTACATTGATTTCTTTTAGTTTTATAGATTATCTTATTTTTGATGTCTCAGTTTTGATATTACTAGGAGATCTGTAATGATTGTTTTGTTGTATCCACAAATCTTTTGAGGTTATTCTCCTCTTGATGGGCTTACTCTTCTTGTTTCTATTATGTCTCTTACTATAAAAACAATTAGATTCAAAATCTTATATTTTAGTATCTAATAAAAAAAGACTTTAAATCATTATAATTTTTAATCCTAATGGAACAACCTAGTGATTTGATTTAACCCTCACCCTACAAACCCAAGTTTAAACTAAAGTAGGATGTACGAATGGGCATTAAAAAAAAAAATTATAATCTTTTAATAGAGCATCTCCCAAGATAATTTTATCAAATGCCCACCTTAAAAATAAATAAATGATAAATTAAAGGGCACGTTCAATTTCATCTCACTTTGACCATGTAAACGCACTACATATGAATTCATATCCTCGAATAAATTAGAAAAAAAAAAACAAAAACAACAAAACAACAGCAGCAAACCATACTGCTTGCTCACATGCTTTCATAATAAGATATAAACAAGCATCAGAAAATTTCGCTCTAGATATCTCCATCTTCGCGATTTCCCCCGCCGTGTACATAATAAGTGCCGTATCTTATTTTCTAATTTCTCAGTTATCTGTGTTGTGCCAATGATGTGGAAAGAGAAGTTTTGAATACTTACATGATTCGGACAGAGATGAAGCCACGTTGGCATATAGTTGATCAACAACTCTTCCTGGATTACTCTGCAACTCTTGATGCTGCGCAAGAAGCATCAGCTGATGTGGCCCATGAATATAATTATTGTACATGTGTAATCTGTTATCTTTGTCAATCGACGACTCTAAAATTGGACTCCTGACTGCACTTGACTGGCTTTGGATAGAGAAAGCAGCCAACAGCTGCTGTTGCTGCCATCTAGTAAAACCAGAATATCGTTCAATTAAATCACGAGGATGGAAACTATGAATCTGTGGGGAATAGATCCCTGGACTCTGCACGAGCTGCACATACTCATAAAACTTGGGTGATTGAGAAGAATTATCAGCCAACCCATCAATTCCAGGTTGAGACGAGCCAGAGAAAGCGGCGCCGTATTCCGTTGCAGTACTACCTTCCCACGGCGCCGACATTTGTTGTTTCAGTGGGGACGGAGACAATGATGATGTTGAGGTTGCGTCTGTCACGTGGATATTACCAGTGCCAGCTCTGATGGCCTTTTCGGGCTTTGAGATAACACCAATAAGATTATTAGTATTATTGTTATTGTGGGAAGGGCTGATAAAGGCTTTCTCCGGGAAATTCAATTTGGCCCTTGTGCCTCTAAATCTCAAGGCAGCATCGTCGTATGCTTTGGCTGCATCCTCTGCTGTTTTGAAGGTGCCAAGCCATACCCGAGCTGCCTTGATGGGATCTCGAATCTCAGCTGCCCATTTACCCCACGGTCTTTGCCTTACCCCTCTATAACCCCTCTTTCTCTGTGCCTGAGATTTGGAATTTCTGTTCGCAAGCTGAGCGATATGATCGTCTGTCACATTCGATTTCTGATGATGGTCTCTGTCGTCTATCTGCTGGTTCATGTTTGCTTCTATATTCTCTGAGTCAAAAAAAAAAAAAAAACATGAAATTACTTGTTTAATTGTAATATTTTATAATTTTACTCCAACTGTAACTTAATTAATATATATATATATATATATATATATATATATATATATATATATATATTTCTTTACACGACTAGCAAAATACATGGACATGAGGAATTTATTATACACATATTTCGTCGTGTATCAATTATCTCGTTCTGATATCTTCTACGGGGAAGACTAATACCTGCATTGTTTTAATGCTATATTGTTTTCTAATAGACCTTATAAGGTTGATTTCCATATGCTCTCTAAGAAAACAAAATTTATTACTGCTAAAATATATTAAAATAATAAATAATATTCTTGTAAAAATAGAGCGAAGGTGTATAACACTTAGGACTGCAAGGCTTATGCCGATCGAACCAGTCGCCATTTTTATAAAGTTTTTGTAGTCTTGTGATGGATTTGATAAGCAAAACAGGAAATAAATGTTTTACGAATTCTTCGACAACATTTCTTTGGAAAGGAATTGTAGCAGCAATCTTGTCTCAGAATATTGTTCTTTACTGAAATCAAAGCCCTTACAGCCATAAGGTTCAACGTATTTAATTAAATATTGTTATGTTTATATCGATGATTTTGTTATTTATTTTAAAGTTGAAGTTATAAGACATGTAGGATACCTTTACTTATTGCAACCAAAAAAATGGGAAGAGGGCATCCCTTGTTCGGTGCTCAATTTGATGATTGCATTATATTTTTAGAAAAATGTATGTATTTGGCAGCAAATAGGTCAGTATGTTATGTAGATTTCAGCTTTCACCTTCTGCCCTTAATCATTTCGTGTTTTTTTTCTAGATTTATGCTTTTGCAGATTACATTATCCATAATATAATTCGTCTGTTGGGCTACAATGGTATTAAAGAACTTTCGTAGCACGTACAGCTATAGCTGCTCTTAAAAAATGTACAGAACAATGTGTTAAAAATAATGATGAATGAAAAATAAAAATGTGTTGTGTTTTTCTAAAGTTATTTATAAATAATTATATAAATTGTTTTAAGAAACATTAGTTTTAAGAATTTTTAAAAATTAATAATAATTATACTAAAAATCATACCATCAACGCTTTTCTAAAATAGAGCACGCAGTAAAATATTAGAAACATGTCAGATAAAGCAAAATAAAAACAATGGTGATCTTATTTATATTCTACAGCTATTCATTTGTCTAACCCCGAGCACATTTTCTCTCAATGGCATTTAATATGCAAGAAAGAATTCATACAGCAGTTTTACTCGTTATAATGGATCGGAATCCTCTAATAGAATATATAGTATCTTTTGATTACATCGGATAGCCGAATTGCTAGAAATCATAAAAACAATGGGTTTTTTTTTTTTTTTAAAGAAATAAAAAAGAGTAAGTCAATCGGATTTTTTCTCAGGAAATTATTCTCTCCATTCATTCATTCACTTCTTTTGTTGTAAGGGCAATGGGAACTCTGGAAGAAAGATCAAAAGAACAGGGATTATAAGACAGTATATTTACCTTGAGAAGATTTATCTGATATAATGCGCTCAGTAATTTCTGTCTTGAAACAGATTGGTCTTGTGCCTGCCGTCATCTGCCGGCCACCTCTATGCCTCTTGTCTCTCGCTTGTAATTCAGCCCCCTTACAATCCACGGGATTCATAACACCTCCACCCACTTCACCACAACCAACAGAAATCACTCCCAAATTTTCTGGTATGGAGAGGACGAGGGTATCTTTATTTTCCATTCCTCTATCAAACCTAGATTAGAATCAATGTCCTCCTAGCTTCCTCACTTCGTAGTCCAAGCCTCCCTTTTCTGATCTAAAATATAGGGCTTTGGTCACCTCAAATGACTGCCAAAAACGTGAAAGAGAAGCAAGCAAGCCGCAGACAATATTATCTACTTTACTTTGACATTTCAATCACTACTCTGTTTTTCTTTTTTTTCTTCTTCTTTTACGAGCACATTTTTGAAGACTCTTGATTTTACATTTAAAGCAAATGAGACGTGCCCTCTCGTCCTGAACCCCAGGCTGGGACAGTCTAGATTAAATGTTTTTACACGCCTATGATGACTTCAAAGACTTTAACCCACATCCAAAGTCTTTGAAATTTTGGTCAAAGAATCGCAAAAATTACCTCACTTCTGTAACCTATTTCAAGGAAAAAGCAAACTCTATACTTACTTTTCCTATTACTTACCGGATCTGAATCTATAAATCTTTATTTCTCGGACCTCTTTGTTCCAATTCCGAATTATCATTGTCATTATTACCAAATTTGCTTCTCTCTTCCTGGTGCTACGTTTTCAACGCAATTCCTAACTTTTTGGGGAAGAGCAAAGTCCCACCAATTAGGTGTAACGTTGACAAAAATACTGCCTAAAGGTGGAAGCCGTCACATCTTCCTCTGTCATTTTGTTGTAGTGCGTTGCACCCTTTTATTCGAAAAGTAGCATGCGCAGGATTGTGATGCCAACGTTCAAAGTCGTGGTCAATGGTTTGCCTTGTCAACCGCTGGCGGATCAAATGGTATCTGCAAAGCGATTATCGTTTTATTTGAAGTTATTATCCTTAGTTACTCTGGCATGAGTTTTAAATATTCTCATCCATTGATTACATACTAGTACATTGAATGACGTAAAGCTGAAATGAGGATAAATAGTCATTCTCCTCTAAATGGACCACCAATATGTTCTTCTAGGTCCAACACTCAAAATCATTAAAACTATGGGTCTTATGGTTGTTGCACCATTTTCCAAACACCTTTTGCTTCCCTTGTTTACAAACTGAAATGACTTGGGCTTCTATGCAATACGATGCCCCTTGGGTATGGGCTTCTATGCAATACGATGCCCCTTGGGCATGAACATTATACATGATCGATAAATATTTTTACGTGAGGTTTCTATGTAGATAGAAATCAAGCCTTTCTATTTAACTCTTTATTTGTGGTGTATCTTTGACATGAAGTGGTATGCTTATGCCAAAACGTTGAGTAGTAAAAATACATCTCCAATTGATGATGATGGTAGAGTGGGCAATTGCTATATTTTTGCACCTAAGCAATGCAAAGTCGATTAAGAAGATTATTGATCTCATTTGTATACTATTCAATAATTTGGTCTCCATATTATTATAGCTATTGAAATCGCATGTACTGATATCATTGCTATATTTTTGCACCTAATGTCTATTGTCTTTTGCGATGCAAAGTCGATTAAGAAGATTATTGATCTCATTAGTATACTAATAAATAATTTGGGCTCCACATTATTATAGCTATTGAAATCACATGTACTAATATTTATAGTTGCATAATTAGTAGAAATGGCCACAATCCAACACCTGGAAGATAAAAGATTGTCTAAATCTTATAGCCTACTACTAGTGGCTTCCACCAATAGACAACCAATTTTCACATCTTCAAATAAATGAAGGTGATTTTGTCAATATTAAAGAATCAACTAGAGGTGTAGTATGCATCTAGTTGTTGAAACTAGGGATCCAACTCACTAGCACTCATCTATCCTAAGAAAGTTGAAATGTAGTATGTCTCTCTTTGGTAGTTCATAAGCTACCATTATTACCACTTTATCCTACATTGATGTCCCAAGATGGTTCGCATAAAGGAAATTTTATGAAACTAGCCAGTGGTACTTACAAGTTATAGTCAAAATAATATTTTAGAAGCTAGGGAATAAAAAGAGAATATAATAAAATACAAAAATATAATGATATTATATTATTTAGGATATGTCTTAACATAACCTTGATAGAATGAGTGTTGCAAGGTGCAAGGCACTTTATTATGTAGATATGTAGTAATAACAAATAGAATAAAATAAAGAGAAGACAAAAATGAGAAGCCTTACCTCTTGGTTTTTCTAGATTAATTAGAGAGATTGTGTTAAGCTATATTTGTAGAATGTAAAAAATTACATAGGAAGTTAAAATTGATACATTAGCATGTAGCAAGGCTTACTAGCATAAATAAATAAATAGGAACCTTTTGGATATTGCAAAAGTCATCTGGTGTTATCATGTGATATTCATATTCTTTATTTTCCATACTTGTATGATCTCCAATGGTGTATTATATTTATAGATGGAACCAAGTGAATATGTGCTAAAAGGATGGATGTCAATGCTTTCGTATTAAAGTAACAAGGGTCCATAATGGGGTTTGGTGCCAAATTATGGTGAAGAGTCTTAATGGGCACCAAGATTGATGGACCTAGTGCTAAGTTTAGAAGTGGTTCTTACACTATTTGTATTGATAACAATATTGAATGATGATATTATGCTATTAGATAGTGTTGGTGCTGACAAAAAAAAATTAATGATACTACCCATAATAGCTAGTTTTTGATTCAATATTGAATATGACACTAATTCTTGTAGTTGGTGCTAATACCAAAACGAAGGGATGATTGAACTAATAATTGTATTTGGTCTAAATGGCAACACTAGGACTGGCACTAACATTGATGGATGGTCCTTATGTCAATGTTGAAGGATGGTGATATGTGTCTCTTTATATGTATGTGTGGAGCTACCCTTAGAATCTAATCCAATATTGATGAAACTAGCACTAGATATATACCATGTGAATGAGTGGAAAATTACCTTAAAGTTCATATAAAATTTACCAATATTATTCTCAAATAATACATAGAATATTGAAACTAGTAATAGATTACCATTGAATTAGGGGTGGATGTGACTATCAACAATATTTTAGTTATAATAACAACACTTTATCATTTTACCTTCTGCTAAAATATTTATCTCAAGTTAAAATAATTCAAGTAGTCATTTGACTATTAAAGTGTATAACAACTAAGATATATATTTTTTATTTTTATTTTTTCAAATGAACTGTTCAATCAATACCAGCAAAAACATCCATTTCTCTAAATTTAGAGGCACCAAACAGTTTGTTGAAGTGGTTAAAGTATGTTTGCATGAATATTTCCAAATACACAATAAAATAAGGGAAATATTTCCCAAGTGAACTCCAACACATATCAAGTTCTTGATATCCACATAATATGGTTGCTTCAAGCACTACTACACTATAAGATAAATCTAAGTTTTCATTACTAAAATTATACTTATGTGAAGTTGTGGACATCATCTTAGTATGGTTGCTCAAATACTTTGAAGTTTTTTGACCCAACACTTTTTCCCTAGAGCACTAAAATAGATAAAACAAAAAGTATTCAAAATTCCATGAAAATTTTAGGGTAAATTCTACTCAATAAGGGTACTAAAATAAATTATTTCATGGAAAAATACCAACTATAGAAAAATTATGAGGACTGCAATGCGTTCTGAAATCTGGGCAAAAAAGATAAAATCTTTTTTCAGAGGTGAAAAAGAAATGCTTAACACATGTGAAATGGGGTATGTGATATATGGATGGAAATATCTTGGTAAGATATTTCCAATGGTGTATCACATTCCACAACCAAAGAAACATAGAAAGAAATACTAAGCTCCAAAGTAGGTTGTTAAGACTTTTTTGTAAAATCTGGACTGCACCATATAAGAAAATGCAACAGGCTAGAAAAATATATTTTTCACCTTCAATTCATGTTTTCACACACTTCAAACTTGTACAATGCAATATTAATGATATTAATCTATCTTGAAACTCAAACCTAAAAAATATATGGTAGTTACAAACAAGGTAACAGTTCAATGTTGGTACAACTACAATATTCCTATGCCTACACTTGTACAAAACTGTTACGAAGTGGTTACATATTCTCTTATGCCTTATAATCTAAAATTGCACACATGTCAACATAATTTTCCAACATTCTCCCCCTTGATGATGAAATGTATCACAAGACTATTTCTTAGTTTAGTGAAAACATCAGCCAACTGATCATGGGTGTTGCAATACCTCAACTCAACTGATTTATTTTCCACCATATCATGAATGAAATGGTATTTTATGTCAAAATACTTAGATATTATATGGTGTACAGGATTCTTTGCCAACTATATGGCACTCAAATTTTCACAAAAATTTGTAGTAGGACCACTTGGTTTCTCACCTATCTCCTCCAACACTTTCCTCAGCCATAAGGCCTGATCATTGATTTAAGTGAGAACAATGTATTAAACCTCTTTTGAAGAGAGTGCTACTGATCCTTACTTCCTGGGGATCTACTGTAATCCCATGTGGAGATTATATGTCCCAAGTAGTGTACTTATGGCACATAGAAGTCACATTTGGAGAGTTTCCATAGAGTTGATTTTTCTTCAATAGCTCTAGAATGATCCTTAAGTGTCTATCATGTTCTTTTTTATTGTGGGAATAGATTATAATTTCATCCAAAAATACCAACACAAATCGGTCCAACTGATTTCTAAACACTTTGTTCATAAAATTCATGAACATAGTCAGTGCATTGGTCAACCCGAATGGTAGGACAATGAACTCATAGTGTCCATACTGGGTTTTAAAAGCAATTTTGTGAGTATCGTCATCTTAGATCCTCAAATGATGATATCCTAATTTCAAGCCAATTTTGAAGAAGATGGTGGCATCCTTAAGTTTATCAAATAGATCTTCTATCCTTGGCAAAGGATATCTATTTTTGATGGTGGATTTGTTCAATATCGTGTAGTCTATACAAAGCCTTAATGAACCATATTTCTTATTCACAAATAGTACCTATGCACCCCATGGAGATACACTTGGTTTGATTAACCCCTTGTCAAGCAATTCTTAAAGCTGCACCTTCAATTGTTGTATCTCTATATGGTTCATTCTGTAAGGATCCCTATGGATGGGTTCTACGTCCAGGACTAGATCAATGGTGAAATAAAATTCTCACTTGGGGGGTATCCCAGGGATTTATAAGGTAAATACTTCTCTATATTCTTGTAAAATTGGGAAACTTTGAAATGCTTCCTTCCTATCGATATCTTCAATTTCTTTCAATTTGACTGCATAGACCATACCTCATTTTATTATGGTCTTATTTAGTTGCATTGCAGATAATAGCACGGGCTTAAAGAAACCTTATTCACTAACCATTTTCACTCTTTCTTCCTTATCATTAGTTAACTTTATCCATTGATCTTATAAATTGATCAAAGCCTTATGATATTTTAGCCAATCCATGTCTGAGATGATGTCGAAGGTATTTAGCGATGCTACATATAGCTACCAAATGGTAGAGCTAGTGGATAGGGAAATTTTAGCTGTGGATAAACATTGATCCATGGAGTAGGTCTAACTTGATCCATACTCCAATTTCCACCCTTGTGCCAATGATCTAGGTTTCTTCGACATGTCCCTTGTTATGCTACTAGAAATAAAACTATCTGTAGCTCCACTCTTTCAAAATATTAATATTTTTGCCATACATTTTACTATTTATAAGTAAAGGAGTTGCCTATCCTTCCATATTCTAGTTCTTTATTGCTGTATAGATCTTATGGCCCTTATCATTAGCATTCTTACTAGATTCTGCATGAAGAGGATAGTTTTTTGTATAATTTGGACCACCACAATCATAGCATCCTAGTTTATGATTCAGAATTATTCCTTGATCTGGCTTATCCTTCTCATTTGTAGGAGGTGGTCCTTCTTGTCTCATAGGTTGTGTTTTTTCAATATTATTATTTCTTTTGTCCTTCTACCAGAACCTCTTCTTAAAGTACCCTAGTTTCCCATTGGTCTTCTTTGCAAACTTAGGATTGTCGGTAGTAAATCCACCTCATAGAAGAAGTGACAAAGGATTTACCCATTTGACAATTTTGACAAGTTTTGTAAACCATACAGGTAGGATTAAACCGTACAACCTAAATGGTAAACCATAGAAATTAAATTCAAACCATACAATATGCAATTAAATGAAATGAAATGCACATGAAATATAAATTAAGTTGTAATTGCACATGAGTTTAATAAATAAGATGTTTAGACTTAGTAAACATTATAATTATGTATTTCATTATGCATGGGAATTTGTGAATAATGAATTGCCTTAAAAACCACTTTGGAATGACCTGGGCAATGTTATATAAGGTCCCATTTTTAATTTTTATAGTTTGGTTACATTCTGGTTAGTCTGGGAATGCTAGGAGTTTTGGCTATGTTCTGATGTGAAGTGTTGTTACATATCTATGATTGTTGGAGGAAATTGTTGAGAAGTATTGAATAATAATAACATTTCATATCTTCTCTCATGTATTGTATGATCCTATAATGGTAGAATAGCATTTTATACTTTATCTCTATTACATGTACTTCTTTTTGGTTGTTATAGATACTTAATGCACTGCTATGGAGGAATTGGATTAAACCAACGCTGGTGTGGACCTGATGAATAATCTATGATGATTATGATATCAAGAAATATTTAATTAAGGATTTTGTATGATTTTGGATGTACCATTGGATATAGAACTCTCTCAAAGCCCTAATAAAGTAACTTGCATGTTGGTAGAATTATGATTGATTAACATATTAAATCATTACAAAACTTATCTGAGAGAGATTGTTACAGGATAACATCCAATTTGTAAATTTTTTGTACTTTTTTTTCATACAAATTATACACCAGAGCCCTTATAAATTGTATAGAAGGTACTTACCTGATTTGGTAGTTTATGCAAAAAGGAAAACTTACCCAATTTGGTAGCATTGGGAAATCGAACAATTTAGTTATAAAACTATGTGCTACGGTTTGAAAAACCAAATCTAAAGTATTGGTTGAGTAGGAAATCATACAATATTTTTCACTGTACAATTTGGGATCGTACAGTGGTACGATTTGGATTTTGTACAAGTTGTTTGGTTGTCACACATTGCTAGTTGTAAATACTAAACGATTGTACGAATTGGTCCATCAATTGGTAATAGCAATTTGATAATTATAAGCCTTGTAAAATACACCCCCATTGGTAATATTACACCCCTATGATACATTTGGCATCATTGCCTTATCAAACTTGGCATTTTTGTTAAAATGGGTCAAATTGACAAGTAAGAAGATCACAAAATTGGAGGTGAATGACATACACCAGTGTGGAAAGGTGTAGGAGATGAGAAGTATAATAGAAAATTCTAGTAATAAGGATCACAAGAATTTCTTTAAGAGATAATACAAGTAACTAAAACCATAGTACATAGAAACCAAAAATAGAGCAATTTTAGGCATCTAAAGAAGGAGATTTTGAAACACTACTGATAGAGATAGAAGATGAGGTACCAAAACCACCTAGCATAAAGAAGCAAGTTGGTATAGAAGCAATGCATGAGGAAGGAGATTGGATGGTGACACCTAAGAAATTGAAGGAAGGATTACAAGGGAGTGTAGAGGATGGGAGTCAGGCACCAGTGCAACAAGGCATGATGTCTTATGAGGAAGGACCAAGACCATCTACCTCACATCAGTGAAGGAAGTCACTGAGTGAAGATGCACATATTTTTCGTCAAATATTGGTGGGATAGAATAAGATACCTTAGATAGAAACTTTTGACATTGTTTGTAGTAAAACATCCCCAAGGAGAAATCAGACAGATTCCAAGGGATACCTCAAGTGACGAGGATTATTCTTTCAAGATGGCTAACAGGGTAGCAAAATATAGATGTCCACATTTTATAAATGAGGGTAAGGAAGACCCCACAAGATATTTGGAACTTGTATAACCATTTGGAGAGCAAATGGTGTAGACCATCCAGATGATTGCGTAACATTATTTCCTATTACCTTGACATGATTGGTTATGGATTGGTATCTAAAGAGGTAAAATACAATAGATTTTTGGACTTGGAATCAAGTGAAGGAGAAATTCATTGAGGAATTTCACCCTTTGAAGGATGATGGAGACATTGTTACAAAAATTTGTATGACAAAGCAAAAATCTGATGAAGGTGTAAAATAATACAATCAAAGACTAAAGTAGTTAGTAGATAATATGCAGATGCCTTTGGTAGATGTATTGGTGAAGTGGTGGTTTGTAGATGGGTTGCTACAAAAATATAAGAAAAATATGAAGGTAATACTATAAAAAATATATGAGGAAGCTATAAATCATGCAAATAATTTTGAAAGTGAATCGAAACATATGTATACAGGAATTTTATCTCATTCCAAGTCCAATAATTTAGATAGTGGAGAATATGACACTATACAGAGGATAGTAGCATCATTTCATCAGGATTTTGACAAGATCATGAAAGAAGAAAGAAGTAAACCTAAAAGGAATGACATTTGGTGCACAAAATGCAAAACTAAGGGTCATACAAATGCAAAGTGTCCATAGAATGATTATTGTCATATTTGTAACGTGATGGACTATGAGGTCATGCTATGTTCGTATAATGCAAGAGTACATCCATAGGTCCTAAAAATCCATGAGCAGGAAGAGAAACTAAAGACCATAAGAAGTGGGCAACAAGAAACAAGTGGTTTTTATAGAAATAGCAAGCGAGGTGGAAGGCTGAACTAGGGTAATCGACAAGGAGAATAGATCTATTTGTAGTATGATTCAGAAGGGAGGCCGATCATACAATATTATAATTACCAAGAATGGGGGCATTTCACAAAAAAATATCCTTCACCTTAGAGACAAGAAATGCAACAAGCAAACACCACACATATGTGTAGGTGGTTTGGTTCACGTAACCACAAGGAAGCAAATTATCCCAAGAAAGCAAGTTCAAGTAACCAGCAGAATGTAAATTATTTATATATCAAGGTTCCTCAAGTTAAGGAGGAAACCTAGGAATTTTTAGCCATGACAAGAAATTAGGCTAAAAAGGATAAGTATCTAGAGCCAGCAAATGAAAAGTAATGTTGACAAGTAGCAAAGAAAATACTATAGGATGAAGCACAAAAAGCTAAACAAGTGAAGTTAGCAGAAGAAAAGGAACTTAAAAAGTCATCAAAAGAGAAGGAAATTGTGCAAATTCTGGCAGCACAGGTTTTAGATACCATAGTAGAGATAAAAGTGGCTAACCTATTGGAATCTATCCCATCATGACAAAAGGTGATGGTGGAATAGATACAACCACATAAGGTCATGAAAGTGCAGAGTCAACCAATTAAGGAAAAGAAACAGAAAGACTAATTCATGGATCCAACTATATTGATGATTGATGTGGAAAAGAAACCTTCATTAGTTTATATGGAGATCCTAGGGCATAAATTGACACAAGTTATTATGGATAGAGGATCCAGCATCAATGTGCTACCTAAAAGGACCTAGCTAGAACTGGGCACTCCATCTCTATGGGCACCAAGATTTTGATTATATGGTGTTGACCAGTATGGTATCGAGACAAAAGGAGTCTTGATAGCACAATAAGTGGTGATAGCTGACCAAGAGTTTGTCTTAGATTTCGTTGTGATTGCTATGGAGAAGCTTGAACATGACTCTCTCTTGGGGAGAGGATGGCTACAAGTAGCCAAATTTAATTACAACCGAGGAAATAATTAGATCACTTTCAATAAGGGACAACACAAATATATGACTAATCTAACTAATCAAAAGGTCAATGAGGATTTATCTACGATCGATGAATTAGAAAATTCCTTACGAGATAAAAGATATGAACCATATGGAGAAGTAATGCTATACTTGGATGAATGTAGTGAAGATGAAGCTAGATCTAATAGTGGACTTATTCATTAGGAAATGGAGGAGTAAAAAATTGTTTAGCCCAACTACCTCTGTATTGACTCAGAGGAGATCAAGTAAAAATAAGATAAAATCAAAGTCAGCTAGGAACATAAGAAGGAGACAGAAGAGAAATGGATATTTCCAAAGAGTTTTACATAGTATACAGTAGGATATACAAAAATTAATGCAAAACCAGCACACCCAAAGAATGTGGAGAAAGCAACAAGTGAGCTAGAGAATATCAAATATGAAGGACCTTATATAGTGGAAATAAATCTAGGGACATAGGATGAACCTAGGATGATTCATTGTGGTGATGATTGGACACTGTACTGAAAGTGGTAGCTTTTAAGATATTCTTGGAATGTAAGGATGTCTTTGCATGGACATACAAGGACTTAAAGGGAGTAACACCTGAGTTATGTGTCTACAAGATTACACTAATACCTAGAGCACAACCTGTAAGGAGGAGACCGTATAGAATGAACCCAAAATATGTTGCATTAGTGAACACACAGATAGAGAATATGTTGGAGGTAAGAATCATATTCAGGGTTATGGTTAGTGAGTGGGTATCACCTATAGTGGTCACCTTGAATAATGAATTGGAAAAAATCAAAATATGTGTAGACTTTAGGAGTCTAAACACAGTAACTATCAAGGACCCCTTCCCTATTCCCTTCACATATCCTAGAGGAAGTCATAGAGCACAAGATCTATTCATTTTTGGATGGATTTTTGGGTTATAATAAATTTAGTATAGCTTATGAGGATAAGATGAAGACCATATATATTGTGGAGAATGTCATCTATGCATACAATTGAATGCCATTCAGGATTTGTAATACCCGAGCTACATTTCAATGCATCATACTATATATATTTGATAAGTTGGAAATAGGGAAATTCAAATCATTTTTGGATGATTGGTCCATTTATGGGAATATCAAGGAGCATCTTCCTACCCTCGATGAATGCATGAGTAGGTGAAAAATACATAGATATCATTAAACCTTGTAAAGTGTTACCTGATGGTACTGTATGGAAAATTGTTAGGACACATAGTGTACAATTAAGGATTAAAAACATAACTTGATAAGATCCATGTGATATTGCACATGGAAGAACCATATAATATGATTTCACTTAAAATCTTCCTTGGGTCGATGGGCTATTATCAAAATTTTATCAATAATTATGCACATGTATCCTATCCATTAGATTCGTTGAAGAAGATGAATGTTCCCTTCGGATGGACAAAAGAGCACCAAGGAACCTTTGAGGATTTGAAGGCTAATCTTGTGAGTAGCCTGATTTTGGTGTTCCCAAACTAATATAAGGAATTCCATGTCCATATTGATGCCTTGAATTTTGTAATCGGATGTTCTTTTTCACAAGAAGGATAGTTCAAGATAGATTAGCCTATTTTCTTTGCTAGTTTTCTATTATTAGGGGTAAATAGAAATTATAGTACAACAAAAAGAGAAGCCTTAGGAATGGTATATGTAATCCCTTTGCTTTTTATGTAGATAACTAAGATCTATTGTACTTGATAAACAAATTTATGATACAAGGATGGGTCAGCAGGTGGCTCATCACCCTATAGGATTTTGTATTTCGAGTATTAGTGAGACCTTATAAGAATCATGTAATTGCAGACCAACTATCTTAGATACAATTAAGAGAGCCTACAAGAACAAAGGTTCTAAATGAATACCCTGATGTGCAGTTATTTGCCATCAATGTTTTCTGGCAGTTGTTGGCGTCCCTTCCACGAGTTACCATAGGAAAAGATGACAACCGAGAAAAATAAAGTGATTATGAAGTCGGCACCTTCAGTGATATTCACACAATGACACTGAGAGGGGGGGTGAATCAGTGTAGCTATTAAAATTCAAATCTATAGCATTTAAAACTGAAACAAAGAGAACTTGAAAACCAAAAAAGCAAATTGAACAAGAGAGCACACCACAACACACAATATAACGAGGTTCACCAATTTGGCTACTCCTCAAAAATGACTGCTTGGACTCCAATCCAAATCCAGTCTGTGCAAAATACCAATTTTACAAACACTTTACCAGCATCCACTGGAAGGAGCACCAACCCCTTAATTTTTTGCTGCACATGAGATAGGAGCACCAACCCCTAGTACCAAGCACCAACTTGGACTGCAATTCTGAGCAATTATAATGACATAAAAATGCCTTCACTTTTTACATGACCCTGACTGGTCTGCAATTAAACAAACTCTGCACACTCTCACGGCTCTGCTTATTTCTCTCTTGGCCCTCTTCTAACCCTATTTTCATAGTAATTTCACTCTTACAACAACAACCTGATTCTCTACACGACTGTCCTTTTATAACCCCTTTTCCTCATCGAGACTCCTCGTCTTCTATGACTTTTCTAATCCTGCATGTAGTCAAATAACATACTCTGACTGTTCGAATTCCTTTCTCTGCGTGCATGCAATTTTTATTCTACTTGTGCGACTGTTCGAATGCATTTTTGATTCTCCATATGCGGCTGTTCAAATTTTGCATATACGGCTGTTCGAATGCTTTTACGATTCTGCATATATGGCTATTTGAATGCATTTTTGATTCTCCATATGCGGTTGTTCGAATTCTGCATATACGGCTGTTCGAATGCTTTTACAATTCTGCATATACATTTGTTCGAATGCATTTTTGATTCTCCATATGCGACTGTTCGAATTCTGAATATACGGCTATTCGAATGCTTTTATGATTCTGCATATACTGCTATTCGAATGCATTTTTGATTTTGCATGTATTCTAACTGTTACTGCACTTGTAACCGTCGCATTGTCTTCAGTTGACTTTTCTAATTTTGGCTCCCTGCTTTTTCTCTATAACTGTAGTTCTATTCCAGTTAGCTGTCAATTAGCGTGTTGTTGCCACCTGTCTCTTTGCACTCTTCTTCGCCTTCTACCAGTGAAAACATGACCTGTCACGATATCGTGACACTTTTTGCCTCCTTGTTCCTTTCTTCGCTTGCAACCGTGAAAACCAGACATGTCATGAAATCATGACGTTCTTCGCTTTCGTACAACTCTCCTTCGCATGCAACTACGAAATCCTTACATGTCATGAAATCATGACATTCTTTGCTTCCGTACAACTCTCCTTCGCATGCAGCCGCGAAAATGGAACATGTCGCGAAATCGTGACACTTTTCGCTTCCCTGCACTCTGCTTCGCTTGCAACCGTGAAAATGGAACATGTCGCGAAATCGTGACACTTTTCGCTGCCGTACACTTTTCTCCGCAAGCCTCAGCGAAATCGGAACATGTCATGAAATCGTGACACTTTTCTGCCTTAGCGCTGTTCTTTGCTTTTCGCCCGCGAAAATGCAACATGTCACGAAATCGTGACATCTTTCGCATCCGTACATTACTCGCTTCATGCACTAGCGAAATCAAGACATGTAGCAAAATCGCTACAGCTTTTCGACTTGGCACTTTTTCTTTGTTGCAGCCTCCGAAAATCCTACATGTAGCGAAATCGCTACAACTTTGTGCCTTGTGCTTCCAACTTTGCTTCGACCCGCGAAACTTTGACTTGTAGCGAAATCGCTACACCTTTGTGCCTTGCACTTTCGACTTGTAGCGAAATCGCTACACCTTTGTGTTCTGCACTTTTGACTTGTAGCGAAATCGCTACACCTTTGTGTTCTGCACTTTTGACTTGTAGCGAAATCGCTACACCTTTGTGTCTTGCAGTTTCGACTTGTAGCGAAATCGCTACACCTTTGTGTTCTGCACTTTCGACTTGTAGCGAAATCGCTACACCTTTGTGATCTGCACTTTTGACTTGTAGCGAAATCGCTACACCTTTGTGCTTTTAATCTTCCTCTCTGATTGGGCCCGTGAAACTCCAACATGTAGCTAAATCGCTACAACTTTTTGACTTAGCACTTCTTCTTTGCTTCAGCCAGCGAAACTTCAACATGTAGCAAAATCGCTACACTTTTGTTGCCGTACATTCTCTCTCCTATTTGGGTCATGAAAACCCGATGTGTCGCGATATCGCGACACTTTTCGCCCTTAGTGCTTTTCTTCCGAAACTGTCACAAAATCGTGACACTTTTCGTCCTTGGCGCTGCTTCTCCAAACTTGTCGCGAAATCGCGACAGTTTTTCAACTTTGCTTCTTTCCTTCCAGCATGTCGCGAAATCGCGACATTTTTGGCTGTGCCTTCTCTCTCCTCATTTTTGTCGTGAAATCATGACATTTTCGGCTGTGCCTTCTCTCTCCTCATTTTTGTCATGAAATCATGACATTTTTGGCTGTGCCTTCTCTCTCCTCATTTTTGTCGTGAAATCATGACATTTTTGGCTGCGCCTTCTCTCTCCTCATTTTTGTCGTGAAATCATGACATTTTTGGCATGCATTTTCTCTCTCCTCCGTTGTGTCACGAAATCGTGACATTTTTTCTTTCTGCCTTCGGACTTCTCAACCTGTCGCGATATCGCGACAGAAAACATGTCGCGATATCGCGACAGTTTTCTTACTTGTCTTTTTCTTTGATTTTCTGAATCTGGGTCACTTCTGTTTTCTTGGAATTTCACTGTACTTGATCTGACTGACCTCTGAATTCCTGTCCACTACTTCAACTGCATCACTTCCTGTCTGTGTTGACAACAATGACAATACTTTTGCTGCACCTTGCTCAACAATCTCCCCCTTTGGAATTGTTGGCAACACTCATGCACTCTCCTGTAATTCTTCTCCCCCTTTGACAATAATACCAAAGGGCTACTGCAGACTCCCCCTGAGTCTATGCACACCACTCTCAGACAAATATTGTTATAGTTAGCAAAAATCATAAATATAAGCAAAACTATAAACATAGGCATAAATGCACCCCTTGAGAATGTGATCCCAAATAATAGTCAGTTCTTGGGAATTGTGACCACTCCCAACTTATTTCGAAGGTACTCAAAAACTTCCTTGGGCAATGGTTTTGTGAATATATCAGCTACTTGCTCTGTAGTTGGAACAAAATCCAATTTGACCTCTCCTTCTGCAAATTTATCCTTCAAGAAATGATACCGGATCGCAATATGTTTGGTTCTAGAATGCATAACCGGATTCTTGGATATGTTGATAGCACTAGTGTTATCACATTTAATTGAAATTGGCTCTTTGAAGTGAATACCAAGATCTTTCAATGTTTGTCTCATCCATAATATTTGTGTACAGCATGTTGTTGCTGCAATGTATTCTACCTCTGCTGTGGATAGAGAGACTGATTCTTGTTTCTTGTTGTGCCATGCTACAAGCTTGTTTCCAAGATAAAATGCTCCTCCACTGGTACTCTTTCTGTCATCAATACATCCTTCCCAATCTGCATTAGAATATGCAATCAGTGTGAAGTATTTACCTTTTGGATACCACAACCCATAATCCATAGTACCCTTGAGATACCTAAAGATCCTCTTTACAGCTGTCACATGAGTTTCTTTGGGACTAGCCTGAAATCTTGCAACCATGCATACTGCCTGTAATATATCTAGTCTAGTGGCTGTTAAATACAGTAGGCTTCCAATCATAGACTTGTACATTGTTTGATCTACATCTGGAGATTTGTCATCCTTGCTCAACTTGCAGCCTGTTGTCATGGGAGTGCTAACAGGTTTACTATCTTCCATTGTGAACTTTTTCAACATTTCTTTTACATATTTAACTTGAGAAATAAAAATGCCCTTTTCATTTTGATTGACCTGCAGTCCTAGGAAATAAGAAAGTTCACCAATCATAGACATCTCAAATTCTTTCTTCATTTTAGTTGATATGTCTTTGCAATATTCATCCATGCTGCTACCAAATATTATATCATCTACATAAACAACAAGAACAATAAGATGGCCCTTCTTTGTTTTGACATATAAATTGTTGTCCACCAAACCTTTCTTGAACCCTTGTTTAATAAGATAGTTATCCAGCCTTGCATACCATGCTTTGGGTGCCTGTTTCAAACCATATAATGCTTTCTTTAACCTATAAACAAAATCTGGATTGTCACCAAGTTGGAAGCCATCTGGTTGTTCAATGTAAACCTCTTCTTCCAGTTTTCCATTCAGAAATGCTGATTTTACATCCATTTGATATACTTTGAAATTTTTATGGACTGCTAAAGCCAGAAACATTCTGATTGCCTCTAGTCTGGCTACCGGTGCAAAGGTTTCCTCAAAATCAATGCCTTCAACCTGAGCATAGCCTTTACAGACCAATCTTGCCTTATTTTTGACAACCTATCCATCTTCATTTAATTTATTTCAAAAAATCCATTTAGTGCCAATTATGTTTTTATTTGTTGGTCGTGGTACTAATTCCCAGGTTTTGTTTTTCTCAATCTGATCTAGTTCTTCATTAATTGCCTTCATCCAACTTTCATCTATGCTTGCTTCAGCAACATTTTTAGGTTCAATGCTAGATAACAGAGAATAGTTCCGCACTACTACTCTTCTTGTCTGAATACCATCTATGGGGTCCCCAATAATCTGTTCATTGGGATGATTTTTTTGCCAGCTGCCTGTTTTAAATTTCTTGTTTTCTTCTTCTTCTGAGTCAGTTTTTAAAACATCTGGATCAATTTTCTGATTCTCTTTTGTTTCCTTTTCATCATCTCCTTCAATGAATTCTTCATAAATAGTGTAGTTTTCTTGATAAGTAATTTCTCGCTCTCTACCTTCATCAACTTTAACATCAACACTCTCAACAATTTTCTTTAGCCTCTTGTTGTAACATGTGTAGGCTTTGCTTTTTGTTGAGTAACCAAGAAAAATACCTTCATCAGCTCTATCTTCAAATTTATCGAGATTATCTTCAGTCCGTTTGATGTAGCACTTGCTGCCAAATACTTTGAAATATCTTGTTGTTGCCTTTCTACCGAACCACAACTCATAAGGTGTTTTGCTTTCATGCGGTCTTAGCATGCACCTGTTTTGAATGTAAACTGTAGTATGGACTGCCTCTTTCCAAAATCTGTCAGCTATTTTGTTCTCATCCAGCATTGTCCGTGCCATTTCCTGCACTGTCATGTTCTTCCTTTCTACAACACCATTCTGCTGAGGTGTCCTTGCTGCTGAAAACTGTCTTCTTATCCCATATTTTTGATAGTATTCTGCAAATTCTTCTGAAATAAACTCTCCTCCTCTGTCTGATCTTAGGCATTTAATCCTTTTTCCAGTTTGATTTTCAACTTGGTTTTTAAAAATCTTAAACATCTCAAAGGCATCTGATTTAAGCTTTAAAAATAATACCCATGTCATCCTGGAGTAATCATCTATGAACAACATAAAGTATTTGTCATCGTTTATGCTTTGTGTTCTCATGGGTCCACACAAATTAGTATGAATTATCTCCAACGGTTTCTTTGGTGAAGTATTCCTTTGATTTAAATGTGGATCTGGTTTGCTTTCCTTTTTGGCATGAAGCACAGATGTTATTTACTGGTTTGCCAATGGTTGGTATATCTCTTACTGCTCTTTTTGAACTTATTTTTGCCAGATTGTCAAAACTAATATGACCGAGCCTCTTGTGCCACAACCAATTTTCATCTTCCTGTCCAATCAAGCATGTTCCTTCTATAGTTTCTGAGAGAGTATATAGATTACCAGAAGTCCTTGATCCAGTAGCTATCAGCTTCCCACTATGTGCTTTTCTCACTTCACAGCCCTGCTTCTTGAAAATGACTTCATGACCTCTGTCACAGATTTGACTTACACTTAGTAAGTTGTGCTTTAAACCAATCACAAACAAAAATTCCTTGGAATTGATCTTTCCATCACTTATCTTGACTGATCCTTTGCCAACTATCTTGGCTCCATCATTATTTCCAAACTTCATAGAGCCTCCTTCATATTTTTGTAAATTTTCAAATTTTTGTTTATCTCCTGTCATGTGACTGGAACATCCACTATCCAATATCCAAGGTGTTGATTTGTTCTGTGCTTTGAATGTTGTCTGAACAATCAATGATTCCTTTTCTTCCTTGAGTTGCTCCTTTTCTTTCCATTCTGATTTGACTGCAGTTTTGGTCACTTGTTTAGACTTTTCTTTGTCAGTGGCCTGTGCTTGTTTTTCTAGGAATTTTTTGTTTTGCTTTAAACTGTTTGGTTGAGTTCTTCTTCCCTAAAATTTATTTGCTGCAAATGTGCTTCTACAGTTTCTTGCTATGTGTCCAAAGTTATGACAGTTATAGCATTCTACAACATACTCTATCAAGGGTGAAAATGCATTTCTACTTGTGAAATTCTATTTGTCCTATATTATAAATGCAATCTGAAATTTTATGACCATAAGTGTTGCATTTAAAACAATAACCAGAAAAGAAATGATTAAACCTTGGAGTTGGTCTTTGCCAACTTGTAGTAGGAGTCACAAATTTTCTTCTCCTTTGATGTGTGACTTTTGTGAATCCCTCATTGTCAGCACTCTTCTCGTGCCTGGCATTGTTGCTTTCTTTAGCATGATTCAATTTTCTTTGGTCAATCTTGATCTTATCTTCTTTCTTTGTTGGTTCTACAGTTATGGCTTTTGATCCACTTGAAGATTCTCCTTCGACAAACCCCAAGCCGAATTTGATTCCCGTGGTCCTCTGACTATTTATAATTTTTTCAAGTTGTGCAGAACTTCCTTCAAGTTTGTGATAGCAACTCAATTTTTGATTCTGTTCTTCTAGCCGTATTCTTAAACCATCTATTTCTTCTTCCAGTTTGTTGCACTCATCTATTTTCATGGTTAATTTTACTTCAAGTTCTTCAGACATTTTCTTGAATTCCTCTGTCTGTATTTTCAAACTGTTTATTATGTCAGTGGCATCCTCTAGTTTTCTTGAAAACTTTTTATTCTTTTTCCTTTCTACACTCAACTCTTCAAGTGCAGCAACCAATTCTCCTTCCAGATATACTTCAGCCTCATCCTTAAAGTTTTCATCACCTTCCCGATTTTCTTCTGTTCTTTCTTCTTCAAGTGCCATGAACAGAGCTTCACCTGTTTCTTCTTCAGAATCCTCACCTGAGCTTTCTTCGGAAGAGCTGACATTCTTGGATATGAAGCTTTTCTTCTTGAAGTTGTTCTTTCTAAAATTTTGTTTCTTCTTCCAGTCACCTTTTTCTTGGTGTGACCCTTCACCATTTTTGGTTTTCTCATGCATTGGACATTTGGCTGCAAAGTGACCGACTCCTCCATAATTGAAGCACTTAAATGGTAGCTTTCCTCTATATTTTTCTTTTCCCTTTGTGAGTTTCTGAACAAAATTAGCTTCCGTTTCATCCAGTGTCTCTTCATCCTCAGATTCATGTTCAGCTTTTATATTCTTGTGTGCTTTAAAAGCAGCTTCTCTGTCTATAGGCTTAGTTTGTCCTATTCTCATTTCGTATGCAGTCAAGGAACCATGCATCTCATCCATGCTAAAATTGTTTAGATCTTTTGCCTCTTCTATTGCAGAAACTTTGGAGTTAAATCTTTTGTGAAGTGTTCTGAGAACCTTTTTCATGACAACTACATCATCAATTTCTTCATCGAGTCCTCTGATTGCATTAATGATTCCATTTACTCTCAACATATAGGCCTCTATGTTCTCATCTTCATTCATTTGTAATGCTTTGAACTGAGCTCGATGAGTTTGCAGCTTGGCTTCCTTGATCTTGTTGTCTCCTTCATGGATGCTCTTCAGTTTATCCCACATGTCTTTTGCCGATTTACAACTCATGACTCTTATCAGTTCACTGTCTACAAGCCCACACATTATGGCATTCTTTGCTTTGGAGTTGTTCTCAAATTTTTTCTTCTCAGCAGTATCTGTTGGAGGAGTAGTGGGTGTTGTGTATCCACTTTCTATAGACTCCCAAATGTCGTATCCCAACGCACTCAGATATGTCTGCATCCTAAGTTTCCAAAAAGTGTAATTAGTTCCATCGAACAAGGGAGCTTTGTTGGATGAGAATCCTTCACCACCTGCCATTGTGTTTCTTCCAAGATCACCTTAGCTGATTAAGCTTGTTCAAGAAACCTTGCTCTGATACCAATTGATATTCACACAATGACACTGAGAGGGGGGTGTGAATCGGTGTAGCTATTAAAATTCAAATCTACAGACATTTAAAACTGAAGCAAAGAGAACTTGAAAACCAGAAAAGAAAATTGAACAAGAGAGCACACCACAACACACAATATAACGAGGTTCACCAATTTGGCTACTCCTCAAAAATGCTTGCTTGGACTCCAATCCAAATCCAGTCTGTGCAAAATACCAATTTTACAAACACTTTACCAACATCCATTGGAAGGAGCACCAACCCCTTAATTTTCTACTGCAACAAATAGGAGCACCAACCCCTAGTACCAAGCACCAACTTGGACTGCAATTCTGAGCAATTATAATGACATAAAAATGCCTTCATTGTTTACATGACCCTAACTGGTCTGCAATTAAAAAAACTTTACATACTCTCATGGCTCTGCTTATTTCTCTCTTGGCCCTCTTCTAACCCTCTTTTCACAGTAATTTCACTCTTATAGTAGCAACCTGATTCTCTGCATGACTGTCCTTTTATAACCCCTTTTCCTCATCGAGACTCCTCATCTTCTATGACTTTTCTAATCTTGCATGCAGTCGAATAACATACTCTGACTGTTCGAATTCCTTTCTCTACGTGCATGCAATTTTTATTCTGCTTGTGTGACTGTTTGAATGCATTTTCGATTCTCCATATGCGGCTGTTCGAATTCTGCATATACGGTTGTTTGAATGCTTTTTCGATTTTGCATATACGACTGTTCGAATGCATTTTCGATTCTCCATATGCGACTGTTCGAATTCTGCATATACGGCTATTCGAATGCTTTTACGATTCTGCATATACGGCTGTTCGAATGCATTTTTGATTCTCCATATGTGACTGTTCGAATTTTGCATATACAGTTGTTCGAATGCTTTTACGATTCTTCATATACGGCTATTCAAATGCATTTTTGATTCTGCATGTATTCTAACTGTTACTGCACTTGTAACCATCGCACTATCTTTAGTTGACTTTTCTAATTTTGGCTCCCTGCTTTTTCTCTGTAACTGCAGTTCTGTTCTAGTTAGCTGTCAGTTAGCGTGTTGTTGCCACCTATCTCTTTGCACTCTTCTTTGCCTTCTACCAGCGAAAACATGACCTGTCACGATATCACGACACTTTTTGCCTCCTTGTTCCTTTCTTCGCTTGCAACCGTGAAAACCAGACATGTCACGAAATCACGACGTTCTTCGCTTCCGTACAACTCTCCTTCGCATGCAACCGCAAAATCCTTACATGTCACAAAATCATGACATTCTCCGCTTTCGTACAACTCTCCTTCACAAGCACCTACGAAAATGGAACATGTCACGAAATCACGACACTTTTTCGCTTCCCTACACTCTACTTCACTTGCAGCCACGAAAATGGAACATGTCACGAAATCGTGACACTTTTTGCTGCCGTACACTTTTCTCCGCAAGCCTCAGTGAAATCGAAACATGTCGCGAAATCGTGACACTTTTCTGCCTTAGCGTTGTTCTTTGCTTTTCGCTCACGAAAATGCAACATGTCACGAAATCGTGACATCTTTCGCATCCGTACATTACTCGCTTCATGCACTAGCGAAATCCAGACATGTAGCGAAATCGCTACAGCTTTTTGACTTGGCACTTTTTCTTTGTTGCAGCCTCCAAAAATCCTACATGTAGCGAAATTGTTGTACTTTGCTGGTGAAATTGCCTTGCTACACTATTGACTTGTAGAAAAATCGCTACACCTTTGTGTTCTACACTTTTGACTTGTAGCGAAATCGCTACACCTTTGTGTTCTGCACATTTGACTTGTAGCGAAATCGCTACACCTTTGTATCTTGCAGTTTCGACTTGTAGCGAAATCGCTACACCTTTGTGTTTTGCACTTTCGACTTGTAGCGAAATCACTACACCTTTGTGATCTGCACTTTTGACTTGTAGCCAAATCGCTACACCTTTGTGCTTTGACTCTTCCTCTCTGCTTTGGCCCGTGAAACTCCAACATGTAGCGAAATCGCTACAACTTTTTGACTTAGCGCTTCTTCTCTGCTTCAGCCAGCGAAACTTCAACATGTAGCGAAATTGCTACACTTTTGTTGTCATACATTCTCTCTCCTCTTCGGGTCGTGAAAACCCGACGTGTCGCGATATCGTGACACTTTTCGCCCTTAGTGCTTTTCTTCCAAAACTGTCATGAAATCGCGACACTTTTCATCCTTGGCGCTGCTTCTCCAAACTTGTCGCGAAATCGTGACAGTTTTTCAACTTTGCTTCTTTCCTTCCAGCATGTCGCGAAATCGCGACATTTTTGGCTACGCCTTCTCTCTCCTCATTTTTGTCGTGAAATCGTGACATTTTTGGCTGCGCCTTCTCTCTCCTCATTTTTGTCGTGAAATCGTGACATTTTTGGCTACGCCTTCTCTCTCCTCATTTTTGTCGTGAAATCGCGACATTTTTGGTTGTGCCTTCTCTCTCCTCATTTTTGTCGCGAAATCATGACATTTTGGCATGCATTTTCTCTCTCCTCTGTTGTGTCGTGAAATTGCGACATTTTTTCTTTTCGCCTTCGGACTTCTCAACCTGTCGCGATATCGCGACAGAAAACATGTCACGATATTGCGATAGTTTTCTTACTTGTCTTTTTCTTTGATTTTCTGAATCTGGGTCACTTCTATTTTCCTAAAATTTCACTGTACTTGATCTGACTGACCTCTGAATTCCTGTCCACTACTTCAACTGCATCACTTCCTGTCTGTGTTGACAATAATGACAATACTTTTGCTGCACCTTGCTCAAAAATGCTTTGGGAAAAGAAAAAAAAAGAGACGGGGGTGTTGTATAATATGGGAAGCAATGGAAGATGTGTGATGGAAGAAGAAGTCAAAGCATCATTGAATGAAGCTTATGAAGGCTTGGCAGGAGGACACATGGGACCATATGCGACCACTAGGAAAATATTACTAGCAGGATTATGGTGGCCCACACTATATAATGATGCAAAATAGTATGTGAAAGCATGCGATACTTGTCAAAGAATGGGAAAGCAAGTAAAGAGGGACTTTATACCATTGCACCCATCACAACCCTCAGAATTATTTGAAAGATGGGGATTATACTTCATCAGACCTTTGAAAACATATCGAAGGAGAAATTTTAGATACATTGTGGTAGCAATGGAGTACTTGACAAAGTGGGTCGAAGTGAGAGCATTACCTCACAACTCAGCTAAAAGTACAAGATTCTTATACAAGCAGGTAATTACAATATTTGGTATTCTACTACAGATAATGAGTGATCGAGGAGGACGCTTCATCAATGAAATCATCAAGATGCTGATAATGAAATCTATGATTTTGCACTCATTTTCTAATCCATACTATCCCAAAGAAAATGAGCAGGCGAAAGCAACAAATAATGTCCTAGTATCTACTTTGTATAAAACTTGTGAAATAGAATGAGCAGATTGGAAGAAAAGGCTACCATCCATTTTATGGGTATATAGAACAACTTTTAAACTAAAAATAGATCATACACCTTTCTAGTTGATGTATGGATAGGAGACAGGGGTGCTAGTGGAATTCTTGATACCAAGTTTGAGAGTCATAGTGGAGCATCACTTGGGTGATCAATAAAGTTTAGAAGAGTGACTAACAACACTGATCAGTTAGATGAAATAAGAGTCATGGCACAATGGGTAATTGAGTTAGCCTATAAAAAAGGAATTTGTGGCATGACAAGCACTTGATGAAGTTGTAACTTAGTCCGAGTGACTTAGTTATGAATTTTAATGGAAAGCGGAAAATCAAGCCCGATAAGTTGAAGACTTTATGGCTTGGTTCGTACAAAGTGGTAGAAGTAATGAATAATGAAGTTGTTAAGTTGTAAAACATGAATGGGACTAAGGTACCTGACACTATAAATGGCTCAACATTGAAGCCTTACCAAGTATAATGCTTATTCATTTCTTCAGAAGATATTGAATGAAGAAGAAAAGCAAAAGCTCAATGGAGGACTCAAGATGAGCAAGGTCCATCACAAGAAGATCCTAACATGGGACTCACATATTTATTCATAGAATGGGAGGAGACAATACCAACCATAAAAAAATAGGATTTGGCACCTCGACCTGAAGAAAGAAGAACATTACGGGTGTATGTCAAATTTATGGATGGGACTAAATGAGTAATAGAGGAATATGGAGAATGGATTCCTCCAAACAAAAGAAGACATCAAGTGATAGTACTATTAACCAAAAATGGGGGAAGTCAAGAAGAAGCACCCCAAGTAAATAGAAATATGATGTATCCTCTTGTGGAGCATAGGGAACTACCCCAACAAGTTGAAGGTCGAAGAAGGATACAGTTAATAGTATGATATGAGTATAGAGTGGACACTTTGAAATAGAAGTTCCAAAAGAGAATAGGAATGATACCATAGATGAAGAATTGACTATACTTACTGTATTAGCTTAGATAAGGCTATTGCAATAGAGAATGTTACTATAGACACAACAACTATAAGAAGAATATTAGACATTATAATATCATAACACAAGGTTGAGATAACAAACCATACAAGAACGATAGCACAATACGAAGGCTAGATGAACAAAGAATAGCTAGGCTACAAGAACTATAAGGATAACCTAAGGAGAATGAGGGCATAACTCTAAGGAGTGGTATAAGAAATTATGGTGTAAGCATAATTTCACAAGTACCACCAAGTGATCCGCCAATGACGAATGAATATGCAAATATGTTATGGCAATATATTGAGGAAGCAACTACATCACCTAAATCACAAGGCAATGCATGGGTGGACTTGAGCGACTCCAGTGATGAAGGAATTCCTTGTCTAGTAAAGGAACCTAGCACAAAAAGTAGTGATGATGATGATTGCCTAGGAAGACCCTAGAATCCTCAAGATGACCATGATCCCCCAGCATGTACAACAACACCTTGACAATTAGGGAGATCATAAGAGCATAAAATCAACCTTGATCCACAAGCATATATAATAGCCCATCAATAGTTAAGAATATAAAAGAGAGAAGTAAGGAGATTGGAGAGATTGATGAATTTACCAATATATTGAGCAAAACAGAGAGAAGATAATAATAATGACTCAAGTTTTGAGATAGTTTTTTTGACGTATATAAAGAGATCTTGGCAACCTCATCTCCACAAATATGCTTAGAGAAAATAATATGGATACATCAATTAGTACATGCAGATCATATAATTATAGCACTACAACAATTTTCACCAAGTACAAGATGAAGTAGAAGTCCACTAGCCAACATTGAGCTGGTAGAGATAAGTCCTGATAACCAAGCAATGGGAGGAAGGAATATACAATGATTCCTAAGGCTTTAGCCAGGAATGGGAGGAGGTATTCGACCATGGAATGAATTAGTACAAGGTGATGTTATAATTATAGGAGTAAGATTATGAGGAAGGTTCTGACCCCCTACTCCTAGATGGCTAGGAGATGCACCCTTAGCATGTTTGAATTGGATAAGGAATCTATAGGGTATACCACAGATGAGGGGTATCTTACCAAATCCCACAAGGTAATACCCATTGGTAAAACCACCCCTAATATGAAGAGGACCTCTAAGAGTGGTACGTGGTAGATGATTACTCCAAGAAAGGAAGGAATCACCACTGGTGCAGAGAAATCCAATGTCAAGAGGAATAGGATGGGGAAGACACTCATGTGGTAGAGGTCTTGCTGGTATAGGAAGAGTGCATTTTGTAGATGAAAGGAACCAAGGACAACAAAGGATCCAATCACCAAGCTTGGAGAAATAATTTATCTAAGAAGATAGGTGAAGAATTCACTCGAATGATAGTAGAGTATTAAGAACATTGTGACCAAGGGATCAATCACCTACATGACAAGTGGGAAGGACACCAAGTGAAGATACTCCATCTTGTAATTGTAAAATCTCAAATTGTACACATGGTACTAGAATTTTAGGGAACTTAGTAACATCAAAAGTGGATATGAATCACCCTAAAGAGCAAGAGGTTCATGATGACACAATTACTCAGAATTTCGTGATCAAACCTCCACAAGAAGAATCATATGGGATCATACAATTGAATGTCTCTATGTGATTCCCATGATGATAAGCATAAATAGGTTAGGAAATGACTATATTATACAGGAATTTTATCTCATCCCATATCCAATAATTTAGATAGTGGAGAAGATGACACTATATAGAGGAGAGTAGCATCATTTCATCAAGAGTTCGACAAGATCATGAAATAAGAAAGAATTAAACTTGAAAGGAATGAAATTTGGTGCACAAAATGTCAAACTAAGGTTCTTACAAATGCAAAGTGTCCACGAAATGAATATTGTCATATTTGTAATGTGATGGAATATGAGGTGATGCTATGTTCATATAATGCAATATTACATACATAGGTCCTGACAATCCATGAGCAGGAAGAGAAAGTAAAGACCCTAGGAATTGGGCAATAAGAAATAAGTGGTGGTTATAGAAATAGCTAGTGAGGTGGAAGGTTGAATTAGGGTAATCGACAAGGAGGATAGATCTGTTTTTAGTATGATTTGGAAAGGATGTCGATCATATAGTATCATAATTACCAAGAATGGGGGCATTTCACAAAAAAATATCCTTCACCTCAGATACAAGAAATGCAACAAGCAAACACTACACATATGTGTAGGTGGTGTGGTTCAAGTAACCACAAGGAAGCAAATTACCCCAAGCAAGCAAGTTCAAGTAACCCGCATAATGTAAATTATTTAGATATCAAGGTTCCTCAAGTTAAGGAGGAAACCTAGGAAGTTTTAGCCATGACAAGAAATTAGGCTAAAAAGGATAAGTATCTAGAGCCAGAAAAGGAAAAGCAATGTTGGCAAGTAGCAAAGAAAATACTATAGGATGAAGCACAAAAATCTAAACAAGTGAAGTTAGCAGAAGAAAAGGAACTTAAAAAATCATTGGAAGAGAAGGAAATTGTGCAGATTCTAGCAGCACAGGTTTTAGATACCATAGTAGAGATCAAAGTGGCTAACCTATTGGAATCTATCCCATCATTATAGAAAGTGATGGTGGAATAGATAAAACCACATAAGGTCATGAAAGTGCAGAGTCAACCGATTTAGGAAAAGAAACAAAAAGACCAATTCATGGATCCAACTATATTAATGATTAATGTGGAAAAGAAATCTTCATTAGTTTATATGGAGATCCTAGGGCATAAATTAACACAAGTTATTATGGATAGAGGATCCATCATCAATGTGCTACCTAAAAGGACCTCGCTAGAATTGGGTGCTCCATCTCTATGGGCACCAAGATTTTGATTATATGGTGCTGACCAGTATGGTATCAATACAAAAGGAGTCTTGATAGCACAATAGGTGGTGATAGCTGACTAAGAGTTTGTCTTAGATTTCATTGTGATTGCTATGTAGAAGCTTGCACATGAATCTCTCTTGGGGAGAGGATGGCTACGAGTAGCCAAATTTAATTACAACCGAGGAAAGAATTAGATAACTTTCAAGAAGGGACAACACAAATATATGATTAATCTAACTAATCAAAATGTCAGTGAGGATTTATCTATGATCGATGAATTAGAAAATTCCTTAGGATATAAATGATATGAACTAGATGGGGAAGTAATGCTATACCTGTATGAATGTAGTGAAGAAAAAGCTAGATCTAATAGTGGACTTATTCATTGGAAAATGCAGGAGTACAAAATTTTTAGCCCAAATGCCTTTATATTGACTCATAGGAGATTAAGGAAAAATAAGACAAAATCAAAGTCAGCTAGGAACCTAAGAAGGAGACAGAAGAGAAATGGATATTTCCAAATATTTTTGTAGACTATACAGTAGGATATACAAAAATTGATGCAAAACCATCACACCCAAATAATGTGGAGAAAGCAACAAGTGAGCTATATAATATCAAATATGGAGGACCTTATATAGTGGACATCAATCTAGGGACAGAGGATGAACCTAGGATGATTCATTGTGGTAATTATTGGAACCCTGTACTGAAAGTGGTAGCTTTTAAGATATTATTGGAATATAAGGATATCTTTGCACAGACATACAAGGACTTGAAGGGAGTAACACTTGAGTTATGTGTCTACAATATTACACTAATACCTAGAGCACAACCTATAAGGAGGAGACCGTATAGAATGAACCTAAAATATGTTGCATTAGTGAACACAAATATAGATAATATATTGGAGGCAATAACCATATTAATGGTTACAGTTAGTAAGTGGGTATCACCTATAGTGGTCACCTTGAAGAAGGAAGTGGAAAAAATCAAAATATGTGTGGACTTTAGGAGTCTAAACATAGTAACTATCAAGGACCCCTTCCCTATTCCCTTCACACATCCTGGAGGAAGTCACAGAGGACAAGATCTATTCATTTTTGGATGGATTTCTGGGTTACAATCAAATCAGTATAGCTGAGGAGGATAATATGAAGACCATATATATTGTGGAGAATGTCATATATGCATACAATCGAATGCCATTCGATATTTTTAATGCCCCAACTACATTTCCTTGCATCATACTATATATATTTGATCAGTTGGCAATAGGGAAATTCAAATCATTTTTGGATGATTGGTCCATTTATGGGAAGATAAATGAGCATCTTCCTACCCTCGGTGAATGCATGAGTAGGTGAAAAATACATAGATATCATTAAACCCTGGAAAGTGTTACCTGATGGTACCATATGGAAAATTTTTAGGACACATAGTGTACAGTGAAGGATTAAAAACATAACTTGATAAGATCCATGTGATATTGCACATGGAAGAACCATATAATGTGATTTCGCTTAAAATCTTCCTTGGGTCGATGGGCTATTATTGAAAGTTTATCAATAATTATGCACATGTATCCTATCCATTAGATTCGTTGAAGAAGAAGAATGTTCCCTTCAGATGGACAAAAGAGCACCAAGGAACCTTTGAGGAGTTGAAGTCTAAGCTTGTGAGTAGCCCGATTTTGGTGTTCCCAAACTAAGATAAGGAATTCCATGTCCATATTGATGCTTTGAATTTTGCAATCGGATGTGCTTTGTCACAAGAAGGATAGTTCAATCTAGATTAGCATATTTTCTTTGCTAGTTGTCTATTATCAAGGGTAGATAGAAATTATAATACAACAAAAAGAGAAGCCTTGGGAATGGTATATGTAATCCATTTACTTTTTATGTAGATCATTAAGATCTATTGTACTTGATAAATAAATTTATGATACAAGGATGGGTCAGCAGGTGGCTCGTCACCCTATAGGAGTTTGTATTTCAAGTAGTAGTGAGACCTAGTAAGAAGCATGTAATTGCAGACCAACTATCTTAGTTATAATTAAGAGAGTCTACAAGAACAGAGGTTCCAAATGAATTCCCTGATGTGCAATTATTTGCCATCAATATTTTTATATCGTGGTACAAGTTGATTGGCCAGTACTTTTCCACAAGAGAGTTGCCACAGGAAATGATGACAACCGAGAAAAAGAAAGTGATTATGAAGTCAACACCTTTCTAGTTAATAGTAGGATTGTTGTATAAAATGGGAAGTGATGGTATCTTACGAAGATGTGTGATGGAAGAAGAAGTCAAAGCATCATTGAATGAAGCTTATGAAGGCTTGGCAGGAGGGCACATGGGACCATATGCGACCACTAGTAAAATATTACTAGCAGGATTATGGTGGCCCACACTGTATAATGATGTAAAAGAGTATGTGAAAGCATGCGATACTTGTCAAAGGATAGAAAAGCAAGTAAAGAGGGAATTTATGCCATTGCACCCATCACAACCCTAGGAATTATTTGAAATATGGGTATTATACTTCATCGAACCTTTGAAAACAGATCGAAGGAGAAAGTGTAGGTACATTGTGGTAGCAATGGAGTACTTGACAAAGTGGGTCAAAGTGAGAGCATTACCTGACAACTCAGCTAAAAATAAAAGATTCTTATACAAGTAGGTAATTAAAAGATTTTTTATTCTACTAAAGATAATGAGTTATCAGGAGGACACTTCATCAATGAAATCATCAAGATGCTGACAATGAAATTTAGGATTTTGCACTCATTTTCTAGTCCATACTATCCCAAAAAAATGAGCAGGAGAAAGCAACAAATAAAGTGCTAGTATCTACTTTGTTTAAAACCTATGAAATAGAAGGAGCAGATTGGAAGGAAAGGCTACCATCAATTTTATGGGTATATAGAACAACTTTTAAACTAACAACAGAGCATACACCTTTCTAGTTGATGTATGGATAGGAGGCAGTGGTGCCAGTGGAATTCTTGATACCAAGTTTGAGAGTCATAATGGAGCATCACTTGGGTGATCAAGAAATTTTAGAAGAGTGAATGACAACACTGATCAAGTTAGATGAAATAAGAGTCATGGCATAATGGGTAATTGAGGTAGCCTAGAAAAGAAGGAATTTGTGGCATGAAAAACACTTGAGGAATTTGGAACTATTGGTCATGAATCTACCACAGGAAAGGATTTTTATATAAGATGCACCCTAGACCCGGCCAACATTGAAATGCTGGGAGAAAGAAATGTCTCCCAGGCCAATCTCCAGAGTGGGCTGGTTCCCTTACTATTCTAAATTGGTTTTAAGATCAAAGTTACAGGAAAGAAATTGACAATGATGCAGAAAGAAACGGGAAATATGGTCGTAGCCGAATTTATCTGATCGAGAAAGAGCAACAACAAATAACTCTAAGTACAGCAACAACAAATAACAGAAGACAATGCCGTGATCCACTCGCAATCTTGCATAAATGACCTCCAAAATGACATTCCAGAACTCTCTCTCTTACTAGCAATTGTTAAAACTCAATACAGAATTAAAACTAGCAGCAAATAAAAGATCCGAGCACAAATTAGGAATACAATATGCAGAAGGGAAAATACACAGAAAATCACTCGTGAAACCAGAGATCCGAATGTCTAATATTCATGCAAAGCACTTGAAAAGCTTTCAGCAAAAGTATCTCTCACTCCCGATACTTGCTAATGAGATTTACATTGGTTTTTATAGAGGTTTTGCCTCTTTGCAGCATTTAAAACTTACAACGGACCTCCTCGAGATCTACAATTATGCAACGGAAACAAGGAAATGCTCCCCTTAAATAGCCTCAGAAAAATCAGCAATTAAATGCCATATGGAAGAGTCGGCCATTTTCATTAAATGATGTTCTTGGAAATATGCATGAAACCATTAGAAAAATCGTGAACAACAGCTTCGAAATATGGAAATCTTCAATTCTGGGAGCTTGGGCGCGTTCTTCTACCTTGACTGCATCGAAAATCAGCAAAACATTCAATTTTGGACCGCATTTAATCATCGAAAATCACAAAATAGCATCGGACCGTTTGAACTGTTTCCAGGCGCGAAACTGCAACAGGTCACGAAAATGCGACAAGTCACGAAATCGTGACGTCTTCCTGCTCCGTACACTTCTGTCGCTTCGAAGTCATGAAAATCCAACACGTTGTGAAATTGCTACTCACTCGGCCTCTTTATCTCCTTCGCTAGCTTGCATCGCGAAAACACAATGCTGCACGATTTCGCTATGCTTTCCTGTCTTCTGTATGGTTCTCACTTTCTGTCACGATTTCGCGATGTCTTTGCCTTGCTGGAACGTTTCCTCAAAAGTTGCGCGATATCGCTACGCCTTTGTGCCTTAGACTCTTTTCATTCAGGTGAACCGCGATACCGAAACACGTAGCGATTTCGCTACGCTCTTTGCTTTGTTTGGCTTCATTTTCTAACTGTAGTGAAATCGCTACCATTTTACCACTTAAGCCTTTTGCTCCACCCACGCCGCGAAAACACGATGCGTCGCGATTTCGTGACGCCTTTTGACTTATGCGCTTTGTGTCAGTTCTTGTCGCGATTTCGCTACACTACTGGGCCTTAGCGCCTTTGGCTCGTTTTTGTCATGATTTCACGACCATTTTACGTCTTATGCCTTCTGCCTGTTGACCATTTTGCCGTGAAAACCAAACACGTCGCGATATCGCGACGGTTCCGCCCACCTGCTGCCGTTGACTACGTTGACCGCGATTTTGCGACACGTCACAAAATTGTGCCAATTCTGCGTTGATTTTCTCTCTCCTCGATCGACCCGTGATTCTGCGACATGTCGCGATATCGCGATGATTTTTCGACTTGGCTCTCTATGCTATTTTTTGTCACGATTTCATGACAACTTTCGGACTTAGCCATTTTTTGCATCAAAACCTATAGAGAAGTTAGAATTGCAACAACTTAAGCATGAATAATCAATAATCAAATCAATGTGGCAAAATTGCCAACATTCTTGGTGGCTCACGGGGTATACAGTTCTGTTGTATGCAAGAATCCTAGGCCTGAATCCATTGGGCAACAGAGTCATGAAAATGTTAGAACAAAAAGCTAGCTGCTGGGGTTCATCTCGATGGACTGCTGCAACAACTTTTGCTGAACAAACTGAAACTTCAAGAACCTGCATTTGGCTCAACTGATTATGGAATGGAAATGAATGGAATGAGATCCTACGGTTGTGCAGGCGGTGAAATGCAAATGGAATGGTAATATGATGGAGTGGTGGAATGGGTGAAAGTGATGCGGTAAACACAGTAACAGGATGCTTCTGTGTTACCAGCTGCGATGGAAGTGGAATGAAAGTAAATGAAATAATGGAATGGAAGTGAAATGAGAATGAACTGAACTGTAAATAAATGCATAAAATAATAGATAACTTAGAAGAAAGGGATAAGAAGGAGTGGGAATAATAGGAATTGGGAAAAGAAACAACAACAGTGGCTTTTTCTTTATTGCAGAAGAAAAGGAGGAAGATGAAGAAGGGAAAGGAAGAAGAAGGGAAGGGGAAGGAAGAAATTGCTAGAAAGCCACCAACTGCTGGGAAAGGAGAACAAAAAGAAAAACAAAAAATAGGCACCTACGGCTCGCAGGAAAAAAGAGCCGAAGTGACAAAATAAAAACAATACTTTTTTTTTTCTCTTTTCTCTTTTTTTTTGTTTTTTTTTTTACTATATACAAGTTGATACGACATGCCAGCTCATGAAGTGTAGGCTTTCAGATGAAATCCATTCACTGAAATAGGAAGTGGGCTGCCATCCAGGTCTTCCAGATAGAATGAATTTGCTGTACCAAAGACTGACAATGCGGAAGGGACCCTCCCACAGAGCATCAAACTTCTTGTGATTCCCAGGCTTAGCTTTGTTTTCGTTCCATTTCAGGACCAAATCTCCCACCTTAAGTGGACGATCTGCAGAATGTTTATGGAACCAATTTGAAATACCCTGTGTGTGTTTAGCAAACTCTTCATATGCCATAGAACGCTGCTCTTCCAGCTGCAACAACTGAGCCAACCGCATATCCAAGGAATTTATGTCTGTTTCATCATCCTGAAAATCCTGCAACTGCTGCAATACTGGCAACTCTAGATGAACAGGCAACCTTGCCTCTTTTCCATAAACTAGGGCATAGGGTGAAGTCTTGATAGACTTCTTGATTGAAATCCTATCTACCCATAAAGCTTGATTCAGTAGAAGGTGCCATGATCTCTTGTTATCCCCCAAAGACCTCTTTAAAATTCGGAGCAAATTTTTATTTGTGGACTCTGCCAAGCCATTTCCCTATGGATAATAGTTAGAGGATGTTTTCAAGAAAATGCCATACTTGTTTGCAAACTCAGCTAGTTTAGCTCCAATAAATGGAGTCCCATTATCTGTAATAATAGCATCAGGAATGCCAAAGCGTGTAATTAGCCCTTCAATAAAAGAAATCACCACACTCTGATTCGCGACCTTGGTTGGAATAGCTTCAGACCACCTCGTAAAATAATCTGTAGCTGTCAAAATATACCTATGTCCAGCTGAGGAATTCGGATCAATAATCCCAATAAAGTCCAACCCCCACTGCTGAAAGGGTGCTTCAACCTGAATTGGATGCAAAGGCAGTGATGCATTCCTAACTCTTCCTGTATACCTTTGACATTTGTCACATGCTTGGGCAATCCTGAAAGCATCTATGAACAAGGTCGGCCAATAGTAACCAACTCGAATTATTTTTAAAGCCATCGGTCTACCTGCATAGTGTCCTCCTGATATGCCTGAATGAAACTCCTCCAGGAGTCTAGCCTTCTCTGATTCCTTGACACATCTTAAAAGAACACCATCAATATTCTTAAAAAACAATCCTTCTGGCAATAAAACATACCGAAGAGCTTGCAGACAAAATCTTCTGTACTGTGAGGCATTCAACTATGAAGGGCATTTACCAGTCATGAAGTAATCAATGAGGTCATCTGCCCAATCTTGTTCCTAAACTAGGAGATTCATCAAATTGTCATCACTAGTAAGATCTTCTGCTGGATATTCAACTATACCAGATGTTGCCATCTTTGCTAAATGTTGGCACAAAGCCTTACCATGCACTAGCTTAGTCGGATGAATTTCAACATCAAATTCTTGGATCTTGGTGACCCAACCAGCGCGTTTATCACCCATATCTCCTTGAATGATGAAATTTCTTACATCAGGATGTATAACATAGACAACTGTTCTGCTCTGAGATATAAAATGCTTGAATTTCTTAAGGGATTTCATGACAGCATACACCTATTTTTCAATGAAATTATACTTTGCCTCATGAGGTAAAATAACCTGACTAAGGAAAGCAATGGGCCTTTCATTCCCATCGTCCCCTTTCTGTGTAAGAACTGCAGCATAACTTTCATCTTCCCCAACTGCATACAGAATGAAATCCTTTGAATAATCAGGATTAATCAGTACAGGAGCCTACGCTATTCTATCTTTAATTTCTTGGAATGCCTCTTTCCTTCGAGCTATCCATTTAAAGTCTGCATCCTTCTTCAACAACTCAGTCATAGGTTTGACAACCTGGGCAAAATCAGAAATGAACTTCCTGATAAAATTGATCTGTCCAAAGAAAGACTGCAGTTCCTTCTTGTTTGCAGGGAGTGATAATTTTTTCAATGCTTCAACTCGAGCTGGATCTATTGCTAAACCATCTTCTGAAATAACATGCCCCAAGAGTTTACCTTCCTTCACTGCAAACACTGACTTCTTTGGATTAATGGAAATCTTGAATTCTCTGCATTTCTCAAAAATTTGCCTCAGGTGAGAACTGTGATCTTCCCGTCTATGTGAAAAGACAGTCATGTCATCAAGATATATAACAATAATCTTGTTCAAGAGTTCTTTGAATGCAATGTCCATGGCTCTCTGAAAGGTAGCTCCAGCATTTGATAGTCCAAAAGGCATTCTTTGATAAGCAAAAGTGCCCCACTTTGTTGTGAATGTTGTCTTGTACTGATCCTCATCTCTAACCCAAATCTGGTTATATCCAGAGAATCCATCCAATAGTGAAAAACGCTGAGCTCCAGCCACAACATGCAGTATTTGATCTATACATGGCAAAGGATAATGATCTTTCAGAGATGCACGGTTCAGATTCTGAAAATCTACACATAGTCGTATGTCCCCATTCTTCTTTCGAACTGGAACCAGATTGGCAACCCAAGTTGAGTGCTTAACTGGATATATAATTTTGGCTTGCAACATTTTCACAAGCTCAGCCCTCATTAGAGTCTCAATATTTGGATTTACTGGCCGTTGCTTTTGTCTGAAAAGGTCTGACTCCTTCCAATTCAATTGTATGCTGCACAATCTGTTTATCGTATCCTTTCAAATCTTCATAACTCCAAGCCACAATATCAAAAAATTCCTGACACAGTTGCCTGATTTCTTGCAGTTCATCAGGAGTAGAATCAGTTCCAACCTTAATGACTTTGTTGGGTTCCAACTGCAACTCCATGTATTCTTTTTTATCAATCTCAATCCGATGTTTTTTGGACCGATCATGCTGATCAAACAAACTTTCCAGAGTTATAAGACCCTTCGGAATGTGATTATTCCATAACTGAATTAGACCTTCAGCTTCTTCGTGCTCCAAGGTTCTCCCTTTGATAGTGGCAGCTTCATGAATCAAAAAATTGACAATTTGCTCATCATCCTCAAAGACTTGCCAGAAAGTATCTTTGTCTGGGACACTTGGCCTGTACACCATCCTTACTGTCTTTGGTTTCTTCACTACCTGCTCAATAGGAGAAAAATTGGCTCCAAGGGATGCTAAGAGATCTGCATGCTTATTTAGCTCTCAGGAAATGGCTTGAATATTCAGAGCTATGAAAAACTCAAACAGGTCCCACACTTGATTGTGGTATGCTTTAAGGTAATGCTGCTTAGAAATGCACCTGTTTGTGACTTGGTTTACAATAAGCTCAGAATCACCAAAAATCTGGAGTTGTTCGATTCCCAACTTTCTTGCCTTTTTCAAGCCTAAGCATAATGCTTCATACTCGGCAGCATTGTTAGTACAATTCCAAGTAAGACGGTATGAATATGTTCTTTGTAAACCAGAAGGAGAAATCAAAACAATACCTGCTCCTGCACCATTTTTGCATCTAGCCCCATCAAAATATAACTTCCACAGTTGGTCTGTGACAGAATTCAGATCAGCTTGGTTAGGAAATACCTGCCCTGTGCCACCCTCTGGTTTTGTGATGGAATAACAGCCAATTTCAGTCTCCAGCATGGCATTGAAATCAAGCATAGAAAACTGATCATCCAACTGGAGTTCATCTAAAACCTCACTCATCAAAACAGAATCCTCTGACTCTTCGGTTAGCATGTTAACAGACTGCATGTTTTTTTTGCTTCTTCCAGCTTCTCGATATGAAAAGAGGAAGGTTTTTCATTCTGGATCCTGAGACGTTTACCTTTGAAAGGAATTTCTAAATGGGAATAATCCAGTGCCAGATAACCCCCAAACTTTGCAGTAAACTCTCTGGATAAGCACATACTAAAATAGGGTTCTAGATCTACCACAACAATCTCTTGAATGACTGTAATCTGGGGCATAGTATGCAAAACAATTGGGACATCCTTGATTACACCTACCATTTTTATAGGAGTACCATCTAACTGCAAAACTCCAGGGCTACTTCGTGTGTATTCCATGCCCATAACCTCGCAAACTGCCTTTGGCATGACAGTTGTAGCAGCTCTAGAGTCGATCATGCAGTTATGCACGATCCAACCCTCTATTTGCAGTGATAGATAAAATGGGGGTGGTCTATTTTTCCCAGTAACAGAAGTAGTTAAGGCTTGAGCATAAACTATCTGGGTAGGACCCTTTTCATTATCCTTTATAGATTTTAAATATTCTTGCAATAAATCTACTTGCCCAGGCAACTGCAATGCATCGTAAAGACTAACCTTAGCTGGGGTCTTCTTCAGTTCTTCAACAATGTTGTATGCAACCACAGCAGAGTCCTTCTTTTCAATAGGTTGTTCATATCTGCTTCGATACTATTGAGTAGCTTCCACTCTTAGCCTCTTCGTCAATGAAGGATATCTCAACTTCTCTCGAGCTTGCTCTTCTACTTCTGATCTTGCTGGTGCAATTGCAGCCTTTTCTTGAACTCTGTGAGAAACAGGATCCTTCGGTAAAATAGGTGCATCAGGCTTTGAAACTGGCACAGGAGCTTTCATCGGCTTCTTCAAATTGGCTGGCACTTTTAACGGTTCTAACTCAGCAGGATCCACTGTAACAGACTTCTTACCAGTCCTTGTGAGAACAAAAACTTGCTCTTCCAGTGGAGTCATTAGGCTATGGCCTGCCTCAGAGATCATATTGACTTGCCCTCCTGAAGAACTAGCAGCCAATGTCTGCACATAATTCAGATGGACCATGCAGGTATCTTCTCCATGAGGGTCATTGCAAGTTGAACACCAATACGTTCTTTCTGCAAGAACTGCATCTTCATTTACCAAAGCAGTCAAGCTTTTCTCAGGTGCTTTGCTTGTTGAAGTAGCTTGATCTCTAGTAATTGGAGGAGGTTGAAATCTCCTTGGCTAGAAATCTCGCTCAGCTTGCTTCCTCTCAATAAGCGTGATCTTGTTACCCATTGCTCTAATTGCCGAATTGGTAGATTTTACCTCTTGCAATAGTGTTGTATAAGGATCAGGGTTTACAGGTGCAGGAGGTGCTGGTAAGGGCAAAGGAACTGGTGGTGTTGGCAATGCTAGAAATGAGGTGGAAGCAGGGAATGGCAGAATGCTGGGTGCAGGCAGCTGGAGATTTGCTGAAGTAGACATCTGAGGAGCTAGGATAGGTGCAATTTGTGGTGCACTAGAATTCCATGATGGGACAGGATACATAGTGGACATAGATTGCGCAAAAGAACTAGGATATAAATGTTGTGGAATATCAAGAAGAATAGGCATTGCTACCTTTGGGGGAAGCCTATCGATTGCAATTAAGTCTGCCTCCGCCTTCTGTGCTTGCTCGAACAATTTCAGGAAAGTCATCACATTGGACTGCCTGATCGCTAAGCCAATATCTGTATTGAATGCTCAGAGGTAGTAAAACATAGCTTGCTCAGGGGTAGGGCGAAGTCCTTCAGGTACTCACTTCCAGCTCCTGGTAAAGCGAACATTAAAATCTGCTATTGCCTCCTGCGGATGCCTCTGGATCGCATTAAACTGGTGCAACAATGAAAATGGGTCAGCCTGTTCATGAAAATTCTTAACTAATAATTCTCCTAGCTGATCCCAAGACGCAATAGTGCCTGGTTGCAGAGATCTATACCAGTACAACAATTTTCCTCTTAAAGATAACACTAGTAACTTCACCATTACATCTTCATCTGTTATGTCGTGAATAGCTGCCAGAGAAGCTACATCATGAATATGTTCGTATGCAGTCTTTCTTGTACCATCATAAGTTGGCAATGCCTTCAAGGCAGCCTGGGGAACTAGGTTTTGAGCCTAGAGATTCAAGGCCCCTGAGCTGTTCCAAGCTAAAAACTGCCTAGGTGGAGGATACTGGGCCATTGGAACTAGTGTATGTAACTGAGACAATGGAAAACTAGTAACAATACCAGGGTTTTGAGTGGATATGGCAGATGATGATGGGGGAACCAACCTAGAATGCTCACCACTTCTTGTGCTATCAAGTTCAAAAAACTCGACAAGATCTCCAACTTTTTTAGACTGTGATCTCGTGATCATGAAGGACAGCTTTCACTGCATCCACGTTCAGATATTTTTGAGTACAGCAGAGTCACAAAATGCTCTAATTTTATGGTATGAAGGCGAACATTAAACCTTCAATACTATGGGATCTTTCTGAGATAGAAAAAGTCTGTCCCATCGGGTGTGCCAAAAACTGTTGGTCACGAATCTGCCATAGGAAAGGATTTTTATATAAGATGCACCCTAGACCCGGCCAACATTGAAAGGCTGGGAGAAAGAAATGTCTCCCAGGCCAATCTCCAGAGTGGGCTGGTTCCCTTACTATTCTAAATTTGTTTTAAGATCAAAGTTATAGGAAAGAAATTGAAAATGATGCAGAAAGAAACGGGAAATATGGCCGTAGGCAAATTTATCTGATCGAGAAAGAGCAACAGCAAATAACTCTAAGTACAACAACAACAAATAACAGAATATAATGTCGTGATCCACTCGCAATCTTGCATAAATGACATTCCAGAACTCTCTCTCTCTTACTAGCAATTGTTAAAACTCAATACATAATTAAAACTAGCAGCAAATAAAAGATCCGAGCACAAATTAGGAATGCAATATGCAGAAGGGAAAATACATAGAAAATCACTTGTGAAACCAGAGAGCCGAATGTCTAATATTCATGCAAAGCACTTGAAAAGCTTTCAGCAAAAGTATCTCTCACTCCCGATACTTGCTAATGAGATTTACATTGGTTTTTATAGAGGTTTTGCCTCTTTGCAGCATTTAAAATTTACAACGGACCTCCTCGAGATCTACAATTATGCAACGAAAACAAGGAAATGCTCCCCTTAAACAGCCTCGAAGAAACCAACAATTTAATGCCATATGGAAGAGTCGGCCATTTTCATTAAATGATGTTCTTGGAAATATGCATGAAACCGTTAGAAAAATTGTGAACAACAGCTTCAAAATATGGAAATCTTCAATTCTGGGAGCTTGGGCACGTTCTTCTACCTTGACCGCATCAAAAATCAGCAAAACATTTAATTCTGGACCGCTTTTAATCATCAAAAATCACAAAATAGCATCGGGCCGTTTGAACTGTTCCCAGGCACGAAACTGCAATAGGTCGCAAAAAACATGACAAGTCGTGAAATCGTGATGTCTTCCTGCTCCATACACTTATGCCGCTTTGAAGCTGTAAAAATCTAACACGTTTCGAAATCGCTACTCATTCAGCCTCTTTATCTCCTTCTCTAGCTTGCACCATGAAAACACAATGTTGCATGATTTCGCTACGCTTTCTTGTCTTCTGTGTGGTTCTCACTTTCTGTCACGATTTCGTGACGTCTTTGCCTCGCTGGAATTTTTCCCCAAGAGTTGTGCGATATCGCTATGTCTTTGTGCCTTAGACTCTTTTCATTCAGGTGAACCGCGATACCGAAACACGTAGCGATTTCGCTATGCTCTTTGCTTTGTTTGGCTTCATTTTCTAACTGTAGCAAAATCGCTACCATTTTACCACTTAAGCCTTTTGCTCCACCCGTGCCACAAAAACGTGGCACGTCGTGATTTCGTAATGCGTTTTGACTTATGCGCTTTGTGTCAGTTCTTGTCACGATTTCGCTACACTGCTGGGCCTTAGCGCCTTTGGCTCGGTTTTGTCGTGATTTCGCGACCATTTTACGTCGCATGCCTTTTGCCCGTTGCAAGCCATGAAAACCAAACATGTCACGATTTCACGACGGTTCTACTCACCTGCTGCCATTGACTGCGTTGACCGTGATTTTGCAACACGTCACGAAATTGTGCCAATTCTGTGTTGATTTTCTCTCTCCTCGACCGACCCGCGATTTTGCGACACGTCGCGATATCAAGACGATTTTTCGACTTGGCTCTCTATGCTATTTTTTGTCACGATTTCGTGATAACTTTCGGACTTAGCCATTTTTTGCACGATGTACGACCTGTAGAGAAGTTAGAATTGCAACAACTTAAGCATGAATAATCAATGATCAAATCAATGTGGCAAAATTGCCAACAGGAACTTAGTCTGAGTGACTTAGTTATGAAGTTTAATAGAAAGCAAAAAATCAAGCCCAATAAGTTGAAGACTTTATGGCTTGGTCCATACAAAGTGGTATAAGTAATGAATAATTAAGTTGTTAAGATGCAAAACTTGAATGGGACTAAGGTACCTGACACTGTTAATAGCTCAACATTGAAGCCTTACCAAGTATAATGCTTATTCAATTCTTCAGAAGATATCGAATGAAGAAGATGATCATAAGCTCAATGGAGGACTCAAGATGAGCAAGGTCCATCACAAGAAGATCCTAACATGGGACTCACATATTTATTCATAGAATGGGAGGAGACAAGACCAACCACAAAAAAATAGGATTTGGCACCTCGACCTGAAGAAAGAAGAACATTACGGGTGTATGTCAAATTTATGGATGAGACTAAACGAGTAATAGAGGAAGATGAAGAATGAATTCCTCAAAATGAAAGAGGATATCAAATGATAGTACTATTAGCCAAAAATAGGGGAATTCAATAAGAATCACCCTAGGTAAATAGAAATATGATGTATCCTTGGGTGAAGCATAGGGAACTACCCCAATAAGTTGAAGGCCATAGAAGGATACAGTTAATAGTTTGATATGAGTATAGAGTGGACACTTTGAAATAGAAGTTCCAAAAGAGAATAGGAATGAGACCATCGATGAAGAATTGACTATACTTACTCCATTAGCTTAGATAGGGCTACTAAAATAGAGAATGTTACTATAGACACAATAACTACTAGAAGAATATTAGACATTACAAGGTCATAACACAAGGTTGAGATAACAAACCATCCAAGAATTGGATAGCACAATACGAAGGCTAGATGAACAAAGAATAGCTAGGCTATAGGAACTATAAGGCTAACCTAAGGAGAATGAGGTGATAAATATAAAAAGTGGTATAATAAATGATGGTGTAAGCATAATTTCACAAGTACCACCAAGTGATCTACCAATGATGAATGAATATGCAGAGATGTTATGGCAAGATATTTAGGAAGCAATTACATCACCTAAATCACAAGGTAATGCATGGGTGGACTTGAGTGACTCCAGTGATGAAGTAATTCCTTGTCTAGTAAAGGAACCTAACACAAAAAGTAGTGATGATGATGATTTCCTAGGAAGACCCCTGAATCCTCAATATGACCGTGATCCCTCAGCATGTACAATAACACATCGATAATTAGGGAGATCATAAGAGCATCAAATCAACATTGATCTACAAGCATATATAATAGCCCATCAATAGTTAATACTATAAAATAGAGAAGTAAGGATATTGGAGAGATTGATGAATTTACTGATAGATTGGGCAGAATAGAAAGAATATAATAATAATGACTCAAGTTTTGAGATAGATTTTTTTGACGTATACATAGAGATCTTGGCAACCTCATCTCCACAAATATTCTTAGAGGAAATAATATGGAGACATCAATTAGTACATGCAAATCATAGAATTAGAGCACTACAACAATTTTCACCAAGTACAAGATGAAGTAGAAGTCCACTAGCCAACATTGAGCTGGTAGAGATAACTCCTGATAACCAAGCAATGAGAGGAAGGAATAGACAATGATTCCTAAGGCTTTAGCCAGGAATGGGAGGAGGTATTCAACCATGAAATGAATTAGGACAATGTGATGTTACAATTAGAGGAGTAAGAGTATGAGTAAGGTTCTAACCCCCTACTCCTAGATGGCTAGGATATTCACCCTTAGCATGCTTTTAGTTGTAGAGATCCCCTACAGAAGATTGAATAGTTTGAAGCAGTTACAAATATTGTATGATCTATAGGTGGTTTTTGATCTAAAAATCATACAATAGTATCTTGAATAGTCTACTATATTATTTATAGTAGACTGTATGATTTTTTGAACACTTATAATTGTAGAATAGGTGATGTCCAAGTAGCAAGCTGATCGAAGGAATGGCAGGAAAATTATTTTAGCTGAAGAGTTCAGATATCGGTTAAGAATAATTACAACCAAAAAAGTGGAACAGTCACCACGACCCATGCACGAAAGAGAGTCATAGCCATGTAAATACCAAGGGTAAAATTTTTAGTCCCATGGTTGGAGTGGTACTCGTCCTTGGAGGAGAGGAGGATACAAGTTGTGGAGAGGGAAGAGGTATGGAGGGTTGATTGGAGAAGGAAACCACCAAGATTCTGAGAGGAGGAGATGGCACAAGAAAGGATTCTGAGGAGGGAATTTATGAGTGAAGTACATTACACAGATCTCAATGAGGATCTAAGTAGTGAATCTAAGGAGTACCAAGTTGAGATAACAAATATATCATTCATACAGTATGGAGGAGAGACATGTAGGAAGTTGTGGAGTAATGAAGAAAATAAGAACCATCCCTGGAGGAAATAGTTTGAGGAGGTTGGTGTAGCTGTAATAGCATAAGTCCCACCACACTAGAGGACCTTATTCTATGGGACTTCGTCCTTGGGTGGGACGATCAGAAAGCAAGGTGCCAAAAAGTTGCCAAATTGACCTCTGACCTCCAAACTGCTTTTGGGAGTGGTTAGGACCACTTTTTAACATTTGGGGGCTTCCCTAGGGGTTGTGTGTGTCAATGCGATCAGCACTTGTTGTCACATAATCGGATTGGTGTTGTTTTGGTGTCTACACATTCATATAGTATGGAGGAGAGACATGTAGGAAGTTGTGGAGTAATGAAGAAAATAAGAACCATCCCTGGAGGAAATAGTTTGAGGAGGCTGGTGTAGCTATAATAGCATAAGTCCCACCACACTAGAGGACCTTCTTCTATAATTATCTATTGCATATGATTCAGGATTATAATCCTGCAACCAGAATTACCTATTTCAATGTGGGAAAATGATTCGTGAAAGTAGAAGTTATAGCAGAGGTATTCAGGAAAACATTTAGATTGTAAACATATGGCATAAAGGTAGTTAAGAATTTGGTTGATCCAATTGAGACATATCGTATCATCACTTCACTTACCAATGTGAAATCATCAATCGATGTGAAGATCTAGGGTGCATGGACTCAAGGAATTAAACAACGCCAGTTGAAAGGGAAATATTGGCTATTCGCTATGAATACTATGATGTATTGACTATCAAGGGATACACAAGCCACAAATATTCCAATATGTATGGCTCATTATGTGGATGATATCACCAAAGGAATTAGGTATGATTGGGGTACCTATCTAGATAAAAATATGCATGAAGTACTGACAAAGACGTTGAATAATTTTGGGATGACTTTCCATGCTATTGGATTATTATTAAATGATGTTATGGATATGGGAATACACTTTCTAGGTTTCATAGAACCTAGTAATGTTAAGGTAGGACAACCAACCATTTAGAGGTGAGAAAAATTAATACCAATTCAAAGGGAGACCTCAGAGAAGTCTTGAACAAAGAAAGAACAATAGGTCATTGTAGTATAGGAGGATACTTCCTCGAATGAGGATATACACCATTGAACAAAAAGGTCTAGATATTTGGAACATAAACTAGAGTAACAAGCACTTCAAAAATGGTAGTAGGAGCAGTCGTCAGTTCTGGAAAGGGAGGAAATTATGGGGACGAAATTCAGCCTAGTATGAGTAAGAACAAGGAGACAATGAGAAAGAATGGTGAATAATCCCATTCCATAAAAACAAGTTGAGCCTGTACATAAGGATCAGCAAGAAGAAGAACAATCAAACTCAGAGAAGCTATATTTACATTATTATAATTGGACAGGAGTATAAGATATGTTGGAATCCCCACAGATTTTCCAGCATGATGAATTTGAAATTTTGGATTCTTCAAAAATGTTAGAGGATACAAAAGTGATGTATATAGCACAAGATGTTGCAACCACTTCTCAAGAGGAAAAATAGAAATCCAAGGTGAGAGTGGAATCCTTAGAAGAAGAGTCTATAGAAAAAAAGAAGCCTTGTTTTAAATTTATGATGAGAGGAAGTTGGAATCAAAATAATCAAAGTAATACATAGGAAGAGATGAAAGCATCACAGGAAAAAGAACCTATTTTTGAACAAGTCACGACAATGGAGACTCAATAGAATTAGGAAGAAGAATAGATGATAGATGAACATTAGGTGGGCTTGACTAAACAAAAATATTCCTAGGAATTGATAGAGCAGTAGCAATATCAATAGGAGATTTTGAATGTGGAAGAAGATGTGGAGGTAGAGAGGACTATGGATCAAAGTCCACCACAAGAAAAGATAAACACATAAAGAGTACTACTAGATATTGGGAGAAGCTATGGCCACCACTTGGAAGAAGAGGGAGAATGAAATCCTACAAATGAAGAACTATGGAGGATGCAAACAAGTTATCTCCTAGAGGTACCATATTTCATAAAATTTGAAACTTAGGAGTACGCAAAAAGGGTAGAAGACAAGGTGGAACACTTCTTCTCTCAGATAGGCAATGTCATAGCTAGTGCTAAATTATAGTTTTGTATTGGACACGTGGGGGATTTGAAACTAAGGGAAGAACAAGTGTTTATTGAGTTGGAGAAAATCATGAAATGGGTGAGCAGTGAGGATATTACATGAAAAATTGTATACTTTCATGTATAGAACCCATGGATGTTACCCAAGGAAGAGGTAACCATGATTTTAGGAAGAGATAACTTGCCAAAGGAAGTGAGAATCAATTAAAGGAAGCATTCAAGGTTGTACCTGGATAGAACCAATTATCCAACTTATCCCATGAATACAATGGAGTTGGAACATAATAGGGTCATTTCGGGATTGGCTATCACTCTGAGGAAGTTGAACTTTCTAACACATTGGATAGAGTGATTGAGCATAGGATTGGAGCAGATCTATCAGATTAAGAAAGCTCAAAAAGAGGAGACAGAGGCCACCAAAAATAAATGATTGTAATGGAGGAATAATTATAGAAGAGTAAGGCTATGGTAGAAGAGAAATTAAATAAATTGGAAGAACTTATAAGTACCAGGATTTATTTTGAGGCCAGAATTAGTTCACTTGAAGAGGAGAAGTGACAGGTCTCACAAATGGTAGAAGATAAGATTAAGGAGTTGGAAGCTCAACTTAGATCAAAGTATGAATAGCTAAAAATGCAGCTAGCCAAGAAATATGAGCAACTGGCGATGCATACGAAGAATATATAAGATCTCACATAGTACAATAATTAGTATAATGATATAGTCCTGGATACGCAAGTGCAGTTGAGTGCTAAGGAAGATACTATTCATGCTTTGGAGGTAGATATTAATCACCATATGTAGACCATTGTAGATAAGAATTAATATGATGTAGAATCAAACATGAATCTACTTTATTCATGAAATACAAGTAATATATAGGCATACATAGGAATATTACGTGGTTAAGTGGTTGTAACAATTTGCCACACATGGCCAACCACTTAACTACTAGTTAACCAAATGCTAACTATGGATGTCCACTAACTGCTAGAAGACAAAGGAGATCTCTAATAGTTAACTAACATCTAACAAGCTAACAAACTATGTCTTATGTGGGCATACTATGCCTCACGTGCATACAAAAGTGCAATAAATAAGACATAATAATATAATAATGAAATATAACTTAGGCTTAAATAGATAAGCCTAAGTATCCTCACCAGAAGAAACACAAGCAACAACTTGAAAAAAAGCACATTTTTAGGAGAATCTAAAGAAGAGTGTCATTGATCATGAAAAAAATTTGAGGGAACTCCTGAATACTATTGAAGAGAAAGCCAGTCACCATGGGTTGAAAGCAATCAAAATGGGAAACTACGTAGCTAAGTTGAAGAATCAACGTGCAATTCTTCAAATCTAGGTGGAAGACCTAAAAGCTATAGTCATGGATTAGGAGGTGAAACTAAAATAGAAAGATGATTCAGTAAGGACAGCAACCAAAGTAAAGGGGAGGACATATGTAGGCAACAAATCCACCTCCTAAAAGAATAAGTGACAAAGGATTTGCCCAGTTGACAATTTTGACAAGTTTTGTAAATTTTACAGGTAGGAGAAAACCGTACAAACTGAATGTAAACCATTCAAAGTAAATGCAAACCATACAAAGTGCAATGAAATGAAATATACAGGAAATACAAATTAAGTTGTAATTGCACATGAGTTTGATAAATAAGATGTTTAGAATTAGTAAAAGTCATAATTATGTATTTTTTATGCATGGGTAGTTGTGAATAACAATTTTCCTTAGGAATAACTTTGGAATAATATGGGCAACATTCTATAAGGCTTCATTTTCAATTTTGATAGTTTGGTTACATTTTGGTTAGTTTGGGAATGCTAGGAGTTTTGGCTATGTTTTGATGTGAAGTGTTGTTACATATCTATGATTTTTGGATGACATTGTTGAGAAGTAATGAATAATAATCATAGTTCATATTTTCTCTCATGTATTGTATGATCCAGGAATGGTAGAATATCATTTTATAGTTTATCTCTATTGCATGTACTTATTTTTGGTTGTTATGGCTACTTAATGCATTGCTATGGAGGAATTGGATTAAACTAGCATTGGTGTGGGCCTTATGAATGATCTATGATGATGATGATATCAAGGAAGATGTATTGAAGGATTTTGTATGATTTTTGGATGTTTCATTGGATATATAACTCTCTCAAGCCCTGATAAATTAACTTGCATGTTGGTAGAATTATGATTAATTGCCATATTAAATCCTTACAAACATTATCTGAGAGAGATTGGTCCAGGAGAATATCCAATTTATCACTTGGATGTACTTTTATTTTATACAAATCATACACTAGATCCCTTACAAATCATACAAAAGGAACTTACCTAATTTGGCAGTCTATGCGATGAAGGAAAACTTACCTAATTTGGCAGCATTGGGAAATTGAACAGTTTAGTTACAAAACTGTATATGGTGGCTTGCAAAACCAAATTTTAAGGATTGGATAAATGTAAAATTGTAAAATCTCCATCAATGTACAATTTAGGATCATACTGTGGTATGGTTTGGGTTTCGTACAAGCTGTTTGGTTGTCACGCATTGCTAGTTATAAAGACTATACAATTGTATGAATTGATCCATCGATTGGAAATAGAAAATTGATCATTCTAAACCTTTTAAACCACCTTCCCACTAGTAATACTACATCCCTATTCTACAATGATATTCCTTTCCTTTATGTTGCTACTTAGGTTCCTATGTCCTCTTTTGCTAGTGACGATGTTCCTTCTTTGACCCTTTTGAGGGATTGTCTAATTTCTTACTAGGGTGCATATTGTATTCTACTTGGCAATCCATCTCATAAGGTATTTCCAAATAACTATTTTTATGCATTCTCATTGCATTTCTGATGTGATAATGAGTTCTAAAGATGAATTTGTGTACCTTCATCTTATTATCCTTCTCAAGGGATGGAGTGTATTTAAGTAGTTTAAAAAATTACCTATAATATCCTTCAATAGATTGAGTCCCTTAGTATATTTGCATGAACTCATCAAGTTTCTTCATATAAAAATCCTCTGTAAGGAACCTCTTTTTGAAGGCTTCTACAAAGTCCTCCCATTTGACATGGATTACTTTGATCTTTTTTTCCTTACTATAGGTCTCCCACCATTCCATACTTGTTTCTGTCAAAATGCCTATGGTCCAGACCATATTAATTTTTGAGGAATATTTTATCATGGAGAAGTAGACCTCAAACTCATTCAACCAATATTTTTTTGAATCTCCACCTTTTTTTCCTAAGAACCTTCTAACCTTGGTGTGCTTCAGATCCTTCTCTAATTCTCCATTAATGCAGACTTTAGCCACTCAATCCACTTCATCTAATTCTATTTCTTTTTCTACCATAGGATTTACTGACTCAATATTCCTACTCTTAGTTTTTCGTATTTCAGCCCTAATGGTTTCCAACATGTTGTTTTTTTTAACCATTTGCTCTATGTACAAAGTCATTTCCCCCTGCATTGTCTGCACAACACATGTGAGTTTTTTTGGCTCTATTTGAATTTTTTTAGCTATCCTCTATGGGTTTCTCCTCAACACTATCAGTGCTAGTTGGCTTCTCCTTCTGATAAATTTTCTATCTTTCACTTCTCAACTTGGGAGCCATTTTTCTTGATTTTAAGAGTCGTATCATTTTTGCATTTATTTCTACTGTATGCGAATTTCAAATACCACATGCACTTGGTAAAATAAAATGCATCTATTTTATAGTGTGCAACACCTATCAGATTAAAAGAAACATTTTTCTAATACCATTTTCCTCTTTAAAATTGTTTTTCATATTATATGATCTATGAATAACTCTTTTTGAATTGTGATATAATATCTACGTAAGGAAGAGGCTTAGCTTGGGACTATGAATACTAAGTACAATTTCTCAAAAGAGTATTAGGTACACCACTTAAAATCCACTTATTATGGAAGGTTTTCTTAACTCCTCCAAGCTGATTCACCAGTGATTTGGTCTTGGGAGAAATGACTTACTCATTGATAACCTTAAAGTAAATTTTATTACCTTACTAAACATGTATTTATTCATTATTTTCATGGAAGCTTTGTGCCTAATTAACATAGGCTCTGATACCAAATGTAATAAACTCAATTCCAAGACTAATCAACCTAAGGGGATTATTTTTTTGTCTACAATTTTTATGTTCACTAACTTGTGAGAGTATTTAAAGTATCTTCATGTGGTTCTCTTATAGTTAAGTCTCCATGTAAGTTCAAGTATGCACTTCATAAGATTCTGACATGATTAGTATTTATCCTATGGATATAAGTGGCCAACCCCTACAATGACCTATAGGTTTCTTTACTTTTCAATTGAGAATTATCCTATCTCAAATAGGAATGCCCTCTTTCCCTACTAGTTTAAATCAAACATTAAACTAGTACTTGTGCTAGGTCTCTTTCAACCATACACTAGGTGTATACCTTGAGAATTAGTTAATTCTTCCTTAAGGATGGAAAAAAAATCATTAACATTCTTAACCTTCTCATATCAACCATAGGAAGCTAAGGGGGTTATCACACAAACCCACATAGACTTGTGAAGGTCTACCATTTATCTTACTAGATTTAACCAACTATAATCTCCATGAATTAGATATCTTTCAATGCTTTCCTTTACAAACATTCCCATAATTAATCTCTAAGTGATATACATGAAGCATACATTCCTTTTAGTTTAAAGACTACTCTATATCAATTAGATACAATTTTGAGTCACCTTTAGAGATTCAATCCTTATCATAAGGTAATATTTAGCTCACCACGTAACTCCATATTCCTTGATTACTCGAAGTCAAATGTTACATTGTATACACCTCCTTCCAAGGAGTGATATAATCAATTTACAAATGATCTTAATAATTACATTTTACAATAATGGAAGCTCTCTACTCATGGGTATTGTTACAATATATTTCCATTATCAATGGAAATATAATAGAACTAATCTTTGCTTGACTCCATCCGAGCCACCAGTACTAGATTGTAGAGGTTTTAGGATCATGACAACCCATTACATGTATATGAAATGCATTCTAGACAAACAATAGCATGTAATAATTTTCATTGAATGCAACTAAACACAATACATCCAACACAATGTAATTGTCTAAAGCATTCCATCATTCAAAGGAAGGAAATCCCATACTTTCCTAAGACTGAATCACATTTTCATCCCATATCCCTTTGAAACAAGTATTATTAAAATCAATCTATGCTATTCCCTTTTAATAGAATTTCATAGAATCATTTATCCATGATATCCCTATTAAGAAAATAACAATTAAGCATAACACACTATCATAAGTGTCTCATTTTTCTTCAGAGCAAAAATAGTATTATACTTTCACATATTTCTTCCACCCAGAAATAGCATTTAAATATGTCACACTTAAGAAAATAACTCATATTTCTTTCACCCAGAAATAGCATTCAAAAACATCATACTTAAGCAAGTATCTCATATTTCTTTCACCTAGAAATAACATTTAAACACATGGATTCAATTGCAGATCTACAATTATTCCAGGGATTTAATCATGACCTTTTTTGAGATTATAATCCGATTTGATCTACCATGCATCATTATGCTTCCACTATAGTTCTTTAACCAATGAATTTGCTAATTTGTATTTGTAATCTATAGTCCTTCCATAAATCTGACTACCAAGTTATCTCAATATTTTTCACAATATCGTATTATAGTCCCATGAGTTTGGTTACCATATTTATTGGAATACAACAACAATATTACTCATGTTTAACCACAACTCCACTCATAATATATCACACAATATTATATTATGGGTTTGCTCACTTGACCCTCAATTTTGTTCTCAGGAAGACATTATAGGCATGCAATATTAGCAACTAAAGGTAATACTATAATTCCTAAAAGAAGGAGGTCGCATAATTTCATTATTTCCACAAATTTATTTCCAAATTTACCTTGAAATCTCACATTAATAATTTATATTAGTTTACCATATTTCCATTGTGTACGTAACTACAACAGATACCAATTTTATAGTTATTCCACCTAGTTGGATTCCAACTTATTTCATGTCCAACTAATGGGTCGTATAAATTCTAGCAACTTGGTCTTACCTACCAATAGTATCTTTCTTGTTAATTTCAACACGAATCACATTAGTGACTAAGGTGGCATTACTGCTATGTTTGTTTTTAAAAATTACCTTTAGAGTCCACTAGAAGGAAAAGACTTTATTCATTTTATAAAGGGAAGGTACCCAATCAATAGAGTATGAACCCCTTTAACCGATAAGTCTTAGTTTTACAATAATGTAGGTATCAAGGGTCCAAATTTTAGGCATAAACCACCTCTTACTAGGGTTTATTTTGGGTTTACAGCTTTGTACCCCTAAATTTATCACATACTTCTATGGGTCATTGACTCTAAGACCCAAGCTTGCATTCATCGTAGCATCCCATGATATTGGTGTATTATCAGTGACACAATGACATAAAATTAATGGGAGCATCGATGGTTTTCTTCCATATTTAAGATTAATTTTATTTGTCACAAAGGATACTAAATTTTAGGATCATATTAGTGATAGCGAGATCAAGCACAAATTTTTTTATAGCTTTGTTATTGATTCAATAGGGGGTTGAATCAGAAGCACATCCTGGTTCACTATTTATAGCATTATCTCCACATCAATCATTGTTTTTATACTTTGAACATCCCCATGGGACTATTCAGCATCCTACGTTGAGTAGAGAAAATACAGTAAGAGGTATACATTCTTACTTACTAGACATTTTGATCAGGGTCATAGTGAGGAGTTTAATAGTACAAAACAACAACACTACCTGAAGGTTTCTTGTGGGTTTTAATTAAAAACATTGGTATGAATTTAATACAGTCACCAAGTTGTTTTAAAACTAAATATGACACCTAATTTGACCTGAGCCTATGAGTTTTCTTTGAGTATGAAGACCCACCTCCATCCCAAAATGGCTCGTATGGTCATCTTCCTTCTAGTGACGTCTAGCCAGTGGTATCTCTTTCTTTACCATGAGTAGCATCCAAGGATGGCACCAAGTATGGGTCAGGGAGTTGACATCGGTATTCACTTGTGCCATCGATCAAAGGAAAAAATAGTTTGAACAACACCCGATCACATAATACATTCTCCATATTTAGTATACAATGGAAAAAGGTGAAGAACACAGGGTGTTCTCCATGTCTAGTATATCATGGAATAGGTATACCTTAAATCTTGCATACGCATTAAGGATGAGGTAGTCCTTTCTCTCATGCTATAGTAGTGGTGGAGGTGATGACTGAGGCGATCACGAGGCTAGATCTCGCATAGTGGGTGCTCAATCTACCCAATGTTTCATGGGAGTATTACATCTCCATGATCATGCCTACCTTGATCACCTAGTGATATTTTTGTTGATAGAGAGTCATATCAAGTCTAATATACTTCATGATAATTCAAAAGGGAATACAAAAATTTCAATGTAATTTAAAATTAAGTCTAGCTTAGTATCAGGCTAGTTTAACTCAATAGCTTGGCTGGTAGTCTCAAGGCTACACATAAAATAAATATAATATTCCAAGAATAATAAATAATATTATCCCTCACTCACGACATTGAGTATGTAACAAGCTACATATTACAGACAAAGGTAAGATAAAGGAAAAAGAGATATTTTAACCTAAATATATTCATAAAATTTCAAGCTTTTCTTCCTCGACCTCTAATTCCACCAGTGCTTCCTTTTTACGTGTTTCTTTTTCTAAAAGGACTTGACCAAATTTTTTTCTAAGATTATGGTTGTTTTGTTTTTTATTCACCCAAAGTGATGAAGAGAATATTCCCTAAGCCAAATATTTACTTATAAACCAATATTCTAGGGCTTTAATCATGACCTTTTTCGATTTTATAATCCAATTTGATCTACCATGCATCATTATGCTCCCACTATAGTTATTTTACCAATGAGTTTGCTAATTTGTATTTGTAATCTATAGTCCTTCCATAAATATGACTACCAAGTTATCTCAAGATCTATCACAAGATCGTATTATAGTCCCATGAGTTTGGTTACCATCTTTCTTGTAATCCAACAACAATATTACTCATGTTTAACCACAACTCCACTCGTAATATATCACACAAGATTACATTATGGGTTTGCTCACTTGGCCCTCAATTTTATTCTTAGGAAGACACTATAGGTATGCAATATTAGCAACTCAAGGTAAGACTATAATTCCTAAAAGAAGGAGGTTGCATAATTTTATTATTTCCACAAATTTATTTCCAAATTTACCTTGAAATATTGCACCAAGAATTTATCTTGGTTTACCATATTTTCATTGTGTACGTAACTACAACAAATACCAATTTTACAATCATTCCACCTAGTTGGATTCCAACTTATTTCATGTCCAACTAATGGGTCGTATGGATTCTAGCAACTTGGTCTTACCTACCAATAGTAGCTTTCTTGTTAATTTCAACATGAATCACATTAGTGACTAAGGTGGTATTACTTCTATGTTTGTTTTTAAAAATTACCTTCAGATTCCACTAGAAGGAAAAGAATTTATTCATTTTATAAAGGGGAGGTGTCCATTCAATAGAGTATGAACCCCTTTAGTCGATAATTATTAGTTTTACAATAATGTAGGTATCAAGGGTCCAAATTTTAGGCATAAACCACCTCTTACCATGGTTTATTTTGGGTTTACAACTTTTACCGCTACATTTATCACATACTTCTATGGGTCATTGACTTTAAGACCCAAGCTTGCATTCATTGCAGCATCCCATGATATTGGTGTATTATCAGTGACACAATGACATAAAATTAAGGGGAGCATTGATGGTTTTCTTCCATATTTAAGCTTAATTTTATTTGTCACAAAGGCTACTAAATTTTAGGATCATATTAGTCATAGTGAGATCAAACACAAAAATATTATTTGTTATTGATTCAATAGGGGGTTGGATCAGAAGCACATCCTGGTTCACTATTTATAGCATTATCTCCACATCGATCATTTTTTTTATACTTTGAACATCCCCACAGGGCTATTCAACATCCTACTTTGAGTAGAGAAAATACAGTAAGAGGTATACATTCTTACTTGAAATTTTGATCAAGGTCACAGTGAGGAGTTTAATAGTACAAAACAACAACACTACCTGAAGGTTTCTTGTGGGTTTTAATTAAAAACATTGGTATGAATTTAATACAGTCACCAAGTTGTTTTAAAACTAAATATGACACCTAATATGACCTGAGCCTACCAGTTTTCTTTGAGTATGAAGACCCACCTCCATCCCAAAATGGCTCATATGGTCATCTTCCTTCTAATGACGTCTAGTGAGTGGTATATCTTTATTTATCATGATTATAATCCAAGTATGGCACCAAGTATGTATCAGGGAGTTGCCATCAGTATTCACTTGTGACATCTATCAAAGGAAAAATTAGTTTGAACAACACTCGATCACATAATACATTCTCCATATCTAGTATAGAATGGAAAAACGTGAAGGACACAGGATGTGTTCTCCATATCCAATATATCATGGAATAGGCATACCTTAAATCTTGTATACATGTTAAGGATGAGGTATTTCTTTCTCTCATGCTATAGTAGTGGTGTAGGTGATGACTGAGGGAAGCACGAGGCCAGATCATGAATAGTGGGTGCTCAATCTACCCAATGTTTCATGGGAGTATTACATCTCCATGATCAGGCCTACCCTGACCACCTAGTGATATTTGTTGATAGGGAGTCATATCAAGTCTAAGATACTTCATGATAATTAAAAAGGGATTACAAAAATTTCAATGTAATTCAACGTTAAGTCTAACTTAGTATCATACTATTTTAACTCAATAGCTTGGTTGGTAGTATCAAGGCTACACATAAAATAAATATAATATTCCAGGCATAATAAATAAGATTATACCTCACTCATGACATTGAGTATGTAACAAGGTACATATTACAGACAAAGGTAATATAAAGGAAAAATAGGTCTTTTAACCTGAAGATATTCATAAAATTTCAAACTCTCCCTCCTCGACCTCTAAGTCCACCAATGCTTCCTTTTTACGTGTTTATTTTTCTAAAAGGACTTGACCAAATGTTTTTCTAAAATTATGGTTGTTTTATTTTTTATTAACCCAAAGGGATGAAGAGCATATTCCCTAAGCCAAAGATTTACTTATAAATGAATTTGGACAAAATATATCTAAGCTTATGGCTATTTGATTTTTGATTCACCCAAAGGTATGAAGAGCATAATCCCTAATCCCAATATTACCTATCACTACTACTTCTATATTTTTTTTCAGCTTTCTCTTTGCAAGCATACCTCGCATATTCTTGTGGGTGGCTATTTATAGCATATAGGGGGGGTGCCTTCTAATGAAATACTAGGTAATGACCTATTGGAGAGGTCATGTGGGTGGTGATGCATGCATAGTGTTTTTTTTAGCCTAGAGGACTTGAGGACATGATGCAACAAAGGGCAGAAATAGTATTTTGAAGACTTAGGGAGACTAAAAATAATTTTAAAATCCCTTCTAGATCTTGTGAGTATAGATTCTTTTTCCTCATAGCTCTTAATATTATTTTGACCCAAAATACTCTCAAAGTAATTTAACACTATTTTAAATTGCCAAACATACTTGTAATTTAATTTACATGGAAGTCCCCTTTTTCCTAATAAAATACATGATATTTCTTTTCCTAGATATTTCTTCAAAATATTAAATGAATCACCACTATTTTCATTTCCTTGAAAATTTAAAATATTTTCTATGCCTTCTCAATTTAAGCATTAATCCTATTTCTTTTTGCCAAACTTAGGGGTTCAGTTGAGGTGGGATGTGACAGTGTCTCATACATGTGTAAATGACCCTAAAACCATTAAGAACACCTCTCTCTCCCATGATGTCTACCATTCATGATCTTGTGTTAGAGTATATTAATGGTAAATTCCATCATGTGAATGATAGGATGGTTGGGTAGATAAGAAGGACCAAATGTAGCTAGAAAGCAAGCATGACCCAAGATGATGCAGATCCAGGCCTCATTCGTCAACATGTTTGGGTAGTTGGAGTAGCCATATTTCCAAAGTGATCCAATAGGCTGGTAGAATCTTTAATGTGACAGTAATCCACTTCTTAGGCAATATTGTTTTTGACTGCCATAGAATTATAAAATTTCTATAAACATAAGAATGTAGAATGAATACTGGTCGAATCTTAGGTATTTACAATTCATATGTAAGTATGAACATTGCACCCTAATGCAAATAGACTACTGTCTAACCTTTGGTTTGATTTACTCGTAGAGTATGTATGTATGTGTTTATGATTGCATATTTCTAATTTAAGCATATTCAATGTTTATGGTGATAATTCTAAATCTTGAATTTTTGGTGTACTCATTTACTTGTCTAGAATTTGTGGTCTCATTAATATACAATATATTAAGTTAAAATACTTAGTGATTTTTGTGTAAATGGATGGTCTGTTAGGTATTTGGTTGCTTAGTTGCATGATCCTTATTATTGTATGTCTTGATGTTGTTTAATCTACAACACTACAAGTTCTGGCTATGGTTTATTTTATTTATTTCAACACCTTTTCCCCCTACTTGTAGGAAAAGTTAGTTGGAACTTCAAGGAACTTATGTCCTCCAGATATTGACCACTATGGTTCTCATGAGCTCCTCGGTATTTCAATGTTTGTCAAGATCTATGGGTGCACAAATATTTCCATTAGACAAATTTTCTAACCAAAATTTTTTGGCACACTTGGTGGGACCGAAAGGTCCCTTAGTTGGATAGTACAAGGATGGGTGATTTATTGTATTATCATATCTTATCAAAATCACCTGATGACTCTACTCAAATCTATATATCTATATTATAAGACCCGATACCTTTTAGATCTAAACAAAACCTAATGATATTCTATTTTGGTACACAATATTCATCACCTAGTGACTCTCCTACAAACTGAACTTGTACCTGATGATCATTTTCCTTGAGAAAAATAAGGTGACTCTACTAAAAATTAATTGAGGTTCATGATTGGGTGCCATTCAACATCATTCTAAAAGAAACTATCTCCTTGAGGACCCAAGGTCTATTTAGTAGCCTCGACCTCACTAGAAGAGAAGTTATGTATATTTGAGGATTTCATGGACTTAAGTGTTGCAATGGATTAGTACGATGTTCCCTATTGGAATTATGCAGACCCTCTAAATATCTAAAATTCTCATGAGATTCCCAAGTCGACTATGAAGTATTTGTCATGTTTTTATGGGATAAATAAAACTGTATTTTAAAATTATCAAGAAGTTGCTTCCTTAGAAATGATGCATGACATCATGCATGAGGATGTGGTTCTTAGACTCCTTATTCTCTCTCTTAAAGGAAGAATCCTACTATGGTAAAAAACCTTAATGGATGGGAGTATTTGTACATGGGATTATTTAGCAAAGGTATTTATTTATAGATTTAATTACTCAAGTGACACTACCTTGTCGACCTAGTTTCAATTCATAAAGTGATCCCCCATGAAGATATGTTAGAACTCAACATATGGTTCCAAATAACATAGAGGAGGATCCCCCCAGAATATCAGCCAACCCAGGATCAGACTTACTTATAATATATCCAGGCTTTCCATCATGACATAAGCCTTTTGATTCTATACTCTGGTGAGAAAAAGGTTTCCCCAAGTATTTCAAAAAGCTTTTCAAGCTAAAAATTTGTTGATCCAAGTAGGAAAATTACCACCTTGGGAGGATATAGTTCCACTTCAACCTCTCATAATTACATACCCAATAGGGTCCCTTGATGTTACATCCTATCCTTCATTCCTTGAAATAATTGGTTATAATTCACACTGGATATCAGGGGGTAATGCTCTATCCGAGGTTCAAGTAGAGCAGAAGCAAAAAAATAGAGATTCAATGGCTCACTAAGGATATTAAAAGCATGATAATGCAGTTCAAGGAAGATGAAAAACATTGTCATGATAATATACCATAATATGCACAAATGCTTTAGTAGGATACCTATTTCCAACCTAATGGTCCTAATGACAGATATGAAAAAGGGACCAATTCATCCATATCAAGTGTCGTTGAATGTTTCAAAATAAAAATATACTATGATCCTTACAATCAAACTAAGGAAGGTCATATGATGGATTATTTTATAGCCTATAATACAATGCAGAGTTGCAAATAGAAGGGAATCATAGAACCAATTACACCTCAATCAAAGCAAATCGGTAGGGAAGAGTATGGAAAATACTTGCACAACCCTCTTTTTTATTTTCAGTCACTAAGAGAGGAATACTCAAAAGCATGCAAATATTTGCACCTCCTAGCAATCACTATTCAGTAGGAAATAGAAAATCTAGAAGGATACCCTAAGTCCACACAACTAAAGAAAGAATTATTGGTGTCAATAAGGATAAACCTAATAAACCCTCCAAGTGGAAAATTCTTGGATGTCATTCAGGAATACAGACAACCAATAGTTCCATGGGCTAAAAATATTATAACACTAACAAATCAAGGGTTATAGCAATTTGGTATCAGGAGTTATCCTAATAAAAAGACTTGGTCCATCAATGTACCCACATGGGAAGTAAAAATAAACTTGGATGAATTTTCAACATAAAGGTCAATTGCACAAAAGCCAAACTTCCTATCCTATGCCCACTCACCCAATGTTGATTAGTTGGTTATCCTTAAGACCCAATCAAATATAGAAATCTATAGTACAAATATACAAGGTGTGGTAGCATATGAATATCCCAAGGGATGCATCACAGACAAAGAAAATGTAACAAGTGTAATTTGTTTTTATATCCCATTAGAAGAATCTATCATCGAGTTTCAACTAGATTCTATGATCTTTAGTTTTGAATAGAAAGTAGAAGCCCTAGAATCAAAATCCCACTCGAGATTGGATCTTATTAATATATTAAGATAATATTGAGCCATTTTTAGTGGACCATGCCAAATAACTCAAGTTTGGGATCATATGGTCATGCCAATATAGATTCATAGGATGGTTTGTACTACAAATCTGTAGTTAGGCATGAAGTACATGCTAAAGTTTTGCTAAAGTTAGGTGGTAAATATATAGAATAATATGGTGATCACATATATGTACAAATGTAATCCTTTAATCTTTACATAAATACCAAAGGATGTAAGAAGGGACTCATTCCATGAGGTTCGATAATATTGAAGTTTAGGTGCTGCCATTTTGCATATTTAAAACACTTTCTTTCTCTTCCTTTTTTCCTCTCTCCTCTCTATGGTTTGTGTGTTTGAATCCATAACCAAATGGATAAGGATAACATTGCCAAAAATACACCATAAAATTTATCATGATTTAAAGCAACGCTATCACCACATGTGCAAAAAAAAGAAATGATTCTAGCTGAGAATAATGTTACAAATGAAGAGAACCTAAACTAACAAAAAATTAATGTTTAAGGATGATTCACCTAAAGCCAAAATTTTCAAAGAAAAGCACTCAGTCTGAAAATGTGATTTCAACAAATACTAGCTGGTAATCTCTTTGAGATCTATATAACACTGCATATACATAATGGGATAGGTATTTTTGAAATGAATATGAGCTCAAGAGCACAATGCAGGTTTTCCTTAGCTAATGGTGACATGCAAAATGGGTTCTTATTAAAATATTCAAAGAAGAAGAAAGGTCCTAAATACAATAATCATGCATGGTAGTCTGTCTATTTTGGAAGCATTGTCTATAAATCATGGAGTATGTTTCTGGAAACACGATGCTTGGGGATATCTGATAACATAATAAATATGAGCTAATATTATGTGGGCACGTCCTATGGATCCAATAGTTCTGCTTCTCTTTGTTATTAGGTTACCCTAGCATAATTTTCCTTATTTTTTTGTTTTATTTGTTTTTTCCCATTTTTTACTGTTGGTAGGATTAGTGTGCAAATAACTCTCAATGTTTATGGTACTTCTAACCCTCTGATAGTCATGCCATGTTTTCCTCCCTCCCCTTGTTAGTTCTTCATGTTTTATTCCTATGTCTTTTAGGTGCTTAATATTTCTTCTCATCTTCTCCATTATATGTTGCCCTATTGTATGAGTGACTTCCACACTCTCACTCACCTACCTATTTTATCTTGCAGCCTCCCTCTATTACTTTTCTCTCCATCTATGTTTTTGGCTTGTTCTTCCTTCCCCTTTCCTCAAAAAGTGTTAAGTCCAAAAAAAATTATTGGCCACCTAGATTCCTTATTTCCACAAAGAAAAAATCCCTTGTGAGTAACCAAGAATGTGGGTATTGTTGGCATCTACCCACCCCTATCTACTAGTAGTTATATATTATGTATGATTTTTATTAAATAAAACTAGAGATCACCAACATATTTTGTCTACAAGCTTGAAAGCATTACCAAAAGAAGATCTCCATGAAGAAGTGATGAGGAACTATCCCTTGAACTCACCATAGCACTGATGTCCAACTAGAGTTTGGGATAAATAATAAGGCTTAGCTTGCTATAGAGATAAAGTAGGAGCTCACTACCATTCATATGGAAACCAGAGGATGACCATGGAAAATTGACTAAGGCATGTGGTCTCTAAAATTGTGTAACCCAAAGAAGACATGTTGAGTCTAGCTATAGAAAGATAAGCTTTAGCTAAAATGGCTATCTCTCCAAGACACCAAAAAATATATATTTTATTGGAATCCCAAGATGACACCAATTCCTCATATACTAGTCAGAGGCTGATAAGAGCAAGATCAAAGAAATGATCAAGTTAGGAGCAGATCAAAAGACTATCACCCAACCTGAAACCCATCAAAATACCAGAGATCTAATACACATGGACAAAGAAAATTGGGCTAAGTTATGAGAGTGCAAGAACATACATGCTAGCCAAATCCTAGAAAATTTTCAAAGCATCTTCCCTAGTGTGAAAAAACAAAAATAGGATCAAAATGGCAAAGTATGAGTATGACTAGAATAATTTCACCTGATCAAATTCCAATGGGGCTCTGGAGGCTTGATATTCACCTATATAGGAGAGTGGCTTGGTCTGATGAAGCCTAAAATTATTAGGCTATATTAGAACCCAAAAACATGATAAATATCCATTCAGGAAAAGTAGCTAAGTCCAAAGGATGCCAAAACTATTGAGCCTGATTGGAACCTAGTGGTTCCTAAAATATCTGGTTAGGAGAATGGCCAAATAATTGAAGTACAAAAATATTTTTATTTGATTTAAGCCTACCAAGGACCCGATATTCAGGTCTAGAGCCCAGAGGCAAATAAATGGAGGATGATTTCTAAAAATTTTGGAAGACTCAGGCCCAATAGGAATTTCACTAGCACTCAAGAGCCTAGCACACACATAATCATAAGATAAGCCAAGTACAAGAGAGATCGATAGGATTGCACCTGATTCAGGCCTATTAGGGTTCTAGAGAAATTAGTGTGTGGCCAAAATCTATCATAATGAGGAGTGAGCATCTCATACATTTGTAAATGACCTGGAAACCATTAAGAACACCTCTCTTTCCCACAACATCAATTGGAAATGATTTTGTGTTAGAGGATATTAACATTAAAGGCCATCATGTGAATAATAGGGTGGTTGGGTAGATAATAAAATCAAGGGAAAAAATGCAACCATAAAGTGAGCATGATTCAAGATGATGTAGATCCATGCCACATTAGTTAGTATGTTTAGGTAGTTAGAGCAGTCATTTTTGGAAAGCGGTCCAACATTCTTGTAGAATATGTGGTGTGATAGTAATCCACTTCTTAGGCAATGATGTTTTTGACTACCATAGGATTGTAAAATATCTATAAATACAAGAATGTAGAATGAATACTGGTTGGATCTAGGTATTTATAATTCATATGTAAGGACAAGCATTGTACCATAATGTAAACGAACTACTATCTAGCCTTTAGTTTGATCTACTCTCAGAGTATGTATGTATGTGTTGATGACTACATATTTATAATTTAAGCATGTTGAATGTTTATGGTGATAATTTTGAATCCTGGATTTCCATTGTACTCATTTACTTGTCTAGAATTCATGATCTCATTAAGATACAATAGATTAAGTTAAAATACTTTGTGATTGTTTGTGCCATTGGCTCGTCTGTTAGGTAGTTGGTTTTTTAGTTGCATGATCCTTGTTATTGTATATGTCTTGATGTTTCTTAATCTACACCACTACAAGTTTAGGATCTAGTTTAGTTTATTTTTTTTAGCACCCTTTCCCCCTACTTTTAGGAATAATTAGTTGGGACTTCAAGGAATCGTCCTCCTCCAAATATTGATGGCTATTGTTATCAAGATATCGTTGGTTTTTCAATATTTTTCAAGGTTTGTGGGTGCACAAACCTTTCCATTAGCTATAATTTTTTATCAACAGGTCCTAAAATTCCCAAGGAGTCTAAATTTGAATAATAATAATGGCTAGGTATTTTCAAATTCAATATTAGCATGTCTTCAAAAGACATAACTAATCATGAATCAAAATTCATGAGTAGTTGAAAGTAGTGAGTGGTTGGAAGTTGTGAGTGGCTAAAAGCTAAGAGTGGTTAGATGATAAGAGAGGTAGGAAGGTCTCAATGACCATAATTTTTTAATGATGTTATTAGCAAAGCCTACAAATAGTCTCAACTATGTCTTTAAGGCCTTAACAAAAAGTGAAAATATTCTATACATAGTGAAAAATGATTAAAGGATCCTAGGGAGGAATATTTTAGTAGGAATTATGTATGTCAAAATATAGAACCACCTGAATACTTCTCATCCATCCAAATTAAGGAAGTTTGATTTTGCAACCACTAACACCAAAAATGGTACTCAATCTTGCAAAACCTAGAAATGGTAGCATTCACCACTACTAACTATAAATAAAAGTGCTCATAATTATAATAACTAGCAAGACAACAAGGCATGATGGAAGAGTGATAAGAAGTTGAGTGTGCTACAGTTGCCTAAGCTTGTTGAAGGCATGCAGTTACTTGGATTGTGAGTGGATACATAGGTTATTCAAATCAAGATAGTCAGGTTTAAAGAGTGAAAATGGCTAATATATAGTAGAAAACCAAGAATCAAATCCTTAATCATGTTGATTAAGCATGAGCCTAATACTAGGCCAAGCTAGGCTAATTATTTTCAGGACTATGACAAGATATTCATGTAATCATTAAGTTGGGCTAGTATTATAAAAATATAAATAACTCAAATTTTCTTAATAGGAGGGTTGACACCTTTAGTTCTTTCCTATTATATGCTCTATTTATTAATGTCATTAATTATTTTTTGGCATCAACCATTGGATTGATTTCATATTATGATTATTATGTTGTTTATGTATTGTTGTGCATTTCTATTTATGCTTTGTAGGTGGCAAATTCTGTTAGGAATTTTTTTTTACTTTGTATTGTTGTTTGGATTATCATCTATAAAGTTTTTGGAGTGTTAATATGCACAATCTAAGATGGAAATAGTTTCTATAATGCTTAATTTTGTTTTTAGTTTATTACTCTATGGTTGTATCTAGTTTGCAAGAAATTAATTGACTAAGCTTTGTTGTTGTTAGTTGAATCCTGGACACCTTGAAAAAAATTTCTCTCCATTATTCCTATATTTCTAACCCATGTATCTCTATATTTAGTATTTTATCATTTTTTTTTTGTATGATTGATATTTTTGTGAATATATTGATCTCACAAGGGGATAAATATCCATTCACATAGTGTCTCAACTATTGTAAGAACCTAAGACTCGTAACTCCACTAAAGGAATGAACTTCAAAATCACATGTTAAATAGATCAGAGGCCAAAAATCTCAAATAATTTATACAATTTGTTTTTATTGGATCATAAAATTATTAGAATAATGAATAAATCATGCTATCTAGTCTCAACTTACTAGAGAGTCTCCTAATAGTCCCCCCTCTTAAAAAATGGCTAGTTAAATTTGTCCTAGATGGAATAGAACCAGACCAACTGATCTAGTAGATTTACATGAAATTCCTTAGTCAAATCTTAAATTCATACAAAGCTAGTATTGTTTTGAGAAGACTATCGATCAATATTTTCAAGATATGACTTCTCCATCTACTATTCATAATATTTATCATGAAAATTTCATGGTGAGACTACTGGCTTTATATTTTAGAGGAAAAGTGTTGACCAGGTACAAAGCTCTTGATAGTAGTAGTAATAGCTCATGGAATCTATTTATTGAGCCATTTATCTTAGAATTCAATGAGGTGGAATATCCTTTCTTTTTTCTCACTTAGTTCACTTCCATTTAGATGTGGGCACAAGAAAATAACACTAATTTAAACATTATATTCAATAAAACATGTAAAAAAATCATAAGGATATAAGACCCTCTCAACCTCAATCTTACATCTATTATATCTAATTATTTGTCTTGGATCTAGGTTTGCGAATCTAGTTGGATAACAACATGATATTTCCATAACTTTTTAGGCTATACTTACTATAGATAATGATTTGATCCTAGTTGGCAACTTCTCTAATTCACCATGCTTGATTTTCCTAAGTTACCCTAACTTGCTCAACAAACACTAGTTTAGGACACCTCATTACTCCAAATATATATTGTATATGTACCTAAATATTTTTCTTTTCCACTAGTACCAACCTTACCTCTATTGTATACTCTTAGACCTAAATAATTTAGATAATCAAGAGCTATAAGCATTGGTCAAAAAATATTACCAATAGAATCACTATAGTAGAAATAAAAATTATTGAGAGAATATTTGAAGGCTATCATCCAAGGTTATTTCCTTAAATATCAAAAAGCTAAGGGGCTTATAGGAAAAACATGACTTAGAATATCAAATTCTCTATATATGGATCAAGAGGATGGGCACTCTACCTTCTCATTTTAGTATAACTACTAGTGTTTAGCCTATAATGAACCTGAGAGTGTAGATACATGCATGTTGTATCAACACCAATCCTAGTTAATAGTAGCATAAAAGGATAAGAAAATACAATAGGAAGTGCTCAATATTTTGATGGACCAAGACTAGGTGATTTTAGTTGAATAGCCTATAGACAATGAGTACATCCAAGAGTTGACAAGGTCTAGGAAGAAGACTCTACAATTGGAGTAGTAGAAAATAGAGCCTCTAAAGGTATCTACTTAGATATAGAAGGATTAGACTAGAGTTCAACCAAGACCAAAATAATCTAAGGTGAATCAAGATGGCCCAAGGGAACAAACCCTAAAGAAGCTAAGGTATCTATTTTTAACTAAGTATCAAATATTGGAAGATATTGAGACTAGAGGATATTCAAGGAGCCTAACAAGGATAAAGAGCCCCTAGATATGTATAGATATAGTATTGTTGAATAACTAAATAAAAATACTTCTTGGGAAAACATGTATAATGTGCTGCTAATCCCTAATTATATTGACTTACTCAAGGATACATTGGGAGCAATTGTTCAAATGGATTGAAATCCCTAAACCTCAATTTGGGCTATAATTAGAAAATCCCTAGGATGGTTAATAATCATCCACCACCTTCTTACATATTTTTATGTATATAAGGGTGGATAGTTCACAACTACAAGTCTACATGGTTGATTATAGAGTTGCTTATTATCATGCCTAAGTTTGCAAAGTAATGGAAATGAAGTACACCTAGTCAAGCCTTGGTGTACTAAAGTTTTATGGAACCCATGTCTAGATAATGATAATAATTAAGGTTATACAAATGGTACTACATAAGGTACTAGAGGTTACAATCATCCAAGATGTGGTAATAGTCAACCTTCCACCACAGTTTGGCCTATGTCTATAAAGAGAATTCACTGCCAAGCTAGGTGGATATTTGTCCATGCACTGCTCATATATGGTCATTCCACAAAAAGGAAATAATATGAAAAATATATGTGGAGAAACCATATCCATTCCATATTGACATGAGCAAGGAGGATGATGTCAACCTGATTGAATATGAATTAGATTGCTTGAAAAAAGTCATCAAAGATCTATAGATGGAGGATGAATTATCCTTAAGATACTTCAATGTAGTAATAGATACAAGGCTAGGGACCTACTACATAATAGCAATAGACAATTAAAGCTTCTAGTCATGTCAAAACAAGAGCTCTAGAAGATAATGTTATCAAAACTCTACTTTGATGGACCTAGATAAATAAATGAATATAGAGTAGTCTTAATTTCTCCTTTAGAATGAAAAAAGAGGTTTTTGTATAGACGAACTGGGAGTTGCACCAAAAATATTACTAAGTATAAAGCTCTATACTTGGTCATGTTGAAAGCAAAGAATATGGAAATTAAAATACTTGCAATTTATGAAGATTTAGAGCTACTGTTGAAACAAGTAATAGAAAAATGCAATAGCAAGAATCACTACCTCAAATATTACCAAAATAGGGTTTGGTAACTTATAAATATTTTTGAGTCCATAAAAATAAAGGCTATATCTAGGAGCAAACACATTCTCACTAATGCACTAGCCTTAGAAGGGGTAAATTTTAATCCTACTTTTGACAACTATAGAAAGTCATAAGGGGTTAAATTGATAAATAAGAATATAGGGAATTTCAAATTGAGCCTAGTAAGAGCTTAAAATTTGGAGTGTTATGTACAAAAAGAGAGATAAATAAACTTATTATGCTATGCATATAGTATAGAAATATAATAGAATGTACCTATGATGTCAAGATGTACAACAAGGAAGTTATACAACACACTATTGAATTCCTACCCACTATTCAAGTCATTTAGGTAGAGACAAAGACCATTAAATATAAATATTGATTCCATGATGAAATAAGAACTATTCAAGATATTTAATGCAAGGATTATTTATCTAATAAATCATTTCACATGGGTGCCCTACTTGGTCCTAGTGTAAAATAAAAATGGAGATATCTAACTATGCATGGAATTCTAGAACCTAAACAAAGCCACCGTAAAATATCACTACCTAGTGCCTCAAATAGACTATATACTATAGATAATGGTTGGGGTTGAGATATTTTCTCTACTCGATGGGTTCTCTAACTTCAATTTCATTTGGTTAAGGGATGAATATCAATACAATACTGCATTCACCACCAAGTCAACCATATTTTCCCATATAAGGATACATTTTGGCCTATCTAATGTAGGAAAAACCTTTTAGAGGGCCATGGACCTTGCCTTTGGGAAGTTAGTGAATAAACTGATCCTCATATATCTAGATGACATGATAGTCTTCTCATAGGATAAGGATCAACATATTCATAATATAAGAAAGGTCATTTAATAATGTTGAGAATTTGGCATCTCCTTTAACCCTAAAAAGTCAATTTTTGAAGTACATGAAAGCATGTTATTGGAACACATTATTTAAAATAAAGGGTTAGCCATTTATTTGGATGGGTTTAAATAAATCCTAACTTTTTTTATTCTTGAGAATAAGAAGAAATTTGCAATCTTTCTTCAAGAAAATAAATTTTGTCTAAAACTTTATATCATACTTTGCTCAAATAGTTAAACTTATGACTAAGCTCCTTAATAAGGAAGTCTCAGTTCTATGGACTCCAAAGAGAAGATACACCTTTGAAAAGGTAAAGCAATCTATATCTCAAGCTTCTATATTAGTGAATTTGGATTAGAAAAGAGATGTCATATTTTATGTCTATGGGGCAAAAGATAATTTTGCTACTATATTTACTAAGGAGAGTGTTAATTAGGAAGAACATTTGATCACCTTCATAATCTAGGGCTTGCAATTTCATCAAAAAGTATGTACTTGCTCTCATGAAGTCTCTCAAAAAGCTTAGACATTATATCTCACAAAGTAATACTCTCATCTATGTGGTACATCCAAATATCGTAAAATTGATTAGACAAGAGGAATTGAGTGATAAAAGAGCTATATGGATCACAAATATATAGGAGTACAATGTGGAAATTAGACTGACAAAGCTAGTCATAGGTAGAGATCTATGAGGGCAGCTGGCATGTTTAATAGAATCAAAGAATTTATCATTCATTGGAAATTTCCCTAAAATATACTCTAACACAAAAAAAATTATCCAAGGAGATGATTTTGTGTTAAACTTGATTATCTCCAGATAGGTAAATGCCAAAAAAGGTTGAATGCATCACAATGGAGTATATACAACTTGTAGGCACTAAAGTATGTCCTACTACAAGAGGACATATACTAGAAGAATTTTAATAGATTCCTTCTTCAATGCATCCATCTAGATGAAGCAAAAAAGTATTAAAGGAGTTCCATTTAGGCTTCTCTAGAGGTCACTACTCAAGGTAGACTACTGTAAAAAATATATTAAGGGTTAGATACTATTGGCTTATCTAATTTATATATGCATTCAATATTGTTGAGTCTTGCGAGACCTATCAAAATTTTATAATTAGAATAAAGAATGCAACACTCGCCCTACAACTAGTGGTGGTAGAGGAACCATTTCAATAATGGGGATTATACTTTATCAGAGTAATCAACCTAAATTCCTTAGCCAGACACAAGTCTATTCTAATAGCAATTGATTACTTAAACATATGGTCTGAAGTAGAAATAACCAAAAGGACATGCCAAGATACAATGGTCAAGTTTTTAAAGAGGTTGATTACTAGATTTGATATTATACCCACTATTGTCACTAAAAATGATATTGAATTTATATGTTCTATATTTTTACAGTATGCTGGCAAGTATGGCATCTACCTCAAGAGTTGAACTAACTACTATCCACAAGGTAATGACCTTACATAATCAACAAATAAAAATTTGCTAAAAAATATAAAATGGATTTTGGAGAAAACTAGAGGAATTGGTACCTGATGCTAGACCAAGCCTTATGGGATAACCAAATCATAGTAAAGAAGGCATTAAAATCCTCTATGTACTCCTTAGTCTATGGAAAAGAAATTGTGTTGCCACCACACTTAGAATTTACTACAATGAATTGATGAGTAGATGATATTTCCTAGATGTAGAGCCAACAAAGGTATGAATGATGGAATTTTTGGTGTTGGAAGAGTAAATAGATAAAGCATATAACAAATTTTGACAATGTTAGGAAGTTGTAAAGTTCTTGGTTTGATAAGAAAGCATCTACATAGGAGTTTCAAATTGGTGACCTAGTGTTGAAGTGGGATGAAGAGAGGGCTAAGGAAAAAAAGCATTAAAATTTTGACTCCTTATGGTTTGGTCCTTATCAAATTATTAGGAAGTTCAAATGCAAATTAGCTATAGCCAATAGATAAATCTTGTCGATACTAGTGAATGGTTAGTAGTTAAAATATTTTGTATACGAAAACACTCCAAATTTTACTATAATGTAAATAGAAAAATATGTATATGTAGGTGTATAGATGTAGTAGGTAGTGCTACATGTGGTGATCTTGAAATATTTATCACATGGTAATTTTTTGAATTGTAGAAAGGTTATTTATCTATAATGCATTCGCACATGTCGATGGTAATAATAATTAGTTTTGGGTAGTTAAAATCACTATAATTGGTAGTTTTGGTAATAAAATCAGGGCACACAAACTTTTACCATTAGATATTATAGTTTCTAACTCTAATCTATAAAATAAAAAGCTTAGCAACTTCATTTGCACATTGCGCAATTCAGCTATAAGAGTTGAAACACCTAGAAGAGGGATCCTTAAGCAAGTCTAAGAGCATTTTCATTATCTATTATCTAAAATTAAGCTAAGAAACCATGACCACCAAGAAGAGCAAACCCCAGGATTGAATGGATGACATCAATGATATAGATCTCATGATCAAGATGAAAAACTTTAGGTAAGTAATAGAGAAAAATCTATTAATAACCAAAGGGATAATTTGGCCACAACTACATGGTATTATTTATTGCTACTATACATGGCCATGCATGTGCATCCTTTTCCAAAACTCATAAAAGTAGTAGTAGTAGATAATTGTTATCCCAAAAATAAAATGGTCTATGAATATAAAGGCCGGGTACTATTTTCTTCAAACCTAATAATTTTGTAGTGGAATTTGTGGAAGGTGATCATAATATCCCTTCATGTTTGACATGGTTGTTTCTTTATTATAAAGAAAAATGTTTTGTAAATTTAGAACTAAGCCAACAAACCCTAGAGAGGAAGGTTTTGTCAATGGTAGATTGGGCACTAGTGCTCATAACTTCAAACTATTATATGGAATTTAACATATATTTTCTAGTACCTCCTCTATCATGTATCTATAGAGAAGTTCCTTGGTTGACAAAAGGGGCAATGACATGTCTCTAAAATTATGGGAAAGAAATTGAAGATTGGTACCTTCTAAAAGATAGCATAGTAATAAGGATATATGGCTTTGATGGAGATCCCTTTTGGTTTCCATAGTATGTGATATATTTGGTATTTGATATGGAATTTTATTGACATATTTACTATGCTAAATCAAGTTTTGGATGAAGAATATACAAGGATTTCACACATGGCCTACCCCTAAACTATGGGCCAATTACCATAAGAGCCCAAAATAAACATGAATTCTTTTGAATGCAAAAATTAAGAGGCTTAAGTGGAAGGTGATTCAAGATAGATGGGGGTTAGATCAAAGGGTGTTTTACGGCTAAAATAAAATAGGTAAATAACAACACTCCTACTTTTGAGCAAGTCCAAAGACAAAAGATAGAGGAATTTTGGAACAAACCAAGATAGAAGAGGTCACTATAGATATGATAAAAGAAGAGAAAATGTATCCTTGAAGGAAAATTTGTGTTTTTGTAAATCCATATATCCCAAAATGGAAGAAAAAATATATTTTGAATAAACAAAGGAAAGAGGTGATGCAAAGCATTCAAAAGTTATCAGAGAAAAAATCCATGAATGATAGATTTTCAATTACAAAAATGGTATCCAGAATAAGGGGTTTGATGCTACTAACTGGGATCAACAATTTTTGAATATCTATGATACAAAATTATAAAAATATAAAGGATAATATAAGGAGTAGGATAAACCCTAGAGTTATATCTTTGAATATTTCTACTCAGAGAAATAGGTTTATTCTCATAAGCAAGGTAACATGACTCTAAACAAGGTGATGCAAAAGAACATCATGCTCTAGATGAAGTGTAAAATGATGAAAAATGGGTTGAGATTCTAAGATAAATAATTCTAGGTGAACAAAAATAAATGGAGGAAGTATTGGATTAACAATCAAAAAGTATATCTCCCTCAGCATATGAGCTCTAGTAGAGATATGAGATTTGATCAAGATATACAATGGAAGTAGAGATTATGCAAAATATGGATTATATAGGAGGATACGTAGGAACAACTTCATCATATATCACTAAATGCATCCATATAGAAAAAAGTATGAAGTGCACAAAACTTAGATCTATCCTTACTTGGACTTAGTATAGCATAGAAAAAGGTAGGGGCATTCCACTAGTCGTAGAATAGGTGTTTATGCTTTAAATCCATAAAGAGAAACCAAAATTTAAAAATAAAAAAATAAAGGGCTCCTTGCTACTCCAACTAGATGAGAGACCCAAAATGTCCAATATTTGGTATACAATTTTGATAGCTCAAGACCGAATTTTGATGACTCAAAGGTAGACAAGAGCAAAAATCACATGTCCATGTTCTCATGACCATAATCCTTCTTCTATTTCACCTCCAACACCTTTATCTCATCTTGATCAATATTCATGTCCACTATAATAAGCTCATCCCCAAATTTCCCATAAAGAGCATTTTCTCCACCACACTTCCACCAAATAGTTGATCCTCTAAAATATCATAACCTCTTACTTTTGAGGGTGCTATTATTACAATATAGAATTCCCCATTTTATCTATTTTCTCTCTTTCAATAATTTCTTGTTCCCCTACATGTTATTAGCCAACCAACTTTGGACATCCTAAACCTTTTCTAGGAGGCTTAGGTATATGCACAAAAATGGATGAGCGAGCTCATTTCTAGGAAGGAGTAAAAAAGAGCATGAGTGATAGTGACAAGTATTGTGAACCCTATCAAAGGTAAATACACATTGACAAAATTTACCCCTACCATTGATAACCCAATATATGAATTTATGGAAATAGACAATGTGAGGATAATGCAAGAAGTGGATGTTGCACATACTATATTCAATGATATTCCTCAAACATCTCACTCACCAATTGATCTAATAAATATGAAGGGATTGCAGGTGAAAGTATAAAAGGGATAAGCAAGAAAAGGAATGCCTAGAAAAATATTTGGATAAGGAGCAGGATGAAAATAGGGCCCTACAAATACAAGTCAATAGATTATAATAGAGCCTTGATAAATATTTGAATGAACCATAGATGTAGGAAATAGATGATAAAATTTAGGCCTTGGAGGAAGAATCAAGAAGGCCGAAATAAGATATTACTGAAGAAAATAAAATATCAAACTCTTCATACTTCTTAAAAGGAACTTTGATACATATCAAAAGGGATAGTTGGAATATTATTTTTGAGACTACCAAGTTGTTATATCTGATCCTAACATTCTTGAATTTCAGCCTATAGTTCATAAAGGAAGCCTAAATTTATTTAAAAAATATGTGAAGCTAAATGGGCATGAGGGTGCAATAGGCACAAAATGTTTTTAAGATTTTTAAGGAATATTTAGAACCACAACTAGTGGTATTTAATTCCTAGGAAATGAATGAAGCAATGGAGTTGGCTAATGAACTTATCGAGTGGTATCAACTAATGCAACAAGGATGAGAGATATGCAAATCATTAAGAACCAAAGGAGATATAATGAATCCTCCATTGTAAGAAGTTATTGGCCTTGGGATTCCTCCTATCTTAGATCAAAATGGAAATATCTACACCTTGGAGTAGTTGAAAACATGATTTGAGGTCATAGGTAATAATGAGGAGGAATTTAATCAATAGCCAGAACCTAATAGAGAAAAATATGTTTTTATATTTTTCAATAAGCTAGCTATTGTACATGAAAAAATATAAGAGTTGGAAATAATATATTCAAATACCTCCTATATGAATACCTATAAACTAAAATGTATTTATAATATGGTCAAAATATTCAAGCTCCCTCCCAACTAGTCTTGGAACGCATCTTATCAAATATTAAATCCTGGAAATGAGACCCTAACTAAGTAAGAGTCAAGTAGAGATGACCAAGTAAAGGTCTTAGTTGTGGAATAGCAAAGGTAGGGAGTGTAAGGTTAAGCCTCTAGAACTTAAAAATCCTAATCCTATTACGTGCTTTTCTATTAAAATGTGATTTTCATCCTCCTCTTCTTGATTACATAATTCCACATTTTGTTCAAACCCCAAAAGTATGCCTCCTTCACAACTCAATACTCAATGAACAGAGTCCTCGTTTCTCAATTTTATGAACAAAAATCGCTCATAGGCATTAATAATATGGACCAATGTAAACTACCCACATAGATAGGTCCTAATTTTTTTACTAGACTATCAGTTTTTAAAATTGTGTTGATTAGATATAGGAAACCTTGCCACTCATGATAATATTTTGCACATGATTGCAAATAATCCCAACAATTTTGTTATTTAAAACCAAAGTGGAAATGGATTTAAAATGATTGCATCAACTAAAGTCCTCCCAATTTCTAGTTAGTTAAGAAATTGGCAAAAGAAGTGGCTTGGAACTTGTAGATATGATGTTAATAAAAGGGCCCAAAAGTCTTAGTGAGTTAAAATTCTAAATAATAATAGTGGTAAGGTATTTTCAAATATGACACCAACATAAGTCTACAAAAAACTTGACCAATAAAGAATCCAAAGCCATGAGTGGCTAGAAGCTAAGACTAACCAAAAGGTATGAATGACCAATATTTTTTAGTAATAATTTTAGCACAACCTCCAAAGTGTCCTACATAGGTATCTAAGGCCTTAAAAACAAGCAAAAACCTTCCATAGATAATGAAAAAGGATAAAAGTATCTTGGATAGGGCTCTTTTAACAAGAATCATGTATGTCAGAAGCTAGAACCACCTAGACACTTCTTAGCCATCTAGCTTTGAGGTATATATATTGAATCTACAACCATTAACACAAAAAAAACTAGTCTTCTAGAACCTAAATAATGTAGCAATCACCACTACTAATTATAAATGAAAGTATCTAAAATTTTGATAACTTGCAAGATATCAAGGCATGGTGGCATAGTGCAAAGAATTTTATCGTGCTAAAAATGCTCAGAAATACTAAAGGCATGAGGATCATTGCATTGTGAGTAGCTACATTGATGATATAGATCAAGAATATGGGGTTTGGATAATGAAAATTAGCCAAGATAGAGTAGGAAAGTGAAATCCAATTCCTCAATCATTTTGATTAAGCACAATTCCAAGACTGGGCCAGGTTGGACTAATTCTTGTTATGACTACGATAGGCTATTCATATAATCATTAAGTTGGGTTGCATTATAAAACAATAAATAACACAAATGTTTTTAATAGAAGGGTTGGAACTTTCAGTTTTTGCCTATTATAAGCTCTATGCAATATCTATTGATTAATTCAATGAATTTATATGTGACATCAACCACTGGATGCATTTCATATTATAATGTGTATGTTGTTTATGTATTGCAATGCATTTCTATTTATGATTTGTAGGTGTTCAATTTTTTTTTTACATTGAGTTATTTTTTAGATAATCATTTGCAAAATTCTTGGAATGTTAGTATGCATAAACTGAGCTAGAAATAGTTTTTGTAATGCTTCATTTGGTTGATGTTCTAATAGGTTTTGGTTGTAGCTAGTTTGAAAGATATTCATTGAGTAAGATTCATTGTTATTAGTTGAATCTTGACCATATTTAAATTGATTTATATACCTTATCCCTATATTTATAACCCTTGCATATCCACCTTTATTCTTTTATCATTTATTTTACTTGCACAAACAAAGAACCAGCTTTCTCAAAAGGTTGACTCAAATGCAATTCTGAGTCATCCAATCTTGGCTTCATTCTGGAGGATAAATCAAACCATTAGGCAAATCGTAGATCAAGAATACCATATGTATTATTATAAAACTAAGATAGGATAATCTAATAATTAATATTTTTGATGAAGGGTGTATGTATGGCATTAAATATTTTGTACATGAAGCATCACCTTGAATAACCACCTAGATGCTAAAATTAAATCTTATCTTTTAATGAATTTTCTTTTAGGATAATTTTCACTAATAAGAAATTTTAAGCTACTAGAATAACAAGAAAAAATAAATGCTACTAATTTTTAAATGAGAGAACATTGTCATAAATCTTTTCCTTGTCAAGTGGGTCTTCTTACTAAACTAAGATATTGAATAACTAACTACTTATGACATGTATTTTAATTAAATTATAAATTATTTTTAAATTCTTATTTTCACTTAATAATGTGATGCATTATAAAACATGGTAACTTAAAGCAAGATAGCCAATGAAATTCATTAAATGTCCTTCAAAATTATATGGGTCTCCTAATTAAACATATAAGGGCATAGTATCTTGGTGGAAAAATAGTAGTAAACATCCTTTTGGATATTGATATTTTTTTTTGTATTTACATGGTGGAATCGGTAGCCGCCACGAATTCGGGCAGGTTTTCCAAATTTTATGGCCACCATAGTATTCTACGTTGTCCGCCTCGGAAGCTGCCACACAAATCTTCGCGCAGTCCACCCCTATAACCACCATGCCACAAAAATTTTAAACCTTTTACGCTGCTGAAAACATCGAGAAAGGGACAAGCATTCAGTTCAGCGAGGCCCGAGATTTGAACCTTGGACCTCCGCCCCCCTTATGGGGTTTGGATGAACCAATTGGTCTACACCTCGAACCTAAGGATATTGATATTTAAATTATAAAAAAAATCATAACAATATAAATAATGAAAGGAGTAGAAATTTCTATATTTGAATATTCCTTTTAAAATAATATTAAACATATCAAAAAATAGATGGATATTACATAAATAAATAGAGGTATATCATAATTATGAGGTATATTAATAAATCGTGATATCATAAAAATTTCTTATATATTTAAATGTCTTTTGGTACTATTAATACCATTTTAAGAAAATATCTTTATGTCAATAACTCAATGATGTGTTACCACATATAGGCTATGTTATTAATGAACTACAATGTATTACTTCTATTTTATCTAGATGGGATGCTAATTAATATTGATATTTTTGGAAATACATATTAATAAAAGATTTAATATTCAATGGATCAATTTCAATAGATATTATAAATACAATGAGACCTAATAGGTTCCAATTTTATCCCAAAATATATGAAACTGAGTATTGTGCATCATTTTATACCTTTACAAGTGTATAAAGAATAATCCTAGGTATTTTTATGGTTAAAAATTTTCTTATAATTTGACATTAATCATTGATACATAATTTTATAGTGTTGCAAATAATATTTTCAATATTTATTTTATCACACAAACTCAAATGCTTTAAACTTGTAAGACCACTTATTTGGAGGAAAAAAGAAGACAATGGAAGGATATTACTCATATTATCTCTCATTTTATTGAATATTGGATCTTGATCGAAGGATATTTCAATACTATCCTCTCTTTGGATGAGAAAATGGGGGGAAATAGAAATTTGGGCAAAAGCACTGACCTCATGAGCGAATATATTGCAAACCTCCATCTTGTGGATATCCAACTAGATAATGGCCTTATGACTTGGTCTAATAGAAGGTAAGGCTTAGCTTGTATAATGGAGATATTGGATAGGTTTTTGCTCTCTAAAAATTTCTTAATCCATGGTCACATTCCTAAAGTGAAGACTCTTAATAATGTTGGTTCGGATCATTGGCCAGTAATGGTGGAAATGTGGAAAACCAATGTGAGTTTCTCTCCTTTTCATTTTCAATTAATGTGGCTTAGAGAAATTTCCTTCAGACCTCATGTGCAACAATGGTGGAAGGAAGGTAAACCTAGGTATGGGACTAAGATGTTCTGTTTTGCCAAAATACTGCAATACATTAAATCAAAAATCAAGACTTGAAACTGGAAAGAGTTTGGGGATGTTCATAAAAAAAACATGAATTTATTGCTCATATTGAAAATTTGAATAAGAAAATCCATTTAGATGGCCTCACAGAGAAGAGAAGTGCAGATGAAATTAAACTCACAACTCAGTTAGAGGAATGGGAAAAAAGAGAAGAAATCTTATGGAAGCAAAAATCTAGAATTCAATGGCTCAAAGAAGGAGATCGAAACACAAATTTCTTCCACAAATCTCTTCTAGCTCGAATATCTCACAACTTTATTTCTTCCTTAAAATCAGATTTTGGAGATGTTGTTTATACTTGGGATGGCATGAACTCTATTGTTGTTGATTACTTTTCCAACATTTTTGCTGCTACTCCTCTTGACTCAACTTCACAACAAAATGTTCTTCAATCAATCCCTTCTCTTATCACTTCTAAGGAGAAATCTATTTTGACTACTCATGTTACTATCAATGAGCTTCAAAAAGTAGTTTTTAAAATGCAAAAAGGGAAAACCCCAGGTCCTGATGGTTTTCCCATTGAGTTCTACCAAGAGTTCTGGGATATCCTTCATGTTGATTTATTAGAGGTGGTGGAAGAAGCTAGGAAAGACAAATTTTGAAGGCTATCAATAAAACTTATATTACTCTTGTTCCAAAAGCTCAAGAGGTTGATCATATCTCAGCTTTTAGACCTATTGCTTTATGTAATGTTCTTCTCAAAATCATTACTAAAATCATGGCAGAAAGATTGAAGCCTCTTTTGCATAAGATTATTTCCCCAAAGCAAGGGGGTTATGTGGAAGGACATCAAATAGTAGATGAGATAGTTCTTTCTCAGGAAGCCATCCATTCCATGGATATGCAAAAATCTCCTTCCATGTTCATTCGGTTAGACTTATCCAAAGCTTATGACAGAGTGGATTGGCACTTCCTTATCAAATTTTTGAGGCAATTTGGTTTCTCTAAGGATTGGATGGATTGGATTATGGGATGTATCTCTTTAGTTTCCTACTTAGTTCTTATCAATGGCAGGCCTTCTCAGTCATTCCTAGCTTCCAGAGGTATTAGGCAAGGTGACCCGCTATCCCCTTATTTATTCATCATTCTTGCTGAATGCTTGGGTAGGACTATAACCAAAAATAGGGAAAAAAAAACCCTTGAGGGAGTTACCATTGCTCATGGAGCTAGACCTATCTCTCATCTTAAATTTGTGGATGACTCTACTCTTTTAGGTAAAGCTACAGTTAAGGAAGCTTCTAATATTAAGCAAATCATTAGCTATTTTTCTAAGGCTATCAGGCAATTGATCAATGAAGACAAATCTAAAGTTATTTTCTTTCACTACTCTACTAGATAGGAATCCATGGTCTTGGATAAATTAAGATATAATAAGACCTCCCTTCCAATCACTTATTTAGGTATTCCCATAAATATTCAAAGGCAGAAAAATAAAGATTGGAATTGGTTGTTGGACAAAGTCAAGAAGAAAATTGGAAAGTGGACCAACCAGTGGCTTTCTTTTGGGGGTAGAATCACCTTGGTAAAATCAGTCCTTCAAGCTATTCCTATTTATGTTTCTTCCATTTTGAATATCCCAAAGGTTGTTCTTCGAGAATTGGATCAAATCAGTCATCGTTTCCTTTGGAGTGGTACTAAGGAGAAAAGAAAATGGGCCTTGGTGAAATGGGATACTTTATGTCTTCCTAAGAGTGAAGGGGGGTTAGGATTCCGGTATTCTATTAATAACAACAAATCTTTAGCTGCTAAATTATATTGGAGGATGTTGCATAACCCCAATGCTCTTTGGGCCAATAATCTTCGTGCTAAATATGCTGAGAACAAAAGTCCTGAAGACCTTGTTCACTATCAACTTCCTACCAAAGGTTCTCCCATTTTAGCAGTTCTTAAGACTGGTGAGGATTTTATAAAGAAAATATTATTTTGGATCATTCATAATGGTCAATAGGAAAATTTTTGGATAGATTCTTGGGATGGTCACAAGCCTTTGATAACTCAGTTTCCCGATTGGAGGCCTTGGATGGAGGAGCTTCACCGAGCTAATTGGATAAAGGTGGCTAATTACTATTGGTACCATACTGGTAATTCAAAGGTTGGTAGATATTGGATCCCTATTGAGGACTGGCCTATTCAAATCCTAGAAAGGCAAAGATAAGATATCCAAGGCATCCTTCATATGAGATCCCTCTCTTGGTCCCATGAAAAATATTGTTTTGGATGGAACAACACTACTAAGGGTGAGTATTCAGTTGCTCAAGGTTATTTGACCTTATGCCATAATAATCCCAACCATTCTTCTAACATATTTTCTCGATTGTGGGCTCAAAAGCTCTGGCCTAAGGTGAGGTTCTTTAATTGGATTTTATTGCATCGTAGGGTGCTTACTGGTGAGCAACTTATGAAGCATGGTTTTCATGGCCCTTTTAGATGTGAAATGTGTGAAGAGAATGTAGAAACTCTCAACCATATTTTTATTGAGTGTACTTTAGCCTCTGAGCTATGGAGGAGAATGGCCACTTTACTTGGCTTACAAGTGGTCCAATTTTTTTACTTTTGAACAGCTTTGGAGGGATTGGCCTAATCAAGAGGGTGTTGATCATTTTATTAGGCAGTTAGTTTGGATGGGTTCTACCATTCTTCTTTGGAATATTTGGAATGAAAGGAACAACCAAATTTTTAATCAAGATAGGAAGGATATTCACTATATTTGGCAAAATACCATAGCCAACTTAGTTGAATCAGTCCATCAACTCCTTAATCACCCCCAAAACTCCCACCAAAGATGGGATCAAGTGATGCAAATATTGAAGATTAAATATTCTAAGGGCAACCAACTTAAAGGGAATGTGAGTATTAGTAATATGGATAGGACAAGAAATTGGCAACCTCCTCCTAAGGATTTTGGAAAAGTCAATACTGATGGAGCCTCTAGAGGGAACCCTGGAAAAGCTAGTGTGGGAGGAATTGGTAGACTTTCAAATGGCTCCCTGGTTTTTACTTTTGCTAAGAATTTGGGTATTCTTTCCAATAACCTTGCTGAGGGGTATGGTATCCTCAGAGGCCTTCAGGAGGCTACTAAGGTTGGATGGGAAAAGGTGTTAGTTGAGTCTGACTCTCAACTTATGATTAATCTCTTGAAGACTCCTCTAAGAATCATAAGGTGGATTGGAGAATAAAAAGAATTATTGAGAAGATTCAATTAATCCAGATGGGATTTTTGAAAGTTGATTACAATCATGTGGTCAGAGATCAAAACAAGAGTGTTGATGCTTTAGCTAATTGGGCTTTGGACAAAGGTGATCTTACTTGTTATGGCCACCCTCCTAGATGGTGGGCTTCTCAAATTAGGGAAGCTCTTCTTTCTATCATTTCTTTGGATGGCTCCAGTTTCGAAGGTACCTAGTTTCTTCTTGTTTTTTTTTTTTTTGCTTCTCTTTGGTTCATTCAGTTTTTTTAGTTCCCTAGCTCATTCTATTATTTCTTTTGTTTCCTCCATTTTTGTTTCCTCTATTGATTCTTGCCTTAATAGTCTTCTGGTCTAGATAGGTCATTGTTATGTTCCATTTTTTTTTTTTTTCTTTTTTGTTTTTTTTGTTTAGTTTTTTAAGGTGGGTGGGTTCTTTTGTTTTGTTTTGTTTTTGTGTTCTTTGTGTTGTTTTTTGTTGTTCTTGTGTTTTTGTTGTTTTGTGTTTTTTTTTATGTTTTTTGTTATTGTTCTTGTGTTTTTTTCGTTCTTGTTCTTGGGTTTCTCTTTGTTTGTGTTAATTCGTGTTTTTATGTGTGAGTGTTTTCTATGTTTTTTGTTTTTGTTTATTGTCTGTTGTTGGTTGTTTTTTATTTTTATTTTTATTTTATTTATTTTTTTAGGTTTTGGTTGTGTTTATTTTTCATGTTTTTTTTTGGGTTATGTCTTTGTAGTGTTCTATTGTTTTTGTCTTGTTTGTGTTTTGTTATGTGGTTCTTGTGTTTTTCTATGTGGTTCATGTTGTGGTTTCTTTTATCTTATTGTGCGTGTTTGGTTGTGCTTTTGTTTTTGACACACTCAAGGAGCATGTTTTTTATTTTATTTTATTATTTTATTTGTTATTTTCTTATTTATTTACTTATTTTTAAATTGGTTTTGTGTGTTTGTTTGCTCCTTGAGTATGTCAAAGGTGGTAGGCCAGGTCCGAGTCCTGGGTGTTTTTGGCGGAATGGATACCCCTGCCTCCTTGGGTCTTACCCGAAAGTGGCATCCCTTTTGGGATGTTTTCCACAAATAAAAAAATTATACATGTTAACATGGCAAACATTAGCTTGCATGGATCAAATTCACATGCAAAATAGGATTTTGTGTTAAAATTGATAAATATTACTCAAAATAAAAAACATTCTATGTAGAATATGATAGCTTATGGATAATTTTGAGGAGGGATAACATTATTCTCTTGAATTTGATATTATATTTATTTTTACATGTAAATGGTTTAAAATTGTCATCATCATCATTTATATGTAGATTGCTATAGATATTTTTCATATTTGAAGACTAAAATTAATTCTTGGTTGCCTGAATCTTGAGACTAAATATACATCTATAAAGGATTTAAAAGCCGACTTACTACAATCCATTAAGGATGAAATAATACTTGATAGATTATAATAATATATTATATAATTCTCCCATTAAGTTTTAGTTTACTAACTCTATTGTCTATTTAAAAAATAGTAGTTTAATGAGCTAGTTGCTTGAAATGATAGACTGAATTATTATATATTTCTTCAGCATATATTTTTGCTATGTACTGCACTAAATTCAAATACAATTTCAAATATCAGTGGATACATTGATAGAATCTTGATCAAGAAATATGTAGAATATTTGTTTTTTAATTTGGTGGATGAAATGGTTTTAAAGGACCCCAAACATTTAATAAAATGGATCCAACCTTATTTTACAAGTATGAATGAGACTCACAGACCCCCAATAGAAACTAGGATTCCTAAAAACTATCAACTCCTAGCTAGATCCATCAAACAAAAAGAAACAAGAAAAAACACTAATAAATTGCAATAGCAAAGGGCATATCAATCCCATGTAGGGGAGAGAAAATGTACTTGCCGAATAGAACTAACCAAAAAATTGAAAAGGAAGAGAAACATAAACCAAAAAATAGAACATAGACCACTTGAATAAATGACGTGTAAATCAATTTTTAGTGGTGAAAGGTTGGTTATTTGCAATATAAATGAAATTCCACACATGAATATTCCACCTCATCCTTATACTTTTCCTCATTTTAGATTTGACTACACACCAATCATGGAAAAGCTCAACCTAGTAAGCTACCCACCAAATGGGTTTGCTATTTACATGAAAAGGGCCTGGATGCTCAAATTAATACCACCTATTTGTTCTTATTGCATCAAAAGTATGAATTATCCTCTAGGAATTTAAAAATTGGTGGTATTTTAAATTAAAAAAACCTACAGTTCTGCACCCTTTGGCCCTCATATCAAAATCAAAAGTGACCATCGATTTCAAGTTATCTTATTCTTGTTTCATTATCTATCTGCAATAGTCTAACTAGAAAATTATCCTACAAAATTGAAATGTTCTCCTGTACGAGGCCCATGATAGCTAAGAAATATGTGAATTTGTTTCCTTACTTGAAAATATTTTTAAACTGAACACCTTCAAGATCTTGGGTTAGCCTATGGACCTCGTCTAGCATATTTGAAATGGTCCACATTGGTTGTTGAATTCCTCTAATCATAATGATAATATTAAGGGAATATCCCTCTATTATTACATTCTTGAAACCTAGAGAAGCCAACTAGGAGGCCCCTTGGAAGAGCGCTATTGCCTCTACAACATGACTAGTTTAGCAGTCATGCTTTTTAGTGAAAGCTGACACAATTCTCCCATTTGAGTCCCTGATCACTCCCCTAGCACTGGTTAGTCCTAGATTACCTTTAAATGCACTATCAAATTTTAATTTTACCCAAATAGGGGGAGGTTCCCACACTGTATCTAACCTAGAAGTGGAAATTGGCCTAGGCACCAATGTCATAATGGATTTAAAACCAATGCCTTACTCAATCTCAATCTCCCTACTAGAAAAGTCCTTATCAAGATAAAGGATATCCATATTCTCAACTGTAGCTACAATAGAGTACATAACCATGAACTCTAGAGGATGGTAATTTTTCTTGAAGTCCCTAGCATTTCTCTCTTTCCATAAGCACCACCACACATGAGGCAAGGTAGAGGACCAAAAGTAATGCAAGTAGGGTGAGATAAAAGGAGAGCTCATTTTTTTAACAATTTTTGATAGATTCTTCAAGAAAAATCAACTTGCACTAAAATATTGAAGGATAATTAAAAAGACATCCCTATAAAAAGGATAGGACAAGAAGAGGTGCTCAAGATATTCTTCATTACCACATAAGTAACACATGTTTGGAAGGATCATACCTCTCTTCTAAATATTGTCCAACGTAAGGCATTTACCTTGGATCACCAACAAAAAAATGTTTACCTTAGGAGTAATGACCTTCCTCTAAACATATTTAATAGGGAACCATGGATCCACATCTACCTCTAACATGTAGTAGGAAAACTTAACAAAAAAGCCACCATCATTTTCCACAACCTAGACCAACTTGTCTGACTTCTCTCTACTAGCTATTACTATCCACTTCAATAATTCATTTAGTTATATATAGGCCAATTCTTCATTTTGTTACAATCCAAGGAAAACAAAGGGTTTCCAACATTTCCTACCATCCACAATATACATGAAGCCACATACCTTTGTCCCAAATGTATGATTCATGATAGGTTCATCCAATATCAAATTAGGAAAAGAATCCAAAGGCTGATCAACTACCCATTTACCTGTCCAAAAGTTGATGCTTTGATAATTTCCTAACAGCCATATTTCACCCACCATACATCTAAATGGATTTTGACAATGCTCTGCTAGAAAGCAAATCTGTGGGATGGATTAAGATCATAGAATAAGAATTCTCCGTTTCCAATATATTTAGAATTTAAATTTTTTACCCAATTGAAATTTTATTTTTGTGCTAATCTCCATATTTTCTTAGCCAAAAAATACCTCTTCATTGTTTTTAGTCTTCTCAACCCAAAAACTTTAGATTTTTTTTTTTCTACAAACTTGGTCCTAGGCAACCAACAATTTTTTTTCTTTTCTTCAACACTTGACCACATGAAGGAACATTGGATTTTCTTGATTCTCTAGAGACTTTCCCTAGAAACCTGAAAATAGAAAGGAAATAAATTGTAATACTTTTAAGCATTGACTTCACCAACATGGCTTTTCTTGCTTGGCTCAAGAGTGCTCCTTTCCAACCCAACTTCCTTTGGACTTTTTCCACCACTAGGTCCCAAAGAGAAGCTTTAATCCCTCCTTTGAAAAAAGGAATACCCAAGTGCACCAAAGGGAGGGAATCCATATCACATCCTAGAATCTTAGTTTTCCTCCTCTGTCTCTCTGGGGGCATATTAAAGAAAAAAATTACTTTTTTGAAATAAATTTCTTATCCTACATTTTTCTCAAAATCCATAAGAATAGCTTTAATCGCTTTGGATTTAGGAACAAAAGCAAGGGGTCCATCACTATTTGTATACACTAATTGGTGATGGGAGATGGGGTCCACACCATTTGTAGGATTGATCCTCATGATAGTAGGGTTAGCTTTGATAGCTTTACCCAATGACTTCACCAATAGGATGAAGAGGTAAGGAGATGAAGAATCTCCCTACCGATGATATGTTTATGATGATAGAAAATTTGTTGGTTTTTGAAGATTATTACTTAAGGTTAATAATATAGAATATATGAAATAAAGTACCAAACTAATATATATGATAATGGTAATATTCTATATATAACATAGAAATAACTGTAATATCTACTTCTAAATATGGCACAAACAATAACTCATGAAAATGGTAATATAGCACTAAAAGTACCATGTAATGATAATACAAGTTACATAACTTACATCCTCACATTACCTTGTATATATAATGTAATGTGACTCTTCATATGAAGCACTCTTGGCCTTCACACTTCTAGACTCTTCATCTCCCTATTCTATGGACAAATGTACACATGGACTAATATGCACATTTACATTATTGAATATTATGCACACTTGTACATTTATTACATTACATAAAGTAAAGCCTAATCTAAAATATGTACCAAATAATATAATATACTCCAACACCCTTTGTATTACATTATTTTTATATTGAAGACTTTAATATTCAACATGGTTCTTCAATATATTGCTGAATTTTGTGCTCTTCTTTTCTGATTTCTTTGTGCTGCTCTTTGTATGTATCTTGATCAAGTAAATAATTAGTACCTTCATTTTGTTCTCTCCTCATATTGCTTTTCTTGGTCTGATTTCTTTTATTTACCTTTGAATTCTGATTTTGTTTTAGATTTTCAATGTAGTTTGTCATCATATATCCCTTCTGAGCTAGAGCTCTAATTACATCTCTAATCCACTTTTGTTTTTTCTATTTTTTATATAGTCTTCTTGCTCATTATTTATGCTTGTCTTTATTATTAGTAAATACTTTAGAACCAATCCATTCGAATAAATAGTCTAACCTAGATATTAGTATTTTTCCAAATTTTCTGTGATATTCAGAGATGGATGAATGTGATACTTTTCCACAATATTCACAAGAATGTAAATTCCAACAATCAACCTCTTCTGTTGTTTTGTAAGCGTTGGTTCCATTCATTTTCTTGGTCAATTGATATAACCATTTATGTATAATTGAGATAATTCTTCCCTTGTTTCTTTTGTAAGTTTGTAGGAAATATTCTTGACCAACAATTGTTACCTTTTGTAGACAACCTTTGGATTCACTCTCAATTTCTTTTTCCATTTTGTTCAAAGATGTCTTTATATGATCTACTCTTGTCACATTATCTATTTGTGACTCCTCAAGAGTCTTCTTAAGCCATATTGGTTCTTTTATTCTAGTCACCCATTTCACATGATTATCCATTGAACTCTCTAGATTGTCAGTCATGCTTTCCTTACTATTATTACCCATTGAATCAAGTGTATTTCTAAGCCATATTGGTATTCTCCTTGCTTCATTATTTAACATGATATTTGAAGTAGACATCCTTATGACTCCCTCTTTAATTACAAATTTTTGAAATATATTTTGTAATTTCAAATGATTAAATTAAAAAACATTATAAATCTTCTTTAATATCTTCCTTCCAAAGTTTAATCTTCAATAATATCTCTAAGGTTAAATATCTTGCAATTTCCACTTTTCACAATAATCTATTTTTAACCTTACGTATGTCCTTATCTCTCCTAATCCACTGCTATGAGAAAAATTAATAAAGTGAATTACCTCCACTTTGAAATTGGTGACTCACTAGTCAACTTGACCTCCTTCTAAATCTTCTCTTCTCCATGTACATTTATGAATATTGCTTGCAGATTTTGGGTGAACGTTGAACTCTTTAATGTTTTTCGTTTCTCCTATCTAGCTTCAACATATTCTCCACCTTAATTCTCACTAAAAAAATAGGTTTCAACCTCCATACTGGTGTCTTGTGATTATACCTCAATCCTACCAACTATTCCATTGATATCTTTGTGTCCAATCAAATAATTTGCACTCTATTTTGCACCCAATAGAACAACCTACACTCTACACTCTTTCTTTGTTATTTTATTAATTTAGTCATACTTTATTTAATGTATGAATGGTGTTCAACTCTGAATTAGCACCAAGAACATTTAACCTTCTATCTCACAACTTCCACTTGGTGCTTAACGTATTCTTTGCTCTCTAAAATTATTCTCTTTCCTATGCTATGAGCATTACTTCTCCAGGAACTATCGATTTTGGCTTCACTCTCCTACTTACCAACAATAGTCTTAGATTCCTCTCCATGTGGCGTATGCATGCTACTACATCCAAAGATACTTGTAACTTCCTTTGAACCCTAAATTATCCTATGTACTCCTCTTCTCCTTCACATATAATTTTGACTTTAGTTTGCTAGCTTTCACATGAATATTTTATCTTCACCTCCCTTGGTGATATTTTGATGGCTTGATGTGATGGTGATTGCTTCCACCTCAATACAATTTCTTCTACATCCTAGTGGTATTCTACACCATGGTGACATCTTCTATATTATACCTTAGCAATGGTGATGGCATCCCAAAATGATGCTCAACAACAATTATGCCCAGCTCTTCCTCTTTAGCTCCTTAGCTAGTGTCTTTAGACACTAAAATGCCTACCTTGATTTGTCAACCCTTTGGTTGATCTTCCACTCATTTTTCTTTGCTATTGCTCTTACTTAGATAAATATGCTTTACTTAGTCACTATAGAATAGCAATCATGCACTATATCACACTCTCCTTATTTCTCCTTTAAAGCTTATATGCTCACACTATTTTGTCTTTGCAAATGATAAGGTGTAAGCACTAATATCACCTTGATTAAAGAACTCTTTAAGCTCTTATTTTCAAACTCCAAATAATAGTATGAAATAATAATATGGTGCTCTTGATGTAAATCTTATTTCAATGTATAGATAATAAAATTATATTGCACCAATATTGCATACCTTTCTAATGTTTGTTTGCTAATTTTATTGGTGATTAGATTCACCCAAATTGTTGTCTCAAGCTTGCATTATTGCACCCCTATTCTCCTTCACTCTTCTACTCTAATATTACTAAATTTATAGACCTACTTACTACTCAATCTTCTCCAAGTTTACTATCTAATAATTACTTCAATTCTGCTCTAGAGTTCTCCAAAACTCACAACTACTTGTCCTTATTCAATGCTATCCAAAAATCTGATCTTTATGGCTTCCAATCTCCTCCAAAACTATTCTCCCAAATTTTTAAACTAGAAGCTATTAATTCTGCCCCAAATAGTGTCCATAAACCTACAACTATGTATTCAACTCCTTCCTTATTTTTCTACCCAAAACCTGCAACGAAAGTCTTTGGAATAATGTGTTTTATTATTATCTCAACACCTTCAATATCCTATCCACAGGCACTCAAAAATATACCCAAGTCTTATTTGAATCATATATATTATGCTTCCTTCAATATAATATTCTACACTCCTTCAATATTTGCTACAAAATCTGCAATCTTCTCTTATCAAATCAATTAAAAACTCTATGGTTGTCTTCATATTTTCCAAAACCTTGGACTCTTCTATCTCCTCTTCTCCTACAATATCCTTGTCAAATTATGACTTCAAAAATTGATCTCCTATGTTGTCCACTTTCTCAATATCTGAATGTCTTGATATCTTCAAATTCCTTCTCCAATATTTGGCAAAATTATTTTTAAACACTTCTTCCTTTTGGGCTTGTTTTAATATGACAATAATTGTCCCAAAAATATATTTATCAAAAAATTCTCCTTGCTTCTAATCTTCTGTAACAAACCGTCTCCAAATCTCCTGCACTGGTAACTTCTACGAATTTACTCTTGTTTTCTTGCAATATCCTACTTCTCATTTTCTCCAATATGCCTTCATTGGTTGCTTCTCCAAATATACATCAAGGCTTTCTCTAGCTTTCTTATTCTTCACTAAAATCTCTTGAGACCACTTCTATCGGGTCTTATATTTCTGCAAATCTTCAAATCCTCTTTGTAACTCTTCAACTTCTCTTCTTGAGTCCCTATTGAAACCTTTTCCTAGTTTCCTCAATATCCCAACTATGGTAATTTTATAATGAGATATATTTGCTAGATATCCAAAGTATGTGATTCCTAATATCTTGAATCTTTAAATTCTTTTGCTATTTGAATCTGTAATAGGATCTATTCTTAGGTATTTCTATCTCCAATCTCCAATATATAATGAGAAACTTTTACACGGGTCTCTCTAATATCCAATCTACAGTCTTCAATCTACAATCTTCTATCTCCAATATTTTATCTTCCAAAACTAGAAGATCTTCAAGCCGACCTCTTTTGGGTCTCTTCAACTTCTCCAATGTGCAAATATCTTAAATATTCAATATGGGGATTTTCTTCTCAAGTATTCTCATTCTTAAATATCCAATAGGGTATTTTATTAGACCTCTTCAATCTCAAGTTTTTGCAACAAATAATTAATCCCTACATGAGGAAAGCACATAGAATTTTAGGTAAAGAAGGTGAAATTATTCTCTATATGTTGTAGGAAGCTTCTAAACTTTTGGGTGTTATTTTTTTACAACCAAAAACTTAGATAGTAGTACCAAATATGTTAGAATTTCCAAAATTCTAAAATAAACAAACTTTACTAGTTATCCTCAAAACTAGTGGAATGAATTTTGTGTTGAGTCCTAGTCTTCATGGGTTCTTCTGCAACCTTATGGACAGTGGTTATGCATAGTGGCTATTTTCACAAAATTGGCTAAAATTAGGATTTTCAAAATTTGGAATTGGCTAATATTTGGTACCCTTGACCAAGTTCCATTAGCCAAAAAATTTTGGGTGCAATTTTTTTTTGGTCGATTTGCCCCAATTTTATAATAATTTGACCATTTTAAGTTTAAATTTTCAACATTGTCCCTAATAATAGTGAATATTCTACATGTGTTTCGAAACTATTTACTTGGATTTTGAAATTGATTCGCCAAATATTTATAAATATATTTTGGGGTCGACCCCTTACGCATAACCCTACTTGTGGAAAGACTCTAAGCAATATGCAATTTGTAATCTCCTTCAATATACCAACTTATCCAATAGGACCTCCTTCTTGGGTCTCTTAATCTCCTCAATATTCATAATATCAAGGTCTAACTCCAAGACCTGAAATATATTTCTATTTCGAATATGTTTTGAGAATAAAAAATGTTCAATCTTATCTCATTTCACCTTTAAGAGATAATAGCCTCACCTGATTTATCCTCTATAACTTCAAAAAACTATGCAATTCCAAACCTTTCAATAGCTATCCCTATCTCCTATCAAATTCCCTTGTGCCTCTAATACCACTGTTAGATTTTTAAGCTTATTACTTAATATTAATCATCTAGAATATATAAAATAAAGTACCAAAATAATTTAAATGATAATGGCAATATTATAAATATATAAAATACATAAATAAATCTAATATCTACTCCTAAATATGACATAAACAATAACTCACGAAAATGGTAGCATAGGATTGAAACTACCAAGTAATGATATTACAAGTCATGTCACTTACATCCTCACATTACCATGTCTATATAATGTAATGTGACTCTTCATATGAAGTACTCTTGTCCTTCACACTTCTAGACTCTTCATATCCCTATTCTATGGACACATGTGTACATGGACTACTATGCACATTTACATTATTGAATATTATACACACTTGTGCATTTATTACATTACATAAAGTAAAGCCTAATCTAAGACATGTACCAAATAATGTAATATAATCTAATAAAATTTTGTAGAGGATATGCAAGTCTTTATTAGACTTACCCAATTTTAACTAAATCTAAACTTAATTTGGACTTGAAAAAAATCCCAAGATACTCTATTGTATGCTTTATTCATATCCAACTTCAATAAAGTGCATGGTCTGCCACTCCTATCAACAAAGTGAATGAGCTCATGAAAAATTATTATACCATCAAGGATTTGCCTTCCTACCATAAAACCACCTTGGGGTAGATCAATAATCTCTAAAAGGATATCCTTTAATCTGTTATCTAAAGGCTTTCTAAGGATTTTCTACAAAGTATTACAAAGACTTATGGGCCTAAATACTTTGAATTTCTTAGCTCCCATTACTTTAGGAATGAGGACAAGGAAGGTAGATTTAATATCAGTTAGTATGAATATTGACCACTAAATTTCTCTCATAGCTACACAAATATCGACTCCCACAATATGCCAAAATATATAGAAGAATATAGGGGAAAACCATCCAAGCCTGGAGCTTTGAGTCCATCCATGGAGAATACTACCTATCTAATTTACTCACCACTTAAAGGGGCACATATTCCCCTATTCATGTACTTAGAGACTAGATGAGGGATGTTAAATAGGAGTCTCTATTTAGCTTGGACACCCATGTCTGTTGAGCAAGGTGTTGCAAGAAGTTTGTCATTGTTGTCAACACAGGTAGTTAGATCTAATGATGCAGTGGACAGACAGTTTAGGAGTCATTCAGATGCAGAGGACAGAAGTTCAAAGGATAGTCAGATTATGTAAAGTGCAATTCCTAGAAAACAGAAGTGACCCAGTTTCAAAAATTCGAATAAAAAGACAAGTTCAAAAACTGTCGCGATATCATGACATGTTTTCTGTCGTGATTTTGCGACAGGTCGGACGAGAGAGAAGGTGCAGCCGAAAATGTCATGATTTCGTGACAAAAATGAGGAGAGAGAAGGCACAACCAGAAATGTCATGATTTCACGACAAAAATGAGGAGAGAGAAGGCATAGCCGAAAATGTCACGATTTCATGACAAAACTGAGGAGAGAGAAGGCACAAGGCAAACTATCACGATTTCATGACATGTTGGAGGCCAAGAAGCTAAGTCGAGAAACTGTAGCGATTTCGCTACATGTTGGATTTTCGTTGGCTGAAGCAAGGAGAAAGCGTTAAGTGGAAAAGTTGTAGCGATTTCACTACATGTTGGAATTTCGTTGGCCGAAGCAAGGAGAAAGTGTTAAGTGAAAAGTTGTAGCGATTTCGCTACAAGTCGAAACTGCAAGACACAAAGGTGTAGCGATTTCGCTACAAGTCAAAAGTGCAGAACACAAAAGTGTAGCGATTTTGCTACGAGTCAAAAGTGCACAACACAAAGGTGTAGTGATTTCGCTATGAGTCAAAAGTGCACAACACAGAGGTGTAGTGATTTCACTACGAGTCAAAAATGCACAACACAAAGGTGTAGCGATTTCGCTACAAGTCAAAAGTGTAGAACACGAAAGTGTAGCGATTTTGCTACAAGTCAAATTTTTGCGGGTCGAAGCAAAGTTGGTAGCACAAGGCACAAAGTTGTAACGATTTCGCTAGTGCATGAAGCGAGAAATGTACGGAAGCTAGAAGCATCATGATTTCATGACAAAGATGAGGATGATGTCAGTGAAAGTTGAAAGTGTCACGATTTCACGACAGGTTGCAAGAAAAGCCTCTGGAAGCCGAAAGCGTCGTGATTTCGTGACAAGAATGAGGATGACATTAGCAAAAGTTTAAAGTGTCACGATTTTGTGACAAGAACAGAGGCAAAGCTATCAAAGGCCAAAAGGGTCACGATTTCGTGACAGCAAGGACAAGAAGGCGTACGACTACAAAAAGTGTCGTGATATCGTGACATGTTTCTATTTCGTAGCAATAGTTACAGGAAGGTGATAGAGGTGGCAGTAGAAGTTGAGGCCGACAAAGTTGAATCTGGGTCGACAGATTTTAGGGTTTTGCAGTCGATAGATTTTAGGGTTTGCAGTCGACAATTTCTAGGGTTTGCAGTCGACAATTTTTAGGGTTACAGCCGACTGTTGTTTAGGATTTGTTCCTAAAATTTCTTCTATAAAAGGAGGGGTACTTCGAGTTTGAAAAAATGTTGTGTGAAGATAATGTGCGAATGCGAGCAGAGTGATTGCGCAAGTGAAGTTCATGTCGAGCAGAGTGCGAAGTCGCAGTTCGAGTTGAAGCGAAGTGTGCATATCGTGATTGCATGAATGAAGAGCACGATGTGCAGAGGTGGAGTTCTAAGTGCAAAGTGATAGCACGTAGACAGCAAAAGTGATCGATCATCCGATTGCAGTAGAGAGTGCGAAGAAGTTCACAGAAGTGGTCGGATAGTGCGAAGCATTTTGCGCAGAAGTAGCAGAATGCAGAGAAATAGCAGACTGTGAGAAATAACGTGAAAGTTTTATTCTGTAATTTTCATTATCATTATTGACTTCCAAGTTGCAGCTTGGCATAAGGGGTTGGTGCCTCTTTCCAGTAGGTGCTGGTAAATTGGGAGTTGGTGCTCCATTCTGTTTGTAACAGATAAAGCTAAGGGGTTGGTGCTCCTTCCAGTTGGTGCTGGTAAAAGATATTGTAAAGTTGTAGCTTTGCATTGGTTGGATTTGGATGGTAGTCCAAGCAGTCATTTTGAGGAGTAGCCACATTGGTGAACCTCGTTAAATTACTGTGTTGTGTGTCATGCTTTCTTGTTGCATTTGATATTTCTTTTATCAATTTTAAATAGCTATTGGATTTAAAACTATATATATTAGAAATTTTAAAGATCACACTGATTCACCCCCCTCTCAGTGTCACTGTGATTACAACAATTGGTATCAGAGCTAGGTTCCTGAACAGGCTCAAACAGCTAGGGTGATCTTGGAAGTGATGCAATGGCAAGTGGCGAAGGGTTCTCCTCGAACAAAGCACCATTGTTTGATGGAACTAATTATGCGTTCTGGAAAATTAGAATGCAGACATATCTCAGTGCATTGGGTTTTGACATCTGGGGTGCAGTAGTTAATGGTTACAAAGCTCCCACCACCGCTCCAACAGACACTACTGGTAAAAAGGCATTTGAAAATGATTCAAAAGCAAAAAATGCCATCATGTGTGGACTAGTGGACAGTGAGCTAGTCAAGATCATAAATTGTGAATAAGCAAAAGATGTATGGGATAAACTAGAGAACATTCATGAAGGAGATGATAGGATCAAGGAGGCCAAGCTTCAAACTCATCGAGCTCAATTCGAATCTTTAAAGATGGACAATGATGAGAACATAGAGACTTTCATGCAAAGAGTCAATGGGATCACCAATTCAATCAGAGGTCTTGGCGAAGATATAAACGATGCTACTATCGTGAAAAAGGTATTAAGATCGCTCCCTCCTAGATTTGATTCTAAAGTCTCTGCCATAGAAGAATCCAAAGATCTAAATCATTTTAGTATGGATGAGATGCATGGTTCTTTGACTACTTTTGAAATGAGAATAGGAAGGTCTAATCCCATAGATAGAGAAGCTACTTTCAAAGCCCTAAAAGGCAAAGTCACAAAACCAAAGTCTGAAGAAGAGGATGTATCAGATGAAATGGAAGCAAATTTTGTCAAAAAACTAAGAAAGGGAAAAGGAAAGTATAGAGGAAAGCTACCATTTAAATGCTTTAACTACGGAGGCATTGGGCACTTTGCGACAAAATGTCCTCTCAATGAAAAGAACCAGGGTGAGGAAACTTCGCACCAAGAAAGAAGTAACTGGAAGAAGAAATCAAACTTCAGGAAAGGCAATTTCAAAAGAAAAGTTTTATCTCCCGAAATGCAGATTCTTCGAGAGGACGGCTCTAGTGAAGACTACGAAGAAGGAACAGGTGAGGCTCTCTTTATGGCATTTGAAGTAGAAAAATCAGAAGAGGCAAAAAACATAGAAAAGAGAGAAGGAATGAACTCTAAAGTGTCTATTGAAAAAGATGAGGCTGAAGTTGATTTAGAAGGTGAGCTGGTTTCTGCTCTTATGGAATGGAAATCTGAGAAAAGAAAGAATAAAAAATTGTCAAGGAAGCTTGAGGATGCAAATGACATTATAACCAGTCTAAAAACATAGACAGAAGAGTACAAGAAAATGTCCAAAGATCTTGAAGTACAGGTAACCATGAAGATAGATTACTATTGCAAATTGGAAGAAGAAAATGTTGGTCTTCGAATACAGATACAAGAGTTGGATCAAAAAATTAGCTGCCATTTCAAACGTGAAGAAAGTTTGATGAAGCTGGACAAAATCCTAAGCGATCAAAGACCCGCAGGTATCAAATTCGGTCTGGGCTTTATTGAAGGAGAATCATCAAATGGACCAAAGGCAAGCAATGTTGAATATGAAAAGAGTAAAGACAAGAAACAGGTTGTTGAAAGAAAAACAAATCAAGCAAAAGAAAGCAGTAATGCCAGTCCTGAAATAGGAACTGACAATGATGGCTTTACCAAGGTCACACATCAAAAGAAAAGAAGATCTAAGGCTCCTGCAACAACTTGGCAAAGACCATATTTCAGGTTCAATCATTACTTTTATGGTTTCTATTTCAAATGTAATGGTTATGGGCATAAAATTGCTAACTGCAAGTATAATGTAGGTCCAAGAAGTTTCACTAGTAGATATACCTTTGCTTCTCTAATGAGTTATGCAGTAGAATGTTTTAATTGTCACAACTTTGGGCACATTGCTAGAAACTGTCATAGTACTTCTGTTTCAAATCAATCTCAAAAAAGAAGAATTCAACCATATAGGGCAAAACAGAATAGAAATATTTTTGAAAGATATGTGCAAGATCCTGAAAAGGGGAAATCCAAGTTAGAACCCAATACCATAGTCAAAACAGAATGGAAACAGAAAGAACAGCTCAGGGAAGAAAAGGAATCTTTAATAGTGCAGACAGCTTTCAGGGCTCAGAATAAATGTGTACCATGGATTCTTGATAGTGGTTGCTCAAGTCATATGACAGGTGATAAACAGAAATTTGAAAAACTACAAAAATATGAGGGTGGCTCTGTGAAGTTTGGAAATAATGATGGAGCCAAAATAATAGGAAAAGGATCTGTCAAAATTAGTGAAGGGAAAATCAAGTCAGAAGAAGTTTTATTTGTGGATGGTTTGAAACACAACCTATTAAGTGTCAGTCAAATCTGTGATAAAGGACATGAAGTAGTCTTCAAAAAGCAGGGTTGTGAAGTCGAGAAAAATAAACAGTGGGAAATTGATAGCAACTGGTTCAAGGACGTCTGGAAATTTGTACACACTCTCAGAAACTTCAGAAGGTACGTGTTTCATTGGACAAGAAGAAGAGAACTGGTTGTGGCACAAGAGGCTTGGACACATAAGTTTTGATAATTTGGTGAAAATCAGCTCGAAACAAGCAGTGAGAGATATTCCAACCATTAAAAAACCTTCAAACAATGTTTGTGCTTCATGTCGAAGGGAAAGCAAACCGAGTCTCATTTAAAACAAAAGAATACCACACTAGCAGGCCTTTGGAACTTATTCATATGGACTTATGTGGACCCATGAGAACTCAAAGCATAAACGGCGACAAATACTTTATGTTGTGTATCGATGATTATTCCAGAATGACATGGATATTTTTCCTAAAAGATAAAATAGAAGCTTTTGAAATGTTTAGATCCTTCAAACAGCTAGTTGAGAATGAAACAGGAAAAAGGGTCAAATGCTTACGATCAGACAGAGGAGGAGAATTCATTTCGAATGAATTTACAGAATACTATGAAAAACATGGTATCAGGAGACAATATTCAGCAGCTAGAACTCCACAAGCAGAATGGCGTAGTAGAAAGAAAGAACAGAACTATACAAGAAATGGCATGCACCATGTTGGCAGAAAATAAAATAGCAGATAGATTCTAGAAAGAAGCAATTCACACTATAGTATACATCCAAAACAGATATATGTTAAGAACTCATGAATGCAAAACACCTTATGAGTTGTGGTTTGGTAGAAAAGCAACAACAAAACATCTCAAAATATTTGGCTATAGGTGCTACATCAGAAAAACTGATGACAACCTTGGGAAGTTTGAAGATAGAGCAGATGAAGGTGTTTTTGTTGGGTATTCATCAAAAAGCAAAGCTTACAAATGCTACAACAAGAGACTCAAGAAAATTGTGGATAGTGCAGATGTTAAATTCGATGAAGGTGGGAAACGATTAGCTGACTTTGAGGAAAACTACCCAATCTATGAAGAAGTCGTTGAAGGAGATGAGGTGAATGAAACAGAAAATAAATCTACGTTTGATTCAGATGAATTAGTTGATGACTCAGAGGTGCAAGAAAACAAGAAATTCAAAATAGGTAGCCGGCAGAAAAATCATCCAAGAGACCAAATAATTGGAGATCCCACAGCTGGTATTCAGACAAGAAGGAAAGTAATAAGTAATTACTCTCTTTTATCTAGCATTGAGCCCAAAAACATAGATGAAGCAAGCAAAGATGATAGCTGGATGAAGGCAATAAATGAAGAGTTAGATCAGATTGAAAAGAACAGAACTTGGGAATTAGTACCTAGACCTGCAAATAAGAATGTAATCGACACCAAATGGATATTTCGAAACAAATTAAATGAAGACGGACAGGTCATTAGGAACAAAGCAAGACTGGTTTGTAAAGGATATGCACAAGTCGAAGGCATTGATTTTGAAGAGACTTTTGCACCAGTGGCCAGATTAGAAGCAATTAGAATGTTTCTGGCCTTAGCAGTTCACAAAAACTTCAGAGTTTATCAGATGGATGTAAAATCTGCCTTTTTAAATGGGAAACTCGAAGAAGAGGTCTATATTGAACAACCGGATGGCTTTCAAATTAGTGAGGATCCTAACCTTGTCTGCAAATTAAAGAAAGCATTGTATGGATTAAAACAAGCACCACGGGCATGGTATGCAAGGCTAGATAACTATCTCTCTCAATAGGGATTCAAGAAAGGTTTAGTGGACAGTAATCTGTATGTAAAAATAGAAGGTGGGCATCTCATTGTTCTAGTTGTCTATGTAGATGATATCATATTTGGCAGCAACAAAGATGAATCTTGTAAAGACTTAGCAAATAAGATGCAGAATGAATTTGAAATGTCTATGATTGGTGAACTGTCTTACTTTCTTGGGCTACAAGTTAATCAAAATGAGAAAGGCATATTCATTTCCCAAATCAAATATGTGAAAGAAATGCTAAAGAGGTTCACTATGGAGGACTGTAAGCCAGTTAGCACTCCCATGACAACAGGCTACAAATTGAGTAAAGAAGACAAATCTCCACCTGTAGACCAAACCATGTACAGATCTATGATTGGAAGTTTACTATATTTAACAGCTACCAGACCTGATATTCTGTAGGCAGTTTGCATGGTAGCTAGATTTTAGGCCAGTCCCAAAGAGACTCATGTGACAACGAGTTAAAAGGATTTTTCGGTATCTCAAGGGCACCATGGAGTATGGGTTGTGGTATCCAAAAGGCAAAGACTTCACTCTTATATCATATTCAGATGCAGATTGGGCTGGATGTGTTGATGACAGAAAGAGTACTAGTGGAGGTGCATTCTACTTGGGGGACAGATTGGTTGCATGGCACAGTAAGAAGCAAGAGTCAGTTTCTTTATCTACAGCTGAGGCAGAATATATTGCAGCAACAACATGTTGTACACAAGTCTTGTGGATGAAACAAACTTTGAAAGATCTTGGTATTAATTTTAGTGAACCAATATCAGTTAAGTGTGATAACACCAGTGCAATTAACATCTCTAAGAATCCAGTAATGCACTCACGGACAAAACACATTGCTATAAGGTATCATTTCTTGAAGGAGAAAGTTGCAGAAGGAGAAGTTAAATTGGATTTTGTCCCAACTACAGAACAAGTAGCAGATATTTTTACAAAACCATTGCCCAAGGAAGTGTTTGAGTACCTTCGAAGCAAATTAGGAGTAGTTACACTTCCTAAGAAGTGACTAGCTACAGGGATCACTTTCTCAGGGGGAGCATTTGAGTATTTGACTATTCTTTTGCTCATGATCATAATTTGTGCTAGATGCAACAAATTGTGCCTGAGAATTGTGAGGATGGACTCAGGGGGAGTTTGCAGTAGCCCTTTGGTATTATTGAAAAAGGGGGAGAAGAGTTACAGGAATGTACACAGGTGTTGCCAACAATTCCAAAGGGGGAGATTGTTGAGCAAGGTGTTGCAAGAAGTTTGTCATTGTTGTCAACACAGGCAGTTAGATCTAATGATGTAGTGGACAGATAGTTCAGGAGTCATTCAGATGCAGAGGACGAAAGTTCAAAGGATAGTCAGATTATGTAAAGTGCAATTCCTGGAAAATAGAAGTGACCCAGTTTCAAAAATTCAAAGAAAAAGACAAGTTCAAAAACCGGGGGGAGAGAGGGAGGAAAGGGGAAGGGGAAAAGCGTCGCGATTTCGTGACAAGAATGAGGATGACGTCAACAAAAGTTTGAAGTGTCACGATTTCACGACAAGAACGGAGGCAAAGCTATCAAAGGCCAAAAGGGTCACGATTTCATGACAACAAGGACAAGAAGGCGTACGGCTACAAAAAGTGTCGCGATATCACGACATGTTTCTATTTCGTAGCAATAGTTACAGGAAGGTGACAGAGGTGGCAGTAGAAGTTGAGGCCAACAAAGTTGAATCTAGGCCAATAGATTTTAGGGTTTTGCAGCCAAAAGATTTTAGGGTTTTGCAGCCGACAGATTTTAGGGTTTGTAACCGACAATTTCTAGGGTTTGTAGCCGACAATTTTTAGGGTTACAGTCGACTGTTGTTTAGGATTTGTTCCTAAAATTTCTTCTATAAAAGGAGGGGTACTTCGAGTTTGAAAGAATGTTGTGTGAAGATAATGTGCGAATGCGAGCAGAGTGATTGCGCAAGTGAAGTTCGTGTCGAGCAGAGTGTGAAGTCATAGTTCGAGTTGAAGCGAAGTGTGCATATCATGATTGCGTGAATGAAGAGCACGATGTGCAGAGGTGGAGTTCTAAGTGCGAAGTGATAGCATGCAGATAGCTGAAGTGATCGATCATCCGATTGCAGTAGAGAGTGCAAAGAAGTTCACAGAAGCGGTCGGACAGTGCGAAGCATTTTGCGTAGAAGTAGCAGAATGCAGAGAAACAACAGACTGTGAGAAATAACATGAAAGTTTTATTCTATAATTTTCATTATCATTATTGACTTCCAAGTTGCAGCTTGGCATAAGGGGTTGGTGCCTCTTTCTAGTAGGTGCTATGGTAAATTGGGAGTTGGTGCTCCATTCTGTTTGTAACAGATAAAGCTAAGGGGTTGGTGCTCCTTCCAGTTGGTGCTGGTAAAAGATATTGTAAAGTTGTAGCTTTGCATTGGTTGGATTTGGATGGTAGTCCAAGCAGTTGTTTTGAGGAGTAGCCACATTGGTGAACCTCGTTAAATTACTGTGTTGTGTGTCATGCTTTCTTGCTGCATTTGATATTTCTTTTATCAGTTTTAAATAGTTGCTGGATTTAAAACTATATATATTAGAAATTTTAAAGATCACACTGATTCACCCCCCTCTCAGTGTCACTGTGATTACAACAATGTCATCCCTTGAACAAAGGAGAGATTTAAAGTACATAACTGCTTCTTCCTTAATTTCATTAATGTCATTTGATACTACACCATGAGCTTTTAAGATTTATCTAATTCTATTATGAATCCTTTATTTTAGGGTAGATGTATGAGAAAATTTTGTGTTTATATTGCTCTCCTGAAGCTAAAGCAATCTTGACTTTTGATGCCACATAATTTCTTCTTCGATGAGGATGTTGTACAAATTTGTTAACACATATCTTTCTCATAGGCTATCCCTCACAACTAACTAACCTATCTCAATAGACATTTCATACTCTTTGAGTTGCTCAGATATTTCTTTTTTCCTATGGGTTACATTGCCAAAAATATATTTAATCCAAATTATAAGATTTGCCTTTACAAATCTAAGCTTGGATGTCACTTGGAAAATAAGTGGGACTGAGGAAGTCCATGCCCACCACTTTTTATTCTTAACTCAAAATATATATTTTTGGACCACATCACCTCAAACCTAAAAGCTTTGGGAATTGTTTTTGGATTTTGAAATTTCTCAAGAATCAAAGGATTATGATCTAAGCCAACTTTGGGCAAGAAACTAAGAAGCTCATCACCAAAAAATGGAAGGCCTTCCTTAGAAACCATGACCCTATCAAGTCTAATTTGAATATTTTGAATACCTAGCTACCTATTATTCCAAGTGTATGTGGGTCCTCTTAGGTCCATATCCATCAATTCTTTATTATTTATTAAAGCTACAAAATCCTCCATGCTTCTAGAACCCACTTGACAATCACCCTTTTTGTCAGAAAGATATTGTGGGATGTTAAAATATCCTACAAGAATCTAAGCCTCACCTCTAAATACTTCCCTAATTGAACTTAAGGAATCCCAAAAGAATGCCCTGTTGGGACAAAAATTTGGGGCATAAAGTTTAAATAAAATCCATCTAAAACTTGATCCTTTTAAAAAAAAATTTTATAACCCTTTCAAATACAAGGAGAGTTGATCCATCCAGTTTTATGAGGTATCACATATAGATAAATCCCTTAGAACCTCGATTGGTAGACTTTGACACAAAACCAACTTCCTTCCAAACAATATTTTTAGTTACCTTTGCATTGCTACTATCCATTTTAGTTTTTTGAATGAGGATAATATTCGGTCTCACATATCTCCTGATATATACTAAAACTCATCTCTTTGAGGGCCCATTAAGGCCTTTAATATTCCAATATAGCATCTTCATTTACATGATTTTATACATTTTTCCCAGTTTAGATATTAGGAGGACTAGTAGAAAGATTCAAGCTTTAACTATTTACATTTTGTATCCTTATCTTTATCAAATGGTAGTTGATATTATAGTTCATCAACAATTTCTAAATCTACGTCATGAATCCTAAAATATTTATTGGAGGGCTTTACAAAATTATAATTTACCCCAATATCTATCTAACCTTTTTGTAGGCTTCTATTTTTTGTTCTAGAAGAGGCTACGCCCAAAGACCCCTCACCATGACATAGAGACTCCTTTACTTTGAACAAGTTTATGGATTCCTACTTAGAATATAGGGGCTCACTAGGTAGTTGAGTGGAGCTGAGTTACTCAATAATAGGATCCTACATAGGAGCCAACAACTCATTAGACTTTCGAGGGGAAATGAGTTCTTCAATAACAGGCTCCAACAAAGCAAGGCATAACTAGGATTTTGGAGAAACTCAAATGGGGTGACCATTTTTATAATGATATCATTAGGATTTACCTAGTCAATACTCCTACAGTTAGGAGGGTTCAAATGTTGAATCACCACTTTACCAAGATCACTAACATTCATTGATGTGATTTTGTCCACTATCTTCTCACCCAACACTAACTCCTCCTGGAGCAAGGCTATAGGTTGGGTTGACCCTAAAGGGGCTAACACATATTGAGCCTTACCAGCTTGCTTTTTAACCCAATTACTCCTACTAGTATCACCACTAGAAGCTCTATGAGAACACGATCTATAGAAATACCTAAATTTCTTATTATGGGAGCACTTAATAGGTCTATTTTCGTAGATAATATTCTATAACTAGGGAAATTGTATAGAAAAAAGTTCAATATAACTTTTTAAATAAGATTTTTAATCTTCCATGACACACATCCTGGAAAATATTAACTTGGTCTTGGCCCTAGTTACCAATTCTATCAAAACCAAGTATCCAATAACTTTGGTAATACCACACAGGATATCTTCATACCAGAGGTGGAATGATAAATTTGGGAGTCACACCCAGAGGTGGGCCAAGTTCACTTTCTAGGATTTATGGTTAAATTATAGCCCCTATTTATGCAAGAAAAATCACCTCTTACCAAATAACCAAGGGCCTCCACCCAAAATGTGATTTGAATCTTATCCATAGTTCATCTTGATGAGGAAGAAAGTGTTTGATATTGCAATGATCTCAAACAAGCCTAATGGTTTCCATTTGAAAATATCCCAATGATAAACAAAATCAAGATTTGGTATAGCACCATGAAACTTACCAATCAAATTCCATGATCCTTCCTCCATTGTTATAGCCCAAAGATCATTCAGAATAACCAACTTGTTACTAACCAAGGAAAGGTCAAAATGGGGTTTTATGAACTAATGGTTCAATCCTATAGTAGTAATCATATCAAAGGAGGACTCACCTAGATCAAAATCATTTCCATGACTTGGGTATCCACTCACGGGTTCATCATATGATACATTGCATACAACATGTTTACCTTTTTCTATTTGGTACTGGTCCCTCGTGAATTGGACCTCCCTACTAACCGCCAAAAATTTTGCCATTCTATATATCACCAACACCTCCTCAATCCTATATACCTCCCCCTCCCTCTTTCAAATACACCTGGCCTCCCTACTCTGCGACCTTCCCGTTCATTCTTGCTCTCTTAGCTTGTTGAAAAACAATGTAGAATGGTTTTTTTACTCATGTTATATGTGTGTGTTTTGAATAGCTATAATTACTAGTTATAATATCTATCTATATTTTAATGTTCTTTCATATTTTTAAAATAATTAAAGTCAATGAAGCACACTTAATGGATACAAATAAATAATATTATATATATATTTATATTTATATTTGTATTTGTATTTAGATATCTTAACAAAATTAAACTATTTATTTTTTACTTAGTTAATGGGAGTTGACATCTAATAGTTTTTTTACTATTATATCTATTAGTTTGGAGTGTAATTATTTATATCATAGATACCTCTCTCACTATAGGGATCATTAAAACAACACTTAGGTTCACTATTGTTTTAAGAAACTCTTACGATACATCATTCATAATTGATTAGTAATTCATCAAGTTATTATTTATAGTTTACACTAATTTATTATTTTATTTATCTTAAGATAATTTCAAATTCATGGATGATAGATTGAGGGTTTGATATTATTTTTTATTTATAAATATTTTGCTCAATATCATTTCTAATATCATAGTATTTTTATATAATTAATTATGTCAAATGTCAAGGGTGCTATTATGTTCTACCAAATATTTGTTTTATTGATATAGAAATGAAGGGGTTTTGAGAAGGCTCCCCATACCTTTTAAAATGCAAACTTAGAACAAAAGAGATAATCACCAAAGACAATATTTACAAAGCAAAATTTAGGAGATGATCTGCTCCACCATAAGAGAAATAGAGACACATGCTTATAAAGGAAGGAAATAGACCAAAGGCCAATGCCATCACCAAAAACCCAACACACTAGTTCTTTGAAGGAGAACGATCAAGAGGAGAAACTCTTGAATCAATTATGGTGGAATTTATCTGAGAGGATAGGTCAATTAGGACATCACAAGGCACTGATTAGCTTGGGAACCAACTTGTTTATTGGATTTGATGTCTTCCATATGAGCAATAAGGGGGTCATGAGGGAAGTTGGAATGCCACACTAAAATATCTTCCTAAGAAACCTTACTATTGGCTACCATGTCAATATCCCAATTGCATTTGTGGTAGACATGATGAATCAAGATTTTGCTCCTCCTTTGGATGAGTCTCTTGGATTCTTCAATGAGGTTCTAGGTCCTCCAATTGGATTGGATCTCATTTTTGAGCTAATTAATAATATTAAGAGAGTCCCCTTCTATGATTAAATTTGAGCAAGGGAAATTAGTGAAAAGGTTAAGATATTGAAAAAGTGCTCTTGCCTCCACAAAATTGTTTGTTTGGATTCCTATATTTTTAGAAAATACCAATAAGATGTTGCCCATGTGATCATGAAAAATACCTCTTGCTCTCGCTCTACTTGGATTCCCTTTCATTGCTCCATCAAAATTAGATTTGATCCAACCTGAAGGAGGAGGCTCCCAAGAAAATTGAGATCTATTCACTAGAAGTTTGAGGAAAAAATATTGAGGAGGAATATGACCTAAGGATGTTAAAATATCCACTTCCCTCTGCAGGGTGGGAGCATCATTTTAGGGTAAAATAGAAGAGTTTTTTTAGGCAAAATACAAGATGAGATTCCCAATGGAAGAACAATATTTGGAGGAATTGTGAAAAGCTCTATTATTATTTTTATTCTAGATGACCCAAAGATAGCGAGGAAGTATGAAATACCAAATAACTTTCAGCCCTAAACAAGCAAATAGAGTAGGCCATTGGAGGCCTTGGTCAAGGATGGAGCAAGGTTGGGCCTAGTTGATATTAAAAAAAAGAGAAAGTAAAATGGACAATAGCTAAGGAGTAAGAGAACTATAGAAATAGGTGTTGAACGGTATCAAAATTACACTTATACAAATAATAGAAACTAGGGATAACAAGACCTTTGGCTTGAATATTATCAATAGTTAGAATTCTGTTTTGAATAACAAGCCAATAGAAGATCTTAATTTTGGAAATGAACTAAACATTATTCTAGTATTCTTGGGAGACTTTTTTTTTTTGTTTATAATGATCTCTTTAAATGCATCTCAAATGGATATTGAAAACAAATTTTAATATTATTTTTAGATATAGTTATAAATGTTTGTACTTATCTATAAGGATATAATATTGTCAACAAGGATTTTTCCTTATATAATGTAGACACTATTTTCATGTTTGTTGTTCAAGGATTATTAGTTTGCTATCACTAGGTATATAATTTATGTTTAAGAGGCATACATTTGTGTTCCATTTCAATGATAAATACTAAAATCTCATGTAGTATGGGCTTAGTGATTTAAAATATAGAGTATTATATTTGGCTAATATGTAAATTATTTGATCCATTAGAGGTAATCACCATAGCAACCATTAGTTAAAATATAGAGAGATGCTTTATCAAAAGGAAACATATTATTTATATAGGTTAGTTTTTATTAAAATATTTTAGATTTCATGACATCTACTTTTACCCTTATTTTATTTTGTGTTGGAAATCATCTCTACCAAGAGGTTTTTATATCCTAGTTTTTCTACTTTAGAAAAAGTAGCAAGAATTTATATATTTTTAATTATATGGATTTTATTTTTATATATTTAAATCTTTCTTTGCCATTTAAATATAATGATAAAAAATCTTTATTGAGAACTTATTCCTTGATCAATTAATATAACTAGAGCATAACTAACGATGAATAATTTGTTAAACTATTGTAATACAATGAAAGTAAACCAACAAAATCCTAATATTATAGAAAATGTGTAAAACCCATAATCACCTATTCCTATGGATAGTATAACTTTAAATTGAATGCATAATTAATGTAGTGTTGGCAAGTTGTAAAACATAAAATTGAGGTACTTTTCAATCAAATCCATAAAAAAATTACTTGATAAAATATTAAGACATATATGTATATAATCTTAAATTAGTTGACAAAGAAAAATAATAATGTTATTTTTTTTCACGGTATCTTCTTGCATCATGAAATGTTTTCCCATAAATTAATGTCCTATTTGCACTCTATTAAAAATATATGGTGGCCATCTATTAGTCCACAATGTGAACATTACTATCATGGAATATTCTAGATTTCTCTACTAAAACAGACTATGTGAAACTACTAGTATCAAGAAGATAATTGATACCAAAAATAAAATCAATTATTTTATGAAGGACATAGTAAATTTTTGTGTGGTATTGGCACAAACATTTATGTTTTGTAGTTTTTAGTTGTAGCATCCATTTGAAGCTTAAGAATACATATATAAAAATAAGACTAAATAATTTGAAATTTTATTTTTCTTTGTTTTTATATTATGAAATTTATGACTAGACATTATCCCTTTCCTCTAAATGCTCCACATAACCATTTTTTTTTATCTTTCCATATTTCCAATATTTTTTATTTTTTTATTTATTTTTATGATAAATGAAGGTTTTTTGAAAGGTCCCCAAACCTTGTACAATTAAATAATAGAAAAATCAATTCCAACACCTACATATTACAAAACTTGGACTAAAATGGAGCATATTGCATACTTGGATACAATACTTTAATTTTTAACTCTATTCCATCGCGATTCAATATTTCTTAAATTCAATCCATCTAGTTTCTTTAGAATATTCAAGAGAATTAATAAATTCTCTATTAGCTTCAAATTAGATCTCCAGTTTTACATTTTTTTAGAACTTTGGAAGCTTATTCCTAGTCTTCATTCAAACAATATTTTTTAATCATCTCTTGAATCTCAATTTAGTTTAGTTTCCTTGAAAATTTACCCCAAGCTAATAGATATTTTGTAGTGATAAATTCTTCTAAGGCTTTGAAAAATCTAACTCAACAACATAAAAAGTATTTTCCTCTTTCAGAGTTATAATCATCAAATCCTTCAATAAAATATTATTCTATACCTTGGATCCATCCATTTGAACTCCCATATTTGCAATAGCATCAACCACAAAATTACCTTCCCTATAGGTGTGTTGGATCGCAAATGACTTCATGACTACTAGTATATTCATTGCATCCTGAATAATACTTTCAATATACCAACTAGAGATTTGCTTAACATTCAAATTGTCAATTATATTCATAGAATTTCCTTCCACTATAAGCTTCTTAAAATTCGTCATTTTTGTAATACTTACTTCTGTAATCATGTATCTCAGCTCTGTACATGGTTTTAAGTATGGCCAAAGTTCATTGCATAACAAGATACCACTACCCCTAAGCTAGATCTCAAAACCCCCCCTCTCCAATCTTCTCTATATTTCTATTAGAGGATCCATAAAAATTCATTTTAACCCACTCTGAGGGGGGAGGAGTCCATCTCATTTTTATATGTGTTTAGATAATTTTATTCCTAGTAGCTCTCAACAATCCCCAGTCCACAAATATTTCTTCATACAATTCATTTTCATAGTTTTGGTTGTTCATATTAATGGTCATATTTTCAGCAATGGTAATTTGTATACTATTGATAATGACCTTTACACTATTAGCCTTATTTTGGAATACTCATTTATTCTTCTCCCTCCATATCTACCAAATAAAATGGGGTAAGACAAAGATACACATTTTCTTAAATTGAGGGATATATTAAGTGTTAACCCAAATTTCCCATAAGACCTCCAAATACTTTGCTATCACCCATTTATTTTTATGTAACTCAATAAGCACATGCAAAACCTCCAACACTGGAAAAAAATATGATAAACTACCTCTTCATCCCCACAACATAAATAACACCTATTAGGAATTATCATCCCTCTTCTTCTAATATTTTCCACCATCAATATCCAATTTTGTAATGTCAACCAAAGAAAGAAAGACACCTTTGGCAGGAAATATTTAATCAAAATTCTATGTGAGAGAAAAATTTTATTCTCCTTATCCCTTTAAAAGAAAAAATTTGAGTTAACAATAAATATTCCCTTAGGGTTAGGACCCCAAAAGAACATATCCTCTCCTATATTGAGCTATATATAGTAATGTTGTAAGCTGAGATTAATATAATTAATCCTAATTTGAATAATTGCATCAACTCCTTCCAACTACATGTACCACACTCTACAATTATGTTGCTCCTTAATGTAATCATAAACCATATTTCCATATTTTTATTTAAATTCCAAATGATGCACTTCTAATAATCATTAAAAATTAGGTCCAAGGTGTAGACCAATTGGTTCGATCAAACATTGTAAGGGGGGTGGAGGTCCAAGGTTCAAATCTCAGGCCTCATCATACTGAACACTTATCCCTTTCCTAGTGCTTTTAGTGGCGTAAAAGGTTTAAAATGATTGTGGCATGGTGGTTATAGGGATAGACTACACGAAGATCTGTGTGGTAGCTTTCGGGGTGGACATCGTAGAATACTATGGCGACCATAAAAGATGGATAACATGCTCGAATTCATGGTGGCTATCGATTCCACCATGTAAATTCAAAATAATAATAATAATAATTAAAAATTAAATGCCTCTCCATGACACGTGCATCCTCCCAAATGTGTATCTTATCACCTCTTCCCACCTACCATCTTAAATATTTTCATAAGATATTTCTTGTTTTGATAAACTCATCCCACAAAGATGATCCTAAATTTGGTTTTAATATATAAGCAAAGGAAACTCTATTATTAATATATTTTTCCAAGAGGATCTGATCCCAACATTTATCATGTTCAATCATTTGCTACCACCATACTTTGGCCATTAAAGCATGCATTTGCTTCACTTTTCTAAGGTATAGACTATCTTCTCGCTTAGGCCTACAAATTTTCTCCCATGCAACCAAACTTATCCTTTGTTTCTCTTCTACATGATTCCAAAGAAAGTTCCTCTATACTCGATCCAATTTCTCAACTACCAATACTAGGATTTTAAATAAAGATATCATAAAAATTGGTAGGTTTTGGAGGGTTGCCCTCTTCTTTTATTCTATCTACAAAAAGGCACATTCCCAAATTTACAGTGGGAAGATATCCACTATGCAACCAAAAGTTCTTGCAATTTTATTTTGTCTAAGTTGGGGAGTGTTAAAAAATAACAACCTAATTTTCAAAAAATAAAAAATAGACCTAAATTTGTTCATAGGTTTTAATAATTTGCTAGATATTTTCAGCTTCTAAAACTAATGACTCTAATAATATATGGTATCATCAATAAATTGTTGATGAGTAATTATATCTAAAGATGATGTTGGTTGAATTCCTTTAATCAATGTTGCATATTTTTCTATAGTTAATCATCTTCCTAGAGCCTCAACCACTATTATGAAAAAATAAGGTGATATAGGATCACCTTGTCTCAACCCTCTTTTACTTGAAAAAAACCTACTACTTCTCCATTGACTATCACTAAATATAGAGGAGTGGAGATGCAAACCATCATCCAAAACCTCCAATTTTTCCTAAAACTAAAACAATGTAGCACTTTATCCAAAAACTCCCAAGAGACTTTGTCATAGGCTTTATTCATATCCAACTTCAACACTTCTAATCCTCTCATTCTCATAGAGTGCAGATCCTCAATAATAATGATTGTCCCATCCAAGATTTACCTTTGTTTAACAAAACCACTCTAATGGGAGGAGATAATATTAGGTAAAATAATATTTAGTCTATTGGTTATAGCCTTATTCAAAATTTTATAAATGAAATTGCATAAGCTAATTGGAAAAAATATTTTAGCATGTTTGCTCCTTACTTTTTTAGAATCAAAACTAGGAATGTAGAATTCCATTCCTTGAGAATTATTTTTTCTTATTGAAATTCCAACAAAGCCTCTAACATATTGTTTTTACTAATATCCTAATAAATCTAAAAGAAACCATTTGTAAAATCATCTAAATACATGGATTTATATTTTTACATGCTAAAACATTCCCTACACACCTCCTCCTATGAGAAAGTATTGTCTAAAAAATAATTTATTTCACTAATTCAATATTTGTTACATATTCCATGTTGAGGATATTTTGAAAAAAAATAAATTTATTAATTTTTAAAATCCTCTTCCTCTTTTATTTCCTTGCCCTCTTTTGTCTTTAATATTCTTATTCTATTATATGTCCTATGTCTAATAGTTGTGAGATGAAAACACAGAGTCTTTCGATCTGCTTCTTTGAGCCATAAAGCCCTAGATTTCTGTCTTCAATGGACTTCTTACTAGGCTAATAAAGTATGGAGACCATACATAAAAATATTTTCTTTTCTATATAATTCCCCTATGCACCACCAATTCTAAATTTTCTTCTACTGTTGAACTTTCCACCATATCCACTTTGTTCCAGATGTCATTTTTAACCAATAAAAAATTAGATAATATAACATGATGAGCACTATATTTATAAACATTATGTAAGATAACAAATAATACATTTTCAAACTTGGGCATGATTTAGATATGTAATTTAAAATATGGTATTATTTCTTTAGGCATGAATATTATCAAATAGTGGAAGGACCAATGATCCACAAAGTATATAATGCTTTATATTTTAAGTAATAAATCCAATATTTTATCAACTTTTTCAATGTTGATTGAGCTATTCATTATATTCTTATAATTTTAGAAAACCAACAAAAAATGATATGAGCAATTTTTCTTATAATCCAAACTTATACATATACAATTCTACAAGTCTTTCCTCCAATATTCTTTTCTTTGAAAACCCTATCCAACTTTTTTTTGGTCAATTAAATTAAAAGTGGGTTTTTATCAAGGATCCCAAAACCTGATTACATCAAGATGAAAACGTCCAAAGAAGGACAACAGGACAGGCTTGAGGAAAGTTGAAAGGAACTAATTTAGGAAAGCACCGGAGGAACAGAATCAAGAAAGCGCTAAGGAAGTAGGATCAAGAAGGCAATCAGGATAGGCACAGAGGAAAAACATGCAGGAAAGGAATAGCCCACTAGAAGAACAAAATTTGAAACTTTAGGTGCCAGATTTGAAATTTAAAACACCCCAAGGATGGGAGAAAGTGCCAAACCACCCAACCTGCTAAAATACAATTTGAAACTTCCCATAGGCAGGAAAAATAAACAAGAGCCAAAATTTAAAATTTGAAACATCCCAAGGGCGAGAAACCAGAAACCACCCATGGGAAACCAAAACTGATTGAAAACCAACTTCCCACATAGGGGAAAACCAGCCAAAAGTAGAAAAACCACCCAACACTAACGGGTGGAGCAGAGGAGCAGAGAAAAATGAAAATCCTACCAAAACAAGGATGGGAGTCAACCAGGGATTGCAAAGGATTACACAAACTCAAAAAAAACAAATCCCTTGAGGGCCTAAAGAGTGGAATAACAAAATGAGGATTTCCACAGGCCATGAAATCCTCATGCAATGGATCATCAGCCTAAAAAGTAGTACAATAGTGGTACATCAATAAGAGGATATCCTCAGGCCACAGAGTCCTCATACAAAAATAAAGGAAACCTTAAAAAATGTCATCCTAGCTGAGGAAGCAGCAACAACAGAACAATATGTTGTAGGAAACATATGTGAAAGTTCCACAAGAACCCAAGAGGAAGGAGTCACGAGGAATCCTAGTTATAGACGATAAAGCCCAAATAGAAAGGAAGCAACCAAAAATCCCAGACAACCTTCAACATTACCAAAAAACAGCTTCAGGGAAACATATGAGGAAGTCTTGCATGGTCCTACCAAACCAAAAGGATTTTGTGAAAAACTGCTCATGAAGCCATATTTCCATAGACCCGAAATTCCATGACTGGAGATCCTCCAAGGGCAAACATCAAGAAGGCACCTAAAACAACATGGAAAAAACAAGAAAAATCAAGGAAAAAACCTTAAAAAATCCAAAGAACCTAGGTAAAGTCCCATGGAAGAACCTAAAACCATCCCAGGACCCAGGAACCAAAGAAAAACCCCACCATAGGGCAAGGAAAGGGGCAGAATAATGGAACGATGATCTCGCCCCCAAAGGATATTGTTTGCAACACCTTACTGCCATGGAGGATAGGAAAAGTAGGTGTCAGGGAAGCTGGAACATGATCAAGGACTTGGGATAGGGCCAAGGAAGGGATGAAAGAAAGATGAACATAACTTCCATAGGAAGTCTCATAGAAAAACCTATCCAACTTACGCAATTGAAACCAAAATTTTTGTCACATTCTTTCCATGGAAATTCTTCTGACTTCACCAAACTTTGATGTTATACCTACTAGCAATCTTGAAAACAACATCATATAAATAGGTATGGATTATAACATAGTATTTATGAGTTATTATTACCTCCATGGTTAATATCTTATATTTCCAACCTATAAAAAAAATTAATTATATTCAAATGAGTCCTAGATATACTTTTTATTTCATTTATGAAACAAAGGAATCATGGATTTTTTTTCCATTTAAAAAAAATATTTCCAACCTACTAAACACGCTTTAATTATATCTAAATGAGTCCTAAAGTGTAACAACCCACATTACCAACCAAACCTAATATAGAAGTTTCTTTTTTTGTACATATCTAACATGCCAAGTTACAACCAAATAAGCTTGAATCAACACCATGTAGGGAAAGAAGTAGTCGAGAGAATTATGACATGGTCAGTATCAAATCTTGTGATAGGAGTGACCAAATCCTATCCAACCTTACATATTATAATTATATGTATGATCCCTTGGTTTAATTCTTTATATCTCTTATTTTATTAGGAAGTTCAGTTACTTAATCAATTGAATGTTATTTCAATCTTCCTTCCTATGTTCCATTATTTTACAACGGAATATCATGCACGTATTATTTAAAACAACACAAAGATTACTTTATTCAAATCAAGGATTTCACTTGATTTCAAATATAAACCATTACATTATAAAAAAAGAGTCATTCATTGGAAAGCACAAAGGCATCATTTATCATAATCTATTCTTATCCATGGAACATTGCTTGTTAACAAAATATTACATCGTCTAACACTCTAGTAATCACTTTATAAGAATGTAATTACATCATTCCATTGGAAAGCAAATAAAATTTAATTTCCATCATATTCAATATCTATGATCTAACTAATCATAATAGAAAGCAAGTATGACATCCATGCATAACAATAATTGCAAACCACAAAATAGAGTTTACACAACATATACCCTGGGAACCCTCACAGGGAATAAACCCAGCCTCCGAAATATGTTTCTCCTTTCATTTCACAAACTTAAAATTTTCATAAATACAAGTATAGAAAAGGCATCCCTTGGACCCTTTTATATATCAAATATACAATTTAAGGAATCAACTTGTTCCTTATTTAAATTATGATACAATTAAGAAAATGTCACATTTTCTTTCTCTAAGTCATTAATGCAACAAATAAGCATCTTACAAATTCTTACATATACATGTTTATGAATGATCATCGGTTACATATTAAGGATAAATTTCATCAATTATCAAGAGGGAACCGTTGGAACAAAATCTGCCTTCGGTTAATAGTGTTGCGCCTTAGACTTTGCCAACATTGAATAGACAGATCTTGCTTGAGATCATCTATCTAGTCTCCAGAGAAGGCTGGTTCCTTTGAAGTTTTTTAGAGAAAAGGGGAAACAAGAGATAAGGGAAATATAGCCTAAGCTAGAAATTTTATATGGTGCAGGTTAGACAACATCAAAGACAAATTTACTTACTTCTATCCAAAGCATTTAAAAACACATTCCAATGAAGAAATTATATAATTCCATATATGATTTTTGATATTTTGTTTAGCATGCGTATATATTAGATTCTTATTCTAGCAATATGATTTATGTATTGCGAAAGTTTAGATACAAGAACAAACTCAATTTACAATTCAATATTGTGAGCATAAATAAAGAACATTAATACATACACTTGCACGATATGAACCAGAAGCCAATGGGAGATGTGATTTTATTGCTTGTATTCGAAGTACATACAGACAGTCTTGTAAACGTCTAAGAGCCAACCCTTTTTTTGGAGTCGCTCACCCCTATATATACCCAAAATTGTATCTTTTCCTAAGTACATATTACTTATTTTACAAGCAATAATCTACAGTTTCTAAAAATACACAATGGATTTCCCGCAGATTGGATAGATTGGCAATCATCCAGTGGACCTGCCATGTTATAATCAATAGACCATTCTTCAGAAATCAGCACCTAATGTTAGTGCTCATCTCTAGTTGCCAAAAATATATTTTATTCCTTTACATCTGGCATGTCGTAAAATCACGACATTCATCTCCTGCTTTGCTCCTCTATCGCTTCTAGCCATGAAAATGAGACATGTTGTGAAATCATGACATTTTTATCTTACTTTGCTCTTTAGCTACCTCCCGCTATGAAAATGAGACATGTCGCAAAATCATGACATTTGTCTCTTGCTTTGGTCTTCAGCTGCTTCCCACCATGAAAATGAGACATGTGAAATTGTGACATTTGTATCTTGCTTTGCTCTTCAGCTGCCTCCCGTCGTGAAAATGAGACATGTCACGAAATCATGACATTCTTTCCTCGCTTTGCTTTTCTGCCACTTCTAGCCATGAAAATGAGACACGTCATGATATCGCGACACTTTTTCCTCCGTGCTATTTCTCTTGCTCTTAGCCGCAAAAATGCAACATGTCGTGATATCGCGACACTTTTTGCCCTTTGCTCTTTCTCCTCGCTATGAACCGCGAAACTGAGACATGTCATGATATCGTGACACTTTTTGCCCTTTGCTCTTTCTCCTCACTATGAACCGTGAAACTGAGACATGTCGCGATATCGCGACACTTTTTCCTCTTGCTCGCTTTTGTTGCTCTTAGCCGTGAAAATGCAACATGTCGCGATATCGTGACACTTTTTCTCTTTTGGCCGTGACAAAGCAACATGTCATGATATCATGACACTTTTTCTCTTTTGGCCATGACAAAGCAACATGTTGCAATATCGCTACACTTTTTCTCTTTTTGCCATGAAAATGCAACATGTCGTGATATCGCGACACTTTTTGCCTCCTTGTACTTTCTCTTTGATTTAGCCATGAAAATACATGTCGTGATATCACGACACTTTTTTCCCTTTTCTCTTTCTCCTCGCTATGAACAGCAAAACTGCAACATGTCGCGATATCGCGACACTTTTTCCTCCTTGTGCTTTCTCTTCTCTTTTGCCGTGAAAATACAACATGTCACGATATCGCGACACTTTTGCCTCCTTGTGCTTTCTCTTCGCTTTGAACCGTGATAATGCAACATGTCATGATATCGTGACACTTTTTCCCCCTTGCTCCTTTTCTTTGCTTTGGACCATGATAATGCAACATGTCGTGATATCGCAACACTTTTTCTCTTTTGGCCGTGACAAAGCAACATGTTGCGATATCGTGAAACTTTTTCTCTTTTTGCCGTGAAAATGCAACATGTTGCAATATCGCGACACTTTTTGCCTCCTTGTGCTTTCTCTTCACTTTGAACCACGAAAATGCAACATGTTGCGATATCGCGACACTTTTTCCTCCTTGCGGTGTTTTGCATTTTCTTTGATATTTAGCATATGGGCCACTTCGGTCTTCTTGGAAAATATGCAAAAATGAGCATCATATGTTTTTCCGTAGTTAGTCACTTTTTGACTAACATTCTTGGTGCCTTCCGAGGGATTTTTTGCTTGCAAAAATTTTGAACTAGGCCTTTATCCATTGGGTATCGGAGTCAACAACATAGTTGTAAAAAGAATCTTTCAGAGAAAGACAAAGAACACAGGAAAATGCACTTAGATCAAATGTGAACATTACCTCACCAAAACTCCATTTATACCTTAGTATCTCTATTCAAAAATAAATGTCGACTTCTGATTGGCTGTGACTGAAAATATATATATATTTTTTGTTAAGGCCAAAAAATGGTAATATTTACAAATATTGTTTGGATATGCTTATATTATACTGTACATATAATTCTTTTTCTACTTTTGCCTAAAAGGCTTAGCTCCTTTTTTATGCAATTCTCTGATCTGGTTCCCTTCCTCTTCATCCTGCAGATCTCGGTTGGCTAAGCAATTCATTTTAGGGATTAAGAAATCCAGTATTTGTTCATCATTTTCAAAAACTTGCTAGAAAATATTTTTATCAAGTACTGAAGGCTTGTATATGAGTCTAACAGTTTTAGACTTCTGAATAACATTACTTACAGGAAAAAAATTAGCTCCCACTGAAGCTAACAAATCTGCATGGGTATTCTGTTCTCTAGGGATAAAATTTATATTTAGGGCCTCAAAGGCCTCTAAGATATCCCACACTTTGTTCCTGTAAGCTTTCAAATAATCCTGTTTACTTATACTTTTTTTGGTGACTTGATTCACAATAAGTTCTGAATCTCCATAGATGAGTAACTATTTGATTCTCAATTTCTCAGCCTTTCTTAACCCTAAGCATAGGGCCTCATATTCTGCTGCATTATTGGAGCACCTCCAAGCCAAGAGAAAAGCTTTTCCTCTCTGATGGGAGAAAACAAAACTATTTCGGCACCAGCTCCATTCTTGCACCTAGCCCCATCAAAGAAAAGCTTCCACAATTGATTCACAGAACCATCCTTTTCTAGGGAGGGTATCAATTTTCGTTTTGGTTTCTCAATAAAATAGTTTCCTATTTCTGTTTCTATCATGGCATTAAAATTTTGTAGAGAAAAATCATCCTCAGCTTGGAGCTCCTCTAATGTCTCTTCCATTAGATCTTATTCTATTGTTTCTTTAGTCATCATATTTACACGGTCAGTTTCACCAATATTTTCAACATGAAACATAGATGGTTTCTCATTAAAAATCTTGACCCTTCTACCTTTGAAAGGTATCTCCAAATGAGAATAATATAAGGATAAGTATCCTCCCATCTTTGCTGTGAACTCTCTAGATAGACACATACCAAAATAGGGCTCCAAGTCTATGACTACTACCTCTTGTATGACTGTCATCTGAGGCATTTTATGCAGCCGTATGGGAATATCCTTTATCACTCCTATAGTTTTTATCGGAGTACCATCTAACTATAGGACACCTGTGCTGCTCCTAGTGTACTCCATTCCCATAATATCACATACTTCTTTGGGTATCATAGTAGTAGCAGTGCCTGAATCTATCATGCAGTTGTGGACAACCCATCCTTCCATTTGAAGGGACAAATAGAAGGGTGGTGGCCTGTTCTTACTAGTGGTAGACGTCAAGTTCGTTAGAACCATTTTTGAAGATGATGCAGTCCCATCTCCATTTTCCACTGTTCTTAGGGATTCTTGTAGGAGATCGATTTGACCTGGGATTTGAAGAGCATCATACATACTTGCCTTAGAAGGAGTCTTTTTCATTTCCTCTACTATACTGAATGTGGGTGAATCAACTATTCTTTCTCTTTCTCTGGAAAAAGTTTCATATTTATTTTTGTATCCCTAGGTAGCTTCAGTTCTTTGCCTTTTTGTCAATGAGGGGAAACTCAACCTTTCCCTAGCCTGTTCTTGGGTTTCATTTTCCCCCTGAGGAATAAATTCTTTATGTGTTTCTTGCCCTTGACTTTTGGCTGGAAACTGATACTTTCTTTCCTGAGGGAGACTTCCCTTAGGAGTTTCTTTGGGAACTTCCTTGGGAGCAGGGGAAAAATTCAATGGATGAAGCTCTTTAGGGTCCACTTGTAGTGGTTCCTTACCTGATCTTGTCAAAATTGAAACCTATTCTACTATAGTCATCATGAAGTTATGGTCCTCCTCTCTAATTATATTTACATGGCCTTTCATTTTTTCTTTACTCTTTTCAACTGCTATACTTTGTACATAATGCTGGTGTATCATACACGAACTTTCCCCATGTGGATCGTTACATGTAGTACACCAAAAGTTAGAATCATTGGGAGGCTCCTCGACCTCCATTATATCATTTGTATATACCGTGCTCAGTCTCTCTTGTCCCCTATTGCTTGATTGTGCTACATCTCCTGTTACCTAAGGGAACTTCCTTGGCAAAAAACTCCTTTCAGCCTCTCTCTTTTTCATGGATGCCATTTATTTTGACAATGCCTTCATTGTATCAATTATGGTTGTGTATTGATCATTGGGGGGAGCTGATGCAAGGGGTGTAGCTGGTAATGCACGAAATGTAGGAGGTGTAGCTATAGCTGGGAGGGACTGCATTGATGGGAGTATAGGCAGTTTAGAAATTAATGCTTGGGAAAACTCTGGCAAAATTGGCAATAGAGTTTTTGATGGATATCTTTTTGTAGCGATGAGATTAGCTTCTCCCTTTGTTGCCTCTACATAGATCCCAAGAAAAGTGGTTACATGGGATTGCCTTATTATCATATTGAGATCTGAATCAAAAGCCCTTAGATAATAACATATAGCTTGTTCTTTCGTGGGCTTTAGGCCTTGCGGTACTCTATCATGGGTTCTGGTAAACCTGATGTTGAAATATTGGATTTCTTCTTTTGGATGCCTCTCAATGATAGTGAATTGATTCAACAATGTGAAAGGATCCGCATGTATATTGAATTCATCGACCAGACGACCGGACAGGACTGCCCAAGAAGTAATGGATCCAACAGGAAGTGCTCTGTACCAATAGAGCATCTTCCTTTCAAATATATGATCAACAATATGACCATTACATCTTCATGAGTGATGTTATAAATAGACGCTAGTGTTGATACATCCAAACAGTGCTCATCTACTATTTTTCCTGTTTCGTCGAAGCTCGACAATGCTTTTAGTGCAGCTTATGGAATTTGGTGGTGTGTTCCCAAGTTCAAAGGGCCAGTTTGATTCCATACAAGATGCGTTGGGGTAGGGGTGGCTGCCATGATTGCTAAAGGAGTTACAACCGCTATAGGATTGTTTGCAGACACTCCTACAGTGGGCATTAAAGAGGTGCTAATGGTGTCGAGCAGATTTGATCTTGCGGCTAGCACAGGGTGTGCTTTTAGGCTTCCGAGATGTAGTTCAAAAAACTCGATAGGTTATTCAGATTTTATAGCTCAGGATCTGGTTATCATATGGCTATATAACCAGAAGGCTTCTAGACAAGGTCTTTCTTTTATGGTCTAAATGCAACGGAGTCGCCAGGTGGTTTTTCTTGAGACTTTTAAACAAAAGGCTCTTAAGGTAAAACACTAAAACTTATACAATACTATGGGATTCCTGGTCCCACCGAGCGTGCCAAAAACTATTGGAAAAAAATCTGCCTTCGGTTAATAGTGTTGCGCCTTAGACTTTGTCAACATTGAATAGACAGATCTTGCTTGAGATCATCTGTCTAGTCTCCAGAGAAGGCTGGTTCCTTTGAAGTTTTTTAGAGAAAATGGGAAACAAGAGATAAGGGAAATATAGCCTAAGCTAGAAATTTTATATGGTGCAGGTTAGAAAACATCAAAGACAGATTTACTTACTTCTATCCAAAGCATTTAAAAACATATTCCAATGCAAAAATTATATAATTCTAGATATGATTTCTGATATTTCGTTTAGCATGCGTATATATTAGATTCTTATTCTAGCAATATGATTTATGTACAGATACAAGAACAGACTTAATTTACAATTCAATATTGTGAGCATAAATAAAGAACATTAATACATACACTTGCACGATATGAACCAGAATCCAATGGGAGATGTGATTTTATTATTTGTATTCGAAGTACATACACACAGTCTTGTAAACATCCAAGAGCCGACCCTTTTTTTGGAGTCGCTCACCCCTATATATACCCTAAAAGAGTATCTTTTCCTAAGTACATCTACTTATTTTACAAGAAATAATATACAGTTTCTAACAATACACAATGGATTTCCTGTAGATTGGATAGATTGGCAATCATCCAGTGGACCTGCTAGGTTATAATCAACAGACCATTCTTTAGAAATCAGCACCTGATGTTAGTGCTCATCTCTAGTTGCCAAAAATATACTTTATTCCTTTATAGCTGGTGTGTCACGAAATCATGACATTTGTCTCCTGCTTTGCTCCTCTGCCACTTCCAACCGTGAAAATGACACATGTCATGAAATCGTGAAATTTGTCTCTTGCTTTGCTCTTCAGCTGCCTCTCGTCAGGAAAATGAGACATGTCATGAAATTGTGACATTTGTCTCTTGCTTTGTTCTTCAGCTGCCTCCCATCGCAAAAATGAGACATGTCACGAAATCGTGACATTTGTCTCTTGCTTTGCTCTTCAGCTGCATCCCATCACGAAAATGAGACATGTTGCAAAATCACGACATTATTTCCTTGCTTTGCTTTTCTACCACTTCCAGCCATGAAAATGAGACATGTCACGATATCACGACACTTTTTCCTCCTTGCTCTTTCTCTTGCTCTTAGCCGCGAAAATGCAACATGTCACGATATCGCGACACTTTTTGCCCTTTGCTCTTTCTCCTCGCTATGAACCGTAAAACTGAGACATGTCGTGATATCGTGACACTTTTTGCCCTTTGCTCTTTCTCCTCACTATGAACTACGATATTGCGACACTTTTTCTCTTTTGGTCGTGACAAAGCAACATGTCGTGATATCATGACACTTTTTCTCTTTTGGCCGCGAGAAAGCAACATGTCGCGATATCACGACACTTTTTCTCTTTTTGCAGCAAAAATGCAACATGTCACGATATCGCGATACTTTTTGCCTCCTTGTGCTTTCTCTTTGCTTTAGCCATGAAAATACAACATTTCGCAATATCGCGACACTTTTTTCCCTTTGCTCTTTCTCCTTGCTATGAACCACGAAACTACAACATGTCACGATATCGCAACACTTTTTCCTCCTTGTGCTTTCTCTTCTCTTTTGCCATGAAAATACAACATGTCGCGATATCATGACACTTTTGCCTCTTTGTGTTTTCTCTTCACTTTGAACCGCGATAATGCAACATGTCGCGATATCGCGACACTTTTTCCCCCTTGGTCCTTTTCTTTGCTTTGGACCACGATAATGCAACATGTCGCTATATCGCAACACTTTTTCCTCATTGCGGTGTTTTGCATTTTCTTTGATATTTAGCATATGGGCCACTTTGGTCTTCTTGGAAAATATGCAAAAATGAGCATCAAATGTTTTTCTGTAGTTAGTCACTTTTTGACTAACAAGAACCCCATAATTCCCTCGATAAATAATCCCACATTCATTCTCCAACATAAATGTCATTAGATCGTATACTCCAATATGGTATGTAAAATGTCTAAGGTTTCACCACATTTGGATAGATCCCATACTCTCTCCAAGATTAGATCTCATTTCTAATATTCCCACATTCATTCATGTTTCATATTTTAGAAAATTTTCACCATATTTTTGTTTGATCAAAATAATATTATAGTTCACATAATCCATTAATAGGATTATCCTATAATCAATCCATATAGTTATACTATATTCCCTATAAATTTTACCTTTTAATATATCAAACATGATTACATATTCTTTATCTTGTAACCTATCGACCAAGGTTATCTCATCATCAGACATAACTAACTTTTAATCTATTAAACAAGATTACACCTTACACACGAATCAACCTTGTAATCTATCACACAATATTACAAATCAACCTTGTAATATATCACACAATATTACACCTTTAAACACAAATCAAACTTGTAATCTATCACACAATATTACACCTTTAAACTCAAATCAACCCTATATTCTATCACACAAGATTATACCTTTAAACACAAGTCAACCTTGTAATCTATCACACAAGATTACACCTTTAAAACTCAAATCAACCTTGTATTCTATCACACAATATTATACCTTCAAACATAAGTAAATATTGTAATCTATCACACAAGATTGCACATTTAAAACTTAATTCAACACTATATTCTATCACACAATATTATACCTTATACACAAATTTACCTTGTAATCTATCAACAAGATTACAAACCAACCTTGTAATCTATCACACAAGATTACAAATCAACCTTGTAATCTATCACACGAGATTACACCTTTAAACATAAATCAACCTTGTAATCTACCACATAATATTACACTTTTAAACCCCAATCAACCTTGTATTCTATCACACAAGATTATCTAGTAGTTTATTTGAAACTTTATTTCTATAGCGAGACTCCCCTATATTTTCTCTTTATTTGGCTAAAATATATTCCACATTTAAAATCATAGCTAGATACATGGATTCCATAATTCTAGCTACCCTTTTTACCAATGGCCCTCCACTCTAGATCATATTTAGCATCCAGTCATCCAAGAATTATCTGAATCCCCTATTACCTTATATTTTAAGTTTATCCTTTGGTTATTATAACAACATTCTTACCCATATCCAAAATACTTCATCTAACCTTTTTCTAAGGTTATGATAAAATCATTATGGAAACTCAATGGCCCTAGGATGGAACTAAGGGGTAAAATTTCTGAGTTCAAATAATATTCATAAGGACAACTTAGTATCACATTTTATCCCAAAAGGAATTTACTTTATGATGTACATGACACCACCTATACTCTGAACATATTAATGTGGGAAAACAACTAGTTAGAGGCTTTGACCTATCCGAATGATCGGTAGGAAACCAGCCAATCTAGTATTCACTTGAAGGGATGGGATTTCCTCTACGATTCTATGGTAGTCCTTACCAGGAACATGACCAATTTCCTAGCATGGGTTTGATGTTGTACTTATTACAAAAGTTTAAAATATAATAAATTACCACTAACAATCCTCATTTCAATGAGTCCTCCAAAGGTAGAGTGGTAACCACACATCTTAGCAGAACCAAGAGGCTTACACCAGATCACCAACCACTTCATTTTCTTGGCTACTCGACATCAGGGGCATTGGCTTACTTAGAAAATTTTACCATTTTGGTGCATCCCATGTGGGATGGACCTGGTGTTAAACCAACAACACTACAAGCTCTATTCATGGATAGTCAACACCATGAAATAGACCTTGTTTTGAGCCTATATTCAATTGCATAACCTTCAAATGGGGCTAAGGTTATGGTTCAACTTGATTTGGTTTATCATATAGATTTAACTCCTACAAATACATCTAAGGTACAAGGGCAACATCTTACTAAGGTTACAGAGGGGTTTTCTAGGCCACATTAAATCCCACTATCTCAAGTAGGAATTACCCCAGATGTAGTCATGTGGGGGTCTTTATGTTTAGCACAATCACCTCAGATCAAGTTTTGGCTTGTTGCTAACTATGTTAGGGCATCCTCTCAATTGAATACTTCCATCAACTCGATGGGGGAAAATTTGAAATCAGTGCTCACCTAGGGGGGTCCATGAAATCATGTTGGAACATCTCATGACCATAATGATTAAAAATGCTAATGGTTTAAATTTTTTGAACATTCCTTTAGAGTTTATACACAGCTGATAGGGCTTGGTGTCTGTAGATCATGATGGACAGGGTGTTTCCCTCAAGTTGATTAAGGACCTAAATAAGACTTTAGATGTTTGTTATTATTTAGTTTGGGATGCAGCTAGCATTTAGAGGTGAATCAATCCCCTATCTGAAGTAACAACATCAACATAATTACTTTGGAGGTAAAACACTGACACCCTTATAATTGGAATTTCATCCAATATTTGTAGCAAGAAACATAAATACCACATCTATAGTGGTATAGACCAAATGTAGAATACAATTATTTGCACCCTATAGCATGGCTGCCCACTAGGCGGTGGTCATCGAAAATTTTTAAAGACCTTATCTTGGAGGGAGATAATAATTTACCCTTATAGTTCTTCTCTTAGGCTATCATAGAAGTACACCAATTATTACTTGCTTAAGCCCATGGGTCATGTCAATGTTAAGCATTGACTTTATTTATTATCGATCAAATGAATAACATTTGGTGAGAGTTTTATCAAGATGAAAGGATTAATTCCAAATCCTCGAATTTCAATCTAAACCAAGATTGTCGATCAATTGGTTAATTTTGAAATTCAAATACCAAGCATAATATTATGAAATATAAAACAGAGGTGGGGGTTAATTCCCAACTTATATAGCAAGCCTCGAATGTCAAACCCAACCATTTTTTGAATTAATGGATTAATTTAAAAATTAAAAAACCAAGCATACATGAATTAGAAAAATGTGCCAAGGTAATATATAGACTCCCTTGACCTGTAATAAGCTCATCGATCCTTTCAAAAACTCCTCCTTGCTTCCCAAAGGTTGCCTACCTCCAGATATGATTTCATAGAGTCCCTTAGCTAGGCCAAATTTCTTATGCTACAAACTTAGTACTCTCTTAGAATTTTTTATTTCTTATCTACCATGGTAGAGAGCATAATTCCTAAGCCCAATATTTCCTCTCCTCAATCCATTGCTTTCCTCCCTTTTATAAATTTTCTAGCTCCTCTTCCCTCATGAGCAAGTGGGTGGATAAAATATTAAAATACTAGAAGGAACCTTCTTGGAGTTCACCCAAATAGTAGGATTCCATTTTTATCATTTAAAAATTAGGGACAAGAAAAGAGAGGGTAAAGTGGGAGTACTTTACCCATTTTTGGTCTTCATTTTTTTCCAAGTGCACTTGCAAAGCCCGCATTAATACTATTAGGAGGGAATCATGTGACATGGATAATAGTTCATCTACTAGACAAATATATCTAGATTTATTATTAATTCTAGACCTTGTCCTTTCTAGGTATTTTCAAAATTGGATAAATTTTGGGGTGCACCTAATTGTAATTAATTAGGTTCATTCTAATAAATCACTTCTATAAAATATAATTTCTCCAAATTAATATTTTTGCAAAAGTATTTTTTTATTTCCCCAAAACCTAACCAAAATTCCAATTGCATTCAAAATCCTTCTAGTTAGCTTGGTAGAGTGTAATTAGTCTTTAATTAGGGATTTTATAGGATCTTTGGTTTTACCATCCCCTAGATTTTATCAATTAGATCCTTTTATTAATGCTTGGCAATATTAGTAAGGTTTGGTCAATTGTTTAGAATTCAAGTGTTAATTGATCCTTTGGACAAATTAATGTCTTCTAGGAAGTCCAACGGGCAAGATGTGATATACTCTCCCCTTTTATTAAACACAGTACCTTGTGTTTCTCATTAGTTCCTAGCTTAGTTAATGCAAAAATCAATAAAATCAGCATTAGTTGTTTACAAATCAAATAGAATCATTATTATTTTTTCTTATTTCCATTGACTCAATCCTTATGGTAAGCAATATCTTCCATCCCCGAGAGTACATGGACCTACAAAAGTGTAAACTATCAGTAGTATCATGTCCTTAAAGCAATAAAATATCCATATTACATCAATAATTAGTATTAAAAACATCATAAATACACAATTTTCATCATGAAAATAAAGTATCAAAGCATATATCACAACATAGTCAATGATAATATAGTACTACAATAAAATAATTGTAGAATATTTCCATATAAATGACATGAATTCATGTTTTCATAATAAATTAGACTATATTTGTCTAAATAAATACATAAAAACTCTCACAAAGGAGTATCACACCATGCCTTGATAGCTCCTCTTTATGACTTAGCCTGTTATACACAGGTGTGATCAAATATAAAGACATAATTTCATAATTCTTCCTTAAAGATACCCATATATCTCAAAACCGTCTTGGAAAACCCATTTACCATCATCTTGGAAAACCCATTTACCACCACCAATGCATCACTCTTGATGTCTTATGGTACTCATTTTTTATCAATATATTGCAAGTTTTGTATCCCAAGAGACACAAATATTAAGTGCAATACTCAAAAGAGCCTAAGGTACACCGCTTAAAACCCACAAAACATGGAGGGTTCCCTTCGCTCTTCCACTCTAATTCACTAGTGGTTCAATAGTGGGCGGAGAAGAAATTGAACATGTGTAGTCTCTGAGTAACAAAATCCAATAGCAATGACCATCATTACTATCCTTACAATGTTATATTGATATTTATAGTCACACTTACCCTCTCTAAGGTACCATGCAAACATTTCATAACAATCATACTATCACTCATTAATAGTATTTATGACCACACTTACACCATGTAAGGTGTTATAACAATCATACTATCACTCATCGATAGTTCCTATGACCACACTTACTCCATTTAAGGTGTCATAAAAATCATAATACCACTCATTGATAGTACCTATGACCACACTTACCCCATGTAAGGTATCATAACAATCATACTACCATTCATCGATAGTACCTATGACCACACTTATCCCATGTAAGGTGTCATAAAAATCATTATAACATGATTTATTCTATGTTAAGAGGGAATATCGCACTCTTATCTAAGTATATATTCATCATCTATACCTCCTAAGAGTGTTCCCATATCAAAAAAATAATTTCTAACCTTGCTTATTTAAATTAGTTTTAAATATTATCTTAGAATAAGATCCTCTTTCATTAAGTTTGTTAGACTCATATACAAATGTGTCATGAGATACCTCTTATTTCCCATAAAGGTATGTTTCACCTGATATCTAGTTGCTATAGATGACATTCAAGTGATCAATATGTCGGATAGGGTGCTTAGTCCAAGCTTACCTACGTGGGACCTTCCAAAAGCTAACCACTATTTGGGATTTTTTTATTCAGTACTCAGAAGGAAAAAAATAAGACTTAAGTATTAGGGAACCATCCATTCCAACTCTTAATCACACAATCAAATATAATAATATATTTTTTTATTAGATAAATATTGCTTTATATTACATAAGTAAAAACCCTCCTAGGTTACAATTATCATCCTTACAATATACAATGGGTCAATTTCAGCCACTTTTGTAACCCTTAAGGCTACTATCCTTTAGTCCTATCACTATTTTGTGCTGGATCTAAATCCTCAGTTGGAGAAGGTGGTGGAGTAGTTGTTCCAATGAATGATCAAGATCTACCCCATGTCATTCTTTGAGTTGCTCGAGTGGTTCTCCCTATCCCAAGTTGTCCTCTAACTAATAGTGGAGATGGGATGATTATTCCACAGCTTACTAGTACCCCATAATAGATAGTCAGGAATGTAGTCCTATATTCATCACTTACCTAACACAGTTGTGTATTTTTTGCATATAAAGTTGCCATGGTCCTGGATATCCAGACACTTCTTTGTGCTTCTACTAACCTGAGACTATCATGTTATGCTATGGTTACATCTCTTTCAACCTCTAATCTCCTCCTCTATTGGGCTCATAAGTATTCTTGGGCCTGCTTTGGTTTTTCAATATTTTCTACTCTAACAGTAGCCTTGGATGTACCTTCATCTATCCTACCATATTTCTGCATAACCACATCCTTTTCAAAAACTACATTGTTTCCTTGGCTTGTTTCAACACCACTAGAAGCTATTTCCTACTTCAGATAGTGTGGATCAGCATATCGACAAGCACTAGGAGTATGATCATAAGGATAACTATAGGGCTTGCTCCCATTTTGCCCACAAATAATAATGTCAACCCTAACATAAGTGCTACCATATTGTATTCCATGGGTAGAACTCTCACTTTTTGAATGCTTACAGAGTAATGCATCATCGATTCTCCCAAATGTTCAACTAATTGTCAGTTTTTGGTACATAGAGTTTTATCAAAAATTGGATCGAAAGTACCCTAATAATTAAAATTCTATTTGAAACCCACCATCACTCATATCTTGATCTATGTAGATTTACTATACTACTTTTCCCTTCCTAATTTCTTCTCCCAAAGTTCGCAAGGTAATAATTCACCTTACTGAAACACTTGTGGTCATATCGCATCTTTATGGGTGTCTCATTAATGCAACCTCAAGGTGTCTTATCATTGTCCTTTTGGAGGCTCCATCAGATGAGCGCATGTTCACCCATGTTTCCTTTTTTTATAATTTGTATCCATTAATGTACCATTTTCAATTGTCAAGGTTGTGTTTATACGTACATAGGGTACTATCACAAAACCTTGATCACGATTGTTTATTTGATAATAATTCTACTTTTTGCTAATTTTATTTTAGTTATTAACTCATCTCATTGCTTGACGTAGTTTATAATCCTTCCTATGTCATATAGGAAATTATTTTGCGGTATACATATTTACTGGGTTACTCACTTAAATGAGACATATATTTACCTTATGTAAGGGATATTATGAGTTACTTTGATTTCTAAGGTAAATATTATCTTCTATAAATCCTTCCTATGATCATATACTTTCCAACAACTATTTTGTTGTTGACTCTCTAAAATTTCTTGTCCAGTTTTGACATATTTGTAGTCTTTCCTTAACACATTACTACTTCAAATATCTTAAGATTAGAATTTGTTTTTCTTTTATAAACAATGAAGGGATCTTGGTGCTTCAAACAATTGTTGAAGTTTTATGCCCTATTTTAAATGTGTGGGTGATAATAACACATGCATTGTGCATAGGATGATCCCCTATTTAAATAGTGTAGCATGCCTTTTTAAACTTGACCACCACCCAGGTGGTTGGGTGGTATACTTTTCTACGGAGTTGGGGTTCTTGGAAAGGTTGGAAAAGTCTCTTGTGGCGAAGATAATTGGGGTTTCACAACAAAATTTTATGTCAAAACATATCTTTGTTGATATTTGGGTGATTTCCATGCTTAGATATGAAGTTTCACCATCCTTGCTCTCCTTTGCCATACCGGGATTTCATGCTAGAAGATGTTTCTAGTGAGATTTGTATGGCTCACATGTTCATAAATGGTTTTACCATTTCCTACTCTATAGCTTATAGTTGGAAAACCATGAGTGTATTGTAATGTTGATAAAATATGTAAATAAAAAAAATATTTTTTTGTTTATATTATGATCTTATACAAATTCTTGTCTTATTGCAAGGTAGTATTGCCATTTGTAAATTTTTAATAGGATCTTATCTTCCCATTTCCTATGGTTTTTTTCTCCATAAATGAATTTAAATTTCCAATACTCTTAGAAAATTTTATATCTTAACACAACTAAATTTATGATCAAGGGGTTACTTTAGCACAGTCTCTATGTGGTTCTCTTAAAAATGAATACTCAAGTAATTCCAAGGTTACACTTCACAAAAATCAATATTATCAATGTCTATCCTATGGATAGGAGTGGAAAAACCTCCTATTAGACTAGAGGGTAATCAAAAATACCGCGCTCTTGGAAATTATCCTATCTATTTCAATAGGAATGCCCATTTCCCTTCCTAGTTAACACTAGGCTTATGTTAGGTCTCTTTCAACCTGTACATTTGGTGTATGCTTTGAATACTAAATGTCCTATCATAAAGATAAAACACTAATCACCTACAATGCTTAACCTTGTTTCCATATCACACAATGGGGGTTTAAGGGGGTTATCACACAAACCCTCATAGACACCCAAAGTCTACCATTTACCTTACTTGTTTTATCCAACTCTTAATCTCCACGATATGAGACAAAATCTAAGATTTTCCCTTCTTGATCATTCTTGAATCCATTTTCCACATAATACTTTTAGTAAGGAAGAGGATTAGCTTCATACCACAAATGTCAAGTATCTTTTCTCAATGGTCTCTTGGGTACTCCACAAGTTGTGGTGGGTTCCCTCACCCTTCCATTCTGATTCACTAGTGAATACAGGAATAGGAGAAAATATTTACACATTAGTAGTTACTAAGAACCTTTTCTTTCCTCACCATGTACTTAGAGTTCATAAAACACCATTATAGTTTTACAATCAAAACCCATCTCTTTGCTAGCCTAGACCCATCACTAGAGTACACTAACTAGCCTGGGCTTTGATACCAACTGTAACAACCCACCTTACCAATAAAACCTAACATATAATTTTTGTTTGTACATATCTAACATGCCATGTTACAACCAAGTAATCTTGAATCAACACAATGTAAAGAAATAAGTATCCGAGAGAATTATGACATGGTCAGTATCAACTCTCGTGATAGTAGTGACAAACTCCTATCCAACCTTACATCCCATAATTATATGTATGATCCCTTGGTTTAACTATATCTATCTCTTCTTTTATTAGGAATTTTAGTTACTTAATAAATTGAATGCTATTTAAATCTTCTTTCCTATGTTCTAGTATTTTGCAGTGGAATATCATGCATGTATTATTTAAAACAACACATAAAGATTACTTTATTCACATCAAGACTTTCACTTGATTTGAAAAATAAACCATTACATTATAACAAAATAGTCATTCATTGGAAACCACAAAGGCATCATTTGTCATAATTCATTATTATCTATGGAACATTGCTTGTTAACAAAATATTACATCGTCTAACACTCTAGTAATCACTTTATAAGAATGTAAATACATCATTCCATTGGAAAGCAAATAACATTTAATTTCCATCATATTCAATATCTATGATCTAACTAATCATAATAGAAAGCAAGTATGACATCCATGCATAAAAATAATTGCAAACCACAAAATAGAGTTTACACAACATATACCTTGGGAACCCTCATGGGGAATAAACCCAGCCTCCAAAATATGTTTCTCCTCTCATTTCATAAACTTAAAATTATCATAAATACAAGTATAGAAAGGCATCCCTCGGACCCTTTTCTATATCAAATATGTAATTTAAGGAACCAACTTGTTCCTTGTTTAAATTATGATGCAATTAAGGAAATACCACATTTCCTTTCTCTAAGTCATCAATGCAACAAATAAGAATCTTGCAAATTATTACATCTACATGTTTATGAATGATCATCGGTTACATATTAAGGAGAATTTTCATCAATTACCAAGAGGGAACCCCATAATTCCCTCGAGAATGAATCCCACATTCATTCTCCAACCTAAATGTCATTAGATCATATACTCCAATATGGTATGAAAATTGTCTAAGGTTTCACCACACATGGAGAGATCCCATACTCTCTCCAAGATTAGATCCCATTTCTAATCTTCCCATATTCATTCATGTTTCATATTTTAGACAATCATCACCATATTATCGTTTGATCAAAATCATATTATAGTTCACAAAATACATTAACATGATTATCCTATAATCAATCCATATGGTTATACTAGAGTCCCTATAAATTTTACCTTTTAATCTATCAAACAAGATTACATCTTCTTTATCTTGTAACCTATCGACCAAGGTTATCTCATAGTCAGACATAACTATCTTGTAATCTATCAAACAATATTACACCTTACACATGAATCAACCTTATAATCTATCACACAAGATTATAAATCAACCTTGTAATCTATCATATAATATTACATCTTTAAATGCAAGTCAAACATGTAATATATCACATTAAAGTACACCTTTAAACTCAAATAAACCCTATATTCTATCACACAAGATTATACCTTTAAACATAAGTCAACCTTTTAACCTATCACACAAGATTATACCTTTAAAAATAAGTCAATATTGTAATCTATCACACAAGATTACACATTTAAAACTCAAATCAACCCTATATTATATGAGACAAGATTATACCTTATACACAAACTTACCTTGTAATCTATCAACAAGATTACAAACCAACCTTGGCTATTTATCCAAGGAAGAATTCTAACCATTGATAATATGATGTGTAAAGGTATTTGTATCACTAATCGTTGTTATCTATGCAGGGCTAATTGGGAGACCATTTATCATATTTTCCTTGAGTGCCCTTTTTCCTTGACTGTCCTAAGTGGGGTTTTTTAGGCCTTCAATATTTCATGGGTTAAACCAGCCACCATACTTTATTTGTTCATCCAGTGGCCTTGCCACTTTTCAAGCCAAAGACTTAGATACATGTGGAAAATTTGTCTCAATCACTATCGTTGGCAAGTGTGGTTAGAAAAGAACCATAGAGTCTTTAATGAGTCTATCCATGATCATCAAACTATCATTTCCAGGATCCTATCCTTTGCCAACAAGAATGTGAACCTTATCCCTTTTGATAGCTATAAACCTCATATGCAGGAGACCACGATTGCTCAATATTTAAGCTTAACCTTGTTAGATGAGTCTGTGCCTAGGGTAGTCAACCCCAGAGCCAATGTTAAGTGGTCTCCACCTCCTATGGGTTGTTTTAAGCTTAATTTTGATGGAGCGACTAAGGAAAATCCTGGAAGAGTAGGCTCTGGTGGCATTATGTGAGATCATAATGGGAATATTATGCTTGCATTTTTTGAATATTTGGTAACAAGGATGAACAACAAAGCTGAAGTTAGAGCTATGTGGAGAGGCCTTCAAATGACTCAAGACTTAGAAGGAAATTTTATCATAGAAGGAGACTCTATGCATGTTATAAATCTCCTCAATAATTGGAAAACACCTCCTTGGAGTATTAAAACAATTGTTGAAGAGGCTAGGATCCTTTTCCATGGAAGAAAGGACAGAAAAGCCCAACATGTCTTTCGAAAAGCTAACAAAATTGCTGATAAGATGGCCAATTTGGGTGTTGATGATGACATACTTTTCAAATTGGAACATGGTGTCCCGAGTGAAGTAGAGGAGCTTATTAAACAAGAATTCCAATAATGATAGTCAAATTTACCAACAGGGAAGGCACTGTAAGTTCGAAGGCTAGGAGTATTCCCATATATTTTTTGAATTGGACTCACAATAAAAATTATCTGAGCTATTAGTATTCATGGATGCTACTTGGAAATACCACAAAGACTAATGGGGATAGTCACATATTAGATAACATGGCTCCTAGTCATCTTAGTAATTTGAAGTTGGTTGATAATCACAGGGAAGGAAATAAACGTCAATATAAGACTTCGAACCAAAGCCACGTGGACCACCAGATAGCCATCGCTATAAATCTAGCCAGCAAGTTCATTTATCCAAGGCTGATTGGCCAAGATAGTATGTGGTACTGAAGCATGTCATATACGAAAGAAAGTAATTACCAAATAATTATTAAGAGTAACTATCAATACAGATCTTGTGGGAGTTTTTTTAGTACTCTACTATGTGTGTCTACAGCTTTTTGTTTCTCCATTGTCTCAAGGAAGGGATCCGTGTCTATTTATTTTTTGTAATTATGATGCATGTGTGTTTTCTCGGGGTATACCCAAAATGTTGTATGGGAAGTTTATTTTTGATAACAGGCTATGTGCCTTACCGGATGTAATGGCTTTGGCGACATGTATATTTTACGTATATAGGATCCTTAGTAAGGATATGTTCATCAACAGCCCTGGGCTGATTTTTGTAAAAGGTTTTGGGTCAACCTGTAAAACCTGGTATTAATGCTATAGTATCTTATATTACAAAAAAACCTTGTAATCTGTAAAAAAAAATATTACAAACCAACCTTGTAATCTATCACACAAGATTAGAAATAAACCTTGTAATCTATAACATGATATTACACCTTTAAACATAAATCAATATTGTAATCTACCACATAATATTTTACTTTTAAACCCAAATCAACTTTGTATTCTATCACACAATATTATATATTATTTTAATGGAAACTTTCTCTCTATAGCAAGACTTCCCTATAGTTTCTCTTAATTTGGATACAATATTTTCCATATTTTAAATTGTAGCTAGATACATGGATTTCATAGTTCTAGCTACCATTTTTACCAATGGCCATCCACTCTAGATCATCTTTAGAATCCATTCAGTCAAGAATTATTTGAATACCCTATTACCTTAGGTTTTAAGTTTTCTCTTTGGTTATTATAACAACATTCCTACGCATATCCAAAATACTTCATCTAACCTTCATCCAAGGTTCTGATAAAATCATTATGGAAACTCAATGGCCTTAGGATGGAACTAAGGGGTAAAAGTTCTAAGTTCAAATAATATTCATAAGGATATATTAGTATCACCTTCTATCCCAAAAGGGATTTACTTAATGATGTACATGACACCACCTATACTTTGAACACATCAATGTTGGAAAATAACCAGTTAGAGGCTTTGACCTATCCGAACGATCGGTAGGAAATTGACCAATCTAGTATTTTCTTGAAGGGATGGGATTTCCTCTATGATTATATAGTGGTCCTTACTGGGAATATGACTAATGCCCTAGCGTGGTTTTTCCGTTGTACTTGTTACAAATGTTTGAAATATAAGCAAGTACCTCTAATAGTACTTATTTCAATGAATCCTCCAAAGGTAGGATGGTTACCACATGTCTTAGCAGAGCCAAGTGGCTTACACCAAATTGCCAACCACTTTGTGTGTTTGGCTACTCGACATCCAGGGCATTTGCTTACTTAAAACTTTTTACCATTTTGGTGCATCCCATGTGAGATAGAGATGGTGTTAAACCAACAACACTACAAGATCTATTCATGGATAGCTAACACCATGCAATAGACCCTATTTCAAGACTATATTCCACCACATAACCATAAAATAGAACTAAACTTATGGTTCATATTGATTTGTTTTATCATAGATATTTAACTCCTACAAATACATCTAAGGTTTAGGGGTGATGTCTTACTGAGGTTACATAGGGGTTTTTTGGGCCGTATTAAATCCAACTATCCCAAGGAGAAATTTCTCTAGATGTAGTCATGTGGGGATGTTTATGTTTAGCATAATCACCCTGGATAAAGGTTTTTGCTTGTTGCTGACTATGTCGGGGCATCCACTCAATCAAATGCTTCCATCAACTCAAGGGGGGGAATTTAAAATTGGTGCTCACCCTAGGGGGTCAATAAAATCATGCTATAACCTCTCATGACCATCATGATTAAAAAGGCTAATGGTTTAAATAAAATTTTAAACCTTCCCTTAGAGTGCATATGCAGACAACAGGGTTCTATGTTTGCAGATCATGATGGATGGGGTGTTTACCTCAAGCTGATTAAGGATCTAAATAAGACTTTATATGTTCATTATCATTCATTTTGGGATGAAGCTAGCATTCAGAGGTGAATCAATCCCCTACCAGAAGCAACAACATCAACATCACTACTTTGGAGGTAAAACACTGACACCCCTATCATTGGAAATTCATCCAATATTCATATCAAGAAACATAAGTCCCACATCTTCAATGGTATAGACAAAATGTAGAATAAAATTATTTGCACCCTATAGCATGACTGGCCACCAAGCGGTGGTCATTGGATATTGTTAGAGACCTTAGATTTGAGGGAGATAATAGTTTACCCTTATAGCTCTTCTCTTAGTCTATCATAGAAGTACACTAATTATTACTTGCTTAAACCCATGGGTCATGTCAATGTTAAGCATTTACTTAGTTTATTATAAGTCAAATGAATAAAATTCAGTGAGAAGAATAACATTCTATGAGATTTTTCTCGAGATGTAGGGATTAATTCCAAAGCCTCGAATATCAAGCCAAACCAGGCTTGCAAATCAATGGGTTAATTTTGAAATTCAAATACCAATCATAACATTACAAAATATAAAACTAATAAATTTTTAAATTCAAATACCAAGAATAACATTACAAAATATAAAACATAGGTGAGGATAAATTCCCATCTTATATAACAAGCCTCGAATTTCAAGCCCAACCATTTTTTGAATTAAGGGATTAATTTTTAAATTCAAACACCAAGCATACATGAAATAGCAAAATGTACCAAGGTAATATATAGAGTCCCATGACCTGCAATAAGCTCATTGATCCTTTCAAAAACTCCTCCTTCCTTTCCAAAGGTTTCCTACCTCCAGATACGATTTCATAGAGTCACTTAGCTATGCCAAATGTCTTATGCTACAAACTTAGTACTCTCTTAGGCATTTTTGTTTCTGATCTACCATGGTAGAGAGCATACTCCCTAAGCCCAATATTTCCTCTCCTCAATCCATTACTTGCCTCCATTTTATAAAATTTTCAGCTCTTCCCTCATGAGCAAGTGGGTGGATAAAATATTAAAATACTAGAAGGAACATTCTTAGAGTTCACCCAAATAGCAGGATTCTATTTTTATCATTTAAAAATTAGTGACAAGACAAGATAGGGTAAGGTGGGATTGCTTTACACATTTTTGGTCTTTCTTTTTTTCCAAGTGCACCTGCAAAGCCTACATTAATACTATTGGGAGGGAATCATGTGACATGGAGAATAGTGCATCCACTAGACAAATATGTCCATATTTATTATTAATTCCAGACCTTGTCCTTTTTGGGTCTTTTCAAAATTGGAAAATTTTTGGGGTGCACCTAATTGTAATAAATTAGGTTCATTCTAATAAATCACTTCTATAAAAGATAATTTCTCCAAATTAATATTTTGTAAAATTCTTATTTTATTTTCTTCAAAACCTAACAAAAATCCCAATTACATTCAAAACCCTTCCAATTAACTTGGTAGAGTGTAATTAGTATTTAATTAGGGATTTTATAGGATATTTAGGTTTTACCATACCCTAGATTTTATCAATTATATCCTCTTATTAATGCTTGGCAACATTAGTAAGGTCTAGTCAATTGTTTAGAATTCAAGTGTTAATTGATCCTTTGGATCAATTAATATCTTCTAGGAAGTCCAAGGGGGGGCTGTGACATAAAGATATTTTTTATTTATTTATTTGTTTGTTTAGTGGAAGAAGGAATTTTGAAAGGATCCCCAAACATTTTACAATAAATAAGCATAATATTCTAAGCAAGAACTAAGAGAAACCAACAATTAGTCAACCCACCTAGGGGATTCAAGAAATAAGTATGAACTTAAACTGAAAACTAGCAATTATTCTTAAAATAGCAAGGACCTCCCCTATTTTGGCTCTAGGTTGTACACAAATTTAGCACCCCAAACTTGTAAAAAACTATTTAAATCTCCACAAAATAAACTACATTAATAGAAATTAGCATCAGATCTCTTTCACCTAGAAAAGGGTTGGGAACATTGATAATTTCCAACATCCATCTTCAATAGAGACTAAGAGCCATTGGTGATATTTGACTCTATCTCCTTTTTCCTTAGAGATTTAATTGATGGTCTCCCAACATTACACTCTATCCCAACATCTACAAATCCCTTTTTAAGACTTCTTGGATTAGGTCCAATAAATCCCTTTCCCAAGAAGAATTTTAAAGGATTTTATGACTTCTAGTTTTAGGTCCTAGGGAAACTTTCTCTAGTTTCACCAAACTTTCCATAGGAGTGGATTGGGGGTTTTACTAAATCTAATGAAACATATATCCTAGGGATATTGAGACAATCAAAGGAGTTTTGCAAAATTAATGGGACCAACATAGAAGGGGCAAATACCTATTCAAATTATTTTTGAATCTTGGATTTGAAAAAAATATGGAGACACATCATGGTCTTCAACCAAGGGATGTTAGAGTAATATTCCATTCTTTGGCATATTTACCCTTTTACTCCACTAGGTAAAATAGGTAGTATATTGCATTATACTACATAGGTAGATTATTACATTTAATTTTCTACTTTCTACCATGTAGATATTTACTATCTTAAATATCTAATGGTAATTCCTAAAGATCCTAGGTTAAGAATCCTAAACCAAATGCTCTACCTCCTATGACGTGTTGGTTAGCATGATTTTAGCATTATTGTTTTATATGATATTTTGTATCCTATTTAAACTATAATTCCTAAACTATATGGTTAATGCAATTTATCATTTGATTAATCAAACTATGATCTCCTGGTCACATTGGTACCAGAGTTGGAGAAAGGGACTTTAGCAGGGAGCGTTGGAATTTTGGCACCATGGGTGACCTCTAATTAATTTCCATTTTATGTTCCTAATTTTTTTAATTATCCCTATTGTTTTATTATCTTGTGCATCCTAATTGTCACCCCACCTCGGTTGGAAACCCCATAGGATGTGATGCAGGAGGGCAGGAAGGCCCGCAGTGGCTTAGTGCCTACAACATAGGGTACGGATCCCGATGCCGGGATCATTTGACCCTCGATGGTGATCGCCACCTACGGGGTTATTTTCCCCATCATGAATTGTGACCACTGTGGATTTTACTCCCTATCGAAAATCCTCTCTACGGGCCCACAGATCACCCATGGGAGCATCTGAGGGCAGGTGACCCTCACACTCTCCATGGCACAGGGAGAGATTTATTGGCTCCCCTGCTGGGCCTGCATACCAATACTGCCAATGGGAATGCCTAGAGGGTAGGAGTACCCTGACAGGCTTGCACACACCCCGAGGAGGTGCTAACCTATCACTATCAACCTGCATGCACCCCAAGGAATGTTGACACAACTTATTACCTAGGTGACACGTGGCACTCTGGCCACATGCAATCTAGTCGCTGACTGGACCCACTGGACAATGCAGACCTAACATGGTGGATAGCCATCGGATGATGCAAACCTGATGTGGTAGACAACCACTGGGCTGATGAGACTTGACTTGGACCCCCTTGCTATGCCACATGGACATCGGTAAAATGAGGGTTTGGACTCGATTGCTCGAGGGCAATCATGAGCGATAAGCTCATCAAGGCCTTTAAAGGCCTTTGTATCCTATTTTCGGATGCATGTGGGATAATTCCCATAGAGTCCTCAAAGAAGCCTGAAGGCTTCTTCAAAACTCAGGCGCCAAGGCCTAAGAACCAAGCTCGACGCTTGGTTGGTTGGCCAAGTCATATGCCTTAGGCCAGTTCAGGTCACAGGTTCAACTCCCCCACTCACCGATTTAGAAAGGGAAATAATTTTATATGGATTTTTTTTTTAATTTTGGCAAACTAAAGTTTAATTTTTTAATTTTTATGCATAATTAAAAAAAAAAAAATTGTTTTTTTTTTTTTTAGAATTTTTCATTTTTTTTTGCAAAATAAATTGTATTTTAAACTATTAAATTGATCTTTTTATTACAAAAATTATGTTATTTTCTATTTAAAAATCTTTAAAAACTTATTTTTTTTAGCATTCAAATTGAAAATAGAAGTGCCAATTTTTTTTATGCAACTAAGCAATTGTCTTTCTTTAGTTTTCTTCAAGTTTTCATGAAGATCAAGTCTTGGGTAAGGAAAAATCTTCATCGACAAAGAATCATAAGAAAGAGAAATGAATTAAGAAGGCAAACAACACAATATCATTTTCATCATATGCTTTGTGAATATTATAGAACCATTCCTCACTCAATTATCTATACTGATCCATGGAAGGGGTTGGAAAGAAGCTATGGTCCCATGAGGATTCATGAACTTTTTGATCCTAATGCACCACCTATTTTCGAGTGTTGAAAACAAAATCCAAGTCTTGTGTCGACTGGTCTAGAATCTTTTCAAATGCGGGTCGTGTGTTGACTTGTCTTGAAAGGAGTGCTCGCATTTTTCAATTTTGTAAAAATTAAGGGGGGATAGAAGTCATATCTTGTGATTCCTTTTTTTGCAAAATTGTAAAGAGAAAGGAGGGATATTTCAAAACAAGATAGGTGCATTCTTGATTATACTCAACACCTTTTCTTAAAAATTGACTATACTAGGTGCATTTTCGGTTGCATCCGACACCTATAGTGATAAAAATTTGGGTTGATCTCTTTTTTATTATTGCACTACCATCATGTTTTTGCAATTAAACAATCATAAACATTGAAGAGCATTTCAAAAACCCAAACTTCACTAAATCGTGCTACACTTTGCACAAGTTAAACAAGTCAATTTTTACTCCCCATCAAAGGTCAAAATTCAAACACCTTGATTCACTCTCTTTGTTTGGATTAATTTCCTCAAACTTTCCATCCTTATTGAAGGGTGTTAAGGTAGGTGCCATTAAATATCCTAGAGAGCAAAATCAAAAGTTTTTGAAAACCTACCCCTTTAATTTTCTCTATTTGTTTGGCGTAAAATTCATCAAACTTTTCATCCCTTGTTAAGGGTGTTAAGGCAGCTGCCATTAAATATCTTAAAGAGAAAATTAAATTCTTCCATATACTCTTTTTAGGGTATACTGAAAGAAATATCATCTTAGTACAAATTGTAAGACCTTCATCATGGCAATTATCAATAAATACTTAAGTGATACACAATTGCTAAAAGGTCCTAACTATTTAGCATGGAAAACTAAGATGAGATCCATCTTGACTGTAGAGGACATGTGGGATTTAGTTGATGGCACTGAATCAAGACCTGCAACAGCAAGAGTAGATCAAAAAGCATGGGATAAAAATAACAATCGTGTTCTCTTGTTAATACTCCTAGCAACTACTGATGAGATCCATCCTCACATAAGTGAAGCTAAAACTGGTAAAGAGGCATGGGATGCTGTTAGTACCATTTTTGAAGGCAAAAAACAATCAACTATTCTAAACCTTCAAACACAACTTCATACGCTCCATATGAAGTCAGGTGAATAAGTAGAACTATTCCTCTATAGAGTGGCAGATCTGAAGTCTAAACTTAATGCTTTAGGTGCCAAAATTGAAGACACCATTTTGACTTCAGTAATTTTGAGAGCTCTTCCCGAAACCTACAAAATATTTATTACATCCCTTAATGTTTCACAAAAATTTGTCACCTTTGTGGAGTTAGTCAATTTTCTTCAAACTAAGGAAGCAAATCAACTCCAAAATGATGAAGTGTCAAACAATGCACTTTATTCAAACAATAAGGGTGATAAGAAGAAAGGAAAATTTCAAAAGGGAGGATCATCCTCAAAGGGTAAGGGAAAGCAATCTCAAAAGAGGTTTTGCTCGCATTGTAAAAAGGAAAACCATGACACCAATCGGTGTTGGTTCAAAAACAAGAAAAACAAGAAATACAAAGACACAACACAAAAGCAAAACAAAGGCAATATTGCTAGTGAAGTGTCTAGTTCCAATTTTGATTCTGGTTTAGAAAAAGCACACAGAGTGCTTATTGCTAAAACAATATTGTAGAAGGAAAACACATTTGTCACCTTGAGAAAAACACCATTTCCTCTCTCTCTTTTTTAGGCTTCATAAATAGCATAAGTTTTTGTTTGAAGTACTTGTAATAAAGGGGTGTTTGTACCTCTTTTAGGCTTCATAAAATAGCAAACTCTCATTGTTTGAAGTTCTTGTAACAAAAGGAGGGAATTTTTTGGTGTAAAATTGCCTAGGAGGCAATCTTTGTAAAAATCCTTAACAAAACTCTTGAGTTGCACATCTTTTTGCTATTTAGAGGGGATATACATTTCTTTTTCTTCACAATTTTTTGTAAAAATAGAAGAAGACTTATAAGGGTGCATTTTCAGTAGCGATCGACACCTTAGTCATACTTCTTTCAGAAATCAATTAAAACATGTTTTGCAAAAAAAGGGAGAACTTATAAGGGTGCATTTTCGGCAACGACCGACACCTTAGCTACCTTATCTTTTGCAAACTCATATTGTAATTGAATGAACCTCGTATGGAGTTATCTATTCTACTACACCTAGCGATTGCAGCGGTTGGTTACCCATGCAATTTGGTTGGATGAAAAGATTACAATAAGGACATTCATTGATGTGAAGACAAAGTGAGGATGACCCATTTTTTTCTTTGGAGCAGATAGAGCATTGTGACAGAGCAAGAACCAGCAGATCAAATATCTTTTTCATTGTATTGGGACAGTTATATACTTTACCCAAATATTTTTGTATAGGAGGATGTATATGTATTACCCAAATAATGTAATAAGGGGGGATGTTAGAGTAATATTCCATTCTTTGGGATATTTACCCTTTTACTCCACCAAGCAAAATAGGTAGTATATTGCATTATACTACATAGGTAGATTATTACATTTAATTTTCTACTTTCTACCATGTAGATATTTACTGTCTTAAATATCTAATGGTAATTCCTAAATATACTAGGTTAAGAATCCTAAACCAAACGCTCTACCTCCTATGACGTGTTGGTTAGTGTGATTTCAGCATTATTATTTTATATGCTATTTTGTATCCTATTTAAACTATAGTTCCTAAACTATATGGTTAATGCAATTTATCATTTGATTAATCAAACTATGATCTCCTAGTCACAAGGGATGCATATCACCCTAAAAGGGAGGCACAATATGACCTTCAACCAGGGGTTTCTTCTCACTCTTAACAACCTTAGAGCCTAGAATATCATCTTTCTCAAGTTTTTGGAACTCGATGGACTCAGATTCTTGGCTATCCATATTGGTTGTATTTTTCAAGGGCTTCTCTTGGTTAGATTTACCCTATGAATTTATCTTCTTTGAGGGTTTTATCTTAAGTATATTTGCCCTTCAAGCTTATCTTTTTCTAGGAACTCAACACGAGTTTCTTCATGGAGCACTAGCCCAAAAAATAACCAACAATATTGCAATTGGTACAAAAATAAGGGTAATTCTCATACACAATGGGCTGGGTTCATGACCCTAAGCTCAAAGTGATCTTAATAAAGGATATAATATTAGCTTCTAGATCTACATTTATGCACATTCTTTCATAAATCGTTCTATTTTGCTCTATTTATGGCATTGATAAAAATCAATTCACCCATTACCTTGGCTATACCATGCAAAACATCAACATACCAATATTGAAAGGGTAAACCAAGGATTCTAATCTAGAGAGGGATTATATTGATTTTATAAATATTAGGTTACAAATATAGGATCTATCGATGTAGGAAAAGGCCCTACTTATTTAAGAACCATGGATATCCATATAGGGCCTGCCTAGAATCCTATTCACAATTGAACTTGAAAATAAATAAATATTTGGAAAAAATGACGATATCCAGGAGACCTTGAGGTGGCCATTTGGATAAATACCACCTCCTAACATTTTCTTGATTCAATAAGATAACCAAAAACTTGCCCACCAAATTAAATACCCCATCCTCAATCATGAGCTTAATAAGGCCCTACCAAATATGCCCCATCCTCAATCATGAGCTTAATCAGGCCCTCAAGAACACACAGGGTGTCTTTAACTAAATACATATAAAAAATAATGTTCAAAAAACATAAGCTTAATCAGGCCCTCAAGAACACACAGGGTGTCTTTAACTAAATACATATAAAAAATAATGTTCAAAAAACATAAACTTGAATGAGATGAAACTATTACTACAAATGAAGGTTTGACATCAAGATCAAAGGACTTTTGGAGTTAAGCCCCCATAAGGGTCCCATTCATATCACCACATTTTGGGGAATCCACACTTGCTAAAGGGTCTACCTCTCCACTTGGTGAAAATATGTGATCTACCATAGGGTCGACAAGACTATCATTCGACTCACATTTTTTTTGTGCCTCCCTAGAGTCTTCACTCATCATCTTCTCACCATTCTTGCTATCTTGAACACTAATATTACAACCTTGAACTTCATTCCCGCTACCCAAAACATCATTCATGCTCAAATATAAGTTTAAAATCTTGATTCTATTGTTATTTGAAATCCTTGATGTCTATCATTGAGCAAAGCTAAAAGCCATGGGATTTAGTGGGAGATAAAAATGCACTATAGATTGTAGTGTTTAAAAATAACCCAATTGCAAAAAATCTTGTCTTTAGGGTGACTCATCACCACCATCCCAAATTTGGCCCCACGACAACACACAATCCCTAGATTCATAGGAGGAACCATTGTGACAGCCATCACATCCTCTAGATTCTACAAAAAATTAGTCGTTTCCACTACAACAAACCCTAGGTTTAGGGTGAATCATCATTGCAACCCTATTTTTAATTCATTTATGATATAAATAAATTCCTAATTGTTTTTATGCAAATATTTAAATTTTAAATCCAAAAATATGGATACTAAGTTGTAAATCTAGGGTAGTGTTAATGGATGAAAACCTAGATTTTGTAGTATTAACCAACTATACAATAGCCTTCAATTCATTTTCTCTCTAAATGAAGGATGACCCAAAATAGAAGTATCATCAACAAGTTAGATATTTTTTTATTCAAAGGGACCATTTAATACAATCTGAATACCTTTGATTTTTTCTTTCATTTTTGCCTTTGAGAAGGTTCTTCATAATGCCTTTGTAAGAATAATAATTGATAAGAAGATAGTAGATAACCATGGTGAATTCCATAACATTAATTAAACTACCCAATAAGGAAAAAATTGATCAAAATATTGTAGAGTGGCATAATCACATCTAATCCATTCACAACAAGCTTAATAAAAATTAAACCTTTTGAGTATATCATCTAGAAATCACCAAAAAACACCATCATATGTTTATGTAAAATCATAATTCACTTGAATATATAGAATTTATGGCCTCTTTTACACATATTATGACATGAATAATTTATTTACCATAATCGAAACCATATTGTTTCTTTGAGATAACACATTCTATAATGTTTTTCAACCTATTTTCCATAAGTTTTGAAATGATATTATTAATCATATTACAAAGTTTTTTCGATGTATCAAAAAAATTTATAACCTTTATTCGAAACCAATGTAATAATGGTGGCATTGATATTATATATTCTAGCCTTCCTTTTATGGGACTCTTAAAATACAACTAGCATATCATTCTTCACTGAATTGCAGAAATTCCATTGGGTTTGGGTTTCTTGTTAGGGTGAGAAGAAGAGACCACTTTGTGTAGCTCCTAAATAGCTATGTTCTTCATCAATATTCCACTTTATCCATGTGTTGTAATTGATTAAATATTTATAAAATATTATCCTTTGCTTCCTATATTTCATAACAAGTGATAAAATATTTTTTAAATAATTAATTGCTTATTTTTTTATACCTTCTTATTTTGCAATATGTCATCCATCTCAAGTAAAAATATCTTTGATATGATGAAAATATATATATATTTTTAAATTTGACTTTGTACCCTAGTTTTTAATATTTATATCTCATTCCTTCAGCCATTTATCCCCATATTCTTAGAACCAATATGAATCTTCCTTTTTAGAGAATTATAATAATAATAAAGTAATTATTTTTATTCCACATATGAATACTAGTTAATTCCATTGATTTCTAGTATCTCTTGTAATTTTTTGAGCTTGGATTTAATTTCTTTCTTTTCTTAAAAAATATTACAAAAAGATTTTGTATTCCAAATATTTGCTTCCCCATTTAGATATTTTATCTTTTGAACAATATTATACATATATGATTATTAAAAAAATGCTTCATCCAACCATAACATAACCATTTGTAATAAATTAGGTCTTGCAGCCGTATAGACTGGAAGTGAAATGGATTTGGTTGGCCATTAGTCAATAAATAATATATCAAAAGAATAGGTTTCTGATATTATCTTGTTTATAATAAAATATGTAAAGAGGTTGTATATGTTTTCTTCAACCATGTGTTGGATAACAAAATTCTATCCAATTTTTTTGTTATATGAGTTTTTAAAATACATCTATTATCATAAGTATATTGAGAAATTGAAGGAATAACACCCCAATGGCCATTTGAATTGACAAATAAATAAATATATTGTAATTATTTAGACCATCTACGAGCACCACACTTATATTTCAAATTTGGTATTACTATGTTAAAGTCACCCTAAGAATTTATATATCACAATTTTAAGACATCATTATGTTTGAAAAAAATATGGTAAGGTCCTTCAAACATATTTTTACTAGTAACTACAGTTTGATTATATACATTTATATCCCCAAAATTTATGTTTTACTAGTTTCCACAAATTACTAACAACCCAATTATCCATCCCAATTTTATTTATCTCATATTATCACAATACTACTCTAAGATCCAATAGACGAAGCTATTTTTTTTATAGTTTAAAATTATCTGGATTTTTATCAAGGGACCCAAGAACCTGATTACAACAATAGAAAAAAATGTTGTAAATCCATAAGGATACAACAAAATATCCTTCCCCGAAGGATGTATACTACAAAAATCCTTAAACCTGCCCAAACAACAAGTGGGACCAATGCACACAAAAGGAAATAAGATAGGGTCATCCGTCCCATAACCAGCCTCGCAGAACACAACACATGAGTTAAAAATTAAAATAAAAAATAGGGCCATCCCACCCAAGGCATCCTTACAACATGTGCACAAAGGATGGAGAAGAGGATCAGTGCCATACCACCCAAAAAACACATGCAATTAAAAATTAATACAGGGCTAACCCGCCCAAAATAATTTTAAAATCAAAATGTGAGATACAAGACCATCCCACCCACATCTAAGATTTAAAATGAAATAAAAGCATGAAAAAAGGATCATTCCTGCCTAAGGATGACCTGAGACGAAGCTGAAGTCCAAAACTAGAATCTAGCAATAAAACATTGGAAAACCAAAATTGAATTACAAAAAACCACCCTAAACATTAGGATGGAGCAGAGGATCTACCAGAAAAGGAATATCTCACCTAGGAAAGGGTGATAAAAAATTAGGGATGCCATAAAACCACTAGAACAACATCTCACACCAGCCTATAAAGTGGAATAGCAAACTGAGGATCTCCATAGGCCATGAAATCCCCTTGAAATAAGGTAAACTACTCAACAACCAGGAGAAACAGGGGAAGCGCACCACATCTTAAGAACCATTAAAACCTAGATTCAAGAAGAAACCTACATGAAAATGTCTCCCAAAAAATTGAGGAAGGTACCCAGGGGTATCCTTGAACATAGGCATAGATAGGAAACTCTCGAAGCGGCTAGAAAAATGGTTGATAAGTGAAGAAGTGACCTCCCACCCCAATGAGGTCATATTCAACCAAGGACAGCCAAGAGAGAAGTATACAGGAAGTGCTAATGAACAAGAACATAGCTAAGCCACACCATGATGGAAACCTAAAAAAAATGGGACAACCAAAGAGCAGAAGGGAAAAATCCCTAAAGCATAAAAAATATACACAAGGATAGACCTGAGGATTTCCCAGAGAGAATAAGGGAAAAGGAATATTTGAAGCACAAAAAAAGGGCACTACGATGGACCCAAGTATGTCATGGTCAAGAAGGAAACCCTCAAACCAACAAGGAAACGGGTAGACATGCGAAAAAGAGACCTCCCACCCCAAGGAGATCATCTACAACCATAGTCAGTTGAGAGGAGGATCCAAAAAATGCCAAAGGACTAGGATAGAGCTAGTGGAAGGGGAAAAAGGGAAGTAGATTAGGACATCCTATGGGATGTCTCCTACTCCCCCCTTCTTTAATGCATTATGATCATTAGAAAGTAATTGTTTTCTTTCACATAGATGAAGCTATGAGAAAATTTCCCATCTTTCAATTCTTGACAAAAGTGTCCTTATATTTCTCACTAAATTTTAGTTCTTATATTAGAATTAAATTAGTACTATAACAACCTATTAATTCCTAAATAACTCTTTTTTTAGGGATTTTATTGATACCCATAATAATTTATTATACCATTTTCATCATCATTTTTTATTTCTATTAGTGGATTAATCTCATTTCTAAATAATAATTGTGATGTTTGTTTTTTTATTGCCAAATTGGTATCTATCTAAGTTTTCTTTTCTCCTTATTATTTTTGTGATGACCTTCATCTCCCAATTCCTTCCATCTCTTCTATTTTTTCATACTATTAATAATGAGAGTTATCTTCTAAAGATTTTTGTTGCCCCAGTAAATTTTGAAATGTAAGGAAAAACCATATAAGGAATTTATTTTTCATCTTTCCCTAAAAATAATAATGTAAAAGGATGATCTTTAATAGTAGTTACATTATTATGCTACCCTACAAACCTAGAGTTTCATTTATATCCTCAATATGCATTTCTTTAGTATGTTGATCTTAAAACTGTAAAGTGAAATGCATACACTCTATACTACTATCCTTTTTATTGCAAGGGGACTATTTTATATTGCTTGAGAAAAATGAAAATTATTTACCTAGATTAACATTGACGTCCTTTGCCTCATTTGCTTTAAAATTTTCCCTCTATTCTTCCTTTGCACCTTTAACTGCTATATTTTAACTTGCATATTGTACTTTATCATACCTTGTATGATTTTTCTTCTAATGGTTGATTTGAGTAAACTATAATGACCTTTTTCCATTTGATAATGTAGAGGGTTTGTTATCACATTCTTGGCAGAGGAAAATAATTGTTTCAACCTATTTTCTATTATGTCACAATATTCTTACTTCATATTGAAGTTTGTATCTTGTTAAATACATTTCATTGTTTTTTGTATTATTTTCATCTTTTAATCTCTTTCCAGGTGTGCAGTCTTATAACATTTATTATATCAAAATACAATGATTTTATAACCCACTTGATGTAATTCTCTATATTTAGGTTTAATCCTAATGAGATGAATGTTTTGAAATATCCATGGCAACACATATTTGAGTGTATACACCATGCCTTATCTCCTTAGTAGTTTCTCTTTCTTCAATGACCTCACCTATAGTATTGTTGATATTCTTCAAATACACATTATTGATAAGTTAATAAGGAAGTACAAAAAAATTTACATTAGAAACCTTTTGGTAATTTTATCTATCACATCCCACCCTGACCGAACCCTTTATGTTTTGCAAAAAAAATAGGACTACTGCTTGATTTGGGAGATGGCATAGAAAATATTTTAAATTTTCAAGGTATTGAAAATAATGATGATTTATTTAATATTTTTTTGAAGATATATCTAAAGAAATAAATATCATATATTTTATTATAAAAAGGGAGTCACCATGTAAATTAAATTACAAGTGTGTTAAGTAATTTAAAAGTGTTAAAATATTCTAAGAGAAAGTATTTTGGTTCTAAATACTATTAAGAGCTATGAGAAAAGGAATTTGTACTCACAAAATCTAGAAGGGGATTTTAAAATTATTTTATCTCCCTAAGTTCCCAAGACACTATTACTACCCTTTGAGGCATCATGTCCTCAAGTCCTCTAGCTATAGAAAAATACTATGCATACATCACCATCCACTTGACCTCTCCAATAGGTCATTACCTAATCTTCCCTTTACCTTTTGGGAAGGCACCCCTAAGTGCTATAAATAGCCACCATGGATTAACAAAGAAAATGGGGAGCTAGAAACAAATCTGCAAGGATTATTGTTAGGAAAACTTGGGCTTAGGGATTATGCTCTTCACCCTTTGGGTGAATCAAAAACCAAATAGCCTCAAGTCTTAAGATATTTGGTCAAACTTTTTTGATGTATTTAAACTTTGGCTTAGGGATTATGCTCTTCACCCTTTGGGGTGAATCAAAAACCAAACAACCACAAGTTTAGAAAATAATTGGTCAAGACATACAAAGGAGGATACGCATAAGGAAGGATGGGTTGACTAAGGGGAGAAGCCTGGAAGTTGTCAAGAGGAGCTTTGATAAGGTTGGATTTCTTTTTAAAATTTGCTTTCTTGATAGTTGCTTTATGAATTTATATACATTGCTTGTAATATTTAGGAGTATAGTTTATACTTCTAGATTGAACATAAATAGCATGTATATTGAATTTTATATAAATAGGATTGAATAAAAAATATGAAATCTATCCATCCTTACATGCAAAAATACCTCTCCTCAACTTTGGCACAAAGTCCAATGTTGAAATTTACCCTTAGGTACCTTGATCTATGTTTTCTTTTCTTGTTTGTTGTCAATAGGCATGACACCTTGTTGCAACAGGATTCATAGATAATCTTGACGACCATACCGAATGAAATAATATTCAGATCTACGAGGTTATGGGTTTAATAAGAGAAGAAATTGTAGGATCTCATCCACACTCTTACCGGTGATGGACTTAGTATGTTTTAACCTACCATTGAACTCACCCTATCCATCGAGCATTGTGGATTGGCCTACCAAAGACCATAGTGTGGGAATACTAAATGTAGTGTCTTTGCTACCCCTCTCGTCTGTAGCAACATCATGCATGTAGAAGTCTAAAACCATTGTGTGTAATAAAGCACCTTTTTCTTGGATTAATAGTGCATGACTTGTGACCATGGTGAATGAGAGTGAAGCTCTCTAAAAATCCCAATTGGAATCATCTATTGTAAACAGTATTATGTTACAATCATGTAAAATAGTTTACACTATCACTATGACTAACGACCACCCTCTATCTAGGTAATATCCCAGATGTGTAAGTCCAAGTATTCAGACCTTGATAGTTTCTCAAAAATTTATGAGCATTGTTGAACTACCATGTAGCAATGTCCGTAATTGTGTTGATAATAATGAGATCCTCTAATACTTATTTTCCAAAGAACATGGAGATCGTGAGTTACATTGTTTATAGACTGTAATGGTTTGATGGCCAACATTATATTTTTCCCCCACAATGGGATAAAATGGAGTAAAACCTTATAAAAAACAAGGGATAGCTAAAGGAGCTTATGTCGATAAACCCCTTATTGACCCATGTGCTCATGCTGGATAGTATCCTATCACTCGCCTTTGGTATCTATGTTTCTTGAGAAACACAACAAGTGTATTTAGGGTAGATAGACATCATCCCTTTGAGGAAATATCCACCCATTGATTGAGAATAGAAAAACCCCATTATCCTTTCTAAATATTGTCTATAATAGTGAAATATTATCCCATGGGAAAACAATCCTCAGCCAAGGTTTGTGATCGAAATAATTTGGCAATAAATTTATGTGTGTTGTCTATTGCATTCGGTATGATGCCACCGATTTATTATGAAGATATTTAAACTTTGGAAAAAAATATTTATTGTAATATCTAAATTTATGGACCATGTTGTTTGACGAGATTTGGTTTTAATTTCTATTAAACTTAGCAAGTACTTTGGATAAAAAGTAAACCATTGATCATAATGAGGATTATCGAACAAAATTTTAGGAGAAAATTTGTGTATTCTATAATGGGAGTAATATTTGCACATTTTGTATAAGTCCCTTTAAAAGGACAAAGGGTGTTGTGGTGAAAGAGTTTATGAAAAACCTTTATAGATACTTGAGATAAGTAAAGATCTCTTTAATATCTATAGCTTGTACTTAATGAGAAATTGGATGATAACACTCATATGCTAATACTGTACCTATATTATGTCTCTTGTGACAACTAAAAAGGGGCCAAGAAAATAAAACCTATAGTGTAATCTTGTGGGTATATTACAAGACCATTCATATCTAAACTTGAGCAATCTAGGTGGTAGATTGCAAGAGAGTTGTAGATAGCGTTGGGTAACTATATTATGATCTTAGTAATAGAGCATGTGATAACTTGGCAGTCCAAATTTGGCCCCACGACAACACACAATCCCTAGATTCATAGGAGGAACCACTGTGATAACCATCACATCCTCTAGATTCCACAAAAAAAATAATCATTTCCACTACAACAAACCCTAGCTTTAGGGTGAATCATCACTGCAACTCTATTTTTAATTCATTTATGAAATAAATAAATTCCTAATTGATTTTATGCAATTATTTAAATTTTAAATCCTAAAATATGGATACTAAGTTGTAAATATAGGGTAGTGTTAATGGATGAAAACCTATATTTTGTAATATTAACCAACTATCCAATAGCATTCAATTCATTTCCTCTCTAAATGAAGGATGACCCAAAATAGAAGTATCATCAACAAGTTAGATATTTTTTTATTCAAAGGGACCATTTAATGCAATTTGAATACTTTTGATTTTTTCTTTCATTTTTGCCTTTGAGAAGGTTCTTTTTTTTTTAAATAAAGGGTTAAAAATTTATTGATAAAAAGTCTCAATTATAGAGTATAACTGAGCTTCCAACCAGGACTCAAATAATCAATCAAATAGGCTAAAACCACTAGACTAGAATGACACCCAAAAAAGACAACAAGAAAAAACCACATTAAGTTGTACATCCTTGTGGATCAACTCCCATAGGCGTTGAGAGTCCCTAGATGAGAGAATCTCCCAATTATCGATACTCCAAGCATACAGTAGCTCAAAAGCCCTTTTGGCCAGGTAATCAGCAACCACATTCCATTCCCTTAAAATGTGCACAAAGGATATAAATTTGAACTCTTCACTCATTCTGAGAATCTAAACGGCTACAGAGGCCAACTGCCAATTAACTTCCTCCACCCTTTTCTTGTTTAAAATATTAACCACAATTTGAGAGTCAGACTCACAAATAATCCTATGCCAGCAAAGAGAAAACCCCCTCCACAAGGCCTCAAGAATTGCAAGAGCTTCCATAAAATTGTTGGAGTGAACACCTTTATAAATGGAAAAGAAAAAACTGACACCACTAGTAGAATCTCTCCCAACACCGCCAATGCCAGCATGTTCAGTATTACCCCTGGATGATCCATCAGTATTAATTTTTATAACTCCTCTAGGGGGTGGCATGCACCTACCATCTCTCCTAACCTTCTTGTTGAGCTGAGGAACCCTACTAGGGCTAGAAGACTTCACACCATTCCCAAAGAGGCCAAGGGCTTGTTGTACCTTCTTCTCCCTAGAATCCAAAATAGGGTCCACATCACATTTGCTATGGATGGTTTCCTAAACCATATACAAGATCCTTTGCCAAATTTATTGAACATCAAAATAATTGCCCTGAAATATGCATCGGTTCTGTTCGAGCCAAATTTGCCATATGATTCAAGAAGGGCCCAAATTCCTAGCCACTCGAAGTAAGTGGGCCTTGGCCAGAGGTCTGCCCAAACTATTCCAAAACTCCACTAGGGACAACACATGAAAACATGGATGGTTCCAGGTGCTCCACCAATAGTTCCAAATGTCTCTGGCAAAGGAGCATTGGAAAAATAAATGAGAAGAGTCATCCTCATTCTTACTACAAAGGACACAAAAAGAGGGACCCTGAAATCCCCTCTTCCTCACATTATTCCAAGTGAGGCATTTATTATGAGCTACCAACTAGAGAAAGAAGTTACATTTTGGCCAGGCAAATTTGTTCCACACCTTTTTCCACCAAGCCTTTGAGAAGGTTCTTCATAATGCCTTTGTAAGAATAATAATTGATAAGGAGATAGTAGATAACCATTGTGAATTCCATGACATGAATTAAACTACCCAATAAGAAAAACATTGATCAAAATATTGTACAGTGGCATAATAACATCTAATCCATTCACAAAAAGCTTAATCAAAATTAAACCTTTTGAGTATATCATCTAGAAATCACCAAAAAACACCACCATATGTTTATGTAAAATCATAATTCACTTGAATATATAAAATTTATGGCCTCTTTTACACATATTATGACATGAAGAATTTATTTACCATAATTTAAACCATATTGTTTCTTTGAGATAACACATTCTATAATGCTTTTCAACCTATTTGCCATAAGTTTTGAAATTATATTATTAATCATATTACAAAGTTTTTTGGATGTATCAAAAAAAAATTCTAACCTTTATTGGAAACCAATGTAATAATGGTGGCATTGATATTATATATTGTAGCCTTCCTTTTATGGGACTTTTAAACTACAACTAGCATATCATTCTTCACTGAATTGCAGAAATTCCATTGGGTTTGGGTGTCTTGTTAGGGTGAGAAGAAGAGACCACTTTGTGTAGCTCCTAAATAGCTATGTTCTTCATCAATATTCCACTTTATCCCTATGTTGTAATTGATTAAACGTTTGTAAAATATTACCCTTTGCTTCCTATCTTTCATATCAAGTAATAAAATATTTTTTAAATAATTAATTGCTTATTTTTATACCTTCTTATTTTGCAATATGTCATCCATATCAAGTAAAAATATTTTTGATATGATGAAAACATATTTTTTTAAAATTTGACTTTGTACCCTGGTTTTTAATATTTATATCTCATTCCTTCAGCCATTTATCCCCATATTATTAGAACCAATATGAATCTTCATTTTTAGCAAATTATAATAATAATAAAGTAATTATTTTTATTCCACATATTAATACTAGTTAATTCCATTGATTTCTAGTATCTCTTGTAATTTTGGAGCTTGGATTTAATTTCTTTCTTTTCTTAAAAAATATTACAAAAATATTTTGTATTCCAAATATTTTCTTCCCCATTTAGATATTTTATCTTTTGAACAATATTATACATATATGATTATTAAAAAATTCTTCATCCAAACATAACATAAGCATTTGCAATAAATTAGGTCTTGCAGCCATATAGACTAGAAGTGAAATGGATTTGGATGGCCATTAGTGAATAAATCATATATCAAAATAATAGGTTTGTGATATTATCTTGTTTATAATAAAATATGTAAAGAGGTTGTATATGTTTTATTCAACCATGTGTTGAATAACAAAATTCTATCTAGTTTTTTTGTTATATGAGTTTTTAAAATGCATCTATTATCATAAGCATATTGATAACTTGAAGGAATAACACCCCAATGGCCATTTGAATTGACAAATAAATAAATATATTGTAATGATTTAGACCATCTACAAGTACCACACTTATCTTTCAAATTTGGTATTACTCTGTTAAAGTCACCCTAAGAATTTATATATCACAATTGTAAGACATCATTATGTTTGAAAAAAATATGGTAAGGTCCTTCAAACATATTTTTATTAGTAACTATTTTTTGATTATATACATTTATAACCCCAACATTTATGTTTTACTAGTTTCCACAAATTACTAACAACCCAATTATCCATCCCATTTTTGTTTATCTCATATTATCACAATACTACTCTAAGATCCAATAGGTGAAGCTATTTTTTTTATAGTTTAAAATTATCTAGATTTTTATCAAGGGACCCAAGAACCTGATTACAACAATAGAAAAAAATGTTGTAAATCCATAAGGATACAACAAAATATCCTTCCTCAAAGGATGTATACTACAAAAATCCTTAAACCTGCCCAAACACCAAGTGGGACCAATGCACACAAAAGGAAATAAGATAGGGTCATCCCTCCCATAACCAACCTCGCATAACATAACACATGAGTTAAAATTTAAAATAAAAAATAGGGCCATCCCACCCAAGGCATCCTTACAACATGTGCACAAAGGATGGAGAAGAGGATCAGGGCCATCCCACCCAAAAAACACATGCAATTAAAAATTAATATAGGGCTGACCCACCCAAAATAATTTGAAAATCAAAACGTGAGATACAAGACCATCCCACCCACATCTAAAATTTAAAAATTAAAATTGAAATAAAAGTAGGAAAAAATGATCATTCTCGCCTAAGGATGACTTGAGACAAAGCTGAAGTCCAAAATCAGAATCTAGCAAGAAAACACTGGAAAACCAGAATAGAATTACAAAACACCACCCTAAACATTAGGATGGAGCAGAGGATTTACCAAAAAAGAAAGATCTCACCTAAGAAAGGGCAAGAAAAAATCAGGGATGCCAAAAAACCACTAGAACATCTCGCACAGGCTTATAAAGTGGAATAGCAAACTAAGGATCTCCACAGGCCACGAAATCCCCTTGAAATGAGGTAAACTACTCAACAACTAGGAGAAACATAAGAAGCGCACCGTATCTGAAGAACCATTAAAATCTAGATTAAAGAAGAAACCTACATGAAAAGGTATCCCAAAAAACCTAGGGAGGGACCCAGGGGTATCCTTGAACATAGATATAGAAATAAAACCCTCGAAGCAGCTGGAAAAAGGGCAAACAAGTGGAGAAGTGACCTCCCACCCCAAGGAGATCATATGCAACCAAGGACAGCCAAGAGAGAAGGATCCAAGAAGTGCCAAGGAATAGGGACAGAGCTAAGCCACACCATGAAGGAAACCTAAAAAAGTTGGGACAACCAAAGAGCAGAAGGGAAAAATCCCTAAAGCACAAAAAATATACATAGGGATAGACCTAGGGACGTCCCAAAGAGCATAAGGGAAAAGGAATATTTGAAGCAAAAAAAAAGGGCACTAGGATGGACCCAAGGATTTTGCAGTCCAGAATCATAAGAAGGAAACCCTCAAACCAACAAGGAAATGGGTAAACAAGTGAAAAAGAGACATCCCACCCCAAGGAGATCATCTACAACCATAGTCAAATGAGAGAAGGATCCAAAAAATGCCAAAGGACTAGGATAGAGCTAGGGGAGGGGGAAGCAGGGAAGTAGATTAGGACATCCCATGGGATGTCCCCTACTCCCCCCTTATTCAATGCATTATGACCATTAGAAAGTAATTGTTTTTATTTCACATAGATGAAGCTATGAGAAAATTTCCCATCTTTCAATTCTTGACAAAAATGTCATTATATTCCTCACTAGATTTTAGATCTTATATTAGAATCATATTAGTACTATAACAACCTGTTAATTCCTAAATAACTCTTTTTTTAGGGATCTTATTCATACCCATAGTAATCCATCATACCATTTTCATCATCATTTTTTATTTCTATTAGTGGATTAATCTCATTTCTAAATAATAATTGTAAAGTTTGTTTTTGGATTCCCAAATTGGTATCTATCTAAGTTTCCTTTTCTTCTTATTCTTGTTGTGATGACCTTCATCTCCTAATTCCTTCCATCTATTCTATTTTTCCACACTATTAATAATGACAGTTATCTTCTAAATATTTTTGTTGCCCTAGTAAATTTTGAAATGTAAGAAACAACCATATAAGGAATTTATTTTTCATCTTTCCCTAAAAATAATAATGTACAAGGATGATCTTTAATAGTAGTTACATTATTATGCTACCCTACAAACCTAGAGTTTCATTTATATCCTCCATATGCATTTATTTAGTATGTTCATCTTAAAAATCTAAAGTGAAATGGATACACTCTATACTACTATCCTTTTTATTGCAAGGGGACTATTTTATATTGCTTGAGTAAAATGAAAATTATTTACCTAGATTAAAATTGACGTCCTTTGCCTCATTTGCTTTAAAAGTTTCCCTCCATTCTTCCTTTGCACCTTTAACTGTTATATTTGAACTTGCATATTTTACTTTTTCATACCTTGTATGATTTTTCTTCTAATGGTTGATTTGAGTAAACTATAATGACCTTTTCCATTTGATAATGTAGAGGGTTTTTTATCACATTCTTGGGAGAGGAAAATAATTGTTTCAACCCATTTTCTATTATGTCATGATATTCTTACTTCATATTGAAGTTTGTATCTTGTTAAAAACATTTCACTATTTTTTCTATTATTTTCACCTTATAATCTCTTGCCATGTGTGTATTCTTATAACATTTATTATATCAAAATACAATGATTTTTTAACCCACTTGATATAATTCTCTATATTTATATTTAATCCTAATGAGATGAAGATTTTTAAATATCCATGGCAACACATATTTGAGTGTATACACCATGTCTTATCTCCTTAGTAGTTTCTCTTTCTTCAATGACCTCACCTATAGTATTGTTGATATTATTCAAATACAGATTATTGATAAGTTGATAAGGAAGTACAAAAATATTTACATTAGAATCCTTTTGGTAGTTTTTATCTGTCACATCCCACCTCGACCAAACCCTTTATGTTTTGAAAAAGAAATAGGACTAATGCTTGATTTGGGGGAGGGCATAGAAAATATTTTAAATTTTCAAGGTATTGAAAATAATGGTGATTTATTTAATATTTTTTTGAAGATATATCTAAAGAAATAAATATCATATATTTTATTAGAAAAATGGAGTCTCTATGTAAATTAAATTACAAGTGTATTTGGTAATTTAAAAGTGTTAAAATACTCTAAGAGAAGTATTTTGGTTCTAAATACTATTAAGAGCTATGAGAAAAGGAATATGTACTCACAAGCTCTAGAAGGGGATTTTAAAATTATTTTTAGTCTCCCTAAGTTCCCAAAACACTATTACTACCCTTTGAGGCATCATGTCCTCAAGTCCTCTATCTACAGAATTATGCATACATCACCATCCACTTGACCTCTTCAATAGGTCATTACCTAATATTCCCTTTACATTTTGGGAAGGCACCCCCTAAGTGTTGTAAATAGCCACCATGGATTTACAAAGAAATGGGGGAGCTAGAAAAAAATCTGCAAGGATTATTGTTAGGAAAACATGGGCTTAGGGATTATGTTCTTCACCCTTTGGGTGAATCAAAAACCAAATAGCCTCAAGTCTTAAGACATTGGTCTAACTTGTTTAATGCTTTTAAACTTTGGCTTAGGTATTATGCTCTTCACCCCTTGGGGTGAATCAAAAACCAAACAGCCACAAGTTTAGAAAATAATTGGTCAAGTCATACAAAGGAGGATACACATAAGGAAGGATGGGTTGACTAAGGGGAGAAGCCTAGAAGTTGTCAAGAGAAGCTTTGATAAGGTTGGTTTTTTTTTTTAAATTTGCTTTCCTGATAGTTGCTTTATGAATTTATATACATTGCTTATAATCTTTAGAAGTATAGTTTATACTTCTGGATTGAACATAAATAGCATGAATGTTGAATGTTATAAAAATAGGATTGGATAAAAAATATGAACTCTATACATCCTTACATGCAAAAAATACCTCTCCTCAACTTTGGCACAAATTCCAATGTTGACATTTACCCTTCGGTACCTTGATCTATGTTTTCTTTTCTTCCTTGATTTCATTAGGCAAGACACCTTGTTGCAATAGGATTTATAGATAATCTTGATGACCATACTGAATAAAATAATCTTTGGCTCTACGAGGTTATGGTTTTTATAAGAGAAAAATGGTAGGATCTCATCGACACTCTTATCGATGATGGACCTAGTATGTTTTAACCTACCATTGAACTTACCCTATCCCTCGAGCATTGTGGATTCGCCTACCAAAGGCTATAGTGTGGGAAGACTAAATGTAGCCTCTTTTCTACCCCTCTGGTCTGTAGCAACATCATGCATGTAGAATTCTAAAACCATTGTGTGTAATAAAGCACCTTTTTCTTGGATTAATAGTGCATGACTTGTGACCACATGGTGAATGAGAGTGAAGCTCTTTAAGAATCCCAATTGGAATCGTATGTTGCACACAATGTTATGTTACAATCATGTCAAACTAAAAGAGTGTTCACACTATCATTGTGACTAACGACAACCCTCTATCTAGGCAATATCCCAGATGTGTAAGTCCAAGTATTCAGACATTGATAGTTGCTCAAACATTTATGAGCATTGTTGAACCACCATGTAGCAATGTCCATAATTGTGCTGACAATAATGAGATCCTCTAATGCTTATTTTTCAAAGAACGTGAAGATTGGGAGTTACATTATTTGTAGACTGTAATTGTTTTATGGCCAACATAATACTTACCCCCCACAATGGGATAAAATGGAGTAAAAACTTATAAGCAAAAAGGGATAGCTAAAGGAGCTTATATTGATAAACCCCTTATTGACACATGTGTGCATACTGGATAGTATCCTATCGCTCACCTTTGGTACCTATGTTTCTTGAGAAACACAAGTGTATTTAGGGCCAATAGACATCAGCCCTTTGAGTAAATATACACCCATTGATTGAGAATAAAAAACCCCCATTATCCTTTCTAAATCTTGTCTATAATAGTGAAATATTACCCCATGGGAAAAAAATCCTCAACCAAGGTTTGTTATCGAAATAATTCGACAATAAATTTATATGTGTGTTGTCTATTACATTCGGTATGCTGCCACTGATTGATTATGAAGATATTTAAACTTTGGAAAAAAATATTTATGGTAATATCTAAATTTATAGACCATGTTGTTTTATGAGATTTGGTTTTTAATTTTTATTAAACTTAGTAAGTAATTTGGATAAAAAGTAAACCATTGATCATAATGAGGATTATCAAACAATTTTTTAGGAGAAAATTTGTGTATTCTATAATGGGAGTAATATTTTTTTTTGTTACATTAAAAGTGGTTTTTTGTCAAGGATCCCAAAACCTAATTACAAAGGATCATAATACAACACGAAACATCAGAATAAAACAAAAGGAATTTGTCCAAGGATGGACAAAAAGTCAGGTAAGGTTAGTCTAAAGGAATAAAATAAGGAACACACAATCATTTGTGCCAGAGGAAGACATCTTCCTTTGAGCCAAAGTAAAAACGAGCAGGAAGGGAAAGCCCACCAGAAACCTAAATTTGAAACACAAGGTGTTGAAAAAGGTCGGGAGAAAATGCCAAACTATCCTAACCATGAAAATACTTTTGAAACTTTCCCATGGGAGGGAAAAGAAAATAGAGCCAAGGATTTAAAATTTGAAACATCCCAAGGGCGGGAAAACCAGAAACCACCCTTGGGAAACAAAGCTCTGTAGAAAACCAACATCCCATGTAGGGGAGCTCAAAATGAAGCAAAATGGAATAATAGCCTGAATATGGTACTAAAGTGGTGCAATAGCAAAAGGAACACCCCAGACCATAGGTTCCTTACATAAAAATAAAGCCTTCAAGAACATCTCCTCAGCAAAGGAAGTAGTAGTAGCAGAATAGCACTTCTGAAGAAAATGATGGGAGAGTAATATTTGCGCATTTTGTATAAGTCCCTTTAAAAGGACAAAGGGTGTTGTGGTGAAATATTTTATGAAAAACCTTGATAGATACTTGAGATAAGTAAAGATATCTTTAATATCTATAACTTGTACTTAATGATAATTTGGATGATAACACCCATATGCTAATACTGTACCTATAGTATGTATCTTGTGAAAACTAAAAAGGGGCCAAGAAAATAAAACCTATAGTGTAATCTCGTGGGTATATTACAAGACCATTCATATCTAAACTTGAGCAATCTAGGTGGTAGATTGCAAGAGAGTTGTAGCTAGCCTTGGGTAACTATATTATGATCTTAGCAATAGATCATGTGATAACTTGGCAGCCTAAAGAACTACAGATTGCAATACATATTAGCAAATACACTCATAAAGGAACTATAGTATAACCATAATGATGGATTAAGGAATAAATCTGAATTATACCTTTTGATAGGTTATGATTAAACCTTTGGAAGAAGTACTTTTTATAGCTAATTCCATCGGATTGAATGTTCTTGTGAAAGTATGAATTATTAAATGTTATTCATGTTTGAGGAATTATGAAATACTTGTGAAAGTATGAATGACTGAATGCTATTTCTGTTTGAGGAAATATGAGATACTTGTGAAAGTATGAATGATTAAATGTTATTTTTTTTGTATAAATATGAGATACTCTAAAAGTATGAATTATTAAATGCTATTTTTGTTTGAGTAAATATGAGATACTTGTGAAAGTATGAATGATTTAATGCTATTTTTGTTTGAGGAAATATGATATACTTGTGAAAGTATGAATGATTAAATGTTATTTCTATAGAGGAAATAAAATATACTTGTGAAAGTATATTTTGTTTAAATGCTATAGGCATGAAAGGGATATCATGTATGAATAAACTTATGGTATTATCTAAAATGTACTAGCAATAGTTATCTGTAATAATACTTGTTTCAAAGGTATATCCTTGTGAAGGAAGATATGATATGAAAATGGGATGTTCAATCTTAGGAAAGTATGGGATTTCCTTACTTTGAATTTTGAAATGCTTTAAAAAATTACATTGAGGAGAATGTATTGTGTTTAGTGCATTCAAGGAAAAATTATTACATACTATTTTAGTCTAGAATGCATTTCATATACATGTCATGGGTTATCCTGATCCCAAAAACACCTAAAATATAGTACTGGTGGCTTGAATGGATTCAAGCAAAGATCGTCACTACTGTACTTCTATTGGTTATGTGTACATAATGTAACAATACCTCATAGTAGAAGGTCTTCATTATTGTAAATTGTATTTATTGAGTTCAGTTGTAAATTGAATATATCACTCCTTGAGAGGAAGTGTATACAATGTAACATTTGACTTCAAATAATCATAGAAGAAATGTAGAGTTTCATGATGAATTAAAATCACCTTATGAAAAGGTTTGAATCTCTATAAGTGACTCTAAAATTGTATCGATTTATATAGAGTAACCTTAAAACTAAAAGGAATGCTTGCTTTATGCATGATGCTTAGAGATTAATTATGGGAATTTTTGTAGAGGGAAAACCTTGAAAGTCTTATTTATCATAGAGGTTATAGTTGGTAATTCAAGTAAGAAAAAATGGTAGACACTCACAAGTCTATGTAGGTTTGTGTGATAACCCCCTTAGATCCTATGGTTGATATGGGAAAACTAATCATTGCAATAATTTGTGGTTCTTTCCTTAAGGAATAACCAATAGAACATCAAGGCATACGCCTAGTGTATGGTTGAAAGAGACCTAGCACAAAAAATAGTTTAATGTTTGATTTAAACTAGTAGGAAAAAAGGGTGTTCCTATTTGAGATAGGATAATTCCCAATTGCAAGGTAAATAAACCTTACCTGTAGGTCATGATAGGGGTTGGCCACTCCTACCCACATGATAGACACTGACCATGTTATATTCCTATGAAGTGCAACCTTGAACTTACTTGAAAACTTATCTATAAAAGAACCTCACGAAGATACTTTCAATACAACCATGAGCTAGTAACCATGATAGGGAATAAACACAAAAATAAAATCCCTTAGTTGATTGGTCTTGAAATTGGGGTCATTACATTATATCTACATAAAAATTTTCTTCATGTTCTTAAATATAATAAATCTTTGACGATAAACCAAGGGATAACATCTATTATTTTATCTCTGATTTCAAAGCTAGAGAAGATGAGAAAAAATACTTTTGGAAATAAAATCTTGGAATAATTTGAATTCAATCCATACCTTCATTTGATCCAATTTTGAGTCTCTATAAAAACCTATTTAGCATCCTTGATAATCACTTCTAGTGTAGTATCTACTACATGGATAATATTTCCTAAAAATTTTCTCTCCCTCTTACCCCTAACTAGGAAATCCATAGATTAAACTAGGTCATCATTATGTACAATAAGGGAATCCTTACTTATAATAAGTACTTTTTAAAATAATTTTTCTTCCATATTACCTAGATTTTATTAACAAGAATCCTTTATTTTATGATTTTATCATAAGATGTCGAATAAAAAGTGGTTCTTTCTCCTTGATTGCACTTTGCTTCTTGGTCATACTTTCATATTGGCCACACTTACAACACTTAATTACTTTCTAAAATGAGAAGGAGAGTCTCAATCCTATCTAATGCTTATTCCTATCTCACACTTGATCCTAAATTACAATCAATCTCACTCATTGCTCGCACTCACTCTTGGTTTGGTGTGGTGTAATATTTTTTTGGTAGATAAGATACTATAGCATTAATACTGGGTTTTACAGGTTGACCCAAAACCTTTTACAAAATCAGCCCAGGGTTGTTGATGAACATGTCCATACTAAAGATCCTATATATGTAAAATCTACATGCTGTTAAAGCCATTACATCCGGTAAGGCACATAGCATGTTATCAAAAAGAAACTTTCCATACAACATTTTGGGTATACCTCGAGAAAACACACCTGCATCATAATTATAAAAAAATAAACAGACACAGATCCCTTCCTTGAAACAGTGGAGAAACAAAAAGCTGCAGACACACATAGCAGAGTACTAAAAAAAACTCCTACAAGCTCTGTATTGATATTTAATCTTAATAATTCTTTGGTAATTACTTTCTTCCATATATGAAATGCTTTAGGACCACATCCTATCTTGGGCAATCAGCCTTGGAGAAGTGAACCTGCTGGCTAGATTTATGGTGGTGGCTATCTGGTCGTCCACGTGGCTCTGGTTCGAAGTCTTATATTGACTTTTCCTTTCTACCCTGTGATTATCAACCAACCTCAAATTACTAATATGAATAGGATCCATGTTATCTGACATGTGACTATCCTTATTAGTCTTTTTTGTATTTCCAAGCAGCATCCACCAAGACTGACAGCTCGAATAATTTTTATTGTGAGTCCATTTAAAAAAAGAGACAGGAATACTCATAGCCTTTGAACTTATAGTGCCTTCCTTGTTGGTAAATTTGACTATCATTCTTGGTATTCTTGTTGAATAAGCTCCTCTACTTTGCTCGGGACACCATGTTCCCATTTGAAAATTTTGTCACCATCGACACCCAAATTGACCAGCTTATCAACAACTTTGTTAGCTTCTCAAAAGACATGTTGGGATTTTCTATCTTGTCTTCCCTGTAAAAGTATCCTAGCCTCTTCAAAAATTATTTTAATCCTCCAAGAAGGTGTTTTCCAATTATTGAGGAGATTTATAACATGCATAGAGTCTCCTTCTACAATAAAATTACCTTCTAAGTCTTGAGTCATTTGAATGCCTCTCCACATAGCTCTACCTTCAGCTTCATTGTTCGTCCTTGTTCCCAAATATTTAGAAAACGTAAGCATCATATTCCCATTATGATATCGCACAATGTTGCTAGTGCTTGCTCTGCCATAATTGTCCTTAGCTTGTGGGAGTTTTTTTCAGTACTCTGCTATGTGTGTCTATAGATTTTTGTTTCTCCATTGTCTCAAGGAAGGGATCTGTGTCTGTTTCTTTTTTGTAATTATGATGCATGTGTGTTTTCTTTAGGTATACCCAAAATGTTGTATGGGAAGTTTCTTTTTGATAACAGGCTATGTGCCTTTCTGGATGTAATGGATTTTGTGGCATGTAGATTTTACATATATAGGATCCTTAGAAAGGATATGTTCATCAAAATCCCTAGGCTGATTTTTGTAAAAGGTTTTGGGTCAACCTGTAAAACCTAGTATTAATGCTATAGTATCTTATATACCAAAAAAATAACTGTCCTTAGCTGCTCCATCAAAATTAAGCTTAAACCAACCTGTAGGAGGTGGGGACCACTTAACATTGGCTCTGGGGTTGACTACCCTAGGCACAGACTCATCTAACAAGGTTAAGATTAAATATTAAGCAATCATGGTCTCCTGCAGATGAGGTTTACGACTATCAAAAGGGATAAGGTTCACATTCTCATTGGCAAAGGATAGGATCCTAACAATGATAGTTTGATGATCATGGATAGACTCATTAAAGACTCTATGGTTCCTTTCTAACCACACATGCCAAAGATAGTGATTGAGACAAATTTTCCACATGTATCTAAGTATTTGGCTTGAAAAGAGGCAAGGCCTTTGGACAAACAAATCAAGTACGATGGCTGGTTTAACCCAAGAAATATTGAAGGCCTAAAAAAATCCACTTAGGATAGTCAAGGAAAAGGGCACTCAAGGAAAATGTGATAAATGGTCTTCCAATTAGCCCTACACAGATGACATCGATTAGTGATACAAATACCTTTACGCATCATATTATCAATGGTTAGAATTCTTCCTTGGATAACCAGCCATGAAAATACTGCAATTTTTGGAATTAATTTTTGTATCCAAACTAAGTCCTTTTTGAGGATAAAATCCTCGTCATCAAGCATAAGCTTGTAAGCTGATTTAACAGTGAACTGCCCATTTTCCATAGGAGCCTAGGTCACTTGATCTTCCTTAGGTCTCATCGGGATAAATTGTTGCCCAAGAATTTTACAAAGATCATTTGATTCCGCTTGAAATCCCTGAATTCTTATTTGTTTCCACTTCATTCTACCTCTGTCCTCAACCATATAATCGGAGACTTTTTTGCCAATGAGTTCTTTCGTGATATCTCTAATTCGGGCTAAGTTAGGATATTGCGTTAGTGGTTTGTCCTTAGCCCACCTTTCCAGCAATTTATCATCTCACCATTGCCTAAAACCCATCTTAAACCTTTTTTATAATTTCCTTACAATTGAGAATTCCTTTCCAAAAAGGAGAACCTCTGATTGGAACTGAGTCACTTAGAAATTCCATATTTTGAAGATACTTTCATTTGATGATAGTTGTCCATTCATTTTATTCACCAAAAATGAGGTGACATGCCTGCTTATATAGTAAAGCTAAATTCATATGAGCAATTATCCTCAGACCTAAGCCCCTATTCTCCCTGGGTCTGCACACTTTGGTCCATCCTACAAGGTGTATCCTTTTTTTCTCCTCTGATCCAGTCCATAAAAATTCTTTTTGGAGTTTCTAAATTTTATGGAAAACCTTCATAAGGGATTTGAAAATGGAGATGAAATAGACTGGAATGCTCTGAAGAGAGGCCTTAGTGAGGTTTAGCTTTCCTACTTGAGATAGAAGATGACCTTTCCATCCAGCAAGTTTTTTTTTTAATTCTTTCAATAACCCTATCCCACATTGACTCTCTTGGAGAACCAATGAAAAGAGGGAGACCAAGATATGAAGTGGGGAGGTTTGCTATATCACACCCTAAAATTTTTGCAATCCTTCCTTACCTCTAAATGGGTGTGTTCAAGAAATATAACTTGCTTTTACTAAAATTAACTTTCTGACCAGCAACGTCCTCGTAGAGTTGCAGGATGTATTTAACTCTTTTGACCTCAACCACTAATGCCTTAGTCAATAGAAGGGTATCATCGATGAATTGTTGGTTATAAATATCCCTAGTGAGAGATGTTTCCTTGATTCTTGATATTAGCCTTGAATTGCAAGCATTTTTTATGGTTCTACCTAAAGCTTCTACCATAATGATGAATAACATGGGGCTGATAGGGTCCCCTTGCCGAATTCCTCTATGACTTTGAAAGTAACCAGCAATTTTTCCATTAACCAGAATCGAGAACCATGCTTTAGAAATGCATTATTTGATCAAATTAACCCATTGGTGGTGAAAACCAAACTTAAGGAGGACAACAATTAGAAAGACCCAATTTAGCCCGTCAAATGCTTTGTTCATATCAATATTGAGGGCAAAAATAGGCATGTTAGTCTTATGAGTAGAGTGTAGAGCTTCATGAACTGTGAATACTCCATCCAAGATTGACCTACCCTGGACTGAGCTTCCCTAGAATACATATATGATGCAAGGAATAACATATCTCATTCTATTTGCAATGGATTTAGTTAGGATCTTGTAAGAAATATTGCACAGACTGATTGGCCTAAAGTCAGCCATAGATTTAGGGGTTTGCTTCTTAGGAATTAGAGAAATAAAAGTAGAGTTGAGACATTTTGGGATATAATTTCTTGCTTGGAATTCTCTGAAAATAGAAATTACATCCTCACTTATGATGTCCCAAAAATCTTGATAGAAATGAGGGAGAAAGTCATTAGGTCTTGGGGCTTTGTTTGGCTCCATGCTAAACAAGGCTTCCTTAATTTCCTCATTAGAAAATGGAGCTAGAAGCTTAAGGTTTATATCCTCATTTATTATGCTAGGAATGGATTGCAAGAGAATATATTTGGCCTCCTCATTGCATTGGGATTCCTGACCAAGGATAGAATTGAAATAATTTACTGCCTCTTTTATTTTTGTTAAGTCCTGAGTAATAGAACCATCTATTTTTTTTTTTTTTATCTTGTTATTGCTTCTGTTTCTAAGCGTGGTGACATGAAAAAACTTGGAATTTGAATCTCCATATTTCAACCAAATATACCTTGATTTTTACCTCCAATAGATTTTCTCACAGGCCAAAATGTTATGAAACTCTACTAGTTTTAGCCGTTCCTCATACCTAGTAGTTTCATCAGCATCACCATGTTGAATCCTCTAATCAATTATCTTAAAACTTTCAAAAACCTATTTTTTATTTTCAAGAGGTTCTCAAAGACCTCTTTGTTCCATTTTCGAAGCTTTTCCCTAACAAAATTTAATTTTCCAGCAAGAGCAAAATTTGCACTACCCTTGACAGGCTGTTGCCCCCTCTGAATTAAGTTCTCTAAAACTAGAATGTTTGATCCACATAGATTGAAATCTGAAAGGTTTCTTGAAGGACAAAGAGTTAGGGATCTCCAACAAAATGGGATTATGATCAGAGGCAATTTTAGGAAGGGCTTGCAAGGTAGAATCACCAAACAGAGTTGTAGCCTCCTTTGATAGAAAAACATGTCAAGCCTTTCTTGAATGAGATGACACCCTATCCGCCAATTGCTCCAAGTATAATTTGCTCCTCTAAGTTTTACATCCATCAACATGTTGGAGTTCACAAAGTCATTGAACTCATCCATGCTCCTGATAGGTGGTCCATTTCCACCCATTTTTTCTAAAGGGTAAAGAGGAGTGTTAAAATCTCCAACCAAAATCTAGGGGACATTATGGAAGATTGCTCTTAGATTGCCTAAGTACTCCCATAGTAGAGCTCTCCCTTGAATTGAAGTTGGGGCATAAATATTTGAAATGATCCATGACCTATTGTTGTTTATTTCCTTAAATAAAACACTAAGAACCCTATCATCTTTCTAAATAATGGTGCCTTCTACTATCCAGGGATCCCACAAAGTCATAAGGCCTCCAGAAACTCCTCTGGCTGATTTGCAAACCATATCCTCTTGATTCCAGATTTTTTTTGCTAATTTTTTTTATTGAATCTCATCATTTTTTATTTCTTGCAACATGATTATAGTTGGATTCACTTGATTTCTTATTGTACTAACTTCCCTATGTTTGGGCAAGCCATTGAGGCCTCTCACGTTCCATGAGAGGAACTTAATTTAGATTGTTTGGGATTTCTTCCTCTCCCCATCCCTTGAGGGGGTTTTCCTAATTTGTTATCTTCAGAACCTGGAATAACCCGTTGAAACAAGATTCTCTATTTTCCATTGGCAATGTCATTATCAATTTTAATTTTTTGATGCTTAGCATTTGATATTCTCCTCTTCTTTTTCACTGCCAAAATCTATAGGAGACTTCACAATGCTCTTGGTTTGTTTAGGACTAAACTGGGGGGAGGTAATTTATTGCAGAATCAGATTGCCATATTCCTCAGTCTGAAGATTTTCACATATCTCCACCCCTACATCCAAATATTTTCCTTTTTTCCTATATTCCTCTGGTCTGCGGGACGACCCCTCAGTAGGATTCACCTGGCTAGTGATGATGTTATGGAGATGAGATTTTTTATTTTCCAATGCCTCAACTTTCTTTCTAAGTTATTTAGCATTAGGTTTTGGCTTTGGGATGCCCACTAGGCTTGAAGTATTTTCAACATTGGGGTTTAAGGATCCTGACTTGGATGGGGATTCTAGATATCGGGCAGTAGGGTTTGGCTTGGTGATGCCCACAAGGATTACAATAATTTCAGCATTAGGGTTTAAGGATCCTGACTTGGATGGGGATTCTAGAGCATCAGAAAGGTTAGCCTGAAGGTTCTGGGCTTCCATGTCTTTCGATAATCCTCCTACTCCCATATTGGATAGAATTGAAAATTTATTTGAAACTAGAGGATTGGAACTTACTTGAGTATTTTGGTTGCCAACAACCTATTATTTTCCTTTGTCTTGTTGGGACCCTACACCCTCTCTTTTATTTTTTTGGTAGACATAGTTTACCTTATTGAAATCACCTCTACCATGGAAACTCCTCAAATTTCCTCTGTCTAGCATTCCCTGCTTTTGCTTTTCTCTATTCATTGCTAGGTTAGGGCACTGATTGCATATATGTCCTTGATTTTTACATTCTGTAGAGAATGTCTGTCTGTTCTCGTATTCTATTGATTATTTTTTATAGGATTCTCCATACTCTAGCTCCACAAACTTTGGAAATTCATTATCCAAATTAGCATTTATGTAGATTCGTGCATGAGTCATCCTTGTCTTGGCCAAGATCGCATGGTTAATGGAGATCAGGCCCCCTATAGTTCTGGCTATGCACTGCAACTAATATTCATTGAAGAACTGGGTAGGTAGACTTGGGAGACGAACCCAAATAGGGGCAATGTTAATATTTTAATTTTTAGGATCGAAATATTCACCCCATCATCTGGGAAAAAGGCTCCTTTTGCCCAAAACCCAAGGACCTCCTATTAAAATGTGGTTAGCATCCTCCATATTATTAAAAAGTATAATGAAGAACCTTTGAGTTAGAGCTACCAAATCCAAGCTGCCTACCGGTTTCCCAAGCCCTAATAGTCTCCATGTTCAGCCTACCTCCCAAAAACTTACCTACCAGGGAGAATTCTTCCATTGAAATAAAATGGCTTATGGAACTTGTCAGGGCCGAAATTTTATTATTTACTAGAACTAGGGACAGAAGAGAGAGAACCTCCTTTTTTTTTCCTCTAATAGTCTCAGCAAAATATAGCCACTTCTTAGGCCCCGCATTGTCCTTCGTATATTTTTTGTCGAGGTATTTCTAAGGAGGTTTGGGCCTTCGCATGATGTCCGCCTCCAAATATTCCTTAGCCTAACTGCCTTCCTCTGGATCCTTGCTTGATCCATGCTCGAGATTCCCACCCGTCCATTTCATACCTGCTCTACCTTTGCCGCCTTGGTTGAGATTCCTGCCCAAAAAATTCAAACCCTCACTCCCGTTGCACCCCCTAAACCTCTGCTCACTCATTCTTGATGATGCACATATTTTTTTTTGGTGTGGTGTAATATTATTACTTATGCATTACTCTATTTTTTATTTTAACTATTTCTATGTTATGTGGATGAGATAAAATATTTAACATTGTTAATTTCTTATTGGAATTAAATGAGTTTAATTATAAATTATGCATGATGGATGCTTCAACATGAATCTTAGTTTCTTAAAATTTATGTTTATTTAGAATATCTTGTACAAAGAAAGGTATATTTGTTCTTCTTATTTCTTTTTATGTCAAATTTGGAAAATTTTATATTTGAATATATATCTTGTCTTAAAATTATAATATTTCTAAGAGTAAGATGTGGGATATGTTTATTTATTTGAAATTTATTGATACAATATGGAAGGAAAAGAATTAATCCCATCCATAATAGATAATTAAGAATACTCTAATGGATGACATAACCAAACTGACTCTTTATTTTATTTATCTTTCACTTACTATCTAATACAATTGTGGTTACAAGGTTAAGTTGATTTATAATATATATATGAGATTTATAATCATATATATGTGTGAAATTGATTTAGGGATTTACAAATGTAATGGATTTTCTTATGTGCCAAAGAAATATTTGTCTCTGTCACTTCATATCTTCACACCAAGTTCAATGCTTTCAGAATCGCTCCAATCCTTTCACTTTTCCATTGCACGGATGGGCAATGGAAGGAGTGAACAACATCAGGAAAATTAATTTTATCAAAGTGGCTACGTTGAATACACTTGCAACTTGGAGAGATTCATAGATTCATTAGGGTTTATGTGGGAATTTAGGGTTTCCTGCAACTTCATTTGTTGGATTTTGAGATGGATGTTTTGAACAAAGATGAATGCATTGAGTCAAAAATGATTTTTAAAGAAGTTATCCATGAAGAACCACCTAAAATAGGAGTGAAACACAATCAATTATTCCCAAGGAAACCACTGAGGATGCCAAAGGTTGATTCAAGGAAAACAAAGATGGGGTGCATGAAAGAAACTAATGGATCCCCATTAGTGAAGTTGGAAATAATGTATCTCTAGTATGGAATACCTAAAATGGAGAGGATATCACTAATTTATCAATTCATGGGATTTTTACTAACTCTTGCTACCTTCAAGCAATGGACTACCAAAAATTAGAGCACTAAATGTGAGTTCCAAATTAATAGTTACCCTAATGTCTACTTTTATATTTTGTTTTCTAATGAATAAGGTAGGGAGGACATTTTTCAAGGGAGGCCTTGGTTTTTTGGTAGGTTAGGGCTCTTCATGAAGCCCTGGTATACCAAGTTCAAAGTTGAGGAAGAAATACCATCAACTACCCCTATTTGGATCCGTTTATTTGGTATTTCGATAGAATACTATAATCCAAAGATATTTGCAACAATCGGGAATTCTTTAGGATTTTTCAAGATGGCGTCTAATAGCAATCTACACGTAGAGCATATTATTTATGCAAGGATCTATGTTTTGACTGATTTTGACAAACCACTTCTAGAGAAGATAACTTTACAATATGGAGAAAAAATATGACGTCTAATATCAATCTACTGATTGCTCTGAGCAAGTAGTAGATTATCAAAATATTCCATTTAAATGCAGAATCTATCATGAATATGACCATGTAGTCAAGTATTGTCCACATAAGGTCCCTACCAAAGAGAAAGAATATGGGGACTTCATAGGGATTCAAATTCCTAAACAAAAAAATTATAAAGAAAAAAATAGCAACAAAAGAGACGAGTTTTTCACCTAACACCTTTGAAATTCTCTCCACAGATGAGCAAGAAGATGATGAGGACGGTCAAATGGAAACAATAATTATGGAAACATAGTTTGATGAAGAGAGAGAACATGAATAATTTTATTATGATAAAACACTAAAATATCTTACCCTAATACTAATAAATAATAATCAAAGAGAGACATCAACCAGCTTTAAACTATATAAAAAATAACAATGTAGAAAATCAACCCAATTGCAAAACCAAAGGGTAGATTCAAACTACAAATAAAATGGATCCTAAAAAGACCACACAAATTCCAATAGTAGTTTCATGGTTCTAAGTAACCATAATATAGTCCTAGATGGAATAAAGTAAGATACAAATAAAAGGATGAGGATGCCTTAAGCCTAAGGGTTTATAGGATGGGTGTTATCCTACAATATCTTGATGGTAATGTCAAAAGCTATGGCTAATTTGCTAAGTAATTTTTGATATTTCTAGTAATTTGTTAAGTTATGGTTTAGTTTTAGTGTTATCTTACATGGTATTATTTATCAATAGCTCCATTGACTTAGTTTTTGTTGTTTTTTTTTCATGTTTTTATCTGTGGTGTATTTGTATCATTTTATTGTTTCTATTTTGGTTGTGTTTTATTAAGTTGATTTTATGGTTTTATCTATGTGGTTCATGTTATGTTGTTTTTTTTTTATGTTTTGGTTGTAGTGTAATTGTTTCATTTGGTTGTTTTTGTTATGGTAATGTTGTGTTATGTTGTTTTTGTGGTTTTTTCTATGTTTTGTTTTTTTGTCTTTTTTTTGGGGGGTTGTGTTTGTTTATGTCTTTGTGTGTTTTTTTTTTGTGTTTTAGGCATGCTCCTTGAGTGTGTCGAAGGTGGTGTTTTTTTTTTTGTGTTTTTTGTGTTTGTTTTTGTTTGTGTGTGCTTGTTTTTGTGTTTTAGGCATGCTCCTTGAGTGTGCCAAAGGTGGTAGACCAGGTACGAGCCCTGGGTATTTTTGACATAAGAGATACCCCTGCCTTCTTGGGTCTTACCCGAAAGTGGCATCCCTTTTGGGATGTTTTCAACAAAAAAAGAAATATACATGTGTCAAGTCAAATTGAGACTTAGATTTTAGATACAAATAAGTTTATTTACTTAAAAACATAATGAAAGTATTAAAATTTGATGTCAAAACATCTTCTATTTTACTTTTCTTCATTAAATTATTTATGTTGTAAATATAATTTTATCTTATGGTTAGATTTTGATTTATTGTATTATCATTAGATATTTAAAATATAAATAAATAGAATTCTTTATAAAATAAGCTATTATAGAGGATGAAAATTCCAAAATAAAGATTTTGGCAATACCATATAACATATAATGGTCATAATCACTATATCATTTAAAATTTTTATAAGATAATATTATGGAATCTAAAATTATTATTTATTGATTAGTGGAAAGGGTTTTGAAAGGGTCCTTAAACATTTTACAATATGAACAAGGGTAAAAATCAACCAATTTCACCACAAGAATCAACTAAAAAGGGCAACACAAAACTAGCACCCAGGAATTTGCCAAAATTAGAAAAAAATAGAGAATTAAAACCTAAAACAAACAAAGCAACAAGGAGGAGGAAACCTAATCGAGATGCCCAAATAGAACAAAGAGGATAAAAATTAGTAGAACTATTAAAGCTCGATATCCAAGAGGATTATTCCATTATTTTATTCATCCTTTCTTCTCTAGGATTGATAGACTTGAAAGATTCGTTGTGATTGGTAGTGATCACCTTGGACATACAAATCATGTGTTGCAGACATGTATTGGATTTATAATAGACTAAATATATATTTTCAAGCATTTCAGTTAAAATTACCGAGGGATCACACTTGGCCCTGGACATGATATTAGCATCCTTTAGAGGTTGATCTATTTTTGGTTCTATGCTTTCAATTATGGTTGATAAGTTTTCAAATGGTTCCTTGTTTTTACTTGAACTCTTCCTTTTTGAAGACGAGGACTAGGGTGAGTGATGTTGGTTTCTAGAACTAAGGTTAGCCATCAATTTATCGATCAATATTTTATCGTATTCTTCAAATATCATGATAGTGTCATTAAAATATGTATTGAAAGCAACTTTTTGTGACATATGTTTGTACATAATCAAGAACAGAGCTTGGTTCTTGACATGAGGAGCAGTATCCTTTAGGACTCTCTTGATTGAGATCTCTATAGAACTCTTTAAGTATTTGGGCACATTAATGTCTTTGACATCCCTAAGGTGATATAGGAATCTATTCCAAGGCTTTGGTAATTCTTTTCTAATAATTTCCCTTTGGTTTCTCATCAATTTCTTTTATTTTCTCGTGAAGTGCTTCAAATCTTCCTGGATGGAGTGATTATCTCAGTGAAGCTTGAATCCATCATTGGAAAGTTTTGTTATCTCAAAAAGTAAGGTCATAGTCATCTTAAATTTTAAGCCTTTAATAACATAAAATTATAGGCTAAAGGAGATGTTTTACTAATTAACATAATAGAAGAGCTATTTCATGTAAAATTTTATTTACATAAAATATCATAAATTAATAGAAAACTAAATACAATGATGTTATAACAATGAACATAGTTCATTAAGAAAAGTGGTTATAAATATCCTTTTAATTTTGCATTATTTTCTGTGTTTAGAAAATTTTATTAATTAGAATTGTAAGATTTTCTAGTGAGCATAAAATTACATAAATTCTTATAACCATAAACATGTAATGATACATAATAAAAAATACATAAGCTATTTTATTTATTTAATATAGAGAGAAATTTTAATGAGAATTATATAAATTAAATTCATTATTTATATAAAATGTGTAGGCTCAAATTTACTTAGGGTAATGCATATTATTATTTAGTTATATTTTATTATTATAAATTGGTGATGATCTTTAATAATTAATTTTAAGATAATACAAGTAGAGTTACAAATGATATGAGAGAAAAATAAATCAATTTAAGACATAAAAATAACATGAATTTTAAATTATATGTGTTCAAAGTTTTATTTGTTTTTTTTTTTAATTTACATGGTGGAATTGGTAGCCGCCATGAATCCAAGCAGGTTATCCAATTTTTATGGTTGCCACAGTATTTTGCATTATCCGTACCGAAAGCTGCCATATAGTTCTTCGTGAAGTTTACCCCTATAACCACCATGCCACAATAATTTTAAACCTTTTATGTGACTAAAATCACCAAAAAATGGACAAGTGTTCAGTACAGTGAGGCCGAGATTTGAACCTTGGACCTCCGCCCCCTTACGAGGTTTGGTCGAACCAATTGGTCTACACCTTAGACCTTTAAAGTTTTATTTGTTATTTGTTATTATTTTTTATTGAAACTTTTATTTGATTATACTTGTAAAGCAAAAAATAAAAATATATATCCAAAGGAGTTACCATCAATACGTTCACTTATACATCATTTCCTAGGTTAAAAAATGAAGGAAGAATTCCTAAACTTCAGAAATAATAAAACATTAAGCTTGGCTCAAGTAGCTGAAAAGACCAATACTATAGTTGATGAATCACCATTGAGATCTCCTAAGGGTTTTATTGTTACATGAGGCATCTCTTTAGAACTCTAGATGATAACGAAGGTGCTCTAGATCCATCCACACCTTCTAAGCTTATACTATAATATATAAATTTAGAGAAACAATGAGACACAAAACATTTTCCCTTCCAAACTCATGCTATTCATTTCTAAACATTATTTTATTCCTACAATTCCATAGAAAAAGTGAATTTAATTCGTATCATGTGACAATATTTATGCTTACACCATTTCTAGGATTCATCCATTCTTAAAATTACCATAGCCTAAGCAATTTGAGGGGTGTTCCATGTTTTGATAAAAATTTGACACCATTCCTAGACTTGAGGGGCCAATGAGAAAGACTTGCACATATGCATTTGATTTTCTAGCCACTAACATGCAAATCAAACTAGGCAAGCAAGGGCAAGATGTCTAAGCCAACCCCATACTAGGAGACCACCTATTAAAAGATATCATGCCAAAACTACCTATCATGACCCTCCCTAGAAGGTTTTTTGGTATAAAAGAACAATTTATTAATTATTGATGCTTTAATACTTAGTTTGTACAATTGAACAACTTTGCGGTGCTTTTTTAATCTTTTGAAAGAACATGATACTGTTGACATATTGTTAATGTATAGAATCAAGTACACTCATGGGTGGAAGAGGTAGAATCATCCACTATATATGAGGTACCTATGATAGGGGAAGTGATGATTATATCAACTCAGAGGTAACATGGATAAATACCCTCATATAGGTATGCATAATCAGATAGAGATAATCATCAATTAGCTAGCCACCTTAAGCCTCAAGTTGATAGCCTAGTAGCTATCATAAATTCTCAGGATGAGACAAGTGACTGAGTTGACAAAAAGACTCCCTCTTTGTCTATTGTATATTTTTTATTATATTTTACTTCATCATTTGTTGCATTAATCGTTTGGAAAAATATGCATCAATAAATATAATTGTTATCTTATGTTATATATGTGTGTGTGTGTGTGTGTGTGTATTTTATTATTTAAATTTATAATAGAATTTCTTTTGGAATTAATATATATATTATTTTAAATGGTAAATAGAATTTCAATTGAAATAATAAATATTTATTTAAAAAAGACAATAGAACTTCATTTAGAAACCTTATTTTAAATGATACTTGAGATTTATTACAATGAATAATAAAAAAAACTTAATCTAAAATGATATTTGAAGTTTATTTTGATAATTAATGGAATCTTTATTGTAATAATAATAATTGAATTTCATTCAAATAAATAAAAGATACTTTATATGAATAAAGGTAAAAACTTTATTAATAATATTTGAAGGTCTTATAAAGAATATCAAATAAAATAAGTGAGCTTCGCTCTTCAAGAGCGTTGTGATCTAAGCACTCAGGTGAAGAAAGCTTCATCACCGACTTGGATAAAGTTGCATTTATGGTAAGGTTTCGGGATTGAGAAATTTAATTTAAAAATAAGTGACCATACTAGGTTGTCAAAATATGAGTTAGAGAGTAAATATGGATAGATGGGAAGTAATGAAGAGTTTTCATTGGCATAGAGGATAAGGACTCAACTCTTTTATGGGAAGGGAGGAAGACAAGAAGCGGGTGTGTAAAGAAGGAAGGATGTGAGAAAGAAGTAAGGATATTGGTTCATTTTGGGCATAAAAAATCAACACAAGAAGCAAGGAAAATTTTGAAAGACTACAGGTTGGTAGATACAAACATATGGCTTCTCCTCTTTATTTGAAAATGATTCCTTCATTGAACACGATCCTAATATTAGTGTACATTGTCTTGTTTTATCCTTGTTTTGTTTCAACCATTTTCCTCTTGCTACGATTGACGTAAATGGACCTCCTTGGATTTTGGGATCCCTATGTCTGAGAATAAAAATATATATCCTTAGCATCACCCTAGACAATGTCGAGAGTCATTGGATCTTGATAACCAAACCTCTTTGTTATCTCTTTCATTATCTTGGTGATATGTTGTAGGGAATCTAACAGTGTGATGTGTTTGCTATGTCAAGGGTTGATTTGTGGCTTGAGGGCCACTGTGTTAGTGTTAGCAAGTGTTGTGTATGGTGGTGGTAAGCTCTAAAGTAGGTAGAAGTTGTATGTTGTAGATAAAACTAGAATAGAGTGTGCCTTTCATATGAGCTTGTTTGTATATGTCCACCGTATTATTAAATATTGGCATGTGGTGAGGCTAGGCTCCCTAGTAGTTGTTGGTTATAACTCAGCATCATCATCCATAGTAAAACCTTGGACCAAGATCTTGTCATAGCTCTTCCTACACGTACGTTGGTAGTCAATGATGATCCATAACTCTAGGCTATGTCTATGAGTGTTAATTTAGACCATATATAGGTGTTGCCATCTCTAGCTAGTCATGGCATCTTGGTCATTGACCATGTCCTATGAGGTTGACTGATTGTTATCTCTACCGCACCCTTTTTGATCTTCTATACTCTTATTTAAATTAAAACCCCCACATTCTTGTTGGGTAAGTTAGTGGACCTTATGAGTACTTGATAATTCTTAAAGGGGGGAGACAAGGAATGGGTGTGTGAAAAATTTAAACATAGAAAAGTGAGGAAATAGTTGAAAGATTACAATTTGGTAGATACAAACATATGGCTTCTCCTATTTATTTAAAAATGGATCCTTCATTGAACACCATCTTAATGCTAGTGATGGTTGTATTGTTTTTTGCTTGTTTTGTTTAGACCACTATCCTCTTGCTGTGGTTATCCTTAATGGCCTCCTTAGTTTTTGGATCCCTATGTCTAAGAATAAAATTGTATCTCCTTAGCATAACCCTAGACAATATCGAAATTCATTGGCTCTCGATAACCAAACCTCCTTGCTATCTCTTTTCTATTCTCGATGACTTGTTGTAGGTAATCTAACAATGTGATGTGTTCATTGTGTTGAGGGTTGAGTTGTGGTCTAAGAACCACTATGTTAATGTTAGAAAGTGTTTTTATGGTGGCAGTAATACTTTGGTAAGATCTAGAGTAGGTAGAAGTCATGTATTGTAGAGAAAACCATAACCAAGTGTGCCTTTTGTATGGGCTTGTTTGTGGATCAATCACATTCCTAAATATTAGTCTGTTATGAGGCTAGGCTCCTTGGTATTTTTTGGTTATAATTCAATATTATCATTCTTCATATTTCATAGTATAACCTTGGACCAAGCTCTAGGTAGGGCTCTTCTTACATGTACGTAGGTAGTTAATATTGAACAATTTAATATGTATAATGCTATGAACCATAAATTAATTATAAAGGAAGGCCACATGTTAAAATAGAAATAGGTATGTCATATTTGCAACCATTGGGGGAATATTATCATATGTAACTACAAGGAATATTATCATGCACTTTGCAACTCATGGAAGGTGACCCTCCACATGGGTGATCTTGTAACTCATGGAAAGTGAGCCATCACACTCTTGTATAAAGAGAGGTACACCCCCATTGTAAAAGGTATCTATAATCTATGATGTATTCTTGGAGAATTCTTGGCTCATGGAGCTAGAGATCTTGTGGAGTGGATTCCTTCCAAAAGGAGCATTGTATGGTATTCCTCTACCTCAAGGGTATAATCAATCTCTATTTTGTTGAGCAATTTATTGTGCAATTAATTTATTTGTGGATGCAAGTTGGATATTTTGATATAATATTGAAATATATATGGTATGCGAAGAGAGGTTTATTACATTTGGTATCAGAGCAGCAATTTTGGTAAAGTGGGTTTGTTTTTGTAGAGCTATGACACGTTTTTTTAGAAAAATGACACATTTTATAGAGGCCATATTTTTTTATTTCAGAAATTATTTTTAGAAGGTTTTTGCTCCATTGTGTAGATATTTTTGAGTACTACAAAAATGACTGCTCATTTGTTAAATTCTAATGTGTATTGAGAAATTTATGGTTGTTTGAAGTTGAGTTGTTTTTGTTGTTTTTTAACCACATGAATCTTTTTTCAAAATAAAAAAATTCGTATTAAATTTTTCAGTAGTCATTTGGAGAATATTTTAGCACTATCATATAGATTATTTTGAGTACTATAAAATGACTTCTCATTTATGGATTTCTGATAATTTTTGAAAGAGTTGCAACTATTTGAAGTTGGATTATTTGTGTTGTTTTTTGGTCGCACGGATTTTTTCTCAAAAAGAAAAAAATTATATTAAATTTATTATCAGTTATTTTTAGAATATTTTTGCATCAGAATGCAGGTCATTTTGAGTACTACAAAAATGACTACTCTCTTGACAAATTTTGATAAGTATTAAGGGAGTTATAGTTGTTGCAAGTTCGGTATTTGGTATTGTTTTTGGGGTTGCTTGCAAAAATAAAGGAAAAAAAATCATAACTTTCAATATGGGTAAGCAAATAAGTTGTTTATTTTAATTTGAAGAAAATTTGTAGATTTATTTGTTGAAGAAGAAATAGATGAGATTTTAGAAATTTTAATTTTTGAGTTCTGGTTATTCAAACCCTAGCTATTTTGAAAAAATATATATATGGAGTTGCCAAAATTTTCTAGAGAAGATGATATTGATGCTAGGGAATGGTGGGAAAATTTTAAGTCTTTATATTCTTCTAAATATTTTTGGAGCTTTAAAATTTTCATGTCTTTGCAAGGGGAAGCTTCATCTTGGTATTGCAACTTTTCTAGTTCTCATGATTATATGCACACATTGGAAGAATTTGAAGTTGCATTTTTAAGCAAATGGGGTTCCAAGAAAAAGGATAATAATGTGCAAGCAAAAGAAACTACATCTTTTATGTCATGGTCAAACAATGGTAAAAAATATTTGTTTGAATGTAAAAATTCTATTTTAAAAGGTTATGGGTGAATTCAAAATCAAAAAATTATTGTCTCTATTAATCCTAGCAAAAAATATAATTTTATCAATATGTGTTTGACTAAGAGGTTGCAAGTGCAAACAAAGAAAATCAAAGACATACAAATTGAGGGAGACAATGTTCAAATTTTTAAATATTTAAAGCTCACCATAGATAAATATGTTTTACATTCAGATTTTCATGCTATTGATATGGAGGATGTAGATATTATTCTTGGTTATCCTTGGTTGCATTCTTTGGGTACTATTAACATTAATGTGTAAAAGAAATTCATGAAGTTATGGTACCGAAAGAAGAAGATAACATTGCAAGACATTTCTCAGTGTAAGAATAAACATGTAGCTATTGTAGGGGAACAAAGTGAAGAGCAAACAGAGACAGTAGCAAAAATCAAGGAAATAAAAGTAAAGGAAGAATCAATAGAAGAGAGTAAGAAATAAGAGCAAAAATAGGTTGAACATCAAGCTAAGGTTGGAGTATATCGCCATCCACACCATCATGAGAGGCAAAAATCATGGCAACAGGGCATGAGGCCACATAAGATCAATGAGAAACATATAAGGAACCCAAGGAGCCAAAAAATTGGATATGCTACAAGTCTTATATGCAAGCATGTATGGATGAAAAAATTTACAAGCATAAATGCAACTAGGGAAATGGTTCATTTATGGATTAAAGTAAGAGAAATGGTTTATTTAAACAATATTTGTTTATTTAAAATATATTTATGGTTTATTTATGGATTAAAGTAAGAGAAATGGTTTATTTAAAAATAATAATTTTGAGTGTAAAAATTCTATTTTAAAAGTTCATGTGTGCATTCAAAATAGTTGAGTGTAAAAATTTTATTTTGAAGTAAGAGAAATTGTTTATTTTAAAAATATTTGTTTGAGTGTAATAAATTTATGCTTTCAACACATGGCATTGACATTAAAGAAGACCACCACCAATCATAGTTCCACTTGGATGGATGGATGATCGAGATTGGTATCATTATTCAGCATGGCTCAGAAGATCATATTATTTAACCTCTTCTAATGTTTTGAGGATGAAAAATTTAAAAGGGGGATAGAATGTTAGGTACCAAGATAAGTATTTAATATTGAATAATTTAATATTGTATTGTATAATGGTATGAGCCATAAATTAATTATTAAGGAAGGCCACATGTCAAAATAGAAATAGGTATGTCATATTTGTAACCGTTGGGGGAATATTGTCATATGTAACCGCAAGGAATATTGTCATGCACTTTGTAACTCATGGAAGGTGAACCTCCACATGGGTGATCTTGTAACTCATGGAAGGTGAACCATCACACTCTTGTATAAAGAGAGATGCACCCCCATTGTAAAAGGTATCTATAATCTATGATGTATTCTTGGATAAGTCTTGGCTCATGGAGATAGATATATTATGGAGTGGCTTCCTTCCAAAAGGAGCATTGTATGGTGTTGCTCTACCTCAAGGGTATAATCAATCTCTATTTTGTTAAGCAATTTATTGTGCAATTAATTTATTTGTGGATGCATGTTGGATATTTTAATATGTTTTTGAAAGATGTATGGTATGAGAAGAGAGGTTTATTACATTAACTTTGGGCTACATTGTAAAGTGAAGCTAAACCCCTCCTGTGTGCTTTTTTCCCCCTTGAGCCATGTCTAGGAGTATTAAGTTGGACCATAGACAGGATTTTCCATCTCTAACTAGATGTGGCATCTTGATCATCGATCACATCATGTAAGGTTAACTGACTATTGTCTCTATCGCAGCCTTTTTGCTCTTCTATACTCTTGTTTAAATTAAAACCCTCACCTTCTAGTTGGGTAACTTAGTGGAACTTCTAAGTACTTTAATTATTAATTGAGTTGGTCATTGAAGAAGAATAAGTCAAATGTTTTATTTAATTGTTTTAGTTTTAAGTAAATTAAATAAGAAGAGACTTTGATTTATTAAATAAAGAAAATAGTTTGTTTTGTAAATTAAGGGTATGGGGCTTTAATTTATGAAATAAATGGAAATGGTTTATTTATGGATTAAAGTAAGAAACTTTGATTTATTAAATAAAGAAAATATTTTATTTTTTAAATTAAGGGTATGGGACTTTAATTTATGAAATAAAGGGAAATGGTTTATTTATGGATTAAATTAATAGAATTTGATTTATTAAATAAAGAAGATATTTTTTTTTTGTAAATTAAAGGTATGGGACTTTAATTTATGAAATAAATGAAAATGGTTTATTTATGGATTAAAGTAACATACTTTGATTTATTAAATAAAAAAGATAGTTTGTTTTGTAAATTAAGGGTATGGGACTTTAATTTATGAAATAAAGAGAAATGGTTTATTTATGGATTAAAGTAAGAGACTTTGATTTATTAAATAAAGAAAATAATTTGTTTTATAAATTAAGGGTATGGGACTTTAATTTATGAAATAAAGAGAAATGGTTTATTTATGGATTAAAGTAAGAGACTTTGATTTATTAAATAAAATAAAATAGTTTGTTTTGTAAATTAAGGATTGTTGGGAATGGGAAAATATGAGATATATTATACAAGAAATGTGTTACAATATATAGGTAGGAGGCCTATATGATAACATGACAAATGTCAAGAGAAACTGACAAGTGTCAAGAACAAGGTATAGTGCACATTATATTCTAACATTCCCCCTTAATGTGCACTATCCTAACTATAGAGAAAAAAACAAGTCAACATTAGGTAAAATTCCCCCTTAATGTTGACTTCTCTAAAAGAACCCTATCATCCTCATTTATTACATGTTTTGGTCTAGGATCATACTCTTTATGCTTGGATCTCCAACTGTGAATAATGCTAGATCAACGGTGTATATGACTCGGTCTATTGCCTTAGGGTCAGCCACTTCCTTGGATCTGTTGCCTCTGGGTCAACCATCTAAGTGCCTCAAGATCATCCTAGGTGCCTCAGGGTTAGCCACTTCCACAAGTCTATTGCCTCTATAGGTCATCCTCTAGGTATGTTGCCTCTCGTAGGTCACTGACTAGATTCACCATGAATATCATCCTCCCTCATGGTGAACTCAATCTAGAAGGTGTTGATCTCTACCAAAAATGCACCTTAATACAAAATAAATACAAGCCATGAAATATAATAAAATGATCCATAGAATCCAAATATGGAGGAGAAGAAGAAATAAGAGAATAGAATATTTTGAAGTGTCTTCGTCTGTAGTCTTCAAAAGTTGATCCAAAAAGTCCTTGGATAGAGTCTAGGGTGTCTATGTTTGTAGTCCCTAGAGTAGGTGTCCTTATGGTAATCACCTCATCTTACTAGAATGCATGGGTAACCAGCCGTTGCATCCACCAAGTATGATAGAGGAGAATACTAGATACTAGGATCACATATAAATTTACCTTGGGAGTGTTGGGTTCAACCGAGAGTGCACTCCAAGGTACAATACTTTGAGGCTAAAAAATACAAATGGAATAGCCTCAAAATTACAATTGGACACCACCATTGTATCCATCATGGAAAAACCTTTCCGACAACTATAAATACCCCTATGTTCCAATCCAATGAGGCCTTCATTTGTGGGATAACAACATGCCTCTCAATTTACCTTATATGGGAATTACATTGCCATATTGTCTGAATACATTTAATAAGTACCCACCATGATTTAAAAGGTTCCCTTATAATATATGTTAAAATAGAACTTTAGAATAAATCTACCCACTTAATGTTTCCCTACGCAATGTGTTCATGCCATATTAATAAAGTACCAAGAGGAATCAAATCGTGCATAGGTAATAGATTCCAACATAATAGGCCTTCACATGAGGGTAGTAGTAAATGCACCACTCAATGATTAATACCAAATTACCCCAGTAAAGATAATATTTAAAAATTAAATATCATAGGAACCATGAATTATGGGAGCAGTAGTGGGTCATAGGTGGCATCTCCAGGTGGTTTCAATCAACCACCATGCGTAAACTACACTTTTGGTCATCTCTCTGATGGTTGATGATGACCGTGAGAACCTTCTCCATCAATATTTTTCCTACCTTTAGCCTTTAAAACCACACCTTCATCATGTTCCATGTGTTTCACCAGCGATCTTCGACCAAGACCTTGCCTAGCAACATTATTTAAATATCCACCTTGCGTAGCATGCCCCCACTTCTAGCATCATCTCATCCACCATCCAACTATGCACAAAAAAACCATGAGCTTGTTGCTTGCCTTTGACTATGAAAAAGTTGCAGAAAATCTCCCCCATGATTTTGGGTTTCACAATGGTAATTAAAATTTTTTCTCTACATACATGGGCCAATACTGATCTTCTTTTGTTGTGGATATCACCGTGGATGATGTAGCTCAAATGGTAGAATTTGGAGATGAAAAATACCCCACCCTATTTCCTAGTATGCTAATCTATTTGTGAACTTCACTATTGATAGAGTATTGGCGTGCTGCGTGTCCTCATATTTGTTCACTGTTGCACAACTACTACGGCCAGAGAAACATAGTCTTTGAAAGCTATGGTGGAAGGCATGTTCTATCACTTGCTTTGGGTCGACTGTTAGATGGGGGAATTTCCATGAGGGAAACCCCCCCTCAAACCAACAGGGCAGGGAAAGCCTACTTTGATACCAAATATTGAGAATGGAAAAATATGAGATATATTATACAAGAAATGTGTCACAATATATAGGCAGGAGGCCTATATTATAACATGACAAATGTTAAGATAAATTGACAAGTGTTAATAACAAGGTATAGTGCACATTATATTCTAACAAGGGTATGGTACTTTAATTTATGAAATAAATAGAAATGGTTTATTTATGGATTAAAGTAAGATATTTTTTATTTATTAAATAAAGAATACAGTTTATTTTATATATTAAGGGTATTGGACTTTAATTTATCATATCTACTATGCAGTAGATAGTTAGATACTTTGATTTAATTTGTATAGTTGCGATATGACAATGAACATAGTAAATGTATTTAGAGGCATGCCTATCTTGAACCATGAGTGCCTTGATATCCTACTATCCTCAAAATATGAAAGGACCAAATATGGCAATTGGGTCATATGCATCCGTTTGTCTTCCTTTTACAATAATTTACTTATGCTCAAATAGACTAGAATTATGGGAAGATATCCCGGATGAAAATGATGTATTATGTTATTATTTTAAAGTATGGAGGATTTACCATACTTTCTTATATGTAATAACTCATTGAATGATTGGAAAATGTATTTTTATTATTATGTTTATGAACTTATTATGCTTCTATTGTTAAGTATTTATCTTTCATTTATCTCTTACTTTATTTATATATCTTTTCTTTTTTAGCATTCCTTGTATGCTTATGTATACTCTTTGATTAGATAAAATGAATTACTCTTGTTTCTTGGTTAAACATAAAAGAAACCTAGGAAATAAGTTCTAGGGATATCTTAGAGGTTGACCTAATAGATTGATACCCCTTATGGTGAATGTAGGAAGACCTAATGGAATTAAGACCCCCTTAGGGAGAATGAAAACTAATAAGGCTAAAAGATCACATTTGGGGTAAGATAGCTCATTATGGAGACAATATGGATAGCTTTACTCACAATACATGTAGCATACCTACACAAATGGACTTATGTATGGTATGGTGATGGGTGTATACCTTCAAATGATTGAAGGTGATAAGTTTAGCTCATCAATAATTATGAGATAGATAAACTTATTTGTGGTAACACATAATACGCCTAGAGATATGGATTTGTGGTAGGGTATTTTGTGAGATGTGACTATTTAGGAAAGTCGAGAAACTTAGTGATTTAAAAACTATTAGAATAATTAAATGTTAGTTGAAGATTTATGAATCCATATCCTTAGTAAAAAAAACATTATTCTTTTATTTTCTATGTGTTTTATTGTAGCTAGAGTTTGGGATATTACATTTAGTATCAGAGCTCTAGGTACAAGGGTATAGAGCTTCTTATGTACTAAATGGATTTGGATGACCTTCAGTGAAGGTTTGTTTAAGTTTTGAGCTTATATGGGAAGGTCTAGAATATTTCTAGAATCTAATGGGAATTAATCCCAAGTATGAATGTGATATTATGATACCTTACTTATGATAAGTATGGACTTGGGTATTGAAGTTATATCATAACCTTGTAGTACCATCCTAATTAGATTATTGATACTTATAGCATGAGAACTTTGTATTACATTTTGAGCTAGTAGTTAAGTTTCTAGGTATAACTGTAACCCAACTCTATCTTATTGGTTATCATTAGGATATATGGCATCCAATATGGAGGATGAAAGACTACTTTCCCTAGCAGGAAACATCATAAATATAATTCTAAATAAAGGACCCAAGAAAAGGATCCAAGAGACATAAAAAAAGATTGTAAAACCTTAACACCATTGATAGTGTTACAAGAGTAGTAGGACAATAAGGGGAACTAATATATCAACAATGATAACATATAACAAAACAAAAGCAGTTTAATGATTTCTACTTTGTATGTTGGAAATTTTGAGTCAAAGTTGTCATTGATGTCAAGGAACAAAGTTGTCATTGATGTCAAGGAATAAGCTACCATTGACGTAAAAATGTCAAAAGGAACAATGCAAAGGTTAATGGAAAAAGAGCTTCATAATATTTTTAATATTATGTGGAAGTATAATTTTAAAGGTTTTTATTAAAACCATGTTTTGGAAAAATAAAAGGTTTTCCTTACAACCAATGATAGCAAAAATAAAGGTTTTTTCATTAAAACCATGTGGGCAAGTTTGTAAGGTTTTTCTAAAACCAAGAAGGCCCAAAATTTTGATTTAAAAGGCCAAAGTCCATTTAATTATTAAATTATAATAATTAAAATTATTAAAATAATTTAATTTATTAAATTTAATAAATAATAGCCAAAGTATAATGCTGGGTGTTGGTTCTTTCACGTACATTTTTTATGTCTCCCTCTTCCAACTTCGTCGCATGCATTTTCGATGTCTTCCTCCACCAACGTGGGAGCACATTGGAAGGCATATGGTATATATATACCATAGCCTTTCCAAAGGTAAAATTATCCACCCGATTCGCTAAAGACTATCACATGCTATTTTGTGCACATTCCTTGTGGTAGTAACTTTGTGCAATGCATTTCACAAAGAGTGGGTGAAGGAGCTATCTTTTGGCTCGTGTGTTTTAGAAGGTCGAAGTGCTAAATTTTCTTGGAGGCTCCAAGAGGAGCACGTGGCTCCACAGCATGGAAGCCACGGTCAAGGTGCTAGTGGGAGAGATGCGCTCAGTTTGATTCACATGCATGCCAAAGTGGTAAAGCTTTTTAATTATTAAATTTTATTTTTGCTTAGTCTAAAGTTTGTCTTAGGAGAAATAAGGGGAATATGTTTTTTGGATTTTAGCCTAAGTTAAAGAGAATTTTTATGAGTTTTATGAAAGATGTTTTTTGAGATTAATTTGTGGGTAAAAATATTTTTACCTTAGAGGAAAGGAAAAATATTTATTGCATTTTTTTGTTGGCAATTTTGGGTACATTGCCTTTGCTCAAGTGTATAAGTTGTCATTGATGTCAAGAAGCTCTTGAAGAAATTTGATTTGATATCAAATAACTTGTTTTGATGAAGGTTACGACATGACAGTTTCAAAGGTCTTTTGTAAACCCCAAGTTGGCAGGTTTAAAAATTACAGGTGGATGATTTAGTTTAATGCATTTGGGTCCAGGAGGAAGTATTTATTTAAATAATTAAAAACCTTGTTAAGGTTCCTTTTAATTATTTTTAAATAAATATTTATTGTTTGCATTGGGTTCTCCTAACCCATGGCGCAAATGTCTTAACTATGATGGTGCTATGTTCTAAGATTGTGGGCGCTAGCCAAGACCTTCGTCGACGTGTTAAACTCCTCGCCGACATCAAGAGTTTATGAGAAAGATTGCATATAAATCTCCCATGATGAAGTTCAAAGATTATCCCATCCACATTTTTGAAAAGTGTTGCTTGTTGAGAATTCACGATCTGATGTTCATTTTTTTCCTCGCTGTGATTTCGTGATCCGCTGTTTGGATATTCGTCGTTCATTTTTTGTATCCGCCGTAAGGTTTCGTCATCGTCGATTCGTGTCAGAAGACAGGGAGGCCTGTTGTTTATTTTAGCCCTAGCATAGAAGGTACAAGGGAAACAGAATGAGGTTCAAACCTCATCGGATGCCTTTGGCGCACCGATAGCGGCTAGGCTGTTGGTGCGCTACCCGAACAGGAGGTTCTGCGTTCGAATAACGCGAAAGGGTTTTTCTTCGTTGAAGTGGATGCAGCGGGTGGTGTTAGAGTTCGTGCTCAATTTATCTATAGCGTGATTTTTGGTGTTGGCCAAGGTATTTTTGAAATTAATTTTTTCTAGTATATTTTGCGGATGGAGGAAATTTATTAGAGAGAAAAACAACTTAGGAGTTATAAGGAGTTTGAAGCTTGTTTTATTTTGATATAAGTTTCTTTTGAAGGTGGTGTTTGCATTATCTTATTGCATTCTTATGAGAGATAAATTTTATTGTTGATAAGACTATAAGGGAGAAATAAGGTGTATAAGGGATAAATATTTCTTGTAATGTTGAGAGTGTTTTTGGTTGATTATGGAAATGAAAGCATGATGTTTTAAGGTTAGAATTGCTTCTTGTGTGAAAGTGTGAAACCTTAAGTGGGCAGCTTTGAGATTGACATTAGCTTTCATTAAATTGGTAATAATCAAGCTATTCTTTACTTGGTTAAAGTGTTGGACTTACTCTTTTGTTGATGATTTGAAAAGTTGTTTTGTGCTATTGAGATTTGAGTTGGTGGATGCTTTTTGTTCAAACAATATTGGAGAGAAAAGGAATTCTACTTGTTTCCTTTTCTGATGTTGATTGTGAAATGCTTCAAGGTTGTGTTTTGAGTTAAATGGTGTTGATTGAACCTTGTTTGATGAGAATTGTTGTTGAAGCCCTAATTTATGGTGAAAAGAACATGAGTATCATTGTTATGTGATTATTTACATAGTTGGAAATTGTTGGGGTTTCATGTTCTTGAAAGAAAGCATTATATCCTATCCATTTCAGATATTGAGTTGAGTTTTTAGATTTGAGATTGAGATTGAGCTGAGTTGATTTGAGTTGAGTTTTGAGATTGGAATTTGAGTATAGAACATATTGAGTCTCTAACAATTCTCTTTATGCTTCTATGAGTTTGACAAATCACATTGGGTCTCTAACAATTCACTTTGTGATTTCCTACTAAGAAAGTTTTCTTGGTGAGCTTGATGAGTTTTTGGATAGGTTCCGATGGGGACTTGTGAGCAATTTTTGGACAGGTTCGATGGGGACTTGTGAGCAGATTTGGACAGGTCCTAGAAGAGGACTTGTGAGCTGAGTTTGATAGTTCTATCAGAGAACTTGAGGACGAGAGGTGCATTGGTTCTTTGAGAAGAACCCGAGGACAAATTTGGAAAGTCTTTGAGAAGGCTTGTATGCGAGAGGATTGATTTGTTCAAGAGTTGGATAGATCCGACGAGATAGAGGAAGACTTGTACTAGATCGACTGATTGTTTTTGGTACAGGTTGTTGAGCTACTATGGACGTGATCATAGAAGGCAGAGGTCTCTTAGGCTAAGCATTGATGACAGGAGGTCTTCGATGGAAAGGAGTTCCATGTGCTAGCAAGAGGTAGAGGCAGTTGATCTTTTGAAGGATCATTTCCAGAGCAGAGGGGAAGGTATCTCCTTTGAGCATAGGCTCATAAATTCTGAGTGGGGGAAGGTATATCCTTTGGGTCGAGGCTCATAAACATTGTAATTGGGAAGGATTCCCAAAGAACTTTGAGATAAATTTTAGAGAAAAATTTTGTGGACGTAGCCCAACCATTTTGGGTGAACCACGTTAAAATTGGTGTCACTTTGTGGATGATATTGTGCATTGCTTTGATATTGCTTTGGGTATATTGCTTTACTTTTTTGAAGTATAATGGAAAAAGTAAAAAGAGGTCTTATACTGTTCACCCCCCCCTCTTAGTATAAGCTTGTGTTATTAATTTTTTTCAAAAAAATTATTTTAAAATGCAATATTAAAGTAGGGAGTTATAAGTAGAAATTGGGTTAATTTTGAGGATATTTTTCTGAAGTAGCTTATGTCAAATTTGAATGGTTGAGATGAAATTGTGATGAGTTAGGGTTTTGAGAAGTGAATATTTAAACTATTGTGGTGTTGGATATTATTTTAAGAATGGAGTAATAATGTGTATTTGTGAGTTATTATATGCTTTGTATTGTTATCTAACTTTTTTGAGCTTGGCAAAGAAGTGTTTGTGGTTATGGGAGAAGTTTGATGTTCCTTCATCAACAAGAAAAAGGTATGAGCACATTCTTCCATTGTTGAGTTGATTGGTTGGTTTTCTGAAAAATAATTTTGGAGTGAAAAGGACTTGATTAGGGTTTCCTTATTGAGTATGTTGAGTTAATACTTCAAGTTTTTTTAGAATAAAGAGTTGTTGTTAAAACCTTATTTTATAAGCATTATTGTTGAATCCATTGGTTGTGTGAAAAACCTAAACTAGGGTTTGCAAAGAACATAAGTATCATTGTTATGTGAATATTATCTTATAAGCATTGTTGTTGAAGTGAGTTTTTGGGTGAAGAACTTGAACTAGGGTTTGAAAAGAACATGAGTATCATTGTTATGTGCTATCGGTTGATAAGCATTGTTGGAAACATTTTGAGTGAAGGATCATCAACTAGATAGAATGGCTAGAATGTCCGCTTAGGTGGAATCTATCTATCTATCTATCTAGATTGGCTAGATTGGGCTAGATTGGGTTGGATAGAAATAAATGGGTATGTAATGATCCAATTGAAAAGGAATCCCTTTCCCTTTATACGAATAGGGGGAATGACCTCACTGGAGATGGATTCCTCTCCCGGGGTTGGCCTTTCCTCGTTCCATGGATCGGGTAAACAAAAATAGCATTTCGAGTATTGCTGGTGGCATATTTCTCATAGGGGGTTGTGGCCAACTCCTTCGATTACCTATAAAATAGGCTTCTAAAACATCAGCATCCTCCTTGATATTGGGTAATTGTGAGCACAATCGAGTCTTATGATTTATCTTACAGACCACACATACTCTAACTTCATTCCTCGGGCATGCATTCTTTGCATGCTTTCCTCTGCATTTCGAGTAGAAATAAGCTAATGTTGCCTCATTTTCTTGCTTTTTTTTCTCTAAAAACATGTCCATCTGTAATGCTAGAGATGAAAGCATCTCATTTTTCAAATTTTCCAACATATTGCCTATTTCCATTTTTGTGACCGATGCACTCACTTTCATGGTCCTAGAAGTGGTCTTGCCTCTCCTTATTGAGTAGTTCTGGTATAATTATCAAATATCTTCCATAGTGTGCTGGTAGACATCACCTCCAGAAATCATGTTGAGAGCTTCCAATGATTCATTGTTAAGTCCTCTTAAAAAGATACTTTTAAGATACTTATCAGCTAGCTTTGCATGAGGATATCATTGAAGATTGAAGTTGAATCTCTCCCAGTATTCTTCAAGAGACTCATCTTCTTTCTGCATCATGCTTAGGACCTCCTCTCTAGAGTCTTTTGCTCTTCTGAAGTCTTGATATTGCTCTAAAAAGAGTCTCTTCATTTGATCCCACGTGGCAATGTGTTTTTATCCCAAACCAATGAACCACCACAGAGCTGCATCATCCAATGTGGAAGGAAAGAGCTTCAACTTCTGTGTATTATATTTATAGTCCATAGACCTACATAGAACATCAAAATTAAATAAAAATAGGTCAGGGTCCTTAATTGGGTATCCTCTAAAGGTAGGAATGTGAGCAGGGGATATGTTTTTCATTTTGATTTCTCCTACTCCTTCCTCAATTGAGAAACTAAATCCATATGAAGTCTCTTCATCGGCCATTTTTTCAATAAATATAATCTCTAATGCAGTTCTTATGGCCTCATGGTCGTTCAAAACTTTCTAAGTCAAGGCTCGTAGGTCAGCTGGTGTAATCGTTTGATCCTCTACAACTCTCCACAATAGGGCTTCCTCTGAGGGTGTCCTCTTAAAAAATGGGTTTACAATAGTTCATTCTCCCTCAAGTTGATGGGATGAGGAAGCACTTTGCACAAGGTGAGGATCCTCACTCCAGTGGATTGCTAGCTATGATTTGGGTGAATCTTATTCAAATTTAGAATGTTCAATTGACTCAAATTTTTGTGGACTTTGTTTTATGAACCGACCATCAGGCCCTCTTAGTCTCTAAGAATTCATACAAAGTCAGATAGAATATTTTTAGGTATTATAATTAATATAGTAGAGGTGCTTCCCCAAAAATGATACCAAAATGTTGTAGGTCAAACACAGGTTAATTTTTCTCCTATTTTGTCATTTGCTTGATCATTTAAATTTTCAACCCGGGGAGCTTCGTAAACTTTAGAAGGGTCTCATATCAGATCATTCACAATACCCACTTTGAGATGATTTCGACTAATTATACTATTGGGGGGTTTAAAGGATTGTTAGTCTTTCATCCACACTAATAATTTATGTATGAATAATTAAATCATGAGAAAATAAACATTCATACATTCATAATGAAAAAAAACCTACTGTAGAAGTGAAAATAACAGTGCAAAAAATAAACGTATGAAAGTAGAAAAATTAATCTATAAAGCATTAGAAAAGGGAAGGAATACTGGCTTGGAGTGGGCCCAGGCTCCAGCAGCTCCCTTCCAGCTGAATACATAGTTAAGAACTCTTGAGCTTTATTGTACTTCTATCTCCTCAGAAGGATAAATAATGCTTAATCTAGATTCTGGATTCTCCTTGGAGAGGTCTGTATGTGTTTATATAGCACACATAGATCTTCTATTTCAAATAAGTTACAGCAGTAGTTTAGTTACATACTAAACTAGGACAATCTGGTAAACATGATCGATATCTGCTAAAGCGGGCATTGTTCCTAACGGTAGCGTATCCAATGATTTTTTCATACTTCCCCTAACATTTTTGGTTGTTAGTGTAGTTTCCATAATTATCCTACGTGATGTAGAACTAAAACTGCACCAGTCAATGTTGTCCACGTCGCTCTGTCTGGTCAATGGGTAAAGAATAGAGAGGTGCCTTCTCTATGAGGAAGGCACCTTCATCATGTGCTCTAGTTGTCACCTTCTGTATGTGGAATGTGCCTACTGAAGTTGAGCACCTTATTCCTATGGAAGGCACATACTGATGTGGGCACCTTCTCTATACGGAAGGCACTTTACCTTGTATAGGATGCCTTCCTTATATAGAAGGCACCTAAGTATGTTATGCACCTTATCTATATAGAAGGTGCCTACCTTCTATTGGTTCCTTCCTTGAAGAAGAAGGTGCCTACCATCTATTTTCACCTTCCTTGAAGAGGAATGTGCCTACCTTCATACCTTGATCTCGAAAGAAATAGAGTGTCAGGTCCACGAAAGACCTCGACTGATCCAAATCTATCAAAACCAACTACATTTCCATAAAGACACACTAAAACACACAAATTAGATAACACACATAATTCTATTAAATAATTATATAATCATTCATAAAAGTACACAGTTCCTAATATATTACTGCATAATAATCGATGAAAACTATACAAAATATGAGTGTTTTTTAGGCTCATCAAACCGTCTTAGCCATGGAAAATAGTATGCATTCCTCTTTGGAGGGTGTATCATTGCCCATGGAAAATATAGGTGAGGAAATATAGGACCTATACTCCCTAATCAGGTACAGGATTCATCTCCATACTTTGGTTGGTTTACATGACTGAACTTCATTATCAATTGTTGAGCTGTGAGTATACAGGTGAAATTCTTTAAACAAATTAAGAATTACATCAACCATATTCAAACATGTGAAAAGAGATCTCTTTGCAAAAATAAAATAAAAAATACACCAAATAGTTTTAGGAAACACATAAATATTTAAAAGAGATAAACACTTGTATTATTGTGTGTTTTCATTTTTGTGTGTTCAATCATTAAAATTTGTAGAAGAGATAATAACGTAGGGTTTGTAACAAAGTAGCTATGGTATGCACATACAACCAAGCCCATTCAAGGGCTAACACTATGGAGAGCATGCAAGGATATGTAGACCATATTTTATTTGACCCTAAGGATATGATTATACCTCCTTGGCAGTATCCTATTCAACCAAGTCCTAGAATGTCAAATCAAGAAATTAACCTACAAGGGAACCCTATGTGGGATACCCCTATAGGTTTTGGTTCTAATAAAGGAATATAATTTCTAGATATAGATACTTCACATGCCTTATTTAAATAATGACAACTACACATTGAGGCACAAACAGAGCAATACCATGCATTTGTGTGCCTGCTCAGTCTACCTTGCACACTTATGTGCAAGATTAGGACTATTCACCATGGGGAGGGCCAAATGATCAAAATACACCCTTAAATAACCCTAATAGGTCTCAAAAATATAAGTACCAAGATGAGTATGATACTCATCTCCTTGGGCAAGCAAATTTAGCACTTCCCTTCTTCATTTATGAAGGAATACCCAAGGATAATCATGATTATCCTCGATCGCATTATTCAATGCAAGCATGATGTACTTCTGCACTAGCTGAGTATAAAGAATGTTTGTTTAGGATCGAGCCTTAAGTGAATGCGACCTCTCTTGATCAATGGAAGCTCTTAGTTGACCTTTCAAGTCCTCCTAAACAAGATAGGCATCATGGTAATAGTGCTAGAGATAATATACCTCATACGGGTGAGTAGATAAACCAATTTGTTAAAATATATGCTGACTACCAAGATTAATTTAATTAACTTCAACTGGATAAACAATGTTGGATCTCTAGCATTAGTTAGAAAAAAATAAACAACAAACCCATGAGTTGTTCCAAGAGACCTTACATAATGGGGTCCCTACCCCAAGTACTCATATATAGGGGGTTCATCAGAGGTAACCTAATTTTAATCAAAATATGTTTACTAGTACTAACTAAATGTTGCTTTCTTGACCTCCTAGGCATAATCAGAACTTACCTCCTAGGAAAAACATAGATAACCTTTCGTTGGCATTTGTTCCTCCTTGTGATGAGGCCTGGAAATGCCTCAATCATAGCATGTTTTGAACATTGAAACTGCCTAAAAACTCTTGTGTTTAATCTGATATGCTAGTTAAGTTGATTTAATATGTTGTGTATTAACTGTTTGCATGATCAATGTGTTAGAAATACTATATTCTGATTTTTATAGTTTTTTGCATAGTTTTATGTTACTTTGTCATGACTTGCTAAATGAGAAGTATGCTTAGGTTGATAGCAACACTTCACTAGTTTTGTTTTGATGTGTTTCAAGCATTTTTTTATCTAAATCTAGCAAATAGTGCAAGCAAACTATTACTGTGCAGCAGAAACTGGTTTTCCAATGTAAATTCCAGCCAGTTGCCAATGAATGGCAAGGCATGGAATTCACACATGGAGAGAGATGAAGGCTATTGCAATCTGATCCTGAGAGCTAACCCACCTGAGAAATGCAGATGAAATCACTTGAAGAGCACACAGTTGTTCATTCCGAAGATCTTCGGAATGAGCAGACATCTTCGAAATGAGAAATACAGTCTCTTCGAAATGAGCGGACATCTTCGAAATGAGAAATGCAGTCTCTTCGAAATGAGCCACTTATCTTCGGAATGAGAACAAAAAGTGCTTTTTGACTTGTTGACTGATTTTTGACGATGGAAAAAGGGAAAGAAATATTGAAAAGGTTAAGGGAAAATATCTCCCATCTGACTTTGTCGTCCTTGCCGACCAAAGCCACCATTTATGGAAAAGATCAATTTTGATCCTCTTCTAGGATAAACCCAGGAAATGTTGCAGACATAATAGGAATAGATCTGTAAGATAGGAATGAGATATTCTCAGTTTGTAAGTAGATTTTAGGATATCTATAAATATATAGCTCCCGTCCAGGTTGAGCTAAGAAGAATGGTAGGGGAAAATAAGCAAGTAGTATAATAATAAGAAAAGTGACTGTTACAGTCCTGTAACAGGGTTTTTAGCAGCAATACTGTAATTATGTTCTTGAATCAATAAAGTGCACTATTTTTATTCATGTTGTTGTGAATGAGTGTGAGTAAGATCTAGAGAGAGAGAAAGACTCATACCTTCTTCTGGACAAGGAGGTTGGCCACTTCCAGACCTAGGAGGAGGACTAACAACAGGTTTTTATTCTGATTTTGCTGTAGCAGAATAAGTTGTAAAACTTGTCATTTCATTTCCTTGTAAACAGCTAACAGTCTTTGCAATCTTAGTTTATTTCATGATTAGGATAATCTTGTGATTAATGATAAGTTTGGTTGTAATCTCCATTTTCAGCAAAGCTTTCAAATTACTGCAGATTGTCATTTCCAGAATTTACTATTTTCTGCAATTTACTGCATTTTGTGTTTTGTTGTCAACCCCTGCATAGAAGATTGACAACCTTCTATTACAGAGCATTGACAGGATTTAATTTCCATGTTATAATCAGGTTTCCATTGCTGCAAAAGTAAATAGACTTCCTTTCTGCAATCATAATTAGATTTCTAATTCTGCAACTGTAACTAGGGAGTTATTTACTGCAACATAATTAGATTTCATTATGTAATTGTAATTAGGATTTCATTTCTGCAGTTAGTAATTAGTTTCCATTCCTGCAATTAGATTAAAGTTCAATTTATGCAATTTAGAGATAAAAATGTCCTAAATCCCCCACACAATCGGTTTCACCAATAAGACCTGTTGCTCCCAAATGACCTAAGTTATAGCCCTGTTCACTCTTTTCACAAATAGCCTTGTACACTACCCTGGATTGACAAATTCATTGAGAATTAATGATGTGCATAATGACAATGCATCATTTTGGCATCGTTGTCGAGGAATAGTGTTGCTAGAAGGTGACAATAGTCCAATAGTTGTTAATTAGACTGAAGCTATGAAAATTTAGGATAAAATCTGAATATAACAGTTGGTTAAAGTAACAACTATTGACCTATAATTTATGTCATTCAAGAGTAAACATGAATGAGTAAGCCTAGGGATGAAAAAGGTAGAATTACTCAAAAGGATCCCTGGCTTGTTCCATTAAGAAGATCTTCACGCCTAAGGGGTGAATCACCTGTGTTTGAACTACCAAAAAAATTGAAACAAAAATCACCGACTTCATCATCATTAGAACATCCTGAGAAAGAAAAATCACCAGCTTCATCATCATTAGAACATCTTGAGAAAGAAAAATCATCAGACTCATCATCAACAGAGGATCTTGGACCTCTTGAGAGTGAAATTTGGATAGGTTTAACTGTTCCTAAGGAACAAGAAACTATGGCAGAGGGAGGCAATCTAGATAGGGATGGCCAACATGGCTATGTCCATAATGAAGGAGATGATCAGGATATGCCCCAACCTTCCAGAACATTTGAATATCCTATCCGTTTGAATCCAACACAAAACTCCCCCATGAAAACCATTTCACCTTCAGTACTTCCAACCTTTCGAGGTGTTGTATCTGAAGATCCTGATCAATTTTTGTTTGAATTCAAAGTAGTGTGTCAAACCTATGACTATGTAAATGACAATCAGAAACTTAAGGTTTTTCCCTCAACACTCAAGGACTCAGCATTACGTTGGTTCATGAGCTTAGAGCCAAATTCCATCCGAACCTGGGATCAAATGGAAACTGTGTTTTTAGACAAATATCAGGAGTATTATCGTGTAAGGAATAGGAAAGATGAGTTATTCAGGATTAAGCAGGAAGATGATGAAACATTAGAAGACTATCTTGATAGGTTCTCCTTTGTTCAAAGGAGATGTGGACTTGTAGAACCTGAGTTATGCAAAACCATATTTTTGAGAGGATTACAAGATGAATCCAGAGAAGTATTGGATTTGATGGGAAAAGGGGATGTAAATACTCTCGGTAATGAGGAAATTATGGGTCTCTACAGGAATTACTCTCGCACTAAGCGGGGAAGAAGAAAAAAGAGTACAAATGGCACTGATGTGAAGGACCTAATAGAGGAACTTGCAAATTTTAAAGCTGATATTCTAGTGCAATTGAACACAACTTTGGGAGAAATGACTGCAAAAGCAAAAACCATAGAACCTTTGGCAATTTATTGCCCAAGATGTAGAAATAAACATGCTTTGCAGGAGTGTCCTTTGAATAAAACATCTATCTCAGCCATTTGTAGTATCTGTTCGAAGAAGCATTTGACTGATAAATGCCACCTGCTACCACAACTCAAAACTATGTTAGAGAGTCAGATTGAGGAACTCAACTATGTTGGACCAAAACAAGGGGGAAATTTCTCTCAGAACCAAAATCCCCCTCGTTTTCCTACAAATTGGGGGCATAATCCTTGGACTATGTCTTGGGGACAATGAGAACCACCCCAACGTCCTTGGAATTATTCTCAATGGACAAATTCCCAAGAATGGCCACAAACAAGTTGGAGTAATCCAACCTGGAATCAAAATCGAGAATAACCCATCATGGAATCAAAACAACCCACCCTAGAATCAGAATCAGACTAATCCACATTGGATGCAAAATCAACCACAGTGGAGTCAGCAATACCAGTCCTATCCAAGGCAACAAAGAAATCAAGGTCAAACTCAGCATTTGTTGCTTGCACCTAATCAAAATTTTCAAGAAAAATAGAATCAACCACAACAAACACAATAGGTGAAACAACCTCAACTTCCAGCTCAACCAGTCACTAATCCAAACAACATGAGACAGGCATCCCCTGTCTATGTGGTTGAAGCTGAAGAAAATGCTGAAATAAATGTTCTTGATTGTAGTAACATCCAACTTCGTTCAGGAAAAGTTGTACCTAAACCTGTTTCAACTAAAATCAAGGAAAATGAAAAGCAAGAACCTTTGGAACCAGTTAGAGTTAAACCAACAACAGAGAAAGAAGAAGAAAAAATAGAACCACAGGCAGAACAATTACCTTCATCAAGGATAATTCCATATCCTGAAAGATTCAATACCACAGCAAAAAATTCTGAGTCAGACCTGGTCAAGGAACTTAGAAAGTTAACTATATCATTGCCCTTATTGCAAGCCATTAAGGATATACCAGTGATTAAAAGTACTATCCGAGATTTGTGCATTAGAAGAGCGAGGAAGAAAAAAGAAAGCATTTCCCAAGACTATTCAGGTTGAAGGAAAGATAGTTGATCTCTTGTCCGGAAAACTAGTACCTCCAAAGTATAGTGACCCAGGGAGTCCAGTTATCATAGTTACCATAGGCTCAGTACCAATATCAAATGTCTTAGTAGATCTAGGAGCTACAATAAATGTCATGACCAAGGATATAATGGAACAATTACAGCTCAAACATCTCAGTCCCACATTTACAGTTTTAGAAATGGTTGATAGGTCAGTTGCAAAACCTGAAGGTATCATTGAAGATGTCCCTATAGAAGTCTCTTCTTGGGAATTCCCTACAGATTTTTTGGTTTTACAGCCAAGAAATTCAGCACATGGATATCCCATCATTCTAGGAAGACCTTGGCTTGCAACTGCAGCAACCTTCATAGACTACAGATCTAGAAAAATGACCATTTCAAATGGTATTGATCTAAAACAGATCTCTCTGTATCCTCCTGCAAGACCCTCCAGCAATTTTTTAGGTCAGTTATGGTTTCCTGACTCAGATGAAGAACCAGAAGAGGTTATTTCCACACTAGCCACCTTGGTAGTAAGGGAACACACAGAAGACCTCCATGACATAGAAACTTTAGAGAATGAAACTATCCTAATGAATGTTCTGCATGAACAAGGATTAGAAGAGGAAGCAGTAAATATCCATCAGTTGTTAGGGAATGAGGAGAACCAAAATTTTGAAGGTGAGCCATCTGTACTATCACAGGAAACATCAGTTTCACTACCACATGGGTGGCACCATCACCTGATTTTCCCTTCTCATCTGTTCCATACAGGATATGCTTCCATTAGAAATCAATGAAACAGAAACTTCTTATTTCCTCCCATCTCATCATTGCCCTCTTAACTCCCTAATCACCAAGTATGAAGAAGTGAATTCAGTCCTTCCAAATACAAAACAAATAGAAGTCCAGCCAGGCAAATTACTGAACATTAACAGTTGGCTTACTAGGGAAGAGGAAGAAAAATTGATAACTATTTTGCAGAAGCATGTTCATGCTTTTGCTTGGGACTACAAGGATATGTCAGGAATTCACCCTGATATATGCACCCACAGGATTTATACTGAAGAAGTCAAGCCAGTAAGACAACCTGAGAGAAGACTGAATCCTGCCTTGAGGGATATTGTAAAGGAAGAAATTGAAAAACTTTTGGAGGTAGGATTCATTTACCCAATTTTTGATAGCCAGTGGGTCTCTCCATTGGTTATAGTTCCTAAGAAAAATGGAAAAATGAGAGTATGTGTAGACTATAGAGAGCTGAACAAAGTGACATACAAAGACCATTTTCCATTACCTTTCATAGATCAGGTGTTAGATACCCTTGTTGGAAAGAAATACTTTTGTTTTCTTGATGGATTTAGTGGGTATAATCAAATTCAGGTTGCACTTGAAGATCAAGAGAAAACAACCTTTACCTGTCCATGGGGAACATTTGCCTATAGGGTTTTACCTTTTGGTTTGTGTAATGCCCCAACAACATTTCAGCGAGCGGTCTTAGCAATTTTTTTGATCTGACTACCAACAGTGTTGAGATATACATGGATGATTTCACAGTATGTGGACAGACTTTTGACTTTACATTAGAAAACCTTGACAGAGTTTTAACTCGCTGTGAAACATACCAGTTATCCTTGAATCCAGACAAATGTTTTATGATGATGGAGGAAGGAATAGTTCTTGGTCATAACATCTCTCTTCAAGGGATCCAGGTTGATCCAAAGAAGGTGGAAATTATCAAGAATCTTCTTCCTCCTAAAACTCAGACTGATGTCAGAAGCTTCCTAGGACACATTGGTTTTTACCATAGGTTTATTCCTAGCTTTAGCACAATAGCCAATCCCATGTTTGCCCTATTGACTAAAGATTCTGAATTCTCTTGGACTGCAAGGTGTCAGGAATCATTTGAAGCTCTGAAAGAGAAATTAGTAACTCCACCTATGTTAAGAGGACCTAATTGGACATTACCATTTCACATACAGGTTGATGCTTCCAATACTACAATTGGAGCAGCATTAGGACAAATTGACAATGGTGAACACTATGCCATCTACTACATTAGCAAGAATTTGATAGGAGCTGAGAAAAATTATACCACAACTGAGAAGGAATTCTTGGCAGTAATTTATGCCATCAACAAATTCAGGCATTACATCAGAGGTTATCAAATATTCATTCACACAGATCACACAACCATTAAGTATTTGATGAATAAGCCTATGGTAAGTGCAAGAATTATTCGTTGGTTATTGTTGCTACAAGAATTTGATATAACAATAATCAACAAACCAGGAAAAGCTAATGTTGTAGCAGATTTCTTGTCCAGGTTGCGAGAACACAGAGGAAGGGGAATTAGTTGAGGACACTTTTCCTGATGAAAAATTATTTGCTATATCTGTCCAATCACCTTGGTTTGCGGATATAGCCAATTACTTGGTCACAGGGAAAGTTCCTCCACATTTCACTTCAAAATAGAAAAAACAATTGATCAAACAGAGTTCTTCCTTTGAGTGGATTAAGGGTATACTTTTTAAGTGCAGTCCTGACCATGTGTTACGCAGGTGCATCCGAAAGGATGAGGTATATGATATCCTTAGGGCTTGTCATGATGAACCCTCGGGTGGACACTATTCTGTAAAAAGCACAATTAGAAAAATTTTAGGGACAGGATATTATTGGCCATCTCTTCACAAGGATGTGAAAAAGTACATCAGGCATTGTGATGCATGCCAAAGAATGGGGAAACCCACTCATACAAATGAAATGCCACTACAACCTCAATTGGTTTTAGAGCCATTTGAGAGGTGGGGGCTTGATTTTGTAGGACCTATTGATCCACCTTCTCAAGGAAAGGTGCATATTCTAGTATGCACTGATTACCTGACAAAGTGGGTAGAGGTGCGTGCTTTCAAACATGCTCGTGAAGAGAAGGTCATCGATTTCTTGTATACTCAGATTTTTTAGAGATTTGGAGCTCCACGGTCTATCACCACAGACCAAGGACCCCAATTTGCATCTAAAGTCATTGAGGCTTTTACAGAATTATATGAAATCAAACATAGGAAATCATCACCTTACCACCCACAAGAAAATGGCCAAGTTGAAGTAACAAACAAGGAACTGGAATGAATCTTGACAAAAATAGTAGCTTTTCATAGGAGAAACTGGCTAGATAAATTACCTGAAGCAGTTTGGGCTTACAATACTACTTGGAAATCCACTACTGGATTCACACCTTATGAACTAGTTTTTGGTAAAAAGCCCCTCCTACCTATTGAATTTGAGCTACTAACATTGCGCACAACATTGGAAATTGGGATTGAATTGTCACAGGCATAGACGGATAGGATTCTGTAGTTGAATGCATTGGATGAACTTCGGTTGGATGCTCTGCACCAAACTGAAGTAATTCAGGAGCAGAGGAAGCTGTGGCATGACAGTCACATTCAGCAGAGGAAATTTTAGCAAGGAGATTGGGCTTTGTTGTTTGATTCTCGCTATGAGGACTTCCCTGGAAAGCTGAGAACTAGATGGCTTGGACCTTACCATATTGAAGAGGTATTTGACAATGGAGCAGCTCATCTATCTCCTATTGATGGGTCACGAAGAAAGTTGGTAGTGAATGGACATCGCCTCAGGGTGTACCATACACCTCTGACTAAAGAGGAATTCTTGCAATAGCTTGACAGTTTGGATGCACAATAGGTGGAAGAGATTCCCTCTTCCACTTCAATAAAATCAGCATGATCATGGATTTCAAGAAAAGCAAAAAAATAAAAAAAATTAGAAAAAGTAGAAAACAAAAATATGAATAAATTCTGATTGTGAATTCCTTCATGGGCATGATTTTAGGGAAATCATGAATTCCTTCACGGGCATAATCAGAATCAAAAAAAAAATAGAGAGAAAAGGAGAGGTAAAAAAAAAAAAAACAAGAAAAAAAATGAATAGCTCAGCAGTGAAAACCTTTCCTAAGGCACTACTGAGTTGGTATGCATGAAAACCAGTTTTTGGCATGCATAACCTTGAAAATTTTTGAATCATCATTGTACAAATTCACCAACTGCACTTGTTTTGAAATATTGCAAAAAATCTCAGCAGAACATCAACAGAAGCAGTCATTCTTCAAAACTTGCATTAACTTGTTTTAATCAGGTATATATTTCTTACATTTCTTCATTGTAAATGATTGGTATGTAGTATATAACAATTAACCATTAGCATAAAAGGTATCCATAAGAGTTGGCATATTTAAAACATGTTTTGAGAAGGAGAATATTGGTTTCTACCTAATCTTTGGAATGAGAATGCCAAAAATAGTGTCTGCTATCTTCTTTAGAATGATTATTGTATTGTCTTCGGAATGAAATTGTCTTCGAATGACTGTTGCACTTTGTCTTGAGAATGAAATTGTCTTTGAAATGACTGTTGCATGATTGTCTTTGAAATGAAATTGTCTTTGAGATGTTGCACTTTGTCTTCGGAATGAAATTATCTTTGGAATGACAGCAGAATGAATGTTGCACTTTGTCTTTGAAATGAAGCTTTGTCTTCGAAATGAGGAATTGTCTTTGCAATGAAGCATGATCTTTGGAATGAGGACTTGTCTTTGGAATGAAAACTTTATCTTTGAAATGAGGAATTGTTTTCGCAATAAAACATAATCTTTGGAATGAGCATTCAACAGGATATTTCCACGTGGCATCCAAGAAGGGGGAAAATATACGATCAAGTAAAATTCTTTGACTGCATATGATAAATGACACGTGTCAGTTGAGATGTGATTTGTCTTATCTTGCACCCATTAAGGAAGTACCAGAATCATGGGAACGTGACCAACAACATGCCACCATTATTCGATGCTGATAATCATGCACGTGAAAATCTATGGGCGAAACAGAGGAACTAAAACCAAGTGAGGTGGATCTGACGGCAAGGACATCTACGCAATCATTAACGGATAGGTGTTCGGAGCAAAAATAGAAATGCGTGCCACCCTTCCTTTCGAAGACATATTTGCTAATGCAAAATGATTACGAGGTACAGTGCCGATATTGCAGTTCATTTCGAAGAAGAAAAATAGGGCAATTGAAAACCTAAAAACAAACCCTGCAAGTCTACAAAAACCAGAAAACAGCGATCCAGCGAAAGAGTAGCAGTAGAAGTGAGTAGTTTTTAACATACCAAAATAGGAAAATGGGATGAAAGACAAATATGGAACCAGCAGATACCACCCACCTTCGAGAAAATCTAGAAGTGCTACAAATTTTTGAAGATGGAGGGCTTATGCCATTTTTGGACAAATTTAATGGGTCCTCTGAAGATTTGGCCGGCATGTTCGCTCACACATTCAGAAATAACCGGGCACACATTAACGACATGACAATTGAGGTAACCCCTAAAGTTTTAAGTCAAATTACTGAGCTTCCATTAGAGGGTCTTCAAATTTCTAGATCTGGCAAAAATACACTGGCAAATGTAGTTAGTCAATTTCTGGAAGAAAACGATAGGGAGCCAGAATACTTAATACACAACAACACATGCAAGGGGGTAAAAAGGGCCAGCCTACAAGAACCCTGGGATGAAGTGGCCACATGGGTAATAAAATTTTTAACCTGTGAAGGGCAATATGTACTTTTATCAGGGCATCATCTCAAAATTTTGAACCACCTAAGACATGGTAGGCAACAGCCAGAAGTTAGGGTAAATCTTCCCCTGTATCTGCACCAGGAGTTGAAAAATATGGCAAAATGATATCAGGAAGGAAAAGGGAGCCCTCGCCACCATGGTCTTATTAAATTAGTCTGCCAACATCATTTTAGAGGAAACCCTAGAAGCTTTGATAGGTTTTATTCTACTCTGAATGATGTAGTTTTTGGAAATGAGGATGAGGAGGAAGAAGAAACAGATGCTACCATAGATGTTGTTGCAGAAGAAAAAAAGAAATAGATACTACCATAGATGTTGTTGCAGAGGAGGAAACACACCCAGTAGAAGCAATAGAGCACCTTTCTCCAGAACCTTCAACCTCACAAGCTAAGAAACAAAAGAAGAGAGGGCCTGGAACCAGCAGTCGAAAAGAAAAATAGAAGAAAGTTCATTTTTCTGAAGATGTTACTGATCTATCAGAATAGGGGAGTGAAGTGCCTAGAAAAATAGGAGAAGAGACAACAAGGGAAATAGAAGCACTCCCACTAGAATCTGAAATTGTCCCCACAACCCCTGCTATCACCAAAAAATAGAGCAAAAAGAAAAAATTTACAGCAGGAACTAGGAGGTCTACAAGACTCCATTTGAGAGAAATAGAAGAACAGGTGATAGAAGAAGAAGGTGGACAAGGTAGTCTGGATGTTACAGAAGTGCAACCAGCCCTTGAATATTTTTTAGAATTCCTTGAACAGATAATTGAGGAAGAGACTAGGCAAGACAGTTTTGAAGTTGCTACAGTTCAACAGGCCACAGAAAATGTAGATGCAATCATAGATAGTTTCATGGAACCTCCTGAACAAGAGTAGACAACTGAAGTAGAAGATGAGATAGTTGTTGAGTAGCCAACTACAGATGATTTATCTGCATCAGATTCTAAATCAGAAATAGAGGAGGTAGACATCACAGAATAGCTAAGAGCAGCAAAAAGTGTTGTCAAAACACAAACTAAATGGATTGAAGAAAAATAAAATATCATTGAAATGCAGGAAAATAAGATTGCAGAATTACAGCAGGAAGTGGCAGAATTGAGGAAGAGGTTGTCACAGTCTAAAGAACAGCCAACTGTATCTATTGATGAGGATGATTTGGCTCAATTACTTATGGATTTATCTAGGGCAGATGACTCTTTTGAGGTAGACATAGGTGCTCATTCTGAAGTAGCGCCCTTTCATTCTGAAGAAGTGCCCTTCCATTCTGAAGCATTGCCTTCTCATTTCGAAGATGCTCCAAAATTGATAAAGAGCATAGAAAGGAATATTGGAGATGAGTCACAGCAGGAACACCTAGCACAGGAGCAGTTTAAATAGCAACATGAAATTGTTCAAGTAAGTACTCCTTCAAATGAGATTTATGTATTTCAAACTGTTACACCTTCAATAAAAGTAGAGGATAAGGGGGTACAAGTGGAATTGTTGTCTGATGACCAACTAGTGGAAATAGCAAAAAAGGGGTACAAGTAGAATTGTTGTTTGATGACCAACCAGTGGAAGTAGCAAAAAAAGGGATTTAGGTAGATCTGCTACCTAAATTTCCACCTATAGTTAGACCACCCAATACTGTATCCCTAGAGCAATATAATACAGACATAGCTAGTTGGGTGATCAGATATGAGAAACTTGCCACTAAGGTTGAAAAATTCAAATTGGAAGGTAAACAGTTAGAGGCAAAAGAAACAGAAATCAAGGCATTGAATGAAAAAGTGATTGATTTATGTCAGATTGCTGAGTTTTTGGTCCAATTCAGACGGTCGGCCAGATTTTACAGTCTCATTCTGAAGGAGAAATATCTCAGATGGCAGGTCATGAGGATTAGCTCAGGTCTCCCATACAAATTGGACACAACTACAGATTTCTTAGAAGCCTATTTTGACAGCCCTATAGAACAGAAAAACCTCCTATGTGAATTATTTTTACACAACTTCTTTATTCCAGAAGAGGTAGAGTTTCACCCTCAAATTTACATAGGAGATGTTCAACTGAGAGCATTCATGTCCACTTTACAAAATCAGTTTTACTGGGATCAGGAGAAAAGGTAAAATAAAGAAATTGAATTAAGAGCTGAATTGTTAGTCAGAGTAGTTCAGCCAAATCATCCAATTATCACCGAGACAACATTTCACCATGATGAATAGGGAAGATGTAAAAAGGATGTACTTGAGCAATTTGAGGGACTGTGTGACCAAATTCTAGAATTTTTGTAATAACAGTTTTGTTCCAGCATTATCATTTTGCAGAAACAGATGGGCAGAACTTTCCATGTCTTTACAAAAAAGGGAACCTATCTCCCCCATTAACCTAGAATGGTCCAGAAGAAGGGCGGAAGGAGTGATACAGATGATTGAAATCATGCAACATCACTGGATAGGTCTCATATTTAGGCCTCCAACCATCATTACTCTAGTTCCCTTCTATTTTGAAGAAGATCCTCAACCTGATGATCAGTTTGAAGAATGGCTTAGAAACCTTCAGGAGAACAGGGGATATTATATAGGCACCAAATTGTTCTACAGATCATGGAATTTGAATATGGATATATGTGATTCTATAGCCCAACAGAATGCATGAGGACATGCATTAATATAAGTTGGGGGGAAAATGATGAGGCCTGGAAATGCCTCAATCATAGCATGTTTTGAACATTGAAACTGCCTAAAAACTCTTGTGTTTAATCTGATATGCTAGTTAAGTTGATTTAATATGTTGTGTATTAACTGTTTGCATGATCAATGTGTTAGAAATACTATATTCTAATTTTTACAATTTTTTGCATAGTTTTATGTTACTTTGTCATGACTTGCTAAATGAGAAGTATGCTTAGGTTGATAGCAGCACTTCACTAGTTTTGTTTTGATGTGTTTCAAGCATTTGTTTATCTAAATCTAGCAAATAGTGCAAGCAAACTATTACTATGCAACAAAAACTAGTTTTCCAATGTAAATTCCAGCCAACTGCCAATGAATGGCAAGGCATGGAATTCACACATGGAGAGAGATGAAGACTATTGCAATCTGATCCTGAGAGCTAACCCACCTAAGAAATGCAGATGAAATCACTTGAAGAGCACACAGTTGTTCATTCCAAAGATCTTCGAAATGAGCAGACATCTTCGAAATGAGAAATACAGTCTCTTCGGAATGAGCGGACATCTTCGGAATGAGAAATGCAGTCTCTTCGGAATGAGCCACTTATCTTCGAAATGAGAACAAAAAGTGCTTTTTGACTTGTTGACTGATTTTTGATGATGGAAAAATGGAAAGAAAGATTGAAAAGGTTAAGGGAAAATATCTCCCATCTGACTTTGCCGTCCTTGCCGACCAAAGCCACCATTTATGGAAAAGATCAATTTTGATCCTCTTCTAGGATAAACCCAGGAATTGTTGTAGCATAATAGGAATAGATCTGTAAGATAGGAATGAGATATTCTCAGTTTGTAAGTAGATTTTAGGATATCTATAAATATATAGCTCCCATCCAGGTTGAGCTAAGAAGAATGGTAGGGGAAAATAAGCAAGTAGTATAATAATAAGAAAAGTGACTGTTACAGTCTTGTAACAGGGTTTTTAGCAGCAATACTGTAATTATGTTCTTGAATCAATAAAGTGCACTATTTTTATTCATGTTGTTGTGAATGAGTGTGAGTAAGATCTAGAGAGAGAGAAAGACTCATACCTTCTTCTGGACAAGGAGGCTGGCCACTTCCAGACCTAGGAGGAGGACTAACAACAGGTTTTTATTCTGATTTTGTTGCAGCAGAATAAGTTGTAAAACTTGTCATTTCATTTCCTTGTAAACAACTAACAGTATTTGCAATCTTAGTTTATTTCATGATTAGGATAATCTTGTGATTAATGATAAGTTTGGTTGTAATCTCCATTTTCAGCAAAGCTTTCAAATTACTGCAGATTGTCATTTCCAGAATTTACTATTTTTTGCAATTTACTGCATTTTGTGTTTTGTTGTCAACCCCTACATAGAAGATTGACAACCTTCTATTACAGAGCATTGACAGGATTTAATTTCCATGTTATAATCAGGTTTCCATTGTTGCAAAAGTAAATAGACTTCCTTTCTGCAATCATAATTAGATTTCTAATTCTGCAACTATAACTAGGGAGTTATTTCTGCAACATAATTAGATTTCATTCTGTAATTGTAATTAGGATTTCATTTCTGTAGTTAGTAATTAGTTTCCATTCCTGCAATTAGATTAAAGTTCAATTTATGCAATTTAGAGATAAAAATGTCCTAAATCCCCCACACAATCGGTTTCACCAATAAGACCTGTTGCTCCCAAATGACCTAAGTTATAGCCCTGTTCACTCCTTCCGCAAATAGCCTTGTACACTGCCCTGGATTGACAAATTCATTGAGAATTAATGATGTGCATAACGACAACCCATAACCTTGTACGCCAATTTAAAAAATACCTTATGAATACTACGATGATCTGGAACCATAAGAGGAATATTTAGAAGCACCTTATGAAGGTATAACTTATTATAATCAACCACCATGCCATATGCTTGATATTTATCACCCTACCATATGGGGCAAAAGCAAAGAAGAGGAGATCAAATCCTATGATGCATATAAAGCATTGTTTGAGTGCATGGAAATAATAGAAAATAAGACCTCTAGGTATGGGTTTCAAAAGCCCACTTTGCATCAACTTTGTAGTCAACCACTTCACCCATCAATACCTTCCCCTTCATACCTAGATCATTTCAAAATATCCAAGCTAGATATATTCAAAGGAGAGGAATATGCGTAGGAGCATGTTACCAGGATCATGAACCAATGCTCTAGTATCCATGATAATGATGCCTTAAATCTAAGAACAGTTTTGATTACCCTCTCTAGCCTTGCCATAGAGTGGTACAATCAACTCCCAAGGCACAACATGCATATCTTTGAAAAAATTGTGGATGCATTACTGGAATGTTTTACCTTTAACACTAAGAAAAATGTGACTTTAAAAGACCTCACAAGGTTGAAGAAGAATAAATACGAGTCAATCGTAGATTATGGTAATAGGTGGAAAATTCTTTTTGCTAAGCTACCATACCTACTACTATTGTCTGAGTTGACTCGCACATTTTCCAAGAGTTTTTTAAATCCAATATCATTATTGCTACAACTCCAACAATATTAAACTCTTGAATATGCTCTAGTGCAGGCTAGAACAATCGAAGAAACCAAAATTAAAGAGGGGGAGATCGTGAAACCCTGTAAGAAGGAGTGGAATAGGAACATAAAGGGTAATCCAAAAAAACCAAAGCTGATAGTAGTTAATCAAGTTGCCATTATAATTTTAGGTCTTGTGAAACCAACACCATCTTAGAAGGTAAACTATCAAGCCTAACCTCCTCCTACAAGTTACATTAACAACACTTAGGTTAATCAAGGGCACAAATAGCAACGTCACACTTCAAAATGATTTATACACTTTGTTGAGTCTATGGATTCTCTATTTAATCATCTATGCGTAGCCAAAGCAATTTCTCTACTTGAGATCCAGCCTATAGATCTGAGTACGGGTAAACCAAATTTCATGGAACATCATGAAGACCTATATTGTAAGTACCATAGGTAGAATGGGTATGATGTGCAAATGTGCTAGGGTTTCAAACACTACTACAAGACATGATTGGGATGAATGATCTTTAAGTTGATAACCCTATTCCAAAAAATAATCAACAAATGGATGTCTTTAAAGACTCATTGCCCACTCATGAGGTGCAGTAAAATCAAGCAAAATAGGTAAACAAGGTCCATATGGCACCCCCTCAACAAGGGCTCATCAATATTATTAGCATCGTGATAAGGAGTAGGTGTTATCCAGATCAAGTTGCACCACTTGAAATTTAAAACAACATTCCCTCCACGTCATAGCCTCCATCACCTCTAGTGCAAAGCCCTCCACCTCGTCCAATGGTCACCATAAAGAGTAAGATTGCTCAAATCTTACGAACAACATCAAAATGACTCTCTATCTATGAGCTTATCCAATAGTCTCCACATCATTGATAATATCTTATGGATATCCTTAAGTCAATTGAAATGTAGCCCCAGGATTCTAACTCCTTTATTAATTTTATGGGGCACATTTAGTAGTACAAAGAGCTAGTAATCACATTTCATGAACTCAAATCAATATCAAATGAAGCGGTTGATCCTCCCTTACATATAATTGTATGTGTAAGTGGAACACCTTACAAAATATTTCTAATTAACACTAGTTCTTCAAGAAATATCATCACCACAAATGCTCTCCACTATCTAGGTCTTCCAACATTCCATATTGTTGCATCCACATATACCCTCAGATCATTCAACTATACTATGTGCTCAATGGTTGGCACTATAATATTACCTATTCAGGTGGGATGCAAAACCATACCAACATTGTGTCATGTCTTAGAGGGTGCAATAGATTATAATATCTTGTTGGACAGACCCTGGATTAGGGACATGAAGTTTTTTCCATACATAGATCACCAATGTTTGAAGTACACTCATGAAGGGCAAGTACATGTTATCTCTACAAACCTTGAGCCCTTCAAATAATGCAACTTGGTGCAACAAATACCTAATTTGACCTTACCATCAACTTATTTGTAATTCCAATTGAATACATCCATTCAAGGTCCAACTCCTTCACCAGTACCTTCCATTGATTCATTACCATATCCTTCCATACCATCCTCATCATGGGCACCTTAAGATACACCTTCATCATCATAAAATACTTCGTAGAGGAACATGTCAAAGAGGATCGAGTCAATCAAGGATCTAGGTCATCCTCTTGCCAAAATGCTACCCATTGATACCATTTATAAATTACCACCCAAACATGGGAGACAAGCAGATGATTTTGGATAAGTTGATGAGGCATCCGTGACTGGTTCAAGTGAAAATGCATATTCTCATGAGTTTGTGGGAATGATCAATGTGATGATAGAGAACCAAAATCCTTTGAATCCATGTATGCCACTTGCAACTCCATCCAACATTCCATCCATACCATAAGTGCTACCATTGTTGGATTCGGTCATAGCTACTCCATCTCACTAAACATCTCCACAATTTAAGAACTAGTGTACCCCCTACACCAAAATGGAAAAAATAGAACTACCACAACTAAAAAATCTGATTTGGAAAAAGAACAAGTGGATATACTCACTAGCCACAATCATCATGAACCATCCACATCTACTCAAACATGGAGAAATTTTGATCTAAAACTGCTCAATTGTATCCTAGCTCCCACAACCAATCCACATCCACCACATATCAGTTTCCATCCAACTTCCTCAATAGCCACCCAGTCATCGCATCCACTATTTTCACAACATATCTTCGATAGGCTAGCCAATATTGAGTTACAAGTGAGTCACCAACACAATTATTTACAATAGATATTTAATTGATTCACAAGCATTGAGTTATGATTGAGTCATCCAAAACCTCAACCCCTTGATTGTCAATACCAACCCCCTCCTGTGTAGTCCAATTTTAAGTCTCAATATAATTAGGGGTAGAGGCAACAATGCCATCAACCTCACACTTATACACTATTTTCCAAATATTTTGCATCACTCTTTAATAGATTACGCAAGGCCAAGGCTATTACATCGTCATATATCCACCCCTTGGATCCCAATAGGCCCAAACCAATATGGTATCGAGAGGACCAATACTATTCTTATCATCAAGTAAATGGTCATGAAATTTAGTCATGTATCACATTCAAGAACAAGGTACAGGATATGGTTGACAAGAATGATCTTCAAATTAATAATCAAAAAATTAGCATATTTCAGGATCTGTTACCTACATATGGGAGTTAAGAAGAGAAACCTAAAAAAGTGACTGAAATACATACAACCCCATCACCTCATAAAATTATTCGACCATTTTCACCTCATTTAAAATGTCAACCTCATACCTATATTATGTTATCTAAGCCCATGTCAACTATTTTCACAACCTATAAGAAACAAAGACAATCGTCTTGCCATATATACCCCTGTTCAACCTGAATAGGTCTAGATCTAAAAGATACAGGGAGGATCATTATTAACTCTATCATTGAATGAGAGGGCATGACATTAGTAATTTTTATATTTTAAGACATGTGGTCCAAGATCTTATTGATAAGAAAGTTGCATCCATGAACGGGTCCCTCATTTTACCCCATGGAGACATTGGTATTACCCAAAATTCCCTGTCATAATAGGGAGTCAATTTCTATCACTCCTCCTAGGTAATCCAATCACATTGCATCAATCACAGTACATACTGGGGTATCTAGGATGTCACACCTTCTCCACTATTTACATCATAAGAAATAAAGAAAATTATGTATTCTAAAGGTATCACACCTTCCTCGCTTCCATTGATCAACACAAGTACTAGGGGTACATAAGGTATTGCACCTTCCTCCTAAAATCATAAAATAATAAAAGTTACAAAAAGCTCCAAAGGTATCCATAAACCCTTTTGTCACCCAAAAAGCTCCAATGGTACCCATGAACCCTTTGGTCACCCAAAAATCCCCAAATATATCCATAAATCCTTTGGTCACCCAAAAATCCCCAAAGGTATCTAAAATCTCTTTGGTCACCCAAAAATCCCCAAAGGTACCTATAAACCCTTTGGTCATGCAAAAATCCTGAAAGGTATCCATAAACCCTTTGTTCATCCAAAAATCCTCAATGGCATCCACTAAGCCCATTGGTCAATTTTATATATATTTATCAAAATCCAAAAATATCATTGAAATAACAAAAATATAAAAATATTGCATTACATTTCATATTGTTGCATTTGAAGAACACAAGCTTATACTGAGAGGGGGGGTGAATAGTATAAGATAAAATTTTACTTTTCTTTTCCCAAACAATATTATCCAATATATCAATGGCAATATCAATAATATTAATCAAATCAATTCACAAATAATCACACACAATAGAGACACCAATTTAATGTGGTTCACTCAATGTGGGCTACTCCACGGAGAAAATATTTCACTAAAATTTTCTCAAAAAATCTCTTGGGAACTCTTCCCTATTACAATGTTTATGGACCTCTGTCCAAAGGAGATACCAATCCTCTAATGCTCTGCTTTGTGGATCTCTATCCATAGGAGAAATATTTCCCCTTTTTTGGTTCATGGAACTTGATCCAGAAGAACTCTTTCTCCTAAATTGGTTCATGGATCTCTCTCCATAGAAGAACTCTATATTCCTAGATACTTCATGGATAACACTCCACAAGAGAACTCTTTTCTCTTACTCTATTTTATGGAACTCTATCTACATGATAACTCTTTCCTCTCTGCTATGGTTGATTGAAGAATACAAGATTATACTAAGAGGGAGGGGGGTGAACAATATAAGACCACTTTTTACTTTTATTTCCCAAATAGTATTATCCAATATAATAAACGACAACATCAATATCAGTAACCAAAGTAATGCACAAATCATCACACACAATAGAGACACCAATTTAACGTGGTTCATCCAAAGTGAGCTACTCCACAAAGAAAGTAATTCACTAAAATTTTCTCAATCAATCTCTTTGGAATCCTTTCCCTATTACAATTTTTATGGACCTCTATCCAAAGGAGACACCAATCCCCTAATCAAGTTCATGGATCTCTATCCACATGAGAACTCTTTCTCCTTAGCTCTGGCTAGTGATCTTCTAGAATAACTGTTGCCTCCACTACACTAGCTAATGGATATCTATCCACTAAATACTCCTATACCCACTCAAAAAACCTGTCCTCACTACCCTAGCTAATGTATATCTATCTACTGGAGACTATCATCCTCTATACTCTGTCACCTTCAAAGATTTCTCTCAACTCTGTCTCAAATATGTAATAAACACAGTCCTTCGGTCTAGCACAAATCTGCTCAATATTAATCTCTAGTCTGGCACAAACCTGTCCTTAAATTTGCACCAAACTCTATCCTCAAATCTGCACTACACACAATCCTTCGATCTAGCACAAATATGCTCAATATCTGTCTCTGGTCTAGCACACATCTATCCTCAAATTTTCACCAAACTTTGTCCTCAAATATGCACTAAACATAGTACTTTAGTCTAGCACAAATCTATCCTCAATATTTGTCCTCTGATCTACACTAAACATAGTCCTTCGGTCTAGCATAAATCTATCCTCAATATCCGTCCTCAAGCCTTAACACAAAGCTTGACTCAATAACAAATAAATTCTACTAGATTTGTCCCAAACCTTAACTCAAGGTTTGAACAAATAAATCAATCAATTCTGCTAACAAGTCTTCTCAAAGACTTATCTTAAATCTCCCTTGTAGGATTCCATAAAAGCTCACACTAACCTATTCACAAGTCCTCTCTAGAACTTGTCCAATCTTCTCAACAAGTCCTCACTAGAACTTGTCCAATCTGCTCAACAAGTCCTCACTAGAACTTGTCCAATATTCTCAACAAGTCCTCACTAGAACTTGTCCAATCTGCTCAATAAGTCCTCACTAGAACTTGTCTAATATGCTCAACAAGTACTCACTAGAACTTGTCTAATCTGCTCAACAAGTCTTCACTAGAACTTGTTCAATTTGCTCAACAAGTCCTCACTTGAACTTGTTTCCTCACTTGAACTTGTTCAATCTGCTCAATAATATCTATTCTCAATTCTGTATTGTAAGCTTCCACAAAATCTCACACCAATCTATCCACAAGTCTTCTCTAAGACTTGTTAGCATATATCTTTAGCATATACTTATGTTATTGCATTATTGTTGGGTTGTTCATATTATTGTAACTCCTACCTAATGTCATATAGTTATCTCTGGTAGTTACGGGCTAATCTAAGCTCTCATTGCATTATTTAAACAATGTTTGATTAATGATAAGTTATTCGATTCTTTGACATGGTATTAGAGCAAGAGAGTCAAGGCTCTTGTATATTTTATGGTTGAAATGATCTAGGCTCATCCTATTGAGATATGAGATCTAAATTAGCATCCTGGTGATAGTTTATATTTACCTTTATCACACCAGGGCACATTTGGTTGGGTGGAGACCTGGAGCCAGATAGAGTTTTATGATGTTGGACCTGGACTGAGCGATTCAAATTATATCAACAAAAGGGATTGTTGATCTATCCTGTTTGACCTAGACTAGCCATAATCGGGCTTGACACAGACTTTTTGTGATGTGGATTACCCTAACGAAGGACTTAGAATGATTCGATTGGATCGACTGGACCAAACAACCTGATAACTTGTGAACATGATATATGTGGCTGACATTGGATGAACACCTAATATGTGTGACCAAACCTAAGATGTAGATGTGAGATGTTGGACACATGACACGCTAGCCTAATTGCTGACCTAAGCTAGGAGATGATGCATCAGACTACTAGTCATGGTCGTGTCCCTATGAGGTAATGTGGTACACACCTAAGTGCCTACACGTACGTGGACCTCTAGATGGGACACACAAATGGACTCAAACATTGATGGATGCAACACATGACCCATATGCATGACGTGGACATATTGCAAACTGGCAAGGGAAGGTGAACTGAGTGGACAAGTGGCTAGAGAAAAAACATAGCGCATAAACAAGACGTCCACCAACTGGTGGACATTGAAATTATGGCATGATTTTGATTTTATATTGTTTCTAACCCTCTTGCATCCACAATGTGGGATTATTACTAAAATGCAACACTATAGTAGCAATGATATTTGAAAATATTGTTTGGTTCAACCGATATTGAAGAAACAAGGAATTGGGGGACCTAACAGACCAAACAGATCAGCCAAATCCTCTGCACGGTGGCACCTGATCGATGATTTGTAGATGATAGAGAATAGTTGCAGAAGCATTTGATTATTTTGCAGATGAACTAGAGTAGAGAGAAATAGCCAAATTTTCTTGAATAAAGGATGTTTCTTGGTCTGTTGCAGTCATGAAAGGTGTGATTTCAGTGGAGGTATGATTTCTTTGGATAGAAAGCATAGATTTTCCTAAATGAAGGATGTTTTATGGCCTATGTTTCTACATCAAACGATCTCTAAAACCACCCGATGTGGAGGGACCAAGCATTACATGCACTTGCAAATGAAGAATCCTGGTGCTAGATGCATCGCTAGTTGCAATGTAGTTGGTGTTATTCTAATGGAACTCATCACCTAGACATCATCAACAAAGATATAAGATGTAGATATAAGTTGTTCAACCTTTTGACATCAATGAAAACAAATATTGCTCATATTTCCAATACTGATGACCTTCCAAAAGACTACTGTCCCCACTACACTAGCTTGTGGATCTCTCTCCATAGAAGACATCTATCCTCACTCAGAAGACATATGTATTCACTACCTTGGATAATGGATCTCTATCCACTAGAGACTATTGTCCTCTACTCTATCACTTCCAAAGCTTTCTCTCAACTCTATCTCAAATCTACACCAAACACTATCCTTAGTCTAGTATAAATCTTCTCTAACTCTGTCTCAAGTCTAGCACAAATCTACTCTCAAATCTACACCAAAATCTATCCTCAAGCCTTAACACAAAGCTTGATCCAATCACAAATTAATTCTGCTTATATTTTTCCCAAGCCTTAACACAAAGCTTGAAAAAATTAATAAATCAAATCTACTTTCAATTTTGTCTTAAGTCCTCTCAAGAACATGATCAAACTGCTCTCAAGTCTTCACAAATATTTACCTCAAAAATACTTACAAGTCTTCACCAAGACTTACCATAAATATGCTCTCAAGTCTTCTCAAGAACTTTTTCAATCTGCTCTCAAGTCTTCACAAATTCTTGGCTTCAATCCGCCAATAAGTTTTCATAAAAGCTTGCTCAAACCTATCCTTAAGCTTTCACAAAAGCTTACTCAATTCTACTCAAACAAATGCTCAAAACAACTCACAAGATATGCTCAATAAATCTCACATATTGCACACAATGTTATCAATTGTTTTGTCTAATATTAAAAGTAATTCCTTTAACTTGAATCAGTTTAGATATATTCTACTCAAAATTCATTTAACCTCTAGAACATATAGATAATGATGTACTCTATAAAAAACTCAATATGTTCTACTCAATCATTAAGTTTTTCACTTCCACAAATCTGATTTCTAATATTTGCACATTCACTTTCAATATCACTCAAAACCAATTCTCAATCAACTTCACTCAATCATTCACTCAATGAAACACAACTTGCTTACAAACCCTAATCAAATGATTTCAATATTCTTCAAACAAAATGTACAATGTGGGTCTCATGCCCTAACTCAAATAATCCTCAGTTTATAACTCAAGTATTCTCTTAATCATTCACCAATCATGCATATGAAGACTCACTCAAACATTTCCAACAATGCTTATCAAACAATACTTTTCACTCTAACTTTGCATTTCACAACATTCAATCCAACAATATTTCACTTATAAGGATGATGTGCTCATACCTTTTTATTTTATGCAGATATATCTTCAAAACTTATATTAATCACAATCAAATCCTCTTTGCAAATTTCAAGGTTAGATAGCAACAACCTATCTCAAAATCTCCACACAAATATTCTCCTCAAATTTCACCATACAAAAATATCAAGTCTCAAGTACACCTTATTATCTCCAATACTCTCAAAATAACATTCAACACATATAAACAAAGTTCCTTTGTTAACACCTTATAATATCCAAAATTCTCAAAATAATATTCAATACATAAAATCAAGTTCCTTTATTAACACCTTATAAACTCCAAACTTCTCAAAATAACATTCAACATATAAAAATCAAGTTCCTTTACTAACACCTTATAAACTCCAATATTTTCAAAATAACATTCAACATATAAAAATCAAGTTCCTTAGTTAACCCTTATAACTATAATTCTTTATTTATTTTTCTACGCAACAAAAATATAAGATATTTTTAATTAACCTTATGAATCCCAATGCATTCAACCAATGTGCTTTACAATTAACATGTGTTTTTTATTATACTTGCACCTTCCAAAATTCGGTGAATTTAAATAAAAATAAAAAGTTCTTACCTTATAATATTTGGCCCACGTCTCAAAAACTATTGCACATGTCTTGGTTGAGCCCAAACTCAAACCCGTGACCAAATGCCACCGTAGCGCCTTAGCCCAAGGCTAAGTTGTTGCCTGGGCTACATGCCCATACGAGAATCAATATCCATGCTCTCTCTCTAATACCTCTGCATGAATTCGATGAAAACCAAAATGCTTCTTCCTTCTTTGCAAAATGGATCATGTGGTATTCAAAACCACGACCTCTGCTATGTGAGCGCCTTAGTAACTGGTTGACCACCATTTGTGCTACCCAGTGCTATGGAATTTTTTAGCCGCATAACTTGAACTTCAACCAATGTCTTCCCTTTCAAATTTTAAAACACACAAATATTCTCTTCCCCCTTAACTAAACAGCGCAAGAAATATTTTAACACCATTAGCATTTGAATAGCATTGGTGATGGAAATGAAAATCATTTCCCCTTTTTATACACTTTGTCCTTTGCGCTTAACATGTCGGCCTATTTCAAAATTCAATTTTTGAATTTAAATTTAAATTTTAAACTTTGAAAACTTTGGTGCCTTTTGTTTATTTAAATTAAAATTTTAACCATAGGTTAAAATATTTTAATTTAAATAAATTATATTAAATCCTTTATAATCTGCTCACTGGGTATTTTCAAGGATAGATTATTTTTAATGATTCCTTGGACCTCGTTTTCTTCACCTCATCCTTTTGCCTGAAATTTTATAATATGAAATATTATAATATTATTATTTCTTTTTAAACCTACTTCTCTTTCCTTGGGTCTTCAATATTTTAGGTCTCTTTAGGCATATAATATTTAAAATAAATATTATATCCTATTTCTTTTAACCACTTCCTTGCCTTTTATAAAAACCACCTTATGGCATTAATGATGATAAAACTGGACATCAAATTTCTTGACATCAATGACAACAAATATTGCTCAAATTTCCAACAACATTATACAATCACTTGCATTAAGCATACCCAACATTGCATTTTACATTCTAGAGTTGATCATACATGTCTAACACTAGGTCTATACACTAACCATCCTTGAAAATCAACTTTATTAAAAGTCATTATTAACACCCATATACTTTACAATTCTTGTTTCCATCCACATTCCCCAAATTTCATATTTGTGTCTGTTTCCCTTCACCTGGTCATTTTTTATAAGGTGTCATTAGGATTTTTGGTAACTCAACCATCTCTCATTTTCTTTTCAAATTTTGTATAAAGCTATCATGATTTTTAGAAGGTAGAGTCTTGCTTTGATTATACCTTGTATACATCATAATCCCAACACATTCTCATACTAATAAATCCAAGTTTTGCATAAGGAAAGATGAAACCTACAAAGTGGTCATTTTTACCTTAAACAAAATATTTACCTTCCTCATCCTCCTATGCGCATGGTTCAAAAATTCTTAGAATTGACAAAAGGACAAGCTCCTCCCCACCCAAAGTAATAAAAATACCTTCCCCCATGCCCAATATGAGCAAGTATCCAAAGACAAAAAGAAAAATAAATAGTGGTTTTTACCACTAACAAAAGCAAAAATCCCCTAAAAAAAGTGGTTTTAACCACTATCAAAAGCAAAAATTAAAATAAACAGTGGTGCTCACCACTACCAAAATACCTTGCTCACAAAAACAAAAATGAGAAAATCCCTGGAGCAATTCAAAAAAATAAAAACAAAAAAGAAGTACTAAACTTGAATCCCTAGAATTCTCAGCATTTGAAAACCATAAGGTTATCCTCATTATAGGTTGGGTGGCATAAATCTTGTCTATAAATGGTGTTATCCTTATGCATGATGATATATCTATCACATTAGAAACCTTATTTTGTATAGACCAATGTTTGTTTGTACATGAGCTAGTTTTTGGTAGCCTATATTACATATGGTCTAATCTGACTACGTGCAAAACTCAGGATAATGATACTCATAGGGTGATCTTCAGTACATATGGGATACATAAATCATATTTGGCATTGGGGTAACTTTATGCATTATCATAACAATGAACTCACATGCACACATAGGGATATTGAATATCTTGGTCATTCTAGCAGATTTATACCTTGCCAAAAAGTCTTGCATGGTTAATATACAACTTTTGACTAGGTCACTAGAGTGTTTGAGTCTCATGAAAACCTCAAGAATATTCTATAACATCTTACTATTCATTCCATGCCATAACATTTTATCACATATTTTTAGTTTACATTTTCACAGTCCATTACATAATCTTATGATAACATTAAAATGAATCGATGAATTTTGTACAATCTATGGTGCTAGCATCTAGTGTGTCAAATAGTATTCATAATTCATAAGTACATATTACCAAATAATCCATTTCATAATTAATACACACATGTACATATCATCAACCAAAATCATATTACATCCATGATATTGCATCCATAAATGCATCAACAAACCAAGAAGTAGACATAAATGCACATATTTTCTCACCACAAGGAGCTTCATAAAGGACAATTAAGCATATCTACCAATCCAAAATCTTCAAAAATCATAAAATCAACAAAAAAATATCAAGTGCACCTCATACCCATTTATTTATCCTATACACTTGGAGGTTGTGGCGACTTGCGCTTCATACAATCCAACAAGATGAGTAAATTACCATAAGGCTACTTAAACCAGATTATTCATCGTAAAACTAAAATATCTTCACATAAATATCTAATAATTCCATTAAAACTAGAATGCTCCACAAGAATTAGGTATTCGTTTTCTTTCTTTCCATAAAATATCATCAAAAACAACAAAAAAAGAACAAAACAAAATCAAAGAAAATGGCCTAAAAACCACCAAAAACATGTCAAAACTGATAAAATTCACAAGGCATAAATATTGAACCAAATTATTCATTGATGAATTGAAAATTATCTACTTCAATCCCCAATAAGGCCATTGCGGTCAGACCGCTCCACGGTAATGAGGTATTCATTTCCTTTCTTCTATGAAATATCAACAATTCCATCAAAATCCTAACAAAATTAATAAATTTTATAATGGGTAAAGTTGAAGGAACCCTAATCAATTCATATTGGTCAAGTGACTCATCACTTTCATCAATTTTCATGCCCTCATCAACTCATTTCTTGGGTAGTCATAATTACGAATTCATAATCAAAATCAATACTCAAAAACTTAAAAGTGCAACTTGCATACATTCAAAAGAATTATTGCAAAAGATAATTTCAAGCCCATGTTGGGGCATATAATTCAACACCAATTCAAAAAAATAAAGTCTTGGTTTCCTTGAAGCCTTGTGGCACGTATCCTAGAATAGGCTTATAATCCAAATAAGGAACCAAGACCAAGTATACCCTAAGCCCCAAAATATGCCATTGTAGTGCGGCTGAAAGGTATACCAAAATCAAATCCTTCAAATATGTCAAAAGTAAGGATTCCAAGAATGTATGCTCCTTCCATGATGGAAGCATCTAAAGTTGGTTAGGATACTGAATAACCTTAATCATTTAATAGTTTGGTCATATTTTTTTGCTCACTTTAATTCACATAATGCATCTCAAAAAGGGGTATCTATAGACATTAAAATCATGTCAATACAATTATAATGCAATGAAACACTCTTATCAACACCATATAACCCCCTTGGGAAATCCTCAGGGGTTAAATAGTGGTCTTAACCACTTTTGGTAAGGTTTACCCAACTTTTGGGAAGTTTTGGGCCATGTAGTCATGGTCATCCCACCCTAGGATGACCACAGTTCATGGCCATACCACCCAGGTATGACCATTAGCAACCATCCCTGGGTGGGATGACCATGGCCTAGGACCCTAAAAAAGTCAAGGGTGGGAAAAATGGTAATTAGATTTTACCATTTATCCCATCCAATAATTTATGACAAATTAAGGGCATGTCAAATCCATCACAACCTACAAATTGAAGGCCCAAATTGGAGGATTCTCCCATCCAATATATGGCAAGGATTTTGGCAAATTGCAGCACCTGCCTTGCATGCCCTAACTTGCCCATTTGATCTGATGGCTCTCTTGGGCTATAAAATGAAGTCAATCCACCTATTTTAAAAGAGAGGTCTTTGCAAAATTTCACAATGAAATGCTATCGATATTCACTCTCCCCTTTCACCATGTATTTACCCTTTAAATATCCATCAATCGAAGGAGGTTGCCAAGTGATCCCAAATACGCAAATCCATTCCAAAATCCATCTATTTTTGTGAATTAGATCACCAAATTTGATGGCAACACATCTAGGAGTAGTTTGAACCAGATCCCAAAGGAATTGGTGACTAAAACCACTAGGTTTGATGGTCGTCCCCCTAGAATGGTTAACAATAACAATTGTAATACATAGGGATGACCATGAATCTGCATAGAATTTTGGTTCAATTTCAGCATAGATCATTTCTAGAGTAGTTTATATACATCATATTAGGATTTGGTGCCATTTTGAGTAGTTTTGGATCTTCAATTAGGTTTTTCATTCTAACAGTCCCAATTGGAACACCCAGGGATAACCATGGATTTTGTATACAATTTCCTATCTATTTTTGCATAGATCATTCCTAAAGTAGATATTATGCATTATACTAATTTTTGGTACAATTTGGAATAGTTTTGCACCGTCTATTTCACCTTTTATATTCAATATTGCATGCATCTTTCTGATTTCATATTAATCCACACATGCTATTAACAAATCTAATTTATTTGTGTGTAGATCCACGTATTCCATCATGCAAGGAAGGATCTACAAGTTTGAATATGGATATATCATCACAATGGTATCAAAATCCCACTCTTAAATTTGTGTGTGTGAGGAAGACACTGAAGTGCACCTTGAGTTTCTAAAAGGATCGGATCCTTTGAACTTATGTAATGAATTATATCAACTAAGAGCTCTCAAGGGGATGTTTTATAGCTGTATCATTGAAAAATAGATTAATATAAAGAAAACCCCCATTTCTTTTATTTATTTGTTATCATGCTTACATTAATGTTACTTTTTAGTAAATAGAACAATAGATGTATTTCATTTCCCTTTGCTAGGTGAATCATTTTTTTTACTCTACAGAAGTATTGTCCCAACAACAAGGTAGACACGAGGAACCAATGCAGAGAATAGAGCACCTGATGTTGGTTCAGAAAACCCCAATGAAAGAGAAAGTCTTACTAAAATAGTGGCTCTACTTCGTGAGCAGGTGGAGACCCAAAAATAGTTGTTGGATGTTGTGTTAAGTCAAGAAATGCAAGCTGGTAACCCGAGAAGGGAACAAGTGAATGAACCTCTTACAGAGGTGCAACTGGCAAGAGTTCGACTAGAGGCTGAGTTGGGCAAGGAGATGAAATATCTAAAATATTCTAAGTTTAATGGAGAGGAATATGGGGATAAGGCTGAGGCTTGGTTGAAGGAGATAGAGACATATTGTAACATGAAGAATTTCTCCTCAGGAACTTGAACATCTTATGCTACATTACACTTGCAAGGAGATGGTATAGCTTGGTGGGAAGCCCTTAGTGAAGAACTAAAGCTAGAGGCTGCAGTTGACTTAAAATGGGAAGAGTTTGTAAAATATTTTAAAGAAATATTTCTCACGGAATACTTCTATTCCCAAAAATTTGATGAATTTACTAAAATTCATCAAGGAATAAGAACAGTGGAGAAATATTATCAAAAATTTGTTAAGTTGGTGAAGTATGTACCCGCTTACACTAAGAAAATGAAGGTCCATAAGTTCATACTTGGAGTAGATCCTAGGATAGGATAGGAAGTGGACATGCGAGAACCTAAAACATTGCAAAAGGCTTATGAGTTGGCAAGGAAAGCTGAAATGTATCTCAAACCCTATTTTGATTATGAGGGGTTAGATGAACAAGGCAAGGAGGCACTAAGGAAGAGAAATAGTTTAGGTTTCATGAAGTGGGAATGTGATCAAATAGTTAAAAGCATTGCAGGATAGGATGAGAAGGAAGACAGGAAACAAGGAAAATTTAGAAGAAGATTTTGAGGAAGGAATCGTAGATGCTATAATCATGGCAATAATGGAAATAGATCACCACAAAGATAGACTAACCTACCAAAAGAAGAAGGATCAACAAGAGAGCTGAGATGAAAAGAACATCCAGGACCAAAATAAGGATGTTATATTTGTAAGGGATCACATTATGCAACCAATTATCCATAGAAAGTAGGGATGGGTTCAAAAGGAAAGGAACCAATGTACAAGGAAACTGCACCTAAGGAACCAGTGCACAGGATTTACGCAGCAACAAGAAACCAGAATATGGAAGGTCAGGCTATGCCACTGGTGATAAAAGGTAAGATTTTTGGTAGAAGTGTTAAAATATTATTTGATAGTGGAGCTATAGATAATTTTATTTCCACTAGTTTAGTTAAAGATATAACAGAAAGGCCAAGAATCTTGGCACATGGGTGGAAGGTTGAGTATGGTTCAGGATAAACCTACTCTATGAATCAGTGTTATCCTATGGCAAAAATTGCCTTGCCTAGTGGAATGACCTTAGGATGTTTATATGTTGCACCATTGCATGCCTTTGACATAGTAATAGGAATGGATTGGCTACATGAGCATAAAGTAGTGATTAATTTCCAGGATCGATGGGTTGAATATACAAATGTTGAAGGGCTTGTTCATAGAGTGAATAGCCTACAAGGAGCTTTCCAACCTCAAATACTTTTGGCTATGCAACTCAAGAAAGCCATCATAAAAATAGGAATGGTATATATTGTTAAGATAAATGAGTTAGAGGAAGGAAAAAAGGAAGAGGTGCTTGGGAAACACCCTGTTCTTCAGGAGTTTAGAGATGTATTTCCAAAAAATTTACCTAGATTACCACCTAGAAGGGAATTTGACTTCTCTATCGAACTTGAACCTAGAACAGAGCCTATCCATAGGGCTCCTTATAGAATGAATCCCATAGAAATGCAAGAACTAAAGGTACAACTGCATGGATTGTTGGAAAAAGGACTAATTAGACCAAGTGTGTCACCATGGGGTGCACCAGTTTTATTTATAAAGAAGAAGGATGGATCCTTAAGATTATGTATTGACTACAGAATGTTAAATAAGGCAACTATCAAAAATAGATATCCTTTGCCTAGAATCGAAGACCTCTTCGATCAACTCAAGGATACCACAATATTTTCAAATATTGATTTGAAGTCAGGATACCACCAATTGAGAATTCGAGAGGAGGATACTCATAAGACAACTTTTAAAACTAGATATGGACATTATGAGTTCACTATCTTACCTTTTGGACTAATGAATGCTCCAACAACATTCATGAACCTAATGAATAGTATCTTCAGGAAGTATTTGGATAGATTTGTTCTAGTATTTTTGGATGACATTTTGATATATTCCCAAAATAGGATAAAGCATGATAAACACCTCAGAATAGTGTTAGAATTGTTAAGGAAAAATCAGTTGTATGGGAACTTATCCAAGTGTGAATTCTATGTGACAGAGGTGCAATATTTAGGTCACATTATTTCAACTGAAGGAATCATTGTAGATCCTAAGAAAATAGAAGTCATCTTGAATTGGCCGTCGCCAACAGATGTGATTGAGGTTCGAAGTTTCATGGGCTTAACTGGGTACTATAGGTGATATATGAAGGACTACGCCAAGATCACCTCACCGATAACCAACCTTCAAAGGAAAGGGAAGGAATTCAAGTGGATAGAAAAATGTGAGACAACATTTGAATTACTTAAGCAGAAGCTTACTACACCTCCTATATTAAAGATACTTGATCCATAGGGAAGTTTCTTTGTGTGTACAGATGCATCACTAGAAGGATTGGGAGGAGTGCTCTCACAAGAAGAAGCAGTAGTAGCCTATGGATCAAGGAAGCTAAAAAAGCATGAGGTTAATTATGCAACTCATGATTTAGAGTTAGCAGCTATGGTATTTGCTCTCAAGAGTTGGTGACACTATCTAGTTGGTAGACCCTTTGAGCTAAATATAGATCATCAGAGTCTACAATACGTGTTCACCCAACCCTTACTCAATGCTAGATAAAGAATATGGATGGAATTTCTCATGGAATATGATTTTGGCATTGAATATATTAAGGGAAAGGAGAATAAAGTCATTGATGCTTTGAGTAGAAGGAGACACATTGCAGTATTATCTCATATTCATGTTGATTTGATGGACCAAGTCAAGGAAATGCAAGGTCAAGATACCTATTGTAGGCAAATCTAAGAAAATATGGAAAGGAAATCAGAAGAAAATAAATATTTTAGCATCAAGGATGAATTCCTATGCTTTAAGGATAGGATAGTAATTCCTAAGAATAGTGATCTGAGGAAGATGATCATGAATGAAGCACATAGATCCCCCTATTCTTCTCATCCAGGAGGAGCAAATATGAGGGAGAATATGAAAAATATATTCTTTTGGCTAGGAATGAAGAGGGACATAACAAAATTTATTGCTCAATGCCTCGAGTGCCAAAAGGTAAAAGTAGAACATAGACATCCTGCTGGTTTGTTATATCCTCATGATGTGCCTATGCAAAAATGGTAAGTGATTTCGATGGACTTCATAGTAGGGCTACCTAAGACCAAGTTCCAGCATGATATAATTCTAGTAGTGGTCGATAGACTGACCAAGGTTGCACACTTTATACCCAAAAGCACCAAGGATGATGTTGTAATTATGGTAAACATATTTTCCAAAGAAATATTTTGGCTTCATGGTTTTCTAAAGGTAATTATATCGGATAGGGACTCAAGGTTCACCTCTAAGTTTTGGCAAGCCTTACACCGAGCCATTGGCACTAGGTTGAACATCAGTTCAGCCTATCACCCAAAAATTGATGGATAAACTGAAAGGGTGAACCAAGTATTAGAGGACATGCTTCGCATGTACTGTATGGATCAAAAAACCTGTTGGGAGGATTACTTGCATCTAGTAGAATTTACCTACAATAATGGTCATCATTCAACTTTGGGTATGGCTCCATTCGAAGCTTTGTATGGCAAAAAGTGCAGGACACCATTGTCATGGGATAATCTAGAGGATCAGATTGTGCTTGGACCCGACATGGTTAAATAAATGGAGCAACAATTAAAGGTGATCAAAGAAATATTGAAGGAAGTGATAGACCATCAAAAAATTTATGTCGATCTTAAAAGATCACCCAAAGAGTTTGTTGTTGGAGACAGAGTGTTTCTGAGGGTGAGACCGAAGAAGAGTGCTATCAAGTCCACAAAGCTTGATCCTCATTTTGTAGGACCCTTTGAAATCATAGAAAGGATCAGTCCTGTGGCATACCAACTTGCCTTGCCACCCAATCTATCCAAGATTCACAACACCTTTCATGTTTCTTTGCTTAAAAAGTATGTTGCTAACCCTGAGCATGTATGGAATTTTTCTAATTTGCAGATGGTGAATCCAGAGGCTATAGAGGTTCGACCAGTCAGAATCCTTGAGTTTCGATCTAAATCGATGAGGAAAGGAACTTTGGAGCAGTGTAGGGTCTAGTGGGACCAATACTCTGAAAGAAATGCTACTTGGGAGAAAGTAGTTGATATGCAAAAGCATTTTCCTTTTCTCTTTAAAGATACATTGTAATGTTTGTTTTGATTATTTTTGAAAGAAACTACTTGTATGAACACAGAGGACTGTGTTAAGCCTAAGGGGGGAGTATGTCATGACCCACCCTTGGTAGACTTTGAACTTGATAGATTTTTCTTAGCTAAGATGTTTTGCTTCAAGGAACAATTGACATGCTATGTTTTAATTCTGCAAGTATGGATGGTTTGTAGGAAATAAAATATTTTAATGAAGAAATGCTTGGCAATAAATGGATCATTGTTTCAAGGAAGTATTTTTCATGAAAGAATATGATGTTGCTAATAGACTGTGTGTTTGTGCAAAAAATAGGGTTCTTGTGGGTGGAGAAAGAATAAGCCACCAAGAATAGGAATGCCTGGGGGAAATGATGTGATGGGTTATGTTGTCAAAATATTTGGGGAAGCAACATGAATGAATGCTTCACCCTTGATGATGATGCTTTTCATAAAGTTTGCACATGATAAAGAAATTCCAGACTTGTGATTGCTTGCATGATTTTTGATATTTGCTTTATGACTGAATTGTTAGGGATAAGATCTTGGATATATGTGTTATATGCATGATTTCATTGTCTTCCCTAAAGAAATAAATAGTTTATAAAGATCTATTTTTACTTGGTAACACCACCTTGGAAGTGAATGATGTGTAAGTAAAATATAATAGCTAGCATTAATGGAATAAAGTGCTCTTGCGATAATGGCTTGCACATTGGACATGAATGATAAATGAATCCATCAGTAGAAGGATATGGAATTTATGAAATAATGGTAGTTGAAGACTACATGGCAAAGAGGTTTTGAAATACCAGGAATGAAGGTTGGAAGATGTGCTCATGCTACGTGAGAGAGGGAGTGTGTGTACTTTGGTAGAAGGAAACAAAAAAAAAAGAGGTGGAATATTTGGTTGGAAAGGAAGAATGAAGATGGAAGACACTGTATGGAATTTGTGAGCTGGTATACGATTGATAGGTAAGTTGTCTTGCATCCACTACGGAGACTTTAGAGATCTTGTTCTTATCTTTATTATGTGTAAGCATTATTGTTTGGTGTAATTCCTTCCAATCAATAATTCTCTGTGGTTCTGGTGTGTGAAACCATAGTTCAGTTGAATATCATAGGAATTATCGAAAGTGTAGATTAACTTGATGAAGAGTTATTAAGAGTTTCTAGGAATAAATGTAGATTCAGGGGTGTCTCGGTTGAATGGATCACCTTTCCTTGGGTGAGATTGATGGTCATTCTCCTGACATATTGATAACTAGCATTGCACGTAAACATTAAGGATAGTGTGAATTATGGATAAACTTGTTGGTAACCTTTTGAGATGTAGAGAATGTTGGTAAAATTAGACTTGAATAGATTAAGCATGTATTTGTTGGATCTTCTTTTCTATTTTATTAAAGTAGCATTTCATGATATATGGATTGCTTGTGATGCTTGGTTAAAATGTGTGTTTACATTTTATATAGAGCTTTTGATCTATGAATTGATGAACGAAGGAATAAACCTAAGTTTTTCTATGAGGAATCTATGGAATGGCTATAAAATATTGATGATATTTCATGGTTTGGATTGTTGTGTGTATTTCATCTTAGAATCTGTAGATTTTATTGGAAATCATAGGTTGATGGGTGAATTTGATGAAATGCTTATAATGCGTGTGTTTAGCATGATTGCTTTGACTAGATGAGCTATAAAGATTTATTGAGTCTCTAATTATTGGAATGACTTGGTTAGATAGAACATAAATGAACATGTTGGAATTCCCTTGCATGTGAATTGAATTACATTGTAAGTGTGCAAAATATCTGCTATCTGGATATGTGGTTGTGTGCAATTGGAAAGCATCAAAGAGGGAATGGTGCACATTTGAATGTCGCATATGAATTTTTTTGGAGCCATCTCTGATCCCCATTAGATGGTAATATTTGTTCTCGATTGGTTTATTTATGGAGATCATGGAGGAAGTGCATCAGGAGTGTTGTATCGGGTCATTGGGAGCTTCAGAAGACCTTTTGCCATGATAGTTATGATGCTAAAGAAGTTGGGCTTGTCCAAGTTGACTGGATATCTTGTGAATCAATCTAATGTAATTAAGAATATTTTTATTCTATTATTGATATTATGAACTCCTTCTCAGTAAAGATGTGTTGGAGAAGTGAGACTGTTGTATATGTGATTGAATGAGTTTTAGATAGAGTAGTGACTCTTGATTTGTTATGGATATTTGTAAATAATGATGGTGTATGTATTACAATATTTTCATTAAATATAATAGATCTCTTGAGTTGTGCTTTAATATCATCTTATGCTTATCTAGCTCTCTACCTGTGAGATTGTTTAATCTGGGTGTGTTATGATAAATGATTGCATGTTTTCATTTAGTTGTGAGTGGGTTTCGATGGAATGTTATCACTCAGGGAAAACATATTTTAATTTAGTCTCATTGTTTTAACCGAAGTGTTGTTACCGAAAAGACCTCCAGATGGGCTTGGGGAGTCGTGTAATGCATTGGTCTATCCTTAGGAGTCAACCCCAGTTTGCGTAACTCCATAAGTAATGTCGATCAAGGCAAATGTAGAAGTAAGCTAATCGATGTTTCTATTGTTGTGGTAGCAGAGCATTGCGTATTAGTAGGTGAGTTACTTACATCTATTGCACCTTCAAAATGACGTCCCTTGACCTTCTTAAAGGAAGAGAAAGTGCTACCTTCTTAGAACCGAAGTGTAGTGAGCATGTCTAGGGTGTAGGAGGTAGATAGTGTTGACTTCACCGAAGGATGAGTGATTGGGGGATGTTGAAATATGACTAGATGCTAAGTGCACCACACAGATGGACTTGTGTGGATAAGCGAGGATTGGCATTTTCCTTTTCGATAGATTGAAAAGTGAGTATCCTTTCGATGGACCATAAAGGAATGCCCTTTCAAAGGAATGAAAGGTGTGACCTTCTCGATGGACTGAAGAGGGACAATCCTTTCGATAGACTGAAAGGAGTAGAATAGTTGCTAGTGGAAGATAGCTTGAGTGGAGTATTTTCTTAAGACTGGTGACTAGGAAACCCTTATAGAATTAGGGTAGGATCCTTATGATCTATTTCCTTGATTGTTTGTGATAGTGAGGTTGATGCCCTTTTTAATCGAAGGAGTTTTCTTGGGTTCACTATCGTTTAGTTGAGGGGTTTGCTTTAAATCTAGCTTGCTTAGATTTAATTATATGTTTATAAAAACTCTCAACTTCTTTCAAGGTTAGTAGAATCAATATGGGTTATGGCATAAAGGATTATGCCAATATTGCTACGATAATAAATAACCTTCAAAAAAGTGAAAGGAATTCAAATGGTTGGAGGAGTGTGAAGTTGCCTTTGCATTTTTGAAACATTAACTCACTACCGCACCAATACTAAAAATTATTGACCCTAAAGGGGACTTTTTAGTATACATGGATGCATCATTGGAAGGGTTAGGAGGAGCACTCTCTCAAGAAGAGTTAGTAGTAGCATATACTTTAAGGAAGCTCAAGAAGCATGAAGTTAATTATGCTTGATATGATTTAGAGTTAGTTGCAATAGTGCATGCTCTAAATACCTAGTGTCACTACTTGATGGGAAGACTCTTTGAATTAAAAACTAACCATCAAAATATAAGGCATATAAGTACATAACTTATACTCAATTCAAGATAGATAGTCAAAATGAATGGTCAAACCAAGTACTTGAGGGCATGCACCGCATGTACTGCATGGATCATAAGTCTTATTGGTAATACTACCTATATATTATAGAGTTTACCAACAATAATGGACATCACTCCTCTCTAGGAATAACTCCTTTTGATGCCTCGTATGGGTGAAAGTGTAGAACACCATTGTCATGGGATAACCTAGAATATCGAGTTGTGATTGGGCTAGATATGGTCAGAGAAATGGAAGACCAGTTAAAGGTAATCAGGAAAAGACTTAAAGAAGTTGTTGATAGGTAGAAAAGTTATGATGATCTAAAGAGGACTCCAAGAGAGTACTTAGTTGAATAAAAAATGTTTTTAAGGGTTAAACCAAAAAAGAGTTCCAACAAATCCATAAATTTGAATCCTCGATTTGTGGGACCCTTCAAGATCACTACAAAGATTAGTCTAATTGCTTGACTTACCTTCCTGACCTATCAAAGATCCATGACACCTTCCACATATCCTTACTTAGATAATATGTTGTTGAACCTAAACATGTGTGGAATTTTTTTAAATTACAGATGGTAAATCCAGAGACTATTGAAGTGATGCCAATAAAAATTCTTGAGTTCCATTCTAAGTCTATGTAGAATAAAATTCTTGAATAATGTAAGGTCTAGTGGGACCAATTTTATGAAATAAATACCACCTGGAGAAAAGTGGATGATATACAAACACATTTTTCCTTATTGTTTGAAAATATATGATGTAATAATTTTATTTTTGAATTAAAAACACTCAAGATGGTGCTTATTCTTAGTGGGTAGGATGTCATCATCCTCCCTAGTAGACTTTTTGGCTTAAAGAAACAATGTATTAATTATTGATGCTTTAATACTTAGTTTGTGCAATTGAACAACTATGCAATGCTAGTTTAATATTTTGAAAGAACATGATACTACTGATATATTTTTAATGTGCAAAATTAGGTACACTCATGGGTGGAAGAGGTAGAATCATCCACCAGAAATGAGGTACCTAAGATAGGGGAAGTGATGATTATGGTAACTTGGGGGTAACATGGATAGATACTCTCATATAGACATGCATAATGGGATAGGGATAGTAATCAATTAGCTATCCACATTGAGCCTTAAGTTGATAGCCTAGAAGCTATCATAAATTCTCAAGCTAATATAGGTGATTGAGTTGATGGAAAAACTACCTCTTTGTCTATTACATATGTTTGATTATCTTTTACTTCATCATTTGTTGCATCAATGGTTTGGAAAAGCATTCATAATTGGGTTATCTTTTAAAGCTTCTTGTTTTGTTTAATTTCTTCAAAAGAATAGCATGGTGTTAATATTCGATAAAAAAAAACATTCATATTATGTTATATATATAAATGTATATATAAATATATATGTGTGTATATATTTTATTATTTTAAATGATAATAGAATTTCATTTGGAATTAATATATATTTTATTTTAAATGATAAATAGAATTTCATTTGAAATAATAAATATTTATTTTAAAATTGCAATAGAAATTTATTTGGAAACCTTAGTTTAAATGATAATTAAGTTTCATTTAAATGAATAAGGAAAAAAACTTAATATTAAATGACAATTGAATTTTATTTTGATAATTAATGAAATATTTATTGTAAATGTGGAGGGTTGTAGGGGAATTCCCTAGGAAGTCTGAAGAACATGTGCTTATACTGATAGGAGGGTGAACAATATAAGATAAAAAAAAAATATTTTTAATCCAAATAATAACATTAGCAATATTAAAGTAGTAAACATCACACAAAGCATCACACACATGAGAGACATGATTTTACGTGGTTCACCCAATGTGGGCTACTCCACGGAGAAAATATTTCTTATAAATTTTTCTCAAATAAATTCTCTTTGGAATCCTTTCCCTACAATGTTTATGGGCCTCTATCCAAAGGAGACACCAATCCCCTTGATCAAGTTAGTGGATCTCTATCCACAGGAGATACCAATATCCTAACTCTTCTCTGGCTGGTGATCCTCTAGAAGACCTCTACCTCCACTACCTTTAGAAAATTCAACTCTATCCATAGAAGACACATGTCCTACCTACTCTGGTTGGATATCTATGTTCTCAACTCTGTCACCTCCAAATCTCTATCTAAAATTTGCACTAAACACAGTCCTTTGGTCTAGTACAAATATGTTCTCAATCTCTATCTCTGGTCTAGTACAAACCTATCCTCAAATTTGCACCAAACTCTATCTTCAAATATATTCTCAATCTTTGTCCTCAATATTTGTATTGTAAGCTTCCACAAAACCTCACACAAATCTATCCACAATTCTTCTCTAAGACTCACCTCAAATCTGTTCAACAAGTCAACACTAAAACTTGTCCAATATCATAGAAATAGAAAGAGAATTTTTAGAGACTCAATATATTTCCCATTCATCAATATACAACCTCAATTCTCAATCACTTTATCAAATCAATTCAGAATATAGAATAGTTTGTTTTATAGAATTTGAATAATCACTTCACCCATCCACTTGACTAGGCTCAACCAACTCTACTCAACCAATCACTCAATAAAACAATCCGTGCTTACAAACCCTAGTCCAAGCATATACTCACTTAAAATGTTTCCAACAATGCTTATCAACCAATATTACATAACAATGATACTCATGTTCTTTTCAAACCCTAGTTCAAGTTCTTCACCTAACCAATGGCTTCAACAACAATGCTTATCAAACAAGGTTTTAACATCAACTCTTTACTCTAGAAAACCTTGAAGCATTAACTCAACACACTCAATAAGGAAATATAATTAAGTCCTTTTCACTCCAAACTTGTTATCCATAAAATCAACCAATCAACTCAACTATGGAATAATGTGCCCATACCTTTTTCTTGATGATGAAGGAACCCTAAGAATTTGCCACAACCACAAACACTTCTTTGCCAAACTCAAAAAAGTTATAAGATGGTAAACTCTCTCAGAGTCACAATGCAATTATCAAAACATACATACACCGTATTAATACATCTTAAAGAAATCATCCATCAATAATAATTGACCAAACACACCTTACTCTTCTCAATATTGCAATAATTGATTAAGTCACTTTACCAAATATATGCAATAAATCAATTTTTAATTTCCTAAGGTAAAAATAATATTACCCTAGTAAATTTCCATTTACCACTTAGGTAAATACCATAACCAATTTTCCCCTTATCTCTCCCTAGCCTTAGCAAAGCAAAGAATAATTTTTATTTCTATTAACAACCCTTATCTCTCCATAACCTTAACAACTTGATTAAAAATTAAATAAAAAATATAAAAACCTTACCCCTGCCTCCTTGGGTCTTACCCGAAAGTGGCATCCCTTTTGGGATGTTTTCCACAAATACTATATATATATATATATACATATAAAACTTTTATATCTCCCGCTTCGCATTTCGCAGAATTCAATATTACACTCTCTCCCTTGCTAGCACCTTGGTCACGACTTGCTAACCATGTGAGCCAAGTGGTCATGTGTTGATTAAAACTATAGAAGGTGCTTTAATTTTCCTCCAAAACCTTTAGAGCCCTTGTCTCCCTTCTCCTCTTTCCATGTAGTAATTCGATGCACTCCCCTCTTAACGCATGCACACAAGCCTCTTTGTTGCTTCTCTCCTTAACGTATACATGAGCCTTTTCGTTGTTCCTTGGCATGAACCTTAGCACAATTTTTACCACAAGATAATCGGAGGTAATTCAAATGCTATGGTTTTGAACTTAGGCAAAGGTTTAAATACCTTTTGCCTTCCAAATATTGCATGTCATAGGTGTGTCAAACTTGGACGTCGATGCCTTTATAATATGCATAATTAATTTATAAATCATTTAAATTCTATTTAGAATTTAAATTTAATAAATTAACTTTGTAACCTTTGGCTTTATAAAAATTAAAGCCTCCTTGGGGGTTAAATAAAAACTTTTTGTTGCTCATAATTATTTAATAAAAAATAATTTTGCCACCATGGTTTTAATAAAAACCCTTTATTTTTGCCTCACATAATATAAAAATAATATTATGACATCTTTTCAATCAACCTCTCGCATTATTACTTTTGACCTTTTGACATCAATTGTAGCTTATTCCTTGACATCAATGACAACTTCGTTCCTTGACATCAATGACAACTTTCACTCAAAATGTCCAACAATATCCCCCTTTGTCATTGATGGCAACCCAAATTATTTTTACCAAAAACTTAACCTTTTCTTTGTTCTACTCCCCCTAGGACATTGCTCCCCCTGGCTCAATGCTCTCTTCAAATCTTTCCTCTTTACTCAAATACCAAATCTCTCCCCCTTACTCAAATCTCTCCCCCTTTGACATCAATGGCAAAGGGTCACCTTTGGGGCTCGAGGCTAAGAATGAGTTTCTTAGCTTAGCCCCTCCCCCACCTCCTCTTGGGGTGGTTAATTCTAGGGTGGGAGTCTTACTCCCAGTTTTCCTCAAAGATACTCAAAGGTTTCCTTTGAAAGTGGCTTAGTGAAAATATCTGCTATTTGTTCCTTTGTAGTAACATATTCCAACCTGACATGTTTATCTATCACCTGTTCTCTCATAAAATGATACTTAATCAGAATGTGCTTTTTATTGGAGTGCATCACTAGATTTTTTGAGATACTTATAGCACTTTTATTATCACATAGTATGGGAATAGGATGATCATGTTTTATCTTGAAGTCTTCTATATTTTGCTTCATCCATAATACTTGTGTACAACTAGCTACTACTGCAATATATTCTTCTTCTGTTGTAGATAAGGATACTGAAACCTACTTCTTACTTAGCCAAGAGACTAAATAGTCTCCAAGAAAGAATGCTCCTCCACTTGTGCTTTTTCTATCATCAATACTGCCATCCCAATATGCATTTGTATATGTTGTGAGTGTGAAACTGTCACTTTTGGGATACCAGAGCCAAAAATCCATAGTTCCTTTTAGATACCTGAGAATTCTCTTTACTACCTTCACATGTGTTTCCTTAGGTGCTGCCTAAAACCTTACCACTAATCCCACTGACTGCACTATGTATGGTCTTGTAGTTGTAACATACAACAAGCTACCAATCATAGATCTATATAATCTCTGGTTTGCCTCCGGAGATTCATCATCCTTACTTAACTTGCATCCTGTGATCATGGGGGTACTTATCGGTTTGCAATCTTCTAACCTAAATTTCTTTAGCATTTATTTTATATACTTGGTTTGTGAGAGAAATACTCCTTTCTCTGATTGTGAGATCTAAAGCCCAAGAAAGAAGGACAACTCACCAAGCATAGACATCTCAAATTCATTTTGCATGTTCTTAGCAAATTCTTTACACATCTTATCATTGTTTCCCCCAAAAATTATGTCATCAACATAAACAACCACAATTAGTAGATCATTCCCTTCATTTTTTATGTATAAATTGCTGTTTGCTATTCCTTTTCTGAATCCTTGTTCCCGAAGATACTTATCCAATCTTAAGTACCATGCTCTTGGAGCCTACTTTAGACCATACAGTTCCTTTTTCAATCTGCATACATGATCTGGTTTATCTGCTAATATGAATCCCTCTGGTTGTTCAATATAAACTTCTTCTAGAACACCATTTAGAAATGTTGACTTAACATCCATCTGATATACCTTGAAGTTTTTGAAACTTGAGAAGGCTAAAAATATTATTATGGCTTCAAGTCATGCAACTGGAGAAAATGTCTCATTAAATTCAATTCCCTCTACATGTGCATAACCTTTGCATACTAACCTTGCTTTATTCCTGACCACCTATCCATCTTCATTTAACTTATTTTTGAATACCCATTTTGTGTCGATCACATTTTTATCCTTTGGTCGTGGAACAAGTTCCCAAGTCTTGCTTTTCTCTATCTGATCTAATTCCTCATCCATTGCCTTAATCCAAAACTTATCCTCACTTGCATGAGTGAAGTCTTTTGGCTCAATCTTAGATAGCAAAGAAAAATTTACTTGTTGAGATGGTGTTATTATCCTTCTCCTTGTCTATCTTTCATATGGATTCCCAATGATTAAATCTCTTGGATGATGCTTCTATACATACCTAGATGGAGTTTTAGGAAGAAGTCTTTGTGTTTATTCTTCTTCTTCATCTGATTCCTCACGAAATTCTTCTTGACAACTTCCATCTTCCTGATACACACTTTGTTGAACTGGTTCTCTTGAATCTATCTTCTCATCAATTATTACATTTATACTTTCTACAATAGTACATGTTCTCTTGTTGAAGCATCTATAGGCTTTACTCCTTGAGGAATAACCAAGAAAAATTCCCTCATCACATCTTGGTTCAAACTTGCCTAAGTTTTGATCTTCTCGTCTTATGTAACACTTGCTTCCAAAAATCCTGAAGTGTTTTACAGTGGCCGATCTTCCTTTCCAAAGCTCATATGGATTTTTGTGATGGTTTACCCTCATTTGAGCCCTAGTGATTATGTATACTATTGTGTTGATTGCTTCTCTCCAAAATCCATCTGAGATCTTAGACTCATTTAGCATAGCTCTAGCCATATTCTCAATAGTCCTATTTTTCCTTTCAACTACTCCATTTTGTTAAGGAGTTCTTGTTGCTGAGTATTCTATTTTGATTCCATGTTGTTCACAAAACTCTACAAATTCATTTGAGGTAAATTCTCCTCCTCTGTCGGATCTCAGACACTTAATCCTTTTGCCAGTTTCATTTTCAACCAATTCCTTAAATTCTTTGAATTTTTCAAAGGCCTCTGACTTCTCTTTCAGGAAAGCTACCCAAACCATTATGGAGTAATCATCTATAAACAATATAAAGTAACTTTCACCCTGAATACTTTGTGTTCTAGTAGGACCACACAGATCAGTATGTATTAGACTTAATGGCTCAGATGACATGTATCCTTTTGACTTAAAACTTGTTCTAGTTTGCTTTCCATGTTTACAAGGTGCACAGATTGTGTTTTGTGGTCTTCTTATTTTGGGTAAGTCTTTGAAGGCCTGCTTATTGCTTATGTTGACTATGTTGTCAAAATTCAAGTGACCCAATATTCTATGCCACAACCAACTCTCATATTCTTGTGATAGAAAGCACTTTTCCCCTTTGATCTCACTAAGCATGTATATATTATTTGGAGTTCTTTTTGCATTGGCAATGACTCTTCCAGTTTCTATTTTTCTTATCTCACATCTATCTAGGTGGAAAGTAACCATATACCCCTGATCACAAAGTTGACTTATACTTAGCAGATTATGTTTTAACCCTTTAACATACAACACATTTTCTATTTTTGTTTTCCCATTATCTAAACTTAGAGTTCCTCTTCCACCAATCTTTGTTGATCCATTATCACCAAAACTTACTGATCCTCTATTGGTTTCTTTTAGAACAATGAATTTGTCTTTGTCTCATGTCATGTGACTAGAGCAACCACTATCAATATACCATTGTTCTTCCTTATCCTGAGCATGAAGGGTTGTTTGAACTAACATTGATCTAGCTTTAATATTTTTCTTTTCATATTTCCTAGTTGTTGAAATTGTTTTTCTAGACTTAGGAAGTATCATATTACACCATCTAGCCTTGTGCCCAAAATTATTGCATTTGTAACATCTAATATCCTCATCCATAAGCGGTGCAAAAGAATTGAAATTTCTATTGACATTGCTTCTTGCATGACTAATACAATGTACAACTCTATGACCATATTTATTACAATAAAAGCAATGACCATGGAAGAAATTATGTAACCTACTTGGATGCCTTTTGGATTGTGGTGGAGTGCTTCTCCTTTTGTGATTAACTCTTATCCAAGGTTCTTCTTTGCTTTCTTCCTTTCTGATGTCCTTAGCTTACCTCCCTTTGTTTGAAGTTCTACTTCTTGAAGACTTGATTCCTTTTTCTATTTTTCATACTTTACATCTTGTAGTGCCTTGGTCCTTTCCACTTCATTCCTTAGGTGAACAATTTCTGCTTCCAATATTTCACATTCTGTTTCTCTTGCTCTTAACATATCTGTCATATCCTGCTCAATTTTCTTTCCTTCTTCCACCCTTATCTTGAGTTCTGTGAGATTTTATAGAAGTTCTATCCTTGCTTCTTCCTCCTCTTGAATTTGTTCCTTCAAGCTTGAATTCTTTTCTCTAATTCTTTCCAATTTTTTGAGATCATAAAAGAATTCTTCTTTTATATCAAACATGGTCTCTTCTTCATTTTTTGAAGTCATGTGTGTTTCTGATGGATCCTCCTCCAAGCTTTTAGTCTTTTCATGGAGAGACCCACTCTAATACCAATTGAAGAACATGTGCTTATACTGAGAGGGAGGGTGAATAGTATAAGATAAAACCTTTTGCTTTTTAATCCAAATAATAGCATCAACAATATTAAAGTAGTAAACATCACACAAAGCATCACACACATGAGAGACATGATTTTACGTGGTTCACCCAATGTGGGCTACTCCACGGAGAAAATATTTCTTATAAATTTTTCTCAAATAAATTCTCTTGGGAATCCTTTCCCTACAATGTTTATGGACCTCTGTCCAAAGGAGACACCAATCCCCTTGATCAAGTTAGTGGATCTCTATCCACAGGAGACACCAATATCCTAACTCTGCTCTGGTTGGTGATCCTCTAGAAGACCTCTGCCTCCACTACCCTTAGAAAATGGAACTCTATCCATAGAAGACACCTATCCTCCCTACTCTAGATGGAGATATTTGTCCTCAACTCTGTCACCTCCAAATCTCTATCTCAAATTTACACTAAACACAATCCTTCGGTCTAGCACAAATCTGTCCTCAATATCTGTATCTAGTCTAGTACAAACTTGTCCTCAAATATGCACCAAACTTTATCTTCAAATCTCTTCTCAATCTCTATCCTCAATCTTTGTATTGTAAGCTTCCACAAAATCTCACACAAATCTGTCCACAAGTCTTCTCTAAGACTTACCTCAAATCTTTTCAACAAGTCAACACTAAAACTTGTCCAATCTCATAGAAACATAAAGAGAATTGTTAGAGACTCAATATATTTCACACTCATCAATATTCAACCTCAATGCTCAATCACTTTCTCAAATCAATTCAGAATATAGAATAGTTTGTTTTATAGAACTTGAACAATCACTTCACACATCCACTTGACTAGGCTCAACCAACTCTACTCAACCAATCACTCAATGAAATAATCCTTGCTTACAAACCCTAGTCCAAGCATATACTCACTTAAAATATTTCCAACAATGCTTATCAACCAATCTTACATAACAATGATACTCATGTTCTTTTCAAACCCTAGTTCAAGTTCTTCACCTAACCAATGGCTTCAACAACAATGCTTATCAAACAAGGTTTTAACATCAACTCTTTATTCCAAAAAACCTTGAAGCATTAACTCAACACACTCAATAAGGAAATCTAATTAAGTCCTTTTCACTCCAAACTTGTTTTCCATAAAACCAACCAATCAACTCAACTATGGAATAATGTGCCCATACCTTTTTCTTGATGATGAAGGAACCTCAAAAATATGCCACAACCACAAACACTTATTTTCCAAGCTCAAAGAAGTTATAAGATGATAAACTCTCTCAAAGGTACAATGCAATTATCAAAACATACATACACCTTATTACTCCATCTTAAATAAATCATCCATCAACAATAATTGACCAAACACACCTTACTCTTCTCAATATTGCAATAATTGATTAAGTCACTTTACCAAATATATGCAATAAATCAATTTTTAATTCCCTAAGGTAAAAATAATATTACCCTAGTAAATTTCCATTTACCACTTAGGTAAATACCATAACCAATTTTCCCTTATCTCTCCCTAACCTTAGCAAAGCAAAGAGTAATTTAATTTCTATCAACAACCCTTATCACTCCACTACCTTAGCAACTTAATTTACAAATTAAATAAAAAATTATAAAAACCTTTTATATCTCCTACTCTGCGTTTCACGGGATTCGATCTTGCACTCTCTCCCTTGCTAGCGCCTTGGCCACAGCTTGCTAGCCGTGTGAGCCAAGCGCTCACGTGCTGATTAAAAGCACAGAAGGTGCTTTAATTCTCCTTCGAAACCTTTAGAGCCCTTGGCTCCCTTCTCCTCTTGCCATGTAGCCGTTCGATGTGCTCCCCTCTTAATGCATGCACACAAGCCTCTTTGCTGCTTCTCTCCTTAATGTATACACGAGCCTTTTCGTTGTTCCTTGGCATGAACCTTAGCACAATTTTTGTCGTAAGATAATCGGAGGTAATTCGAATGCTATGGTTTTGAACTTAGGCAAAGGTTTAAATACCTTTTGCCTTCCAAATATTGCACATTGACGGTGTATTAAACTTGGACGTCGACGCCTTTATAATATGCATAATTAATTTATAAATCATTTAAATTCTATTTAGAATTTAAATTTTATAAATTAACTTTGTAACCTTTGGCTTTATAAAAATTAAAGCCTCCTTGGGGGTTAAATAAAAACTTTTTGTTTCTCATAATGATTTAATAAAAATCATTTTGCCACCATGGTTTTAATAAAAACCCTTTATTTTTGCCTCACATAATATAAAAATAATATTATGACATATTTTCAATCAACCTCTCGCATTATTCCTTTTGACCTTTTGACATCAATTGTAGCTTATTCCTTGACATCAATGACAACTTCGTTCCTTGACATCAATGACAACTTTGACTCAAAATGTCCATAAAAGTCCTCCACTTCCCTACAACCCATCCCTAGCCCTATCCTAGATCCTTGGTCCTATCCCAGTTCCTCGGTACCTTCTTTTCTCTTCCTCCTTAGTTGGTAGGCATTATAGACAATCTCCTTGGGTTGGGATGTCACCTTTTATCTTGTTTACCCTTTTCCATGCCTTCAGGTGGGGTTTCTTTTTGGTGCTTATGAACTAGTATTTATTTGGGGTATCCATGGGTTCATCCTAGTTCCTTTTTTTACATTTTAGGGAATCCTTTTCCCTTATGATCTTTGGAACATCCATGGGTCCATCCCAATGTTTACTTTTATGTTTCAGGGATATTTCCATTTCGCTCTTTGGTTGTTCCATTTTTTTATAGTTTTCCTTCATGGTGTGACTTAGTTCTTAGTTCAGTAGTGCTTTTTGGATCCTTCTCTTGGTTGTTTTTGGTTGTAGATGATCTCCTTGGGGTGGGAGGTCACTTTGCTTGTCTGTCATTTCCTTAGCTACTTTGAGTGTGTCCTTCCTGTACCTTCATTTTTGGGATGTCCCTAGGTCCCTCCCTTGGTCTCTTGTGGTGCTTTTGGGATGGCTTTTGTTATAGGCTTCTTTTTGGAGCCATTTTTTCTATAGTTTTCTAGCTGGGGCTCACCTCTTCTCCTGCTTGCTGCTGGTTTTCATTATAAGAGGATCTCATGGCATGTGGAGATAATTATCTTTTTGTTCCACTTACCAGACCTATGCAAGATGTTGTTTTGGTAGTTTCTTGGCTTCCTTGATTGTTTCCCACCCTTCCCTAGGTGGGTTATTCTTATTTTTGCAGATCCTCTGCTCCATCCTATTGTTCAAGGTGGTTTTTGTAAATCATCTTTGGGTTTTTGGTGTTCTCTTATCGGATTCTAGTTTTGGTTTGTAGCTTCATTTTTGGTCCTCCTTAAGCAAGATGGCCTTTGTCTCACTTTTTTTTAATTTCAAATTTTAAATTCAGTTGTGGATGGGATGGCCCTATTTCATAGGTGGAACTATTTTGTTTATATTTCCCACTTTTAGTGCTTTCAAATTGTAGCGGGCGGGTTGGCCCTATTTTAACATTAATCTGGGTGGGATTACACTATTTCAAATCCTCTTGCATTTTTTATTTTGGCGGGATGGCCCTGTTCCTCTTCTCCATCCTTTTCACACATGTTGTTTGGATGATTTGGGCGGGATAGCCCTATTTTAGTTTTTTTTTTTAATTCTGTCCTGTAAGGCTATCCTTTAGTCTGTATTGTAAGGCTATCATTTAGCATGTCCTGTAAGGATGTCCTGATTGGAACTCCTTTTTTTCTCTAGGTTTTCTATTGTCCTTTCGTGCGACCTTCCTATTGCCTTGTTTAATTTATATTTTGACTTGTAATCAGGTTTTTGGTCCCTTGATAAAAACCCACTTTAAATATAACTCATAAAAAAATGAAATCTTTATTGTAATAATAATAATTGAATTTCATGTTAATAAAGGTAAAACCTCAATTAGTAATATTTGAAGTCCTTATAAAATATATCAAATAAAATAAGTGAGCTTAGCTCTTCAAGAGCATTGTGAGCTAAGCATTTAGGTGAAGGAAGCTTCACAGTTGACATGGAGAAAATTACATTTATGGAAAGTTTTAGGGATTGAGGAATTTAATTAAAAAAATAAGTTGACCATATTGGGTTATCAAAAGATGAGTTAGAGAGTATAGGTAGACATATGGGAAGTAATAAAGAGTTTTTCACTGGCATAGAGTATAAGGACTCGATCTCTTTATGGGAGGGGGGGAAGACAAGGAGTAGTTGTGTGAAGAAGGAAGGACATGAGAAATAAGGAAGGAGACTGATTCATTCTAGGTGAAAAATATCAATATAGAAAGTGAGCAAATGTTTGAAAGACTATAGGTTGGTAGATACAAATATATGGATTCTTCTCTTTATTCAAAAATGGATCCTTTATAGAACGTCATTTTAATGTTAGTAGTGGTTATCCTGTTTTATCCTTGCTTTGATTGGACCACTCTCCTCTTGTTGTGGTCATTGTTAATGATATCCTTGGTTTTTGGGATCCTTAAATATAAGAATAAAATCATATCTCCTTAGCATCAACCTATAAAATCTCTAAAGTCATTGGCTCTCGATAACCAAACCTCCTTTCTATCTCTTTCCTTATCTCGGTGACCTGCTATAGGTAATCTAACAAAGTGATGTGTTCATTTTATTGAGGGTTGAGTTGTGGCCTGAGTTCCACTATGTTAGTGTTAGCAAGTGTTGTGTATGGAGGTAGTAAGCCCATTGGTAAGCTCTAAGCAGGTAGAAGTCATGTGTTGTAGATAAAACTAGAACCAAGTGTGTCTTTCATATGGACTTGTTTGTATATGTCAATCGTGTTTCTAAAACCATATTTTGCACTACTATCCTCCATATTTAATAGCAAAATCTTGGACCAAACTCTTGTTAGGGATCTTATTACACGTACGTAGGTAGTCAATGATGATCCTTAACTTTGGGTTACATTGTAAATTGAGGTCTAATCCCTCCTATGTACTTTACTCCCCCTTGAGCTATGTCTATGAGTGTTAAGTTGGACCATAGATTGTTATTGCCATCTCTAGCTAGTCGTGGCATCTTAGTCGTCAAATGCATCCTGTAAGGTTGACCGACTATTGTCTCTACCATGCCCTTTTTCCTCTTCTATACTCTTATTTAAATTTAAAATCCCCACCTTTTGGTTGGGTAAGTTAGTGCACCTGCTGAGTACATGATAATTCTTATTTGAGCTGGTCATTGAAGAAGAATAAGTCAAATATTTTATTTAATTATTTAGTTTTAAATAAATTAAATAAGACACTTTGATTTATTAAATAAAGAATATAGTTTGTTTTGTAAATTAAGGGTATGGGAATTTAATTTATGAAATAAAAGGAAATGTTTTATTTATGGATTAAAGTAAGAGACTTTGATTTATAAAATAAAGAAGATAGTTTTCTTTGTAAATTAAGGGTATTGGACTTTAATATGAAATAAAGGGAAATGGTTTATTTATGGATTAAAGTAAGATAATTTGATTTATTAAATAAAGAAGATAGTTTGTTTTGTAAATTAAGGGTATGGGACTTTAATTTATGAAATAAAAGGAAATGGTTTATTTATGGATTAAAGTAAGAGACTTTGATTTATTAAATAAAGAAGATAGTTTGTTTTGTAAATTAAGGGTATGGGACTTTAATTTATGAAATAAAGGGAAATGGTTTATTTATGGATTAAAGTAAGAGACTTTGATTTATTAAATAAAAGAAAATAGTTTGTTTTGTAAATTAAGGGTATGGGACTTTAATTTATGAAATAAAGGAAAATGATTTATTTATGAATTAAAGTAAGAGACTTTGATTTATTTGAAACTACCAAAAAGACACTAAGACATTCATTCAATATCAAAGAATCTACTGCATTTGTATTAAAATTATAAAAGGGTTACAATGTCGATATCCTTTTACAAATTTTCCCTGAAGGCTATAATGGGGTCTTCCCTAGGGTTATGCATAGTGGCGAATATTCACAAATTGGGCAAATATTAGGATTTTCAAAATTGGAAACCGGTGAATATGAGGACCCTCAACGTTGATCCATTTGCCTAAATTTTTCAAGATCAATTGTTTCTTAGGGTCGATTCACCAAAATATATATCCAAACATAAGAATATTTGTACTCATTGGAAAGCTCTTTTCCAACTTGATCTAATGGTGGTATTTTTATTAAGTTATAAGATGATTTAATAGGTCAAAAGTTGCCCCAAATATAACCTTACATTTTATGGCTTCAAATACCCCAAATTTTGGTGTGAAGATGGCTTCAAATACCCCAAATTTTGGTGTGAAGATGCTCAATTTGATTTTATTAGGATTCTCCATGATTCACCTTGATTTTTATTAGGATTCACCATTTATTTACAAGTACATTTTGGGTCCAACCCCTTATGCATAACGCTGGACTCTTCCCTAAGGAATCCCTCTAAGATGTGGTACAAATACAACACGATTCATCCTTTTAGGTTCCTTGATGTAGGTGGCTTGCTCGTGGGCCACCACTTGTTGAATATGTTCTTATGCTTTGCTGGACCTGTCAACTTGCAAAATATTATTAGTGCTTTGAGGAGTCTACCTTAGTCAAACCCCATGGTTATGAAGACAAAAGACTCATAAAAGATGCTCAAAACATGAAAATAACTACTAGAAACAACATAAAACTGTAAATTAAACTATTATTACCTGTACTAGTGATTTTGGTGCCTGTAGTAAAGGTTCGCACACTTGGTATGCAAACCAATTGGTTTGCACGCGTGAGGTGCAAACTTGTCCTTTTCAACCATATTTATCATATGGCTTCTCTAGATGTCCTAGAGTGGTTTTTGCTTTGAATTTTATCTGGTTTAGCTTTTGAAAGTGAACTTTTGGTAAAATTATTAACTTGTCTCACTCACAAACCATGCTATGAGAGTGACAAATTGATCGTGATGTTTGTATGATGGTTATGTGATGGTTGTGTGACGGATGCAACGACAGTAGTGATTTTGGTAGAGTTTTGATATGTAAAAGTTGGTTGTCCTTAAAAGGTGAAAATGACCTTCTATTTATAAAGTGGGCCAAGGTGAGAGAAAGGGGATGAGGTGTCCCCTGTGAGGTGGCAATGATGAGGTGTCCACCAAAGAGGTGTCCCCTGAGGTGTCTTGGCTCATAAATGGGGTTGGGTGAGAGAATCCCTCACCCATCCATAAATAATGATGACTTTATAAAAATATCAATTTAGCATTAATGATCACCTTTATTGAAATATCTTAGGATTAAAAATTGCTTTTTAGGTGCAAAAGTCTCCATCTTTCATTTATGACCCAGGGGGATGTGAGGTGGAGAAATATCTAGGTGAGAGGTGGCAGGGCTAGGATAGGCTAGAATAGGTGAGGTGGAAGGCTAGGTTAGTCAAAGTAGACTAGGTGAGGTGGAGGGCCCAAATCAAATCAAGATTAGATTTAATTAAGCATGTAATTAGCCATAAAGCATGTTTTGACCAAAATATTGACTTTTTGACCATAGTAAAGGTTTCAACCTTAGTTGAATTTGCATGAGGTCGTATGAGCCCTATGGTCAAGCGTAAAGAGGGTCTTATCTAGCCCAAAGGGGCTAAGGATGATGAATAGTTATTTTTAGCCAATTTTTGCAATTTTCAAGGGTTTTGAAAATTAATTGACCATAGGAATGGGGAGGGGGACAATGTGTGACTTTTAGGTGTCTAGATTTTGCTCCTTTTGTACTGGATTGTGTGAAAACATGGTTTAGTACAAAAATTGATGATATGAATTGATGGAATGATTGGAAGGAAAAAAAATTGCGATTGATGAATTATGATGATTGCGAGAGAGATGCATTGATAAAAATGGTTTGTGATTGGATACAATACTTTGTAGTATTGTAATGACTCATTTTGGGGGAAGGCGTAATATTACCTTACATTATGATCAATTTGAGGTGTTCCAAATTATGGAAGGAACCAATGCCTTTGTCTATTTTTTCTTTTGATTGATTGATGAGCTCTTTGGAAAACATTTGACAAATCGTTGGAGTCGTAGGGTAGAACATTTAGGAGTTTCATTCACGAGTGGTCTTACAACTGCCACTATGAATATTGAATCCTTGAGGTGTCTATATTTAGAGGTATTTGACGGTATGTAAAACATTGATTTATTTTGGATTGGATTTTTGATTGAGAAGAGAAATTTCACTTTTTGTATCTATCCTAGCATGAGGGCTTAAGATAATCTTCAACAAAAACATTTTCTTAGGCATTTGTCATATCCATGATTGTATGTTTGGTTGTTTGATCATGTGCAAGGTATTTTTTGATGTGTTGGATGGTTACCCCTTCAAGCGATGAATTGGCGATGAAGCAGTTGATGAAGATGAACGTGAGAATTTACATAATTTTAGTGAAAATCAACAAAAACTGACAAATGGATGGATGTTTCAAAGACATTCCGTATGGGTGGTGAAATTTGGAGTGGTCATGGAAGGTTCACACTCCACACATGTGAACCAAGTGGTTCACACACCTAGCATGTGAACTAGTCGATTTGCATGTGTGGGGTGTGAACTCATGGATAATGAGGTTTTTAAGGGTAAAAAGATGATTTTGATATCATTTTTGTGTGAAGACAGCATTGTAGAGGTGAAGGAAAGTGAAAATGGAATGAGTTGCTACCATTTTGTGGAACGTACAGGAAGGGATGGCCAGTACATCAACGAGCACGATTTTAGGAGTGGGAACACCAGAGGTAAGCATTTTATTTTCTCTTGGTAAATGTGCAATTTGTGAGGGTTTGGAAATGTATTTTTTTTATTTAAATGGTATAAAATGAATGCGGAGGTATGAACAAGGTAAAATTCGTGTACTTTGTATGAAAAGGGGAAATGGTTATCCTGATCTATTTTCTATTTTTTACATGTGACAGTTGTGCTTGTTGGAGAGTGCATTTGATGTGATGTGGAGGATGGGGTATGAAATTGATTGCATATGAAAACCAACAAGTGGGGGCTTATAATAAGCCAAATGGGTATCCATATTTTTTTTATTTTTTTATTTGACTTCTTTTTGACTACCTCATGTTGCATGCCAATGTGGGAGGGTTTGCATTGTTTTTCATGTTTTTTGGCACATGTTTGAGATTATTTGCATGCATAGATGGTATAAATGGGAAAGGGGTGCAATCGTAAATAGGAACGTGTGAATTTTCTATCATTTTGGGTGGTTCGTACGAGTGGGGTGTGAACCAATTTTTTTTTGAAAGGGACATAAAATAAATGGAATGCATGTGAATAAAAATAAATCATTTATTTACAAAAATAAAATGTTTTCCTAATGATGGCAAAAAATTGTGAAAATGTATGTGCTTATGTTATGTACAATGATGTTTGTATGTATGAAATCATGAATGATTTCTGACATGTGATGTGTGTGTGATGGTAGGTGAAGAAGATATTTGCACGCCATCGACTTCAAAAATGTAGGAAGGCCTTGGAGGATGAGTGGACAGTGGATGATGGAGCTTGGTTGAGGGTAGTTGGGTTGTATGGGGTGTGGGTAATATGTAAGTTTCATGTGAACCATGCTTACATTTCAGCACTGTGTGAGAGGTGGGATCCTAACAAGAACACCTTTCATTTGCCTACAGGGGAGATGACAGTGACCCTGGAGGATATATACCACATCTATCGGTTTTCGATAGAGGGGATTACAGTGATGACGATAGATAAGGAATTGCATGAGGGTATCATAGAGAGGATATTTGGGTGTCATTGGCAGTAGGTGGATGCCAAGAAGGGGGTAGACTATGTGAAGTATTGGAAGAAGTAGTTTCTTCCAATCACCATATGATGGTGATGTTATTGATAGCTAGCCACAAACTACCAGATACTTTAGGGGTTAAGTTCCCCTAGAATTTTATGGGGATGGTGTATGATATGGTGGAGTGGAAAATAGTGTATGCATGGGCACCCACACTATTGGCATAGGTCTACCGGGAGTTGCATGGGGTGGTGAGGATAGAGAGGACATGTATCAGTGTGAGTCCATTGCTACAGATATGGGCTTGAAGCATATGAAAATTTTGAGACCTATCCACTTGCCATATGAGGTGCATGAGGTGGATGGAAAGGATGTACCCTATGTGATAAGGTGGAGAGTAGATAAGGAGTGAAAGAAGAGGAGGGTATGGGTGGGTGATTTGATGTATCACTAGGAGGAGCTAGGGCGATTGACCATGGAGTAGGTGAGGTGGAGGCCATGATGAGGAGAACTTGATTGGGGTGAGGATGTGGTGTAGTTGGCATGCATTCGATGAGATCGATGGGTGGTGGGGAAGTATGTGTGGCAGGTGGAGTACTTCCAATTTTCCCCAAATTTACCCTAGAATACAGTCTCAAATTGCCAAATTCTATCTTAAAACAAAATTTTATATACTTCCCTAATGTTACCCTAAAATATAGCTTCAAATTTTTTCCTAATTTTAACTTAGAAATAAATTTCGTGTATTTCTCTACTGTTACCCTAAAACCAATTTTCATAATTATAATCAAATTTCTACCTAATTTCAAAAAAATTCCCTTAATCTCTCCAACTCCAAGATTAGCCCTAATTTCTATCTAATTGTAAAATTTTAAAATATTTTATTCGTATGTATAGAGAAAAGGAATTAGAAAAGAGGGAAAATAAAATAAAAATGTCTTTACCTATTGCTTTCACTGAAACCTGTCCACCTTTCGATGTCGTCAACACTTTCTTCCTCCAAAAATTATCTGAATCCAATGCTAAAATCTCTCAAAATCACGTATTTTTGCCTTTCACTCAAACAATGTCTACAATTATACAAACCCTCATGATTCTATTATAGTTCACAATGAAATTTGACATGGTGATGCAGGAGCATCCGGAGACAGTGAAGCAATCTTGCATCTTCCAAAAAATTTTCAAGTTTTTCTAAGTTCTGTGCACCTTGTTTTATTTATTTTATTTTAGTCCAGGAGAAGTTTTGTTGAGCAATGTTTAAATTGGAGAAGGTTTGGCAAAGCAAGGGGGTTGGGGTCACGAAATCGTGACCTCCGAAAGGCTGCCAAGTGATGGTTGAGTTCCGTCGCGATATCGCGACGTCGCGATATCGCAACGTCGCGATATCACGACAGTGTGTCGAGAGCTTTGGCAAAGGTCCTCTGACGTCGCGATGTCGCGACGTCATTGTTGAGGCTATGGGAAGTGGCCACAGTCGTCGCGATATCACGACGATCTCATGGGGAAAAGCGAAGAGGGAGAGGCTTGTCGCGATATCGCGACAGGTCACGATATCGCGACCTGTCGCGATATCGCGGCCTGGTTTTTGCACAGCCGAAGGTAAACAAGAGAACGGCCTGGCAAGGTCAACTTGACACGTGGGCAGTGTGGAGGACACGTGTTTCTACTGTAATGTGACAAGGAAAGAGCATGACCCGATGAGCCGACCGCGTGTAAGAAAACCAAAGAGGAAGGTCAAGGAGATTAATAAGGGGGTGTAAGCCACGCATCCTTTTACTTCTGGCAACACGACAATTGCGGGAGATGGATTAATGAATGAAGCAGCGGTACAGAGTACAGTCAGTGTATAGCGGCCAGTGCAGGGTATGGGAAGCCATTAATGCAAGCTTCCAGGCTGGTCGGGCAGTTGCCCATTTATGGCAGAAAACCAAAATTTAAAAATTCGACCGGAGGGAAAATGGAAATTGAAATTGTTGTGGGGCGGGAGCATTGATTTCCGAGAGGATCGAGGCCTCGATAAAAACTCGAAATTTGTAAGGGTTGGGGATGGTGAGTTCGGGATTTGGGAGGAGGAAGTGTGCTGAGAAAAACTATAACAGAGACCATATTAATGAAATTTACTGCAATTTGTGAGACTGGTGTGTTCTGAATCTTGACCTCGCCATCAAGTGGTATCAGAGCGGGAGCTCCTGAGCGTGTAACAGATCGCCGGAGAGAGGCAGTTGCACCAGGATCTGTGGAAGAATTCTAAAAAAAAATAATAATAATAATACAGAGAAAATATCATGCCTCCACGAAGGAACCGTGGCGGAGCAGGAAATGTAGTGCCGGCCGAAGACTTCCGGGCCTTGCAAAGGCAAGTTCAAGCCCTACAAGCGAGTTACGAGAAGACGCGAACCCGGAGGGGATGAGGAAAGTGAAGACGAAGTTGAGGAAGAAGACCAGTTTGAGGAAGAAGAAGAAGTTGTGGATCCTGCTCAAGCCCGGTTGTATAGGGCCATCTCTCAGATTGGAAAACAACCAAAAATGGAGGTATCTACCTACTCGAGAAATCTGAATCCAGAAGAAGTGATTGACTGGATAAATGATTTAGAGGAATATTTCGAGTATGAGGAGATTGAAGACCCTAACCGGGTCAGATTTGCTAAGACCAAGTTAAAGGGTCATGCCAGCATTTGGTGGAGGGGAATGCAGTTGGAGAGAAACAGAAGAGGGAAAGAGAGAATAACAAGATGGGATAGAATGGTGGAGAAGCTTAAAAGACAGTTCATCCCGGCAGATTACGAGTTGGATCTGCTAAGAAAAATGCGAGCTTGAGACAGACAAACAAAAGCTGTCCAAGAGTACACTGAAGAATTTTACAAAATTTCTATTAGAACAGGGCATTTAGAGGCAAATAAAGAGAAAGTAGCCCGTTACATTAATGGGTTGAGGCTTGGTATCCAGGAAGAACTGAGCCTGGTTCGAGTAAACACCATTGAGGATGCTTATCAATTTGCCTTGAAGGTAGAAGAAAAGCTAAACAAGCGGTTTGAAGGCAAGCAAAGAGGAAGAGGCCGAGGTGGAAGGACTGGTGGGAGGACCAGTGGAGAAAAATACAAGGATCCGAAGAAGGCTGGTGAAGCCAGTAGTAACCAGGACCAAAAAGAAGAAGATGTTTATCAGCCCCGAGATCAGAACAACTACCCAAGAGGACGGGGTGGATCTGGACGAGGGTTTGGAAGGGGAGTATTTCGTGGAACATGTTTCCATTGTGGTGAAGAAGGACACAGGGGCATTTGAATGTCCACAACATCGAGAAAGAACAAACAAGAGGCACGAGGGCCCGGCCAGAGCTGTTGTGGCAGAGGAGGATGCTGAATCTGAGCATTCCGAAGAAGCGGAGAGAGGAGAAACAATGGTTGTAAGAAGAGTCTTGTTGAACGAGGAGAAGGACACAGACCAGAGGAAAAGTTTATTCCGCACTAGATGTAAATGTGCGGGCAAGGTTTGCAATATCATTATTGATAATGGTAGCACGGATAACCTGGTTTTTGAGGAAATGGTTACAAAGTTACAGTTAGAAAGGAAGAAACACCCACACCCATACCGGGTCGCATGGTTACAAAAGGACCACGGAGCTTTGGTCAATGAGCAGTGTTCTATTAAATTTAACATTGGGAATTATTGTGATGAGGTCTGTGTGACATCTTACCCATGGATGTTTGCCACATGTTGCTGGGGAGACCCTGGCAGTTTGATCGGAGTGCAGTACATGATGGCCGTGCCAACACCTACTCATTGACAAAGAATGGTGTACGCCATAAACTAAAGCCCTTGAAGGATGCAGATGAAAAGGTATGTAATATTTCCAGATTCTGTTTAGTTGAGGGGAGAGAGTTTCTGAACGGGTTAAAGCATGAACATTTATGTTATGCAATAATCCCTAGAGTTAGGGGGAAGGAATGCCGGGATACCCCAACAGAAGTTCTAAATCTTTTGGAGGAATTTCCAGACATTGTGTCTGACAATGTGCTCGAGGGCTTACCCCCTGTGAGAAAAATTAGCCATCATATAGATTTAGTACCAGGATCAAGCCTGCCAAATAAAGTTGCACACGGGATGACACCTGTAGAGACGAAGGAGTTAAATAGACGGGGTCCAAGAATTATTAGAAAATGGATTAATTCAGGAAAGTTTGAGTCCATGCGCATTACCTGCAGTGCTGGTGCCAAAGAAGGATGGAGAATGGAGGATGTGTACAGATTCACGGGCCATCAACAAAATTACTATTAAGTATAGATTCCCATTACCAAGAATGGATGATATCATGGACTAGTTTAAGTGGACTGAGTACTTCACAAAGATTGACCTGAAAAGTGGTTATCATCAGATCCGTATCCGAGAGGGGGATGAATGGAAGACAGCCTTCAAGACAAGAGAAGGCCTGTTTGAGTGGTTGGTCATGCCCTTTGGACTGTCCAATGCACCAAGTACCTTCATGCGGCTGATGAATGAAGTACTGAAAGAATTTTTGGGAAAGTTTGTTATTGTTTATTTAGATGATATATTGATATTTAGCCGGACCCTGGAGGAACACCTGATGCATATCAGGAGAGTCTTTGAAAAACTACGAGAAGAACAGTTATTAATAAATTTGAAAAAGTGTAATTTTGTCAAGAAGGAATTGGTATACTTGGGGTTTGTAATCTCAGTAGAAGGCCTGAAGATGGACCCCGAAAAGGTGAGAGCCATCATTGAATGGCCTACTCCAAGGAACACAACAGAAGTGAGGTCATTCCATGGTCTGGCCAGTTTTATAGGAAGTTCATAAAGAATTTCAGCAGTATTTGTGCACCTCTCACAGAGACAATGAGGGGAGATAAAAAGGAGTTCAAATGGACGTCAGGGGCTGAAAGGAGCTTTGATACATTAAAGAGAAAAGTTACCGAACGACCTGTTTTGGCACTTCCAGACTTCAACAAGGTATTTCAGGTGGACTGTGATGCCAGTGGCAGTGCAATAGGGGCTGTACTGAGTCAAGGAGGCAAGCCAGTTGCTTATTTCAGTGAGAAATTGAATGATGCTCGGAAAAAAGTATTCAGTCTATGATCAAGAATTTCATGCTATAGTTCAGGCCACTGAAGAAGTGGAGACATTATTTATTACCAAAGGAGTTTGTACTGTTTACTGACCATCAGGCTTTGCAATACATTAACAGTCAGAAAAAGCTGAACCAAAGGCACATGAAATGGGTGGAGTTCCTCCAAAGTTATACCTTTGTGCTTGAAACACGAAGTGGGAAGTCAAACGAGTTGCGAGATGCCTTAAGCGAAGGCGAGCTCTGCGACTAGATTGACAGTAGAAGTAGTGGGATTTGAAGAACTGAAAGGTCTGTACCCTGCAGATCCGGATTTTGCAGAAGCCTGGAAGGCTTGCTCGATACCTATTACTATGGATAGAACAAAATGGTTGGATTTCTTAATCCAGGACGGAATGCTATTCAAAGGTAGTAAGTTGTGCATTCCCAGAAGTTCCATGAGGGAGAATTTAATCAAAGAAAAGCACAGCGGAGGGTTGGCTGGGCATTTTGGTCGGGACAAGACCATTGCCTTGGTTGAGGAAAATTACTACGGCCTCAACTTCAGCAAGATGTGCGGAAGTTTGTGCAAGGTTGCAGAATATGCCGGATGGCAAAGGGTGTAAGACAAAATACAGGGCTGTACCAGCCATTACCAGTGCCTGAGAGACCATGGGAGGACATAAGTATGGATTTTATTCTTGGATTGCCGAGAACACAGAGGGGAAATGACTCAGTATTTGTGGTGGTTGATCAGTTCTCCAAAATGGCACATTTTATCCCCTACCAAAAGACCAGTGATGTAGTTCACATTGCAGGGTTGTTCTTCAAGGAAGTGGTTAGACTTCACGGTCTGCCAAGAAGCATAGTTTTTGATAGAGATACCAAGTTTGTTGGATACTTTTGGAGAACTCTGTGGAAGAAGATGAAAACAGACCTGAAATTCAGTTCGGCATACCACCCACAGACTGACGGACAGACAGAGGTGGTGAACAGAAGCTTGGGTAATCTATTGAGGTGTTTGATAGCAGATCAGCCCAAGGGATGGGATTTAGTTTTACCGCAGGCAGAATTTGCGTATAACGATTCGAGTTAATAAAAGCACGAGATAAATCTCCATTCCAGATAATATATGGACACGGCCGAGGAATGTGTCCGAACTAAGAAAGTTGGACGAGAAAAGAAAAATGTAGTGCCGAAGCGAGAAGAATTTGCAGAACATATGAAAAGTCCGCATGAGGAAGTAAGAAGACAAATTACAAAAATGAACAGTCAATATAAGACAAGGGCAGACCAGAAGCGGCGGTTCAAGGAGTTCAAGATTGGAGATGAGGTTATGGTGCATCTCAGGAAAGAGAGATTTCCTGCCAAGACTTACAATAAATTGAAGATGAAAAAGTTTGGACCCTACAAAATACTGGGAAAGCGGGAGTCGAGAAATGCGTATGAAGTGGAATTGCCGAGTTGGCTTGATATTTCACCTATTTTTAATATTTCAGATCTAGTAGAATATCATGAGGGAGGAAGTACAGAGATGCAAGATCCAGAACCATGGCAATTTCCAACCTCTACACCAAGCACAGATGAGGCCGAGAAGATATTAGATACCCGTGAAGGCAGAAGCACCAGAAACAGACAGTATACTGAGTATTTGATCAAGTGGAAGGGCAGGCCTGTTGAAGATGCAGCTTGGTTGTCTAAAACGGAGGTTGACCACCTGGGTCTTCCTCTAACAACCCAAAAGTGAGGATCACTTTTCTTTAATTACCCGGGTGTACGATGCGGGGAGCATCCGGAGGCAGATGAAGCAATCTTGCATCTTCCAAAAAATTTTCAAGTTTTTCTAAGTTATGTGCACCTTGTTTTATTTATTTTATTTTAGTCCAGGAGAAGTTTTGTTGAGCAATGTTTAAATTGGAGAAGGTTTGGCAAAGCAAGGGGGTTGGGGTCGCGAAATCGCGACCTCCGAAAGGCTGCCAAGTGATGGTTGAGTTCCGTCGCGATATCGCGACGTCGCGATATCGCGATGTCGCGATATCGCGACAGTGTGTCGAGAGCTTTGGCAAAGGTCCTCTGACGTCGCGATATCGCGACGTCGCGATATCGCGATGTCGCGATGTCGCGACGTCATTGTTGAGGCTATGGGAAGTGGCCACAGTCGTCGCGATATCGCGACGTCGCGATATCACGACGATCTCGTGGGGAAAAGCGAAGAGGGAGAGGCTTGTCGCGATATCGCGGCCTGGTTTTTGCACAGCCGAAGGTAAACAAGAGAACGGCCTGGCAAGGTCAACTTGACACGTGGGCAGTGTGGAGGACACGTGTTTCTACTGTAATGTGACAAGGAAAGAGCATGACCCGATGAGCCGGCCGCGTGTAAGAAAACCAAAGAGGAAGGTCAAGGAGATTAATAAGGGGGTGTAAGCCACGCATCCTTTTACTTCTGGCAACACGACAATTGCGGGAGATGGATTAATGAATGAAGCAGCGGTACAGAGTACAGTCAGTGTATAGCGGCCAGTGCAGGGTATGGGAAGCCATTAATGCAAGCTTCCAAGCTGGTCGGGCAGTTGCCCATTTATGGCAGAAAACCAAAATTTAAAAATTCGATCGGAGGGAAAATGGAAATTGAAATTGTTGTGGGGCGGGAGCATTGATTTTCGAGAGGATCGAGGCCTCGATAAAAACTCAAAATTTGTAAGGGTTGGGGATGGTGAGTTCGGGATTTGGGAGGAGGAAGTGTCCTGAGAAAAACTGTAACAGAGACCATATTAATGAAATTTACTGCAATTTGTGAGACTGGTGTGTTCTGAATCTTGACCTCGCCATCACATGGTGTTTGAATTTTTCCCTCTGCATGGTTGCATGGAGCGTTGACAGGATAAAGCTTTTACTCAATGGCAGAAATGTCACCCTAAACTCATCTACGACAGATAGAAACTCATCTATGATGGAGAAAAATTACCCTAACATCATCGATGACAGATAAATGTTGAGAATCTATCGACGACGATGGTATTTACCCTAAAATCTTTGATGATTAGGGTTTTTAAGTGTCGGGGCAATGTCATTCATCGATCCTATGTTAATCGACGATGGTAATTAAATAGTGCATGCTCGTCGCTTGATTGGACAAGAAAGGGGCACGTGTCGTTGAGCGATCACAAACACAATCGTGATACCCATGTTTTACCTCCTTTCCTCCTCAGCCCTTAATCGTGTGTTAATCGACGATGGAAAAATTTGATCCATGTCATTTCTCCTGATTGGTCGGGCAGAGTCACGTGTCCTGCTAATGTAACACCTCGCATGGCTGGAGTGAGAAAGTGTCGTGCTTTGATTGGTTTGGGTGACGGTTTATCATAGATGTCGTGCTTCCTTATGTTGTATTCGTGGCGTATGAAAAAGGCCCACAACAATACGTTATAGTCATATATTGTATCATATAGTTTTAATTTTATTATTAATATTATTATATTATAGCTTAATACATTGTATTATATATATGTTATTATATTTTTATTTATTTTTAATGTTTTAAGGTATATATGGTAAAGTTATAATATATTTATTATTATTATTATAATATATAGTATTATTATATATTACAAGTATTATTATTTATAATATTATTTCGTATTCTAATTTTAAATATATTTTATTTTAATTATTATTATTAATATATATTTTAATTATTATATAAATATATATATTTTTAGACTTTGCTATTTTTACGGATGATAACTACAGAAGGGTATTACGGAATAGTATTACTGATAATGGTATTACGGAAGCTTGTATAAAAAATATTTACAAAAATTATCTACAGAAGATTCTTACGAAAACTGCTTACAGAAACTACTTACGGAAGATGCTTATGGAAGCTACTTATGGAAGACACTTACATAAGATACTTATGGAAGACACTTACGAAGATACTTACGGAAGACACTTACAAGACATCTACCAAAACCATTATAAGAGTTAAGAAAATACTTTACCTGTTTTCTTCCCCCAAATTATGAGCTATATATGCCTTTATCTATCCTCCCCCCAAACTGTAATTTTGGCTATATAGCCAAAACAAAAGGAAGGGTGTTTATTTATTTTGTATGGATAATATAATAATGATTTTAAATATGGGGGTTTATTTATAAGTTTTGATGAGTATGCTTCTTGTATGTCATTAAGAAGTTTCCAAAGATAGAAAAATATGTTATATAAAGTCTGATTTCAGCCTTCTAGGATATCTGAAATTATAGGAAAAAGTGAAATGGATATGAAGATGGCTTTCTTCTAAAGGATAAAATGTGATGGACACAAGCCATGGTTTTGTAGAAAATATTGAAATCATAGTACTTTCATGAGGATGTACTTTGAACTCTTAGTTGCATATGATGTTTCTAGGGTTATTCTTCAAAGACATCAAACATCCTAGCAATTTTGAACAACTTCATTTACTTCTTTCACAAATTAATATAGTGTTAAAGTTGTCCTAGTAGTTTCAAGCCTCTTGCAAGACCAATTGTGTGTGCAGTGAAGATTCATTTCCCATTATGAGTAAGGATTGAAAAACAACAAGTGTTATATATGCCAAAAAGCTAGCTGATCTTATAAGCATCTAGAGGTCTTATCCAGACTTACTGCTAATACGAAAGGATACCTTAAAAAAAGAATACCCCATGGTGTTTGAAATACTAAGAATTCTAGGGATTCAAGCTCTTTTTGCCCTTTTTGCTTTATGCTTTATTTGGGATACTTGCTTAGCAAGGGATTTTTAGTGCTTTGTGAGGTTCTTGCTTATTTTGAGAAGCAAGAAAATTTTCTTAACTTTTTGGGGTTCTTGCTTATTTTAAGGAGAAGCAAGAATTTATTAGGATACTTGCTCGATTAGATAAGGAGCAAGGGATTTTTTTTTTTTTTTTTTGAAGGGTGAAGGGTGAGCTTGTCCTTTTGCCAATTCATTAGTACTCTAGACCATGCGTAAAAATAGATAAGCAAGGAAAACTTTTTCACTTATGGCAAAAATAACATATGAGTTAATTTTTCCAAAACTTCACAATGTTTTTAGATATGTATTTGTGCGTGGTCAATAGAGAAACTTGATCAACTAGGGGTCACTTACAACATTTTAAAATATTTGCTTCAGTTCCAATGAAAATTTTGCCCAAAATACTAGATATAGTTTGAGTATTTGAAAAATACTTAGATTTCATCAAGCAACAGGGTACTATGTGTCATGTGATAATCATTTTTCTACAAAGTTTGAAAGAAAGATTTTTTTTTTGAGCTATTTTTTAAAAGCTTTAAGACTGAAAATGGAAACAAATATAGATACTTCATGATGAAATAAAGGAAGCATAATCATTTTTATGTTTATATATATATATATATATTTTAATTTATATATATATATATATATATATAATTATATTATTATAATAATAATTTTTTTCTTTTCAAAGAGAGAGTTTATTGAATAGTAACTGATTGCAGTTCAGAAATACACTGCAAATCAGTGTGTTGTCTAAACTGATGTATAAATTCTTCCTTAGATAATGGCTTCTTATAAAGTTTAAGCCTATGTCCATTTACTAGTAGTTTCCTTGTTGAATTATCTATAGGCTTAAGCTTGACTGTACCGTTTCCAAATATTTCCTCAATTTCATAGGGTCCTAGCCATCTTGTTCTTAATTTACCTTGAAAATCTTGGTAACGAGAGTCAAATAACAAGGCCCAATCTCTTGATTGAAATGTACGTGGTACAATGTGTTTATCATGCCATTTATTTCATTGTTGTTGAGTTATTTCAGTTCTATGTAATGCTTCTAATCTTCGCTCATCCAGAATATTTAATTTTTCCAACCGTTCTTTTTGTGCATTATCCAAATTCATGTTAAGTTGTACCGATGTGCGCAAGGTTTCTATCTCAAATTCAATGGGCATGATGGCTTGTTTTCCATAGACCATTTCATATGGTGATAAACTTGTGGTAATTTTCCAAGTTGTATTATATGCCCATACAACTTCTTTTAATCTCTCAGACCAATCACCCCTATTAACGATTATAGTTTTGTGATAATCTTTTCAAGCTCTCTATTTGTAACTTCTACTTGTCCATTAGCCTGAGGGTGATATGGTGAGGTTTTCTTATGTTTTATCTGATAGATGTTGACAAAATGATCAATCACATTGGAAGTAAATTGAGGTCCCTGATCTGAAACTAATTCTCTTGGTGCTCCAAAGCGTTGCATTATGTTTTCATAAATAAAATCAGCTACTGGTTCAGCTTGAGCTCGAGGAAGAGCTTTAACTTCAGCCCACTTGGTAACATAATCTGTACATACTAGTATGTGTTTATTACCATCACTTGGAGGGTCTATTGGTCCAACAAAGTCAATTCCCCATTTTTCAAATGGTTCAAGAGCTATCTGTGGAACCAAAGGCATTTCCATAGAAGGTGTAGGCTTGCTAGCTCTTTGACAAGCATCACATCTATCAATAAATTGATGAGCATATTTAGTCATAGTAGGCCAAAAGTACCCAGTTTGAAGTATTTTCATAACTATTCTTTGAGTGGCATAATGACCTCCACAAGGTTCTTCATGTGCTGCCCTGATAATATCATATACATCATTTTCTTGCACACATCTCCTAATGATTTGGTCAGGACATTTTTTAAACAAAATTCCATGAATCCATGTAAAAGGAATACTTTGATGTATTAATTTCCTATGCTCATGCGGTGTAAAATTTTGAGGCATTTTTCCTATTACTAAATAATTTACAATATCAGCATACCAAGGGGTAAAAATAGAAATAGCAAACAAGTGCTCATCTAGAAAATTATCAGGAATTAACTCGTTATCATCAAAAATCTGCATGCGAGATAAGTGATCTGCAATAACATTATCTTTTCCTACCTTATCTATAATTGTGACATTGAATTCTTGTAGTAAAAGAAGCCATCTAATCACTCTACCACCCACTGTTGCTTTGTTCATTAAGTATCTAATGGCAGAATGATCAGTGTGAACAAATACTTCATACCCTGTTATGTAATGTTTAAATTTATTGAGAGCATGAATTACAGCTAAAAATTATTTTTCTGTAATAGTGTAGTTAAGCTCAGCTCCATGCAAATTTTTGCTTACATAATAGATAGCATAAGGTATTTTATTTTCTATTTGTTGCAATATTGCTCCTATTGCATAACTTGAAGCATCACAATGAATGTGGAATGGTAATTCCCAATTTGGTCCTCTCAAGATTGGAGCAGTAGTCAAATTTTCTTTTATTTCTTCAAAGGCTTCTTGACATTCGTTTGTCCAATTGAATTCATTATCTTTAGTTAAGAGCTTAAACATGGGAGTAGCAACTTTACTGAAGTCTTTAATGAACCTACGATAGTATCCTGCGTGTCCTAAAAAACTTCTCACCTCTGTTTGTGTTTTTGGAGGTTGAAGGGTTTGAATAACTTGTATCTTTGCAGGGTCTACTTTAACACCGTCTTCTGATATATAATGTCCTAGAACAATACCTCCTTTCATCATCATAAAGCACTTTTCATGACTTAGAGAGAGGTTTTGCTCTTGGCATATTACCAAAACTTTTTGCAAGCTTGATAATGTTTCTTCAAAGGTAGTATCGTATACTGTGAAGTCATCCATATAAACTTCCACACATTCATTAGTTAAATCAGCAAAGATAGCCAATACAACTCTTTGAAAGGTTGTAGGTGCATTACATAGTCCAAAAGGTAGAACGTTATAAGCATAGGTTCCTACAGGACATGTGAAGGTTGTTTTTTCTTGATCTTCTTCAGCTATGGAGATTTGATTATATCCACTAAAACCATCTAAAAAGCAGAAATATTTCTTTCCAGCCAATGTATCTAAGACTTGATCAATGAATGGTAAGGGAAAATAATATTTCTTGGTTACTTTATTTAATTCCCTATAATCAACACAAATTCTCCATTTACCATTCTTTTTAGGGACTATCACCAGAGGTGATACCCATTGGCTATCAAAAATTGGGTATATAAATCCTGCATTTAAGAGTTTAATGATTTCCTCTTTAACTATTTCTTTCATAGCTGGATTTAATCATCTTTGGGGTTGTCTTACTGGATTACAACCTTCTTGAATAAATATGCGATGGGTACAAACATTTGGATGAATACCTGTCATATCCTCATAGTTCCATGCAAATGCGATCGATGCTTTCTAAGCACATCTACTAACTGAGATTCTTGCATGCCTATGAATTCATTACTAATGTTAAGATTTTTTCCTGATATAATATCTATTTGTTTACATTTTTTTGTATTTGCATCTATCCCATTTATCTCATGTTTAAAAATATTGAAATCATGACCATATGGTTCCATTTGAGATTGACTTGTGCTTGCCTCATAAATGGAAGATTGTGATGAACAACTACTATCTTGACCTTGATTCTCTTGTTGATTTTCTAACAATAATGGTAGGGGTCCTTCAACCTCTTGTTCAAGTTGTTCAATTAGAACATTAACTGATAAGGTTTGGATATCATCATATTCATGAGGGAAATCATACCACAACTTCTTTGGAAATTCTTCCTCTATTGGTGATTCAGGGAATAAACTAAGATCTTTTGTATCCTTGCCATTAGAAATAGTCATATTTCCTGATCTACAGCTAATGTAAGCATCAATTGTTGCAAGCCATGGGCGTCCTAGTATTAAGGGATGTCCCCCTAATTTCTTTTTGGGTTGTAAGACTATAAAGTCTACAGGGTATTCCCATGAACTTACTGAGACCATAATGTCTTCTAACTTTCCTTCTGGTTTAATAGTAGATCTATCAGCGAGTTGAAGCACAATAGAAGTTAATTGTAGTTTATGCATCCCTAAGGATTCTATTGTTTCTTTGGTCATGACATTAATAGCGGCTCCTAAATCAATCAAAATATTTTGTAATGTTATGTCTCCAATATGCATAGTGAGTATAGGTATTCCAGGATCTGTATATTTTGGTAATAACCTATCTCCTATCATTATCTGAGATAATTGTCCAATGACTTGAATAGTTTGAAATTCATTCTTCTTTTTCTTTCCTAAACATATATTTTTAATAAGCTTGGAATAGATGGGTATATCCTTGATAGCTTGTAATAAAGGAATTTTAATAGTAACACCTTCTATTTCTTGAAGGAAGTTAAAGGTTGGCTTGGATGGTTCTTTTGGTATTGCCAATATTTGAGGGAATGGTATTTCTACTTCCTTTCTTATTTGGATTTCTGGTTGCTTTGTTGGAATATTTTTTGGTTGGTTTTCTGTTTCCTTTTTGTTACTATCTTCTTTTTCAACCAAATGTGGAATAGGATCATCAAGTTCTGTGAGAGTGACATTATTTTCCAACACCTTTCCTGATCTTAATTGAATCTGTTGACATGGTGCTATAGATATAGAACATGTTTCATTGGCCTCATAAACTTGTTGAACATTCTTATTGTTGTTAGGGTTAGGAATTGGTTGAGCTGGAAGAGGTGGTTGCTTAGGAGGATTAGTATTATTATTCGGAGGTGGTAGAAGTCTATTTTGAGGTGGATTTTGAGTGTTTTGTCCCCTAAATTGATTTTGAAGATTTGGTTGTTGCATTGTATTTGGGGACCAATTGGTGCCACCTTGATTATATTGGCCACTATTATTCCAACTAGGCATATTCTGATTTTGTGTCCCTTGATTCCATGGGGGTTGTCCTCCATAGGAGTTAGCCATAAATTGAGCCCATGGGGGTATGTTCTAGTCTTGATTGTAAGAGTTCCAATTTGTCCAATTTGGTGCATTAGACCATTGATTAGGCCTTTGTTGGTTGGGATAATTAGGGTTTGACCAATTTGGTGGGCCATTAAATGGACCATTTCATATTTGAGCAATAAAATAAACATCTTCTACTTCTTCTACTTCAGGTTCTTTTATGGCAGCTTTAACAACGAAGATATACTTACATTTTTTAGTTTTATGATTTTTATCACAAATTTGGCAACAAGCAGAAATATTGGAGATATTTGTTATGTTGAGAGGACATTCTCTTGAATTGTGCTTTTTCCTACATCTATGGCAGTAAATTTCTTCACTATCCTTTGATTTTTTATCCATTAAGTCCAAATATGAGGTCAAATTACTCAACAAATCAGTTTTTAAACCTTCCAACATATTTCCAATTTTAGCTCTTGTCACTCCTCCTCCTATGGATGTATATTTATTGCTTCTTAGAGGTTTGTTTCTTGAATAATTTCTGCAAAGGTTTATAATCTCCTCAAGTGATATAATATGAATGTCTCCTTTTGCCATAAGATTTAAAATCTCAAGAACATCTTCTTTCAACCCTTTCAAGAAAAGTTCTTTTAGGATTTCTTCTTCAAGGTCTATATTTACTCTAGATCCTACAAATTGAAATCGTTCGAGATAATCCTCCAAATATTCTTCTTCTTTTTTATTCATACGAATTTTTCAGCTTTCTTATCCCTAACTCTACAATAATCTTGATATCTTTCAAGGAATAGTTGTTTTAATCCATTTTCTCCATCCCAATGATTACAAACTCCTTCTCCTAGACCCATAAACCATCTTAAAGTTGCATCTTTAAGAGTAGATGGAAATAATCTTAGCTTTTGCTCATTGGTGGTGTAAAAGTAAGCTTGACATACTACTTCAAATTCGAAAAGAAAAGCATCAGGATCTTCATAGGGTTTTCCATGAAAGGTAGGCAATATAGAAACAGAAACTTATTTAGGTTCTCTTGTTGTCCCTTCTGTATGTAAGATTGGGAAAGGGAATATTTTTCTTTGTCTGGTTTCTCCTTGATCTCTCTCTTGCCTTTGTCTCCCATCTCCATGGTTTTCTCCTTCCAAACCACTTTGTTCATCAGCCATTCCTGAATATAGAATTTCAAGAATTGAATCAGGTATAGGTTTAGAAAATATAGAGGAAGGATCTACGTAGTTGTCAAATTCTGGATTGGGCAATAAATATGAATTGGGATCTTGATCTAGGATTTCAGCTTGATTGGTTGATGTTGTAGCCTCAGTTTTTACTAGTTTATAAATCCCAGGCGTTCTAAAGTCTCTTGGGGATTTTTCTTCTGTTTTGTTAGTTTTTATGAATCTTCCTTTAGAGTCTCTAGGTCTGCTCATGAATGTTCTAAACTTTCTTGTTTTTTTTTTTTTATAGCAATATGTCTAATCTTCTTTGAATAATTTATGAATATCGTTGATTGGATCAAGTTGTTCTGGTGTCATAAAATGTTCCTCTTCAAAATTAAAATAGTCTACCAACAATTGAATCAACTGAACAAGGTAAGCTTTAGTTGCAATAGGATCAGGAATTCCAAATTGTAGCTCGTAACGCAACTCTTGGCACAATTCTCTAAAATGTACAACTCTAGGAATTCTACAGTATCTTTTGTTGTATTGTAGGGCTAATTCTTTCCTCTCTATATCTGCAAGGAAGTTGTGAACAGTGAGGGAATCCTCTAGGTATTGATTCCAATGATAAATTACTAGATTTACTATTGTTCTCCTATCCCACAACCAATTTTCACAACTTACTCCAAGATCTTGATAAGGTGAAGAATGATTTACTCGTAAAGTTCTTGCTATATTTATCCTCTTGATTTTCTTTAGTTCATCTGATCTTTCATTGATAGAATCAATGCGTTCACACAATGCTTCCCATTCTGGTTTGGTTGTTTTGTATCCTTGGTCAAAAAGAAGATTAACCTCTTGTTGTATTAGTAATTTTCTAAGGTCTATAAATTCAGTTTGACTGCTTTCAACCATTTGGTAATTTTTATTTATTTTCTCTCTTTGATTTTTGTGTTTTTTTTTTTGTTTGGGTTTGGATTTTCTTTTCTGTTTCAATCCTACTGTTTTCTAAGCTTAATATAAAATTCAGAACTTATAAATGCTCTTAACACAGTAGAAAATAAATATATTTAAATTACTAAGCAGTCCTAATGCTACTAAAATTAGATGCATCATACAACTAATTTCAGCATAATTAGGGAAAAATAAAAGTACTTGGAAAGTAAAGTTTTACTGGAAATAAAATTGTTGAAGTAAAAGGTAAATTACTATTGTTCTTTGACTATTAGGAGGGATTTCATTACAGTTGTGTCACTCAACCTAACTACTTCCTATAAAATAAAAATAGGGTCCTAAAATAATATTAGGTTGTTTTCAGCATTCACCTACTTCCTATTTTTTTTATAGGTCCTAAATCAAATTAACAATAGTAATTACCCAAAGCAAGGAAATTGCAGGAAATAAAATTTGCTGGAATTGAAATTTGCAAAAATTAAATTTGCAGGAAATAAAATTTTAATCTATGAAAGCGGTAAAAATGAAACCTTTATGAAAAATGAACCTGGCAACGTCGAAATGCGGGGCTTGTTGGAACCATCTACGGGCCACTCTGACTCGTATGCACACCAAGGTCTCGTACGTACCCCTTTTCACATACAAGTAAGTCCTCTCGCTTTGCACTACCAAACAACTTTTCTGACTAACCACTACGACGCTACTCTCCCCGACAATGATGCCAAAATGATCGGTTGTAGAGCTTACATTTAATTTTATCAATCCAAGGGAAATCAAGGTCAGATTTAAAGAGTAACAATCCAGTATAGATTATATCGTAGGAGTTAATACTAAGCTTAGCTCAAGTTTCTTTTTCAGGCTTCACGTGTACAGAAAAGTAAATGAACAAAATTAAATTTGTGCAGAAATGAATGATGCAGGATATGATGAATGAATGCAATTATGTTTTACTTTTACTAATGAATTGATTTACTGATGCACTTAATTACTGATGAATCGATTTACTGATGCACTTAATTATTGTAAACATGATTTAATTTATTTGTGAGGATCCTCATGCAATCTATTTTATTTTATATAATTTGAAATGAATTTTAACTTAATACTGACTTAGGGACTATTTATTAGGAGTGGGCCCTGCCTCCTAAAGGGCAGTGTAAGACTTTCTCCCCTAATTTACCTTATCTCTGTAACTAAATTTTATATCTCATACTAATATTTATGCATATTCTGTGAATGCAGGTAATAAATACACAACTTACAAAATAGAATTCAAACAATCCACAAAATTGATACAGATTACCATATTTGAAGAACAAAGTGCTGTTTTATTACTGGAGCTTCAACTGTACATGCTTCCTCATAATTGTAACTTAGAACAAACTGTAATGTAGCAAGCAAATGTCATTAGAGTGTAGAGTCCAACATCTAGACCTCTTTCCAGGTCTTCTATGTAATTTATATTGTAACTAATATAATTCTAAATAGTATTCTCCACGTATTTGTCATGCAGATTTTGTGGACTGATGACTGTACATTAATCAAAATAATCTAAAACCTAACATAATACGTAATCCTTCTTGGACTTATAACTATTTTGACTGGTCCAAGTGGCATCCTACACATAATCCTAACAAGACAACACTTATTTAACTGACTCACAAGATATACATTAGGACTTTTATGTCCTTTATTCCAGGAAAGTCTAACAATATTTTGCGTTTATGTCTCAAACTTCCCAAAATAAACTGATTACAATATTTATGGAACAAATAATAACTTTGTCAACTTGAGATATTCCCATAGATAGTATGCGAGAAACAAAATATTTTGAAAAGTAAAAATATCTGTTGCCATCCATTTTGATGTGTCGTCCACTTGATTGTGCCATCCACGGTCAATAGTAACTACTGGTAACATTCTTCAGTAACTGTCTCTAGTAATTACCTTCAGTAATTACCTTCAGTAGTTACCTTCAATAACTACCTTCAATAATATACTTTAGTAATATGCATCTGTAGCAAGATCAATTACTTGTTGTTCACCGAACTTCTGTTGGTTCTTCTTCTCATTCGAGGTGCATTCCAAAAGCTCTGCAATCTCTTTATCAATCATCCATACTTTTTCCTGCATTTTTCTCAGAACTCGGATAAATTTGATATAAATCAAACACTTATGTTAGATTACTATAATTAATCATATTTACTAATAAATCACATTTTATTAATAATAATTTATATAAAATATATCAATTAATCATATAAATGAAACAATTCTGGTACAGAAATATGTGGCAAATAGCCACTCATCATTCCCCCCAAACTGAAGTTCATGCATGTCCTTATGCATGCAGAAAAATAAAATGAAAGGGAAATAATTAGTCCTATGCATGCATCAAATATAGAAAAAATAACATTATAATCAGAATTCCAATGAATATTTTCATAAAATTTATAAAACATGCACATAACTTTTGTCAAAATTCTTTCAAAGCAGTTTAAATACAAATATTTTTAACAGAACTGTACTAAGCTTCTTCTGGAAAACTAAACATAATAAAATAATTCATTTATCAAAAATTACAAAGTTCATAAAACTAAGAAACAAAACAGTTTATACTAGCAATAATATTTCAAATATTATCTGTACAAATCATATATAAAATAGATATAATACAATCTATATTAATAAACATATATATTTTCTTTTTAGAAAGAACAGAAATATTTCTAACCATTGCAAATACTAACTGTACATATTACATAAATGGTGCAAATACTAATTATACATCAACTTATAAAAATATACAGATAAAAATATTTCCAATACTGCCTGTACACATGCCATACAAATAAGATATAAAAAATATAAGTCTGAATATTTTAATAAAAATATTTAGTCACTGTTCATTAATTATGAGCCTGTTGAGATAAGATTCGAGAAGATATTTGAGATGATCGTGGTCTTGCTCCCGGTAGTCTTCGTTCCTTTTTAACTTTTTGTACCTACTCCTTAGCCTTCTGATCTGTAGATGTTGTGGTTGTTGCAACTGGTGTTTCCACCATAACCATCTTAATATGCTCAACCTCTTGAGCACTTCCTTTCTGCTCTGTATCCTTTGTCTACGAAGGATGAAGTTCCTCATTGTTAATCTTTGGATCAGGCTCTAAAGGCATCCTGACATCCAAGACAAGAATTTTTAATGCATTTCCTTCCATGGCGGGCATATCCAATTTTGTAGGTTGATTTTGTTGCGTAATATTAAGAATTTGTTGGAAACTATCCTCCTCAAGGATATTTGAAAATTCAATTGGTTTATTAGTGTAAAACTATTTGCTAAAGTTTATCGAATTTTTAGGCTTTTTACCAGAAGTAGAGCTCTTATGTGGGGAGACTTCAATAGGTGGTAGCCGATTGATAGAGTCCATAGGATTTGGTGTCTTATTCGTAGAAAGCTGCTTAATTAATTCAATCTGAACAACAAGGGCTCTCTGGATAATTTTAGATTGTTCTGTAAAATTCTCTCTTAGCCTATAGATTTTTATTTGTAGCAGTGTGTTTTGTGCACGAAGGTAGGACAAGGTCTCTATAGTAGATTAATTTATAGGTAGTTCTTGTTCAAGCCCTTGTTCATCTTCGTGTTTGGAATTTTCTACAATTTTCTTCTACCTTTCGATATTTTGTCGAGATTTAAATTTCTTAGATTTACATTTTTGTTTTGGGCTTTCAAGCTCTTCATCTTGGCTATCAGAATCATGTTCTTCCTCTGTTGACTATTCTCACTCAGACTCAGTGGATTTTGAGCACTCAGGTATGTTGGATTCTTCCATGATCCGATCCCAAGACACTTTCATTTCATGAGCCTTTTTCAAAATAATTAATTTAATCAAGCCATGGTGAGCAATCAGGTGTAGCTTAGGTTTTTCCCGAGAACTTCTGGGTTTTACTCTTAAAACAATTGACTTCAAAGATTGGAACAGAAAATAAGGGAGGTTGATAACACAGTCAGTTTTATCTGGATATTTCAAATTTATTAACATCCGAATGTGATAGGCTGATAAAACAAACATTCATCCCTCAAGAGTGAAAATTTTAATGATAAGGATTGCGGCCTCTTGCCATAGAAGGGGGAGTGTAGAGGTTGAAACTCCCTTGATTGATCCTTCCTTATCTCTTAGGATTGTACACTTCTCACCAAATTTGGTCACTAGTTGGGTGACACTTTTCAATTTTTTGTAAAAAGGTAAACCAACCTCAGGTAAACCCAATATTTCAAAAATCAAACTCGGGTTTAATTCTAACTGCAAACCTCCAACATGGGTGAGCATAGTTTTAGGGTTACAGTTTAAGATAAATTGTCTTGCCACCCCTAAGTCATGGCCTCTAAATTTGGTCAGTGCTTCCCACCATCGAGTGTTTTCAAATAGTTAAATTACAGAGTCACTTTGGTTTTGTGTGTCGACGGACGACGACTCACTATGCTTTTGGAATACAGGTTTAGGCATGGTGATGGCTGAGGGTTGAGCAAAGTTGATTTTTCACCAAGAACCCTGCATGTTATATATAAACAAAAGTATTGTTTAGAAGTCGGCAAAACCCTTAAAAACTTATTGTCTTGTTTTTATTATTATATTTTTAATTATTTAGAATGTTTTCTTTATTTTACCACAAAAATAAAATACAATATATTCATTCTTAAACAGAGAAAAACATAAATACTGAGCATATATATTTAAACAAACAAAAACGTAAAAATTTATAACACACAAGACCTTTTTGTGTTTTTTTTTAAATCCTACTGTTACCAGATCGAAAAATGTAAATCTTATAATACAAAAATGTTTTTATTTTAAAACAAAGTCTTACTGTTATAACATCAAAAAACGTAAAAATTTAAGATACAAAATCCTACTGTTATAACATCGAAAAAACATAAAAAATTTAAGATACAAAATCCCTAATTTATACCATGTTCTGGTGTAATTTACCAGACAGTCTTCATGATTCAAGAAAATATAAGAGATTTCCTAAGATGATTCGAAATAATTTCAGGGAATTTTACAAAATAAAAGATTTCCTACAAAGAAAAATAATTTTGGTAATAAGAATCACTGCAAATTAACGCAATTTGGCCCTATAATCAAATTGTATCATTTTCCCCAAATTTACCCTAAAATATAGTCTCAAATTTTTGCTGAATTCTATCTTAAAACAAAATTTCACATACTTCCCTGATGTTACCCTAAAATATAGCTTCAAAGTTTTTCCTAATTTTAACTTAGAATGAAATTTTGTGTATTTCCCTACTGTTACCCTAAAACTAATTTTCATAATTATAATCAAATTTCCACCTAATTTCAAAAAAATTTCCTTAATCTCTCCAACTCCAAGATTAGCCCTAATTTCTATCTAATTGCAAAATTTTAAAATATTTTATTCGTATGTACAAAGAAAAGGAATCAGAAAAGAGGAAAATAAAAAGAAAAAGGTCTTTACCTATCGCTTTCACTGAAACCTGGCCACATTTCAATGTCTTCAACACTTTCTTCCTCCAAAAATTATCCGAATTCAACACTAAAATCTCTCAAAATCACGTATTTTTGCCTTTCACTCAAACAATGTCTGCAATTATACAAACCCTCATGATTCTATTATAGTTCGTGATGGAATTCGACATGGTGTTTGAATTTTTCCCTCTGCATGGCTGCATGTAGCATCGATGGATAAAACTTTTACCCGACGACAAAAATGTCACCCTAAACTTATCTATGATAGATAGAAACTTATCTACGATGGAGAAGAATTACCCTAACATCATCGATGGTAGATAAATATTGAGAATCTATCGACGACGATGGTATTTACCCTAAAATCTTCGACGATTAGGATTTTTAGGTGTTAGGGCAATGCCATTTTTTGATCCTATCTTAATCAATGATGGTAATTAAATAGTGCATGCTCGTCACTTGATTGGACAAGAAAGGGGCACGTGTCATTGAGTGATCGCAAACACAATCATGATACCCCTGTTTTACATCCTTTCTTCCTCAGCCCTTAATCGTGTGTTAATTGACGACAAAAATATTTGATCCATGTCATTTCTCTTGATTGATCGGGCAGAGTCACATGTCCAACTAATGTAACACCTCACATGGCTGGGTGAGAAAGTGTCGCACTTTGATTGGTTTGGGTGACGGTTTATCATAAATGTCGCGCTTCCTTATGCTGTATTTGTGGTGTATGAAAAAGGCCCACAACAATATGTTATAGTCATATATTGTATCATATAGTTTTAATTTTATTATTAATATTATTATATTATAGCTTAATACATTGTATTATATATATGTTATTATATTTGTATTTATTTTTAATGTTTTAAGGTATATATGGTAAAGTTATAATATATTTATTATTATTATTACAATATATAGTATTATTATATATTACAAGTATTATTATTTATAATATTATTTCATATTCTAATTTTAAATATATTTTATTTTAATTATTATTATTAATATATTTTAATTATTATATATATATATATATATATATATTGACTTTGCTATTTTTACGGATGATGACTACAAAAGGTATTACGGAATAGTATTACTGATAATGATATTACGGAAGCTTGTATAAAAAAATATTTACAAAAATTATCTATAGAAGATTCTTACAAAAACTGCTTACAGAAACTACTTACGAAAGATGCTTACGAAAGCTACTTATGGAAGACACTTACGGAAGATACTTACGAAATATACTTATAGAAGATACTTACGGAAGAAACTTATGGAAGACATCTACCAAAATCATTATAAGAGTTAATAAAATACTTTACCTATTTTCTTCCCCCAAATTATGAGCTATATATACCTTTATCTATCCTCCCCCCAAACTGTAATTTTGGTTATATAGCCAAAACAAAAGGAAGAGTGTGTCAGGAGTAATCAAACTGAAGGGATTAATTTTATTGATAAAAATGTGTTACATATATAGGCAGAAGGCCTATATGATAAACTGACAAGTGTCAGTATAAACTGACAAGTGTCAAAATAGAGGCATAGTGCACTTTAACTCTAACATTCCCCCTTAAAGTGCACTATCCTAACTAAAGAAAAAAACAAGTCAACATTAGGTAACATTCCCCCTTAATGTTGACTTCTCTAAAACAACCTATCATCCTCTCTTATTTGGTCTAGGCTCGTGCTCTTTGCGCTTGGCTCTCCAACTGTGAATAATGCTAGATTCACTGTGTATACATCTCGGTCTGTTGCCTCAGGGTCAACCACTTCCAAGGGTCTATTGCCACTGGGTCATCCATCTAACTACCTCAGGGTCATCATGGGTGCCTCAAGGTTAGCCACTTCTGGGTCTGTTGCCTTTGCAGGTCATCCTCAGAGGATGTTGCCTCTCGTAGGTCACTAACTATATTCACCATGAGTATGAAATCCCTTCTCATGGTGAACTTAATCTAGAAGGTGTCGATCTCTATCAAAAATGCACCTAATTAAAGGAAAAACAAGCCATATAAGAGTTTCGGGCTCTGTCGAAAATGCACTCAATACAATAAATTGAGCCATAGATCAAAATAGGAGGAGAGAAGAAGAAAAGAAGAGAATCTTCTGAAGTGTCTTCGTCTGTAGTCTTCAAAAGTAGATCCGGAAAAACCTCGGATAGAGTCTAGGGTGTCTTTGTCTGTAGTCCCTAGTATAAGTGTCCTTATGGTGACCATGTCATCCCATCGAAATGCATGGGTAACCAGCTGCTGCATTCGCCAAGTGTATAGAGAAGATCACTAGGTACAAGGATCACAAATAAAATTACCTTGGGAGTGTCGGGTACAACCGAGAGTGCACTCCAAGGTAGAAAAATTTTGAGGCTTAAAAAATGCAAATGAAACAACCTTAGAATGACAAATGGACACTACCAATGTGTCCATCATGAAAAGCCGTTTCCAACGACTATAAATACCCCTATATTTCACCATCAAAGGGGCCTTCATCATAATGAAAAACAACATGCCTCTCCAAGACAGCAACTAAAACCTCGCACTGTGGTGGCATCGCTCTTTGGCGGAATAAAAAACATCATCACAATTTTCCTTTCATGAGGAAATTACATGGGCCCACTTAGACCATCCTTGAAAAATAATACAGAGCCTATCACTTCATGTAGACATATAAAAAAGTGGCCTTATTGTTGGCCATAAACACTGAAATAATAAACACTTAATAAACCCTGCCCCTTTTCAAATTAAAATAACTATGCCCCCATGCTTTAAATTAATGGCCATCCTCGTGGCCAAAAAATATAATATGCCCCATTCCATAAAGTGGTTCCCTTACACTTAATAACTTAAGTAAAGAGAAAATAGCAGCAACGGGCCTCCGATGACGGCGGCGACGGCGTTCAATTCATTGACAATATTGGCGCGGTGCTGGTGGAGCTATTCACATCGTCGAGCCACACAGTAAGGCACAGAGGTACTATAGCATGGCAGATTTGGAAAATAAATAGATGTCAGACACAACCCGAGCTGTCATAATCAAATTATTTTCAGCGCCGCAACTACGAGCTGGGCTTCCACGATCTCCTCCATTAATTTTGTGTTCTTTAGCAGTGGGAATCGAGCATCAAAATTCTTCTCGACGTGTCACATTTTACTTCATGGTGGTATGAGGATGCCAGATGGAATAATCAAGAGTTTGAAATCCCAACTCTCATTGTTCCTCGAACACAAATAGATTGCAGCATTCTCAAACAGAACAGACAAGCCCACTTCCACACAAGCCTTCACCACAGGCTCATCGTATATCGCACGCTGCTCCTCCGACTCCCATGATGCCATAGCCTGCATGAGTATTGTCCAATTTTGTGTCTGTCGATTCTCATACTCCAAAAATTAATGGGAGACGATAGAAGAACAATGATTTTAAATATGGCCCAGTAAAGACCTTGCGAGCGCCGTTAAATAAGAAAAATGGCACAAATTTAAGCACTCCATGTATCCAAGGAAGATGACAGGATTGCTTTAAGCACATCAAGGCAGTCAAAACGTAATGGACCCGGTAGTATGAAAAATTACAGTGGGAGGGCCAATCATGGGAACGAAGTACAGTGACGTACCTGCTAGAAACTTGCCGCCTATTCAAAAAATCTCGTAGCCTATCCAGACTCTGGCAGCACACACAGTAGCGCAATATGATCTCATATAGATGGCCATTCTGTCATGCATGCCAGATCCCACAAAGCCCTTATTTCTTCATCAATATGATCTATCTCTTCGGAATAGAATTCCTCTTACTTCCTCGAAATGCTACCGCCCATCATCAGGCCCCCGTCGAAAACCTCTTTGGGCTCAATTCCAGCTAGAGAATCGACAAGAATAGAAAATGAGGCTCATTTCTAGTGGTCGTGTAGCTCCAGGCATCTATATCTGCAACATTAATTCAGGTATTGCCCAAATGTTTCAGATACACCATGGTAGTAGCAATATTAGAACAAGAATAACCCACGATGTTCATGGCGGCTTGAACGACACTGTACAGGCCGTTTTTGGATCTTGCAGCACAACGCTGCTCATATAATCGAATGATTCGATCCCACCCATTTTTTTCTTCGGGGTTATCAAACCTTACGTCCAGAATTTTCTTGCCTAATCTCTTTTTAAAAAAAAATTGGGAGCCATGATTTTTCCAAAAGTCTGGTTTTTGATCCATTGTAAACAATGGAGAGCATACTCCCTGTTTTGAAAAAAAATGGTGAAAATAGGGGGAAAGGATGAGGGGGGAGGGAGGATTTCCATGAGGGAAATCCCCCCTCAAGCTCACAAGGCCAGAGAAATCCTGGAGCTCTGATACCAAATGTTAGGAGTAATCAAACTGAAGGGATTAATTTTATTGATAAAAATGTGTTACATATATAGGCAGAAGGCCTATATGATAAACTGACAAGTGTCAAAACAGAGGCATAGTGCACTTTAACTCTAACGAGTGTTTATTTATTTGATAGATAATGTAATAATAATTTTCTATATAGGGGTTTATTTATAAGTTTTGACGAGTATGCTTCCTGTATGTCATTAAGAAATTTCCAAAGATAGAAAAATATGTTATATAAAGTCTGATTTCAGCCTTCTAGGATATTTGAGATTATAGGAAAAAGTGACATGGATATTAATATGGCTTTCTTCTAAAAGATAAAATGTGATGGACACAAGCCATGATTTTGTAGAAAATATTGAAATCATAGTACTTTCATGATTATGTACTTTGAACTCTTAGCTGCATATGATGTTTCTAGGGTTATTCTTCAAAGACATCAAACATCCTAGCAATTTTGAACAACTTCATTTATGTGTTTCACAAATTAATATAGTTTTAAAGATGTCCTATTAGTTTCAAGCCTCTTGCAAGACCAACTATGTGTGCAGTAAATATTCATTTCCCATTATCAGTAAGTATTGAAAAACAACAAGTGTTATTTATGCCAAAAAACTAGTTGATCTTATAAGCATCTAGAGGTCTTATCCAAACTTACTGCTAATACGAAAGGATACTTTAAAAAAAAGAATACCCCATGGTTTTTGAAATACTAAGAATTCCAGGTATTCAAGCTCCTTTTGCCCTTTTTGCTTTATGCTTTATTTGGGATACTTTCTTAGCAAGGGATTTTTAGTGCTTTGTGAGGTTCTTGCTTATTTTGAATCTTAACTTTTTGGGGTTCTTGCTTATTTTAAGGAGAAGCAAGAATTTATTAGGATACTTGCTCGATTAGATAGGTATTTAAGGATCTGTATATTTTAGTAATAACCCATTTCCTATCATTATCTCAGATAATTGTCCAATGACCTGAATAGTTTGTAATTCATTCTTATTTTTCTTTCTTGAACATATATTTTTAATAAGCTTGGAATAGATGGGTATATCCTTGATAGCTTGTAATAAATGAATTTTAATAGTAACACATTCTATTTATTGAAGGAAGTTAAAGGCTGGCTTGGATGGTTCTTTTAGTATTGCCAGTATTTGAGGAAATGGTATTTCTACTTTCTTTCTTATTTGGATTTCTGGTTGCTTTGTTGGAATATTTTATGGTTGGTTTTATGTTTCCTTTTTGTTACTATCTTCTTTTTCAGCTAAATGTGAAATAGAATCATAAAGTTCTATGAGAGTGACATTATTTTCTACCACCTTTCCTGATCTTAATTGAATCTGTTGACATGGTGCTATAGATATAGAGCATTTTTCATTGGCCTCATAAACTTGTTGAACATTCTTTTTGTTGTTAGAGTTAGGAATTGGTTGAGCTGGAAGAGGTGGTTGCTTAGGAGGATTAGTATTATTATTTGGAGGTGGTAGAAGTCTATTTTGAGGTGGATTTTGAGTGTTATGTCCCCTAAATTGATTTTGAAGATTTTGTTGTTGCATTGTATTTGGGGACCAATTGGTGCCACCTTAATTATATTGGCCACTATTATTCCAACTAGGCATATTCTAATTTTATGTCCCTTTATTCCATGGGGGTTGTCCTCCATAGGAATTAGACATAAATTGAGCCCATGAGGGTATGTTCCAGTATTGATTGTAAGAGTTCTAATTTGTCCAATTTGGTGCATTAAACCATTGATTAGGCCTTTTATGGTTGGGATAATTAGGGTTTGACCAATTTTGTGGGCCATTAAATGGACCATTTTGTCTTTGAGCAACAAAATAAACATCTTTTTCTTCTTATGCTTCAGTTTTTTTTATGACAGCTTTAACAATGGAGATATACTTGCATTTTTTAGTTTTATGATTTCTATCACAAATTTGGCAACAAGCAAAAATATTGGAGATATTTGTTATGTTGAGAGGACATTATATTGAGTTGTTTTTTTTCCTACATCTATGGCAGTAAATTTATTCACTATCCTTTTATTTTTTATCCATTAAGTCCAAGTATGAGGTCAAATTACTCAACAAATCAGTTTTTAAACCTTCCAACATATTTCCAATTTCAGCTCTTGTCACTCCTCCTCTTGTGGATGTATATTTATTGTTTTTTAGAGGTTTTTTTCTTGAATAATTTTTGCAAATTTTTACAATATTCTCAAGTGATATAATATGAATGTGTCCTTTTGCCACAATATTTAAAATATCAAGAACATATTCTTTTAATCCTTTCAAAAAAAGTTCTTTTAGGATTTCTTCTTCAAGGTCTATATTTACTCTAGATCCTACAAATTGAAATCATTCGAGATAATCCTCCAAATATTCTTCTTCTTTTTTATTCATATGAAAAAGCTTAGCTTTCTTATCCCTAACTCTACAATAATCTTGATATATTTCAAGGAATAGTTGTTTTAATCCATTTTTGCCATCTCAACAATTACAAACTCCTTCTCCTAGAACCATAATCCATTTTCGCCATCCCAATAATATAAGTTTGTTTTCAGTGTTCACCTAATTCCTATTTTTTTTCATAGGTCCTAAATCAAATTAACAATAGTAATTACCCAAAGCAAAGAAATTGCAGGAAATAAAATTTGTTGGAATTGAAATTTGCAGAAAATAAATTTGTAGGAAATAAAATTTTAATCTATGAAAGCAATAAAAATGAAACCTTTATGAAAATGAACCTGGAAAAATCAAAATGTGGGGCTTGTTGGAAACATATACAGGCCACTCTGACTTGTATGCACACCAAGGTCTCATATGTACACCTTTTCACATACAAGTAAGTCCTCTCGCTTTGCACTGCCAAAAAAATTTTCTAACTAACCACTACGACGCTACTCTCCCCAAAAATGGTGCCAAAATGATCGACTGTAGAGCTTACATTTAATTTTATCAATCTAAGGGAAATCAAGGTCATATTTAAAGAGTAACAATCCAATATAGATTATATCGTAGGAGTTAATACTAAGTTTAGCTCAAGTTTCTTTTTTAGGCTTCACATGTATAGAGAAGTAAATGAATAGAATTAAATTTGTGTAGAAATAAATGATGTAGGATATGATGAATGAATGCAATTATGTTTTACTTTTACTAATGAATTGATTTACTAATGCACTTAATTACTAATGAATCGATTTATTGATGCACTAATTATTTGCAAGCTAATTTATTTATGATATGTTCTAATTTATTTGTGAGGATCCTCGTGCAATTTATCTTATTTTATGTAATTTGAAATGTAGTTTAACTTAATACTAACTAATCCTAACCTAATGTAGGGGTGAGAGCTCAGGGACTGTCTATTAGGAGTGGGCCTTGCCTCCTAAAGGGCAGTGTAAGAATTTCTCTCCTAATTTACCTTATCTCTGTAACTAGATTTTATATCTCATACTAATATTTATGCATATTCTGTGAATGTAGGTAATAAACACACAACTTACAAAACAAAATTCAATTACCATATTTGAAGAACAAAGTGCTATTTTATTACTGGAGCTTCAACTGTACATGCTTCCTTAGAATTGTAACTTAGAACAAACTGGTAGCAAGCAAATGTCATTAGAGTGTAGAGTCCAACATCTAGACCTCTTTTCAGGTCTTCTATGTAATTTATATTGTAACTAATATAATTCTAAATAGTATTATCCACATATTTGTCATCTGTATTTTATGGACTAATGACTGTACATTAATCAAAATAATCTAAAACCTAACATAATACATAATACTTCTTGGAATTATAACTATTTTGACTGGTCCAAGTGACATCCTACACATAATCCTAACAAGACAACACTTATTTAATTGACTCGCAAGATATACATTAGGACTTTTATGTCCTTTATTCTAGGAAAGTCTAACAATATTTTACGTCTGTCTCAAAATTCCTAAAATAAACTGATTACAATATTTATAGAACAAATAATAACTTTGTCAACTTGAGATATTCCCACAGATAGTATGTGAGAAACAAAATATTTTGAAAAATAAAAATATTTGTTGCCATCCATTTTGATGTGTCGTCCACTTGATTGTGTCGTCTATGGTCAACAGTAACTGCTGGTAACATTCTTCAGTAAATATCTCCAGTAATTACCTTCAGTAATTACCTTCAGTAGTTATCTTTAGTAGTTACATTCAATAACTACATTTAGTAATATACTTCAATAATATGCATCTGTAGCAAGATCAATTACTTGTTGTTCACCAAACTTCTATTGGTTCTTATTCTCATTCGAGGTGCATTCCAAAAGCTCTGCAATCTCTTTATCAATCATCCATTATTTTTCCTACATTTTCCTTAGAACTCGGAAAAATTTGATATAAATCAAACACTTATGTTAGATTACTATAATTAATCATATTTACTAATAAATCACATTTTATTATTAATAATTTATATAAAATATATCAATTAATAATATAAATGAAATATTTATGGTATAGAAATATGTGGCAAATAGCCACTCATCAACAACCAACATGAAGGAGGTTTCCAAGAGGATGAGGGCAGAGAATGAGCTAATGGTGAATGGTCTACCTATTCTAACATACTTTGGGTCTATCTCCTTATTGCACCCTCAGTCAAAGAGGAGTCAGTGAAGTACGCCATCAATTGGAGGGATGGGTAACCAGGTGGTGGTACCTACGATGTCATATGCATCAATGAGGATGGCACCACCGGTGCATATGGGTGAAGCATAGGGGGTAGGGACTGGAGAGGCCAAGTCATCATAGACAACAACAAGATGAGCTCCAACATATGAGGATATTGGTGAGACACCTACAGGGTGGTAGTCTTGAGTGGCCTGTGGTAGAAGATCAAATGGCATTGTTGGAATTGTTGTAGGCACTCATGATGAGTAGATTATTTTTTTTGGAAGATGTGCCTATGAGGGTACACTCCTTATTGTAGTAATGTGGCATTTTTTATGGTTATGTCTATACATGGACATGTGATAATATGTCTGTAAGGGTCCACACATTTTATTGTAGTATGATGGCATCAGTTTATATATATATATATATGAGATTCTACGATACTTGTGTCTATTTGTATTTTTGTGTTTGCTTGTTTCTGCTTATGGTGATGCATGATTATTGTAGAGGTAAGTAGTTAGATGTGAATGCAATGATGATATGCTTAAATAAATATGAACTAAAGTGAGGTGTGAGATAACATGAGTATACCTAAAATGATAATGTAAAATATATAAACAAGTTGCGTAGGGACAACATTTGCATTGTTACAATAGCCAGATGAGGTAATCCATTCCGTTATTCCAAGGAAGCTGGCTATGAAGATTGTAGTGAGGAAATTCAAACACTACAGTTTGTAAGTAATCAAACCCATTAACTAACTGAGCAAACTTCTTGAATAGGTTCTATGCTATCTTGGTAAACAAGACCTCAATCCTAGATTTGTGTATGTAAAGTGATGTTCATTTTACCATTTTGAAAAAGGACAATTCATAACTACATGGTAACTTAGTCGGTAAGCTATCTCATTTGTAAAGACCTAAGGAATGCAGGGATTCAAGCTAATGGTACTCTTGAGGCCTTTCCTTTTTTTTGTGCCCATGTATGATGATTTTCTTATTTTGTTCTCTTTTCTTCATTTCTTTCTTCTTCTCTCTTTTTTTTGTGGGTGTTGGCTTTTATTTTTTACCATTTTTCTCTTTGTTTTGTAACTTGTCCTTTTGTCAATCCTTAGGTTCAATAGAAATCATGTAAATGATATAATGATCAGAGTGATTTTCACTAAGCATCAGTCATCGTCCAACGTAACCAGTCATATTTCCAAAATGTAGTTAGTATGTAATACGTGTGAGTAAATCCAAGAATGAGAGCAAGGTAACCAAGGGAAGTCTCGAAATGCTTTTGAAATGTGCTATCTTTAGATGATAGTTTATTATATAATTTTTTATGGGTGAAGCACTCAAAATATTTCAATAATACTATCTCCTAAAAAGGGGTTTGGGCATCACACTAGTGTGCTAGCATGTGCATGTTTAATTCCCTTCACATGGTATTTATAATGATTATGTATAGATACCTATATGGATGTAAAAAGTGAGAATTTATGTGCAAAATTGCCCTAGTATTATGGACAATAGAATGGGGAATGATTTGAATGGGTGATGGAAATAAAGAAGAGAATGAAGAAGTGAGGAAAGAGAGAAGAGGGAGGAGAGAAGAAATAAACTGATCAAAGGTATGTGGCTGCTCGAAGCGTGACCATACAACATTTATGAGTAACTAGAGGTAAAATAATATAATAGGAATAATAAAATAAATCAATCAAATGTATGTAGTCGCTCAAAGCGTGACCATAGAACAATGATGAGTAACTTAGAGGAAAAATAATATATAAGAAAAAGATGAAAAGAAACCTATCAAAGGTATGTAGCCGCTCGAAGCATAACCAGACAACATTGATGAGTAACTTAAAATAAAATAGGATAAGATAAGAAAAAGAAGAGAAATAAAAGAAAAAAGAACCAAAGAAGGGGGAGGATGAAAGGTATGTAGCCGCTCGAAGCGTGACCATACAAAATTCATTACAGAAGAAGGGGGGAAGAGGGAAGAAAGGAAATAGATGAATGAAGTAGATTTAAATGTAAATGCAAATGGAAGTAGTGTTGTAGAATGCCAAAAGTAATGATGTTATTTTTGAGTGTGTATTTTTTTCTATATTTTGTTTTGAATTATATACATATATACAAGTGGTGATGAGTTGTAATGCCTACAAGTAGGCATAACATTCTTCCAAATGAATAATGTTAATGGGATCAAGGTTTGCAATACCTTCCAATGTGGCCATATGATATGCCCTAGATCCAAAATTATGAGTAATTATGTAAGGCCTAGCCAATTAGGTGTAAATGTGTTGTGGAGATTGTGTGGTTGGCTAGTAATTTGGTTTTCTTTGAGGACTAAGTCTCCAACTTGAAATTCACATTGGTGTACCTTGGAGTTGTAGGCATGTCAGATACAATTTTGATAAACTCATGTGTGTTCAATAGCATGAATGTAACATTCATATAATAAGGTCAATTGGTCAAGTTGGGCCTGATGGGTGGTATCATCATTAATGAATTATTGCATGGAAACCTGCAATGATGGTATTTCAAGCTCTAAGGGTATGATTCCCTCAACACCATATACAAGGTAAAATGGGGTTGCTCCAATTGGAGTGCAGATACTGGTATAGTAGGCCCATAGTGCTAATGGAATTTTATTATGCCAATCACGATGTGATTTTGCAATGATTTTGTGAAGAATGGTGCAAATGGTTTTGTTTGTAGCTTCTGCTTGGCCATTACCCTATGGGTAGTATGGAGTAGAGAAACTATGTTGTATGTTGAATTTTTCACATAGTGCATGAACATTCTTATTCTTAAATGGAGTGCCATTGTCCATGATGATTTTGGATGGGATGCCAAAATGATAAATGATGTGTTGAGTGATGAAATCAACAATTTTAGGACTGGTCATTTGAATTAGAGGGATGGCCTCAACCCATTTTGTGAAGTATTCGATTGTAGTAATGATAAACTTATGATTGGTAGATGATGCAGGTGTGATTTTGTTGATGATATCCAAGAACCATTATGAAAAGGGCCACATTGACTAGATAGGTTGTAGAGCTTGAGAAGGCAAGTGTGTAATATTGGCATGATGTTGGCATTTAACACATTTTTTAATATAGGCATAGTAGTCATGTTCCATTTTGGGCCAGTAATAGCCCATTAATACAATGTGTTTGGTGATGGCCATGCCACTAAAATGTTCACCACAAGTACCATCATGAGCTTCTTGAGTGATGCGTTGGGCTTCAAAGGGCTCAATAAAGTACAATAAAATGCCATCATAAATTCACTTGTAAAGGATATCGCCTAGCAATGTATAGCAAATGGCACACAATTTAAAAGCTCGTTTGTGAGTATGATTTACATCAGGTGGTAGAATACCGAGCTTAATGTAATCCTTGATTGGGTAAAACCATGGATCATGTGGGTGAGCTTCGATGATATTGATGCCATTGTCACAAGGAAAAGGGTGTGGATGGACACGTGAGTTGTGTCTAAGAGTGGATATTGTGGAATGAGTAAGCCTAGTGAGGCCATGGCATTGGAAAAAATATTTATGGATTATGGAGTAGCGGTGATGTCATACCATTCAAATTGGGCCAATAAATCATTTTCTACTTGTTTTTATTGTTGCAATACTGAGCAACGACATTTCCATTCTCTCTTGATTTGATTTACAATGAGGAGGGAGTCACCAAATATGTCCAGGTGATGAATGTGCATGGAGAGTGCTTACTTTAGGCCAAGGATAAGAGCTTCGTACTCAACATTTTTGTTGGTGCAAGGAAAGCCTAATTTTAAGGAAAAGAGGAGAGGCTCCCCTTGTGGTGTGAAAAATACTATTCCTACACCCCTAGCGTGTGTGCAATGGGAGCCATCAAATAATAGTGTCAAGTCAATAGTTGATTTAGGCTCTATTGGTTCTTTGACTTTTATTATATGAAATATTGAGTCATCTAGAAGTTGGATAAGCAATGGTGCATCACTTGGTAACAGGGCCTCAACCAATTGATCAATAATGACTTGGCCTTTAATGGATTTTTGACTGATGAATTCGAGATCGAATTATATGAGGAGCATGATCCATTTTGTCATTCGACTATTGTGGTAGCTCTTACCCATCATGTAGCGAAGTGGGTTATTGCAGGAAACTATGTAGGTAGTATGGTTAATCATGTAGTGTCAAAAATTTTGGGTGGCAAAGACAACGTAAGGCAAAGTTTATCCATGTAATAATATCGTGTCTCGTAATCAATTAATGTGCAACTGATATAGTATACATATTTCTCTTGGTATCATTCATTCTTTTGAGCAAAGGTGGATATGTGAGGTATTCTTTGATGTCATAAAATATGGCTTGGAATTTATTATCCCATTTGAATGGGACACCCTTCTATAAAAGATGATTGAATGGCTGACACTCGTTTGAAAGTTGTATGATGAATCACCGTATGGATTTAATTCTACCTTGTAATCCATGTAACTAGTTGAGGTTCATAGGGGGATTCATGTCAAGAATATCTTAGAATTTGGTGGGATCTACTTCAATGTCTTTTTGTGAAATAATGAAACCCAATATTTTTCCAGTGGTGACACCAAAGACACATTTCTTAGGATTTAATCGAACATTATGTTCCAAGAGGTGATCAACGATTTGATGTAGGTCCTCAATATGCTGACCATGGGTTTTGGATTTAGCTATAAGGTCATCAATGTAGTCTTCAATAGTTTTGTGCATCATATCATGGAATATGTAGGTCATGGCGCATTGGTAAGTTGCCCCAACATTTTTGAGGCCAAAGGGCATGACCTTGTAACAAAAATTCCCCTAGGGGGTCATGAAATAGGTCTTGTTCTGGTCATATGGATTGACATGAATTTGATTATAACCAAAAAAACCATCCATGAGCAATAGTATTTCATGTTTGATGGTAGCATCGACCAGTGTGTCAATATTAGGGAGTGGAAAATTTTCCTTGGGATAAGCTTTGTTAAGATATCTAAAATCAGTGCAAATGTGGATACCCCCTTGGGTTTTCTGATGAGAACCATGTTTGAAACACACTAAGGGTAATCGATAGGCTATATGAAATGTACATCAAGGAGTTTTTGTAACTCCTCTTTGAAAATAAATGCAATGGTAGGATGCATGCGGTGTAAATTTTATCGGATAGTTTTAGCGTTGTCATCCAAGATAATTTTATACATGAATAACAATGGGTCAATACCTAGCATATCTGTGTAGGATCATGCAAACACCTTAATGTAGTATTGGAGTAAATTGCTATAAAGGACACTCTTATTCGAATAGGTTGGCGACAAGGTAAATGATGTGAGGGTATTTCGGATCATTTCCAATGTCAACTTCAATAGTGTCCTCGATGAGCATGTGAGAACCATCATGAAGTTGAGTGGGTGTGGGGATGAGATGAAGGTCATTGATGGACTCAGGGAGCTAGAATTCATCATATAGATAAAATCTGTATGATTGATCCATGGGAGGTGGGGTGGGAAGGAGGGTAATGGTGTATTAGTAGATTGGAACATGTGTGGTGTAGGGAGGAATTTAGTGGTGGTGGGGGTTTTAGAAATATCATCTAGAGAAATAAAATTAGGGATAGGTGGGGGATGTAATCAGGGTGGTTTGGATATCTTAGTAGAGCATACAATTCAATAGAGATCATGTTGACCGAATCACTAGATAAGGGAGATGTAGGTGATGAGGTTTATGATGAATCAAAGGAGGATAACAATGAATCCAAAAAATATTGGTGCTGACCTAGATTTAACACCACAGGTGGGGAGGGGGAATGATAACGTGGGCCACGAGGTGGTGGTAATTCTTGAATGGGGAAAAAAGGAATAATGGGTGGAGGCAGAGAAGGAGGATCTTCTAGTAAAGGTGGATCAACTATCAGAGGTGGATCAAGGGATAAGGTGGTGAAGTGGTGAGTAAGGGTTTCAAATTCATTGGGAAAGAGAAGCTCATGCGATGCAGAGGGTGGAAATAATGCAGATGGAATATCAATTATGGAATGTGTGGAAGAACTATGTATCAAAATATTAAGATCAAATTCCTCATCAGAAATAAGGTCCATAGGATCAAGATCTAGATTTTGTAATTCATGCTCGAGTGTACTAATTGTTGGAGGATGGTAACCAATATCGGATCGATCGGTAGGTTTGCATTAGGGAGGATGGATATAGGTGCAACACCCTTGTTCATATCTCCCTAGGCCATACCCATGCTAGTTGTACATACGTATATAATGCCAAGAAAAATTTGGATTGGACATGTGGTCAAGGTTATAACAAAATTTGGTTTATGGCAATGGAGGTGCGAGAGGTTCTACGTATGAGTCAAGTCCCCATATACAAATTCTATGCAATTATTGATGGGACCTAAAGGAACCACAACCCCAATAGTCAAGGGTATATCATGAGGTTAGCCAAAGTCATAGGTTGACTGGATGTTGGATGGAAGAACCCAAGCATTGCTTATATTATACTCACCAAGACCTAGGGTGGTCATGAGTATTGAGACATGAGGAGGTACTGTATGCTCAGATTGATGGGAGGACTCCCTGGATCATGGATAAGGTGGTAGAATTGGTGTAGGTGTATTGGCAGGGAAAGGGGTTGAAATGATAGACTTCGATTGAGCTAACTAGTCATTAAGTTGAGAGGTGCATTGTGTCCACTCATAGAACTCAGCAGGTGTCCCAGTGATGGGATGATTGGCATGGGTGAACTAGGAAGTAGGGATGGATGCAATGGTGGGTGAGCTAGAGATGACTCGTGTCTGCATCAAGTAGGGTAAAAAGCAACATGAAGATGTGAGAGGTGTAGGGAGAATAGGTGGGTTGTTAGATGAAGATGGGGTGGAAGGTGTGGCAAAAAAGGTAAATGGAGGAAGTGGTGTGAAAGGGGAGGTTTGCTGATGAGAAAATGTAGGAATAGGCAGTGTGATGGGAGGTTGAGGTGGGTTGGAGGAGGTTGATGTTATCTTGCTCAGATCAAGTGGTGGAATATGAGATTATGAATATGATGGATAAGTGTTGTCAAGAGACCAACGTGGGGTAGGGGTGAATTGTGTAGATGATAATGGTGGGCCAGGTGGAAGAGTGATGATGTTGCAAAATTTGAATGGATCACTGTTGGTAGGGATGCAGTGGACTAAGCCATTATGGACATATTTGATATAATTATGGAGCATGGAAGGGACGCATTGCATGTCTCAAATCCAAGGGCATCCTAAGAGGATGTTATACTGCATCTCGCCTTCGATAACATGGAAGAGAGTGGAAATGGTTTTGGCACCCAATTTTATGGGAAGAATAATAGTACCAAGGGTGGCATGCATTGAGCCATCAAAGGCATGAAGGTCCATGGATGGAGTGACAATATGGGAAGAAGGAAGGTGAAGATAGCCTAGAGCGATGGTAGATATGATACTGATGGATGAACTAGTGTCAATGAGAACACGCTTATAGGTAACGACATTGATGGAGGCTTGAATATGCAATGGGGGATCCACTCCCTTGCCTAAAACTTCTGTAATTTCATGGTCATGGAAGCTGATAGAAGGTTTTAGGCATCTCTAAACATTTCCAATAAATTTGGCAAAGGCATCTACATCATGGGTCTCGAGATCAAGAGAGCGAAAGGATAGAATCAAGAGCTTCGTGGTGAGGTTGGGACTATTGTAGAAGGTCATAGATGGATAACATTGTAGGGGTGATACAGAGTTGATGAGAAATACTATAGCATATGGTTATGATATTCTATGAAAGGGGTGGAGGAATCGGTGGGGTAACAATGGAGATTGTGGCAGGTGGTTTTTGAGTAGTGGATGGTTGTGGGGCGATCGTAGGGGGTGGATAGCATTGATTGTGAATGGAAATATTGATCATAACCACAAATCCCTATTGAGAAGGACCTCTATTGACATGATTGACTTGGCATGGATCAGTTTGAAGCAAATTACCCCCATGCTTGGTAATAGATTTTTATATATCCCCAAGTTTTGATTTTGTGGTGCGAGAGGATTTGAGATCTGAATAGTGCCTTGATCGATAAGGTCTTGCACAACATGGCAAAAAATGTGGCATGAATCAATAGTGTGACCATGTTGTCGATGGTAATTATAGAAAGCCTATGGATTATGGTCCCATGGAAGAGGATGATTTGGATCAAGAGGTTGGACATTTGGCAAAATGATTAGACCTCCCTCAGATAATATGCGAAATAGAGTGGGCATGGTCTTGGATAAAGGTGTCCAATTGTAGGAAGGGCAAGGTGGATGTGGGTTGCGACCTTAGTATGGATTATATTGTGGTGGAGGATTACCTAGGTGTGGAGTGGGAAGGAGTAGAGTATTGGCTTGTTATTGGTTTTGGGGAGATCATGGGGGAGTGGGTTTTGGAGCTTTCACAGATGCCACTTACGGTGGCAGATATGGAGAATTTAGAAGATCCTGATTGGTTTGGGATGGTCAGGTGGTAGCTGGTACATATGGAGGGAGGTTTTAGTGGTAATTAGTAGGGTACAATTTTTTCTGATGCAACTTGAATTTTCCCATGTGGACCTTGATGTCCTCGATGAATTTGGCTTGGGAAATGGCCTCCTCAAATGTCTGAATCTAATGAATCTATAATGTCTAGGATATTTGTTTATGACAACTCTTGGTGAAGAGTTTGATGAGCTCTAAAGTTGGGAGAGGTAAGGCTAGATCATTAAATACCACTCTCCAATGGGTGAAAAAATTTATAATAGGCTCATCATCATACTGATGTAAAGCATAGACATCGGACAAGGTAAGCTTGGTTTTGATGTTAATTGAGAAGTGCTCTAGAAATAGATTAGCCAATTGTTTGAAAGTGAATAAACTATGGCGAGGAAAATGGTTGTACCAATATAATGTTTGTACCAAAGAAAAAGTGGAAATGTGTGAAGCATAAGGGGATCATTACCATGCAATTGGCAGCAAGCAAAGTGATAATTATTAAGGTGCTATCTAGTATCTTCCTTAATTTATGTGGATGGGGGATTGGGAGACAAGAGATCTTCCAAGGTAGGGGTGTCCTCGAAGGTCTCATCCAAGAGGTGGGATGGAGTGAAATATACCATATGGTATATGGGGCTAGCACTAGGGGTGAAAGGCCCAGTCAATAGGCCAGGAGGATCTACAATAATAAATTTCTTAAACTCGAAAGGTGGACCAGTGATCTAAGAATAAGAGGCACCTACGATCATGATAGTCCACTAAGTAGCATCGGTGCCATGATGAAGGGATTCACGCATCTAACTACGTGTCATTGGCATGGTGATATGTGCAAAAAGAATGCTAAAAGCCAATAGATGTGAATTATGAACTCTATAAATATTTGTGACTAACTGGGACAATATTTATTTCAAAAAACATAGGTTCACACAGGTGGGGTGCGAACCACTCTGATATAGTAAGTTCACACAGGTGGTGTGCGAACAACTCAAAATGAGAAACAAATGTTAGAAATGTGTTGTGTGATGTGTCTGTGTCTTGTGGGTGAAATTTAGAACCTGAAAACTAGGTTCACATAGGTGGGGTGTGAACCACTCTGAGCCTAGAGGTTCACATAGGTGGTGTGCAAACCACAAAAAATAGTGATAGAGGGTGAATTTTCTGCTGTGGAGACCCTCTATGTGTTGTGTAGACCTGTGTAGTGTAGTTTTGTAGCCTAAAAGCTAAGTTTTCACACAGAAACATGTGAAATAAATATGAGTGTAGGAGGATCACACTAGGGGGTGCAAATATCCTAAAAATAGACTATGCAGTGTATAGCACGGGAGTGAAACTATGGAACAATTGATAAGTGTGTTATAGCACATTTGATATGCTATAAGCAAATGTTCTTTCTTTTTGGTTTTTCATGTGTTTTGATGAAAGTATGTATTTGCCCTAGGAACAAACCATAGGTAATGGGTGAGTGCTACTTTGAAATAGGTATGTTGCAACATAGAACCTCCTACAACACCCAAAGGTGCATAGAATAGAACTATACCCAATAGGTGAATGGCAACCTAGATGTAACAGGCATAGTAAAATGATATCCAAAGGGGGGAGACTCAAAATGCTCTGATGAGTCAAATAAACTCTCATGAAGAGAGGTCACACTATCAATGTGTTGCTATCAGCCCTAATCAAGGCTTTCACTTAACCCTCACATTTAAGGCATGCACAGTAATGATCAGCTACACCCACTAATTATTTGAAAAACCCTGTGGTAAAGGGGCTTTCTAAAACTACCCACTCTAAAGGTACCTTCCAATGATGAATTCTGGATAACCAACACTTGAAGTGGGAAGGACCGATTGGGTATTAATTTTGAAATGATCCACCTGGGGGGCTACTATGGTGTCTAAAACTAGAGGTGAGCCAGTGGAGAGTAGAACCTAGACCTCACTAAACTCTGGTGGTGAATTGGTGATGAAATCCAATTCAGGCTGGAGATGAAACCCAACTCTTTACACCATTTAAATAGGATGTGAGTGTGTGGTGTTTGTTTGTGTGGTAATTTTTTAGAACCAAATCTATTATAAATTCCTTTTCAAAAACAAAACTATGCTATGATGCCTTTTCAAAGCAAATCTATTTACTTGGTTTTGCACAAAAATAAACTTGATCTATTGATTTTCGGAAGGGAAATCTACTTAATTGCTTTTGAAGGGAAATTGCAAAAATTGAAACTAAGCTAGATGCTTTTGGAAGGGAAATGACTTGGAAAAAAATCTAATTAATGCCTTGGAAGGGAAAGAACATGAAGGGAAATTACAAAAATAAAAGCTAACTAGATGCTTGTAAAGGGAAATGACTTGAAGGGAAATTGCTGAGAATGAAGCTAATCTAGAAAGCAAATGAAAATTTAACTACAACAAACAGGAAGATGCGATTTTGTGGAATTCGTAGCCCAATAGGAAATATTAGCTTCAAAACAAGGAGAAAACAAGTTTTTTTGCACAATACCTATGTCCAGGTGAATGTAAAAGCCTTTGGTGTACCATCTAGTCCAAAATAGTGTAAAATTGGAAGGTTTGCATGGGTGGGGTGCGAACCTGTCTTCTGTAGGTGGTTCACACACCTAATATGCGAACCAAAATATGAAGACTGAGTTGGCTAGTTTTAGGGTCTTTATGATGATTTTGAGGATTATGGAGTGTTTTGGGCACAGGTACCTACATAGAAAGTTCCCAAAAACTCAAGTTAAGTTTAACAAGACAATCAAAAACTTAAAATATTTTGCACATACCTGAAGAAGTAAAATAGCAATAAAATAAGGTAACTATTGATTTTCTACACAAAAATACAAGGACACTTTATCCTTGCATACACTGTGGCAAGAGACAATTTGTGGTCTAGGTATGGGGGAACACAATCCTCGAGAAAATGAAGCTCTTAACCTCCCCTGACTTACCTTGTCATTGGTTGTGGGTATTTTAACCAATACCTGGGTATCAAGTATCAAGTTTGAGGCAGATTGGGGAATCTACACACCCAAGTGTGTACTCACTAGTCTCTTTGGAGGCTCACCAGTGCACCAGTGAACCCTTTGCAATTTGGCTTGAGGTGTCTTTCAAGGAATTTTTTTTTGGTTTGGGGTTTTTTCAAAGATGACAACTACTTGCCATACATAAATATGCCACAATTGTTTGTTAGAAGGTGATTAAGCTAATGCTTGGTGGGGGTCCCACCGGGTGTGCCAGAATGAAACTACCAAAAAGACGCTTATACATTAATTCAATATCAAAGAATATACTGCATTTGTATTAAAATTATAAAAGGGTTACAATGTCGATATCCTTTTACAAATTTTCCTTGAAGGCTACAATGGGGTCTTCCCTAAGGAAGCCCTCTTAGATGTGGTACAAATATAACATGATTCATCCTTTTAGGTTCCTCGATGTAGGTGTGCTTCTTGGTCATGGGCCATTGCTTGTTGGATATGTCCTTGTGCTTTGTTGGACCTGTCAACCTATAAAATATTATTAGTGCGTTGGGGGGTCTACCTCAATCAAACCCCATGGTTATGAAGACAAAAGACTCATAAAAGATGCTCAAAACATGAAAATAACTACTAAAAACAACATAAAAATGTAAATTAAACTATTCTTACCTGTCTTGGTGATTTTGGTGCTTGTAGTAGAGGTTCACACACCTGGTGTGTGAACCAGTTGGTTCACACGTCTGAGGTATGAACCTATCATTTTTTTATCATATTTATAAGATGGCTTCTATGGATGTCCTGGAGTGGTTTTTGCATTGAATTTTATCCAATTCAGCTTCTGAAAGTGCACTTTTGATGAAATTATTAACTTGTATTACTCACAAACCATGCTATGAGAGTGAAAAATCGATTGTGATGTTCGTATGATGGTTGTGTGATGGATGCAATGGTAGTAGTGATTTCGAAAGAGTTTCAGTATGTAAAATTTGGTTGTCCTTAAAAGGTGAAAATGGCCTTCTATTTATAAAGTGGGCCAAGGTGAGAGAAAGGGGATGATGTGTCCCCTGTGAGGTGGTAATGATGAGGTGTCCACCAAAGAGGCATCCCCTGAGGTATCCTTGCTCATAAATGGGATTGGGTGAGAGAATCCCTCACCCATCCATAAATAATGATGACTTTATAAAAATATCAATTTGGCATTAATGATCACCTTTATTGAAATATCTTAGGATTAAAAATTGCTTTTTAGGTGCAAAAGTCTCCATCTTTCATTTATGACCAGTGAAATATCTGGGTGAGAGGTGGCAGGGCTAGGATAGGCTAGAATAGGTGAGGTGGAAGGCTAGATTAGTCAAAGTAGACTAGGTGAGGTGGAGGGCCCAAATCAAATCAATATTAGATTTAATTAAGCATGTAATTAGCCATAAAGCATGTTTTGACCAAAATGTTGACTTTTTGACCATAAAGTGCTTTTTGACCATGGTAAAGGTTTCAACCTTAGTTGAATTGGCATGAGGTTGCATGAGGACCTATGGTTAAGCGTAGGGAGGGGCTTAGCTAGCCCAAAGGGGCTAAGGATGATGAATATTTATTTTTAGTCAATTTATGCAATTTTTGAGGGTTTTGCAAATTAATTTACCATGGGAATGGAGAGAGGGACAATGTGTGACTTTTAGGTGTATACATTATTAAATAAAGAAGATAGTTTATTTTGTAAATTAAGGTTATGATACTTTAATACAGAGAAATGGTTTATTTATGGATTAAAGTAAGATATTTTGATTTATTAAATAAACAGATAATTTTCTTTGTAAATTAAGGGTATGAGACTTTAATTTATGAAATGAAGGAAAGATGGTTTACTTTATAAATTAAGAATAAGACTTGATTTATGAGAATAAAGGAACCTATTTTATTTAATGATTAAAGGTATGGTACTTAATTTGTTTTTTTTTTTAATTTTGAAAAAAACTTGTATTAAGACATAGATCAATTACAATGTGGGAAGAGCCTCTTCCCAGCCGAGGTCCGAGAGGACACAGTCATACAATAGTAAAGGAAGAACTGCACCGGAGCCAATTTTTGTGAACCAAAAACTAGCTGCCATGGGGTCCCCCATCGTACTCTATTTTTTCGAAGGTCATTAGCTCAAGGACATTTCAAGACCCTGTCTAATCACCTCATCCTCAATATCCATGTCACTATGCAACTGAACTCCAACCTCCTTTTCCACACCCATCTTATCCAGAAAGTCAGCCGCTTTGTTCAAATATCTACTCATATAAACTGGGATCACATCCTCCAATTCCTTCCATAATTCTTTAATTTGGGTAACAAGATCCCTTAACCTCCAAGATTTCAGATCAAAGTTCCTTATGCAGTCTAGAGCTCCAACCATTATTTGCAAGTCTGATTCAAGAATAATCCTGCAGTGGCCATGTTTCACTGCCCAAATAGAAGTAGACTTGATGGCAATGGCTTTAGCTTCATTGTTAGTGGTTCTTCCTATGCCTTGCAATTCCCAATAGAGCACAGTCCCAACATGGTTCCTGCACACCACTCCAATTCTGGCTCTACCCGAATTGCCTTTTGCAGCTCCATCAGTATTGATTTTAATCCAACCTTCAGGGGGAGGTTTCCAACAATTTTTGTCCTGTCCCTCTTGCAATTAAACGCATTCTTCCATAGCTCCAATGTCAATTTGAGCTCCCTCCTTAGCATGAACAACCATAGTTTCGATAACCTTGCTCCAAATGGTTTGCCAAACCCTATCTAGAGCAGTAAAAGTTTCTCTAAAAATTATAGCATTTCTTTCTAGCCATACTTACCACCAGATAAAGCTTAAACCGAGCTCCTATCCAATACGAAGAGATTTATATTTGAATCTACCTTTCTGCAATTTTTCCCAGATATTCATCCAGTTCAGGTCACCACTTACTTGAATTTTAAAGTATGCAAACCAATGCAACCAAATCTGTCGGGTGAAAGGGCAACCAAATAGCAAATGGTCAGCAGTTTCCTCACTCTTGTAGTAAAGTACACATTGAGAAGGGTCGATGATACCTTTTGATCTGAGATTATCAAAAGTGAGGATTCCATTGTCCATGCACTACCAGGCAAAAAAGTTAACTTTCGGCCGGCCTTTAGAGTGCCAGATTTTCCTCCAGTCCTCAACCTAAAAAGTATGAGGGGGAGGCTCTAGGATAATACCATCATATCTATCATTTATTGTATAGATGCCAAGACTCCCAAAGCCCCAAGCTAATTCATCCTCCACATCTCCCCCTGTAAGAAATATTTCTATCAGAATTTTAGTCATGATGGGAGTCAAATCCAGAGGGATTGAAATGGGCCACTCATCCAACTTCTTAAAATTCTTAAACTTACACTCCCCCAGCTGAGTAGTTGTGAAATAACTTTCAATATGGATCCATCCCTTGGCTTCAATGGCTACTTTTATTGGCTATAATTTTGGAAATTTAGCAATGATGGGTGGGAACTAATCCCAAGAATCTATCCAGAAACGAGTCTTCTCCCCTCTTCCCACTTTCCAAAATAAGCGGTCTTTAAAAATCTGAGACCCTAACTTGAGAGCCTTCCAAACTAGGGACCCAGTACCATCCAAGGGGATGCAAGCTACATCATTTGGGTTGGCCTGTCCTAGGTATTTGCTAGTTAGGATTCTATTGAAAAGGGAGGTGGGTTGGGAGATCCATCTCCAGTATAGCTTTCCAGCCAAAGCTTTATTATTCAACTTAGATTTTCTCAAACCTAGACCTCCTTTAACCTTGGGCTAGGTAACTTTGTCCTAGCCCACTAAGGCCCACTTTCTCTCTCCCTTTGCTCCTTCCCATAAAAACTTTCTAGCCATCCTGTCCAACTCTTTCCATATTGTAATTGGGGCAGCCAAGATAGAGAATTTGGAAATTGGCATGGCTTGAATGACTGACTATAATAATGTTAATCTGCCACCATAACTTAACCACTTGTGAGACCAGTGATTAATTCTGTCCTTGATACACTCCAGCAGATTCCTCCATGTGTCTAATTTTAGCTTCTTAAAGTGCAAGGGGACCCCCAAGTAAACCACTGGGAGAGAAGTCCTTGTGAATCCTAGGATTTCTAAAATTCTATTCTAAAGCCTTTGCTCTAGATTAAAAAACAAAACCACTTTGGATTTCTTGTCATTAATGACCTATTGAGTAGCCCTGAGATAGAAATTAAGAGTATCCCTAATCATTCTTACTTCCCTGAAGCTAGCCACTCCCACCAAACCAGTGTCATCCACAAACTGCAGGTGTGTTAAAACTTCATCACCCACCCTGATACCCAATAATCTACCTTGTTGTCTTCTCCTCAAGAAAATTCTACCAAGACCTTTAGCCAAAATGAGAAAAATATAAGGAGAACATGGATCCCCCTGGCACAGTCCTCGAGTAGCTCCAAATGGTTGCGAAGGAAGGCCCTTGATTAGCACAGAGTAAGTCGAGGTAGAGACACAGATCATGATCCACTCTATCCAGTCCTGAGAGAAACCAAAGGCTGCAATCATTTTAGCTAGGAAACTCCATTCAACCCTGTCATAAGCCTTTGACATGTCTAGTTTTATGAACATCCCTTTATTACCAGAAGTGTGCATTGAATGGATTGCTTCTTGGGCCACAACCACCCCATCCAAAATCTGTCATCCCTCAACAAAACCCCCTTTCTCAGAGGAGACAATGTTGTGAAGAAGAGGTTTTAGGCGCTCAGCCATTACCTTTGTGATTATTTTGTATAACACATTACATAAGGCAATAGGCCTATAATCTAAAATATGAACCCCCTCCCCCCCTTTTGGAATTAAGGTAATGAAAGTGTGGTTTATAGCTTTAAGCATTCTCTTATTTTCTCTGGACTCTTATACAACAACCATTACATCTTCCTCTAAGTAGTCCCAGAAATCTTGAAAAAACTCAATTGGGAAGTCATCTGGACCTAGAGTTTTACCAGTGCTCATTCCAAAGACCATAGTTTTCAATTCATCTCTATCAATGGGTTTGAGTAGGGCCTGATTTTCATCCTTAGAAATAACAGCAGGTATGACAGAAATAACTTCATTTTGGGCCTCTACATCTTGTACCACACTTTCCTTAAAAAGCTTAGAAAAATAATCCATAGCATGGGAATGCATACCTGGAAGTGTATCAAAGGAATGACCATTCTCATCTTGAAGGGCCTCCATCTTGTTCATCTGTCTTCGAGCACAAGTAGTTCGATGAAAGAATTTTGTATTTCTGTCCCCTTCTAATAACTAGGTGGTTCTTGCTCTCTACTTCCAATAGGTCTCCTCTTGGTTGTCAATGTTCTCAATCACTGTATGCAGGGCATCATCCTCAGCTTTGAGCTGGTCTGTAATTACTCCTTCTCTAAGCTATTTTTGGACCTCATCCCATCTGGCCACCAATGGATCTCTTTGGGCCTGGAAGTCTATTTTATTAGCACGCCTCCAATACTTCAACTAAGTTTTGACATATTGTAGTTGTTTGTGGATTCTAAAAATTTCTCTCCCATAATATGGGTGGCCTTCTTCCCACCACTGTGGAATTTTCTCCCGAAGTTCTTCTTTTTGAAGCCAAAAATTCTCAAATATGAAAGGTTTGTGATGCTGCCCCATCCTAGTCCTGCATTCCAACAGAATGGGATAGTGGTCTGAAACTGGGCCTTCTAAAATCTGAAAGTTTATATTCCATTTTACAAACGCCTCCTCTAAAACTAGAAAATGATCTAGCTTAACCTTCCTACTATGTGGATCCTACCTTTTATTAGTCCAAGTGTAGTTAATGCCAGGACATTTAATGTCCACTAAGTGCAAAGCCTGGACTTGGGCAATCATGAAACGGTCCCCTGGGTCCAACAATGGTATTCCCCCTTCCTGATCTCTAGAAGATAATTTAGCATTAAATTCCCCCACCATAATCCAGTCTAGATCTTCCCTTGAGGTTCGCATGTTATGCACAGCCTTCCACTGCCGCCTCTGACCATCTAGGTTTTGAGACCCATAAAATTTTGTGATTAGAACATGTTCCGCAGTGACATTATTCCTAAAAAGAGAAGTGAGAACACCCCTCCAGGCAAGATGTTCTATTATAGACCATTCAAGAGAGTTCCATAGAGTAACAATCCCCCCTGAGGCATCTTGGGTAGCCACATCCATATGACCAGCACCCCTCCAAATTTTTTTGACTATTTTGGACATAAGATCTAATGACATCTTAGTCTCCTGTAAAAGCAAAAAATCAGTATTATGATTCTCTAAAAGTCTTCGAACAATAGATTGATGGTTTCTGCTATTCAAACCCCTCACATTCCATGATTGTATAATCATTGGTTACCCTGGAAGCAATAAGAGTCTATTGGCCTCACCGATCCTCCCGTGATTAGTTTGTCTCCTTGGACTGCTAGCAACTCCTTATTGGATCTTCTACCTACTCCCTGAGAATTGCTATTTTTTGATATTTTTTCTACTTGGGTTATCCCCAAAGTTGGCCTTTCCCTATTCTTATCTGCTATTCCCATGCTGACATCCTGAGATACTATTTGCTCCTGGTTATGCACTACTAAAGCCCCTGAACACACTGGCTATGATACCTCACAGAGTTCAACTACCTGTTGTATTATGGGAGGAGATGAGAGGGGGAGTTGCACGAGAATATTAGAATTTTCCTTATTATCCTCCATGCCCTCCATAAATTTTTCCTCTTCATCAACCAGTGACTTAAATATCTCATACCTATTGGTAGATCTGAGATGGGATTGCTCCTTTCCCTCTTTTTTCTTTGTCCATATTTTTCTTTTGGGTTGTTCAAAACCCTCTCTCTGAGCTTCCTGGCCCTGAATGGTGCTATTAGAATCTTTATTAAGTGTTGCCTTATCCTATTTAGGTAGGTTTGGCATTCCTAAAGAGGCCTCCATTTTAGCATTCATATTATTAGGGCAAAAACGGGCCAAATTTCCATGTTTGTGACAAACCCTACATCTAAAGGATAGGGCCTCATAGTCCAATTGTTGAATCTAGGAGAGTCCTTCCAATTCAATTTCCATATCTGTCGACAAAGGCTGGCTGAGATCCATCTCCACACATATTCTTGCATACACCGCCATGCTCCCTTCAATTGTGTCTCTGGCAACACCCAAATGTCTTCCAATAGAATTGCCAATCCTTGCCAACACCTGCTCACTCTAGAATTCCATTGGAAGAGCATATAGTCGGATCCATACTGGGACAATAGTAGGTTCAACTCGGGGATCGAATCCCACTCTCCATGGTTGAAAAAATAGCCCTGTCGGGCCATGATTTTTCTTCTCTGACTCGAAAGCCTTATTTCTATCGGCCAAAGACGAAAAGCTAACAATAAAATATCCATTGCTAATAAACCACAATGAATAATCATCGTGAGGCTCCCATTTTTTGCATATCCAAGAGTGTAGAAAATTTAGGGAAGGACGTATACCCATGAAATTGTAGATTAAATCATGATTAGCTTTGTAAATGACTGATTCTTCAACCATACTTGGCTCGATGACAATTTTTGGCCTGGTTTCGACCTGCGGCAAACATCCATTCACACAATCTGATGTCGACCTATTCCCAGTAGCCATGAAGAGCATTTTATATGCCATTTTTTGAGCTTCATCGTTCTTTGGAGGAGATTTTTCTTTAAACAAATCTGCGTATGAGTTGCTACTCCCTGGAAAAGGAGTCGGAGAAGTCCCCATTGGACCCTCCTGGGGCACCAATATAGCCTTCAGATCCACCGTACCCTAAAAGCACTTCTGTAATCCAGCTGATGCCCTAGATTTTTTGAAGTTCTAGAAACCCTCAAAACCCAAACTATTGCATGGCCATGGGACTTAATTTGTTGAATAAAGGTTGGAAAGGAATTGATTAAAGTGAGACATGTAATCTATCTACATTTGTTGGAATACTCTCATTGGGTAATGAGAGGGGAAAATAAAAATGGTGGTTTTTATAATATCTTCAATAGATAGTTAGATACTTTGATTTAATTTATATAGTTACAATTTGGAAATGAACGTAGTAAATACATTGAGAGGCATGCCTATCCTGAACCATGAGTTCCTTGATACCCTACCATCATTAAAGGATCAAAGAAAAATGGAGGACCAAAGATGACAATTGGGTCATATACATTGGTTTGTCTTACTTTTACAATGATTTACTTATGCTCAAATAGACTAGAATTATGGGAAAATATCCTAGATTAAAATGATGTATTATGTTATTCTTTTAAATTATGGAGGGTTTACCATACTTGTTTATATGTAATAACTCATTGAATTATTGGAAGATGTATTTTTATTATTATGTTTATGAACCACTTATGCTTCTCTAGTTAACTCTTTCTCTTTCATTTATCGCTTACTTCATTTATATGTCTCTCCTTTTTTTAGCATTCCTTCTATGCTTTTGTATGCTATTTTATTAGATAAAATGAATTATTCTTATTTTTGGTTAAGCATAAAAGAAACCTAGGAAATAAGTTCTAGGGAGATCTTAGAGGTTGACCTAGGGGATTGTGATCCCTTAGGGAAAAAATAGGAATACCTAAGTGAATTAAGACCCTCTTAGGGAGAATGAAAACTAAGTAGACTAAAATATTACATTTGGGTTAAGATAGCTAGTCATAGAGATGAGATAGATAGCTTAAATCGTAATACGCATAGCATTACTACATATATGGACTTTTTTATGGTATGGTGATGGGCGTATACCTTAAACTGATTGAATGTGATGAGTTTAGCTCATCAATAATGATGGGACAAATAAAATTATTTGTGGTAACACATAATACACCTACATAGATAAATTTGTGGTAGGGTATTTGATGATATGTAACTCTTTAGGAAAGTCGGGAAACTTAGTGATTTTAAAACTATTAGAATAATCAAATGTCAGTTTGGGGTTTATGAATCCCTCTCCTTAGTTAAAAAAAATAAAATTATTTTTTGTGTGTTTTCGTAGATATTGGGCCATTATAGTACCTTCTTTATCTCTAATGGTGCCAACTAGAGTATGTGAATATATTTCAGCCATGTTTCCTAAGAATTATGAATTTCATAACACTTTTTAAGCCAAGGACTTAGCTTGGGGTAGAACAAAGACATTTTTAGGATTTATAAATAGAGTAGACAACAAAATATTTATGACCAAGCTAATTCCAGTCTTGGGTCTAGTCATAGTTTTGTACAAATGGAACAAGGACTATAATAAAGTTTAGGAGAGAGAATTTAATAGTGTTAATATAAGTAAGATCCATTCTATTCATTTTATAGTACTTTTTAATTTCTTTTTCTAAGAAATATTCTCCTCTATCTAAGTGTAACCAATCTACCAAGATTGATATCTTATTATATAATCCCTTTTGTAGGATATTCCTATTGAAGGTAAGCAAACCAAAAATATTCATGAAATGCAAGAACTAGCATACACTTTGAGAAACAAGTGAAAAACCTTTTTCTAGAAGAGGATCCCCTCATTATGAAAAAATGTTAATTTTATCCCAAGCCAACCAAATTTTCTAAAGAATAAAGGTGCCAAATTTACTTATTCAGCCCAACCAAAATAGAAGATTCTAAAGGCCATGGCATTTCCATGGAGATAATACTTTTAGATAGACCTTAAGAAGTGTATTTATAAGAAATAAATTTCAAGTCTCAATATGTGTAGCCATATGAACCACCTATTTTAAGCATGGCTAGTCCTTATTGTAGATACCAAAACCTAACCATTTGTGGTGCATACCCTAAGTTCTACATAATAAAAGATTCCTAAGATATCACTTAAGCTATTTTATGTTCACATTACCTTATTTTTTAGATTTAAAAAAATCTATAAAATACCGCTTAGGATCCCTTGTCCCCTCATTTGCCACATGTCCTAACTACCACTACCCCTGCCCTTGCCACATCTCTCACCATCATCAACACCCCATTTTACACCTTTCCTCCTAAGTGATACACCTCAAGTGTCTCACTATAACTACCTAAACTAGTTGGCTATCTCATCCTTGCCACTTGGATGCTCTATTCTGTTACCTATCCTCACATCCCTAAATTACCATAATCCTACAAATATCCCACCATTTCATTTACCAAATGAGGATAAAACAAGTACTATCACACTATTAGATTTGTTCTAGAAAGCCACATCCCATTGGAGGTACGAGCTATAGGAGATGAGAAGTGATTGGTCGAGCCTTTCCTCAAGTGAGTCCCAAATGTACCCTAAATTTCCCAAATATAGTCCACTATATTTACCCAATCTCAAATGTAGTCTACTACATTTCCAAAATCCCAAACATAGCCGGTGTTTACCCCAAAAATACCAAATGTGTTTTGGTCATATCTCCCTCATATTGATTCTATTTAATTTAAAATTTTGAGGGTAGGTTATTGAAAAACCCTAGAATATATCCACAAATTTTCACATAATTTGGAGTAATATATATCCAAAATGAATCCTAATTTTACCAAACATAATTTGCTACATTTACCCAATCCCAAATGTATCCTGCATTTCCCAAACACAGTCTGCTACATTTGCATACCCTCAAATCAATCGGGTTCAAAACCAAATAAGCATAGGTGAAACAATAAAATAATTTTTTCATTATTTTTTATGACACACATATTTCATGTTTTTGAAATAATCTATTTTAGGGTTTTATTGCTATCTTTACATAAATATGGGCCTTAAACAGTGAAGGCCTTTCATATGTTATTGACCTTATTTGGTTTGTAGGTTTTAAGTGTAGGTTACAAGATTTTAAGGTTACTAAAGTAAGGGTGGATTGCAAGGATATGCAAGACCATCCATATTTTGATTGTATCACGAGGATGTTGGCACCCAAATTCATTGACTTTGCAAAAAGTTTTTCTCCCATTTTATTGTATTCTAATCAAGCACATTTTGTAACCATACTGAAGAACGTAGACTTATAATGGGAGGGGCTATGAATAGTATAAGATCAACTTTTACTTTTCTTTCCCAAACAATATTATCCAATATTATCAATGGTAATATCAATAGTAGTAATAAAATCAATGCATAAATCATCACATACATGAGAGACACAAATTTAGCATGGTTCACCCAATGTGGGCTGCTCCACAAATAAATATTTCTTCTAAATTTTCTCAACAAATCTCTTGGGAATCAATTTCCTAATACAATATCTATAGACCTCTATCCAAAGGAGACACCAATCCCCTATGCTCTAGTTCGTGGATCTCTATCCATTAGAGAACTCTATCCCCTAGCTCTCATTCAAGGTTATGCATAGTGGTGAATATTTGCCAATTGGGATATATTAGGATTTCCAAAATTGGAAATTGACAAATATGAGGACCCTCGATGTCGGTCCATTTGCCTAAAATTTTTAGGATCAATTTTTTTTTAGGGTCAATTTGCCATAATATATATCCAAACATAGGCATATTTGTACTCGTTGGAAAGCTCTTTTTAAGCCTGATCTAATGGTGGTGTTTTTATGAATTTATAAGATTATTTAGGTCAAAAGTAGCCCCAAATAGGAACTTATATTATAGGGCTTCAAATGCCCCAAATTTTGGTGTGAAGATGCTCAATTTGATTTGCTTAGAATTCTCCATGATTCACCTTGATTTTGATTTGGATTCGCCATTTGTTTTACAAGTACATTTTGAGTCCAACCCCTTATGCATAACCCTGCTCTAGTTCATGGAACTTGATCCAGGAGAACTCTATCTCCTCAACTGGTTCGTGGATCTCTATCCATAGAAGAACTCTATCTCCCCAACTGGTTCATGGATCTCTCTCCATAGGAGAACTCTTTCCCCTTTGCTCTGGTTCGTGGATCTCTATCCATAGGAGAACTCTTTCCCCTCTACTCTAGCTGGTGAACTTCTAGAAGACTTCTATCCCCACTGCTCTAGCTTGTGGATCTCTCTCCATAGGAGACCTCTGTCCCCACTACACTGGCTGATGGACCTCTATCCACTGGAGACCTCTATCCTCTCTGCTCTATCACCTCCAAAGCCTGCTCTCAACTCTATCTCAAATCTGCACCAAACCCTATCACAAGTCTAGCACAAATCTACTCTAACTCTACTTAAATCTTCCCAAGTCTTAACACAAATCTTGATCAAATCAGCAACCAAACTTTCTCAAATCTGTCTCAATTCAAGTCTTCTCAATACTTGCTCAAATCTACCTTCAAGCCTTCTCAAAAGACTTGCTCAAATATGCCTTCAAGCCTTCTCAAAATACTTGCTCAAATATACCTTCAAGCCTTCTCAAAAGACTTGCTCAAATATACCTTCAAGCCTTCTCAAAAGACTTGCTCAAATCTACCTTCAATGCTGCTCACAAAACCTACTCAAATATTTCCAAATCTTGCATACAAAAAAAACTTAAATCTCTTTCAGAAATACTTTCTTCAAACAAATAAATTCTACTTAGAATTCTTTTAACCTCTGGAACATATAGAGAATGATATGCTCTATCAAAAACTCAATATGTTCTTCACACTCACAAATCTTGTACTCAATTAATCCAATCTCTATCTCTTGCAAAATCCCTTTCAAATCAAATCAAAACAATGTATAACTTGTTTCACAAAACTGGTCTATCTTTCTTGCAAATTTTCTCTCAAATATCAATCACACTAATGCACAATTTCCCTCACAAAATTGATCTCAAACACTTTCACAATTGCTATCAATATCTCTCAAACCAATGTTCAAAAGGTTTCACAATGATGCACTAACTTGTCTTCAACTCTAGCACAAGTAGTTCACAATATCTAGCACAAATGTCTCAATCTCTTTCAATAATGGAAGCACAATCTTGTTCTCAAACTCTATCCCAAATATTTCCAAAATCATTCAACAATGAAGCACAAATCCTAACTCAAATATTTCCAACAATGCTTATCAAACAACCCTTTTATCTCCACCTTATGTTCCAAAACATTCACTTCAATAAAACACTTTAAACAAGGAATGATGTGCCCATACCTCTTAATTTTCTCTTATGGAGATATGTCTTCAAAAACCTGTCTCACAAATAACTAATTTTTCTAGTGCCACTTCAAGGGTTAGATTGCAAGATACTTTCTCAAAACATCCACATGAACTTTCTTCTCAAAAATATATGCTCAATGAAATCTGAAATTGATATTCAATCACTCTTCTTTTGTTCTAAAAAATAAAGCATTAATACTCAACAAAACCTTTCATATCTTCCTTTCACAATGCAAGGGTTATAATAAAATTTCAAGCAACTTATCACACCTTATTACTCCTAATATTGCAAAATAAAATTCAACCCAACAAAACCACAAATTACACACATGAATTTTCTTATACACCTTATACCTCCTACTTAAAATAAAATATTTCAATGCACCTCAATTCTTCAACAAGACCATAACATCATTTATTTAATACACCACACATAGCACTAGGAAAAACTCCTTTTTAATTCAAACAACCTTAATTACTCCACATTGTCCTTTTTAATTCAAAAATAAAAAATAATAAAATAATCACCTTATGACTCCCTAAGCAAGCATACCTTAGCCTTAGCGAATAATTAATTCAACAAAAATTATTGCCCCCTTGTTGTCATCATCATGATTCGAACCGATATCGCTTGTTGGCTTATGCCCTAGCTTTGGCTAGGCCACCATGTGGGCTAGCCACCCACATAAAAACAAATTTCCATGTCCTCTACTTTATTCCTTATCTTCGATGCAAAAATATTTTTCAAAAAAACCTTTACTCTCTTCCTCTATCGTATCTCGAACTCGAGACCTCCCTGCTACTATGACTTAGTACCAAGGGATCTACCATCTGGGCTAGCTACCTAGATGGGATTTATTTTCACTATCACCTCTTTATCCCGAATTTCAATCTTGAAAAAAGGTGTTGCCCTCTTTGTCCTTTCTCCCATGTGACCATGAATGAAGTGCATATGACTTTCATGAATTTTGCACATGCATTAATCAAATTTTTGCATTCTATTACAATCATCACTTTGCAATAAACTTTATGTTATATATATGCATTTGCCCTTATGATCCTTCACGTCGGTGCTTGGGGAGGTATTTTAAATTTGCAACTTTGGCGCCCAACATAAACCTTTTAAAATTATTATAATAATTTAAATCTAAAGTAGATTTAAATATTATAATTTATATTTTAACCTTTGGGCCCTTTTAATTTTTAATTATTATAATTATTTAAATCTTCATAGATTTAAATATTATAATTTCTTTTTCTCCTTTGGGCCTTTTCTTTGGATAAAGTCTTTGCCACCATAAAATATCTTCCTTTTTCTTTTGCAAGTACCACCATGGTAAAACCATTAAACCTTTATTTTCCTTGACATAAATGACAACTAATGTCATCAACTTATGACATTAATCCTTTGACATCAATGACAACAATATACTCAAAATTTCCAACAATCTCCCCCTTTGTCATTGATGGCAACCCTTTCTAAAAATTCTTTTTCCAACCATTGGATTCCAAATCTGCTCCCCCTGAGAAACTGCTCCCCTTGACTGAATGCTCTCCCCCTTACTCAAATATCTCCCCCTTTGACATCAATGGCAAAGGGACTCCTTTGGGGCTAAATATAAGACTCTTAGCTCAGCCCCCTCCCCACCTCCTCTCCTTGAGGTGATTAATTTTGGGGTGGGAGTATCTCTACTCCCAACATACAATGCTCTTTTTCTTTGTCAACCTTCTTTTTCAACATACCCTTTTGATCCTTTTGAGTGTCCCTATTCTTGCTTGTCTCTAGAAGTTCTGGAAACTCTGTTCTACACCACTTGGCCTTATGCCCAAGATTATTGCACTTGTAACACTTAATGTTGTAGTTCTTGGAAGGTGCAAATATCTTGAAGTTCCTCCTGGTGAAGCCATACTCATTTCTTTCATGAACCTTGTAGTGAATTGCTTTATGACCAAAGTGATTACAAGAGTAGCAATACCCTTGGAAGAAATATCCATATTTGAAAGAGTTGACATTCCTTTTAGTGAGGCCATACTCCTTCTTTCCATGAGTCCTACAATGCATAGCCTTGTGACCAAACCGATTACATGAAAAACAATGTCCTTTGAAGAAATCTTGTCTTGAACCCTCTGGTCTCTTAGTCCTTTCTTTTCCTTCTCTGTGATGATCCATGTTTCTTGTTTGTGCATTGTTTCCTTTCTTAGTGAAGCTTCTATTCTTCAACTTATCCACATAAGTCTCAATTTCTTCTTCACTCTCTTCCTCTGAAACTTCCTCTTCTTTTGAGCTTGAGCTTGACCCTTCTTCTTGTTTCCCTTGTCCTTCTTCAAAACCAAGTCCTATTTTGATAGATGAAGATCTTTGTGCATTGATAATCTTATCCAAAGTCTTTGAACTTTTCCCAAACCTGTGTAGCTTGTCCTTAGAATATTTCACTTCCATCCTTAGTGAAACTACCTCATGTTCTAATCTTTCACATTCTAACTCTTTTACCTCTAACTTTTCACTCATGACCTCTTTAAATCTCCTTGCCTTAGCTTTTGAGTTTGTCAGGTCTTGTAGAAGCTTTTCCTTTTCTTCCTCACATTCTTGAACTTGAGTCTTTAGTCTTGAATTCTATTTTCTAACCTTTTTCAATTCTCTAAGAGCAACAATAAGTTCTTCTTCTAGATCTACTGTGCCTTCCTCTTCATTTTTTGAATCTTTCTCTACTTCTTGGTCTTCAAGAGCATCTTCATACTTTTCAAATTTATCTTCAATAGGAGCATTTTCTTCCTCTTCTATTGCCAAAAATAGAATCTCTTCTTCTTCACTATCTGAGAGTCTTTCATCACTATCACTTGAAGCCTTGCTTGCCTTGTTAACATAGAAACTCTTCTTGTGCCTTTGAAAGAACTTCTTTTCATGCTTGCCTTGTCCATACCTATTTTTCTTTTCATGCCTAGATTTTCCTCCTTCCTTTTTCTTATGATCCTGTTTCTCTTCACTGCTACTACTTCCAGATTCTAGATAATTAGATGCATAGTGACCAAAATTACCATAATTAAAACATTTCATAGTCTTCATACCTTTGTGCTTTCTTGAGTCCTTCTTGTTTCTTCTCCCATAGTTAGCTTCTTCATCACTGCTTGACTCACCACTTGATTCTGATCTCTTATCTTTTGTCTTCTTTGAAGCTTTGAAAGTTACCTCTTTCTTGGAGTTGGGATCCTTTACTATTCTCATCTCATAAGTTATGAGAATTCCATGTAACTCATCCATAGTCAACTTTTCAATATCTCTCATCTCTTCTATAGTTGAAACTTTTCCATCATACCTCATAGGAAGTGACCTTAATACTTTTTGAGCAACATTGGAGTCTTCAATTTTAAATCCAAGTCCACGCATGGTATTAACAACCTCATCCACATGAAGTAAGTATGTAGCAATATCTTCCTCATCTTCCATATTCAAATCTTCAAACCTTTTCTTGTGATTTTGTAATTTTTCCATCTTGACCTTTTTATCTCCTTCATATGTTTACTTCAATTTTTCCCATATCTCTTTTGCTGATTTGCAGTGCATAACTTTCATAAATTCTACTTCATGTAATCCACTTAAGATTCCATTCATAGCCTTGGAATTATTCACATGTAACATCTTACCATATTTATCTATGGGAGGATTAGTTGTAGGTGTGAACCCATCCTCAATTGATTGCCATGTCTCATATCCTTGTGCCATCAAGTAAGTCTTCATTCTTATGCTCTAGAAAGCATAATTGTTCCCATCAAATAATGGTGCCTTATTTTATGAAGATCCATTCTGAGATGCCATCTATGTTCCTATAATATCTTCCTTCAAGTTGTTAGACTCTTCTGAAGGAACCCACTCTGATACCAATTGAAGAACACAGGCTTATACTGAGAGGGGGGTGAATAGTATAAGATCAACTTTTACTTTTCTTTCCCAAATAATATTATCCAATATTATCAATGGCAATATCAATAGTAGTAATCAAAGCAATGCATAAATCATCACACACATGAGAGACACAAATTTAATGTGGTTCACCCAATGTGGGTTACATCCATGGAGAAAATATTTCTTCTAAATTTTCTCAACAAATCTCTTGGGAATCAATTCCCTATTACAATGTTTATGGACCTCTATCCAAAGGAGACACCAATCCCCTATGCTCTGATTTGTGGATCTCTCTCCATAGGAGAACTCTATCCCCTTGCTCTAGTTTATGGAACTTGATCCAAGAGAACTCTATCTCCTCAACTAGTTTTTGGATCTCTATCCATAGAAGAACTCTATCTTTTTAGTTGGTTCATGGATCTCTCTCCATAGGAGAACTCTATCCCCTTTGCTCTGGTTTATGGATATCTATCCATAGGAGAACTCTATCTCCTCTACTTTGGTTGGTGAACTTCTAGAAGACTTCTATCCCCACTACTCTAGCTTGTGGATCTCTCTCCATAGGAGACCTCTATCCCCACTACACTGGCTGATGGATCTCTATCCACTGGAGACCTCTATCCTCTCTACTCTATCACCTCCAAAGCCTACTCTCAACTCTATCTCAAATCTACACCAAATCCTATCACAAGTCTAGCACAAATCTGCTCTAACTCTGCTCATAAATCTGCCCCAAGTCTTAAACTTTAATATAAATTCTTTCTAAATTACTCAAATTTCAAGTCTTCTCAAGACTTGCTCAAATCTACCTTCAAGCCTTCTCAAAATACTTGCTCAAATATGCCTTCAAGCCTTCTCAAAAGACTTGCTCAAATCTACCTTCAAGCCTTCTCAAATACTTGCTCAAATCTACCTTCAAGCCTTCTCAAAGACTTGCTCAAATCTACCTTCAATGCTGCTCACAAAACCTGCTCAAATATTTCCAAATCTTGCATACAAAACACAACTTAAATCTCTTTCAGAAATACTTTCTTCACATAGATAAATTCTACTTAGAATTCATTTAACCTCTGGAACATATAGAGAATGATATGCTCTATCAAAAACTCAATATGTTCTTCACACTCACAAATCTTGTACTCAATTAACCAATCTCTATCTCTTGCAAAATCCCTTTCAAATCAAATCAAAATAATGTATAACTTGTTTCACAAAATTGGTCTATCTTTCTTGCAAATTTTCTCTCAAATATCAATCACACTAATGCACAATTTCCCTCACAAAATTGATCTCAAACACTTTCACAATTGCTATCAATATCTCTCAAACCAATGTTCAAAAGGTTTCACAATGATGCACTAACTTGTCTTCAACTCTAGCACAAGTAGTTCACAATATCTAGCACAAATGTCTCAATCTCTTTCAATAATGGAAGCACAATCTTGTTCTCAAACTCTATCCCAAATGTTTCCAAAATAATTCAACAATGAAGCACAAATCCTAACTCAAATATTTCCAACAATGCTTACCAAACAACCCTTTTATCTCCACCTTATGTTCCAAAATATTCACTTCAACAAAACACTTTAAACAAGGAATGATGTGCCCATACCTCTTAATTTTCTCTTATGGAGATATGTCTTCAAAAACCTGTCTCACAAATAACTGATTTTTCTAGTGCCACTTCAAGGGTTAGATTGCAAGATACTTCCTCAAAACATCCACATGAACTTTCTTCTCAAAAAGATATGCTCAATGAAATCTGAAATTGATATTCAATCACTCTTCTTTTGTTCTAAAAAATGAAGCATTAATACTCAACAAAACCTTTCATATCTTCCTTTCACCATGCAAGAGTTATAATAAAATGTCAAGCAACTTATCACACCTTATTACTCCTAATATTGCAAAATAAAATTCAACCCAAAAACACCACAAATTACACACATGAATTTTCTTATACACCTTATACCTCCTACTTAAAATAAAATATTTCAATGCACCTCAATTCTTCAACAAGACCATAACATCATTTATTTAATACACCACACATAGCACTAGGCAAAACTCCTTTTTAATTCAAACAACCTTAATTACTCCACGCTGTCCTTTTTAATTCAAAAATAAAAAATAATAAAATAATCACCTTATGACTCCCTAAGCAAGCATACCTTAGCCTTAGCAAATAATTAATTCAACAAAAATTATTGCCCCCTTGTTGTCATCGTCATGATTCGAACCGATATCGCTTGTGGCCCATGCCCTAGCTTCGGCTAGGCCACCATGTGGGCTAGCCACCCACATAAATACAAAAGCTCACGTCCTCTGCTTTATTCCTTATCTCCGATGCAAAATATTTTTCAACAAAAACCTTTACTCTCTGCCTCCACCGCGTCTCGAACTTGAGACCTCCTTGCTACTATGACTTAGCACCAAGGGATCTACCATCTGGGCTAGCTGCCTAGATGGGATTTATTTTCACTATCACCATGCTTTATCCTGATTTCGACCTCGAAAAATGCACTGCCCCTTTGTCCTTTCTCCCACATGACCATGAATGAAGCGCATACGACTTTCATGAATTTCACACATGCATTAATATAAATTTTTGCATTCATATTACCATACACACTTTGCAATAAACTTTATGTTATAAATATGCATTTGCCCTTATGATCCTTCACGTCGGCGCTTGGGGAGGTATTTGAAATTTGCAACATTGGCGCCCAACTAAACCTTTAAAATTATTATAATAATTTAAATCTAAAGTAGATTTAAATATTATAATTTATATTTTAACCTTTGGGCCCTTTTAATTTTTAATTATTATAATTATTTAAATCTTCATAGATTTAAATATTATAATTTCTTTTTCTCCTTTGGGCCTTTTCTTTGGATAAAGTCTTTGCCACCATAAAATATCTTCCTTTTTCTTTTGCAAGTACCACCATGGTAAAACCATTAAACCTTTATTTTCCTTGACATAAATGACAACTAATGTCATCAACTTATGACATTAATCCTTTGACATCAATGACAATAATATACTCAAAATTTCCAACACATACCATTGCACATCAAGCCATATTATTGTAAAAGGAGAACATAGCTTCATTGATATCAATACAAATACAAATATCCATTATTTATATTGCATATCACTTGCTTTGTGATTTTTTTGGTAAGGTATCATTTTTGTATCTACAAGTCTGGCGTTCATGGTGGGATCCCAAAAGGGTTTTTGTGTCACCTTGCTATGATTCATCTATGCTAATTAATGTCTATGCTAATTCAAGGTTTTTAAGATTTATATCATAGAAGGTTTCATGAATTTTAGAGGCTAATCAGGGCATTTCCTGTCTTGGCCAAACATAGCCTACAGGTGGTAAACGCAACCTACATTTTCTAAATGCAACACCCTATGTTTGGGAGGTAGTAAACCTAGAACACTATACTTGGATAGATAGATAAAAAGGTTAAGGCTTTTAGGTAAGTGTTCTACACCCATTTCAAGTTTAGATTTTCTTTCAAAAGGAAAAGGAAAAATAATTTGTTTCTTTTTCTATGGTAATTTTAGAAGGTAGGCATTAAATTAGAAGTGCATACTAGGGTAGGCATTTGTAGGCATCAAACTATAATTGCATTCTTAGGTAGGGTGCATTGATTGTCTCTCAGCTTACAAAAAGGATTATTATTTGCATCTAGGGGTTAATATTGCATTAATAGGTGCATTTAGGGCATATTTGGGCTTCTTTTCTACCCTATTTTGTTTCTAGACATAGTCAAAAACATAATCTACATTCGTTAAATGTAGCTTGTATTTGTCAAACATAGCTTGCATTTACCAAATGCAGCCTATGGTTTCTAAATGTAGCTTGTATTTGGCCCTATGCCTTAGATTCATTTTAGGGCCTTTTGGAGCATTTATTTTGCATTCTAGCTTAGGTTATTGCTTTTTACTATGGTTTTTGTGTGTTGTTCCATGTATTTTGTGTCTCTGATTTATAAAAGTAGGCATTGAATCGGAAGTGCATCATAGCTTGCATTTTTAATATTATATTAGATTTGCTTTACAAAATTGCATCAAAAATCCACAAAACTTAAAACAAAAACCTCCACACACTACACAATCATAATTTTGCACCTTTGTATTACACAAGTGTGAGGAAAACCTCTTGATGAGTTGGATTTCATCACCAACCATCGGTCGAGCCCTAGTAAGCCCTAGTTAGCATGATAGTCACTTGGACTTCATCACCAAGAGGTTGATCACTCTTGAGGTTAGCTTGGGGTGATTATTAGGTTAGATGCCCTTTAACCACAGGGCTAAATAATCAGTGGAACATAGCTATCATTATTGTCCGAGCATGCATGAGTGTGAAGCAAAATCCCATCTAGGCAAGTAGTAGGACTCAGATAGTGCAACCTCTTTTGAGAGGTAATTTTGGTTCCCTTAGGATACACCCATTACCAATCCTCCATCTAGGAAGCCTCATCAGCTGTTCGTGACTCATCCTTCGATAGAGGGGTGGGAATGGACACACCTTTCTAGATTCCACTTTGCCACCTACCATTCATAGTTCTTAGGTCTAGGTGACATCAAACACACCAAAAAAAATAAAAAAAGAGAGAAATATTGAAAAATTCAAAACAAAAAGAGAGAGAAAAGAATAAAAGCAAAAAAAAAATTTGCAAAAATAAAGAAGATTAGAAAAATGATTGTTTTCTTGTATGATTGTGTGATTTGTTTATAGCATAGGTATCACATTCACCACATTCACCACATGCATAAATATGCATATTAACCATTTCATCCAAGCCCCTACCTTATGGTATTGACCTAAAGTCAAGCCAGAGCACTAACCAACACCCAAGTAAACCTTTAAACCCAAACCCCTTCATCCATGGAGCACTACACTCAAGCCTCCCATACCTTGATTGCCCCTACAACCAAGCAAGGAGGTGCATCATAGAACATCTATGTTAACCTATCCACTGGCCCCTCCCATCACATTCCCTCTTCATCAAGAGAATAATATGTCGATCAAAACATGATGCAGTGGGCCACCCATACCACCATTCTAGAGACCCCTTACATTGAGCCATCAATGCCTACTAACCCATGCATCACATACTTGGATATTGATGCCATCAAAACCTACTTGAGCCTAGTTTTTCCATCCTTACCCCCTCACCATTCCACCCCACTCCATTCCCATAGTCCATCAAGAACCCACATATTCACATCCTCAACACACCAACAACACCATCATCAACCCCCTCTTCAAACCCACATCCATGACCATAGACCAAAACCATCCACCATCATCCAATCAACATCCCTCCATGTCATCTACCCACACCATCATTTTCTCCAACCTAATTTATGAAGCACATGTCAATGTTGCTTCTCAAATTCTAACATTGATTCCCTCCACATCATTACCTCCTACCGAACACATGCAACATATCATCCCTCACTCGATCGTGATACCCTTCACCACATATCCCCCATCCACATCCATCAATGTTGTCACCATGCATAATACCTAATATTCTGCACCTCATTCAACCATTCTACCTACATCTATAATCACCATACAACAAGCCTTACAATATTTGCAATAGATGCTTTCTAGTGGCATTAAACAAGATGTCCACCCCATCTCACAACCTCAATCACAAGTGGTAGATTTCAACCATCCCCCAACATTGACCCAAAATACCTTCTTCATGTAGGATCCATCATGGGTATCATGTCCACCCACCATCACCATACCTACACCACCACTTCATAATGTGTATGCTACTACATCAACACAACATGCCACCATCCCTCCATCTCCTCATCAACAACCCCCACCTTACCAATAACCATAATTCCACAATCAATACCAATAGAACATCACACATCAACAAATCCCAACCAACATTAACCCGCTCGCCAACCAAAATCTAATTTCATCCACACAATTCATCACACAACAAGCACAACCAACATACATGCAAAACACAAATTCAGGCTTCCAACAACCATTGGATGACCCAAAATTCTAATTTCTACAAAATCAGATTGACAACTTGGCTATGCAAATGCCTAGAGTCACCTACCAAAAGCCTACCTTGCGATAACTGGTCAATCACCCCATTCATCCTTTGGTACCCTCATTACCATATCCCATCGGTTTTGAGGTGCCAAAATTAGATAAATTCAAAGGGGATGAGGACCCTCAGGAGCACGTAAGCACATTCATCAATGCATGCTTTAGAATACAATATCATGATCCATTGATGCTCTAAATATTTCCCCAAACCTTCGAAGGAGATGCTCTAGAATGGTATAACCATCTACCGCACCACAACATTTACACTTTTGAACAATTAGCAGATCAATTCCTAGAGTGGTTCTCCTTAAATATCAGAAAGAAGACCACCTTGACCGACCTGTTCAACCTATGCCAATTTGAAGATGAGTCGGTTTATGATTATGGAAACCACTGGAGGGCAGTCATCACCAAATTGCCATTCACCCTCCCCATGGTGGAACTTACATGAATGTTCATGAGGAGTTGCTCAAAACCCATCTCCTTGTTATTACAACTACAATAATATAGGACATTCAAAGAAGCCCTCACCCAAGCTAGAGTCATTGAAGAAATTAAAATTCAAGAGGGTGAGATTAAGCTCAAGAAGAAAGAATGGTAAAACAAGAACCCAAGGGGTAACAATCAAGGATAGCAAAAACCTAGCCATGTGAATCAAGATGTTTTGAGTGCACCTCAGTTGCAAAATCAATAGGCTCAAGTCTAGTAACAACAACCCCCAACACAAAAACCACCACAACAATAGACATATCAAGCGTTGCAACCCCCACCTCAATTACAAAATCAAGGCAACACGACAGACAACCATCAACATCAACAATACTATTGACTAGCTTGTAATTACACTCCACTCCTCAAGCCACTTTCCACCATATTTCAATGGTCGTATGAGGCACAAATGATCACACTACCACAAATCAAACTAGAAGACCCCAACAAACCACGTGGTAGGTCATATAAGGAGTATCAATATTGCACCTTTCATCACTAGAAGGGTCATGACATTAGTGATTGCTATTCTTTCAAAGACATCATACAAGATCTGATCGATAAGGGAACTATCAAGATCGATAATCCTTTAGCACAACAAAACCAAAACCTTGGTATATATCAAACACCTCTTCCTCATCATGAGGCCACACAACAAACAACTGGGGCATCAACTTCTATAGTTCTCCCCAATCAAGTCAACCACATCCACAATGCTCAGTAGTACCAAGGTTTTGTAGGTGTTATCCATATAGTTACCCGAGGTTAGAGAGGTGCGAACCAAGCACAACAATCAAATGACCCAATGCAAATAGTACTCCCTCCTATGACACCAACAACTACCGTGCCTCTACAACTGGGTCAAGCCAATCCAACTCCCCAAATCCATCTTCAAAATCCTCCACCAAGACCAACCATCACATTGAGGAGTCGATTGACACATAGCCTAAAATTAGCTTTGGCCAAACTATCAATTTATGAGCTAATACAACAATCTCCTCCACATCATGAGGTATTGATGGAAATCCTTAAATCCATCAAAGTTCAAACTCAAGATCCCAATGCCTTTGCAAACTTTGTGGGGAATATCCAAACATGCATGGAACCCTCAATTGCATTTTATGATTTTGAAATTAAAACCATGCTAGCGGAGATACCTGATCCTCCATTGCACATTATAGCTCATATCGATCAAAAAGCCTTTAAACGAGTGCTAGTCAACACTAGCTCCTCCATCAACATCATCACCACCACTACACTACAACACCTTAACCTACCACCTTCACATATCACCAGCTCCACCTTCACCTTGTGAGCATTCAATGATGCTTTATGCTCTACAATCAAAAATATTGTCCTCCCTATGTAGGTGGGGGTCAAAATAATTCATACCTTATTCCATATCCTAGAGGGTGCCATGCAATATAATATACTTCTTGGGTACCCCTGGATCAAAGACATGAAAAGTGTTCCCTCAACATTACACTAGTGCCTAAAATATGTACATGAGGGATAAATTCATTGCATACCAATAGATGAGGAACCATTCAAATACTACAACTTGATATCCAACCCATATGAGTCACCTTTACCATCCACTCACTTATCCATCACCCCACTCACTACCACATCAACTTCACATCAAAATACCTCATCTAAAGCACCCATCCAAGAGGCCCTCCCCATTACTGATCATGCCCCCACATCCCAAAACATCAATCCAAATCATGCTTCATCATCAACATCCTATCACTTTCCCATTACACCTCATCATCCAGCAAATCATCCCTCATCTTCATCAAATCATATCCCATCATATCACCCAAATAATCAGTTTTTTGCTCATCCAACCTTCACATAGGGGGGACAAGCCTCCACTTCACAAAGCCAACCACCTAACCCCTCATCAACATCCACAACCATTCATCACCCCCCATCATACACCACTCCAATTTTGGCTGCATCCATTACCCCCAACCTCATCCTGAACCCCAAACTATTGTCCACCCCATTCAACCACACCCACCTCCACCATCAACTATCTCATAGATAGATCTGGTTATCCATGAGACACCCTTGCAACATACACCATTACCCCCATCTGAGCCATAGGTCACTCCTAAAGCCTCCACCTCCACAACCACACCCACACAAGTTGTAGTTCATCTCGCCAATCCAAGTATTGGTGAGTACATCCTCCAAAATATTGCAATCACCACACCAAGCATTGAGACTATTAGAGATTATGGTCACCCATGTGACCCACCCTTAGCTATTGGTGTGGTATATAATATGGGTTCTATGCCAAATCAAATCAATTTTGTGTATGGGGGGTCAATTCCTCATCCGATCCACCTCCTCCTACTGAACCCCAACAATAGTTTTATGCTAACATTGATTATCTATCCAACCCATCCTTCCCCATGCATTACTTTTGATGCGTTAATTGGTAAGGATATGGTTTAGGATGACATGAGTAGGGCATTCATGATATTTTTGAGCCTCTCTTTTGAGATGTGCATGATCATACGGGTTTGGGATACAAACCATGATTCTCCACAACCTCCTTCATAGAAGCATTTCAACAACTCACCATAGATCTTGATGAGGATAATGAGGATAGTGAAGATAGTGAGGATGAGTATATAGACCCTAAATTCATGCCTCAACTACACGAGGCTTTTCCTAAATTGTTTCCACATATCTCCATGATCGATACCATCTTTGATGATGATTCTAAGGAGGATTTTGATGAGATATTTGACACATTCTCGATTACCTCTGATAGCTCCAAAGAAGAATCAACCCCCATCATACCAATTACTAACATGGATGAGTTTTACCTTCATATTTTCCCCATCCCACAACCCATATTTCACCTGCTTCTTCCACTCGAGCACCCTGATGAACCCATCGATCCACCACCTCCACCTTGGCCACCTTAGCAATATAATAATCAAAAAATTTTAAACCAACTACTTCCTCGAGAGCATGCACAAGAGAATCCAACCCCTGCATCACAACCACCACATTTCCACCAAGTTAACATGATCTCAGTTGACTTGTTTGCACCCCTCCATAATCCATACGATCTGAAAAAACCAATTCCAATTGACATTAGCCTCATCAACATGGATTGGATTTCATCCCCTCCATCCACCTTCAAATTTCTTCTTTCTAAAGAATTGTTAAGAGCTTCCAGCGCGTACATCCCACCACAATCATCACCTTCCCCCTTCATTATTTACCATGTTGAGGTGGAAGAAACTTTGCTTGATATGCCTGATAACATTATTGATGGCATTCACCTTATTCCTACTCCCCACTAGTTAGAGGAGGGTTCACACATGATTATCGAGGAAACTATTGATGTGAATCTCAATGCAGACCCAGATAATCCACAAATCATTAAGCTTGAAAAAAAATTATCTGTAGAAGAGCAAGAGTGGCTTACATCACTTCTAATAGAGAAGAAGGGTATTTTTGCATGGTCATATAAGGACATGCCTGGCCTTGACCCCAACTTGGTGGTCCACAATCTCACCTTGAGTCCCGATGCAAAATCGATCAAGCAAAAGTTATGAAAACTTCACCCTACCATTGCCCTCATGGTTAAAGAAGAACTCCAAAAACTATTAGATGTGGGTTTCATTCAACCCATTGATTACCCTAAGTGGCTTTCAAATATGGTACCCATTCACAAACTAAAATGGGGGATTCACATATGCACATATTTTTGAGATCTAAACAAAGCATGTCCTAAGGATGATTTTCCATTACCAAACATTGATACTCTTGTAGACTCTACTACTGGCCACGAAATGCTCTCCCTAATGGATGGTTTTTTAGGATATAATCAAATTCAAATTAATTTTAATGATCAATACAAAACATAATTTACAATGTCTTTGGGGAATTTTGTTATAAATTAATGTCATTTAGCCTTAAAAATGTAGAAACTACATATCAAAGTGCCATGACATATATTTTCCATGATTACATGCATAATATCATTGAATATTATGTGGATGATTTACTAGCAAAATCTACAACACGTCTTGAGCACATTGATGTACTATGTAAAGTCTTTGATCGACTTCTCGAACATAAGGTGAGATTGAATCCCAAGAAATGTATCTTTGGAGTTACATTAGGTAAAATTCTAGGGTTCATTATCTCCAAGCGTGGCATTGAAGTGGACCCAAACAAGGTCAAGGCCATTATTGAAATACCACCCCCAAGAAACCTTAAAGAGTTGCATAGCTTACAAGGGAAGATTCAAGTGATTCATCGCTTCATTATGCAAATCTCTAACAAATGCAAGCCATTTAATCACCTACTACAAAAGGGGGTCACCTTCTCATGGACAAAGGAGTGTCAAGAGGCTTTTGAGGACATCAAGAAATATTTAGCCTCTCTACCAGTTCTAACTCCACCTCACCCTGGCATCCCATTTCATCTATATATTTCAACCATGGATTTTGCATTAGGGACAATGCTTGCACAAAAGAATGAAAACAATCGAGAGCAAGCAATTTACTATATTAGTCGAACACTTGTGAGCTACGAAACAAGATACGCATATGTGGAAAATTTGTGTCTAGCAGTGGTTTTTTCCACTAAGAAACTTAGACATTACATGCTAAGTCACACCACTTATGTCATAGCTCATAAAAACCCTCTGTTACATGATGACTCACACATACAATAACACTCGTACCATAAAATGGATAATGCTTTTAATAAAATTTGACCTTGAATTCATTAGTCAAAAATCCATTAAAGGTCAGGTGATAGCCGATCAGCTCATGGAAGCTCCGCTTCCTAATGATCAACCTTTATTCATCGAGCTACTAGATGATTCAGTCTTTAATGTCATTGAACAGGAAGAATATGTCACCCCTAAAGATGATGTTGATATCACACTATTATTTGATGGTTCTAAGTGTGAGAGAGGACAAGGTGCAGGAGTCATGTTTTACACACCACAAGGGATGCCTATCCCTTCATCATTCAAACTTGACTTCCCATGCACAAATAATAACATAGAATATGAAGCCTTAATTCTAGGACTTCAGGAAGCTATTGCTATGGGCATCAAGCATATTCAAATATTTGGTGATTCCCAACTTGTGGTCTATCAAGTGAAAGGAACTTACCAATGTAAAGATCCAATCTTAAAAGTTTATAGAGAAATAGCAATGAAGTTGCTCGTAAAGTTTGACTGGTATGAGATTGATAACCTACCTCGTTTGACTAATCAATTTGTAGATACAATGGCCTCTCTAGGTTCATTGATTCCAAAGAACCCCATTGGAGAGGTCCAACCACTAATTATCACAACATTGTCCCAATCTACAATTTCACGAGCAAATCCTAAAGATGAAAAATAAGTTATTTTCATTCAAGCATAGCCATACGAACCATGGCTTAATCAGGTTAAAGATTTTCTCAAGTTTGGCACTCTCCCTATAGATTTATCATGGGCTACCAAATGCACTTTCAAATAAAAGGCAGCTCATTACACTCTTTTGGGATATGTGCTATATCGACATGGCTATGATGGGATCCTACTTCATTGTCTAGAGCCCACAAAGGCACAATGGGCCATATCCGAGGCTCATGATGGTACATGTGGTGGTCATTTTAGTGGGATGGCCATCGCAAAGTGTATTCTTGTGCATGGGTTATTATTGGCCCACCATGGTGAAACAACCAAAATATTGCATTTGATCTAATAACACATTAAAGACACATGCTATTTAGAAAAACACATTTTATTCATGATAAGATTTGCATAGGTTACAAATAGGGAGAATTCCCATTTTTCATCTCTTTTCACAAATTTTACAATAGGCCTAATGCCTTATTTTTGTGTTCCTCAGTGTAGATGGGATTACATACCACTGTGGGATTGTAGATGTTATTGTTTCCCTCCTTGGTTCTAGGATAAACCTACAAAAAATGGGTTAGTGAGTTGGGGGTCTTGCCTCATTCAGGATCCATAGTAAGAAAGAGAAATTGACTCTTAAAACATGGTAAAAAGTAAAATAAATGATGCAGAACCTCATAAAACACCAAATGAATCTTACCTCTAAGATTTCGGTTGATTTGGGACCTGTAGACCCAATTTGCTACCCAAGGGGTGAACTGGTGTTGGATTCATGAGGCGAGGGGTGAATCAAACTATAACTATTGTTCTTCAAAAATACTTTGGTGGAGGGGTTCCTTTGCTATTGTAATGCTGATGTGCAGGTTTAGATCTACTTTGCTATGCTTCTATACATATTTTGGTAGAGTTTTTCGTAATTTGGAAATATTTGGAGAGAGAGATAAATGAGGGTTTGGGTCCACTATTTATAAGAAAACCCAAGGTGTAGGGGGGGTAGTTAGTAGAACTAATCCCTAGGGTGAGATCCCATTAAGTTTAAGTTAGGATTTGTGAGGTGGCTTCCTCACATTCCCTTGAGGAAACATCTCATCCTCACACATGTGTGAAGAGAGATTATATTTAACCAAGACTAGTCAACTCTAGGTTAGAAGTGGGGTTAGGTTAGGGTTTCCCAAGAAATATCCTAACTAACCTAGTGCACACACATGTGGGAGGGAGTAATTAGGGATAATTAGGGATTAAGGACCTAGTTAAACTTTTTAGCCCTAAAAGTGAACTTAAGTAAAGTCACTTTAAAATTAGATTTAACAATTGACACAATTAATACTTTTGCCAATTAATAACCCCATGGGGGCCTCAATTGAATATAAAAGAGTCTTGTATCGCCTTAGGAGGCTAGTGGGATTTTTTTTTACCTATTCATTGTGGTGCCCTTTTCTTTTCTCTTTTTATTTTTCTCTTTTTCTATTCTCTTTTTCTATTATTTTTTTATTTTTATTTTTCCTTTTTTGTATGGGTGTTGGCTTTTGTTTTTTCCCCATTCTTTTACTTTTGCTTATGCTTATCCCTTTGTTTATCCCCAGGTCGTATGTTGACCATGCAAGTGATAGGACGAGCATGGGAAACTATTTGCTATATGATGACATCTACTCAAGGTGTCATCTTTCCTAGAATCAAATTTTGTTTAATGTGTAACCTGTTGTGAGTGGTTTGTGAGAGAATTTGAACCAGCCTAAAGGACCATAAGGAGTATGTAAAACCTGTTAGCTAGGGGTGATATTTGATTGAATGAACTAGTAAGTAGTCAAAGCTTAACATGACCCCTATGTATACCCTAATATTGAAAATGGGGAATGGAAATCTAGGTGGTGATGCTAACAAGTGCATGTATTACTCCTATTGAAGGCATATTTTGGGGAAGAATGTAAAACATGAAATGAAATTTACATGAAAAATATATGGATATATGCAATGGAGGTAATGTAAATGATGCAAGTGGAGGAATGCAATATCTACAAGAGGAAGCTCATGAAATATAGAAGGATAAGGGTGGAAAACTTATCTACAAATGAGTATAGTATATCATAATGACAAAATAGGTGTAGTGCTATAATAGTGGTTGCCCCAACATGTGGGGTGTATGTGTAGTAGGTAAATAAACTGTGAGTTGTACAATGATGTAATAATCACAAAAAGGAATAGGATGTGAGAGTAGGATGTATTGATAGAATAAGTGAGAAGAAATAGGCTTTGGTAACCAACAAGATGAGGGGATTACCAAAAGTTGAAGAAGATAGAAGAGAGAAAGTAGATCAACGTAGGTATGTAGCCACTCGAAGCATGACCATATGACTATGTGAGGAAGTAAGAATTAGAAGGAATAAGGAAGAAGGAAGAATATGAGAGCTACTAATGGATGAAGTGGTGTAGGTCAGATCAGGAATGAGATGGTGAAGTGATAGTATGGCTGGGACTTCGGTGGTTGGTGTAGTTGGATATATTATGAATGTAGCAAGTTGGCACTGTCAAGGTTTCACATGGTGGAAAATTTCTAGGGACGATGCGGCATGGAGGACTCAAAAGTTGGCTAAATGGGATGGAGCATTCAGGTGATGGAGTTTAATCACCATGCAACATGTTGTGCACCAGGTTCTCGAATGATCGATATTCTTCAATGTCATGACCTGGTTGATGATGATAAATACAATATTGGCTCTCATGGTAATTACGTGGTTTAGGATGCGAGGGGTCTATGGGTTGAATCTCAGGTAAGTCAAGAAGACCTTGATGCATGAGGTGATAAAATATTTTTAATAATGGAGTGAATGGAATAGGCATGGGGTAAATGTAAGGTTCCATTGGAGGTGAATGAGGGGTGGATGAGGGGAGGTCCAACGATGGAGGTGTAGGTCGAGAGTCCAATGTGGGTTGAATATGAGGTCAAGGAATGGATCTGCATGGAGGTGAAGATGCACAGGTCATGGGAGACTGGCATGGATGAACATGGCAATGGCAATGGCTCATCTAGAGCTCAAGATCCTCGAGATAGGAAAGGAGGTGTTGTATGTCATGGTGGAGAGGTGATAGTATCAAAGAAGGTGGTGATTGGGACTCCAATGTGTATGGGGTGGCCTGGTATGCATGAGAAAATGGATGAGGTCATGATGATGAGGAGGAGGAGTGGAATGACCTTGGGGATTGGAAAGCTTGCTAAAAGGGTAAGCCTCGTAGTGGTGAGGGTGGTGTCTGGAGGACAGGTGGCATAGGAGATGGCTCTGGATAGTGGTGCATGTGAGATGGAGGTATGTGCATGTGGGCGGCTTGGGCAGCTTGAGCCATGTGAGCTTGCAAGGCTTGGGTATAAGAAGACTCTTCATTAGGGAGTGGGGCTGATAGGCATGAAGGATAGATCAGATGAGGAATGTATCCTCTATTAGGAGTGTAGTAAGCTCCTAGAGGGTGGTGGGGGAAATCAGTGGGTGAATAAGGGTTCTTGGTATCTTCAGGAAGATGAGAGGGAGACACTTGTGTTTGAGGATGAGATGTTTCTTCTTTTTAATCAAAAAAGGATAGGGTGACCTGGCTATCTCCTAAACTGGGTGAGTAATGCAAACCTCAGTGGTGAGGGGAAAGGCATCAAGGTGGAGTGTAATGGTCCGAATATTGGAAATATGAAGACAACCTAGTATGAAGGGTGACTTGTGGCCGATCTAGGTTATTCAGTGTGATCGGTATAGGCAGTGGTAGTGGAGGGTCCTGCATGATGATGTATGTGGATGTTGTCATGTTTCATTTCTAACAGTGTGGTTATAGATGATGTAGATCCTGCAAAAAGGAAAATAGATACCAACAACATAAAAATGACATAAAGGGGAAAGTACATGCAAAATATTTAAAGTAAAAAGATATGCATTTATCATGATGTGCCTAATGAGTGATGTGTTTGTGCATAGCAATGTGTACCACTTGTGGTAGTGAACACCTGTGTGTGTTAGGCATTGAATGCATGAAGGTACAAAATTTTAATAGGCTTAGGTTCATCAAGGCCTTCAATATTAGCCAAGCGATAGGCACCTAAACCATATTTATGTGTGACAATGAATGGGCCCAACCAGTTTGGGGTAAACTTGTCTCATTGTTGGTGAGGTTGACTTGTGATCTATTGGTTTTCTTTGAGAACCAAATCACCAATTTGGAATTTGCATTGATGTACCTTACTATTATAGGCATGGCAAAGGTGATCTTGGTAGACTCATGTGTGCTTGATGGCATGGATGCGATGTTCATCGAGGAGTGTAAGTTGATCTAAGTGAGCTTGACGAGTGGTGTCATCATCAATGAATTATTTCATGGATACCCTTAGGGAAGGTATCTCAAGCTCAAGGGGCATGATAGCTTCTGCCCCATAGACAAGTGAAAATGGGGTTGCCCTAGTGGGGGTACAAATGCTTGTATGGTATAGCCACAAGGCTAGGGGTATTTTGTTGTGCCAATCATGATGCAATTTTTCTATAGTTTTATGTAGGATGGAAAAAATTATTTTGTTTATGGACACTTCATGGCCATTAAACTATGGGTAGTATGGGGTTTTGAAACAATGTTAAATGTTGAACTTGCTGTAGAGAGCTCGGATGGTTTTGTTTTTGAAGGATTTCCCATTGTCAGATATTATTTGGGAAGGAATTTTAAAGTGACATATGATATGATCTGTTATGAATGCTGCTATCTTTTCTCCTGTGGTTTGGACAAGTGGGATGGCTTCGACCCACTTTGTAAAGTATTCTATAGCAGTGATGATGAACTTATGATTACCTGAGGAGGTAGGTGTAATTTTTCCAATAATATCTAGGCCCCATTGGGAGAAAGGCCACATGGATTGAATTGGTTGGAGTGCTTGAGATGGAATATGTGTGAGGTTTGCATGTTGTTGGCACTTGATACAATGTTTCACATACTCACAATAGTCATGTTCTATTTTTGGCCAATAGTATCCCATGCAAAGGATGCATTTTGTGATTGCCATGCCACTAAAGTGACCACCACAAGTACCATCATGGGTTTCTTGTACAACCCATTGAGATTCATGAGGTTCTAAGCAACGCAAGAGCATGCCATCATAGCTATAGTGATAAAGGATGTCCCCCAACAATGTGTAGCAAATTGCTCTTTGTTTAAATGCTCGATGCTAAGCATGCGATAAGTTGCATGGTAGGAATCCTAATTTAATATAATATTTAATCTACACAAACCATGGGTCATGTGGTTTGGTATCGACCACATGAATACCACCATCATATTTAGGATATGTGGGTGATATGATAGATTGAGTGAGTGTATGAATGGTCATGGATGTGGTTGTTGATGTTGGATTTTGTGGGATTAGTGATCCTAAGGAGGCCATTGTATCTGCAAAATGGTTTGAGGATCATGGAGTCACTTTGATGTCATACCATTCGAATCGGTAGAGGAGTTGTTGTGCAATGTGCTTGTATTGTTGGAGGACTAGGCAATTGCATTTACATATCTCTTACACTTGTTTTACTATTAAAAGAGAATCACCTATGATATGGAGGTGTTTAATATGCATGGAATGTGCCTATTTCAATCCGAGGATTAGGGCTTCATATTCTGCATTTTTGTTCATACAAGGTAAGTCCAAATTTAATGAAAAGGGGAGTGGTTCACCTTAGGTGTGAATAATACAATACCTACACCCCCAGTATGCATGCATCGAGATCCATCAAAAAATAAAGTCAAATTAGCTATCATGTCTAGTTCAACATATTCATTATCTTCTATTACATGAAAGATGGAGTCATCAGGGAGCTGAATGAGGAGAGGTTGGTCATCATACAAGGGAGCTTCTACAAGTTGGTCTGCTATGACTTGCCCTTTGATGGACTTTTGTGAAATGAATTCAAGGTCAAATTTAGTTAGAAGCATGATCCACTTAGCTGTGCGGGAATTGTGATAGCTTTTGTTCATCATGTAATGGAGGGGATTGTCTCAGGTGATGACAAAGGTTGTATGGTTGAGCATATAATGGCATAGTTTTTGGGTGGTGAATACTACAACTAGGCATAGTTTCTCCATGTACCCGTATCTAGCTTCATAGCTAACTAGCGTGTGACTTATGTAGTAAATGGATTGCTCTTTGTTGAGCACATTCTTTTGGGCTAGAAGTGTACCTAGAACAAAATCTATAGCAAAAATGTATAGACAAGTGGTAGCTATGGGTGTGGGGGTGACATAACTAGTGGTAAAGTAAGGTAAGTTTTGATTTCATCAAAATCTTATTGGAAGTTATCATCCCATTTGAAATTTACTCCCTTTTGTAAAAGGTGATTGAATGGTTTGCACTTGTCTGACAGTTGTGCTATGAATCGATGAATAGAAGTGATTTTTCCCTAGAGGCTGTGCAATTGTTTTAGGGTAGTAGGTGGGGGCATCTTGGTGATGGATTTTACTTTACTAGGGTCAACTTCAATGCCTCATTGGGTGATAATGAATCCTAGGATTTTGCCTGAGGTAACACCAAAGACACACTTCTTTGGGTTAAGGTGGACGTTGTGTTCTAACAAGCGATCAAATATCCGGTGGAGATCTTCAAGGTGTTCTGAGTATTTCTTGGATTTAGAAATAAGGTCATCTACATAATATTCCACAATTTTGTGCATGTAATCATGGAATATGTAGGTCATGGCACATTGGTAGGTTGCCCCAATGTTTTTAATGCCAAATGGCATGACCTTGTAGCAGGAGGTCCCCCAAGGGGTTGTGAATGATATCTTGTGTTGATCGGTAGGGTTGATTTTGATTTGGTTATAACCTAAAAATCCATCCATGAGGGATATCATCTCATGGCCTATGATGGAATCAATGAGGGAGTCAATGTTAGGTAGGGGGAATTTGTCTTTGGGATAAGCTTTATTTAAGTTGCAAAAGTCTGTGTAGATGTGAACTTCACCGGATGGCTTGGGTATGGGGACCATGTTAGAGACCCATTTAGGATAGTCTATGGGTACTATAAAATCTACATATAAGAGCTTTTGGAGCTCAATTTTTACTAGTAATGCAATGGTTGGGTGCATGCATCATAACTTTTGCCTTATTTGTTTAGAATTTTGATCAAGTGTGAGGTTGTGGACTACTAGGGTGGGATCGAGTCCTGGCATATCTTTGTATGACCACTCAAAGACTCGGATATACTTGCAAAGGAAATTTGTGAATAGGATGTACTCCTCAAGCGAGATGCTAGCAACTAATTTAACTATGTGAGGGGTTTCAGGATCATCACCTATGTCAATATTAATGGTTTCCTAAATGAGCATGTGGGAACCATCACGTAGCTATTATAGAATCAAAATAAGATGGAGGTCATCGGTGGCCTCGGTAATTTTGTATTCATCATCTAGGTAAATGTTCGTGTGGTGTACCTATGGTGTGTGAGATGGTGTAGATGATGAAGGGGCATTCATAACACGCAAGACGTGTGTCAAGAGTAGGAAATATTGTGGTGTCTATATGGGTGAAATGTGCATGAGGTTGATGAAGTTAGGGTTTAGTGCATCGTCTCATGTTGGGCAATGTGTGTATGGTAGTGGAGAGAAAATATCCACCTCGACCATATTGATTAATGTTGTGGGGGATTTGGGTGGTGAAGAGTCTAGTGATGATGACTCGACAACCTACGAGCATCCTAAAAGTCTTAAAGGAGGGTGCAAGATAACTGGTGGAGATCATGGTTGAGTGGCAACTTATTGAAGTTATCGATGTATAGGTAGGAACAAAGCTAAGTATGTTGATGATGGTGGTGAGGATGTCATGTCATGCTCTGGGTAGTGCGTGTTTAAGGATAGCATAGTGAATTGGTTTGTCAACTCATCGACACAACATGATGATGTGGTGTCGGATGTGGAGGGCTCTTGAAAGAAATCATAGGGTACTATAATGGTGGAGTTAGGTGTGGAGGTATCCTCTAGAATGTCCATATCAATATATTCTTCCAAGGTGTACATCAAAAGTTGGGGGATGTAGGGAAAAATCCTAAAGTTCATCCTCTAACGTATGTACAGTAGTTGGGCGATAACCTAAGAAAAATTTATCAGTAGGGTATTGGACATGAGGGTTAATGGGTGTATGTAGCCCTTGCTCATAGTGGCCTAATCCAAACCCACACCAATGGAAGCATCGAAGGTAGCATAAGGTAAAGTAAGGATTAGCAAAATGATCAATTGTAGCACATAAGCTAGATTATGGTGGTGGAGAAACTATGGGTGGGAGCGATGAATCGACTCCAACATAGATGAAGTTGGTATGATTATTGGGGGATCCTAGTTGTATGATAGTTCCAATAGTCAATACTGAAGCTGAAGGGTGGCCAAATTATCACATGGATTGGATGGTAGGTGGATGTATGTGGGAATCACACACATTGTAATCCCTTGGACTTGAGTTTGACATGAAAATAGATATGCATGGTGTTGCATGCTTTGGTGAACGAGGTGGCGAATCTGACTTAGATGATGATGGTGAAGTTTGAGAGTCTCTAATAGTAGTAGTGGAGGGGTGTAGTAGTTTATCATCTAAGAGAGATGCTCATTGCTCCCACTCATGGCATTCATTTGCGGTAGCTGGTATAGGATGATTGTCCTATGGGAATTGCAAATGCGTGGGTATAGGTTTTGGTGTTGGGCTACATGAGGAGGTAAATGACCTAGGCCATGGATGAAAAGGAAGTGGAGGTGTGCACAATGTAGGGAGTATGGGTGCTTCCATAGGAGACAATAATTGAGGTGGAGAGATAGGGTACGATATGGGTGGTGATGGCATTTGTGGTATCGATGGTGGGTTTGTAGAGGATGAAGGTTGGGATGGTCATGGTGGCCATAATATGAGAGTCAAGAATGATATGGTAGTGGGATTAGGCACTATAGATGATGGCACTAAAGGTGCTGACACTGAAGCATGTGTCCTTGATGAGGATTGGGGTAATGAGGTGTATGTAGGAGAGGATGTCAATGCTCCAACTAGCTAATGGGAAGAAACTAGGAAGAGTTGCATGGATAAGAATGAAGGTGAAAGTAGGAGATATGTGATGTTGTAGAACTTAAAGGGGTCCCCATCAGTTGGGATGTAATGGATAAGTCCATTGTGGATGTACTTGAGATAGTGGTGCAGCATGGAAGGGACACATTGCATATCCCTGATCCATGGGCGATCGAGGAGGATATTGTATTGCATATCCCCTTGGATAATATGGAATAGGATGGAAATGGTATGGACACCTACTCGATAGGCAAGACTATGGATCCTACCGTAGGTCTCATAGAGCCATAAAATGCATGTAAGTCTAGTGAAGGCATAGCAAAGTGGGCCAGTGGAATGTGTAAATGATGTAGGGCTACTATAGATATGATACTAATGGATGAGCCTGTATCAATGAGGACCCACTTGTAGGTGATGTCATTGATATTGGATTATATGTGGAGAGGGGGATCCACTCCTCCTACAAGTTTTATTATCTCATGGTTGTGGAAACTAATGGATGGATGGAGGCATCATGGTATGTTCCCTACAAAGTTTACAAATGCATTTGTATCATGTGTTTCTAAATCTATAGAATATAAAATGTCATTCAATGCCTCATGATGGGGTTGATATTGTTGTAAGAGGTCAAAAATTGATAATCATGCAGGGGCATTACATAGTTGATGGGTGAGGCTACCATGGATCATGATCACATTTTGGGGTGGAGGTGGTATAGCACTAGGATTTTGGGAGACTTGTGGTGATGTGAATTGGGCAGGTGGGGATACAATAGGTGTGGTATGACATGATGGGTATCATTGGTTTCGTGTGGTAATGTTTATCATGCCTACTACTCCACGTGATGGAGGATCACATTGGACACTATTCACTTGGTGAGGTGGTCTTGGAGGATTGGTTGGAGGTCTTTAGGGATTGGTTCCTCTGTGGTCCGATAGAGGATTTTGAAAGATCCCTAGGTTTTGATTTTATGGGGCTAGAGGGTTTGATACCTAAATGGTACCCCTATCGATTAGGTCCTATACTTGAGCATAGAAGGAGTGACATGACTCGATGTCATGGTTGGGTTGTCTATAGTATGGATAATAGAGTTGCTCATTGTATCCATGAGTCTTAGGTATGTTTGGATCTAATGGTTGAATCTCCAGTAGAAGTAGATGTCCACTCTTATGTAACCTATGGAATAGGGTTGGTAAGGGTTTGAATAGTGGTGTAAGGTTACATTGTGGAGCTTATGGGCACATGTTGTGAGATTGCTGAGGCCTAGGTGGGGGAGGCACATTGGATTGGAAAACTTGTTGTTGTGGAATGTAAGGTGGTGGAATTGGTGCGGGTGATAGGGTAGAAGCTACCACTTGGTTGGCTTATGGAGGTTGAGGATAAGGTTGGTTAGGTGTGTTTATGTTAAAATGGAAGTTTGAACTATAGTTAGGCTTCAATATTAACTTAATTTTTTAGATTGGACTTTAATGTCTTCGATGACCTTTGCTTGTGAAATGGCTTTCTCGAAGGTGTAGCTTTGGTGAAGTTGTAGGGAGGTAGAGATGTGTTTGTGGAAACTCTTGGAAAATAGTTTCACTCACTTTGTGGTAGGGAGGCTATGGGTAAGATCATGTATGATCGCTCTCCATCTAGATACAAACTTGGTGATAGGTTCATCGTCAGCCTATCGTAGGGCGTAAACATCTAAAAAGGTTATCTTCTTCTTGATATTAATTCAAAAGTATTCTAAAAAGGTGTTTGCTAATTGCTCAAAGGTATAAAGACTATGTTATGGTAGCCTATTATACCAATATAAGGCTTGTCCTACAAGGGAGAGGGAGAAGGTATGCAACATAAGGGGATTTCTACTATGAAGCTAGTAGTAAGCTGAGTGATAGTTACTGACATGCTCTCTGAGGTCTTCCTTACCTTTATATCTATAAAAATTTATGATATCAAATAGGTAGGGGTAAGGTGGTATAGGGACAGATGGATGAACCGGGTTGTTGCAGAGTTCATCGTAGGATGTTTTTTTGGCCCGTAGCTTGCGGTGTGCAAGTTTTACATCTTGACTTCATCTCGTAGGAGTTGAATTTTAGTTGTTAAGGGTGTAGGTGATTGAGCAAGGGTTGGTTGAGCTTAAGAGTGTAACAAATAGTGAGGTTCTTGCTATTATTATATGTATTATGGAGGGAATTTGGAAGGCTACGCCTTCGGGATTCTCTAAAAATAAATTAATATTTAATATTCAACCATGCAAAGAACAGTAAATCGATCGAACAAGGTAAATGCGAAGAAACGAAAACAATAAATTTATATTGCCACTAGGAGGGCAGATCCCGCCGTGAAGGCAATGCCGAAGTGCAGAGATTAATTAATAAAAGCGATGATATCATTTGGAATAATCTAACTACAATATATATGAATTATTATACTCTTGGAATACCTAGCCGACGGCTAGGTTTGGTGTGTAACATGACTCCCCTCCTCGGAAAGCTTTGTCCTCAAAGCTGGAAATGTCTGGAAGATACTTTCAGTGTTCCCATGTGGCATCCTCCTCTCGGTAAATCTTGCCATTTAATGAGAAATTCTTGAATCCGACGTGATCTCAGTCTTCGGATTCTATGTTGTAGTATATCTTCAGGTTGGAGATGTATGCGTCCTTCCTCATCGAGCACTGGTAATTCTGATTGACTTTGTACTTTCTGACCAATTACTTTTTTGAGACATGAAACATGAAATACCGGGTGTATTCGTGATGATGTAGGTAGCTCTAATTGATAGGCTACTTCTCCAATGCGGCGCACAATTTTGTAGGGACCATAGAATCGTGGAGCCAACTTTTGGCTGGATTTTATCCTTAACGATGATTGTTTGTAAGGTTGCAACTTTAGGAAAACCCAATCACCTATATTAAAAGTTCTCTCTGATCGGTGCAAGTCTTGTTGTTGTTTCATACGATTTTGTGCTTGGACTAAATTCTCTTTGAGGATGGTGAGTGTAGACTGCCTTTGTTGGAACCAATCATCCACTTTGGCTACTTTGGATGATCCATGTACGTAATCTGCGACTGTTGGAGGTTTGGTGCCATACAATGCTTCAAATGGAGACATCTTAATTGAGTAATGGTAAGAAGTGTTGTACCACCATTCTCGCCAATGCTAACCAATGGCTCCATTGGTATTGTTTATCTTGAGCGAAACATCTTAAGTACGTACCCAAACATTTGTTAACTACTTCCGTTTGACCATCTGTCTGTGGATGGTAGGCTCAAGACATGTTCAATTTGGTACCACTAAGTCGAAATAATTCCCGCCAAAAGTTACTAGTGAAGATGGGGTCTCTATCACTTACAATATTTTTTGGCATACCATGTAATTTGAAAATTGAATCCATAAATACCTTTGCCACCTTGCTTGCGGAAAATGGATGTTGTAAAGCCTCGAAAGTGAGCGTATTTGGATAACTGGTCTACGACGACGAAGATTACTGTCCTGCCTTCTGACTTTGGAAGACCTTCAATAAAATCCATGGATATATGTTCCCACTGTCGTTCTGGGATGGGTAATGGTTGTAACAATCCGGGTGATTTGACTCGTTTCTCCTTTATTGCTCTGGCAAACTTCACATTCTGCTACCCATTGTTTGACTTCTGCTTTTAATCCTTTCCAACAAAATGATTGTTTGACCCTTAAATATGTTTTCAAAAATCCTGAATGTCCTGCTGATGGAGAAGCGTGTGATTCGTCGAGGATCTTCGATTTGAGTTCCGAATTGTGTGGAATGTAAATGCGGTTCTTCTTCGAGAGGATTTTATCTTCATAAGAGAACAAAGGGTGTTTAGAGGACCCTATAGATAATTCTTGAAGTATCTGAGCAGTTTCGCTATTGGACAACCATTCATCTTGTAATTGATTCACCCATTGGGAGCAAGGACCTGAAATAGCGTTAATGACTACTTCATCTTCATATTTCCTGGATAGCGCATCGACGGCTATATTTTCCTTCCCTTTCTTGTATTCGATAACAAAATCATAGCCCAACAGTTTGGTTAACCACTTATTTTGTTCCGGATATGAAAACCTTTGCTCAAGAAAATGTTTGAGGCTACTATGATCTGTTTTTATAATGAAGCGACTACTTGATTAGGTAGTGTCTCCATTTTTCTACTACGTGAAGAATAGCCAACATTTCTTTTTCGTATGTTGATCTTCCCAAATTTTTCTCGGAAAGTTGTTTACTTTCAAATGCCAACGGATGACCTTCTTGCATTAATATAGCCCCAATTCTTGTTCCTGATGCATCACATTCGATAATAAATGGTTTGTGAAAATTGGGAGTTGCTAATACTGGAGTTGTACACATGGCTTTCTTAAGAGCTTCAAAGGCTTGAGTGGCCTCTTCCGACCAACGAAAAGCATCCTTCTTTGTGAGTGCGGTGAGAGGTGCTGCAATCTTACCATAATTTCGTACAAACTTGCGATAGTAGCCCGTGAGACCCAAAAAACCACGAAGTTTCTTGATGGTTTTAGGTAAGGGCCACTCTTGAATTGCCTTAATCTTATTGGGGTCGACTTTGACACCCTCGTGTGAAACTATATGACCAAGATATTCCACTTCTTGGACACCAAAGGAACATTTGGAACGTTTGACAAATAGCTTTTCTCTCGTGTAAAATGTGAAGGGCTTTATCCACATGATGTAAATGGTCCGTCCATGTTTTGTTGTATATGAGAATATCATCAAAAAAAACTAACACAAACTTACGGAGGAGTGGACGAAACACTTGGTTCATGAGACTTTGGAATGTGGATGGTGCATTAGTGAGACCAAAAGGCATGACCAAAAATTCGTAATGACCTTCATGAGTACGAAAAGCGGTTTTGGGAATATCTTCTTCTCTAACACGGATTTGGTGAAATCCGGAGCGAAGGTCTAATTTTGTAAAAAATTTTGCACCATGCAACTCATCTAGTAGGTCATCTATGACAGGGATAGGAAATTTGTCCTTGATAGTGAGTTTATTGAGAGAACGAAAGTCAGGACACATACGCCAAGAGTTATCTTTTCGTCTAGCCAGGACTACAGGTGAGGAATAAGGACTAGTGCTGTGACGAATGACTCCATGATCCAACAAATCCTGAACGATCCGTTCGATTTCTGTCTTTTGTGGTTGAGGATAGCGATAAGGACGATTGTTAGGTGGAACACTCCCTGGAATCAAATGGATGGCATGGTCATGAGATCGTTTAGGTGGTAATCCTTGAGGTTCTTGGAAAACCTCTTCGTAATGTGTTATGATGTCTTGTAACTCTGGAGCAATAATATCCGAAGTTGCTGGAGATTGTTTTTCCAAACAATTAATTTGAGCTATAAACCCATATCCACCCTTTTTTAACATCTTCTCCATACTATGAGAGCTCACCATTTGTGATGGAGGAGTAGTAATGCCTTGTAAGCGAATGACTCGTCCGTTTTCCTTCCATTCCACAAATAATTTTTTGAAGTTGAAGCTAACCGTGTCTAATGTTTCCAACCATTCAACTCCCAAAATGACATCCGAGTTCCCCAAATTCATGACGAAAAGGGATCCAAACCAAGTATAAGTTCCCATTTTTATGGAAACTTGAGATGTGCGACCAACACATTGTGCGTTCACCCCGTTGGCCACTAGAACCTGGAATTTGTCTTTGTTGGAAGAGTTAATGAATAAATTCAAAGCTTTTGCGGTTTTGATGTCGATAAAATTGTGGGTACTACCGAATCAATTAGCACATTCACCTTTTTTTGGCAGAGAAATCCCGGTACCTTGTGGTATGGTGGGCGGTTAAACCCATGAGAGCATGCACGGAGATCACCATTGTATCCTCTTCTTTTTCTTCTATAGTACATGGTAGGTCTTCTAGCATAGGTTCTTCTGGTTGGTAAGGTTCTTCCTCTTCTCCTTCACATTGATCACCTTCAATATGAAAGTTTTGTTTTTGGGCACATGCTTGTTCCTTGGGGTGATGAGTGCGACATTTATAGCAAAAATATCTTGATGGTTGATCATTTCTACGAAAGGAATTGTTGCGATACGAAGGACGACTATAAGTTTCACGCCGTGCAGACAACTGATGTCTCTTCTCGGCCAGCTTGGCTATTCTTATACAATCGTTCAGCAAGGTTGGATTGTGCATGTCTACCTCCACTCGAATATTTTCTTTCAAACCATTGCGAAAGGCTCCTACCACTGTGTCGGGACTGAGGTCTAAAGTGTATGGTAGTAAACTGGTAAACTCCAAAACGAATTCGCTAACTGACCCTTCTTGTTTAAGAGATAACAGTCTTACTGTGTATGATGATGTAGCTCCTTCATCAAATCTTTCTAAAAAAGAGGTAGTGAATTTTCTCCAATTAATAGTAGCTCCTTTCTCTCGTTTAAGCCATACGAACCATTGGTAGGCCTCAGTGCCTAGTTTTGATGCAACGAAAGGGACTTTATCAATTTCCTTAATTTGATATAAGTCAAGAATGCCTTCCATTTTGGCTATCCAACCACGAGGATCATGACCTTCAAAAGTGGGCATATCAATTCATGGAAAATTATTATTAGGGCCTCTCGGTTGGTGATAACCCGTGTCCCTTTCTTGATTTTGGTTATACCGCTGTCTCTGATAGCGATCCCTGTAATTATCCGAATCACCTCGTTGTTGTTCCCAATCATCATTATGATCGACATTTTCTTCATTCCTTTGGGCATGGGAGTGATTTTGGGGATTAGTATTGGGATTAAGCTGGTTTTGTGCTTGCACTAGGTTTTTTAGGTGGAGACTAATTTCGTTCATACCCTCTAGTAAGAGTCGAAGAGAATCATCGTTGGAAACGGCTGAGTTACTTGAGTTTCCTTGTGTGATGTTTTCGTGAGTTGGGGGAGGATTAGTAGCCATAGGATCTACTAGTGGATGATGTGGATTATAACTACCAATTTTAAAAGGAGAAAGAGAATTTTTTGTACCTGGGCTGCGATTAGGTCTTCTTGTGTTGTTATTGGTCATTTTCGAGCTTGATAATCGACCGTCAGATCCCTTGATCCACTGTTTGCTCATGCACTTGTTAACATAACCTGCTTAGGAACCCTTGAACTTGGACTGCCGCAGAATGTGATGGAATTTTAATCAAAAATTTGGTTTCCGCTACAACTGTCGCTCCAACTGCGACGCGGATTTGAATTTGGATTTGGGCTCCTTCTTTGTGACAGCTTTTGACCACTTTGACTGCAATTTTGACAACTTTTCTTGACAACACTTTTAAGACACGACACCAGCTAACCACTAACTGCCCGACGGTGATGGACAATGAGGACACGGAACATGAAGTGGACACGGACGTGAGGACACGACACGCTGGTGACAACTGGAAGACATGGACACGACAACACGAATGGAAGACCAATGCAGACACGGATGCGATGACACGAACGGAGAACCAAATGACACGTGACGGACACGATGACACGAATGGAAGACCAAACGACACCACACGAATGGAAGACCAAACGATGACACGGACACGACGACCGAACGAAAGACCAAACGACACCAAACGACACGTGACGGACGCGATGACACGAACGGACACGCTCCAAACGACACGCGCGTGGGATGGTAACTGAGGGTGTGACCGAAGTCACAATCTTGAAGGTGCGACTAATCCAATATAAGCACCTGACTTGCTTTCCCACAGCAGATGTGGGATATATATCCCGAAACAAAAATTAAAAAAAAATTGTACCTTAGGTGGGCGTTTTAATTAATCGTTAACCGCACGCTGTGATTGGCCGAAAATGCTCGGTGTTTATGCGCTGGTTCTACGATGATTTTTCTGCGCGGAAGCCTACGATTTAGCCTGTAAGTCGGAACGTCGTGACTGCGGCTCAGGCGATAACCGGATATGCGACAGGACAACGTTTTGCGAGGAACCGAATGACACAACTGCGTGGAATACTCACGGCATTTATTTGGCTATGAGGAAGCGGAGCGCTTGCTGGGATGGCCAACGAACCGAGGCGCAGGAGTACGCCGAAGAACCAGATCCGTCGGATTTGCGTTAGAAGAGTTCTTAGCAGCTTGCGGGGGTAACCGAACCTGAATACTGATACCACTTGGAAGGCTACGCCTTCGGGATTCTCTAAAAATAAATTAATATTTAATATTCAACCATGCAAAGAACAGTAAATCGATCGAACAAGGTAAATGCGAAGAAACGGAAACAATAAATTTATATTGCCACTAGGAGGGCAGATCCCGCCATGAAGGCAATGCCGAAATGCAGAGATTAATTAAAAAAAGTGATGATAACATTTGGAATAATCTAACTACAATATATATGAATTATTATACTCTTGGAATACCTAGCCGACGGCTAGGTTTGGTGTGTAACAGAATTATTCCAGTTGGTCTTGGTATGATGGGTATTGAGTGGCATATGATGTAGGAGCTAGTGGGATACTAGGCTTCAAAATAGATGTTTTTTGGGGGTGGTAATATTTCTATTGGGATGTGTGTTTTTGTGGCATGGTTTCATGCTAGGTGGGAACCTACTATAATGGTTAGGCCATAGGAGGTGTGAAAAATGTAGCACCAGTAGGTGGGAGTGGGGGTATCGATGCTACTGGTGCTAGGGATAGTTGAGATAAGGTATCAAAAGCCAAGACCTATCTTTGTCCTAAGGGATGGGCAGTGGTGAAGCTAAACTATGTGGAATAGCCTGGGTAAGTGGATGTATAGGCTATGGGTTTTGATTCATAGGTATGATAAATATTAGTAGTACTCACATGGAAATGAGGAGGATGAGGTATACTAAAGATCGATAAAGGTGAGAGTAGAGTGTAGGATTGGGCATTGTACATTCTGGGAACCTAATATGTAGGTGGGAATGCAGTGGAAAAAGAAAGGTAAGCTTTCAAAGTAGGATATTTGGAAGAGGAGGTGGTGCTTGTGTCCACTCTCGAATGAATTTGGGTTATCGGTTGTTGCTACTGCCATTGGGTGGTTTGGGTTTGGAGAGGCTCTTGTGACAAGTCCTCAAACATTATGAAAAATGGTTATTGATATTATGATGGTTGGGAATCTTGGGAAGAGGATGAATATGATGTTTGAGGGGGTGTTTGTTGTTCTTGTAGAGGAGGTTATTGTTACATAGTTTGGAATGTTGGACTCTGAGTACCTATGGTGGAAGAGGAAGGGTCATATATCATTCCTATAGTAGGGGTAAATGATGTGACATTTGGGTGAGTACGATTCAAGAGGGAGGAGTCATTATTAAAAAGGGATTGAGACAGACTCTAGAAAAAGTGGTGTGCAAAGGTAGGGGATGTAGGTATGACCTCCTCATTAATGGTAAATAATGGATGAAGTTGTCCTAGCACCATGTAGATCATGTGGTTGCAGAACATGGTTTGTGTATTAGGTGGGGATGGGGATGAAAGAAGTGGATAATATTCTGCAAGTGAAGTAGCTAGGGCTTCACTCAAAGTGGATGTCTTATCCTAAGGTATTGTATGTGTACTATACATCATATCCTCTGAGTAAATAATATGTGTGTATGGCATTCACCTTCATGATTGAAGGAGTGGGAGGAGACTAACTAGAAGAAGTGGTTGATGCTTTGTCTATAAGTTATGCTTGCTCGTGTGCTCGATTATGGGTGATAACAAGTATGGCATAATGTACCATGTCATGAAGGTTTAGAACTAGGTAGTAATTAAATCATGTAGTTCTATGTGTGCTATGAAAAAGGGTTAAAGAATAACCCTGTATAGTGTAGACTCAACTATATCTAATATAAAAGTAAAGCAATAATAATAAAGTGATAAGTGGTGTACTGTATTGAAAGTAGTTTGTGATCATGCAAACAATGGTAAACTAGAATCAGTTCTAAATTCTAAAAATAAAATTATTTTATTCATTTATGTGTGTTTTGATGTTGGTACTTCCTAGGTAGTATCACAGGTAGTGGAGTGAGTACTCTAGTAAATCAAGAATATCGTTGGTATAGAACCTCCTACAACACCCAAAGATGCACAAAATAGAACAATATTGTAATGTGCAAATGGTGACCTGTATGGAAGGTGTAGTAAAATGATATCCTAAAATGGGGGGAACCCACTATGCTGAAGTGAGTTTGCTATATCCTATTATAAGAAGAGGTGGCATTGTTTGAGACCTACTATCGACATACCCATGTTTTTTCTTCACCCTTGGATAGGCTTAGTCAATAATGATATTTAATGTGTCCACAAATTATTTTAGCCTTGTGAACAAAGGCATCTAATCCTATCCCACTCTGAAGGTAACTTCTGGTGATGAAATCTAGAAGCCTAGTCTTAAAAGTGGAGGTTTTTCTGGTTATGAGGCCTAGAAAACCACTCCTATGGGGATACTATGTGTCTAGGGAGGTGAGTTGGTGGAGGGAAAAACACCTACAACACTAATATCTAGTGATGGATTGGGGATGAATTCCAATCTCACCACTTGTTTAAATATCACGTGAGTGTGTGTGGGTTTACGTTTTGCTAACGATGTTATGTAAAATAGGAAATATAACTAATTGCCTTTTTGAATTAAAAGCTATCCCTATATGCATTTTTTGAAAGCAAGAGACTAGATTGAAATAATTTTTATAGACAAAGAATATAATCCTAGGTGACTTTAGGAAAATAAATTGATTCTACTTTTCAAAACATAGAAACATGCAATGTGGAGATGTGAAGAAAGGGGTTTATGTGACCCTAAATATGTGTAACAACATGTAGTAATTGCAATAAAGATTTATACAAGTATAGACAAGCAATCACAAGAAGTTTATACATGCAAATTAGAAAAGGAAAATTAAAATTTACATGAAATTCTAAAATTTAAAGTTGCTGGAAATTTTACAGGTTTTGTAATTACAACAAAATTTAAACTCAAAGGAGATGCGAAGAAGGGGAAAATTTGTTACTAGCTCTTGTGCCTTAACTAGTAAACATATTACACATACAAAAATTAACAAAAATATCATATAAAGAAGAATACCTGGACTCTGATGTTGTAGGTGGTCTGGTTGATCCCTCTGCTGCTCACCCCTAAAATTTTAGGGGTTTTTGAGGCTACCTAATTGAATTCACCACCCGAGGGGTGAATTGAGATATTTTTCATGGTGTGGGGGGAGAATTAGTTTTGGAGGCTTCAGATCCGAAGGCATTAGGTGGTTCCCAGGGCTTTGGAGGTCTCTATAATAGTTAGATTTAGTACCTAGAAGACACAAAAACAAAGGATATTATTAGATTCACAAAAATAGTTAACCTGAAACTATCCGTTGTGGGGGTCTCACTAGGCATGGCAGAATAAAATGGCCAAAATATTACATTTTATCTTATAACAAATTAAAGACACATGCTATTGAGAAAAATATATTCTATTCATGATAAGATTTTCATAGGTTACAAATAGGCAGAATTCCCATTTTTCCTCTCTTTTCACAAATGTTACAATAGGCTTGATGCCTTATTTTTATGTTCCTCAGTGTATATGGGCTTGCATACCACTATGAGGTTGTAGATGTTGTTTATTTCCTCCTTGGTTCTAGGATAAACCTACAAAAAGGGGTTAGTGAGTTGGGGGACTTACCTTAGTTAGACCCCATAGTAAGAAAGACAAATTGACACATAAAACATGATAAAAACTGAAATAAATGATGCATAACCTCATAAAAACACCAAATGAAGCTTACCTCTAATATTTTGGTTGATTTGGAACCTTTAGACCCAATTCACCACCAAGGGGGTGAAATGGTGTTGGATTTTCTAGGCAAGGGGTGAATCAGACTGTAACTGCTATTATTCAAAAATCCTTCAATGGAGGGGTTCCTTTTCTATTGTAATTCTAATGTGTAGGTTGATATCTACTTTGCTATGCTTCTGTATGTATTTTGATATATTTCTATACTTTGGACATAACTGGAGAGAGATAAATGAGGGTTTGGGCCCACTATTTATAGGAAAACCCAAGGTGTAGGGGGGGTAGTTAGGAGAACTAAGCCCTAGGGTGAGATCCCATGAAGGTTAAGTTAGGGTTTTTGAGGTGGATTCCTCACATTACCTTGAGGAAATATCTAATTCTCACACGTGTGAGGAGAGATTATATTTAGCTAGGATTAGTCAACTATAGGTTAGAAGTGGGGTTAGGTTAGGGTTTCCTAAGAAATATCCTAACTAACCTAGTGCACACACATGTGGGAGGGAGTAATTAGGGATAATTAGGGATTAAGGAACTAATTAACCTTTTTAGACCTAAAAGTTAACTTAAGCGAAGTCACTTTAAAATTAGATTTAACAATTTACTCAATTAATAATTTTGCTAATTAATAGCCTCGTGGGGCCCTCAATTGAATATAAAAGAGTCTTGTATCACTTTAGGAGGCTGGTAGGTGGTTTTTCGATGCATGGAAGGTATTCATAATGTGATTCATGTAGTTTATTAGGGTTTTGGACCTAAAAACTAGTAAAGTTGTGTGTGGAAGTTTACGCAATGCTAGGATAATCTATGGTGATGTACGCTAGTGTACACATGTCTATGATAGTATACTATGTCTACGCATATCTACAGTAGTCTACATAGATATATGAGGATATAAAATAGTCTACGTTGGTCTATGATATCCTAGGGGTATCTAGGATTGCCTATGTAAGCTTACAAGTTTCCAAAAGAATCTACAAGTATGTAGGTATAGCAATGTGTGACTTTTAGGTGCCTACACATGGAAAGTGACTATTGTAAATATGTCAAAAAGTATCAAAAAGTTCAACAACATGATAATTTAACTCATGTGCCATAAAATGTGTTGCAACTAATTCAAAATATTTGACCCTTTGTGATGAGCACAAAAAATGCTCATATTTTTGTATATGTACTAACGGTTTTTGTGTGACATTATATCATGAGTTGTACATTTTTATGAAGTATTATGTATGTATTTAATAAAATCATGTGTAATATATAATCCATGTGTGAAGTGTGTTTTGTGTAGCTATTTCCTTTATTTTGTCATATTTTGCTCAGTCGAGGTCCTACGTGGACCGGGAATAGTTTTGCTTAATCAAATAAAGGGAAATCAAGGTATGCACCATACTGAGTTAGGAGCCTTATTGATGTAGGTGCCTTACTAAGATAGACACCTTACCAAAGTAGGCACCATACTAAAGAAGGCACCTTACTAAGGAAGGAAACTTACCAAGGTAGGTGCCTTATTGAGGTAGATGCCTTACTTGAGTAGGCACCTTACCGAGTTAGGCACCTTACCAAGGCCGATGCCCGAATTATGTGTGTTGACCAAATGGCTGGAGAAGGATCCTGTTGACCACCATTCCACATCATCTATGGGAAAACATGGATAGATGGGTTGTCCTATCTAGAGTGGGTGGACACGCAACTACTCATGAAGCCAAATCGTAATTAAGTAGAATTTATCTGAATACCAGGAAACGACGCAAAGCTGCTTATCGTGCATTGGTTGCAGTAACTGAACTATATTAATTTAGGCTGAATCGAGACACCTATTGTAAAAGAACTATCGTAGGAAGTTCTATGTGTGCAGTATATAAAAAAACATACTTGTAGCAGGGGAGACATATTTAATAGAGCATTGTTGTATGTAATTTCATTGCATCATTAATAAAGTGTGAATGTTCATCAAAGCAGTGCTTTGTTTGTGAGATTTATTAGGTGGTATCTGCCTGGAGCTTGGGCCCACTCCAAGCTAGTATTCCTCCCCTCTTATTTATTTACGTAATTTCATTATGCATGGTAGTATGTTTATGTCTTAGGCTTAAGCTTAGTTATCTTAGAGGTGTGTTTATTTATAAGAAGCATTTTCATTTTGTATTAGTTGGTGTGTTTATTTTATCTGCATTATTATTATTTATGAGTGAGTTATTGAGGTAGATGATCTTATTGATGTTATACAAACACCCCCCAATGATATTTGAATGGATCATATCTAAAGTGGTAGTGTGACTAGTCTCAATTGTGACCCTTTGCAAGCTTACGAGTTCCTTGGATTCATAATTTAAATAAGAGTGTTGTGACAAATATAGGAAAAATTCTCCAATGTTTGGCATCCAATATTTTGGTACCATTGCTAAGGAAGCATCACTAGTAGACTAATTACATTACCCATTAAGACCTTCGACCTGACCTTGTATGAGTCCACCATGAAAAAGAGTACCAAACAGTCATTTTATAAAATAGAGTCCACCAGATCAATCAAAGTCAGTAGAAGACCTAGAGTTTGATTCTTCCGACTCATCACCAGAAGTCCACTGGAGTTAGAGTCCTCACTTCATGCAAAGTTCCTCCTCATATCACCAACCTGAGGAAGAATAAACTATTGTAAACCCATTGTTTAAGAGGACACCCTCAAAGGAATCCCTACTATGGAAATCCATATAGAATCAAACTATAATGTCAGCTAACTTCAAGGCTCTGACCTAAAGAGTTTTGAATGACCGAGAGACTATAGACACTGTAGTAGAAACCACATTAAAAAAAAATGGTAATAGAAGAAGTCTCATCTGGGTTCAGTTTCTTGATAGAGGAAGCGGTATGAAAAACATTTCCCCTTTCCATATCCCTATATTTAGGGGATACCCAACCAAAGAACCTGACCTATTTTTATTTAAATTTGATGTATTGTGCAGGTCTATTGATTATAAATTGGATGCCCAGAAGCTAAAACTCTTCCCATAAAAATTAGATGACGCAACCCTATGATGGTTCATTAAGCTAGGGAACAAGAAGATTACCACATGGGATAGGATGAAGAAGCTCTTTCTGGAGAAATATGAGGACTTCAACAGATCATAGGATTATAGAGAGGAAGTCCTCAACATGATACAGAAAGAGGATGAATCCCTAGAGGAATAATAGGAAAGGTTTAATTTTAACCTACAATGATCCCCTCATGCAAAGTTAGGGGATAAGTCCCTCAAAAGTATTTTCTTGAGGGGACTAAACAATGAGTCAGACTAAACAATGAGTCACTGAAAGCGCTAAATATTATCTCTGGAGATGTTTACCAGTATGCTATGGAATATATCTGACAATTGTGCTAGAATTACTCATGGAGGAGAGGTAATACAATCGTTAGAATAGTGAAAGTGCCTGTATCAGTCATAAAAATAGAGATAGACAACATGCTAAAGGATTTAAAGAGTGAAATGTTATCCTCTCTAGCTCTGCAGTTTGATACGTTGTTGCTAGAGAAGAAGAAACAAGAGAATGATGCAACATTAACCTATTTCTACCCAAAATGTAGAGGGAAGCATGCCAAAAATGCCTGCCTAGAGAACAAGGTCATAGTATGTGCGGTTTACCAAAATAATCATAAAAATTGACTATGCCCACAACTACCCAATGCCAAAGAAGATTATGATGTAATCAAAACCTACTTTGTTGGTAATAGAAGGAATTTATAGTAAAATCCTATGGGGAATATGCCCACGGGGATGCCACCTTATGGAGGAGGACCATATATTCCACAGGGGCAGCCACCACCATCCAACATGGGATGGTGGGGACCACAATCCTAGAAGAACATACCTCCAGGTGTGACATTACCAAGTCAACAAACATGGATGCCATATCAGTAGCCGTGGATGAGCTGCGTCCCATGGAATACACCTCCATGGAACATGGTGTAGGGACCACCTCAGCAAGGCTTATCATCCCTACCTATGTTAAGACCTACGTAGTTACCAACACAGATGACGATAAACCTGAACAACAAGGTAAATCAGTCGACATACCAGGTGGAAGGAGAGATGTATCCAATGTACTATATTAGTTGTAATCCAATACAACTTAGATTAGGCAAGTAGCTAGGAGTAGAAATGCCTTCTCAGGTAAAAGTGGAGGAGGAAGTAGGAGACTCCCCTCTAATAGAAGAGGTAGAGGAAGAAAAATTTGTTGAGAAGATAGGGTCCCATTCCCTCAATGGTTGTAATAGTAGAAGAAGCCGACATAGCCCAAATTTGATATCCTATCAATCCTAAAAAATATCATCATAACTATCCCACTTTTTCAAGCTATCCAAGATGTGCCCATATACACTAAGATGATAAAAGAAATATGCCTAAGGAAATTAGGATGTAACGCAGCACAAACCATCAACGTCATGGAAAAGTTAGCTGACTTGATGATGGAGAATGCATATCATCCCAAATATGCAGAACTAGGTAGCCTAATATGGATAGTAAAAATAGGAGGGCACTCACTGGAAAATACATTGGTCGACTTGGGGGCAACCATCAATGTAATGTTGTAAGACACCATGTGAAAGTTGGAGCTCACCGACCTAAAGCCTATGAAAATGGTGTTATAATTGGTCAATCAATCAATGGTGGCACCAGAAGGAATGCTCGAATATGTCATAGTAACAGTCAACATATGGGAGTATCTGATGGATTTTTTGGTGCTACAATCCAAAATTAGACTGGGTGGTTATCCACTCATCCTAGGGAGACCATGGTTAGCTATAACTAATACCTACATCAACTGCCATGATGAACTGATGACCATTTTAGATGGCCATAATGTAAATAGATTAACAATCTCTCCCCTAACCCAATCGGTGGATGCACTAGGACAACCTAAAATGGAAGATCAAGAGGGAAGTCTGCTATCTATGATCCAGCTGGTAATAACATTAATAGAAGCAGAGGATGAAGCAAAATAATATGGTATCATATCAAGATTATTACATGGGGAATCCTCCCTCCCAATTCCTAAGTCACCATTGGTGGGTGCTCAGGACCACCACACCAAGAAAATTGATGTCGGCCCTAATAGAATGTTGAACGTCAGTAGTGAGATGACCACCATTTAATTGGTAAAATTAAAAGAGCTCCTAATTGAACATAAATAGGAATTCACATGGGATTATGCGTATATGAAAGGAATCAACCCATAGGTGTGCACTCATCATATATATCTTGAAGAACAGTCAACCCCCATCAAATAACCATAGAGAAGGATGAACCCGACCATGAAGGAAATTGTCAAGGCTGAGCTATAGAAGCTTTTGATAGTGGGATTCATCTACATGATCTCCGATGGTGAATGGGTATCACTACTCGTGGTGGTCCCTAAGAAGAATGGGAAATGGAGGATCTGTGTTGACTAAAGATCACTGAATAAGGTGACTAAAAAGGACCATTTTCTACTTCCTTTCATTGACAAAGTGCTAGATATGTTGTCCAAGAGGAAATACTTTTCCTTCCTAGAAAAAATTAGTGGGTACAATCAAATCTATATCACAGAAGAATATCAAGATAATACAATATTCACCTACCCGTGGGGAACGTTTGCATAAAGGGTGCTACCTTTCAGGCTATGCAACGCACAAACCACCTTCTAGAGGGTAGTGCTTAGAGTATTTTTGGATATGATAGGCAAAGTGGTCGAAGTATATATGGATGATTTCACCATTTATGGGGAAACATTTGAAGAGGTGATAAAAAATTTGGAATGTGTACTTTAGAGGTGTGAGGAAAACAATCTATCCCTCAACAATGAGAATTTTTTATGATAATGCAGGAAAGCATGGTGTTAGGGCATCATCTCTCGGTAGAAAGGATTAAAGTGGATCACAAGAAGATAGAAGTCATCAAAGACTTACCCAACCCAAAAAAATAGAGGGAGGTAAGGATTTTCCTTAGATCTACCGAGTACTACATGATGAGGCCTAGAAATGCCTCATTATTACACTATGGTTGACATATAAAAACTGCCATAATATTAAATATGACAAAGTTAAAGTGCCAAATAGTGATTAGAATATGTTATTTGTTACATGTTTGCATGATTTTATGTTTGGAACATTATACCTCTGTTTTGACTATTTTCAGCATTTTATGCACTGTTTCAGTTGATTAGGTAGTAAATAAAACATGTATTGCAATTACATTCTGATGGCATGAACAGATTCCTCTCATCAAGAACTACAACTTTGCTTTTTGAAGCAAGTCAATCCGAGCTGTAGATAAAAATTTATGAAGGTTACATCATTCCTACGCTCATTGTTCATTCCTGCGCTCATTGTTCATGCCTTAGTCTTTTCTGGAGCTGTTAACAGGTGCAAATCTGCGTTAAAGGGAACATTGGCGGATCTACTGGGAATGATCCAGAGTGAGTTAAGGTACCAAATTCATACCAATGGTACTTCATAATATAGAGAAAACATGACCCAAATTTGAAGGCATATGGACAAGTAACCTGGAAGTTATGGGGCCTGCAAAATGGCAGTTTCACACTTTTTGACAGCTGGAAATGCTGGTAAAAATCTATGTGTTAAAGGCCAACTTGACAGCGATGCAGGGAGTAATTTCTGAGGAATTAAGAGTTGAAAATTGAACCCAATGTTTTTCATATAACCAAGAACACGTGGACATAATTTGGTAAAAAATGGAGTTACGATGAACAAGTTATGAGCACTCCAAAAGGGCATCTGGGCATGTTTTGGCAGCTGGAAACAACAGGTCACAGTCCATACAAATTCCAGCCACCTGTCACTATGAAGGAAGGCATGGAATTTGTCAACTAAGAAGAGGTAAATGCTTGGAAATAGTTGAGGGAGGATAGGCATGACTCTTTCTCCACCTGACAACACTTCCACGTGATGCAAATGGGAGCAACAAGTCAAAAGGCTAAAATGCAAGAAATTTGGTAAATGCAGGACACAATCATGCAAATTCCAGCCAGTTGTACATATACAATAGGGCTTGGAATCAGTCACTCCAGCACATGCCACCAATGCAGAAGGGTGTACAAGATAAGGGAAAACAATCCAAATGGTCAACAACTTCCTCCCTATGCGTTTGGAGCGTAGATAAGCAATGAATTGTCACCTACCTGTTATTCTAGAGCAGGAATAGGGAATAGCATAGGAACAACCAAAAATGGTCAAAATGCATCAAAACCATGGAAATAATGATTGGAAATTGACCAAGCGGTTAGTCCACCCTATTTGGACTCCGTTCCTTCACCATAGGTGGACCAGCTAGGATAAAGGGATAAAGTTTGACAAATTATAACCCTGCATTCCAGGAAACTATTTTGTAAACAGTTGGAAATCCCTGAAACTCAAGTAACCAATATATCAACTTTGTCTTATAAATAAAGCTCCTAGCATGGTTGAGGATAATATATAGATAATGAGAAATAGAGATAGAGAAATTAGCATAGTAGATAGAAGATAAAGTCTTTGTAAGCATTACAGTAAATTGCAGATTTTTTTTGCAGTACTGTAATGCAATTTTAGATGGAATAAAAGGTGCATTCTTTAGATTTTATTGGAATTTGATGGTTGATAGTGCACATTTAATTTACTTAGTATAATTCTTCACCCTCTTCTGGTTCTGGAAGCAAGGGCCACTTGCAGGACTAGGAGGAAGGGCAATTTCGTGATAGAAATTCTTGTTGATTTCTTGTACAGAGATTAGCAAAATTTATGTAGTTTTAGTTTCTTTAGAATAGTGTTCAACATTTAATAGGATTTGACAACATTTTCCATAATTCACTACAATTTCTAGATTTGTGTTATTCTCCAGTTTTGCAATAGATGTTAATTTGATTTTCTAGATTTAGAACATGCTCAGATAATTGTGAACTCTGTAATTAGTTGACTTTTCTGCAACTGTGTGTGTGTTTTCAATTCTGCAATTTACTTTTCTGTCACTTTCAATTTAGCAACATTTCACTTCCTGTTATTTCAGATTCTGCAATTTTCATTTCCTACAATTTTAATTCAGTTTTAGCTTCTACAATTTGATTTCCAATTCTAGGAGTTAGAGGTCACACCAAACCCCCAAACACTAACTGATCCATCAATAAAGCCTATTTTTTGAATGAACTAATCTTTAACCTGTTGGAGCCTTCTTTCGTATATAGCCTTGGACACCGCCCTGGATTGACACACATAATGATTAAATGATGAATGAACAATGACACTCATCATTTTTGGCACCGTTGTCGGGGATAGGTGTTGTTAGAAGAGGAAAGCAGTCCAATAATTGTTAGTGTGCTAAGTTGTGAACTTCAGAGTGAAATCTGAATGTAATAACTGGCATAATTAATAGTTGTTGGTAAATTCCATTTCAGTTCATTTAGAGAACAAGCAAGTATGAATAGGTTAAAGGATGTGAAAGCACGATGTCAAAGTATGAAAAATCCTTTGCCTACCATAGGAAGAAAAATTTCACAAGAGGTTGAAAGTATGTCAAAGTTGTCCAAATTTATGATTCCCAAAACTATTGGAACTTTCAAAGAATTACAATCATCTATGTCCAGAACTGTAGGATCCTTTGAGAAATCATCACAAGGAGGAACAATCAATAGTTCAACACCTTTTTTCTTGACAAATCCATACAATCAGGACAGTTTAACAGGATATATAATTGTGATTGGGAACCTATAAGGGTAGGCTCACAAGAGAATCTAGGGAGAGCCAGTAATGTGCTCCAACCTAGTGCAACTAGTACACCTGCCAAAACTTTTCAAAATCCCATCCAATTAGATCCTAATCAAAATGCTCCCATGAAGGTCATTTCACCTTTTGTGTTACCGAATTTTAAGGGAGTTACATCTAAAGACCCTGATTTGTTTTTGTTTGAGTTTAAAATTGTGTGTCAAGCTCATGATTACACTAACGACAATCAAAAGCTCAAATTGTTTCCTTCCACTCTTAAAGAGTCAGCTCTACGATGGTTTATCACCTTAGCACCTGATTCAATTAGAACCTGGAATGAGATGGAAAATATATTTTTGGAGAGATACCAAGAATATTGTCAAGTCAAGAATCAAAACAATGAATTGCTTGAAATGAAACAAAAGGAAAATGAAATCTTAGAAGATTATGTAGACAAATTTTCTTTTGTTCATAAGAGATGTGGTAGTGTTGAACCTGAAATGTGCAAAATTATATTCTTAAGGGGACTACAAGATGAATTTCGGGATGCATTGGATATTTTAGGAAGAGGCGATGCAAATGCACTTGAAATCCAGGAAATCATTAAACTTTGCAAAAATTATTCTCATTCAAGGCATAGAAAACATAGAATTGGTAATGATAAACATGATTTGAAAGAATGCATGAAAGAGTTTGCTAAAGCTGATATTGTTGTACATCTTGATAAAATAGTAGATAAAAAGAGTAAATCTACTGAACCTTCAGTTATCTATTGTTCAAGATGTGAGCAGCAACACTCTGTTCATGATTGTCCTTTGAACAAAACATTTATACCAGCTACATGTAGCATTTGTCAAAAAGGACATTCCACAAATCAATGTAGTTTATTGCCAGAACTCAAAAGTGTCTTTGAAAAACAGCCTCAACCTATGAAAAAACTCAATTTTGTAGGACAAGGACAAGGAGATAATTTTCTTAAGTTTCCATATCAGAATGCTTCTCAATTTCCTATACATTGGGGAAATAATCCTTGGTATATGCCATGGTATGCTTCAGGTCCACTTCAACAATGTTGGAGTCAACCACCATGGGCATATTCCCAAGAGTGGTCTCAACATGGATGGATGAAACAACAATGGAATCAACCACATCCACCATGGTTGCAGCCAAAACTGCAAGGATATCAATGGGGACAACAACAAAAATTGCACAAAGGGCAGCAACATTATCAAACACAAAAATCAAATTTATTGCCCACTCATACCCATAGTTTCTCTCATGGACAACAACAACAAAATGAAAAACAACCTCTATTTTCAGCTCAACCTGTGGTCAGTCCAAACAATGTTAAACAGGTAACCCCTGTCTCTATGGCTAAATCAAAAAATACAGCCATAATAAATGCTGGTGACTGTCATAAAAATCAGTTGTGTTTAGGAAAACCACTTCTTGAACATATTCCACTTACCAGTGTAGAAATAGGAGCTAAAATGAATGCACATAAAAACAAATCTGCACTGAAACAAGAAGAAGAAAAAGAAAATCTCCCACAAAAAGAATCATATCTTGAACAGTTTGAAATATCAAAACTAACATCTTTGAAATCAGATTTGATAAGGGAATTAAAACATTTAAATGTTATAGTCCCTTTACTTCAAGCTATTAAAGATGTGCCAATCATTAATACAATTGTTCAAGAAATATGTTTTAACAAACCAAGAAAAAAGAAGAAAATATATCCTAAAAACATACAAGTCGGTGGTAAAAGAGTAAACTTGCTTGCAGGAAACCTTAGTCCACCTAAGTATGATTGTCTAGGATGCCCATGGTTTCATGAAACATATAAGGAAAATGAAACGGACATTTCAATTTTGGCCTCCATCGTTGTAAAGGATAATGTAGAAGAGATGGATTCATCCAAACAGTCTATTTTTGATGAAAATGTTCAGAATTCAGATTTTAAAGATGAACCAATCATTGTTCAACAATTATTATGGAATGATGAAAAACAAAATTCTAAAAATTTGTCATCCATTCCAATACAAAACAATTTTCTTCACTTGTCACATGGATGTCATCATTTTTTCTCATCTTTTCCTTTCCATTTATCAAAGTTAATTCTTTTAAGAATTGTTTTTGGTAAACATACACAGATTTTCCATTCTTTTCCACCATATCATTGTTCTCTTAATTCATTAATGCATCATTCTCCAAGAACCAATTCAAAACATCTTGGTACAAAACAAACTGAAATGCAGCCAAAACAACCTTTGAACAACAATAGTTGGTTGACTAAAAACCAGGAAGTAAATTTGTTTGATGTATTGATCCAACATCCTAATGCTCTACTAACACTTTATGCATCTTTAGCAGTTGGCATTGAGTTGTTGCAGGTACAAAAAAAATAGATTTCGTAGTTGAATGCAGTTAATGAACTTTGGTTGGAAGCACTTCACCAAATAGAGTTCATTCAACAAAAATGGAAAATGTGGCATGATGATCACATTAAGAGCAACAAGGATGAACCAGAAGAGTTTGAGAATGGAGTTGTTCAACTTTCTTCAGTTGATGATTCAAGAAGGACATTAGTGGTGAATGGACATCTTTTACAGTTGTACCATAAACCACTCACAAAGAAGGAATTTGCTCAATCTTTCACACAATCACATTTGCATATGATAGAAGAGGATTCCTCTTCTGACAAGGTTTCCAAATGATCATATTTTTTTAGCCTTGAAAAAAATACGAAAAAAAGGAAAAAAAAAAATGTAAAAAAAAATAGAAGTTGGTTGAAAACCAGAAATGGCAGCCTCTTCTGATAAAAAAGAATGAAAAAATGAAAAAAAAAGAAAAAAAAATGAATAATTCAGTAGTGAAAACCTTCTCGGAGGTGCTGCTGAGTTGGCTTGCATGAAAACCGGTTTTTCGGCATGCATTGCCTTGTTGATCCACCCATCATTGTTCTACCATTGTACAAATCTCACCTACTGCACCTATGTTGTTCTTATTTCAGAAAAAAATCATCATCAGAAGCAACTTGTAAGGTGGATGATAAATTTTCAGGATAGTAAGGTATGTGTTTCTTGCATTTAGTCATGGTAAGCATTTAGCATTTAGTATATGATAATCAATATTTGGCATAAACTGTTCATACAATATTGGCAAGTTAAAAAAAAATGGAACATGTTGTTCAAAATGTCAAGAAACACCCCCCTTCTGCCCTTAGTTGCATGGGAAATTCAAAATTGTGAAAAACCTGATTTTGGGACAGATATGACAACCATTTTATCTTTATTAGTAGGGCAGATTTCAGAATAAAATGTCCCACCAATACCTCATAAATCTGAGAAGGACGAAATGCACCTGAAAATTCTGTTTTACTACTACTGCAATAAAACAACAACAGACAAAAAAAAATAGCATGGAAAAAGAATTTTTGATGTTATGGAAGGCTTATACACTCTAAATATGGGCCCACACTAGAATCTGCAGCTAAATTTTGCATAGGAGGCCATTTCAGCATGTTTTTGACACATCTTCAGAATGACAGTCTCATTCCAGAGAAACTTTGGAACAACAGTCTCATTCCAGAGCAAGCTTCAAAATGAGACAAATTATGCCAAAAATTCTTGAAAATGTTGCAGAACAACAGGGCACATTAGATATTAAGTTTCTTAAAGTTCTACCACAAGTACAAAGGAAGAAAAGAAAAAAAAAAAAAAAAAAAAAATTGCAAGAACTACAATGCTTGGTGTAGTGCAGTAAGAAGAACTTTCTCGGGTAGTAGGTGGCAAAAGTATGTTGTTCATCTTACTAGGGCCTACTAGGATGCATGAGGGCATGCATCAGTTCAAGTTGGGGGGAATGATGAGGCCTAGAAATGCCTCATTATTACACTATGGTTGACATATAAAAACTGCCATAATATTAAATATGACAAAGTTAAAGTGCCAAATAGTGATTAGAATATGTTATTTGTTACATGTTTGCATGATTTTATGTTTGGAACATTATACCTCTATTTTGACTATTTTCAACATTTTATGCACTGTTTCAGTTGATTAGGTAGTAAATAAAACATGTATTGCAATTACATTCTGATGGCATGAACAGATTCCTCTCATCAAGAACTACAACTTTGCTTTTTGAAGCAAGTCAATCCGAGTTGTAGATAAAAATTTATGAAGGTTACATCATTCCTGCGCTCATTGTTCATTCCTGCGCTCATTGTTCATGCCTTAGTCTTTTCTGGAGTTGTTAACAGGTGCAAATCTGCGTTAAAGGGAACATTGGCGGATCTACTGGGAATGATCCAGAGTGAGTTAAGGTACCAAATTCATACCAATGGTACTTCATAATATAGAGAAAACATGACCCAAATTTGAAGGCATATGGACAAGTAACCTGGAAGTTATGGGGCCTGCAAAATGGCAGTTTCACACTTTTTTACAACTGGAAATGCTGGTAAAAATCTGTGTTAAAGGCCAACTTGACAACGATGCAGGGAGTAATTTCTGAGGAATTAAGAGTTGAAAATTGAACCCAATGTTTTTCATATAACCAAGAACACGTGGACATAATTTGGTAAAAAATGGAGTTACGATGAACAAGTTATGAGCACTCCAAAAGGGCATCTGGGCATGTTTTGGCAGCTGGAAACAACAGGTCACAGTCCATACAAATTCCAGCCACCTGTCACTATGAAGGAAGGCATGGAATTTGTCAACTAAGAAGAGGTAAACGCTTGGAAATAGTTGAGGGAGGATAGGCATGACTCTTTCTCCACCTGACAACACTTCCACGTGATGCAAATGGGAGCAACAAGTCAAAAGGCTGAAATGCAAGAAATTTGGTAAATGCAGGACATAGTCATGCAAATTCCAGCCAGCTGTACATATACAACAGGGCTTGGAATCAGTCACTCCAACACATGCCACCAATGCAGAAGGGTGTACAAGATAAGGGAAAATAATCCAAATGGTCAACAACTTCCTCCCTATGCGTTTGGAGCGCAGATAAGCAATGAATTGTCACCTGCTTGTTATTTCGAGCGCAGGAATAGGGAATAGCGTAAGAACAACCAAAAATGGTCAAAATGTGTCAAAACCATGGAAAGCATGATTGGAAATTGACCAAGCGGTTAGTCCACCCCATCTTATGTGACTCTGTTCCTTCACCATAGGCAGACTAGCTAGGATAAAGGGATAAAGTTTGACAAATTATAACCCTGCATTCTAGGAAACTATTTTGTAAACAGTTGGAAATCCCTAAAATTAGAAACCAATATATCAACTTTGTCTTATAAATAAATCTCCCAGCATGGTTGAGGATAATATATAGATATATAAGTGGAGAAATAGAGATAGAGAAATTAGGATAGTAGTGAAGATAAAGTCTTTGTAGCATTACAATAAATTGTAGATTTTTCCTACAGTACTGTAATGCAGTTTTAGATGGAATAAAAGGTGCATTCTTCAGATTTTATTGGCATTTGATGGTTGATAGTGCACATTTAATTTACCTAGTATAATTCTTCACCCTCTTCTAGTTCTGGAAGCAAGGGCCACTTGCAGGATAGGAGGAAGGGCAACTTGTAATAAAAATTCTTGTTGATTTCTTGTTGTAGAGATTAGCGAATTCTGTCAACATTTATTTCAGTATTAGAATATTTTTAATAAGTGTTCAACATTTAATAGGATTTGACAACATTTTCCATAATTCACTGCAATTTCCAGATTTTTGTCATTTTCTAGTTTTGCAATAGATGTTAATTTGATTTTCTAGATTTAGAACATGCTCAGATAATTGTGAACTCTGTAATTAGTTGACTTTTCTGCAACTGTGTGTGTGTTTTCAATTCTGCAATTTACTTTTCTGTCACTTTCAATTTAGCAACATTTCACTTCCTGTTATTTCAGATTCTGCAATTTTCATTTCCTGCAATTTTAATTCAGTTTCAGCTTCTGCAATTTGATTTCCAATTCTAGGAGTTAGAGGTCACACCAAACCCCAAAACACTAACTGATCCATCAATAAAGCCTATTTTTTGAATGAACTAATCTTTAACCTGTTGGAGCCTTCTTTCGTATATAGCCTTGGACACCGCCCTGGATTGACACACATAATGATTAAATGATGAATGAACAACGACACTCATCACTACAGGCGATTTATTGTAAATTTTAGCAAAATCACCAAATCGCTAGACACCCTTCTAATGAAGGATGTATAATTTATCTATATATATGACTACAAGCAGGTATTTTAGACATTGAAGGAGAAGCTGATCTCTGCCTAGTGTTGTAGGGCCCAAATTGGTCTGTCCTGTTCCACATATATTGTGACACATCCAATAATGCAATTGGAGCGGTCCTCGGGCAGAAGGATGAAGAAGAGTTCTACACCATAAATTATGTCAACAAGAACCTAGCAGGGGATGAACTTAATCACATGGTAATAGAGAAGGAGTTTCTCATAGTGGTGCACGCCATCAATAAATTCCACCACTACATTACTAGGTACAAAGTATTCATCCACACAGACCATGCAGCCATCAAGCATCTGATGAGCAAACCAGAGATCAATGGTAGGATCATCAGGTGGTTTTTGTTGCTACAAGAATTCAACCTTACCATAGTCGAAAAGCCTAGGAAGGATAATGTAGTCATATACTTCCTATCTAGACTAATTCTAGTAAATCACATAGCAGTAGAGGACTAGTTCTCAGATGAACATCTATTTGCCATCAGTGAATAGACACTGTGGTACGCAGACATTGCCAATTATCTAGCCATAGGGAGAACCTCCCCTACCCTATCATACTGGGAGAATCATGGGGTAATAAAAATGAATGCATCATACCAATGGATTAATGACCTCTTGTTCAAAATAGGGCTTGATCAGATCATAAGAAGGTGTGCGGCCGAGCACAAATTCATAGAGATACTTAAGGCCCACCATAATGAGCCTTATGGTGGCCACTTATCAGGGAGAAGGACTACACATAAGGTATTGCTGATTGGGTATTTTTGGCCCATGTTTTTCAAAGACACATTGACATACACAAACAAATATGATGAATTCTAGAGGATGGGCAGGCCGACCCATAGGGATGAAATACCCCTACAACCTCACATGCACATCGAGCCCTTTGACAAATGGGGTATGGATTTTGTGGGACCCATCAACCCACCTTCAATCGAGAAGAGGTACATTCTAGTTTGTACAGACTATGTCACTAAATGGGTCAAATTCTAGGTTCTAAGAGACTCCAAGGAGTGGATGGTCATCGAATTTATATTATCCCACATTTTTACAAGATTTGGAGTGCCTAGGGAAATTACAACAGACCAGGGATCCCAATTCATGTCCAAATTAATTGAGGAGCTGATGGAACAATATAGGGTTTGACATAATAGGACTACCCCATACCATCCATAGGAAAATGGATAGGTGGAGGTCACTAATAAGGAAATAAAAAACATCCTAATGAATACCATGTAGTAGCATAGGAAGGATTGGGTTTCAAGATTACTGAAGATAGTATGGGTATATAATACGATGTGGAAGTCGACCACTGGTTTTACCCCCTTCTAATTGATCTATGGGAAAGATGTAATTATACCCATTGAATTTGAAGTTAAGACACTCAGAATAGTGGTCGAATTAGATCTAAACCTGGATGATGCACAAAAGGAATGAATTCGGTAGCTAAATCAGTTGGACAAATTTCACATGGATGCCCTATAGAGAACAAAAATTATGCAGAGGCAAAGGAAGCAATGGCATGATCGACACATTAAAAAGAAATAGTTCAAATAAGGAGACTGATTACTATTGTATGACTCCAGGTTCCAAGAGTGGAAGGGGAAGTTGATGCAAAGATGGATGGGACCGTACGAGGTGGTGGAAATAATCAAGAACAATGTTGTACGGGTCAAGACGATTGATGACAACAATACCATCCTAATAGCCAATGGCCACCGATTGTAGCCATACCATACATTTGAGGGATTTTTGGTGGAAACCAGAATAGGTGTGGGGGATACCCCATCCAAGTAAAATCTCCCAAATTCCCAACAACATGGTGGACACAAGGATGTCCACCAAAGATAAGTTAGAGTAGTTTCCTATTTTTTTAGCTTACACTGTGTTTTGCAGGGACAACGTCTACATGCAAGCTATAGGCATCCTAAGAGCCAGGGCCTAATAGGCATAGATCCCATTTAACTACACCTTTTTTTTGTTTTATTTTTGCATGGACATGGTCTAATTGTTTGAATAATAGGTGTATTGGTAAAAAAGGCCTAGATCAGCTTAGCATCCATGTACCTACACACTAGGAGGATAGCAACAATTCAAGCATGGTGGGGATGCCAAATTCCTCGTTGAACATCCCCATGCCTGAATGAGGTGGATGCTAATGTAATATAAGGATAATTTTGGGAGGCTTAATCAACCTCACATTGAAAGACACGTCAACCATCGTTGAATTTTCAAAAATAAAGAAGTGGTGCCTTACTCTGTAGGAGTGGTGCCTTACTCTGGCACCTTACCCAGGTGGAGTGGCACCTTACTCTGGTGCCTTACCTAGGTGGAGCGGCACCTTACTCAAGCATCTTACCCAAGTGGAGTGGTGCCTTACTCAGGCACCTTACCCAGGAGGAGTGGCACCTTACTCTAGAGGAGCGGTTCCTTACTCTGGTTCCTTACCTAGGAGGAGCAACATATTACTCCGGTGCCTTACCCAGGAGGAGCGGTGCCTTACTCTAGCACCTTACCCAGGAGGAGTGGTGCCTTACTAAAAAAAAAAGGATCTTTAGGGGGGTCGTTGTCACGAGGACATGACAATCCTTAAACGTGGGGGGAAATGACACCTTACTCTAGTGCCTTACTCTGGAGGAGTGGTGCCTTACTATGGCACCTTACTCTAGGCACCTTACCTCGCCAGCCAGGCCACCCTTGAACGTTCATGTAAAAAAAAATTATATATATATATATATATATATATATATATATATATATATATATATATATATATATATATATATATATTATGGTAAAAGTGGCACCTTAACCTGGTGCCTTACTGTGTTATGCACCTTATTGGTGCCTTACTAGCACCTTACCAAGTTAGGTGCCTTATTGAGTTAGGTGCCCTACTGATGCCTTACTAAGTTAGGTGCCTTACTCTAGTGCCTTATCCAAAACAGGTGTCATTTTAGCACCTTACTCAAGTAGACAACTCGATCAAGAAACACATGCACAATGTGGTAGTACGTGGAGTAGCTAAAGATGATGTCATCATATCACATGATGGAAAGCACACAAAAATATTTTGAAATCATTGGTGGAGATTTCTACATGCCCCAAGGCCAACCATAAAGAAGATATGTGTTCTAACTAAAACCAATAGGATTCATCGCATCTTCAATGAAGGACCTCAAAGTAAACTAAAAATGTAGTACGCAAGGCGACTCAATCAACACATGGAAAAAATCTTATCAAGTACCAAATTAGCATGCTCCACGTAGCTTAGAAATGACCAATCAGGTATGCACATGATTTTTTATATGTATATGTAATTTTCATATAATATGCTCTCTGAAATGATGACGATACAAGAACGGAAAATCACCCCTCATGCCTAATATGTCGTGCCAAAAATTAATTCGGGTGGCATACCCTACTAAAACCAACATGGAAACAATTTCCATATTTAGGTGCCTCAAGTTATAAAAAGGCACCTTACTTAGTACAGAACTCGAACTCAATAGAGAATTCATCATGGGAGGACCTACGAAGAATCACGCGATTAAGAAGTAGGAGCCCAATGGTACTGAAGGAATTAGGGATGAAGTCCACAACCAGTTCAAAGTGGTAGGATGGATGAACTATTTTTGCTTGGTCATCCAGGAAAAATATGTGGAGGTAGCCAAAGAATTTACCTTTTCTTTGAATGGATAAGTGGCCCTACTACATGGACTGGTAATTCCAGTCACCCTAGAGCACATTGCTTAGGTCACTAGCCTCCCCCTCATAGGGGAATGTACATACAAGGATGGCATGGTGAAGAAATGCATCAAAGTTCTGCTCGAACAGGGGAACATCCCCTGTGACCAAGGAGGGCTTCCTAAGAAGAGGATCCTGATGCAATTGTAGAATATTTTTGAGCAGGTTGTGAGATACTTCACATGCATTGGGAAGTATTCGCACCTGAATGCAAACCACATGCAATTCATGAGCCATATGGTGCATGGGAGATAAATCAACATTATTTTCTACCTAGATTATGCCCTACAGGATGAGGCATCATGGTACCAAAGAGGGGCAGTCTCTGCCTTAGCCCATCATGGGCTAATTACAACCCTGATATGCCATGCAGAGGAGCACAAGGGAAGCTCATTGGCGATAGAAGCCAAATCCTATGGTGCATAGGAATAGGCAACAAATGAAGTAGGAAATGAACCAAAATTAATGGGAACATCCAAGGAGATTAGGGATGAGCCATCATATGTAGTGGAGTAGAAAAAAACAGAGATAGGGCATGATGCCAAATTGGGGGGAATGTTCGAGGAGGAACACCCCCAATTTTTACCAAATATTACAGAGGAAGGGTAAAGCTCTCTACCCAATTTTGTGGAAGAGAGGCCAGAATCATCCAAGCCAGAGGTCGCAGGACGTCAGACAGAATGTAGGAATGATCAAATATGACTATGATGCCTAATACTCTCAAATTAGGAAAGTGAAGAAGATGCAGAGCTTGACGTTGCAGTGAAAACCTTACATAATTTGGCCAATCACACTCCGTAGGACCCACAACCTTTCGTAGACTTGCAAAAATTAGACGAGACACCATTGGAGGAGGAACACATTGAATAAAGTGATAAATCCCCAATGTAGGTGTTTTTTGAGGAGTATAAAGAGATGACCTTGAGGAAATCTTAGATATAGGAGGCCACCATTGCTCAATTGCAACAATTGATCCAGAAACTCAAGGAGGAAAACCAATTGTTGTAGGTTAGGGTAATAGAGAGGCAAGATGCATCTACCTAAATTTATTGGGTGATGGAAGTGCCCACAAACTCTTTGACCTCACTAGAGAGAGTAGTCTCATCTGGGGCATTCAAATCAGATATAAAAAATGAGGAATTGGAAGCAAGGGAGGGGTCGTGTGCCTCAGAAAATATAGTTGCAGAGGAACAAGGGAATTTTGTTCTTCAAAAAGAAACACCTATTATTTTTATTAATTATGATGAGGAGCCTTCAGGGCAAGCCCCTAAGTTCGAAGACAAGAGGGAGTTCCAAAAACACTAGGGATATAAAATTGAGGGGCCACCACCACCAAAGGAGCAAGCACCGGGTGACCAGGAGACAAGGGGACCAGCCGTAGGAGACCTTGGAATAGAAGAGCAGGTCCTTAGGTCATCCAATAGGGAGGAAGCCTCCACAAGGAAGGAATATATCCCCATGTATGCTGCCACAACAATAGAAAGAAGACAAGGGAAGGTGCCTCGTACGACATAGAAGAGGGCCAAAAGAAAATTCAGTCACCTTTGCCGAGCCAAATTCCCACTCGAAAAAAGAATGGGAAGAAGTCCTGAAGGCCTTCACTGAGTGGAAATAAGTGTTTGAGAAAATTTGAAGGGAGCTCAAGGTAGCAAAGGCAACTAGAAAAGCTACTAAAAGGATTGAGAGAGGGCCAAAAATTTGTGTGGACCTGGAAACCAAAGACAAATTTTGAGAAATCTATGGTTTGTCGCCAAGACAACCCTCCAAAATGAGGAAATGACTAGAGATATGAGGGATATTTTGGCTAGAAGCAAAGGTAGTGATAATCATAGAGTAAAACACCATCATAAACCTTGAGGATCTTTGGCTTTACAAGGCCAGTGTGGTTGTCCAAAATCGGGATGATTCTTACATTCTTTTGGGGGTATTACACCCTCAACTCACTGACTTGTGGTAAGCCTTCCAAAAGGGAGAAATAACAGTGGAAGAAGTACCTAGCATATGTGTTAGGCCAATTGGGATTGGGAGGCACAATTAGCATAACAAAAGACAAGGCCAACCTAGCTGGTGCAGCCAGAGAATTGCACAAACTAGGAATGCCCAACAACAAGCCAAGAACCCTAAGTAGAAATGAAAGCCTCAGAATAGATAAGGAGTCATGACAACCAGCAAGAGAAGGAGATAGGGATCAATGGTTTATGTGGTAGAGGTGGTTACCAATTTAGGTGCCATGAGGGCATAGTACATATTAGGCATGGGGGGATGATGAGCACCAAAAATGCTCATATCTCTATATATGTACTAATGGTTTTTGCATGTAATTATATCATGAGTTGTATATTTTTATGAAGTATTATGTATGTATTTCATAAAATCATGTGTATTATCTAATCCATGCATGAAGTGTGTTGTGTGTAGCTATTTCCTTGATTTTTTCATCTTTTGCTCAGTTGAGGTCCTACGTGGACCTGGCACAGTTCTACTTAATCAAATAAAGGTAAATCAAAGTATGCACCTTACTAAGTTAGACACCTTACTGAGGTAGGTAACTTACCAAAGTAGGAACCTTACTAAATTAGGTACCTTATCAAGTAAGACACGTTACCAAGGTAGGTGCCTTACTCGAGTAGGCGCCTTACCAAGTTAGGCACATTACCAAGGCCGATGCCTGAATTATGCATGTCAATAAAATGGCTGGAGAAGGATCCTATTGACCATAGTTCCATGTAATATGTGGGAAACCATGATTAGACAGGTTGTCCCAACCAGAGTGGGTGGACATACAATTACTCATGAAGCCAAACTATAATGAAGCAAAATTTATTTGAATACCAGGAAACGATGTAGAGCTGCTTATCATGCACTGGTTGCAGTAACTGAACTATCCCAATTTAGGCTGAACTGAGACGCATGTTGTAACAAGACTATCATAGGAAGTTCTATGTGTGTAGTATATAAACACATATAATTCCCTATAGCAGGGGAGACATATTTGATAGAGCATTGCTACATGTAATATTTCATTGCATCATTAATAAAGTGTGAACATTTGTCAAAGCAATGCTTCGTTTGTGAGATTTATCAGGTGGGATCTACCTGGATCTCAGGCCCACTCCAAGCTAGTATTCCTCCCATATTATTTATTTACATAATTTAATTATGCATGGTAGTATTTTTATGTCTTAGGCTTAAGCTTAGTTATCTTAGAGGTGTGTTTATTTATAAGAAGAATTTTCATTTTGCATCAGTTGGTGTGTTTATTTTATTTGCATTGTTATTATTTATGCGTGAGTTTTATTAAAGTGGATGATCTTATTGATGTTATAAAAACACCCCCAATGGTAGTTGAATAGATCATCTCTAAAGTGGTAGTGTGACTATTCTCAACTGTGACCCTTTGCAAGCTTACGAGTTCCCTTGATTGACAATTTAAATGAGAGTGTTGTGACAAATATAGGACAAATTCACTAGTGTTTGACACCCAACACTTTTAAAAATTATGCCTTTATTTGATTGGTAAAATATCACCTCCTTCATTGTGAAAACACACATTCATCATCACTACCATCGATTATTTCACAAAGTCGATTGAGGTAATTTCTATGACCATAACCACATGACCTTGAATTGTAGAGTTTATACTCCAACACATTATATGTCATTTTGGAATTTCTTCAGAAATCATTTTTGATAATGGTAAGTCTTTTAAGAATAAGTATGTTCGAGTGCTTTATGAGAAATATCACATCCAACATAGTTTCTTGACTCCTTACTACCCATAAGCAAATGGACAAGTTGAGGCCACCAATAAGATATTGATAGCCATTCTAAATAAACTCGTCAAAGATAATCACAAAAATTAGAATCTTAAAATTCCCTTAGCATTATATGCTTATTGAATGAGTATCTATATGCCTAAATGGGCAACTCCATTATAACTAGTCTATGGAGCCAAATTAATTATACCTCTTGAGCTTGAGATCCTCTCACTACACATTTCATTACAAGAGTTCATAAATGAAAATATTGCTTGACAAGCATACCTTGATCCACTTACACTCCTTCATGAAAGGTGAATCAATTCCTTGGAGCACCTACGGGTATACCAAGACCTTATAAAGCATTTTTATAAAGTAACAGTTCATCCATGTTAATTCCAAGTAGGAGATCTCATCCTTAAATATAATCATAAAAATACCAATGCCTTACCATACCTAAACTTGTGGCTAATTGGTTTGGTCTATTCATTATTAAACAAAAGTTGGGACCTAGAACATATAAGCATGTCAATATTGAGGGAATGGAAGAGACTGGATCATTAAACATCATTCACTTGAGAAATTTTAACACCTGATGCAAAATTTGTATATATATATACATGGCAAAATAAAAAAGAGAAAACATAATAATATGCATCCATTCATATAAAATATTTGCATTCATAATTAATATACATCCACTTTCATATCACTTCATATTGCATATATGCATTCAGATCATCTATATTCATACACTTCATAGCTATTATGGGTGTCATTCGGTAAGTTTGAATAATTATTAGTTTACTTAATATTGTTTCCTTAATCAGAGGCACCTTCAGAATAGTATTGGTCTCATTCTACCATTCAAAAAAAATATATATAATAAAACATTATTATCATGTGCACATTTCCACTTTGCATGAAACCTTATTGCTTTTGAAGTCTCTTGTTTGAGGAACCTCTAGGTGCTTTTAGTCACTCAGTAACTCCTAGTGTTTTTGAAAACCTCCATTGATCATCAAACAATACTTAGGTGCTACCGATTGTTCCTAGTTAAATCACTTTTTCTCTTCGACTACACACATTAATAACATTGTGATGCCTTGAAATGACAAACTCATGAGTGGCTATTGTTATATAGAAAATGGTTTCCCTTGCTCATCCTATTATGCACATGGTCTAACCCTAAGAACTGGTAAAAGAACAAGTGCATAAGCAAAATATAAAAATTATTTAAACAAATCAAATAAAAGCTAGAATTCTTAGGTCCTTAGATCATGAGGTTAACCTCCATTAGGGCTATAAAGTTTTGATTGATAGTGGAGTACACCCGTGTGGTGACATGTCTGTCAAATTAGTGACCTTATTTTGTATAGACCTATGTATGCTCATGGATGAGCTAGCTTATTGGCATAAGTTACAAGTGATTAGTCTACCCCTACTCATGATTGGAAATGAACATTCACTATACACACAGTTGGTCCTTAAGATATTTGACTCCACTAGGACACCCTTAGTATCTTTTGGATTAAGAAGACTAGTAAATGAGTTGGTTTGATATCACTAATATGTTTGAGTCTTTCAATAATACCTCTAGATCCTTTATCCCTAAGATGAACACACTAATAAGGGAGTGCAAATTCCACACCACCATTGCATTACATCACACATATCTTATATTTCATTTCATTAGTCATCACATAGTCAAAAAATTATAATTATGATTGGTGTCCTTTATTAAGCAATAAATACAATTTTTTTCTAAGAAATGATTAATGAATTCTTTGAATGATAGATAATGTGGCAAACACCATTAGATCATTTGCATACATCATTATAATACAATAAGCATTCATTCGTAAGGTATTCATTCCATTATATGCATATACCATCAATCCATTCATTCATAAAATCAAGATAATACACATAAGTCACATTAAACACATTAAATAAAGCCATGAACATATATGTATATATATCACAATATACATCATTCACCCATAGGTTGTGTAAAATAGAGCTCTCAAGCTCATAATCAAAAGATTAAAACATCAAAAAAAGTACAATAAAATTGCTAACCAACACCATCAAGGTCCCTAGATGCTAAAAAACCCTAGTGTAGACACTAAAATATTGTTAAACCGATTAGCATACACAAACAATGATCAAATTGGCATCATATGGCCGCTTGGGCAGACCTTAGGAGGCTCACAGTGGTTCTAGCCACTCTGAAAGAGGTTTTGGAGGCTTTCGATAAAATTTTGGGAGTTTTTGGCCCAAAATTCATGACCATCCCACCCTGGGACGGTGGCAGATTCCCATCGTCCCATCCTAGGATGGTGGTGAGCCATCATCCTAGGGTGGGACGATGAGCAAGTTTGATCTAGATAAAGTCAAATTTGGGACAAATGGCACCCAAAAACTGTCATTTACCCCACCAAATGAAGCATGCATGTTAGAGGGCACTGCATCCTTATTATGTACCTCATAATGGAGGCCCAAATTGGATATTATCTTACACATCCATTGCATACCTCCCGTTTGACAAGTGGCACCTCCTGCCATGCATGCCCTCACATGACTTTTTGCACATGAGTCCCTTTGGGCTATAAAATGGATTCAATTTCCACAAAAAAATATATAGAGGAGTTCTAGGATATGCAACAGAGTGCTGTCGAGATTTCCCCTCACTTTATTGTGCCTTCTTGCCCTCAGAATATCTCTTTTGCAAAGGAGGTTACCGGGTGACTTCAAGAGGGTCTTTTGAGAATAACTTTTCCATCCGAGTGAATTTATTCATCAAATTTGATGAAAACACCCCTTAGACTATTTAGGATCATTCCCTAGTGGGATTGGTAGTAAAAAGCGTGCATAATTGGTGGGTATCCCCTCCCAAGGTGCCCTCCAATTAGTTGTAGTCACCATCTTCCACCCCGGGATGAGGAAAAATCCTTATACAATTTCTTTACTATTTTTTTAATTATTATTCTAGACTATCATATGATGCTTCAGTTCAAATTTCATGTCATTTGGAGTTAAATTGGCCGAGATATCGTATTTTTAAGTATTTGCAAGTTTGTAGGGCCCATCCGGGCACCCCAGTTGCATGCAAGTGGATATACACATAATTTTGGAACTCTAATAATATGGGTTGCCTTGAAATGTTTATTTATACCTTCTGTCCAAATTTCATGTGTTTGGACATGTTTAGATACGGGAATTGTCTGTCTTGATCTTCGTAGGTTGCAGGTGGGTGACGCAAAATAGAGGGGTCTACGGATGCAATTTTAGATCATTTTTTGGTGATATCCCCTCTAAAACTCTTATTTAATATCACCATAAATTTTCAAGTCATTCTGAGTTGATTTGATATATTTTTAACATATATACCATTTTGTGCCTATGGGGATTGCATGTTTTCCTTCACACGCCCTTGCTATTTGACCATTTTTGCTTCCTTGTGTGTAGGTGTAGGTTCCTAGAAGGCATTGGGAAGGAATATATGACATAAGATATTAAATATAGAAGCAGTGGTGGCATTTTCATGCCCATGTCGATTGTGGCTATGAGGAAAGACACTGGATGTGCACCCGGATTTCTTGAAGGATTTCATCCTTGGGCACCCAAAATTTGTAAAAATTGTAATAAATTTGAGCCCTCAAGGGGACTTCTATGTAAAATTGGATTTGATCTACCAAATTAATAAGAAAGAGACTTGTTTCATTTCATTCCTTATTGTTTGGTATTGCTTCATTTTCACATGCATGCTTCCGTTTGATGCTCATAAGTGAGATAGGATAGATACATATATTGTTTCTCATAATTAGGTGCACCGTTTTTCCCTAATTCAGTGGCAATCATTATGGTACCCTTGTACCTTGTGCTTTGGGTGAAAATTTAACTTCATTTCTGCCATTTTTGCCCTTTTTGTGTTGTAGGTGCTCCCGTTCCCACCCTAGAACGGTGGCAGAGCCTTTATCTGGCTCACCCTGGGATGATGGCTTCACCATCCCACTTTGGGATGGTGGTGAGGCTTCTAATCATCCCACCCTAGAGCAGGGAGGAAATAGAGAGATTTATGCTCAAAAAATTAGAATTTGGAGGTCCCAAAATGGATAAGGTAAGTGCCTAAACCCTCTATTTTTTTGCTACATTTTCAGATACTATTAAAAATTGGTTTTTATTGCATTTTTTTTTTGCATAGAAAGGTTAAGAATTCCATTTTTACTTTTCTTATAACATAAAGAAACAAAATGAAGAAGAAAAATCAAAAGAAATTTGAAGTAGCAATGCATATTTGTGGCTTGATTGCTTGTGGCTTACCTAATGGGTGAGCTAGCATTTAGGATTTACATTCATAAGTTACATTTGTAGGTTCTTTATCCTCAATTTATTAAATTAAAATGCACTTATTTGCATGCATTTAGTGAATGATCATCGAATGCTTCTTTGCTTACTTTCTTGGGATTAAAAAGAACCACACACACCATGATCCACTTAAAATGCTAACGAGTTGGACTTCATCCCCAACCATTGGTAGAGCGCAAGTGATGGTGGGTTTCATATCCATCCACTTGGCTCAAATCCCATGAACCCGATCCATATTTCCATGATCTATTCTAAGATCCGTCATAGCTCATGGGTTATAGCATGCATCACCCTTCGGGGAGGTCTATTACAAACTATGGGTGAATTGGGTGAGGAACTGGTAGGACTTGTGCTCCCTGGACGTGTGTGAAACTCATCACCATACATTATAGGTGGGAATGCAACCTGGAGTTCATATCCAGGTTGACGAGTTACGAGTATACAGGTGAAATCCTTTAAACATTTGAGTACATCATCCAACAATATTTCAAATACGCGACACAAGGTCATCCTTTGCAAACAACACATATAAAACACACAAAATAGTTTAGGGACTCACATCTAAAACTTAAAAGAGATAATAATCTGTCTATTGGGTGTTTCCTTTTTCTATTTGCTATTTCATTAAAATTTGTAAATAAGATAATCACCTGGGGTATTGATAGAGGAGCGCGATGGTGCACACCCACAGCCAAGCCCAAACATGGGTGAAAGCTACAAAGAGTGGATTAGGAGACACGAATCATCTCCGATATAGCCCTAGGGACTTGGTTATACCTCCTTGGTGAGCTTCCACTCCACCTAACCTTAAGACAGTAGGGAATGAGCCTCATATCTGAAGGGATCCTCTCTGAGACACCTTGAGGGATGATGAGAATTACTTGGGAGAGTGTTCCCGATATGTAGATATTTCATAGGCCTTCCTTGGTGAAAGGCAACTATGCACCAAGGCACTAATAGACTAAGTGATGCCACACATATATGTACCCATCAGGGCTAACACACCTAAGCATAGATAAGAGTACAACTTCACACACTAGCTGGAGCAAGTCGAAATGACTTTACCTCTGCATCACATTGATAGGATACAACAACTCATGCAGCCCGATGAGAATGACACTCGTTGATCAGGGCGAGCCAATTTTGCCCTACCTTTCCTTGTCCAGGAGGGAAGACATGAGGAGATCCTAGATTTTCCTTAGGAACAATATTCCATGCATGCCCGATGTGCCTCTGCGCCAGCTGAGTATAATGAACATATGTTCCAGCCTAAACCTCACGTCAATGTGGCAAACCTCAAAATTGGCAAGCGTCCTATGGAGACCATGAAGTATCTTTAATGAGGTTGACCCCTAGACAAGATGCCTAGGCCCCCTAGGCCTTGCACTGTGGATCAAATTAGGCAAGCAATTGCAAGATATATAGAATGCCAAGCTCAATTCAAGTAGCTTCGATGAGACAAAGAGCAATTAGACCACTTGCACCAGCTTGAGAAAGAAAGGATTGAATGGTAAACCAATGAGTTCAAAAAGGCTTTACGAGATAGGGTCCCTACCCCTAAGACACATAGGCAAGATGTCCATCTGAGGCAACCCACACTCATTCGATATAGGTTCCCAAGACCTTATCCAATGTTACCTCCATGACCTCCTAGGCCATATCAGGAGATGCCTCCTAGGCTAAACATAGGGCACCCACCATGGGTGGATACTCCCATTTATAGACCGGCTCGAGAGATGCCTTATGGGGCCTATATTGAGCATGAGCCAGATATAGAGTATGTGGAGACACCTTACTAAGGTAGGGGGTTATTTTCCACTGCCACACAATAGGTTGGAGGACCCTAGACCTCCATCACAAGATGTGAACAAGGATGAGAGATTAAGTCCTCAGACTTGTATAAAGAATTGCTAGAACACTTGGAGTCAGTTGATAACAAGACCTCTAGGTTGGGATCTCAAAATCCCACTATGCACTAGTTGCATAGTCAACCCATCCATTCATCATTACCTGCACCTATCTATATAGAACAATTTAAGTTACCTTAATTGGCCACCTTCAAGGGAGAAGAGGATGCGCATGAGCATGTCACTAGGTTCTTAGGTCAATGCTTCAGCATTCATGACAATGTTGCTTTGATTTTGAGGACATTTGTGACTACCTTCGCCGGACCCACCTTCGAGTGGTTTTACCAACTCCCTGAGCATAGCATCTACACTCTAGACCAAATTTTGGATGCTTTCCTAGAGCACTTTGACTTCAATACCAAGAGGAAGGTAACACTGGCTGATGTAGTTGGGTTGAAATAGTATGACAATGAGTCAATAACAAATTATGGTAGTATATTGTGAACCCTTCTTGCCAAGCTACCGTATCTTCTCCCCATGTTAGATTTGACTCAGATTTTCTCCAAAAGTTTCTTGAAGCCAATATCCTTGTTTTTGTAGTTGTAGCAATACCCTACTCTTGAATATGGCTTAGCACAGGCTAGGATCATTGAAGAAACCAAGATTTAAGAGGGTGAGAATGCAAAGCCTTATAAGAAGGAATGGAACAAGAATGCTAAAAACACCCCAATGCAACCAAAGTCAGCAGTAGTAAATCAGGTTGCAATTAGTGTCCCAGGGCCAGCACAAGCCGTGCCACCTCAAAAGCCTAATTATCAAGCCACTCCTAGGAACTATGCCAAGGACAACCAGAATGGTCAAGGGAAAAATCAACAATGTCGCCCCAAGTGACAATTCATGCCCATTGCAGAATCTACGGACTCATTTTTTGATCACCTCTTGATGACCAATGTGATCCATCTACTTGAGAGTTGACCTATCGACCCAAATGCACTAAAGCCCAAAGGATACAAAGAAGACCTATATTGTAAGTTTCATAGGCAAAATGGGCATGATGTGTAAATGTGCTATACATTCAAACACTTGGTGCAAGACCTAATTGATAGGAATATCCTCCAGGTAGACAATCCTATCACACCAAACAACCAGTAGATGGAGATCTTCAAGGACCGCTTACCTACCCACACGGAGCAGGCCAAAACAGTGCCCTAGGTGAATGAGATTCACCATGCATCTCCTAAGAAAGGGTATGTTGGCATGGTTAGTATTGTGACAAGAAATAGGTGGTATCCAAGTCTAGCCGCACCACCTGTAGCTCAGAGTGATGTCCCTTTGACATCATAGCCTATACCGCCTCTCAGGCCAAGCCTCTCACCTAGGCCTATAGTCACCATTAAGAGTAAGCTCTCTTAGAGTTTAAGAACAACATCTGCCTGAATCTTCATCCATGAGCTCATATAGCAATCACAACCTCATAGTGAAGCCTTGATGGAGATCCTTAAGGCAATTTAGCTTCAGCCCTAGGAGTCTAACTCCTTCAACAACTTTGTGGGGCATGTGCGGAAATGCACAAAACCGGTGATTACCTTTCAAGAAGATGAACTTAATTTTTTTTCACATGATATGGTGGATCCCCCTTTGCATATCATTGCATGTGTGAATGGAACACCTTACAAGAGAGTGTTTATAGACACTGGGTCTTCAAGCAACATCATAACTACAATAGCTCTCAAGCACTTGAAGCTCCCAGTATCCCACATTGTTACATCTACCTACACCATTTGAGCATTCAATGATGCCATATGCTCAATTGTTGGTACAATCATCCTATCTATTCAGGTGGTAGAAAAGATCACCTCGATGATCTGCCACATATTGGAGGGAGATATGGCATACAATATCTTGTTAGGAAGACCATGGATCAGGGACATAAAGTGTGTTCTCTCCATCGCTCACAAGTGTCTCAAGTACACTCACGAAGGGCAATTTCATGTCATTCCCATGGATCTAGAGCCCTTCAAGTACTACAACATGGTGCAATAGTTACTAGAGTCAACCTTGCCATCAACACATTTGGATTTTCAATCGAATAAATCCAATTGAGGTTCAACCTTGCCACTATCGAATACCATGCCATCCTCATCATCAACTCCACCCCAGATGCCTAGTACACTAATGGATCCTTTGCCTAGGAACCCAAAGAAATGGCCCATTGATGAGGTCCAACCGACCATATCCACTATCTCTACAAAGGAGATACCTAGTCTAGATGATGAAGAGACACCACTCGAGGCAAACGATGATCTAGATCAAGTCTCACTCTCATACCTCTTCTATCTGCAACCCTAGGTTATAGTGCACCTAGCTTCTACCAGATTAGGAGAATACATGGTTAGGAATATCACCACTACTCCTGCTATAGATTCAGTGCAAGACATGAGTATACCCAGTCTTCCCATAGGCACTATCGTACCTCTTTGTATTCCCCCTAATAAAATTAATTATGTCTATGGGAGCCTTGATTATGGCATCAAACCTTACCAACAATAGAAGGATGAAGAGACTTTTGGATAAGACATTAACTACTTGTCTAACCCTAAATTCACCCTGAAGTATCTTGACCTATGCAACTAGCATAGTTATGAGTTAGGCCTATATGGGTAGGGCATAAGAATACCCTATAAACTACTGTATCAAATTCCCTATGAAAATTTGGGGGTGGAATGCAATAATACCTTACCTCTATATGTCCTCATGGATGGCCTAAATCGCTTGAATATAGGCTACGAGGATGGGCTGGTCCAAGAACCTTATGCCAATCCCAATACAGTCTACTCCCTAGGGGACTACTTCCCACTGCTATATGGGAACCCTACGATCCTTAGTGACATTCTTCCACATTTTGAGAGATGGGAGGGTTCACAAAGTTTTCCCCATGTTTGTGATGAATCAGATCAAGGCACCTCATATGAATCAACCTCAGATGATGAGTCGGGTTATGAGGTGGCACCATATGACCCTTTTGAGTCGGATAGTGATCATTTGGTAATTTTTCCCATTAACGACCAATAGGAAGACCTACCACATCTGTTCACTTTTCTTGATCCTTTTTGGTGGTAGCTCCTTCCTCCTGAAGAGATGATTCACCCACAAGAAGCTAGACCTCCCAGGGAGGGCATAATTAATTTACTTGAGTAGCTAGATCCTCGTGATCCTAAGGCGTTGTGAGGTGAGAATGAAGAAGTCCTCATCCATGACAATAATTATGAGGAATGAGCATATATGGGACCACACTTACTTGATCTCCCAATCCCAAGATGCAACAATGAGATTCCTATATACGATAGTGACTATGAGGATGAAATAGAGAGGGTATACATTGGTCCTCATCACTTGCATCATCATCACGAGCCCATCGACATAGAAGAATTCTATTGTCAGATACATGTTGGCCCACACTTAAGGGCAAGGTCTATCAATTTAGGCCAAATTCACCATGAGGTCTTCCCTGAACCACCCACACACATGGAGCTCCTTGAGACTAATGATCCCATCCTACAGTTTGTTCCCAGACAGGATCTGGTGATCCCCATTCCTCCAAAACCACATTTGGGGGTGAGAGATGATATCAATATATAGTCACATGCCTGTGGTCTTGGAGAGCAGACACATTCCATCAATATGATATCCATTTATTTGACCACACCACTTCACAACCCAGTTGACCCTTCCAAGCCATGCCATCTAGATCTAGATGCTATTGAATGGATCGTGCTAATTCAACCCCATCACCTTTCGAGTATTGGACTTGTGGTGGGTTTTTTCATTTCTACATTGGGCCAACTCATGATGTCTTCCATTTCAAGGAGGAACCTATGGTTTCCATCGAGGATTTAAATCTAGCTGATGATATCCATTTGATTCCTACTCCCCACTAGTTGGAAGAGGGGTCACATATGTCAATCGAGCCTATGGTTGACAAAGATATCGACTCAGATCCTAAAAACCCATAATGTATCAAGATAGGGGAAATCCTATCCCCCAAAGAGCAAGCTGATTATATAGCCCTTATCACAAAGAAGAAGGTAACTTTTGCATGGTCTTACAAAGACATGCTAGGACTAGATCCCAATTTGGTCACCCATAATCTAACGCTTGACCCCAAATCCAAGCCTATCAAGCAAAAGTTGAGAAAGATGCACCCAACAATGGCATTGATGGTCAAATATGAGCTACAAAAACTGTTGGATGCCAAGTTTGTCATTTCTATAGACTATCCACCATGGTTGTCCAACATGGTCCCTATCAAGAAGCCTGATGGGAGGATTCACATTTACACTAATTTTTGAGACCTAAACAAAGCGAGTCCTAAGGATGATTTTCCTTTGCAAAGCATTGATACCTTGGTATATGCCATTGTAGGATACGAAATGCTCTCCATTATGGATGACTTCTCTGGGTATAATAATATTTGTATCAATCCCGAAGACCAACTTAAAATGACATTCACAACACCCTGGGGAACATTTTGTTACAAAGTCATGCCCTTTGGCCTTAAAAATATCGGCACCACCTACCAGCGTACCATGACATATATATTCCATGAATTCATGCACAAAATTTTGGAAGATTACATGGATGACTTACTGGCTAAATATTTATTACGTCTTGAGCACCTAGATGTCTTGTGCAAAGTCCTCGATCGCCTTATTGAACACAACATGAGACTAAACTCCAATAAGTGCATATTTGGCATCACATCTAAAAATCTCTTGGGATTTATAGTTTCCAAACGAGGCATCAAAGTGGACCCTAACAAGGTCAAGGCAACCCTGGAAATGCCTTCCTCGACTACCATCAAGTAGCTTCATAGCTTGTAGGGGAGGATTGCATCCATCAAATGCTTCATAGCATAATTGTCGGACAAGTGTCGACTCAAGAACAAACTCTTGTACAAGGGGATCGCATTCCACTGGGATGATGAGTGTCAGGATATCTTTGATGCAATTATATAATACCTAGCTTTTCCACCAGTGCTAGCTCCACCTAGACCAGGGGTGTCATTTTGATTATATATCTTAGCTACTGAGATTGCATTGGATGCCATGTTAGCCCAAAACAATGAATTGCATAAGGAACATGCCACATACTATCTCAATCACACCTTGCTGAGATATGATATCAAGTATGCATACATTGAAAAGTTATGTCTAGTGGTGTTTTTTGCTACTAGGATGCTACGACACTATATGCTCAACCACACTACGTATGTTGTATCTAAAGAGAATCCATTGCGATACATGATGAGTTGAACTTATCATAGTAGTCGCATGACAAATGGATCATGTTGTTGATAGAATTTGACCTGGAATTCATAGGACAAAAGTCAATCAAGGATCAGGTCATTGCTGATCAAATTGTAGAGGCTCCTCTCCAGGATGATCAACCTCTTAGCATGGAGCTTCCCGATGATGGAGTCTTCCAAATATTAGAATCGCCTGATTCTGATTAGCCTGTGGCACAAGTAGATATGACTATTTTCTTTGATGGCTCCAAATGCGAGCAAGGAGGTGGCACATGGATCATGTTTTTCACATTGCATGTGGCTCCCATACCCCTATAATTTAAACTCAATTTCTCGTGTACCAATAACAATGTCGAGTACAAATCCTTGCTCATAGGTCTTCAAATGGCTATCACCATGAAAATAAACAAACTCAATATATTTGGCGACTCCTTGCTTATAGTGAACCAGGTCAAAGGAATTTACCAGTACAAATGTTCAGTTTTACAAGCCTACAAATTCCTTGTGGATAAACTCCTGGAAAAGTTTGAATGGTATGACATCGAGGCACTCCCTCGATCATCTAATCATTTTGCAGATACAATGGCCTCCTTAGGGTCCTTGATCCCATAAGACCCCATAGACGAGATGGAAACCATTCAAGTCAAGATGCTATCACAATCAGTGGTTGAGCGTATGAGTACTCAAGCCATGCCAGAAGTCCACTTGATTCAAATAGAACCTCATCAAGAGAGATTCTTGCACATTCACGAGTGCTTGAATCATGCCGCTTGGGGGACTTTGTTCCCCTAAACCCATTTTGATATTAGCACAGTGCTATTCTTACAAGTTCTTTCCCAATAAGTATTTGCTTGAGATGAGCTTCATGAGGGACAAAAAATTCATGCAATCAAGGCTTCCACATAGTAGGATTGGTCCACAAAAATTATATAGTACCTAAAGCTTGGTAATATCTCCCCTGGATTATCGCATGCTTCCAAAAGGAAATTTAAATGGAAGGTAGCAAATTTTGTCTTGTTAGGAGACATCCTATACCATTGGATCTACAAAGGAATCCTCCTTAATTGCTTAGAGAACCAAGAATCGACTTGGGCAATGGTACAAGTGCATTTCGGTACTTGTGGTGGCCATTTCAGTGGCATGGCCATCACAAAGCACATTCTTCACATGGGCTATTATTGGCCAACCATAGAGCGAGATTGTTGCGCATATGTGAGGAAGTGTGTGAAATGTCAACATCTTGCTAACTTGACACATGTACCTTCTTAGGCCTTACAATCGATCCAATCAGCTTTGCCATTTTCACAATGGGGATTGGATTTAATTGGAAAAATCTCCCCTGCATCCTCGGGCTATCACACGTTTATCATTATGGCTATCAAGTATTTCACAAAGTGGGTGGAAGCAATCTCCCTTACCACTACAACAGGACCCCGCATAGCGGAGTTCATATTGCATAATATCATTTGTCATTTTGGTATTCCATACAAGATAATTTCGGATAATGGGACATCATTCAAGAATAAATATGTGTGTGCTTTGACAACAAAATATAATATCCAGCACATATTTTCGACACCCTATTATCTGCAAGAAAATGGGCAAGCAGAAGCATCAAACAAGACATTAATTGCCATATTAAATAAAATAGTCAAAGAGAATCATATCGATTGGCACACGTAAATTTTTATTACCCTATGGGCTTATCGCACTAGCATTCGGACACCCACTGGGGCAACCCCATTTTCACTAGTGTATGGTGCTGAGGTAGTCATGCCTCTAGAGCTGGAAATCCAATTACTACGTAAATCCATGCAGGAGTTTATCTATGATGATACTACATGACAAGCTCGCCTGGATCAACTTATGTTTTTGGATGAACATCGCATTAATGCTCTTGAGCATCTACGTGTGTATAAAGAGCAACTCAAAAGAGCCTACAATATGAAAGTCCATCTCAAAGACTTTCAGGTTGGTGATCTTGTCCTGAAGGAGAACCAACAAAACTCTAGCTTGCCGCCCCACCTACAGGACAAATTTATGATAAACTAGTTAGGTCCCTTTGTCATCACTAGTGAAATCAAACCTAGAACTTAATACCTAGCCTCCCTTGAAGGTGTCAAGGATCTTTAACCCTTGAACATCCTTCACTTGCAACCATTTCATGCTTAGAGAGCACCACCCAAAATGCTCCTAATGGGTTTTCATCGTCTAGGTCAAGTAAAAATTCTCCTAGACTATCTACGATCATCTAGGTCAACCCTAAAATCCCCAAAGAAATCCATAAGCCCTTTGTTCATATCCAAATACCCCTAGGTAGTTGTAGACACTTTTTACATGTCGGTAACTATATAGGTCACCAAAAAGGCTCCTAGCGGGTTTCACTATCTAGGTAAAATAAAAATGCTCCTAGACTATCTACAATCATCTAGGTCAACCCTAAAAGCCCCAAAGACATCCATAAGCCCTTTGGTCATAGCCAAATGCCCCTAGGTAGTCGTAGACACTTTTTAAGTGTCGACCATCTAGGTCACCCAAAAGGCTCCTAGCGAGTTTTCATTGTCTAGGTCAAATAAAAATGCTCCTAGACTATCTACTATCATCTAGGTCAACCCTAAAATCCCCAAAGGAATCCATAAGCCCTTTGGTCATAGCCAAATGCCCCTAGGTAGGTGTAGACACTTTTTAAGTGTCGCTACCTGTCTAGGTCACCTAAAAGGCTCCTAGCAGGTTTTAACCCTCTAAGTCAAATAATAATGCTCCTAGACTATCTACAATCGTCTAGGTCAACCCTAAAAGCCCAAAAGGCATGCATAATCCCTTTGGTCCCCCCAAAAGCCCCAATGGCCCCCAAATAATCCCATTGGTCACATGTGTATACATATCAATCAAAAACTCAAAAATATCATTAAAGCATAAAAATACCAAAACATTGCATCACATTGCACTTTCACACATATATATCAATAAAAAAAAAAAACATTATCAAAATTTAAAAAATTCAAAAAGATTGCATCACATTGCATTTCATCCCATTGCATTTTATCGTCGCTTGCATTTAGGCATATTCATCATTAGAAATTTACATTTTTAGAGTTGCTCATACATGTCTAGCACCATGATGGTACACTACTTACCGCTCAAAATCAATGTTGTGAAAGTACTCATAGTTCAATGCCGCAATTATCATTTTCACCCACACTTTTCACATTTCCATAGTCATGTCTATTCCCTTCACTTTGCCATTTGTTTTAGAATATTAGTAGGATTTTTGGTCACTCAGCCATATCTAGTCTCTACTCAAATTTTGTAGAAAGCTAGCTTGATTTTTAGGAGGTAGAATATTGCTTATATTATGCCTCATGTACATCATATCCCAAACACAATTAATAATTAAAAATCCAAGTTTTGCACAAAGACAGATGAAATCCATGAAGTGGTCTAGGTTACCTTAAGCGAAAAGGTCATCCTGCTCATCTCCCTATGTGAATGGTTCAAGAATGCTGAGAGTTGGCAAAAGGACAAGTTCTCCCCTACCCAATTCCTCCCACAACAATAAGTGGTTTTCCCCCTTTTTTTATCATCAAAATCCCACATTGTCACATGTTTGAAACAATCTAAATTTGCAAAACCCCACAAAGAAAAAATTCAAAGTACAAGAATACAAAAAATTAAAATGTGCACACATAAAAAAGCACAAGAAACAGTGATACCTATCACTAAAAATTCAAATCCCTTGCTCAAGAGAAAAAGAAAAAACTCAAAATAAATAGTGATTATTATCACTAAAAAGAGAAAAATAAATAGTGATTCTTATCACTTTATATGAGAGCAAGTATCCCAATAAAATTGAAGAAAGTAGGGAGTCAAAATTGAATCCCTAGAACTCTCAGCATTTGGAAAACCATCAGGTGATCCTCATTACAGGTTTGGTGTATATCCTACTTGTCAATGGTGGTAGCCTCCCGAATGACAATATATCTGCCACATTAGCTTTTGGGCATGTGTAGACCAATGTTTGCATGTGGATGAGCTAGCTTTGGTAACCTAAATTGCCTAGTGGTCTAGTCATACTTAGTACGAAACCTAGGATGGTGGCATTCATTGGGTGATCCTAAGTACAAGTTTGGTTGAGAGCCTACTTGGCACTAGTGGTATCCTTATGCATCTCACAAGAATGAACTCACTTGCACACACAGGGATATGAAGTACCTTGGTCATCCTAGCAGATTCATACCTTGTCAAAAAGTCCTGCATGGTTAGTATACAACTTTTGATTAGTTTACTAGAGTGTTTGAGTCTCGTGAAAACCTCATAGACATTCCCTAAACATCATGTCATTCATATCACTTCACCTCATTCATTTCAGTTACATTATTCACAAATCTATTATATAAGTCTCATGACAAAATTACATATGAGTTGGTGCAATGTACATCGTCTATGGTGCTAGCATAATATGGCATATAGTCTACACATTTCATCCTCTAAATCAATAAATCATCCATATCACTATACATCCATGCATGTACAAAATAAAATCAAATCACATTACAAAATATGCATATAGGGTAGACATCCATCATCATATCATAAATCAAATTGCATACATTTGCATACATTTCATAAAACAATAAACACATGATGATAAACCACATAAAAAGCTCATATATATATATATATATATATATATATGTGTGTGTGTGTGTGTGTGTGTGTGTGTGTGTGTGTGTGTGTGTGTGCATGTATGGTAAAAAAAGATACATCATGTTTCCCATAGGTTGTAATAAAAGGAGTCCTCAGACTTCACACTGCTAAAACATCCAAAAACACAAAATGAGTCATGCAAGCCACTACCATGGTCACGCAGGAATGGTACTACAACTCACACTCCCACCTGTAATCAGAGTCCTCTATGAAATCCCATATCAGCTACCACCTACCCTATCAGCCCTTCGCCTAGACCCTGGTACCTCCAGCCTATAGGAAGACTACCCTGTCCAATTGTGGTGACTCTAGTAGGACCCACTGGTAGCTGCATCATCCTGTAGATTCCCTCCAAGGTGTACTACCTCCATCTCCAACTCATCCTCATAGGCCTACCCCCATTGACACCATGCTTGGTAAGTCTCCACCATAGAATGGAGTCGTGTCACCTCTGCCTATAGCCTAATAACCTCCCCACTATTGGAATCCTCCCATGTAGGGCTCTGAGATCACAACTATGCCCGAAGAGATTCTATCTCAGCCTGATCCACCTGTACCTTAGCTCGTTGTGCTACTAGCTCCCTCTATACATCATGCAACTATGTCCATAGGAGATATCTCTCCTACCTAACCCTGAGTAGCTCATCCCATAGCTCTATCTCTATGCCATCCTATGCCATCGATGGTGCCTACACCTCCTCATCCCTGATATAATCATCCCCAAAGTCACCTCGACCTACTAAATCCAAGAGAACCACTTGCTCCCTTACCATTTGTCCCTACCAATCACCTACCTCACCATGGTCCTCATCAAAAACCTCTTGATGTGCCTCCCTAGCAATGCCCCTCCCTAGTGGCCCCTCTCCATGCAACTGGCATGTCATCCACCACTCGTCATACTCCACTATAGTCCTGGCATCGTCAACATTTGGAATGTCTACTACATGATCCGTATCCCATGCCACTACCTCTACTACTGGCCATGCCAATTTCCTCTCATCCCCATGATGTCGATAAGCAACTGGCTCATTAGGCACCCCCTGGCATAGCCCAAATTGTTGCATCACTTGAGAAAAAAGGAAATACTCCCACTCCATGCCATGTCATCCAACAAGCCACCTACTTCGCTCCACACTATGGAGTTGTACAACATCATCTACCCACTTTAGGAAATCTTTGTATGGACTCTAGAACACCTAGCCTACCCTGAGTCATGTGAATAGATATGCATAATGACCCACATCATATGAGAATCACTAACTCTATTCCCTCTTCTGAGCCCTCTACCATAGGACATCATATCCTATCTCCTTGTCTGCCAACTGTGCATGAGTCGTCCATGGTAGCCCATGTGGTCACCCCACAACTATGTGCTGCCATCCCCAACATTACAAAATAAATCTACACCACACACCCTTCCACCAACAATAGCGGATCTCTTACAACTCATCGTAGAGTTGTGCCAGTAGTGTAGTACCCCACACCATCACTAGTGGCTCCACCATAGTACACCTCACCAATGCAAACACTATCTCCACCAGGTTCCATGGGAACCTTGCTCTATAAGAGTCAGGTAATAGCATAATGGAGATGAGCATCATAAGTAGTGTATGCCTCACCTCCAATACCTTCATCTCGTGACATAATCATAGTAGCATACCCCCCTTCAAGCAGTTTAGCTCTGTCATCTCTAGATCATAATTGAAGTACCTCTCGAGCACTACACTTCTTTGGTCTCATGGCATCATATGAATCAGCCACCCTTCTATCAAAATCCAAAGAATCTGATAGATGTCCTCAAGCGTCACCATCATCTCCCCCATGGGTAGGTGGAAGGTATTGGTGCACGGATCCCACAAATCAATCAGGGCAGTCAAATATGCACGATCTCCTATCATAGGCTCTAACCGTGTCACCTACTTGAGGCCGATGGCATCTAGCCATTCCTAGTACTCTATGGTCAAGGCATACCTCATGGAATCAAAGAGAGTAAGTACTCGATACTAATGCCTCACCACCTGACAGGGATAAGCAATTCAATAACACAACTCCAAAATGACTTCAAATGGCCCCACAAACATTCAAAAGAAAAAACTCAAAATGACCCCTCTTTGAGGATGATTTGTGGAAATTCCCCCTAGGAACAGCACCCAAACCTATGTCCAGCCCATCAAGGGATGGCCTATTATCAGCCCACACTAGCCATAGCACCTAGGGATGACTCCAACAAATTGGGCTCAAAAAGGCCTTTCAAGCCATCAAAAATAGCAAAAAAAATGCAAAATTGGACCTATAAAATGCAATCTAATTGCACAAAAACATGGATAAAACATAAAATTTGGTACATATCTCATAAATTAGGTATAATTACCTAAAATTTAGTGTGATATGCTTCCAAACCAAAAACATGCCATAAAAGCAAAAAAAAATCAACTCCTAACATTAGGAAAATGCAATAAGAAAGACTTGGCATACCCATATCGCACTGGATCCTCCACTAGCTGAGTCCACCCACTGGATAATGGTGATCGTGGGATGAATTTTATAGTGCTACACTACTAATAATCACTCTCCTACTCCTAACATATCAAAACTACAAAAAGAAGCATGCACAAATGAGGCTAACCCTCATATTTTGGGTTTATATAGAGATACAGGGGTCACCACCATCCTAGGGTGGGACGAGTGCACATTTGGCCACCTATACAAACCTAGGACAGTGGTAGAACATGCCCTCAACCCACCCTAGTATGGTGGTAGAACATGCCATAAACCCACCCTAGGATGGTGGTAGAACATGCCCTCAACCGACCCTGGGACGGTGGTAGCAAACATAGGCCAAAACAACCCAAAATGACCCAAAATAGGTCAAAAACTAGACCAAAATAGTTCAAATTGGGTCCAAATTTCACATGGATAAAAATGCAATCCTGAGGATCCTAGGAGAGATGGAAAAGTTGTTAATTAATGCCCTAATAAGGACATTATGGCTGGACCACCCCCCAGGCATACAATTTCCAGCTCCTTTCCTCCAGGAAAACTCAACAAAGTCACCAAAATCCTCTCCAAAATTGCCCTATTTTTCATAGGACAAAACTGAAGGTAAGCATAACACAAGTCAATTGGGTCAAGTGACTCATCACTTTTATCATTGGTCATTCCATAATCGACTCGTCTCTTTAGGGGATAGCCATACTCAGTCCAAATCAGCAAGCACACACTCAATTATGCAAATAGCGGTCATTCAACGAATCTTTGAGAAAGACAATCACGCCCCTGCTTGGGGCAGCAAACAAGCACACAATATCATATTATAATGCTTGAAATTACTGGCATCATAAAGTCATGATGGAAAATATTGAAGCCTAGGCACACTCATTTAGATATTCAGAAATAAGGACTCAAGAACACACGCCCTTTCTATGATTGGGGAATCTAATGTTGGTTATGTTAGCGATCATCCTTAATCATTCAACATTTTAGTCATCTATTTTTTATTAGCACTGTGCTACAAACAATGCATCTCAAAAAGGAGCACCTATAGACACTAAAATATGGTTAACCCGATTAAGCATCCACAAACAATGATTAGATTGGCATCATATGGCCCCTTGGGCAGCCCTTAGGAGGATCACAGTGCTTCTAGCCACTTCAAAAGAGGTTTTGGAGGCTTTCGGCCCAAATTTGGGAGGTTTTGGCCCAAAATTCACCACCATCCCATCTTGGGATGGTGGTAGGTTACCACCGTCCAACCCTAGGACGATGGTGAGCCATCGTCCCAGGGTGGGACGATGAGCAAGTTTGACATAGAAAAATTCAAATCTGGGACAAATGACACCCAAAAACTACCATTTACCTTTCCAAATGAAGCATACGGGTTAGAGGGCACTGAATTCTTATGACATAACTCATAATGAAGGCCGAAATTGGATATTCTCTTCCACATCCATTGCATACCTCCAATTTGACAAGTTGCACCTCCTACCATGCATGCCCTCGCATGACTTTTTGCACATAAGCCCATTTGGGCTATAAAATGGATTCTATTTCCACACAAAAATATATAGAGGAGTTCTAGGATATTCAATGGAGTTCTACCAAGATTTTCCCTCACTTTATTGTGCCTTATTGCCCTCGAAATATCTCTTTTGCGAAGGAGGTTACCGGGTGACTTCAAGAGGGTATTTTGAGCATAACTTTTCCATCCAAGTGAATTTATTCACCAAATTCAATTAAAACACCCCTTAGACTGTTTAGGATCATTACCTAGTGGGATTGGTAGCAAAAAGTGTGCAGAATTGGTGGGTATCCCCTCCTAGGGTGCCCTCCAATTAGTTGCAATCACCATCGTCCCCCGGGATGAGGACAAATACTTGCACAATTTATTTACTATTTTTTTAGTATTATTATAGACTATCATATGATGTTGCAGTTCAAATTTCCTGCAATTTGGAGTTAAATTGGCTAAGATATCACATTTTTAAGTCTTTGTAGGTTCATAGGGCCCATCCGGGCACCCCAATTTCATGCAAGTGTATCCGCCCCTAATTTTGGAAATCTAATCATATGGGTTGCCTTAAAATTTTTATTTATGCATTTTTTCCAAGTTTCATGTGTTTTGGACATGTTTAGGTGTGGGAATTGTTCATCTTGGTATTCACAAGTTACAGGCATGCGATGCAAAATAGAGGGCTCTACGAATGTAATTTCAGATATTTTTTTGGTGATATCCCCTCCAAAAATATTATTTAACATCCCCATAAATTTTTAAGTCATTCTGAGTTGATTTGATATATTTTTAACATATATGCCATTTTGTGCCTGTGGGGATTGCATGTTTTCCTTCACACGCCCTTGCTATTTGACCCTTGTTGCTTCCTTGTGTGTAGGTGCAGGTTACTAGAAGGCATTAGGAAGGAATATCAGACATAAAATATTAAAGATACAAGTAGCAACAACATTTGCCCACCCACCTCGATTGTGGGTACGAGGAAAGACACTAGATGTGCACCCAAAATTCTTGAAGGATTTGATACACTAGATGTGCACCAAAATTTCTTGAAGGATTTGATCCTTGGGCACCCAAAATTTGTAACAATTGTATCACCTTTGAGCCCTCAAGGGGACTACTGTGTAACCTTAGATTTGATCCGTCAAATTAATTAGAAAGAGACTTGTTTCATTTCATTCCTTATTGTTTGGTATTGCTTCGTTTTCACATGCATGCTTCCATTTGATGCTCATAAGTGATATAGGATAGATAAATATTTCTCATAATTAGGTGCACCATTTTTCCCTAATTCATCTAGAAATATGAAACTCTTGACTAGGAGTTGCTAGGCCTCGACTTGTTTCATCAACTAGATCTAGATATCATCGATGCAAACCACATTGGTAGTGATATGCTATGCTCCATCAATATATCCTCTAGAAACCGTGCATAGAACAAATTTTATCATAAAATTTCTCATTCATTGCAACCTAGGCCAATATGGTAGCTCCTATAGCTACATCACCACCTCGACTCTATGCATTTTGTAGCCTCTCCACCTCTCTCCATAACCTCACAATCTTAACATCTCGGGTTTTTCTCTCTCACAAAAGTTGGTCCTACTCCTCTGCTAGGCTATCATAATCTCTGGAGTATAACCCAATCCTCCTCACCCCATATTGGAACCCAATATGGCTTCTCACACATAGCTACCATGTACCCACATCCCTTTCCGCCTTTGCATTCCCAACCTCTATATATTTATCCTCATTATTCCTCAAGGGCTTGGACCCACCTCTCAATTTATGATATATCTATCATCATGAAGGCTCCTCCATAATAACTACATCCCCATAATCCACTACCTGACTAGGTTCCTAAGGTCATTGTACAAAAAACCATGCATCATACTCAAGAGTCATCCTGATGTCATCCACATATGGAATATCCATTACCTCATAAAACTCTTCCTCCATAAGCCAATCATTTGGATACACCAAGCTAATATTGTCACTGTGACATATGTATATCACATAATCACTTGGACCCTCTAAAATATTGTATAACATGAGATAAACATATCAAATCTCTCTCGCCATGATGTCCAACTACCCATCGATCCTGTCAAACTGGTTGTAGCTACACTCCATAGTTAGGTCATCCATCATCCCCTCTCCATGGTCACCATAGCATATCATCACCTATCAAATTCACCCATATATCCCTATAATATTGTCCTCTATGATGAGGGTGGTTGTGTTACCTCTCTATGTTTTCCTACCACTTGAGTGCATAAAGATGTGAGCTATCCCTATTGTAAGGCAAGCCCATAGGGAGACCCACACTGAACTGCTCTCGACCCCAAATCTGAAGTAAAAGGTTGAAAATAAAACCCTTTCACTCTCAACTCTTCACCTTGTACAACTTGATATATGTATAAGCCAATAGTGTAGGTTCCCAAGCATAAAACTGAGGCTCATCAATCATACCAAACACTAGTAAAATCTGGTTCCAATGGAACCTAGCTCCTATGTTATTTAACAATAACATATTAGCAAGAATAAACATCACATAAGTAGGCAATGGCTCTAGTTCCCCATCCTAATACATATCTAGGTACTATAACCCTCCTTGCTAACATCCACATCATCCCACCTATTTTTGTCAACCTATCTCATCTCATACTCCTTGTCCCATCTGAATCTAAGGGCAACCCATCAATTGGCACCTAAAAAATATGGTAGACATCCTCTAATATAATAGTCATATCCCTCGTAGGGAGTTGGAAAGTCCCCTTGTTAGGATCCTACCTCTCTACCAAAGCTGACATATATCCTTCATATTTCCTAACCACATCAACCCATGCAACCCTCGATAATCCCACCCTCTCCAACCATTGCCAATCATCATTTGTCAAATACCTCCTAACCCAAGGTAGCACTAGAGAAAAATAGTGTCAAGCAACAAATATATTCAACTGCATTAAGAATAACAAATAAAGCATATCATTTAATCATTCATTAATTCCATTTAAAAAATAAGAAAGAAATTTTTTGGCCATCCCCCTCTTTCATTTCATTAAAAAAAGTTTCACCCACCCCCATTTTGTTGCAAAAAAAATGAAAATAAACAACAAAAATAAAAACAATAATAAAATGCCTAAACTAGGAGATGCCTTCATGGACACTTATCTCCCATGCACGCCCTCCTACTCCAGTCGTGATATCTTCTCCCTCCATCACAATGCAATCATCTACTCTCTCAAACGTGAGAAAGTAAGTAATAAATGAAATAATGAAGCAAAATAAGCCCCCTACCTATTTATATATGAAAATCCTATATCCAAATGTAGGCTACATTTGTGAAATCTTAAATGCAGGTTGCATTTAGCCCCAAAAGGCTCCAAAACCTTCCAAATTGCCCCAAAAAATCCCAAAATACTCCAAAAAGTTCACAAAATCATCAAATCAACTCATACATGCATACTACACATCAACCCACTATGTCTCATCCAAAAGTAGATCAATTTGGTTACTTAGTTTTAGAAAGTGATTGCATTCAAGGAAATTTGCTCAAGGTTGTCATCAAACCCTTTCTACGGGGTCACAAAAATTAGAACCTTTACAAATAAAATTGGTATGCATTATATCATTTATAAAATAGGTCAAAATTTACCCTCATTGGCTGGTCCATCTACCACATAAAAATTGCACATCATTTTGCCAAAGGTAAATTTTTAATGACACATACCCACCCCAAACTTGAGGTAATTAGTTTGATCTTGATTTGCAGTATTTGCATCCATCAAATCACATTACTCCACCATCCAAATCAATCAATCATCTCATGGGTTTCATCTATTTCACCTTCCACCCATTCGTTGCTTGAGGGGATAAGCCAAAAAAAAAATTTACGTTGATCATTCAATCCTTTGCATTGGGGCAACAAAATCAATTCCTCCACCTAATAAACCAAGTGTCTCTTATTTTTGAACCACATTGTATTTCACACATTGCAGTACAAAAATAGGTATTTGTAGATACCAAAACCTAACCATTTGTGCTACATACCCTAAGTTTTGCATAATAAAATATGCCTAAGGTCTCACTTAGGTTATTTTATGTGCACATTATCTTATTTTCTAGATTTAACAAAATCTAGAAAATACCTCCTAGGATCCCTTGTCCACTTCTTTACCACATGTCATAAATACCACTACCTCTCCCCTTGCCACATCTCTCACCCTCATAAATACCCCATTTTCCACCTCTCCCCCTAAGTGAGACACCTCAAGTGTCTCACTCTAACTATGCAGGCCACTTGGCAGCCCTATCCTTATCACTTGGAAGCCTTGGCCTACCACCTATTCTCACATTCCTCACTTCCCATAATTCTAAAAATTATCCCACTATTTCATTAACCAAAGGAGAATGAAACATGTACTATCACGCTATCAGATTTATGCTAGAAATCCACATTCTATTCAAGGTTGAAGCTATAGGATCCAGAAGCAATCGTTTGAGCACTTTTGCTAGTGAGTCCTAAATGTAACCTATATTTCCCAAATGTAGTTCATAGTGTTTACCAATACCAAATGTAGTGTGTATTTCCCAGACATAGTCTACTATATTAGCATAGTCCCAAACGTAGCTTGCATTTGCCTCAAACTTCTCGACTTGTTTTAGCCATATCTACCTCATCTAGACTCCATTAGAGCAAAAATTTTGATGGTATATTCCTCAAAATCCCTAGAATATATCCACCATTTTCACATAATTTGGAGTAATAGAGATACAAATTCAGCCTACATTTCCTAAACATAGTCTACTATGTGTACCCCATCCCAAACACAACCTACATTTCCTAAACGTACTGTACTGCATTTGCATAGGCTCTAGTCAACTAGATTCAGACCTAGATTAGTACAAGTGACACAACAAGGTATATTATTTATTATTTTTGATCTCGTATATCTTTCATGTTTATGCAATCATCTATTTTAGAATTTTATTACTATCTTTACATCAATACAGACCTTACACAGTGATGGCCCTTCATATACTATTGACCCTCTTTGGTTTGTAGGATTTATTTATAGGTGATAGGTTTTGAAGGTTTTTGAAGGAAGGGTGTGATGCAGGAGCCTATCTTTAGAGGGTTTTTTAAAAAGAAGTTTTAAAGTATTTTTTTTATTACTCAAAATAGAATTATTTGATGCAAAATATAATTTGCCAAAAATGGTAATTACTAAAAAAGGTAAATTTTTATGAAAAAATAATTTTCCGAAAATAATAATTACTTAAAAAGACATTTTTTTTTGGAAAAATCAATTTGCCAAAAATAGTAATTTTTTTTTTATGTTTAGGGTTTTAAGCTTTAGGGTTTTTTTTTAGGGCTTCAAATTTTAGGGTTTTTTTTAAGGTTTATTTGGAGATAAATATTCCCTTGGTATTGCATTGTAAAAGGGGAAGTGAATCCATGAATGAAAAAAGAAATTATTTATTGGTTAATTCCATGTACTGTAGTTTTTTATGTGAATGGAGGGTTTTATTGATTATTTATATTTATTGCAGTTTTTATGTAAATGGAGGGTTTTACATATTATTTTTATTTATCACGGATTTTATGTAAAGGGAGGTATTTTGTTTTGACCTCTTGCAGCTGGATTTACATCATTTGGTATCAGAGCAAGTTGGATCTTGTTGGGAGGAGAAAAGAGAAGAGAAGAAAAAAGAAAAATAAAGGAGAGCAAAGAGGCTCCAAAATAAAATGGCACTTTGTGCAGTGCTTGTAGAAGGTTTGTAAAACCTTGGAGACAAAAATTGGCACTTTGTGTAAGTGCTTGTAGGAGGTTTTTAATGTAAAAAGCCTCAAATAAAGAGATTGGTACTTTGTGTAGTGCTTGTAGAAGGTTTGTAAAACCTTGGAGAAAGAAATTGACACTCTGTGTAAATGTTTGCAGGAGAATTTTTTATATAAAACCTTAGAAGGAGGAATTGAAACTTTGTGTAGTGCTTGTAGAGGGTTTGTAAAACCTTAAAGAAATAAATTGACACTTTGTGTAGTGCTTGTAGGAGGCTTTTTCATTAAAAATTTCAAAAGGAAGAATTGACACTTTGTGTAGTGTTTGCAGGAGGTTTTCTATTTTAAAACCTTGAAGGAATAAATTGGCACTATGTGTAGTGCTTGCAGGAGGTTTGAGATATAAAATCTCAGAAGGAGATTGGTACTTTGAGGAGTACTTGCAAATGTGTGGCACTCTATGGAGAGCGATTATGAGTTTGATCAGAGGAACTCACAGGAGCAGAGTTCTTTTCAACCAAAGGAGAATGATGCAGGAGCCTATCTTTAGAGGTTTTTTTAAAAAGAAGTTTTAAAGTAATTTTTTTATTACTCAAAATGGAATTATTTGATGCAAAATATAATTTTCCAAAAATGATAATTACTAAAAAAGGTAAATTTGTATGAAAAAATAATTTGCCAAAAATAATAATTACTTAAAAGTGCATTTTTTGGTGGGAATATCAATTTACCAAAAATAGTAATTTTTTTTATTTTTGGGGTTTTAAGCTTTAGGGTTTTCTTTTAGGGCTTCAAATTTTAGGGTTTTCTTTTAGGATTTATTTGGGGATAAATATTCCCTTGGTATTGCATTGTAAAAGGGGAAGTGAATCCAGGAATGAAAAATAAAATTATTTATTGGTTTATTTCCATGTACTGTAGTTTTTTATGTGAATGGAAGGTTTTACTGATTATTTTTATTTATTACAGTTTTTATGTAAATGGCGGTTTTTACATATTATTTTCATTTATCATAGTTTTTATGTAATGAGAGGTATTTTGTTTTGACCTCTTGCAGGTAGATTTACATCAGGGTGGCCCACAAGGATATACAAGCCCACCCACAATTTTATTGTAGTAGGAGGACATTGGCACCCAAATTCATTGACTTTGCAAAAAGAAGTTTTTTCCCCTTTTATTCTATTTTAAGCAAGCACATTTTGTAACCATACCCTCACACATGAGGGTATATTGCTATAAAAGTAGAACATGACTTCGCTGATGTCAATACAAATACAAATTTTCATTCTTTTTATTGTGTATCACTTGCTTTGTGATTTTGTTTCTAAGGTGTCATTTTTGTGTCAACACTTATATTTTGATATAAATCAAATCTAAATCCCACATGTAATGAGGGATATAGTATATTTCTTAGATAATTCTATAAAAAAATAGTTTTTCATGAGTTTTAACCCATTAAAAATATAAAAAATTTCCTTTATCGTAAGGGACCTATGAGCTTACCCAATATGATGAATAATAGACTTTATTACTAGACATAACTTAAAACAAATATAAAATTTTACATCCAATAATAGTGTTTTAGGAACTCACTTCTCTAACTTGGATATAACTTTATCCACCATGCTACTGCATAATGTTGATGGATGACACTCAAAGTCAAGAGGAATTCCCAATAATTTAAAAATTTGATCTGGTTGTAGTATGTTCGAATCTCTAATTTATAGCCATTGAGGCAATCAACCTTTACTAGTTTTGTAGGCACAAATCTTATGCCAATGGATCATAGATCTTCAATATTTAAGTGAGATATCCATACATCCTTCACTTATTTCAATATAGTCTTGACTTTCCTCAATATTTATGAATGTATCATCAAAAAAACAACTATGTGTGAAAAAATACCAAAGGCTATCTAGGTATAGGATCCCTAGGGTTGCTCTTATTTGTATCTAAAACTATAGTAAGTATACAAATTCATAAATTATGATAATGAAAAGAGATGGTTTTATATGGAAGTCTTGATGGATATATCATGTTAGATAGTAGCTTATACAAATATAACCATTGATATTCAAGGTTGCATTAGCATTAACAAAAATAGAAGCTCTCATGGTGCAAAATACACAACCAAAACCCAAGGCTTGCAACATTATATTAATAAAATCATATTCAATTCTATCAAATGCCTTAGCATTGTCTAACATAAATACAAATTATATGTATATTAATACTTGATGCATATTGGAGCCTCTCCAACACACCAAGTACATTATGAAGAATATACATACCTTTTTCAAAGCCCATCCATTCAAGATAAATAAAATATAGCAAAATATTGCATAGCCATAAGGTTATATTTTTGGAAATAATTTTGTAAGACACGCTAAAGAGAGTGAAGGAACTCTAATTTTTCAAATAATTTTATTTTCCCCTTTCAAAATGATCTTGGTAAGATCCTGATTGGTCAAGATCCCAAGGAAGACTTTGATAAAGACTTGTTTATACATTATAAATTAATCTAGTACCAGAAATTCCCAAGCGGATTTGTAAAATTCAATGGGAAAGCCAACAATACCTTGAAATTTATCATTGACCATACTAGAGGATACTTTTTTATTTCTTTGAGAGTGATTAACTAGCCAAGTGTATCCCTAGTTTTTTGACTTAGTTTTTTATGGTGCGGTATGTTCCCCCTTGACTTTTAAAATACCCTTTTAAACATGGGATGGATCCCTTAGCCATGTCTATTTAAAGGGTGAGATCTAAAGAGGAGAGGAGAAGACCACTCTCTATCTATAATACACTCCTGCATGGCCATCCTATGTTCCTTCATCTAGACTTATAATGCAATGAGCTCTTAATAGAATTTTTAAAAGTTAATTCAATCACCTTATAATATTTAATGACCTAGCCATCAATGTTTAGCTACAAAATTTTCTCAACTCTATAGTTTATCAAAGAAAAGGAGAAGAAGTCCTTCAAGACCCAATATTTGGTCTTGAGCTAATGTAATCAACATCTTATTCTTTTCCCTAGGATTTAACTTCTATATCTTCATGAATTATGGCTAAAAGATCAGTAGTATTTTAGAATTTTTTTTCCATGATAAGGATTCTTATAAAGATCAATAAAAATCCTTCAAGGATTTATTCAATGGCTGCCAACCGTTTATCTTAATTTGGGTAATATTATTACCTGAATTCTTGAGGAATATATTTTATTGAATTTTAGGTCTTTACCTCTAGTTAATACACCTCGAAGAACATCTAGGACTAGGTGGAGAGAGCCATAGATATTTTATACCATTGATATAGGCTGTGTTATTGAGATATGATTGTTTGAGATGAAAATAGAGTGAAAATATCTTCTATTATCCTACTCCTATATACATGTAGAAAGGATAGGATGGTGGTCCAAATAGCTAGGATTTTAGATAGCTTGAAACATCGAAAAATATTCTTCCTAAAAAGATAATGGAGAGTCATAGAAGAGCATGGTCCTATCTATTCATTTTGGTATGTGAGTCTTGCCTATCCTATGACTACACTAGGTATAGTAAATTTATTAGAATTTTAACCTCCTAAATTTATTTAGATAAGATAATATGAATATATTGTGGAAGAGCATCCAAGTTTAATGTTCTCTCTTCTTTAACCTCATCAAGACAAGAACTATTGTATCTTGTTGGCTATCCACCATGTTGAAATCCTCACAAAATAGTCATGGGATATTTAGGAAATTTTTAAAAAATGATTTACAAAGTTCAACTCTCTCCTTAGCATCATTAGAAGTGTAAACATTTAGGGCTCTCTATAGCAAGTAATTAAGAGACATCTAAATATAAATTTTCCTATGGTAGGGGTTAGATACCTAATTGATGACCATCCCTACAAGATCAGGATGAACCACCATGGTGGAACCTCCATGAACTTCAAGGTGGTCTGTCTATACCACTATAGATTCTTTTCAAAGAGGCTTGAGAAAAAAATTAGTTTGCTATTTGAAATTTTAACTTCTTCAAAACAACTAATTAAAATAAAATTTTCTTTCTACAAAAAACTTTAATAATTATTTTTTTATATGGATCATATAAACCACTAATATTTTTCTAGGATATAATTTATCTAGTTAATTGACATTCTTCAAGGGTTTTAATAACTGTATTTGTATCCTCTCATATATTGTCTACACCTTTACCTTTATTGTAAACCTAGAGCACCTCAAACCTATTAAGTGAGGAAAGAGGACTACCATTGGATGAGTTCAAATATTCTTGTGCTAAAATTAGGATTCTTTATTTTTTACTATGGCTATCCATGAGTAGGCTAGAGCAATTCAATAACTTTATAAAAGTATTCCTTTTTGCATTCATAGGAACAAAGCTTTGATATTTTCTTGGGATTTATTAGGTCTAGTATTTAGAAGATTTTTTTGGACCCAAGGAACTAGCCACATGAGGCCTCATAAGTAATTTATTGGCTTGAGAAACTAAAGAAATTTTAGGGCCAAAAATTTAATATATAGAAATAATGGCCAAACGAGCTAACTTAGGATTTTTCTTTCTTGCAATTATTTGGGTCCAAGAATTAGATTCTATAGTTTATATATTATCCAAATCTTCTTACACCATAGAACTTATTTATGGTTAGTTCAACAAATGTTAGTCATTGACTTGATTCTCCATACTTTAGCACTAAAAGTAGGTATTTGAAATATTAACGTATCAAACAACTTGATAACATAGTTTACCATCAAACCTAAAGTACACCACATATTTTAGGATTTTGAAAAGTGAAATATGAACATAGACCCTAGAAAACAACCATGGCTGAAACTAGATAGAAACTTTCAAATAAATATTTTTTCAAGTTTTTGATAAATTTGAGGGGTAGTATCTTTCAAATTCATGGGTAAACCTAGAAACTTAGCACACACTAGGAATTGAAATCCCATCTAACCATCAATTATAAATTTGGGGTTATAAATGGAAATGACTAAGAAATGATCAAAATAAATTTATGTTTCTATCTCACAAAGGCTCTGGCCTATACAAATAACCCAAAGGAAAAGGAATAAAAACCCCTATACAAAATCCTAACTTTAGAAACATGAAGGCCCAATGGCACCCATACCTCTTCAATCTAAGAATAAATTTGAGTAGTAGGTAGATCTTGGACACCCATGAAATATCTAGTGGTAACCCTATTTTAATACTTGAGAAAAATAATTGTAAATTGTCTCAACTAAAATATATGGATCAAAATCAAGAATGAGCTCATAATCATTATGACATGAAACACTTTGGTGATGAATTACTTGGGTCCCTTCATAGGTAGTGTCATTCTTGACTAAAACTTTATTAATAAAATCATGAATGAGTCATGTTGCATAGCCATAATTTAAAAAGTTAAGACCTAACACAAAGTAAGAATATTAAGAAAGGAAGCACTAATGATGGTATTTACAAATATTGAGAAGCAAAAAATTCTAGAGAATAAAATCTCTACTACAACATGTTTTTAACTTCAAATCTTAATGTCTGAAACAATGACCATTCACATATAAAAGGTTTTTATCATAAGACTAAGACCATTCTATATATTATTTTTTATTTAGTAAACATTAGAAAAGTATTTTTTTTCTATTTAGCCAACAAAAGCACCTTATTGTATTTTCTTTTTATTATTTTTTCAAATTTATTTATTATTAATTTTTAAAATAAATATTTTTATGTGCATTTCATGGAAAAGAATAAGTTTTATAGTTCATAGTTATAGGTGATACTTATGCACTATTAAAACACCAAATTTTTCTTTCTCGTATAATCAAAGAGGTTCATAAATGGTTCCTTGCCCATAAATTTATAATTTTGTTTTTTTATCAAAGATCATGTGAATGAATCCATACAAAATATGATAAAAAAGTATCATATAGAAACTAAAACCACATATAGAAACTAAAAACACATTAAAGATATTTGAGTACTACAAGTTATCATTGTGTTATAACAAGTATTATCATTACACATGTGGAAACTGAATATGTAATACAAACATTATTAAGAATTAAATTCTTCAAACATACTCAAAACTAAATTATTTGTATGTTTCTTTTTAATTATTAAAAATATTAAATTCAAATTATTGTAGATGTTAAACCATATGTTTTTTCTTAAATAAGATCTATAATTGTTTTTTTGGTTACACAGATGATAGCTTATGTGTTAACAGCTAATTTTTCGGGAATTTACAATATTGACTATGTTCTCACTCCTCTATTATATTTATAAGACTATAATTACCCATGTAAAATATCACAAGATCAAGTTGTTTAGAACCTGAGCTTGCAAAATGATAACTAAATATTTTATGTGATATGTATAATTTTCAAATTGATTTATTGATTGTTATATTATTTTATAAAATAATATGTTTGAATTTATTTTGAATTATTTCAATTAATAGAAATATAACATAATATAATTGATTATGGATAAATATTTATTAAAATTTTAAAATTAATTAAATTTATTGTTTTCATAAGACATTAAACTATATCTATCTATATATATTCAAAGGGAGACAACGCAAAGTTGGCTCTTCTTCGAGAGGTCCAAGGTTCAAACCGTAGCGTGGACGAGACGAGTGTGTGAGGGGTGGGTGTGTGGTGATTGTGTGTTAAATTCCCTATTGATAAGCATAACTCTTGGTTTTAGGAGGGGTCATGGTTGGGGGAGCTTGCTCAGCCCTGTGCATTGGTCGTAGGGGTTTCTCACACTAACCAAATTAAATAAATAAATATTTTATTTTATTTTATGTATCAATTTTGAACACTAGAAATTATAACATAATATTAAGGTATTAAATATGTATTTTTCATGTAAATTTAAAAAAATGAAAGATTCATTTGAAAATATTACCCAAATAATTTAAGCACAACGAATAAAGAAATAACTTTAGGGTGATGATTTTATTTGGTAATTAAAAAAACCCTATTAACTAATAGCAGGATTTTATATGGTTAATAGTTGTTTTGTTATGAGGATAATAATTCAAGACCAAACAAAAAATCATGTGATTATTAGGAACATGGCTGGCTGTTGCAACTGTGGTAGTGGGTCCTCTAGTTTTCAAAATTATGAAGGCAAGAAGGATTTTATTCAAATTTATGGAGGGCGGGAAGAAGGTATCAAGTCCAGTTTTGTCTCTCTTGGTACTGTTACTACAAAGGAAATTGCCAAATCTTTATCCTCTAAGCAGGAGGTTTGTTTCAAAAGTATTCTTGAAGGCGAGAATAACCTCATTAATTTTTTTGAATGATAGGAGGAAGGCCCCAAGACCAACTCCATCCCACTTAGTTCTATCGCTTTTGAGGATTCTAGCTTTTCCTCTAGGTGGGAGGAAATCTCCAAAATTCTTGAGTCTACCCATCCTTCCTCTAAGGTGGATTTGGTTAACTCTGAGTCTAGAAGGGTCAAGTCCTTTTGGGGGGATGATATTCCTTCTACCCCTAAACCTTCCTTTGCTAAGGTCTTGGGTAGTTCTTCTTCATCTATTGATACCTCTCCCCCACCTTTTGAAGTTTCTGGGAATAGAGTTAAGATCCCAGTTAGTGTAGCAAAAAAAATTCTCATCGAGGAATCCTTCTCTCTAGTTGGGAAAGTGGTTGGAGGAAATCCCAGTCTTGATATTATCAGGCGTGGGCCTTCTCCAAGTGGAAATTTTGAAGGTCTCTACAAATCATTGGCCTTTATAATATTTTTTTTGTTATTCATCTTAATACCAAAGAAGATGTTATTCAAATTTTGTCTGGTGGACCCTGGTTCCTCGGATCTAGAAGTATCTTCTTGATGAAATGGACTCCTAAATTTGACCCAGATAATCAAAGCATCGATTTTGCTCCTGTTTGGGTTAGAATTCCAAATCTCCCCTGACACCTTTGGAGGGAATCTATCTTCAAATCTATTGTTTCGACCATTGGAGATCTACTCCTCATTTTCAGGGTTACTTTGTCTAGATCAAGGATGCACGTTGCCCATATTTGTGTCAATGCAAATTTTGAATCTGCTCTCCCTACCTTTTTCAAGCTAGAACATGGGATTTTTCTATGCAAGAAAGCTATTGAATATGAGAAAAAACCTCCTTTCTATATTGAATTACGAACTCAAGGCCATATTCATGCTCAGTGCCCCTCATTAAAAAAACAAATAGTCACTACTGAGCCAAACTCAGATACTACAAAAATTGGCAAAGGAAAGGAATTCTAGACTCCATTCAAAAAGGATAAAAGAAGATTTCCTCCGTCCAAAGGAATCATATTTTGTCCTGTTAAGGACAAAAAAATAAAGGATGTTCGAGGTAATGCTTCCTTTAGCAAATCCAATCGATAAAAGGAAAAAGGTCTCCTCAATGACTGCTCCCAATGAGGTTAGTCTTTTTGATCTTCCCAATAAATTTCAAATTCTAAGGTATTTAGATACTGAGGCTGCTATTGATGAAATCAATAATCCTAATCCTATTTCAAACCCATCCTAGGATTTAATGGATGTCCAGTAAGAATTTTTTTTTGAACTTTGACTGTTAATCCCTCATCTCCGGCTTCTTTCAATGAAGACCAGCCTCTCGTTGATGAAGTTTCGATCCTTTCCTCCTTTTTTGAGCCATCTAGCCCTATTTTTTAGAAAATCTCTACCAATAATTTCAACCCCAAAATCACTAGAAACCAGAAGAAATCTCCCATTGATTGTGGAACAGAAAAAAAGGCGAAGGCCTTCCAACTCTGATCAATGGAAGTAAGGCGTAAATGATGATATTGCTAACAAAGTATAAAAAAAATTATTTTCAACTGGTATTAACCTATCCAAGGAAGAATTAAAGTGCACCAAACCTCACCAACCGAATGGAAAGGGAGGTAAAATAATCGCTAAATCTTCCAAATGAAGATCCTTTCATGGAATATGAGATGCCTTAATGTTATAGCTAAACAGAGGTTAGCTAAAACATTAAGGAAATAAATTAGACCTACAATTTTTATGATTCAAGAAACAAAGGTCAGTGAGGCCCTTGATAAAATGATCTGTAATCATATTTAGAAGAACTATGCATTCACTGCTTGCAATGCTAAAGGTGCTTCTAGAGGCCTACTGTGTTTATGGAACCCAAAAATTGTGGAAGGAAAACTCATCTATTCCAACGATGAGATGATGAACATCCTCTTTTTTGAAAAATATAATAACTCACCCTAGGTTCTTACTAATACATATGCACCAAATTCCATTTCTAGTAGGTCTCGTATATGGGGTAACTTATCTTCTGTTAGAATTTCCTTTCCAAACCTTCCATGGATCCTCACAGGAGACTTTAACACCCCTCTATTTCCTTGCAAAAAAAAGGGAAGTGTCGGTTCCTTTTCCAAAAGTATGGAGGATTTCTAGGAATTTATCAGTAAAAAAAACTTAATGGATGTAAATCTAAACAAAAATCAATTTACCTGGTCGAATCGAAGGTGTGGACCTCAACTAATCCAAGTCAAACTTGACAGGGTTTTATTTTCACAAGAAGCTATTGGAATTTGGGGGGATGCAAATCTTCAATCCCTTATCAAAATTGGTTCTGATCATAGTCCTATTCTTATAGATACCAATAATCCAAAAATATTCAAAAATATTTTCATATTTGAAGCCATGTGGATGTTACATCCTGATTTCAAAGAGAGGATCAATCAATGGTGGCAATCTAATGTTCAAGGAACCCCTTCCTTTTTTTTGGCTCAAAAAATTAAGACTATCAAAGAAATTATAAAAATATGGAATAAATATATCTTTGGAAATCTCTTCCAGAACAAATATGATATTAATAACATGTTAGCTATAATATAAAAAGAGAGCCAAGAAAAAAGAGATTACTCTATTGAGGCGAGAAGTGAAGAGAGGAACTTATTAGATCAATATCACAATATCCTTCAATGAGAGGAAAACTTCTGGAGACAGATGTCTCATGACATTTGGATCAAACAAGGAGATTCCAACACAAAATTCTTTCATGTTTCTACTATGAGACACCGAAGCAACAACAGGATCAAAGAAATTCATAGCCAGGATGGAAGGACCATTAATGATATCAAGGAAATTAGATCTAAAGGGATAGCTCACTTCATGCAATTACTCTAGGAGGAATGCAAACCTAATTCTAAAGTGGTCAAAGACTTATTCCTTCAATTTATTCCTCATATTATTTCTGATGATATTAACAATAGACTTATTGTTGTTCTTTCTAATGAGGAAATTAGAGATGCTTTATTCTCAATGAAAACTAACAAAGCCCCTGGACCGAATGGTTTTTCTCCAAGAATTTTGGGATTTAGTTGGTAAGGATGTTTGGAATGCCATAAGATAAATCCAATGTTCTAAATTCATTCCCAAAGGCTTCAATTCCACCTTTATTATGCTCATACCAAAAATTCCAAATGCAAGCAATTTTAATGAATTTAGGTCGATCAACTTCTGCAATGTTATTTACAAGATCTTAAAAAAAGCCATTACTATCTGCATGAGAGAGGTGATGCCTTTAATCATAAACTAGTGTCAAGGAAGCTCTGTCAGAGGTAGATCCATATTGGATGGTATCATTTCAGTTCATGAAGCAATCCACTCCATATCCTTTAATAAAAGAGCTACTTTCCTTCTTAAACTTGATATGAACAAAGATTATGACAAAATCAGTTGGAATTTCCTTCTCTCCATCTTGAATAAGTTTAGATTTCATTTTGATTGGATTTCCCTAATCAAAGGATGCATTTCTTCAGCTTGGTTTTATGTCCGCATTAATGGATCTCTTGTAGGTTACTTTCAGAGTAGTAGAGGTTTAAGACAGAGGGATGTCCTATCTCCTCTTCTTTTCATTATTGCTGTAGAATATCTAGGCAAATCAATATTAGCAACAAAATATGCAGGTTTAATTTCTAGACTTTAGGTTACCTCTCAATGTAACTCCATCACCCACCAAAAATTTGTTTATGATACCCTGTTGTCCACCTCCGCCTTTGTTAATGAAGCCAAAATCATCAAGCGTATCCTCCTCTTGTATGAAGAAGCTATTGGCCAGAGGATAAATTTTCATGAAAGCAAGCTATATTTTCTTAACACTCCTTTAAGAAGATAGAACATCATTGCCAACATACTTGAATGTTCCATAGCTCATTTGCCTTCTTCCTATCTAGGTTTACCTCTCTTTTTTGGAAGTGCCAAAGAAAGCCTATGGGATAATGTTATTGAGATATTAAAAAAACCATCCACTTGGAGGGGTAATATTTTATCTCAAGTGGGTACAATTACTCTTACCATGGCCTACCTTTAAAGTATTTATGTTTATTTCCTTTCTTTATTTAAAGCTCCTGCAAGTGTTTATCAAAAAATAGAAAAATCCAAAAACACTTCCTTTGGACAGGGTTAGAAAATAGACACAAATTTCATCTTGTTTCTTGGGATAAAGTGTGTAAAACCAAAGACTAGGGAGTTTTAGGGATTAGAAGGATTTTTCTTCTCAACCTTTCCATCCTTTCCAAATAAGCTTGGTGACTCATTTCCAATGAAAATATTGATTGGGTCAAGATCATGAGAAGGAAATATCTTCAGGCTTCTGAATTTCTCTTTGGTGAGGTTACTTTTGTAGGGTCTACTTTTTGGAAATCCATCTATGAAGCTCACTCCCTTTAAAAAAAAAGGGCTAATATGGCAACCTGGGAATGGCAAATCCATATTCTTCAGGGAGGACAAGTGGCTTGGTGATAATCCTCTTATTCAGATTCCTATGCTTCAAAGACTAACCAAAATTACTAAATATTTGGTTGGTCCTTTAGTGGCTAATTTCATTTCTTCTATCAACAAAACCATGAGCTAGAAAAAACTCGATGTCCCGAATCATGAGGATGAAATTTCATGTTTGCAAACTCAGCTATCCTCTATCAGAATTCTAGCTGGAGATTCTAAAGACCACCCAATTTTAGAACCTACTTATTCTGGAGAATTATTTGTCAAATCAAATTATTTGGTTTCTATCAATCATCTTAAAACTCACATTCCATTTAAGCTAGTTTGGACCAAGTACCTGATTCCCAAGATTGCCTCCTTTTCTTGGCTTTGCATTCAATATCGTATCCTTAAAACAAAAAATCTAATAAAAAGGGGCATTCCTCTTCCTAACAGATTTTATCTTTGTATCTTTGATTGGGAATCAACCCCTCACATTTTATTGTTTTGTTCCTTTTTAATAATGATGATGAGTAAGCTTTTTGTTAATTTCCAGCTGGTTTGGGCCTATCATCCTTCCATTGTTGAGTTGTTCCTCTAGTGGACAAATCCTTTCAAGAATCCTGTGCTTAAAGGACTTTGAAAATTTTGTTTACATAATTACATTTGGAAAATTTGGCTCGAGTGCAATAGAAGAATATTTGATGAAAAATCCTTAGATGCTAATCTCATTTCTAATAAAATCATCCTCTATGCCAAGGAGAATGTCCATATAGCCCTTTTTGATCCTTTTCCTTGTCCTCCTTTTGATAAATCCATCCTCAATTCCTATAATATCTTCCTTGATACTTCAAGGCCTATCAATCCTTCAACATTTAGAACCAACATCAAATGACATCCTTCCCTGGTTGGATTGGTTAAGATTAACTTTGACGGAGCAGCAAAAGGAAATCTTGGAAATGCTAGAGCCAAAGGAATTCTTTGTGATCACCTTGGCAATTCCATTTTTTCTTACTATGAACCTTTGGGCATCCTTTAAAATCATTTTGTTAAAGCCAAGGCTATTTGGAGAGGCCTCCAATTCATCAAAAACATCCCAGGGAACATCATTGTGGAAGGATATTCTTGAAATATTAATAACTATTTAAAAATATCTAAACCTAGCAGTTTGAGTATTAGAACAATAGTGGAGGAAAGTAAACAAATTATCTATTAGTAGAATAACACCATTGTTCAACATGCTTTTAGGGAGGCCAACTTTGTTGCTAACATATTGGAAAATATTGGAGTAAACACCCAAGGATTGTTGACGTGGACTGACACTCTTCCTCCTGAAGTTGCTGAGCTTGTTAAGCATGATCAAAATATTGGTAATCATGATGAATCTTGAGATCCTTGTTAATTTCATTTCCCGATACTTCCTCCCCCATGTGAAGCATTGGGTTCAAGTCCTAATATTTAAAAAATCTCAGAATGATGATTTTTTTGTTATATCTTACCTTGAAACATGGACACATGAACCATTTTATCTTAATTTTAAATTATCCATCGCCTTTATTCATTCTTGCACTTATTTATTGATAACTGATTCCTTTTGAAATCCCAATGTAAATCCTAGCATGATTTCTAATCATACCTCTCCTATGTGCTTTGATATTTTCTATCTAGCTTCCTCAAAAACCATCTGCCACCGTTTAGCCTTATGCATTGTTTCGAGACCTTTTTTGTGAACATTTCAATCCTCTCTATTTCTTGCGCTAGGCCCCATTTTTGGCTTCACTTTCTGAGCACCCCCAAGGTTCAACCTTTCCATTGTATGTTGATTTTCTCAATTACCTATTGCAATGTTCAATGCCTAAAAATATGCCTTGTTATCTACCCTAGACAATATATTTTCTTCAGGCAATTTTTTCTCTTTTTGAAGCATCCTTACTTGTCATGTAGGCCCTAGAGCTACAACACTACTTTACTTATTTATTATCCTTTACATGCTCTGTCTACTCATCAGGTCACTTATAATTTGGCTGCCCTATTTAACTCTTGCTTTTCCTTTTGTCCTCATTTTAGTAGTTCTGTGTACGTTATCATGAAGGAAGGAAAATATTTGTTTATCAAACCTAAGGTGTTTGAGTTAGAATCCATTGCCAAAGACATTCTGAAGGACAAATATGGGCTTATTGACTTCTTTAAGATATTTTTTGGCATCGAAAGGAGGTGACAAAAGATTTTGCCATGCCCTAGGATAAGGGTATTGTTATTATTCATGGCATGGAGTTTTAGATAACTATGGAGCTACTGGTAGATCTGACAGGACAATCTCTAGATGACAAGGTTATTAGGAGGAACAAACATAACTAGGATACTGAGCTAACACACTTTGAGAAGAACTCAGTGATCCAAAATATGTACAAGAAAGGTCTGTATCATCATCATATCTGTACTACCTAGAAAGAAATCCTCAAACCCATCATGCAATACCTTATCATTGATAATCCTGAATCCTAGGTATTTTTTTTCATTTGTTAACCACTTATGTGAAGCTAAAATGATGAACATTCCAACCGCACTCTATTGGTCCATGGATTACACTATAATTTCCACCCGATCTAAAAAGGAAGAGGGTTTACCCTGTCATCAAGGGCTTTTTAGAGTCCTCTATAGGTTCCTCCTCCTAAAGTTCCCCAAAGGAAATATCCCTGCTCTAGAGTCTGATGAAGAAAACTCTTCCTTAACCTCCAGTCCTAAAAATTCCAAACCTAAGAGGAAGGACAAGAGTGACAAACCTCATCCTGATTTTAATATTATGAAAAAGGTTAAGGTTGAAAAAATACCTTTTCGCTGTTCCCAAAGACTTAGACACAAAGAAATTACTGAAACCTCTCCTTCCAGGACTATCAAACCTTTGAAAGATCTATCCAACTTGCCTAATATTATTGAAAAGTACCTCCATAAGCTTGTTGTCCATGTAACTTCTGCTACAATTGATCATCTGGAAACTTCTCACATGGCTATTGGAAAGGCAATTTCAAAGATCAAGGAACAACACCAAGCACTCAAAATCCTATTATTTTGTGATATATTTGAGGATATTCCTAGCATTTCAGTTGCAGAGGTACCTTTTTATGCCAAGGTTGATGCTAAATATGAGGACGTGGTAGATATTGCAAAGGAAGCCCACATTGACGTTCCAAAGGAAAACCCAAATGAAACACTGAAGGCTGAGGTGAAGGATGCCATGCTAGAGGCCGTTTTTGTGTCACCAATGCAAACTAACGTACCCCTAAGAGCATGGCCATTGTTCTAATTTTTGTTGACTCAATATTTCCTTTCTCTTGTTTCTTCGATTTGGAGGTTTTGTTCTATTTTAGTTTTTTTGGGTGTAGACCTGTCTTTTTCAGTTCCTTCCTCTCAGAGGATATAATTCTTTTTGATGTTGCAGGATGAATGCCTCTTTTTTTTGTTCCTTTATTAGTTCCTCTAAAGTTCCTTCTGATATGCTATTGTACAAGGCATTGGGGCACCTTTCAAATGCCCCCTTTTGCTTAATAAAAAATTAACTTACCAAAAAAAAAAACATAATTCAAGACCAATAATATTGATCACTTAAAATGTTAAAAGGAATTGTATACATTTTTTTTTTTAAATTAGAAGTGAAGTCATCTAATTAAAAAATACTTAATAGAGGAGGAGAAAACACTTCCCATTTATAAGTCTCACTATTATATAAGAAGCAATTCAATATATTTAGATGCACATAATATCATTTTTTAAATGTTAAAATGTGTTTATTTTTATTTGAGAGTAGGCCTAGAATTTGTCATACGCCCTTTCATATCAACATAAATGAAAATGGCGACAACATTTTAAATTGCATGTCATCGTGATTTTCATGTTATCATTTATACACTTATTTATATTGGGATTATTAAAACATATGATAATATAAAATTAGTTTGTATACCCTCTTAATCAAGGATATAAATTAAATTTAACTTTCATAATATAAAAGGACATGTATAAAAATTCAAAACATAGAAAAAGAAAATATGAAATATTCCTTGTAAATCCTTGGTATGATGAAGAACTCTAAGGAGAAAGGAAAATTGTGAAAGAACTAGACAAAAAGAAAATAAATAGCAATATATGTATAAAACTAGCAAAACCGAAAAAGGAAGAATACATAAGAACAAGGTAATAGGAGTTGATATATCTTGACAATTATGGAAAGAGCTACAAAAAGGCAAAAGATACACAAAAAATAATATCATAAGCAAATAATGGTTAAAGTATGCTAAGAAAATATATGAAAGAAAACAAGAAAAATATATCCCTCCTATAATTGACACAACTAAGAAATATTTTTCTCTAAAAGAAATGAAGGAGGGCACTAAGAAAAATAACAATATATAAAGGTTAGAATATAGATGATTTGTATGTTGAACATCTAAATTGTACGGTTGACATATTAGCATCACACATATAAAATACTTTAAATGGTATCAATAAAAGAAGATTTCCACTAGAATGGATGATCAATCTAATCATACCATCACATAAAAATAGGGACAATTAGTTAATGGATAAAAAATACAGGAAAGAGATAGACCAAAGTATTCAATGATAGATCATTGAATTACTTTAAATATTATAATAGAGAGGATATGAATTGAAAAAGGAGAAGTTTATTGTTGTTTTATGGACTTCAAAATGACTTTTGACATAATATCTATAGGTAAATTATGGAAATGAATGGAATAAATTGGCATATTGACCAACTACAAAGCAATTATACATGGGCTTTATGAGTAGGTGATGTTAAAATTAGAACTCTAGAAGGACTATCAAAGTGTTTTGGGGAGAGATATTATGGTGAAACATGGTTTTCTATTGTCATCTAATTTATTTGACCTTTATACTAACAAAATGGAGGAACGGATAGAAAATATGGAAAGAGAGGGAATACAATTGGCTAATTATGTAGAGAAACTTATTTTCTATATTGATGATATTATTATGTTTGGCAAGACATTTAAAAGTTTAAAAGAACATTTGAATGATTTAGAGAATTTTTATAAAGAAGTTGAGATGCAGGTAAAATTGTCATGACCCTTCCATATGGACCTTTTTGATGTAGAAGACAATGTATTAACTGATGAATATTTAATACTTGATTTTGTATAATTAAGCAACTATGGATATTTAAGAACATGATATAGCTAACAAATTTCCAATGTGTAGGATTATGTGCACTCGTAAGTGGAATAATTTGAGTCATCCATCAAAGACGAAGGTACTTGAGGTTGGGGAAGTGATGATAATACAAATCAGAGGTAATAAGGATGCATACCTTCATATAGATATGCATTTGATTAAGGTATAATCATTAATAGCTAGCCACCTTGAGTCTTATACTGATAGCCTAATAACTATCATAAGTTCTAGAGACTGAGATAGGTGACTAGATTGATGGAAAGACCCCTTCTTTGTTTGTTTCACATTCTTGGTTACCTTTTACTTCAGCACTATTTGCCTTAGTAATTTGTGATCTATGAATGAATAGGTTTTCTTCATAACTCCTTGTATGCCCTGGTAAATAGAATAGTAAAGAGATATCATTTTAAATAAATGATTGATTTATTTGAATAATAAAGAGATATCATTTTGAAGGGTTCTGTGTCTATTTCTTTTTTTGTAATTATGATGCAGGTGTGTTTTCTCAGGATATACCCAAAATGTTGTATGGGAACTTTTTTTTATAACGAGTATGTGCCTTATTGGATGTAATGGCTTTGGCGACATGTAGATTTTACATATATAGGATCCTCAGTAAGGACTGTTCATCAACACTCGCCATTTTGTAAAAGGTTTTGGGTCAACCTGTAAAACTTGGTATTAATGCTATAGTATCTTATCTACCAAAAAAAAAAGAGATATCATTTTAAATAAATGATTGATTTATTTGAATAATAAAGAGATATAATTTTAAATAAATGATTGATTTATTTGAATAATAAAGAGATATCATTTTAAATAAATGATTGATTTATTTGAATAATAAAAAGATATCATTTTGAATAAATAATTGATTTATTTAGAATAACAAGGAAATATCATTTTAAATAAATAGTTAATTTATTTAAATAGTAAAGAGATCTCATTTTAAATAAATTATTGATTTATTTTAGAATGTTAAGGACATCCCATTTTAAATAAATGATTGATTTATTTTATAGTGATAAAGAGTTTTCATTTTGAATAAATATGTGATTTATTTTAGATTGATAAAGAAAACCTTTTTAAAAGAAAAAGAAATGGTTGTTTTATATTAAGAAATAAAATAACCCCATTATAAGCAAATGACTACTCTATTTGTCATGATAAACGCATTTCATTGAACTTATAGAGAATAGACTTTGACTATTGAAATGGTGGGGAATTCACTTAATCAAAATGACCAACCAATGTTGGTTTTAAATATGATAAGACCACCCTTCAGAGAATCGGATAGGCCGCCTTTAGAAATTCTGATCGGACCAGCTATGCAAGGCTCCCTCTGACATGAAGGGATGGCTTCTTTATGGCAAGCATCTTGGGAAGGCGAAAGAAGGAACATTCTCCCCTACCATCTGATGGATGTAGATGGGGAGTTATGGCGAGTAGGTGGTGGACGAAAGCCAAGGAGAATGATGTGAGAGGAGTGCTAGCAAGAGGATGCGGATGGGAAAAATGGAAGAGTCTACTGTGTAAAAGGTAGATAGATGGAAGAGAGGGTGGGCACCATGAAGCAAAGGGAGAAGCCTACTGGGAAGAAGAGGAAGTAGGCGACGGGTGTTTAAGTGTAACCCAGATAGATAGCCAATGATGAATAATACCAGGTTGGACTCATGAGACTAGATATTTTGTGTTTTTATTCACTAGTTTAGACTGTTTCTAGGCTATGGGTTATCCCTATTTATATTGGTTACTTTAAGCTATGGTAAACCTAATTCCTTAGGAGTTTAAAGTTAAGACTAGTGAGGTGGTCCTATGAAAATCCTCCTATTGATCACTTGTGGAACTTTTGGGAGTTTATGACCATGTTTAACCTCCTAGACCAAGCCTTAGCATCCTTTTTCTAGTAAAATAGATATGGTGGCATATTTTGTCTAATCGGTTGGTTATACTGCACTCTATCTATCACCATGGTTGTTGCTTCAAATGATAACCTATTATTGGTAATATAGACAATACTTAGAGTAGGTGTACCTCAAGGTAATTCATCCACTTGATCACCAGAGACAACCCTTCTTTGATATCTATAGCTATGAAAGGATTGCACAGTAGATTTTAACCTCACTCGGTAGCTACATTTGGGCATAGACAATATAGCATCATGGGCTACACCAACATTGGGATGATCTAACCACATCGTAGCTATCATTTGACACTATGGAGACCCTAAACACTCCACCTATACTCTATATTATTGTGGAATAAAAGTCATCTCGGTCGTACCTTATCATCCTCTATGTCGTAAACCACTCCATGTTAATTTGTTCTCCCTTCGCTAGAGCTGGACATTGGTTAATCATTGCGTAGGAGAGAGCCTAGAGTATGTTTGGTTGGATCAAACCTTTAATGCAATTTCATTATCTAAAATGGTAGATTTTAGGGTAATGAAAGGAAAGAATATTTAATGTTATTTCATTATCTAAAATGGTATATTTTAGGGTAATGAAAGGAAATAATCTTTAATGTTATTTCATTATCTAAAATGGTAGATTTTAGGTTAATGAAAGGAAAGAATATTTAATGTTATTTTATTATCTAAAATGGTATAGGGTAATTAAAGGAAAGAATATTTAATGTTATTTCATTATCTAAAATGGTAGATTTTAGGTTAATGAAAGGAAAAGAATCTTTAATGTTATTTCATTATCTAAAATGGTATATTTTAGGTTAATGAAAGGAAAGAATCTTTAATGTTATTTCATTATCTAAAATGGTAGATTTTAGGTTAATGAAAGGAAATAATATTTAATGTTATTTCATTATCTAAAATGGTAGATTTTAGGTTAATGAAATGAGAATATGGTTGTTTTTTAAATTAAGGGTATGGGATTTTAATTTATGAAATGAAGAAATAGTTTATTTGAAGATTAAAGTAGTTGGATTTAATTGGATAATGAATGTGAATATGGTTTGTTTGTAAATTAAGGGTATGGGACTTTAATTTATGAAATGAAGAAAAATGTTTATTTGAAGATTAAAGTAGTTGGCTTTAATTGGATAATTAATGTGAATATGGTTTGTTTTGTAAATTAAGGGTATGGGACTTTAATTTATGAAATGAAGAAAAAGGTTTATTTGAAGATTAAAGTAGTTGGCTTTAATTGGATAAATGAATGTGAATATGGTTTTTTGTAAATTAAGGGTATGGGAGTTTAATCTATGAAATGAAGAAAATATTGAAATAAAGTAGTTTTAATTGGATAATGAATGTGAATATGGTTGTTTTGTAAATTAAGGGTATGGGACTTTAATTTATGAAATGAAGAAAAAGGTTTATTTGAAGATTAAAGTAGTTGGATTTAATTGGATAATGAATGTGAATATGGTTTGTTTTGTAAATTAAGGGTATGGGACTTTAATTTATGAAATGAAGAAAAGGTTTATTTGAAGATTAAAGTAGTTGGATTTAATTTAGTAAATAAATGTGAACCTAGATTATTTAGCAATTAAGGGTATGGGACTTTGATTGTTGAATAAGGGTTAAACCATTTATTACAAGTAGAGCATGTGGTCTTGATGCATGGTTGAATAGCTCTCATGAGGATATGAGAGGGAAAATAGAAAGAGTAGTTTTCTATGATATCAACTATGCATTAGAAAGTTGAATTGCTTGGGTTATTTGTATAGTTGCAATTTGGCAATGAAATAAACAAATGCATTTTAGAAGCATGTCTATCCTGAACTATGAGTGTCCTGATCCCCTACTATCCTCACTTGATTGATGGAAGAGTGGGAGGACCAAATTCATGATATGGACCGATGCACAAGTTTGCTCTCTACCTTACATCTTGCTTATTTATGCAAATAGATTAGATTTGTGGGGAGATTTCCTCGATGAAATTGATGTAATGTATTGTTTGAAGGTATGGAGTTTACCATACATACTTATGTAATAAATGAACAATATGGTTGAGGTACCTTTGTATTCTATTGATTGAATGTGATTGTATTTAAATCCTTTCTATTGCTTGTTTATCCTTTAATTATTACTTTATGTTTTAGTTATCCTTTGCTTGTTTAATGATTTATGTTTTTTTAGATTTAGTATCTAGATCTATCTTTTATATTCTTGTTTAAATAATTGTTATAAAAACAATAGTAAGTTCTAGGTGAACTTAGAGGGTGACCTAAGGGCTTGAGACCCCCTTAGGGAGATTGGTAACTAGGTTTAGAAGATCGTACCTGAGTTAAGATAGCTTGTCAGAGGATAATATTGATAGCTTAACTCATAGTACATGTAGCATACCCATGCATAATGGCTTGTGTGGAATATGGAGATGCGTGTACACCTTCTAATGATTGAAGGTGGTAATTCTAGCTCATCAAGATTGATGAGATGGATGGACTTATGTGCATAACATGAGATATGCCTACATAGAAGGGACTTGCATGAGGGGAATCTTGTGTGGTATAGTTCTTGAGAAACTTAGGGGTTGTTAAACATTAAGTCGATCTAAGGTTGGTTAGGGGTTTATGAATCCCTCTCCTTAGTCAAAAAAAATCTTTCTCTTTCTATGTGTTTTTGTTTCTTGATTTTTGGGTCATTACATTTGGTATCATAGCTCTAGGTATGAGGGTATAGAGCTTCTTATGTGCTGAAAGAGATTCAAGAGCCTCCAATGAAGGCTTGCTTAAGTTTAATCTAAAATCTAGGATGACCTAGAGTCTCTACTTATTAGAATCTAATGGAGTTGATCCCAAGGGAAGATGAATGTTACGATACCTCAGTATGGGCTTTGGTATTAATGATACATCATAATCTTGGAATATTATCCTAGTTAGATTTCTAATGATTTGGCAAGAACTCTGTAATGTGGTTTGAGTTAGTGATTCAGTTTAAGATGAAGTTGTAATCTAATTCTTTTCTTGGTTGAAATTAGATCAAGATGCCACCTAAGGCTAGGAGAGAAAGGCCTCCACCTAGACAAACTCAACAAAGTAATGTCGAAGAAGGGATCTAGAATGAGGGTCCAAAAACTCCCAATACGAGAATGGAAGATCTCACTACCACAGTTGTCAACATTGAGGAAACTATTATAAACCAAAATTCACAAGCTAGAGGTTCAAAAGTTAACCAAGTTGAGGGGCTGACTACGGAGCAGATACAAGCTAGAACCCTCTTAGAGAAGGAAATGGTAAGAGATCTAAAGAATATCTGTATCTCCAAGTTCGATGGAGAAGGAGAGGGAGATGCAACTGAGGCTTGGTTAAGGGAACTAGAAGTTTTCTTCATGGTAAAGGGATATTCTCCAGGAACCCGAACTATTTGGGCTACTATCTACCTTGAAGGAGCTACCCTAGATTGGTGGGAAACTTATTATGAGGAAACTAAGATTGAACTAGTAGACATTCCATGGAAGGAATTTATAGTCATCTTCAAGAAGAGGTTCCTCACAAAGCATTTCTATGCTCTAAAATTTGAGGAGTTTGCCAGTTTAAGGCAAGGAACCAACTTAGTGGAGATATACTACAAGAAGCTGGTAAAATTGTTGAAGTATGTACCCACCTATAATGAGAAAATATGGATTCATAAGTTTACTCATGGATTGCAATCTAGGATAAAGCATGATGTAGAGATGCAGGAACCTAAGTCATTGCAAAAGGTATATGACCTAGCCAAGAAAGCAGAGTCACATTTCCATTATAAATATGAAACCTTGTCTGAGCAAGATCGATAGGAACTAAAGAAGAGGAATAGCAATGGGGTTGTAAAATGGGAGGCTGAACAAGATCGAAAGGCTAAGAACCCTCAAAATCTAGAGAAGAAATCTAATGGAAGCTAAAAGAATTTCAAGAAAAACTTTTATAAGAAAGGTAGCAAACCCAATAATGCTAAGCCTCAACCATAGAAACCACAAGTTTTAGTTCCAACAATCAAGGGCGAGGAGTAGAAATCAAAAAAGTGACAAGGGCCCAAGGATGGGTGTTACCATTGTAGAGGGCCACATTTTTCTAACCAGTGCCCATATCGACTAGGGCCAAGTACATCCAATATTAAAGGAAAGGAACCTATGCACCAGATCTACGCTACAACTGGGAGTCAAAATCTTGAGGGGTAAGCCACCCCATTGATTTTAAAAGGTAAGATTTTTGATAAGCAAGTAAATATCTTAATTGATAGTGGAGCCATTGATAGATTTATTTCTTGTAAGTTAGAAAAATATATGCTAGAAATGCTAGGGTATTTGGCTCATGGGTGGAAGGTTGAGTATGGTTCTAGATAGACCTACTCTATAAACCAATATTTCCTAATGATGGAAATTACTTTAGCTAATGGAACCATGGAAGGTTGCTTATATGTAGCTCCACTTCATGCCTTCAATGTGATCCTAGGGATGGATTGGTTACAAGCCCATAAAGCCATAATCAATTTCCAGGATAGATGGATCGAATATTCTGAAGGAGGTAAGGAAAGGCTATGAATTCATAGTGAACATGGGGTATTCAAACCCTAGATGTTGTCAGCTATGTAGTTGAAGAAATCCCTCAGAAAAGGAGGGATAGTCTATGTAATAAAGCTAAATGAAGTTGGAGAAGATCGAAAGAAGGAAGTATTGGAGACACATCCAATTTTATAGGATTTCAAGGATGTATTCCCTAAGGATTTACCTAGGCTCCCTCCTATGCAAGAATTTGATTTCACTATTGATCTTATGCTAGGAGCGGAACCAATTCACAGATATCCATATAGGATGTCACCCATCGAGATGCAAGAATTAAAGGTACAATTGCAAGGGTTATTAGAGAAAGGGTTGATAAAACCAAGTGTGTCACCTTGGGGTGCACCTATTTTATTTGTGAAAAAAAATATGAGCTCTTTGAGATTGTGTATTGATTACAGGATGTTGAATAAAGCTACAATCAAGAACTGGTATCCCCTACCTAGAATCAAAGATTTATTCGATCAATTGAGAGATGCCATAATGTTTACTAAGATAGATTTAAGGTCAGGGTATCACCAATTGAGAATACGTGAGGAGGATACTCACAAGATGACATTTAAGACTAGGTATGGGCATTATGAGTTCACAATCCTACCTTTTGGACTAATAATGCCCCAACTACCTTCATGAATTTAATGAATAATGTGTTTAAAAGGCACCTAGACTAGTTTGTCCTTGTATTTCTAGATGATATCCTAATATACTCTCAAAATAAGGAAGAGCATGATAAGCATCTCAAGATCATGTTAGAGTTACTAAGGGAAAATCAACTCTACAAAAATCTAGCCAAGAGTGATTTCTATGTTTTAGAGGTGTACTATTTAGGGCATATCATATCAGTAGAAGGAATTGTTGTGGATCTGAAGAAGATCGAAGCCATATTAAATTGGCCACCCCCTACTAATATTACCAAAGTAAGAAGCTTCATGGGGTTAACGGGATATTATAGATGTTATATAAAGGATTTCTCAAAGATTACCTCGATAATAACTAACCTTCAGAAGAAAGGGAAGGAGTTCAAATGGATGAAAAAGTGTGAAATCACTTTTGCTTTGTTGAAGTAGAAACTCACTACCACACCAATATTGAAGATTCTAGATCCTCAAGGAGATTTTTTAGTATGCATTGATGCATCGTTGGAAGGGTTAGGAGGAGTACTCATGCAAGAAGAGTTAGTAGTAGCTTATACTTCAAGGAAACTTAAAAAGCATGAAGTCAATTATGCTACTCATGATTTAGAGCTAGCCATTGTGGTGCACACTCTAAAGGTCTGGCACCATTATCTGGTAGGAAGACCTTTCGAGTTAAAATTAGATCATCAAAGTCTAAGGTACATATTTACCCAACCAATACTCAATGCGAGACAGAGAAGGTGGATCGAGTTTCTCGTTGAGTATGACTTTGAAATTGAGTACATAAAGGGAAAAGAGAATAAGGTTGTTGATGCCTTGAGTAGAAGGAGACACATAGCAACCATAACCAAGAGTCACATAAAGCTCATGGACCAAGTGAGGTAGGAGCAATATCAGGATGAATATTGCTAAGAAATTTGAGCTAGAATAGATAGAGACCCTGAGGGCAATAAGGAGTTTGGGGTGATAGATAACCTTTTGTGCTACAAAGGTAGAATCATCATACCAAAATCAAGGGATTTAAGAAAGCTAATAATGCAAGAAGCCCATAGATCTCCTTATACAACTCACCCCGAAGGGGTAAATATGAGGGAAAATATGAAAAGAACCTTCTTCTAGGTAGGAATGAAGAAGGATATTATCGATTTTATCACTCGATGCCTTGAATGTCAGAAGGTTAAGGTGGAACACAAGCATCCTATAGGATAGTTGTATCCACATAGTATACCTACATAGAAATGGTAGGTCATATCTATGGATTTTATAGTAGGTTTACCTAAAACTAGGTACCAACATGATGCAATTCTAGTAGTAGTCGATAAATTGACTAAGGTTGCACATTTTATACCTAGGAGCACCAAGGATGATGCTCAGGTGGTGGCTAATAGATTTTCCAAGGAAGTGTTTTGATTGCATGGATTTCTTGAGGTAATCATCTCAGATAGGGATTCCAAGTTCACTTTTAAATTTTGGAAAGCCCTTCATCAAGCAATAGGTATGAAGTTGAACATGAGTTTGACATACCACCCTAAAATAGATGGTCAAATAGAGTGGGTAAACCAAGTACTAGAAGATATGCTTCACATGTATTGTATGGATCACAAGTCTCATTGGGAAGACTACCTACCTTTGGTAGAGTTCACCTACAATAATGGGTATCACTCATCTCTGGGAATGGCACCTTTCGATGCCTTGTATGGGTGAAAGTGTAGAACACCACTATCATGGGATAACCTAGAGGATAGAATTGTGATTGGACCAAAAATGGTCAGAGAAATGGAAGAGCAAGTGAAGGTAATCAGGCAAAGACTCAAGGAAGCTGTTGATAGGTAGAATAGTTATGTTGATTTAAAGAGAACTCCAAGGGAGTACTCGGTGGGAGATAAAGTGTTCCTAAGGGTCAAACCAATGAAAAGTGTGATCAAGTCCACAAAATTGGATCCACGGTTTGTAGGACCCTTTGAGATCACTGAAAATATTAGTCCGGTTGCATACCGACTCGCTTTACCTCCTAATCTATCAAAAATCCATGACACTTTCCACATATCTTTGCTTAGAAAATATATTGTTGACCTTGAACATGTGTGGGATGTTTCTAATTTGTATATGGTAAATCTAGAGGCAATTGAAGTAATGCTAGTAAGGATTCTTGAGTTCCGCTCTAAGACTATGTGGAATCGGACCCTTGAGCAATGTAAGGTCCAGTGGGACCATTTCTTGAAAAGGAATGCCACTTGGGAGAAAGTGGTGGATATGCAAAAATATTTTCCTTTTTTGTTTGATGATCTCTAAAATTTGTAATAATTTTTTTTGATTGTGTATGCTTGTGTAAAACTAAGAAACACCTAGGACGATGTTTAGTCCTAGTGGGGGAGGATGTCATGACCCTCCTAGATGGACCTTTTTGATATGAAAAATAATGTATTATCTGATGATGCTTTAATACTTGATTTTGTGCAATTAAGCAACTATGTGATATTAATAGATATTGAAGAGCATGATACTGCTAACAAATTGCCAATGTGTAGGATCAAGTGCACTCGTAAGTGGAAGAAGTTGAGTCATCCATCGAAGATGAGGGTACTTGAGGTTGGGGAAGTGATGATAAGGCAACTTAGAGGTAACAAGGATGGATACCTTCATATAGGCATGCATTCGGTTAAGGGATAATCATCAATAGCTAGCCACCTTGAGCCCCATATTGATAGCCTAGTAGCTATCATAAGTTCTAGAGGCTGAGATAGGTGACTAGATTGATGGAAAGACTCCCTCTTTGTTTGTTGCACATGCTTGATTATCTTTTACTTCAACACTATTTGCCTTAATAATTTGTGAGCTATGAATGAATAGGTTGTCTTCATAACTCCTTGTATGCCCTGGTAAATAGAATAGTAAAGAGATATCATTTTAAATAAATAATTGATTTATTTGAATAATAAAGAGATATCATTTTAAATAAATAGTTGATTTATTTGAATAATAAAGAGATATCATTTTAAATAAATAATTGATTTATTTGAATAATAAAGAGATATCATTTTAAATAAATAATTGATTTATTTAAATAGTAAAAAGATATCATTTTGAATAAATAATTGATTTATTTAGAATAACAAGGAAATCTCATTTTAAATAAATAGTTAATTTATTTAAATAGTAAAGAGATCTCATTTTAAATAAATTATTGATTTATTTTAGAATGTTAAGGACATCCCATTTTAAATAAATGATTGATTTATTTTATAGTGATAAAGAGTTTTCATTTTGAATAAATATGTGATTTATTTCATATTGATAAAGAAAACCTTTTTAAAAGAAAAAGAAATGGTTGTTTTATATTAATAAATAAAAGAACCCCATTATAAGAAAATGACTACTCTATTTGTCATGATAAACGCATTTCATTGAACTTATAGAGAATAGAATTTGATTGTTGAATTGATGGGGAATTCACTTAATCAAAATGACCAACTAATGTTGGTTTTAATTATGATAAGACCACCCTTTAGAGAATCGGATAATCCATATTCAAAAATTTGATTGGACCAGTTGTGGGAGGTTCCCTCTGATGTGAAGGGATGACTTCTTTATGGCAAACATCTTGGCAAGTTGGAGGAAGGAATGTTATCCCATACTATCTGACCGATGTAGATAGGGAGTTATGGTGAGTAGGCAATGAATGAAAGACAAGGAGAACGATGTGAGATGAGTGCTAGCAAAGAGGACACAAATGGGGGAAAATGGAAGAGTGTGCTAGGTAAAATGTAGAGAGAGGGAAGAGAGGAAGGATGAAGCACCATAAAGCTAAGGGAGAAGCCCAATGAGAAGAAGAGGAAGTAGGTGATGGGAGTTTGAGTGCAACCTAGATAGATAACCAATGATGAATAATACTAGGTTGGACTCATGAGACTCTAAATAAAATATGTTTAATGTTTTCATTCATTGGTTTAGACTATTTTTGGGTTGTGGGTTCTCCTTGTTTATATTAACTCCTTTAAGCTATGGTAAACCTACTTCCTTAAGAGTGTAATGTTAAGACTAGTGAGGTGGTCCTCTGGTCATCCTCCTATTGATCACTTATGGAACCATTGTGAGTTCATGGCCATGTTTAACCTCCTTGACCAAGTATTAACACCATTTGTCTGGTCAACTAGATATGGTAGCACCTTTTTTCTAGTCGGTTGGTTGTACCACACTCTGTCTATCACCATGGTTGTTGCTTTGAATTCCAACCTATTATTGGTAACATATAAAACACTTAGAGTATGTGTACCTCAAGGTAAGCCATCTACTTGATCACCAAAGATAATCCTTCTTTGATGTATATAGCCATGCAAGTATTGCATAGTAGGTTTTAACCCCACTCGATAGCAGACTTTGGGCATAGACAACATAGTGTTATGGGCTACACCAATATTAGGATGACCCATCCACATTACGGTTGTTGTTTGACATTATGGAGACCCCCTAAATATCCCACCTATACTCTAGTTCACTATGGGATAGAAGTCATCTCGATCATGCCTTATCATCCTCTATGTCGTAAACCACTCCATGTTGATCTGTTCTCCCTTTGCTAGAGTCGGTCGCTGGTTAATCACTACGTAGGAGAGAGCGTAGAGTATGTTTGGTTGGACCAAACCTTTAATGCAATTTCATTATCTAAAATGGTATATTTTAGGTAATGAAAGGAAATAATATTTAATGTTATTTCATTATCTAAAATGGTAGATTTTAGGTTAATGAAAGGAAAGAATATTTAATGTTATTTCATTATCTAAAATGGTAGATTTTAGGGTAATGAAAGGAAAGAATATTTAATGTTATTTCATTATCTAAAATGGTAGATTTTAGGGTAATGAAAGGAAAGAATATTTAATGTTATTTCATTATCTAAAATGGTAGATTTTAGGTTAATGAAAGGAAATAATATTTAATGTTATTTCATTATCTAAAATGGTAGATTTTAGGTTAATGAATGTGAATATGGTTGTTTGTAAATTAAGGGTATGGGACTTTAATTTATGAAATGAAGAAAAGGTTTATTTGAAGATTAAAGTAGTTGGATTTAATTGGATAATGAATGTGAAATATGGTTTGTTTTGTAAATTAAGGGTATGGGACTTTAATTTATGAAATGAAGAAAAAGGTTTATTTGAAGATTAAAGTAGTTGGCTTTAATTGGATAATGAATGTGAAATATGGTTTATTTTGTAAATTAAGGGTATGGGACTTTAATTTATGAAATGAAGAAAAAGGTTTATTTGAAGATTAAAGTAGTTGGCTTTAATTGGATAATGAATGTGAATATGGTTTGTTTTGTAAATTAAGGGTATGGGACTTTAATTTATGAAATGAAGAAAAAGGTTTATTTGAAGATTAAAGTAGTTGGATTTAATTGGATAAATGAATGTGAATATGGTTTGTTTTGTAAATTAAGGGTATGGGACTTTAATTTATGAAATGAAGAAAAATGTTTATTTGAAGATTAAAGTAGTTGGATTTAATTGGATAATGAATGTGAATATGGTTTGTTTTGTAAATTAAGGGTATGGGACTTTAATTTATAAAATGAAGAAAAATTTTTATTTGAATATTAAAGTAGTTGGCTTTAATTGGATGATAAATGTGAACCTAGATTATTTAGCAATTAAGGGTATGGGACTTTGATTGTTGAATAAGGGTTAAACCATTTATTATGAGTAGAGCATGTGGTCTTGATGCATGGTTGAATAGCTCTCATGAGGAGATGAGAGGGGAAATAGAAAGAGTAGTTTTCTATGATGTCAACTATGCATTAGAAAGTTGAATTGCTTGGGTTATTTGTATAGTTGCAATTTGGTAATGAAATGAACAAATGCATTTTAGAAGCATGTCTATCCTGAACTATGAGTGTCCTGATCCCCTACTATCCTCACTTGATCGATGGAAGAGTGGGAGGACCAAATTCATGAGATGGACCGATGCACAAGTTTGCTCTCTACCTTACATCTTGCTTATTTATGCAAATAGATTAGATTTATGGGGAGATTTCCTCGATGAAATTGATGTAATGTATTGTTTGAAGGTATGGAGTTTACCATACATACTTATGTAATAAATGAACAATATGGTTGAGGTACCTTTGTATTCTATTAATTGAATGTGATTGTATTTAGATCCTTTCTATTGCTTGTTCATCCTTTAATTATTGCTTCATGTTTTAGTTATCCTTTGCTTGTTTAATGATTTATGTTTTGTTAGATTTAGTATCTAGATCTATCTTTTATATTCTTGTTTAAATAATTTTTATAAAAATTAATAGTAAGTTCTAGGTGAACTTAGAGGGTGACCTAAGGGCTTGAGACCCCCTTAGGGAGATTGGTAACTAGGTTTAGAAGATCATACCAGAGTTAAGATAGCTTGTCAAAGGACAATATTGATAGCTTAACTCATAGTACACGTAGCATACCCACACATAATGGCTTGTGTGGAATATGGAGATGCATGTACACCTTCTAATGATTGAAGGTGGTAAGTCTAGCTCATCAAGATTGATGAGATGGATGGACTTATGTGCATAACATGAGATATACCTACGCAGAAGGGACTTGCATGAGGGGAATATTGTGTGGTATAGTTCTTGAGAAACTTAGGGGTTGTTAAACATTAAGTCAATCTAAGGTTGGTTAGGGGTTTATGAATCCCTCTCCTTAGTCAAAAAAATTCTTTCTTTTTTCGTGTGTTTTTATTTCTTGATTTTTGGGTTGTTACAAACACTAACAAGACTAAAATTATGGTTTTATCTACTCAAATAGAGAAAAATTAACCATATATTTTATTTGAACAAAATACTTTAGAGATAGTAACATAATACAAATATATTTGGTTATATTTTTAAAGAAAATTCAATTGAAGAATATGCAGGATGAAAAAAATACAAGTAGGATGGAGGGCACCCTACTTATTGCAAAATAGGGGCTGAAAAGTAGAGCTATAAGATTGCAAAACTATTAGGATCCCTTTTGGGTTATAAATTATTCTAACGGTGCTATATAGGTGTGATGTGTGGGCTACAAATATATCAATTTTTAAATTGAGACAAATAGAAAAAATTCAAAAATGACTAATTATAAGTAATTTCAGAAATAATGCATCATTCTCATACGAAATTTTACTTGATGAAATAGGGATTTTCCTCAATAAATAAAAATTATGATAAGGCTGTTAGAATACATGAAGAAAATACAAATAAGGGAAGATAGTAGGTTATCAAAATATTTAGTCAAAGAAACACTAAATAGGAGAAACGACACATGAATGAAAGAAAACAATATATGGATGGACAAATGGAGCATTAAATTTTGTGAGGTCCCAAACTCCAACTAATAAATTAAAAATTATTTGATAGAAAATTAAGACTTGTTATGCAATGAAAATTTAGGAAGAAAAAAGAGCTACACAAATTCAACCCAAACTATGAACACAACCAAAACAAGTACATAGATGCAAAGATCAAATGGAAGGAAAATTTATTATAGCCCAACTATGATCTAGTTCACACCATCGCAAATGGGAAACAGAGAGATGGACAATTCCTTAGAAGCCATTACCAGAACTAGCATGTATCTTTTAAATAGGAGTAGTAGAGATTGAAAAACTTTTTGTCATAAAATATGAAGCCTATAAGGATATCAACATTGCATATGAGAACACTCTAAAAGTAAACTTAAGAAGAGAACTTTTTGAAAAATTAAGAATAGAAAAAATAGGGAAACTTCTCATCAAAATCAATAGTAAGAAAAAAACAGTTAAAAATATGATAAAAGGATGTTGACCTTTTTTATTTTTTAAGTATTTTTCTTTTTTAGATGTTATTAGACTTTAAAACTCTAAATAAAAAATCCAAAAATTTAATTTAAAAAAAAAAAAAATTATACATTATACCCTGTCTTATATTAAAACTTTTAACCTCAGAAAATGTTTTGGTCAATTAAAATAATTTATTTCATTTCATTCATTTTTTATCTTGTTAAAACCTTAAAATACCTTTCCAAAAACCGAAGACATCAATATAAACCTAATATTCCGGGCCTGGTTGGAACTTCACATGCATGCGCCCACAATATGTTTATCTCTTTGCTCTAGCCGTCCCTTGACTTTTAAGCCAAAGGACAGCGAGTGATGTAAAAGTTGAGTAGCAATGTTTGAATTTCGATACACTCAATCATATATTTTTATAAAGTCAATCCTTTGTTTAATAGGACAAAATCAATTTGATAGACATTCAAAATACGAGCTTTCCTATGGCCCCAAGTTTGTTTGTTCGAAAACAATCCCAACAAAAAAACAGCGGCTTGGCAATTAATTTGGCAAGTATGTTTTCCACAATGGGTCCCTCACATGGATCCAAATTTGTTTGTTCTAACAAAGTCAAAAAAACAACGGCTTGGTAATAAATTAAGTAATTAACTTCGCATGTATGTTTTCCACAATCGGTCCCTCACCTGACTCTTGACGGAGCTCTTTCAGCCGCACTGACTTTTCCAAAATTCCGAATCGGGACAAATTCTTGAACTTCGATCAATAATCGTATGTTTGTTTTGATTTACACGTTGTCTTGACTTTGTTTGTCATCTTGACGCCAAACATATATTTTCCATTGAGTGCCTGTCACAAAATGTTTGGAAAATTCTACATTGTCAACAAAGTGGCTGTCGCAATAGTTTAGAAAATTATGGTGTGTCAGCAACAACTCTGACACGCTAAGCATATAGATTATCGTAATTGTCTTCCATCATTTTTCTCGTTGACAATGCAAAGTCTTTTGTTTTGTCTGATCGTTTACGCGTTCTTCTACGCGTAGATTTGAAGCCATCTCTTTCAATATTGCACGTCAATAAGAAGAGTAGTTATTATTGTTTGATCTATTAACTTTGTTTTGAGTCTTTATCAGAGCTGTGCTTTGGTTGGTCGATTACGCGTTCTTCTACTAAAAAGACTTTAAGAATCTTACGACTAACTTTTTTTTTGATTGGTAGAAAGGGTGTTGAAAGGTCCTTGAACCTTGTATAAGAGAGATTACAAGAAATCCATAGCGACCGAGGTGGTCCAAGAAGAAAGGAAAAGAGAGCTGGCAAACCTCCACACTAGGGAAGGTGTCGCGAAATCGCGACCAAAATGGTGATGTCGCGAAATCGCGACAAGTTGCGCCGTTGATGCCCATAGAAGAAAGGAAGTCACGAAATCGCGACAAGAAAAGCCATCGGAACCGAAGAAGGGAAGAAGTCGCGATATCGCGACACTTTCGCGACAAGTTGCTAGGTTGGAGCCGGACGAGAAGAAGAGTCGCGAAATCGCGACAAGAATGAAGACCGCAGCCGAAATAGAAAATGAGTCACGAAATCGCGACGAAAGTGGAAGCCTGCTGTCGAGAAGAAAAAGTGTCGCGAAATCGCGACAAGAATGAAGACCACTGCCGAAGAGGAAAATTGTCGCGATATCGCGACAAATTGGGAGACCGCTGCCAAGACGAAAAGTGTTGCGAAATCGCGACAATCTAGAGGACCGCTCTTAAGACTAACTTTGTTTTCAAGTCTTTATTTGGAATACACTCCTCGTGATATGTCTGCGTTCTGCGTTCGATCAATGCCGTCAATCAGAATAAGTTTTTTCTTTGTGTTCGTATCGGGACGGAGACACGTTTGGCATCCCACTTGTTTTAGATGTGTCACAGACATAGACCTCAGACCGTCAAAGACTTGTTAAGTGTTAGCTAGAAATTCCAATCTTTGACTTCTTCGTACAAAACGTCTTTATCTACCATTTTCCACTCGGTATACCTACTAACCACTTTGCCAATATCTTTTATAACAATTTAATTTCTACATTATGAAACAGACAGGGACGCTCCCTAGCCCACACGTTTTGTCATGACTCTCCCTAGCTGATCTTAAGGTACAAGAAAACAATGTATTAAACAAAGATGTGGTGATATTTAGTTTGAACAATTGAACCAGCTATATGGTGTTTAGTTGATGTATGAGGACATGTTATTGCTAATATATTGCCAAGTGTGCAGGATCAAGTACACTCGTAGGTGGAACAAGCAGAGTTACCCACTAGAGACGAGGGTATCAAAGATTAGGGGAATGATGATTAAGGTACTCGAAGGTAACATGGATAGATACCTTCATATAGGCATGCATTGACAGAAAGGATAATCATCAATAGTCGATCACTTCGAGTTTTAGTTGATAGCCTAGTAGCTATCGTAAAATCTATGGCTAAGATGGGTGATTGAATTGATGGAAAGACTCCCTCTTTGGTTAATTGTATAAATGTGTTTGCTTTCTACTGCATCATAACTTGAATAGTTTGATGATTTAACTCCTATATAAGAACCACTGCAAGATGATTATATATGCATAAGATTAATTGTCATATTAAAAAAATGAAAACAAAGCATCTTCTTTGTGAAAGAGAACAAATTAAGTTATATTCTGAATTTAGATGTTTTTAAATTAATTAATGGAGTTTACGAAAATAATGATTAGTTTGTTAGAGCTCATTTGTAAACTTCATTTGTAATTAATTACGGAGTTTTCATTTTAATTAATTAAAATTAGATATTTTAATTTATAGTGGCTATTATTCATTAGAGATTAATTAAAAGTGATTATTTTAATGATAAGAGAAAATTCATTAAAAAAGTTTTAATTAATTAAGAAGAAATTGAAAGAGGATCTTTCATTTAAATAAAGAATAATAGATATATTATAAATGTATATATAAATTATAAGTATCTTATATTATAATATATTATAAATATCTTTATTATTTTAAAATAATATGTCATGATCCCACATTCCTACATGATGCAACCTAAGGAAAGACCTACGATGCTTAAACTTTCCAAAGAAGGAAAATAGGGGAGGAATGCACAAAGGATAGGGGATGGATATTGATGGAAAGGCGGTGGTGCAAGCTTCGAGAGGGCGTTAGACAAACTACCAAGGTGAGGGGGTGTGTAAGGAAGAGGTAGAACAAAAGGATGGAAAGAAAAAATGTAAGGGAAGAATAGAGGAAGCGAAGGGGAAGGCAGAGGAAAGGAAGTGCACTAGGAACCAAAAGGGAGGCAGCAGACTTCATCGGATGTCTATCTCAATGAAACCATAGGTTGGGTTATTCTAAGCTAAGCAATTGGTTTTTATTAAATGTGTTTTTAGTGAATCCATTATTGCTTGGAAGCTCTATGCACTGTACCCACGTTTGGAACCAATGTGAGTGGGAGAACTGGGTGTTTTAGTGAAGCCATTCTTGCCTTGGAAGAGCTGTGCACTGTACCCATTTTTGGAACCACCGTGACTGGGAGAACTAGGTGTTTTAGAGAAACCATTATTGCCTTGGAAGCATTGTGCGTTGTACCTTCATTTGAAACCACCTTGAGTGGGAGAATTGTGTGTTTTAGCGAAGCCATTCTTGCCTTGGAAGCGTTGTGCGCTGTACCCATATTTGGAACCACCGTGAGTGGGAGAACTGGGCTATTTTAGTGAAGTCATTCTTGCTTGGAAGAACTGTGCACTGTACCTTTGTTTGAAACCACCTTGAGTAGGAGAACTATATGTTTTAGCGAAGCCATTCTTGCTTGGAAGCGTTGTGCGTTGAACCCATGTTTGGAACTACCGTGAGTGGGAGAATTGGGCTATTTTAGTGAAGTCATTCTTGCTTGGAAGCGTTGTGTGTTGTACCTGTGTTGGGAACTTCAATACCAGTGGGAGAGGTGTGCTATTGGTAAGGCCACTCTATGTTACGTTTGAGTTAGAAACCCCTGGCACCATGAGAGGGCACCATGTTTAACCAGTGCTACAAAGAGCGACGTCAAATGCTCTATTTGCCTTGGAACAACGTTTGACAAGTAAGCATAATGTTCGACAAAGGAAAACCCCTTGGTTTTAGGGAGTGTAGGTTGAGAAAACTAGTCAACATCAATAGAATGTCTGTGGTTTTAGTGGACGTTGGGTTTGCCATGGATGTTTGGTATGCCTTGTATGGCGTTAGCACTGACTATAGATTTGCTACATAAAAGAGCCATAGTTTACGAAAGGTTTTAGATCATGATTTTAAATAAAAATAAGGGCCTTTGATTTATGTATATGACATATATTAGAACCTTTGATTATATGTGAGATATGTGTATTAAGATTTAATTAAATGGACCTTTAATTTATATGTAAGACATATTAGGAATTAATTATATGGACCTTTGATTATATGTGAAATATATATTAGGATTTAATTAAATGGACCTTTGATTTATTTTTGAAACATATTTGGATTTAATTAAATGGACCTTTGATGTATATGTGAAACATATATTAAGATTTAATTAAATGGACCTTTGATGTATATGTGAAACATATATTAGGATTTAATTAAATGGATCTTGGATTTATATGTGATACATATATTAGGATTTAATTAAATGGACCTTTGATTTATATGTGAAATATATATTAGAATTTAATTAAATGGACCTTGGATTATATGTGAAACATATATTAGGATTTAATTAAATGGACCTTTGATTTATATGTGAAACATATATTATAATTTAATTAAATGGACCTTTGATTTATATGTGAAACATATATTAGAATTTAATTAAATGGACCTTTCATTTATATATATGACATATATTAGGGTTTAATTAAATGGACCTTTGATGTATATGTGAGACATATATTAGGACCTTTGATTTATATGTGAAACATATAGTAGGTTTTAATTAAATGGACCTTTGATTTATATGTGAAACATATAGTAGGTTTTAATTAAATGGACCTTTGATTTATATGTGAAACATATAGTAGGTTTTAATTAAATGGACCTTTGATTTATATGTGAAAATTTTAGTAGGTTTTAATTAAATGGACCTTTGATTTATATGTAAAACATATAGTAGGTTTTAATTAAATGGACCTTTGATTTATGTGAGACATATAATGGGTTTTATTTAAATGAACCTTTGATTTATATGAGATATGTAAACGTTAGGTTTTGATTGAAAAGGAACCTTTGATCTTAGGGAAATATATGGACGGTTTATTTAAATAGAACCCTTGGATTAATTTTGATTATCTTAGGAGTTATTAAATAGAATGAAATGTGGATTTATTCTTTAAGTTGAAGTTATGGGGCTTTGGTTTAGGGAATGAAGGAATGATTGTTCTAAAGGTTAAGGGTATGGGACTTTACTGCTTTAGGACATGAATGAAATGAAATTAAGTTAGACCTTAATCTAAGTGATAACATGTTTGGATGACTATCCAAGGGGATTTGGTGGAGGTGAAAATAAAAGTAAGCTTCATTTTATGATGTCCATTATGCATTAGATGGTTAGAGACTTAATGGAATATTGTATAGTTGCAATTTGGCATAGTAGATGAATAAATGCATTTAAAGGCATGCCTATACTGAACCATGAGTATCCTGATCCCCTAATACCCTCAAAGAACCAAATGGAATCAAGGAGAAGCAAGGAATAGAATAAAAACAAGAAACATGTATGAAATATTACATTTATTTACTTATGTTCCATAGATTAGAATTGTGGGGAGATATCCCCAATATAGTTAATGTGATACCTTTGATTAGAAAAGGCTTATTGATGGGGGGACGAAAATCACACCAGAACTCCAAATCTAATCTTCTATTTTTTTCATGAAAAACAAATTACAACACTATCTTGCAGGCGTAGTTTTCTTTTCTTGGTGCAAGTTGCCTCACTTTCGGTGATCTGCTTATGTTCTCAGGAAGAATACATCCTCCCAATCTCAAAACTTGGCTCCTCTCCCCTCGTGACTGTAACCTTCACCTCTTTTATCTTCATTGGCAACTGCCATCGAGTCAGCCATGAAAACATGCATTGATGAGCCTTTTGAACATCTCTGACCTCTGGGCGTAGCAGTCGAGTGGTCGCCATGCTCAACAAACTTATCGGGCAAGAAATCATGCATTGATGAGGCCTTTGACCACCTCAGGAAACACCATCTAGGAACACGTGCCTTTTCGAATCGTGAACTAGCAGTATGTCGCGATATCATGACATATCACGATATCACGACATTTTTCTCCCTCGCTGCCTTTCTCTTCTTCAGGTCACAAAATCATGACATGTCACGATATCGTAACATATTTCCTTTCTGGCTCTTCTTTCTCCTTTTCGATCACAAAATCGCGACATATTTCCTTTCTGCCTCCTCCTCGCCTCTCAAGTCGCGATATCATGACATTCTTCCTTTCTGCTTCCTTTTTGCCTCTTTGGGTCATGAAATCATGACATGTCGTGATATCATGACAATTTCCTTCCTTTCTTTCTGCTCCTTCGATCATGATTTCATGACATGTCACGAAATCGTGACATTTTCTTCTCTGGCCTTTCTGTCTTCTTTTGGTCACGATTTCGTGACATGTCACGAAATCGTAACATTTTCGTCGAATGCCCTCTCTCTCCTATTTCAGTTGTGATTTCACGACATGTCATGAAATCGTGACATTTTTTTTGGATGCCTTCTCTCTCCTGCTTCGGTCACGATTTCGTGACATGTCACGAAATCATGACATTTTCTATGGACATATTCTTTCTCCTGCTTCGATCGCGATTTTGCGATATGTCGTGAAATCATGACATTTTCTATGGATGCCTTCTCTCTCCTGCTTTGGTCGCGATTTTGCGACATGTCACGAAATTGTGACATTTTCTTCGAGCACCTTCCCTCTCCTGCTTCGGTCACAATTTTACGACATGTCACGAAATTGTGACATTTTTGCTCCGTGCCTTCTCTCTCCTTCCTGAGTCATGAAAATGTGACATGTCGTGATATCACGACACTTTTCCTCCTTTGCGCTTTCTCTCGTCCTTTGGTCGCGATAATGCGACATGTCACGATATCACGACACTTTTCTCTCTTGCGCCTCCTCTTGTCTTCTGGTCGTGAAAATGTGACATGTCGCGATATCGCGACACTTTTCTCTCTCTCACCTTCTCTCGGCTTTTGGTCACGATAATGCGACATGTCGCGATATCACGACATTTTTCTTCTTTGTCGACATGTCACGATATCGTGACATTTTTTTTTCTCCTTGTGGAATTTTGCTTTCCCTTGGATGCTCCTGCATCAGACAATCGGGGTGGATTGAGAAGTGACCTTCACTTCTATACTGTTATGTCACCTTCTTTTTAACTAGGGCTATACAAGCTCTCCAAGCTTCAACAAAATTTGGGTCTGTAGGGTACAAATCCTTAAGTTCTTCAAACCCCACAACTTCCACTCTCATTGTTGTCAGCAACCTCTTTTCATCCATCCCCTTCAGTGGCTTTAGTTTATGGTGCACTCCTTTGTTTGTTAGGGAATAAGTGTTGGCATGTCCATCATGGACTACACGATGATCAAACTGCCATGGTCTTCCTAACAGCATATGGCAAGCATCCATAGGCAAAACATCACACAGGACCTCATCCTGGTATCTCCCAATATTGAACTTGACTAGGGACTGCTCACTGACCAATGCCCTATGGTTCTTCTACAACCACACAATCTAGTATGGATGCGGGTGTCTCCTCCTCTCTAGCTATAACTTAGTAACCATTTCTTTAGAGACCAAGTTATCAGTACTCCCATTATCTATAATAACATTATAGACCTTACCTGAACATTTGCACCTTGTGCGAAATAGGCTCCTCCTCTGGTCTGACCCTTTCTCCTCACTCAACAGGGTCCTCCTTATGACCATAACTTCTCCTCTCTCTGCCTCCTTAGAATGTTTTGATTCAACACCTTCATCTGCTACAGCAGCTTTGGCATGACCCTCAGGTCTCTTATTCGTCCTCTCTTGGTGTTGTGGACACTCGTATGCTCGATGTCCTTCTTCACCATAGTGGAAACAGGTTCCATGAAATCCTCCTCTTCCATATCTACCTCTTCCTCTTTGGTAACCATTGTTCTGATTACGGGATCTGTAATCATTATCTCCCTTCTGATCCTGACTGCTGCTAGCTTCTTCTTTCTTCTCATCTCGTCCTCCATCTATTCTTCCACCAGTTATTTCTCCATGACCTCTTTCTCTTTGCTTTCTCTCAAACCTTCTATTCAACTTCTCTTCAACCCTTAGGGCAAACTGGTAAGCATCCTCTATGGTGGTAATCCTGACCAGACTTAACTCCTCTTGAATATTTGCTCATAACCCATTAATATAACGGGATACATTCTCCTTGTTGACCTCTGAATGGCCTATTCTAATTACAATTTTATAAAATTCCTCTATGTATTCTTTAACAGACTTACTTGATTGCCTCAAACCTTGCATTTTATTTAGCAGATCCAACTCATAGTCACCTAGGATGAACTGCCTCTTCAACTTATCTACCATTCTATCCCATCTGGTTATTCTCTCCTTTCCTCTTCTATTTCTTTCCAGTTGTACTCCCTTCCACCAGATGCTGGCATGACCCTTCAGCTTGGTCTTAGCAAATCTGACCCGATCAGGATCTTTGACCTCCTCATACTCAAAGTATTCTTCCAGGTCATTGATCCAGTCAATCAACTCCTTTGGATCAAGATTTCTAGAATATGTAGAAACCTCCATCTTCGATCTCTTTTCAATCTAGGAGATGGCTCTATATGACCTAGCCTGTGAAAGATCTACAACCTCTTCTTCTTCCTCAAATTGGTCCTCCTCTTCTTCAACTTCATCTTCACTTACTTCTTCTCCTCTGGGTTCAAGCCCTCTGTGTAGCTCTTCTTGCAGGGCCTAAACTTGCCTCTACAAAGCTCTAAAATTTTCTACTGGCACCATATTTCTCCCACCACCACGGTTTCTTCATGGAGGCATTCTGCTTCACTCTCTTCTCATAACCCTTCACCATAGATCTTGGTGTAAGCTGCCTCACTTTCGGTGATCTGCTCACACACTTAGGAACTCCAACTCTGATACCATTGATGGGGGGCGAAAAATCACACCAGAACTCCAAATCCAATCTTCTATTTTTTTCATAGAAAACAAATTACAACACTAGCCCGCAGGCGTAGTTTTCTTTTCCTGGTGCAAGCTACCTCACTTTCGATGATCTGTTTACGTTCTCAGGAAGAATACATCCTCCCAATATCAAAACTTATCTCCTCTCCCCTCGTTACTGTAACCTTCACCTCTTTTATCTTCACTGGCAACTGCCATCGGGTCAGCCATGGAAACATGCATTGATGAGTCGTCTGAACATCTCTGACCTCTAGGCACAATAGTCGAGTGGCCACCATGCTTAGCAAACTTATCGGGCAAGAAATCATGCATTGATGAGGCCTTTGACTACCTCGAGAAACATCATCTGGGAACGTGTGCCTTTTCGAATCATGAACCAGCAGTATGTCGCGATATCGTGACTTTTTTCTCCCTTGCTGCCTTTCTCTTCTTTGGGTTATGAAATCATGACATGTCGCAATATCACGACATATTTCCTTTTTGGCTCTTCTTTCTCCTCTTCGATCACGAAATCGTGAAATCTTTCCTTTCTGCCTCCTCCTCGCATCTCGGGTCACGAAATCGTGACATGTCATGATATCATGACATTCTTCCTTTCTACTTCCTTTTCACCTCTTCGGGTCACGAAATCATGACATGTCGCGATATCCTGACAATTTCTGTCCTTGCTTTCTTTCTACTCCTTTGGTCGCGATTTCGTGACATGTCATGAAATCATGACATTTTATTCTCTGGCCTTTCCTATCTTCTTTTGGTCATGATTTCATGACATGTCGTGAAATCATAACATTTTCCTTCGGACGCCCTCTCTCTCCTATTTCGGTCACGATTTTGCAACATGTCGTGAAATCATGACATTTTCTACGGATGCCTTCTCTCTCTTGCTTCGGTCGTGATTTCGCAACATGTTGCGAAATCATGACTTTTTTGCGGACACCTTCTTTCTCTTGCTTCGGTCGTGATTTCATGACATGTCGTGAAATCATGACATTTTCTACGGATGCCTTCTCTCTCCTACTTCAGTCGTGATTTCGTGACATGTCACAAAATCGTGACATTTTCTTCGGGCACCTTCCCTCTCCTGCTTCGATCGCGATTTTGCAACATGTCGTGAAATCGTAACATTTTTGCTTCATGCCTTCTCTCTCCTTCTTGAGTCACGAAAACGTGACATGTCGCAAAATCACAACACTTTTCCTCCTTTGCGCTTTCTCTCATCCTTTGGTCGCGATAATGTGACATGTCGCGATATCACAACACTTTTCTCTCTTGCGCCTCCTCTTGTCTTTTGGTTGTGAAAATGCGACATGTCGCGATATCGCGACACTTTTCTCTCTCTCGCCTTCTCTCGGCTTTTGGTCGCGATAATGCGACATGTCACGATATCGTGACATTTTTCTTCTTTGTCGACATGTCGCGATATCGCGACATTTTTTTCTCCTTGCGGCATTTTGCTTTCCCTTGGATGCTCCTGCATCACTTATTATACAAGTAATGTTGAGGTAATCATTATTGGGTTATTGAAAGTAATTTTATTATATGTCTGTATTTTACTATGCCATGTATTAGATTCTATTTTAGAGTTAATATTGCTTCATTTTGTCTATTATTGTTTGATTGTTTTATGATGTGGTAGCATAGATGTATTATCGTTGATTGCTTGATGATAGGGAATCTAGTGTAGAGTTCTAAGGTGAACTTAGAGGTAACCTAAGGGAATTTAGAATCCCTTAGGGTGAACATAGGAGGATCTAAGGGAATTGAGATCCCCTTAGGGAGATGGAGGACTAAGTAGGAAGAGATTACATCTGAGTTAATATAGCTCGTTGTGGAGATGATATGGATAGCTTAACTTGTGGTACTCGTAGCATACCTAAACATAAGAATTTGTGTATGGTATAGATATACGTGTACACCTTCGATGGATAGAGGGTGATAAGTCTAGCTCATCAAATATGATGAAACAGATGGACTTATATGTAGTAACACATTATACTCCTACAAAGATGGATTTGTGCTGGGGTAATTTGTAATATGTAACTTCCAAGGAAACTTAGGAGAATGAAACTTTATGTTTTGCTAGTGGATTAGGGGTTCATGAAGGGTTCATGTACCGCTCTCCTTAGTGAAAAAAAAACTTGTTCTATTTTTGTATTTTTTTGTTTGTGTATTTTTTGGTCATTACACATTCACATTACCCAAGCATCTTGGAGAGCATAGTGGCATTCATTTGAGAATCAATAAGAACCTGAAATTTTGAATTTGTGTGTTTTACTTTATTTCCCGTGTTTAATTATATTTTGAGATTTTTATTGGGGTGTTTCAGCTCTCATAGTTGTATCTTCTTAGTAAAAAGGTATTATCCAAAAAAATATTATCTAAAAGAAATAGGTCAGTTGTTAGTAGTTTAGTATTTGTTAGTGGGTTGTTTTTTTTTATCGACCTTATTGATTTCATCTAAAAAAAGGGTAGAAAGCATCTCATGGTCTATTGATTAGATTAATAAAAAAGCTACTTGTATTCAATTCTCTAGATGACTAAAATCCTATTGACTTAATCTTTGTTAGAAAACATCTCATTGTTTATTGATTGGATTAGTAGGAAGATTTTCGCATGGCACAAAATTTACAGGTAAAAGGCTATTGTTTTAGGTCCATATTAAAAACTCCTGGTGGCCACTAAAGTAATTTCATTTTTTCTTGTACACTATTCAATTATTTTATCTATTTAATTTTGAATAAATTTATAATCAAGGTGTTTTATAATTTTTTTTTATGTATTACTATGATATTATTATTATACCAATATCCCTTCAGTGTGATGCCAATGATGCTTATTATAATAAAGACAACAAACAAGCCTTATATTCAAAAAAATGCATCATATTACTATATTTGAATTTGGTTGAGTTTTTAATCAATCATAGATGTAATTTGATATTCAATTTGATTCCTAAGAGAATTAGCTTCCCATACCACCATTTGTCCTAGCAACCATTCCTATCCTTCCCATACCACTCATTCATATAGTTGCATAGGAGGATTTTCATGTGGCAAATATTTTACAGTCAAAAGGATAGTGTTTTAGATCCATACTAAGAACTCCTAGTGACCATTAAAGTAACTTACTCTCTTTATTTTACATTGTTCAATTTTTGATTAAATTCTTAATCAAGTTTTTATTTATTTATTTATTATTAAAATATTTTTTGTAAGTTTTTTCGTTAGAAAAAATATCTATGTATTACTCTGATGTCATTATTATATCAATATCCTTTTAGTGTGATGGAAATGATGCTTATAATAACAAAGACAACAAACAAACCTTATATTCAAAAAATGCATCATAATACTTGTTTTGAATTTGGTTGAACTGTTAATCAATCATAGATGTTGTAATTTGATATTCAACTTGATTTTTAAGAGCATTAGCTTCCCATACCACCATTTGTTCGAGCAACCATCTCTATCCTTCCCATCCCACTCATTTATATAATTGTATAGGAGTATTTTCACATGGTAAAGTTTTTATAGGTAAAAGGTAATGTTTTAAGTCCATCCTAAGAACTCTTGGTGGTGGTTAAATCAATTTCCTCTCTTTCTTGTATATTGTTTACTTATCTTATTTAAAAAAAATTGATTAAGTTTATAATCAATATTTTTTATAAAAATCTTCTTTGTACCTTTTTTTCTCTAAAAATATAATATATTTACTATTGTGATGTTATAATATATACCAATATCCCTTTAATGTGATGATAATGATGCTTATAATAACAAATATGACAAACAAGCTTTATATTCCAAAAATGCATCATAATACATGTTTTGAATTTGGTTGAATTTTTAATCAATCATAGATGTTGTAATTTGGCATCCAATTTGATTCCTAAGAGCATTAGCTTCTCATAACACCATTTGTCCTAGAAACCTTCCCTATCCTTCTTATCCCACCCATTCATGTAGTTGTATGTGAGCATATTATAATTTATATTTATAATAAGATATATACACATAATAAATAATTAGTATTTGTCCATGGAAATCCCTTATTTTAATTATAAATGTAATATTATCCAAATATCCCATGATTTTTATGTTATTTATTGACTTATAGATTTATCTTTGATAAGCTTAACTAAAAATAAAAAGTCTTAAGATGCCATAAAGTCCAACAAAACATTAAAAAATAATTCACATTATCTTCTGCCACTTAAAATTATAGCAAGTTTACACCAAGAAGATATTCCTCCACTAATGGTCATGAAGGGATCCTATAAATGATTCCTTCATTACCATAGAACATAGAATTACAAATCTAATATAAAAATTATTTAATCAATGAAATATTTTGGTAAATTTAACTTGATACGCAATTAATAAGATTCTTGTCATGGATAGTGGGACACATACCATACTCAAATTAGACTTTGATATTCAATAGTTCTTAAATTATGAACACTTCAATAGAAAATTAGGCTAGAGAATAAAATACTTTAAAATGATAGATTTTTTGATGATATGAAGTGGTGACAATATGTAACTTTACGTATGACAACCACAACTATTTACACTAAGTCAAGGTGTATTTTTTCTTATTAGAAAAATATTAGAATATTAAGATCATATTAACCAACAATATATTATACTCTTAATTCACACCATTTTTATGTTCACCCACAATAACCCAATAGAATATTATAATAATCATGTTTACACATACTAAAATATGGATCAACAATAATTATTTAATTGTTAGCTCAAAGTAATATGTGCATGCATGTTACCATAAACTCATATATATGAAGGTCTCTCTTTGAAAATTTATAATTTCTTACATATCAAAATATAGCATTGTCATAGACATTACATTTCTATACATTAGTGCCTATTATAGAAGTATTTGCAAGCATGTATCTTTTAGATGTGTAAAAAAGTATCCAAGGATGCAAATATCAAAATCCAATTACTCAAATTTCAAGAGAACAAAACAAAATTACATATCATTGAATATTTTTAAAATCATATGGTAAATATGTATCAAATATGTAATATGCCTTTGGATGTATGGAAAACATAATGTCAAATGAGATGAATGGGCAAATCATCTTATAACCATGAAAAACTATCAATGCAAAATCAATGCAAAGCTTATATTAGTAAAGCACATGCATGTTTGAGGATTCATTTGATGATTTAGGCCAAAATTTCTTATGCTAATATACGAAACATATAATGTCAATGATATCCACCAAGTGATTAATAGTGTAGAAAACATGATCAATTATCTATGATAAAATCTCTAATATTACAAACAAAATACATAGGTTCTTAAATTAACATATGCTAGCTCCAGTAAATAACGATGAAAATATGCTACATAGCCAAAATGTTTAGGATATATTTGATAAATCAACTTGTATTGGGTTAGATAGAAGATAAAAACATCAAAATTCATGCAATGCAAGCCCATGGAAGATGTGATCAAGGGCTTACCATATTGTAACTAGGATGAAATAGATCACATATGTAATAATTAGGAAAGAGTGTCTAGTTCATGAGAAAATATCTAGTTAGTCATGTTCATATCTAGTAATGACTACCTAACTCTATCTAAGGAATATGGTATTCAAGTTACTAATGCTCTATTAATTGAATTTATCCAATATTATATATTTTAAATTTTGAAGAATACCATTTAGTCAACTCCAAAATCTATATCTAAAAATGTCTAAAATTAAACCATACATGGGATAAGAAAGATGTACATCAAAAACAAAATATTTAGAACACAATAATTTCATGTAAATTACTAATGTATTATTTATATTATATCATATAAAATATAATTTATATATGATAAAATAATATAGATTATTTTCAACCCAATTCTAAAGTAAAATATATATTACAATTGCAATTTGGGTTTCAATCATTAATAGAGAATATATTGAAATAATACATCCTATAATCTATGTATCAAATAATTTATGGAAAATAAAATATTCACATATCACAATTATATACATTTTTTAGTAAAAAATAAAATTTCAATCCATATGGTTTCTTTAGAATCTTAAATGGATTATTTAGTTGTGCAACAATTTTTATTAATTCTATGGGGATTTAGTAATTCTTAAATTCAATCCATATAATTTCTTTAGAATCTTTAGGAGATTTAATCAATTCTCTATTAGATTTAGATCAAATCTCCAATTTTTCCTTTCTTGAGAACTTCAAAAGCTTCTACCTAGTCTTCATTCAATATGCAACATTTTAAAAACAACTCTTGAATCTCAATTTAGTTTCCTTAAAAATTGGTCCCATGCTAATAGATATTTTATAGTGATCAATTCCCCTAAGGCTTTGAAACTTCTAACTCAACAACATTAGAAGCATTTTCCTCTTTTAGAGTTATAATCATCAAAACCTCTAGGAAAACATCATTTTATACCTTGGATCCATCCATATGAACTCCCATGTTTACCATAATATTAATCACAACATTACCTTCGCAAATGACTCCATTCCTAATCACATATTCATTGTACCCTGAATAATACTTTCAATACTCAGTTAGTGGTTTGCTTGGTGTTTAAATTGTTAATAATATTCTTAGAATCCTCTTCCACTATAAGCTTCTTGACATTCATATTTTTTTCAAGCCTTACTCTTGTAATCATGGCTCTCACCTCTACTACATGGTTTGATGTATGGCCAAAGTTCATTGTGTAACAAGATATCACTATCTCTGAGTTAGCTCTCAGAACCCCTCCCCCTCTAGCCTTGGATTACCTTTGAAGGCTTCATAAAATTTTACTTTTACCCACTCTAAGGGGAGGAGTCCATATCACCTTTATCTTTGTATAACTAATTTGATTCTCTATAGCTCTTAGCAATCCCCAGTCTGCTACCATTTCTTTCTCCAACTTGTTTTTATAGATTTGGCTATCCATATCAATAGCTACATTTTTAGCAATGGTACGTTTGATACTCTTTATTATGACCTCTACACTATTAGCCTTATATTGGAACACTCATTTATTTCTCTCCCTCCATATTTACTAAATGAAATGAGGTAAGATAAAGATCCAAAATTTCTTAAAATAGTGGCTCTAATAAGAGTTAACCCTAATTTCCATATTTTTGCTTTAAATGTTGAATGATATATTGCTTATAATCATTAAAATTTAAAGGCCTCTATATAACCCATGCATCCTCTTAAAATAATATGTTATCATATCTTCCCACTTCCCATATTAAACCTTTTTATAAGAGATTTCATGTTTTGATCAACTCATTCCACAAAGATGATCCTAAAGGTAGATTTAAGCTATAAGCAAAGGGGATTATATTCTAAAGATATTTTGTAGAGAGGATATAATCCCAACATTGATCATGTTCAATCATTTTCCACCACCCTACTTTGTCCATTAAATCCCTGTTCATCTGCTTCAATTTTTTGATGCCCAAATCACCTTCTCACTTAGGCTTGAAAAATTTCTCCCATGTCACTAAACTAATCCTCTATTTCTCTTCTACACTAATCCAAATAAATTTACTCTACATTCACTCTAATTTCTCAATGAATGAGTTATTTTCCTTCGATCATTGTAGATAGGCAATCTCATTTTATTATATGTTGTTTAAAAATGGATCCTTATCTTCATTTGTAAAATTATGGAATAGTTCTTCCCACTTACTCTACTATTTGTATGATTTATCTTGAGTGTTGTATGTTGTATGAATATATCTTCTATTTGGAAAAGAAAAATATATGAGTTTTATAGTTATATTTGATTATTTAACCTTAGACATGTTCTTTATTTATACAATAGATTAAAGAGCTTTAGAAAAAGTTATGATAAATGCAATTATATTAAGGGTAGAAGTTAGAGATAAACTAAAAAATGTATAATGATATTCTTTATTGCATTAGATCTAAGAACAATAATAAAAAAAATAAGGATGATTATTTTACCAATAGGTTTGAGGTGTAGATGAATTGATGTGGAAAAACCCTATAAGGGAGATAGATGCCTAGGGTTCAAATATCAGGCCTCATCATATTGAATTCTTGTCCCTTACTTGGTTCTTTCAGTGATGTAAAAGGTTTAAAATGAATGCAACATGGTGGTTATAGGGGTAAACTGCATGAAGTACTATGTGGTGACTTTTAGGAAAGACAATATGGAATATTTTGGTGATCATAGAGGTAGACAATATCCCTAGATCATCATGGTGGCTACAAATTCCATCATCTAAATAATATAAAAAATATATTATTTTACCAATGCATCAAGACCTTAGTTAACCTGATCATGATATTAAGGCATATGCAATGTAAATCTGCCTATATAAATATATAGTTTGTATAAGATAAACCCAAGTTATATTGAAATATGAACCATATCCATGTTTCTCTCTAAGTTTGATTCAAAACAAGACATAAGTTTTATCTTTTCTTACTCAAGAATTTTTGTCACTATTTTAACGTGAAACTCACATTTTAATACCATGCATAAGTCTAAATAATAAGTTAAGTCATGGGAAAATATCTTTGTGTTAGTTTCTTAGATATGGATTATACTAATGACATGCTCTGTGTCTATTATTTGAGACGACATTATTTTGCATTATTCTGTGTAGTGTATGGTTAAATTCTTTGATGGGTCCTCTCCCCTTGAGGTGAGGTAAGCAAAGCTAGGTTATGTTCTCTTGATGCAGTCCAAGCCTAATTAATTATTGCTATGAGTTTAATTAATAACTTGAGTGAATTACTTTTGTGTGCGTGCATAGGTAAATAATATTTGTTTAAAGACTTTTTAATTAAAACATTTAAAAATGGTATAACCAAAATTATTAATTTTGACTTAGATTATTAGGAAGATATGTAATCTATGTTTGATTTTATAAAGAATGTAACATGACTTAGCTAAGTTATGTTGAACAATTATAAGTTAATATTATTGGTGAAATTATTTAATAACTTAGTTATTAAGTTAGATATTATATTACATCTTGTTAAGAAGAATGTATATCTAATTTTTTTATTTATGGTAAAAGGTAATTTGAAGTTAATTAATCTTTATATTTTATTTAATTCCACATTGTAAAATATGGGATTTTCTTGATAATAAAAGTAATATATAGGGATGATATTTAGGCAATGTTAATGATAATTCTATTAAGGAGTTAGATACTATCTTGGGAGAAGTATGAGATTCTCTCATTTGGATTGAATGGATTATTATTGCTTGTGTAATGTAACTTACATAATGTAAAAAGAGCATGAATATTTGCATATGCATCTATAAGTCATCCTAATACCTGAATTCACTTTCAAATTATGGATGGAGAAGAATGATTAAGAAGATAAAGAAGTGAAATAAAATATGAAAGTGTGCATTTGTGAAAAGAAATTATATTGTAATATTCTTCGGTTAAATGTATTATTTATGAAATTCACAATGATGAATAGAAAATGTTTATTGTAAATACTTTATTACTTTGATTTTATTTTGAGAGAGATATAAAAGTATAATTATTCTTATATTTTTATAAGGGTTGGAAGAGTTCCTTAGGGGGGTTTAAACATAAAACTAAATCTAGAAAACCTTTGAGACAATATGAAACCCTAGTCCTAGGAGGAGTTATGGTGAGGCAATGCCTAGGTTATTGTGAATTTTACACCTTGAACGGTGAAGCTTTTTAAAAATATTAATTAGTGAGGCTTGGAATATAATTCCTAGCGATGAGGACTAGAAATAATTCACAATACAACACAGTGATGGCACCTTGAATGGTGAGAATCGGGTGGCCATGCTTATTACCAAGTGAGTCGTAATAGGCCTAGTTAGACCACCACAAAGGTGTGGTAACTAAGCACTAAGAAATTACACTAGAATAATCCTACATAGATGAATTTATGTAGGGTTAGGGAAATTACATTATTTTTTTGTGTAAAATAGACTTAAAAGGGATAATCCTTATGTTGTGGTCAAATAATATTTCACTTGAGAATATTGTAAGAAATATGTGGAGTTCACTATTGGAATCCTTTCTAAATGGTGAGGTTTATAAAGGTGAAACCCTAAAATTATGGGATGTTGGCCACTCTTGTGAACTTGAGTGTTGTCTATAGTGACAAGATCTCAAAATATGGTTATACCTTGTTAATATTGAAAAAAAAAATACTGGAACATCTTTGTGAACTTTGTGATAAAAATCAAATTCTCTCTTGAGTAGGTTTTGTTGGGTTGTTACACCAAAGGAACATTTGGACCTTTTCACAAATTTTTTTTTCCTTTGAAATAGATGAAAAAATATTATCAAACTAAACTAGATGATCCACCCATAACTTACTTCAAGTTAATAAATCGTGAAAGAAAACTAAGTCAAACATGATAAGAAAAGGAAGAAATATAGATTTCATGAGACTTTGGAATGTGGAAGAAGAATTAGTGATACCAAAATTCATGACTAGGGATTCATAATAAGTTTCATGTGTATGAAAAGAAATATCAGGGATATCATATTATTTAACCCTAATTTAATGAAACCTAAAGCATAAGTCTAGTTTTGTAAATTATCTAGCACCATGCAATTCATCCAAGAAATAATCATAACAAGAATATCAACTTATATTTGATAGTGAACATGTTGAGAGGACTAAAATCAAGACACATGTACCATGAGTTATGCTTGCATCATACAATAAACACTGGAGAAGAGTATGGATAAATGTTTGTGTGAAAGATTTCATTCTTCAATATTTCTTGAACTAGCTTATCAATTTATAACTTTTGGGGTAGGAGATAGTGATAAGGGTATACATTAGGAGGTTGAATTCCTTAAACAAGGTGGATTGTATGATCATGTGTATGCTTAGGAGAAAGAACCATAGTAAATACCTTGTAGACATAAAAAATTTACCTAGTTAAATGAGTCAATTTTCCTTTAAATACCTTAGAAGCCTCTCAGAATTTCCAAATACAAATTTTGAGCCCACAAACCCTTAGTTTGAGCCATTTTCTTCAATTTCACAAAATTTATGATCCTCTTGGATGGACCACAAAATCATGTAGCCTATCTAGGCACCATCATCTATCGAGGTGATCCCTAATGATCACTTTCTACAATTTCAAGGTCAGCCCTTGTGGACCATGAAATCATATTTTTAAGGGTTCTCATTAACCCTAGACCTACAATCAAATTTCCTCTCTAATTTTATTTTATTGTTTATTTTAATTTTAACCTAGCCCTAATGCTTTTCCTTATTTTTTATATGTCCCAAAACCCTATAGATAAAGGCATTGGGCTTCTTTTTTTACATGATTTGATATCACAATTAATATCATGCTCAAGTGCTCTTACCATCACTCTCAAGCTAACAAAATTCTTGTCAAGTTCTTGAGTTCTACATCACTATTTTGGAAGGATTTTAGGAGGGATAGCAAGGCTCATCTTAGAGGACCACTCCTCTATTGGTTGTTGCCTCTCTTTTATTTCTACTATCTTATTACTATGAATTATATTTTATTGCTTTTGTCATTATAGATTTATATTTGTCTTTAATTTTAATCTTTCCTCTCATGTTAACGTTGCTATTTAGTACCTTGAAGAACCCTATATTAGCTTCCTTTCTACCTCAATCATATTGTTCATGTGAATTCATGGTCCACACTTACAAGGAATGAATTTGGTCAACACGATTTTAAGCTCAATCTGAAAGGATCACAAAATTGGCTCTGGGATTGAGGGTAAGTTTACCTTTCATTTTTTCTTCACCTCTATTTTCCCTTGCTTCTTGTTGAACATCTTATTTTTTGTTCTTTTTTTCTAATCTTTTTTGCATCTTGTTTTTATTTTCTACTACCAAAGGTAATCAATTTTATGCTCTTTTTCAGTCATATAAAGCACCCGTGGGGATTCATTGCCTCTCTTGTGAGCCTAGCCTTCACAACAACCTAAGTATCCCCCCAAAAACTAACACCAAACTATGAGTTTTACATTTTGTAGATACTCACTTGAACTCATGGTCGCTATTTACAGGGCATAAAATTAGGAACACCATCAAAATCAAGTAAGTGTTTTATTTAGCCTTTAGGTGTTGTTTTTCAAATCTATTCTCTTGTTGTTCTATGTTTTTTTTTTTTTTTTTTGTTTTTTAATTAGACATAAATTTAAAAAAGAAAAAATAAATCTAGGTAATTTGATTTGTTCTTGTTTTTCAAATCTGTTCCCTTATTGTTTTATGTTTTATTTATATTTATTTTTTTATATTTAGATATAAATTTAAAAAAAAAAAGACAAAAAGTAATTTAGTTAATTTGATTTATTTTTCTTGTTTTTCAAATCTCTCATCTTATTGTTAAATATTTTGGTTCTATTTTTTATTTAGATATAAATTTAAAAAAAAAAATGGACAAAAGAAATCTTGTTAATTTGATTTGTTTGTCTTATTTTTCAAATTTGTTGTCTTATTTTTCTATGTCTTGTTTCTATTTTTTTTTATTTAGAAATAAATAAATAAATAAGGACAAAAAGGAACCTAGTTAATTTTATTTGTTCATCTTGTTTTTCAAATCTATTCTCTTATTATTTTGGGTTTTGTTTCTATTTTTAAATATAAAAAAAGGACAAAAAATAATCTAGTTAATTTGATGTGTTCGTCTTGTTTTTCAAATTTGTTGTCTTGTTGTACTTTGTTTTATTTTTGTTTTCTATTTAGACATAAATTTAAAAAAAATAATAAAAAGAAATCTAGTTAATTTAACTTGTTCATCGTGTTCTTTAAGTATGTCCTCTTACTATTATATGTTGTGTTTCTATTTTCCATTTAGACATAAGGAAAAAAAGTATAAAAAGGAATCTAGTTAGTTTGATATGTTTATTTTCTCTTTAGGCATTCAAAATCAAATTTTTTTTTTTTGGTAAGTAAGAGAATATTATAATTAACATCGGGTTTTAACTGGTTGACCCAAAACCATTTTACAAAATAGGGTCCACTGACCAACTGGACAAAGGCCAAGCCCTAAAAGTTTAAACCGACAACAAAAAGGGCCAAGACCTACTCTTCCATCGGAATACGACCAAACTAAACTATGGAAGCCTAATATTATGGCCATCAGAAAAGAAAGACGCAAAATAGAACTAACAAAGACAAAAACTAATCATGCAAGCACCATGCAGAGTAGCTTGTGCCGATATAAAATAATAGAATATGGTCAAAAAAAAAAAAAAACATCCCATAGAATGGACAGCCAAGAGGCCAAGCACTCTTCCTTGTAGTCGTCATCTAACTTCTTATCATCCTCCTTGCCATCATATTTAGATTTTGCCTTCGAATCCTTGTTCCCCTGGAACTGCTGGCTATAAAATAGAATATTTAGAGAATCACACAAATCAACAGCTGCACTGATGAGGCCAGACAGACTCTTCAACTAGTTGATACTGTTGGAGGCTGATGAAATTGTCATCTTCTCCAAGACTATTATGGTGGGTTCTGGTACCTCATTGTCAGGGATCTCCAACACTTTGTTATTTCTTGCTAGGGCATTTTTGCAACATCGAATCCAAACACACCTTGGGAAATACTTGAGGCCAAAGCAGATGTTTCCCATGCATGAATTTGTAGATAAAAAACCTATATCAGTGCCCCACCAGCTGCAAAAAACACTAGTCACATGAACAAAAAAACAAATATGACAAAAGCCATTATAAGGTTCAAAAAATATTTTTAAAAATGCCCCCATTTTCTGTCATTGATCCACTTTTACCCTTCCAATCTAAAATTTTTCATTATCTATCACCGTTGAGACTGCATGAGGAAGATTTTCAGTCCACGTGATCAAATTTGCTGCTACAATGCCTTCATTTGCCAGCCTATCAGCTGCCATGTTTGCTTTCCGGAAGGTATGCAAAATTATGGCCTCAGGTCGATCATGAATTAGAGCCCTTGCTTCGTGGATGTAGTCATCAAATCTCCAATGAGCTCTCTTAGTGTTCTTTAGAAGATTTATAATAATAAGAGAATCACCTTCCACCAACAGTTTCCCTGGATAATTCTTTGCCACCTTGAGGCTCCTCCAAACTTCCCTCGGTTCAGCCACATTATTAGTTTGAGCTCTAAGATGTTTAGTAAAAGCTACAAGAACCTCACCCTTATGGTCTCTAAGTAAGCCACCAGCCCTAGCTTCACCTGGGTTGCCCCTAGATACCCCATCAAAATTTAACTTAATCCACCCTAGGGGGGGTGGGGTCCATGTGATCATGGTTCTAGGATAGACTTGAGGATGATTGAGCCCATCAGTGAGAGGTAAGTTTAATGACTGGCCTAATGAAGCTTCAAAAGGATTTGGAGGTCTAGATGATGTAGGCACTAAACAAGAATTCTCATTAGCATATACTAAAATTTTTGATAGGACAGAGGATGACTGAGAAACCTTATCCAAGAAGGCCCGACGATTCATTTCCAACCATATCTGCTACAAGTAGTGATGAAGGCAGATCTTCCACATATACCTAAGACGCCTATTCAAAAAGGGAGAAGGCCACTGGAAAAATAAGTCAAAAATGGACAGAGGATGGACCCAATAAATATGAAACACTTGTAACAGACCTAACAAGATTGAGACAAAAAAATTACAATACGAAACAAATGATCAATAGACTCCCACTCGGACATACGAGAGATAACACCTATTGAAAACAATCACACCTCTTTTTATTAAGTTATCCATGGTGAGGATCTTATTTTGGATGGCCAACCATGCAAAAAACCCAACCTTCGGAACAATGCTTTTGGGCCAAACTTCCAAGTGAGGGAAAGTAGGTTCATCATTATCAATAAGCATCGGATAAGCGGTCTTGACGAGAAAATTCCCCATTGTCTGAAGCTTCCCAGATAAGCTGGTCCTCAAGAATGCCAGAAGGGAGTAAAGACTGTCTTAATTCATTCTCCAGTATTATTGATGCCCCTGGTAGATCATTTTTCATTATTGGCTTCCATACCCTTCTATTGTTTGACAAAGTAATAAAATCTACAACTTTGGTACCAAAAACTTCAATTGTCCAAGCTCTAAGGGTTGAAAGGATGGGGTCTACAGAGAGGGGATAGTCCTTTAACCATTTGTGGTCCCAAAAATCAATGTTTCTTCCATTTCCTAGTTTCCAACATAGCCCTTTGCTTAGCAGGTTTTTAGTTTGAAGGATTGATTTCCAAAAAATTGATCCCCTGGGAGGAAAGGAATAGCTTAAGAATTCAGTTTCTTGCAAGTACTTTCTTCTGATTATAGTAATCCATTCTGAATTTGCATTTTTCAAAAGACGACATGCTTGTTTGGCCAGGAGGGCCATGTTTAAATGTTGTATTCTCCTTAGCCCAATACCTCCAAACTCCCTTGGTTTGCAAACCCTATCCCAGGACACCAAGTGAAAGTGCTACTTAGATTCAGAACCAGTCCATAGGAACCTCTTCTGGATCTGTTCAATTTTAGTGTAGACACTTGTAGGAGCTTTAAAAATAGAGAGAAAGTAGACAGGGATGCTTTGAATGGAAAACCTGGTGAGAACTGCCTTGCTAGCTTGAGATAACAAATTCCCTTTCCATCCAGTTAGCTTCCTCTGAATTCTTTCAATTACATTAGTCCACATGGAATCAATAGCTCTGCCTGTAAATAAAGGAAGGCCTAAGTATGTGGATGGAAGAGTAGACACTGAGCATCCAAGAATCCTAGCAATCTTAATCTGCCTCTGAATGGGAGTGTTAAAGAAATAAATTTTACTCTTTGAAAAATTTACCTTTTGCCCCACAGCATCCTCATATAGCTCTAGAATATGTTTTATGACCTTAGCCTCAAAAACTAATGCAAGAGTTAACAACAAAGTATCATCCACAAACTGTTCATGTGTAACTGCATGTGTTTGTGATGATGCTTTAATTCTTGAAATAAGACCAATATTATAGGCAGCTTTGATTGTCCTCCCAAGGGCTTTAGCCACAATGATAAACAACATGGGAGATATAGGGTCACCTTGACTTAGGCCCCTTTTACTTTGAAAGTATCCAGCAGGAGCACCATTAACAAGGACTGAAAACCAAGGTTTCATAAAACATCCTTCCAAAAGCTTGATCCATTCATGATGAAACCCAAATTTCTAAAGAATGGTAGAAACAAAACTCCAGTTTATGCGGTCATAAGCCTTGTTCATATCCAGCTTGAGAGCAAAAGCAGGTTTTTTAGTCTGGACTACCGAATGGAGGGCTTCATGAACTGTTATGACACCATCAAGGATGGACCTTCCAGGGACTAAAATGCCTTGACAAAAATCAATAAACATAGGAAGGATCTTCCTCATTCTATTTGCAATCGCCTTGGTCAAAATTTTATAAACAAAATTACAAAGGCTAATAGGTCTAAAATCCATCATAGATCTAGGAGTGGGAATATTTGGGATTAAAGCAATAAAAGTGGAGTTAAAACTTCTCGGAATATGCTTTGTGGACTGAAATTCCTTGATAGTAGCACATACATCAAAACCTACAATATCCCAAAAAGCCTGAAAAAAATGAGGTGAAAACCCGTCTGGACCTAGAACTTTATCAGGGTTCATTGAGAAGAGGGCCTCTTTGATTTCTTCATCCGTGAAAGTCTTAATTAACTCCCCATTCAAGTCATCAAAAATTAAATGAGGAATGTGGTAAAGCATTGATTCTGAAGCTAAGGCAGAACTGAAATGTTCTTCTCCTAAAAGATTTTGAAAATAGGAAACTGCTTCATTTCTGATCTCATTAGGACTAGAAAGGAATGACCCATCATCTCTAACAAGTTCTTTAATTCTATTGTGGCTTCTGTTCCTTAAGGTAGATGCATGAAAAAATCTTGTGTTGGCATCACCTTCTTTTAGCCAGGTAGCTCTAGACTTTTGCCACCAAAAAGTCTCCTCGCAGGCTAAAACATTATGGTACTCAGCAAGGGCTTTCTTTTCATCTTCCTGTAGGGAAGGGTCTAGCAATCCCTCTTCAATTTTTTTCTCAATGATTGATAACCTTTCAGAGATGACTTTCTTGTTTTCAAAAATATTTCCAAAAATTTCTTTATTCCAGATCCTTAGATTTTCTTTCACCACTTTAAGTTTCTGTGCTAATCTGAATGAAGGCCTGCCTTGACAAGAATGCTGCCACCATTGAGAAATTATGTCTCTGAGATCAGGGTGGTGCATCCACATAGATTCAAACCTAAAATGCCTTTTGAATTTTGGAGTCTCTTCAATTTCAAGTAAAATCGGGTTGTGGTCAGACCCAATGCGAGGCAAGGACAATATATTTGCATCCCCAAAAGATTGTATTGCTTCCTATGACAAAAAAAACCTATCAATCTTTTCCATTATAAGTTGATTTCTAGACCTCCTATTGCTCCAAGTAAATTTAGCATTTTTTAATTTGACATCCAATAAATTGTTGTTGTTGATGAAATCTTGAAAGTCCTCCATACTTCTTGTTGGAATTCCTACTCCCCCTTTTTTATCAGAGGGGTAAAGAGGGGTATTAAAGTCCCCCGCCACTATCCATGGGATATCCTGAAAAGCTTCCTTGAAATGACTGAGTAAATTCCATAGATCAGCTCTCCCAGATATAGAATTAGGGGCATACACATTTGTTAATATCCAAGAAAGGTCACTAACCTTATCCTTAAAAATAATGCTCATTACCCTTTCCCCTAATTGAATAACCTTGCCTTCCACCTTCCCTGGATTCCATATACAAAGAAGACCACCTGAGGTTCCATTGGCTTTGCAAAAAATTGCTTCTCCCTTTTTCCAGATATTGAGGGCAATTTTTCTAGACAAACCTTCATCGACTTTAGTTTCTTGCAAAATAAGAATAGTGGGATCAAAATCTCTTCTTAAATATTTGACTAACCACTGTTTAGGAAGGCCATTGAGCCCCCTTACATTCCAAGATATGATCTTCATTTGGAACTTTTAAAGTTTATAGTATGCATTAGGTTAATATTGTTTGTGTATTCTCTTATTTTCTTTCCAAAAAAGAAAAAAAGGGGAAAATATTTAATTTTGTACCCCAGGATTAGAGTCATTGAAAGCAAAAAAAACCCATTTTAGATTAGTTTTGTATTTTTGCATAACTTATTTCCTTCCATATTAGATAGATAGCCATTTTTTTAGTAACTTAGTTCCCAAATGTCAAACTTAGGTGTTTTTGAAAATATACATCAAACCCCTACATAGACTTAGAGTGAGTCTTTAAAGTGCTCATGATGAACCTTTCAAATCCTAAATCAACACACCAAATCAAGATGATTACAAATCCCCACAAGGATTTCTATCTCGACATATCTATTGATAATTATCTGCATGGGCTAATTTTTCACATTTTATTGAACTTGACATGAACACCTTCTTAAAAGGTTAAAATTTATTTAAACTTAAGCAGGACCACTTAATTTTGTTCGATAAAAAAAAGGACAAAAATGAATCTAGTTAATTTGATTTCTTTGTCTTATTTTTTAAATCTGTTCTATATTTTATTTCTATTATTTTATTTAGACATGAATAAAAAATAGAACAAAAGAAATCTAATTAATTTAATTTTTTTGTCCTATTTTTCAAATATTTTCTCTCGTTCTATTTTTTGATTATATTTTTAATTTAGAAAAATAATTTAAAAAAATGACAAAATAGAACCTAGTTAATTTGATTTGTTTCTATTTTTTATTTCAAATATTTTCTCTTGTTGTTTTGCATTTTTCTTCTATTTTTAAATTTTTAAAAAGGATAGAAATGAATCTAGTTAATTTGATTTCTTCATCTTTTTTTTTAAATGTACTCTCTCTCTCTCTCTCTCTCTCTCTCTCTCTCTTTCTCTCTCTCTCTCAAGATTTAAAAATTAAATTTATATTTTAACCATGCCTCCTACTCTTCGAAGCAAGAGGGTTTTAGATCCAAATGATAATCCCTTATGGAATGTTGATGATCAACTTAATAGGGAAAACCCTAACATTAAATATGATGATGATACCTCAACTAGCGATAATTAAAATCCTATGGAAGGTCCCCATGGCTAATTCACCTTCAAGTATCATGATAATATTATGAATTTCTTAAGCTAAAATAAACACATAATGGAAAAAATTCTAGAAAAGGATATTCACTTCAATGAAGTTTGATCATTCAACAATAAACAAAGTCCTCATCCTAGTTCTATGCCTCTTAATAATACTCATCATAATCATTTGTTTCATTAGTCTCCTCTAATTTCAAACATCAACCCATTTTAGAATCCAACTTATGCTACAAAAGCTACAACTAATGTTGGAGGAATATCTCAACAACCTCCAATTAGTAGTATTCTTCCCAATCATAATCAATCTTATTCAATTCCTGCTGATAAAATTTTTATTCTATCAATCCAAATGCTTCCATTCCACCTAATATCAACAACTATTCTTCTCTTCCACCAACTACTCATTATGTTCCTCCACAAGATACTACTCAACATCCTCCTTATCATAACCCTTATCACAATAGTGTGGATGCTTTAAATATATACCAGGTACCATTATAAAATCCTATGACAAATAATTTTAACCCACCCTTAGGTAATTTTGGCATAAATATACCAACCCAACCTTTGATATTACACAATAGTAATCTTGAGATTCAAAGCCTGACCTCTTTAGTGAAACAACTTATCCAAAGGATATACATAATTAAAGCACCTAGTTTCACATGTCCATATAAAAAGATGTTTAATCAATTTTTTGATCCTATAGTGGTATGTTGATCATACTTTTAAGAATTTTCCTACACCCCTACTATGAATTTATAAGGGTATGAAGGATCCAATAGAACATATAACAATGATTCGAATAACTTGCCATGACATATCTTATAATAAAATGTTATTATTAAAAACCTTCCCTAATATTCTTGGAGGTTCAATCTTAGAGTGGTATTATCAAATACCTCACCATTATTTTCGAAACTTTGAAGAAACTATCAAGATATTTGTCCATAATTTTGATGCATATGTGGATAAAATAGTAAGTACCTAAGACCTCTGCCTTATCAACAAAGCTAAAGATATTTTTTTTGTATATTTCTTATCCCAATGGAGATTATTTGTTGGAATATTACAATATACCCTACCTTCTAGGGACATGCTGGAGATATTCATCAACAACCTCCAATAACAAGTCTCTTATGAGCTATAAACCACAACTAGAACATCCTTTGATCAAGGAGTAGATTTGAAAAGATGAGTAGAAATGGCATTCATAATAAGAGGATAACTAAGGCCTAATAGAGAAGAGAAAAATAAAATAAAACCACAATACAAGAATAAGCACGTGGTAAGTGATCATTGAGTGCTATTCTATTTCTACTTTTTAAAGTATAAAAGGAGCCACACACACCATGTCATATTTGAACATTAGTGAATTAGAACTTCACCACCAACCAAGAATAGAGACCAATGATGGTGGACTTCATCTCCACCTATTGGTTCACATAATTGTTGATATGAACCCTATTTTTTAGCTAAATATGGCTCCAAGATCTATCTTAGCCATGGAAAATAGTATGTATTCCTCTCCGGAGGGTGTATCACTACCCACGGTCAATATGGGTGAGGATTGGTAGGACCTGTGCTCCTTGATCAGATATGGGTTTCATATCCATATTTTGATGGGTATGACTACCTAGACTTCATCACTAGGTTTTGTCACTATGAGTATACATGTGAAATCCTTTTAACATTGAGAATATCTTTCCAAAAAAGCAAAACACATGAAAATATATCTCTTTGCAAACAATAAATAAAAAACAAACCAAATAGTTTTAGGGATTACATATAGAATATTTAAAAGAGATAAAAAGTTGTATTATTGTGTGTTTCTATTCTGGTATGTTGCATAATTAAAAATTATAAAAGAGATAATCACACGGGGTTTAGAACAAAGTTGCTATGGTATGCACTAGAGACCAAGCCAATTCAAGGGCTAACATTGCGAAGAGTATGCAATGAGACATATACGGTATCTGATTTGACCCTAAGGATATGATTATACCTCCTTGGTGGCCTCCTACTCAATCAAGACCTAAAATTTCAAATCAATAACCTAACCTACAAGGGACCCCTATGCGGGACACCCCTACAGGTCTTAGTCCTAATCAAGGAATATACTTTCTAGATATAGACACTTCACATACCTTCTATAAAGAATGGCAACTACATGTTGAGGCACAAATAAATAGAGCAATACCATGCATCCATGTGCCTGCTTAGTCTACCTCGCACACCTATGTGCAAGATCAATAGTACTCCCCATGGGTAGGGCCAAATGATCAAACTATGCCCTTAAACCACCCTAATAGGTCTCAACAATATAAGTACCAAGATGAGTATGATACTCATCAATGGGGCAAGTAAATTCAGCCCTTCCCTTCCTCATTTATGAAGGAAGACCTGAGGAGAATCTTGATTATCTTAGTCTCATTATTCCATGCAAGCACAATGTGATTCTGCACCAAATGAGTATAAATAATGTATTTTTAGGACTAAGCCTCAAGTGAACGTGACCTCTCTCGATCAAGGAAAGTTTGTAGTCAATATTTTATATCTTCCTGAACAAGATAGAACCCATGGAAATAGTGCTAGGGCTAATAGACCTTGCATGGTTGATCAAATAAATGAAGTTGTTAAAATATATGCTGACCATCAAGCTCAATTCAATCAACTTCGTCTAGATAAACAATGCTCGAACTGCTAGCATCAGTTAGAAAAGTAAATAATTGAACAAAAAACCCATGAGATATTTCAAGAGACCTTACGTAATGGGGTCCCTACCCCAAGTACTCATAGAAAGGGGGTTCATCAGAGGTAAACTACATTTAATATAAATAGTCTTCCTAAGCCTAACCAAATATTACCTCTTCGACCTCCTAGGCCTAATCAAGACTTGCCTCATAGGCCAAAAATAGATCGCCTTTCGCAGGTGTTTGTTCGTCCTTGTAGGCCAATTCAAGAAACACCTTACGAAGCCTATGATGATCTTGAACCATAATAGAAATATCTAGAAGCAACTTATGAAGGTATGGTTGATGACACTCAACCACCACACCATGTGCTTGACATTCCTCACCCTCCCCCATGGGACCAAATTAAATAAGAGGATATAAAATCCTCTGATGTATATAAAGCATTATTGGAATGCATAGAAACAATATAAAAAAAACCTATGGGTTTGGGCTTCAAAATCCCACTTTGCACCAACTTCATAGTCAACCGCTTCACCCATCAATACCTTTCCATCCATACCCAGAGCATTTCAAAATACCAAAGTTGGATAGATTCAAAGGAGAGGAAGATGCACAAGAGCATGTTACTAGGTTTATGAACCAATGATTTTGTATCTAGGATAACGATGCCTTACTTCTGAGGATATTTCTGATTAGCCTCTTTTGCCCAATTATAGAGTGGTACAATCAACTCCCAAAGCATAATATCCACAACTTTGAATAATTTGTGAATGCATTCCTAGGATATTTTTCTTTTAACACTAAGGAAAGGTGAATTTGATAGACCTCACATGGTTGAAGCAATATGACGATGAGTCAATCACAGATTATGGTAATAGGTTTTGAACACTTCTCACTAAGCTACCATACCTACTACCAATGTTTGAGTTTATTTGCATGTTTTCCAAGATTTATTGAAAGCCAATTTCATTATTGCTACAACTCTAACAATACCAAACTCTTGAAGATTCTCTAGCACAAGAAATAATAGTTGAAGACATTAAAATTCAAGAGGGGGAAATCACAAAACCCCATAAAAATGAGTGGAATAAGAACACAAAAGGTAATCTGGCATAACCAAAATCGACAATAGTTAATCAAGTTGTCATTAGCATTCCAAGGATTTTGCAACCAATGTCACCTCATAAGGTAAACTATAAGGCCTAACCTCCTCCTACAAAATACAATAACAACACTCAGATGAATCAAGGGCAACACTAGTAATGTTTCCCTCTGTAACAATTTACAACCTTCATTGAGTCTATGGATTCCCTATTTTATTATCTATGTGCATCCAAAGCAATTAATCTACCAGATATCTGGCCTATGGATCCAAATAGACCAAATTCCATGGGTTGACATGAAGATCTATACTGTAAGTACCATAGGTAGAATGGGCATGACGTGCAAATGTACTACTCATTCAAACACCTAGTACAATACATGATTGATAGGAACGATCTTCAAGTTGATAACCCTCTTACAAAAAATAATTAACAAATGGGTATCTTTAAAGACCCATTGCCCACTCACGAGGTGCAGGAAAATCAAGAAAAGTAGGTAAACGAGGTCCATACGACACCCCCTCAACAAGGGTTCATCGGGATGGTTAACATAAGGGTTATGCATAGTGGCTATTTATTGCCAAATTGGATAAAATTAGGATTTTCAAAATTTGGAATTGGCTAATATTTGGGACCCTTGACCAGGGCCCGTTAGCCAAAAATTTTTGAGTGCAATTTTTTTGGGTCAATTCACCCCAATTTTATAATAATTTGACTATTTTAAGTTTAAATTTCCAACATTACCCCTAATAATAGTGAACCTTCTACATGTTTTTGGATACTATTCTCCTAGATTTTGAAACTGATTCACCAAATTTTTATAAATACATTTTGGGACTGACCCCTTATGCATAACCCTAGTTAACATCATGAAAAGGAATAGGTATTATCCAAATCAAGTCGTACCACCTGTAGCTTCAAATGAAATTATCTCCATGTCATAGCCTCCATCAGCTCCAGTGCAAAGCCCTCCACCTCGTCCAATGGTCACCATAAAAAGTAAGCTTGCTCAAATCTTGCAAACAACATCAGCCCAAATATCTATCTATGATATTATCCAATAATCTCAACCTCATAGAGAAGCTCTTATGGAGATCCTTAAGTTGATTGAACTATAGTCATAGGAGTCTAAATCCTTTATCAATTTTTTGGTGCACGTTCAGTAGTGCAAAGATCCAATAATCACATTTTATGAACATGAAATCAAACCAATATCAAATTATGGGGTTGATCCTCCCTTACACATCATTACATATGTAAATGGAAAACCTTACAAAAGAGTTCTAATTGATATTGGTTCTTCAAGAAATATCATCACCATGAGTGCTCTCCAAAATCTAGATCTTCTAGCATCCCACATTATTGCGTCCACGTATACCCTCCGAGCATTCAATGATACTCTATGCTCAATGGTTAGCACTATAGTATAACCTATTCAGGTGGGACACAAAACCATACCAACATTGTGTCACATCTTAGAGGACATAATGCCTTATAATATCTTGCTAGGAAGACCCTGGATTAGGGATATGAAGTGCATACCATTCATAGGTCACCAATGTTTGAAGTACACTCACAAAGGGTCAGTACATGTTGTCTTCGTTGACCTTGATCCCTTAAAATACTACAACTTGGTATAGCTCATACTCGAGTCAATCTTACCATAAACTCATTTGGACTTCCAACCAAATACATCCATTAAAGATCTGACTCCATCATTATCGCATTCCATTGATCCATTACCATATTCTTCTATACCATCATTGTCAATTGCACCTTTAGATATACCTTCATCATCATCAAATCCTCCATAGAGGAACATGTTGAGGAGGCCTATTGATGAGATCCCTACAATCATCTCTACCATTTCCATGAAAGAGATTCCTAGTATAGTAGATGAGGAACCACCTCATGAGGTAAGCATTGAGTCATCTCAAGCCTTGCTTCCGTCTCCTCCATCCTCACCATCATAAGTCACAGTCCATATGGCTACTAAGAGTTTAGGAGAATACTTAGTAAGGAATATTACAACAATTCCATCCATTGAGACAATACATAATATGAGATGACCTCATCTTCCCATAGGTACCATCGTACCTCTAGATATACCTCCCAATCAAAAAAACTTTATATATGGGGTATTGAATATGGTACATAACCATATTCTCAGCAAGAAGAGTATGAAGAAACCTTTTTTGAGGACATTAATTTTATGTCAAATCCTAACTATGCCATATGATATCTCCATCATTGCCATTGGATTGACTATGGTTTGGGGTTGTACAAACAAGGCACTTACATTCCTTTCCAGTCGCAATATCAAATGTGATATGATAAATCTAGCATAGGATACAACAAGCATATGCCTCTTGACGTCCTCACAAACAATTTAGAGTGCTTGGGTTTGAACCATAGGAATGAGATTGCACGTGATCCTTATGCTAATCCCAATTATGTCCACTCTTCGAGGATTATTTCCCCATAAATATGATATATCAAATGATATATTGCAATTTCATCTGATCCTATGAAGAAGGTGAAGGTTCGCATACTCTTCTATCTGATAATGAGGAATAGGATCAAGGTTCCCCTTATGAATGGACAACTGATGATGAATCATATTACGACATAACACCTATTAACTCCTCTAGTTTAGATGAAGAATACAAAAATATTATCCCATTGGATTATGAAGAAGAATTCTATCTGCTTGTGTTCCCATTACCACATCCCATATGGTAACAACTTCTACCTTTAAAGGAGCAAGCACACCCCCTTCCACATTGACCACCTCTTGTCAATAGACCCAATCACCATCCAATGCATATCATCCATCCATCCATCCATAGATATGATTTCAAAAGGTACCTATAAACCCTTTGGTCACCCAAAAGCCCCAATGGTACCTATTAACCCTTTGGCCATCCAAAAAGCCCCAAAGGTACCCATAAACTCTTTGGTCACCCAAAAATCCCCAAAGGTACCCATAAATCCTTTGGTCACCCAAAAAGCACCAAAGGTACCCATAAATCCTTTGGTCACCCAAAAAGCACCAAAGGTACCCATAAATCCTTTGGTCACCCAAAAAGCCCCAAAAGTACTCATAAACCCTTTGGTCACCAAAAAGAGCCCCAAAGGTACCCATAAACCCTTTGGTCATCTAAAATCCCCAAAGGCACCCATAAACCCTTTGGTCACCCAAAGGTACCCATAAACTATCTGGTCACCCAAAAAAACCCCAAAGGTACCCATAAACCCTTTGGTCGCCTAAAAAACCCCAAAGGTACCCATAAACCATTTGGTCACCCAAAATACCCCAAAGGTACCCAAAAACCTTTTGGTCACCCAAAAAGCCCCAATGGTATCCACTAAGCCCATTGGTCAAATTTATATATACATATATTAATCAAAATCCAAAAATATCATTAAAATAATAAAATTACGAAAATATTGTACCACATGTGATATTTCTACATTATACAATCACTTGCAATAAGCATGCCCATCATTGCATTTTGAATTCTATATTTGCTCGTACATGTCTAGCATTAGGTCTGTAAACTAGTCATCCTTCAAAATAAACTTTTTCAAAAGTCATTATTAACACCTATCTACATTACAATTATCATTTCCATCCACATTCTCCACCTTTCGTATTTGTGTCTATTTTCCTTCACCTAGTCATTTTTTATAAGGTGTCATTATGATTTTTGGTCACTCAACCATATCTAGTTTTCTTTTCAGATTTTTAAGAAAGCTATCCTAATTTTTGGAAGGTAGAGTCTTGCTTTTATTTTACCTTGTATACATCATAATTCCAACACATTCTCACATTAATAAATCCAAGTTTAGCACAAGGAAATATGAAACCTAAAAAGTGGTCCTTGTTACCTTAAGAAAAAATTTTACCTTTCTCAACCACCCATGCACATGGTTCTAAAATACTGATAATTGACAAAAGGACAATCTCCTCCCTAACCAAAGCAATAAAAATCTCTTGCCCCACTCCAAATATGGAAAAGTATACAAAAAACAACAAATACAAAAGCTAAAATCCCCAAAAGAAAAAATGGTTCTTACCACTAAAAAAAGCAAAAATAAAATAAATAGTGGTTCTCACCACTACCAAAATACTTTTCTCACCAAAACAAAAAGGATAAAATCACTGGATTAATTCAAAAATAAAATAAAATAAGGGAGTACTGAACTTGAATCCTTGGAAACCTCAATATTTGACAACCATGAGGTGATCCTCATTACAGGTTGGGTGGCATCAAGCCTACCTGGCAATGGCGATATCCTTATGCATGACGATATGTTTATCACATTAGTGACCTTATTTGTATTAACCAATGTCAACATATGGATGAGCTAGTTTTTGGTAGCCTGTATTACCTATAGTCTAATCCAACTATGAATAAAACTCGGGATCATGATACTCGTAGGGTAATTTTTCATATAGATGGGATGGATAAATATTGTTTGGCATTGGGATAGCTTTATGCATTATTATAGTAATGAATCACATGCACACATAGGGATATTGAATATCTTGTTAATCCTAGTAGATTTATACCTTTCCAAAAAGTGTTGCATGGGTAATATATAACTTTTGACTAGTTCACTAGAGTGTTTAAGTCTCATGAAAACCTCAAGGATATTCTATAACATATTACTATTTATTCCATTCCATACCATTTTATCACATGTTTTTTAGTTTACATTTTCACATTCCATTACATAATCTTATGATAACGTTAAAAATGAATTGATGAATTTTATACAGTCTATGGTGCTAGCATCTAGTGTGTCAAATAATATTCATAATTAATTAGTATAGATTAACAAATCATTATGCATACACACATGTACATATCAAGTAACATCATATTACAATACATGCATCCATGATAAGCGTCCATAAAAGCATCCGTAAAGTAAACATCAACATCTCATACATTTAATAAAGCATTAAGGAAACACATGATGAAAATAGAAAAACTCATATATATATATATATATATATATATATATATATATATATATATATATATATATATATATATATATATATATATAGGGGTAAAAGCTACATCATAATCCAAAAACCTCATTAAAAAAATAAAAAAATAAAACAAGATTGCAAAAAAAAAAAAAGCAAAACACAAAATAATAAATGCTACCACTAACAAGGTTCATCTACTAACATTTAGTGTGTTTCATTGGCAAATGCAAAAATAATTACATTTCCAAAATTAACAAAGGATAGGAGCAAATTCAAACCTTACCTGTATAACGTTGGCTCCATCGCTCGTTGAGTCTATAGGCTAGCTCATGGTGACTATGGGATGGTTTCGATAGTGCTTCACTTTGCAAAATCAATCTCCTACTCCTCACCTCTTAATATACAATGCCAGAAGTGTGCAAATAAGCCTCATTTTGCCAAGTTTGAGTTTAAATATCCCTAGAATAAGCATGGCCATGTAGGGTGGGATGGTCACTAAATTGGTTGACCATACCACCTTAGGATAGCCATGAATGTTGCAGCCATCCCACCCTGGGATGACCACCAAAAAACACCAAAAAAACACAAGAAAAATCAATGAAAAAAGACCTAAAAACAACCAAAATATTAACAAACTAATAAATTTCAATAAATATCCATTAGAAAATCAAGAAGCAAACATAAATGCATATCTTTCCTCATCAGAAAAAATCACAAAATTAACAAAAAAAATTAAATAATCAGCAAAAATTTCAAGTGAGCTTTGTATTCAGTTATTTACCCTATAAACTTGGTGGTTGTAGTGACTTATGCTCCATGCAATCTGGCAAGATGAGTATATTACCATAAAGTCATTTGAACCAAATTATTTATTGATGAATTTAAAAGCATCCACTTCAATCCCTAATAAGTCTATTACGGTAAGACTACTCCATGGGAATCAGGTATTCATTTCCTTTCTTCCATGAAATATCATCAAAAACCACCAAAATCCTAACAAAATTGATAAATTTCACAATGGGTAAATTTGAAGGAACCCTAATCAAGTCATATTGGTCAAGTGACTCATCACTTTAATCATTGGTCATACCATCATCGATTTGTCACTTGAGGAGGTAGTCATAATTATGAATTCATAATCAAAATCAGCACTCAAACACTCAAAAGTGTAACTTGCATACATTCAAAAGAATTATTTGCAAATACAATATCAAGCCCACACTGGGGCACATAATTTAGCACCAATTTCACAAAACAAAGTATTTATCTCCTTGAAGCCTTGGGACCCTTGTCCTAGAACATTCTTATAAATAAAACAAGGAACCAATACTAAGTATACCCTAAGCCCCAAAACCTGTCCTTACAGTGTGGTTGAAAGGTATACCAAAATCAAATCCTTCAAATATGTGAAAACCAAGGATTCCAAGAATATATGCTCCTTCCATGATGGGGCATATAAATTTTGTTAGCTTACTAAATAACCTTAATCAGTTGATAGTTTAATCATCTATTTTTGCTCTGTGCTTTGTTTCACACAATGCATCCCAAAAAGGGGCACTTATAGACACTAAAATTGAAGAACACAAGCTTATACTGAGAGGGGGGGGTGAACAGTATAAGACCTCTTTTTACTTTTTCCTTTATACTTCAAAATAGTAAAGCAATATACCCAAAGCAATATCAAAGCAATGCACAAAATCATCCACAAAGTGACACCAATTTTAAATGCTGGGCTACGTCCACAAAACTTTTCTCTAAAAGTTATCTCAAAGTTCTTTGGGAAACCTTCCCAATTACAATGTTTATGAGCCTCGGCTCAAAGGAGATACCTTCCCCCAATCTGAATTTATGAGCCTCTGCTCAAAGGAGATACCTTCCCCCAATCTAAATTTATGAGCCTCTACCCAAAGGAGAAACCTTCCCCCAATCTGAATTTATGAGCCTCTGCTCAAAGGAGATACCTTCCCCTCTACTCTGGATATGATCCCTCAGAAGATCAACTGTCTCTACCTCTTGCCAGCATGTGGAACTCCTTTCCATCGAAGACCTCCTGTCCTCAATGCTTAGCCTAAGAGACCTCTGCCTTCTATGATCACGTCCACAGTAGCTCAGCAACTTGTACCAAACACAGTCAGTCGGTCTAGTACAAGTCTTCCTCTGTCTGTCAGATCTATCCAACTCTTGAACAAATCAATCCTCTCTCCATAAGCCTTCTCAAAGACTTGCCAAATCTGTCCTCAGGTTCTCTGATAGAACCAATGTACCTCTGTCCTCAAGTTCTCTGATAGAACTATCAATCTCAACTCACAAGTCCTCTGCTAGGACCTATCCAAATCTGCTCACAAGTCCCCATCGAAACCTGTCCAAAACCTGCTCACAAGTCCCCAATGGAACCTGTTCAAAACCTGCTCACAAGTCCCCAATGGAACCTGTCCAAAATAGCTCACAAGTTCACCAAGAAAAAACTTGCTTAGCATGAACCCACAAAGAGAATTGTTAGAGACCCAATGTGATTCATCAACCTCATAGAAGCATAAAGAGAATTGTTAGAGACTCAATATGTTCTATACTTAACTCCCAATCTCAATCTCAACACAATCTCACTCAATCTCAATCTCAAAAGAATAAGATAGATGTAGTATGCTTTTCTCAAGAACATGAAACACAACCCAACAATTGCCAAACATGCAATATCTCATATAACAATGCTACTCATGTTCTTTCCACAACCAATATCTTTTCTCAACCAATTAGGGCTTTAACAACAATGCTTATAGACAAGGTTTAACCAACATCATTCAACTCAACATTAACCTTGAAGCATTCAACCAATCATCACAAGAAAAGGAAACAAGTAGAAATCCTTTTCCCTCCAAAGATATTTGAACAAAACAGCCACCAACACAATATCACCAAATGCAAAGAATAACTTGCTCAAATCAACTCAATGGAGTAAGCCCAATATCATGAATCAAGTAAAGCAATAACTTGATCAAACAACCTCTATGGAAGCAACTCAACCATCAAACTCAAAACAGCCAACCAAGGGTTCCACCAACTCAATGCAAGTAGCTTGACTCACAAATACAAACCCTAGTGCACAAAGCTTCCACTATCTCAAACCAAAAATTATGCATTCATCAAAAACTCTCCTTAAGGATAACAATGCATAAGTAGTCTTCAACAAACCAGAAAATAGGATTTACACCCAATCAAAGAAAACCTAGTTGAAAACCTTTTCACTCCAACCTTATTTCAGAAAACATACACCAATCATACTCATAAGAAGAATGTGCCCATACCTTATTGGAGTAGAAGAAAAATTGATCCTTAAAGTTGTCACCACACACAACCCTCAAACTTCCAACCAAGTTAGGGTTAGAACCAAGATAAATGAGCATATATAAAAACTTTCCTTAGTACACCTTTTAGCTTCTCTTCTTTTGAAAACAACCACCAAAGAAGTCAAAAACACAACAACCAAAACTTACACCTTATATCTCCATTTTAAACTTTAGCATAGCAAAAGACTAATCTCAAAAATACAACCAAAGAAATATCCCCTTATTTCTCCTATGTCTTTTAAACAATGCTAAACAATGCCAAAAATTATATCAAGAAATTAATCACACCTTAGAATGGCTGCCCTTGAAGAATCCAAAAATCGTGGAATGGCTGCCCTTGACGAATCCGAAAATCGTGGAATGGCTGCCTTTGACGAATCCGAAAAATGCGGCACAAAATACGTTTTAACAAAAACGTGACTTAATCCATGCACAGCTCCCTCCGCGGGAATCGAAATGCAGACCTCCGCCTACGCAAAGCCCAAACGCAGCCTATGCTGCCACTAGCCCACAAGGGGCTAACGAAGTCTAAGACGGACTTCCTACCACTTCAACGAACAAGCACTTCGTAAGTTTTTCAAACGCGAGCTCTCTTCTTCCGCGGCGTCAACAGAGCATCGATCGCAGCCAAAAATTAATGCATTCGAAATTCTCAAGAGGAGTTAAACCTTAGGATCCTTCCCATATTTATAGTCCAATCGTGGACTTTAGAACACGTCGACGGTAGAGAAACGTAATTTCGAATTTAATCGAAATTGCTTTCTAAAGGGTTTAAAAACCCTTAATTAATTTTAATAAATTAAGAATAAAAAAGGTTTAAAAACCTTTAAGTATTTTTAATAAATTAAAAATAATTTCTCCCTTAATTAATTAAATAATTAATTAATTAAAACCTTGAAGGGTTTTAAATAATAATTAAATAATAAAGAGAACCTCCATTGGTTTTAATAAAAACCATTTAACTTGGTTTTAATAAAAACCCTATCCAAAAACCTTATCCAATGGAATCTCTCTGGATTCTCTTAAAATATTCTCTTGGAATCTTTCACCTTTGAAGCCAACACATCCTCTTAACATTAATGCCATTTCCTTTTGACATCAATGACAACTCATAGACAAGGAGCTAGGATCTCAAACCCAAAATTGCCAACAATCTCCCCCTTTGTCATTGATGGCAAACCATGCTTCTCAACAACAAAAACTCAACATAATAGCTCCCCCTGTCTTGAGGCTCTCCCCCTTACTCAAATCTCTCCCCCTTTGTCATCAATGGCAAAGGGTCACCTTTGGGGCTCGGGACTAAGAATGAGCCTCTTAGCTTAGTCCCTCCCCCACCTCCTGATGAGGTGATTAATTTTGGGGTGGGAGTAAAACTCCCATTAGGCATTGATCATCATCAGCGTCTATAACTTCCTTGCCGGGCCTTCTCTTGAACTCTTTGTCCATATTCCTATTCTTGTCACTGTTCTTGTTCTTGTTCTCATCCCTCTTCTTGTCCATGCCTTGATCCTTGGACCTGATCATGCCACTGTTCCTGTTCCTGTATTCTGGAATTTCAGCTCTACACTGTCTAGCTATGTGACCTTTATTGTTGCACTTATAACAAGTAACAATGTTATTTCTCTATGGTAAACCTGATCTTTGAATCCACCAGTTCTGACCAAACCTATTTTGGCCAACCCTGTTCTGACCAAACCTATTCTGACCAAACCTGTTCTGGCCAAACCTGTTTTGACCAAATCTGTTCCTGTTATTTGCCTTGCAATAAACTGCCTTGTGCCCAAACTGTTGACAAGAGTAGCAATACCCTTGAAAGTAACTAGCACTTCTAAAACTGTCATTTACCTTCTTCACTTGAGCCATGCAATGTGAAGCCATGTGACCAAACCTGTGACAAGCAAAACATCTGCCTTGAAACTTTCCTTTATTTGACCTCTTGGGTCCTGAAAACTTCTTCTTCTTCTCATTCTGAATTCTGTTTTCTATTTCTGTGCATCTATCATTCAAGGACTCATGATCTGAAATACTTTCCTCATCAGAACTCTCTTCCTTTTGGAGTCTCTTACTAGACTCTTCAACTTGTTCCTTGTGTGACTTAACAAAACCAAGGCCTGTTTTATCTGTTGTCTTTCTTTGACCTTTGATGAGTGACTTAACCTTTTTGGAGCTATCTTGAAACCTGTAAAGCTTATCCTTGTACTCTTTAGTTTCCTCTTTCAAAGAAGCCATTTTTTGTTCTAACTCACTATACTCAAGAACCTTAGACTCTAACTCATCCTTGAGTTCTTGTGTCTTAGCTATAGAGAAATCAAGATTTTCAATAAGATCATCTCTCTCCATACAACATTCATCTAACTTATCCTTGAGTCTAGCATTCTTCTTTCTTTCCTTTTTCAAAGCACTAAGAGCACTAATAAGTTCACTCTCAAGATCCTTTATTTGATTTCCTTTTGAATCATCAAAGCCATTTTCAGATTTCTTATCACTAGAGGTGCTACCCTTTTCAAAAACCATACATGCATCTTCCTTATAGTTTTCTGAAGCATCCTCATACATACTAGAAACCAAATCATTATTTGTGCAATCATCCTCAAGGTGACCAAAATTTCCACATCTAAGACATTTCATGATAATGAATCTATGTTTTGGTTCTTCCTCTTTTTCTGATATGAACAACATCTCATTTTCATTATCACTTGAAGAACTTTCACTATCACTACTAGAACACTTACTTGCTTTGTCTAGGTAGAAACTCTTCTTGTGCTTGTGAGAATACCTCTTTCCTTGATTGCTGTGCTCATCTTTGTTTTTCTTGTGATGCTTGTACCTTTCAGAATCCTTGCTCTTAGAATCCTGTTTATCTTCATCACTTTCATTCTTGGAAACAATACAATCAGTAGCATAATGACCAAACTTTCCACAATTGAAACATCTTACATTTTTCATACTTTTGTGCTTTGTAGATAACTTGCATTTCTTTCTGTAATATGCCTCTTCATCACTAGAAGACTCATCACTATCTTGAAGTTGTTTACCCTTGGATTTCTTAGTAGCCTTGAAAGCTGCCTCTTTCTTGACATCAACCTTCACTTGAGTTCTTAACTCAAATGCTGCAAGTATACTATGGAGCTCATCCTTTTTCAATTTATCCAAATCTTTAGCTTCCTCAATAGCAGAAATATTTTCACTAAATCTATTAGGAAGAGATCTTAAAATCTTATCACAAACATCATTTTCAGCAAGCTCAAGACCTAAGTCTTTCATGGAGTTAACAACCTCATCCATACGAAGCATGTAGTCACTAATATTTTCATCATCATTCATCTTGAGTTGTTCAAACATACCTTTGAAGTGTCTCAACTTGGCCTTTCTGACATTTGTATCACCTGTATGAACCACCTTCAACTGATTCCACATTTCACTAGCTGTCTTGCAGTGAATCACTTTGGTGAGATCTGCTTTCTGTAAGCCTTTCAGGATTGCATTCATTGCTTTTGAATTGCTGTGATGTAGGAGCCTTTCTTCTTTAGTATTAGGACCATGTTCAGGAATAGTGTACTCATCTTCAATCACTTCCCAAACCTCATTCCCAAGTGCCATTAGATGAACCTTCATCCTTGCACTCCAAAGACCAAAATCTGACCCATCAAGAATAGGTGCTGCATTGCCACTTGAATGATCCATTGTGTTCTTTACTAGCTTTTCCTTCAATCTGTTAAACTTTTCGAAGGCACCCGCTCTGATACCAATTGAAGAACACAAGCTTATACTTGAGAGGGGGGTGAACAGTATAAGACCTCTTTTTACTTTTTCCTTTATACTTCAAAATAGTAAAGCAATATACCCAAAGCAATATCAAAGCAATGCACAAAATCATCCACAAAGTGACACCAATTTTAACGTGGTTCACCCAGAATGGTTGGGCTACGTCCACAAAACTTTTCTCTAAAAGTTATCTCAAAGTTCTTTGGGAAACCTTCCCAATTACAATGTTTATGAGCCTCGGCTCAAAGGAGATACCTTCCCCCAATCTGAATTTATGAGCCTCTGCTCAAAGGAGATACCTTCCCCCAATCTAAATTTATGAGCCTCTGCCCAAAGGAGAAACCTTCCCCCAATCTAAATTTATGAGCCTCTGCTCAAAGGAGATACCTTCCCCTCTGCTCTGGATATGATCCCTCAGAAGATCAACTATCTCTACCTCTTGCCAGCATGTGGAACTCCTTTCCACCGAAGACCTCCTGTCCTCAATGCTTAGCCTAAGAGACCTCTGCCTTCTATGATCACGTCCACAATAGCTCAAGAACCTATACCAAACATAGTCAGTCGGTCTAGTACAAGTCTTCCTCTGTCTGTCAGATCTGTCCAACTCTTGAACAAATCAATCCTCTATCCACAAGCCTTCTCAAAGACTTGCCAAATCTATCCTCAGGTTCTCTGATAGAACCAATGTACCTCTGTCCTCAAGTTCTCTGATAGAACTATCAATCTCAGCTCACAAGTCCTCTGCTAGGACCTGTCCAAATCTGCTCACAAGTCCCCATCGAAACCTGTCCAAAACCTGCTCACAAGTCCCCAATGGAACCTGTTCAAAACCTGCTCACAAGTCCCCAACGGAACCTGTCCAAAATAGCTCACAAGTTCACCAAGAAAAAACTTGCTTAGCATGAACCCACAAAGAGAATTGTTAGAGACCCAATGTGATTCATCAACCTCATAGAAGCATAAAGAGAATTGTTAGAGACTCAATATGTTCTATACTTAACTCCCAATCTCAATCTCAAATCTCAATCTCAATCTCAAAAGAATAAGATAGATGTAGTATGCTTTTCTCAAGAACATGAAACACAACCCAACAATTGCCAAACATGCAATATCTCATATAACAATGCTACTCATGTTCTTTCCACAACCAATATCTTTTCTCAACCAATTAGGGCTTTAACAACAATGCTTATAGACAAGGTTTAACCAACATCATTCAACTCAACATTAACCTTGAAGCATTCAACCAATCATCACAAGAAAAGGAAACAAGTAGAAATCCTTTTCCCTCCAAAGATATTTGAACAAAACAGCCACCAACACAATATCACCAAATGCAAAGAATAACTTGCTCAAATCAACTCAATGGAGTAAGCCCAATATCATGAATCAAGTAAAGCAATAACTTGATCAAACAACCTCTATGGAAGCAACTCAACCATCAAACTCAAAACAGCCAACCAAGGGTTCCACCAACTCAATGCAAGTAGCTTGACTCACAAATACAAACCCTAGTGCACAAAGCTTCCACTATCTCAAACCAGAAATTATGCATTCATCAAAAACTCTCCTTAAGGATAACAATGCATAAGTAGTCTTCAACAAACCAGAAAATAGGATTTACACCCAATCAAAGAAAACCTAGTTGAAAACCTTTTCACTCCAACCTTATTTCAGAAAACATACACCAATCATACTCATAAGAAGAATGTGCCCATACCTTATTGGAGTAGAAGAAAATTGATCCTTAAAGTTGTCACCACACACAACCCTCAAACTTCCAACCAAGTTAGGGTTAGAACCAAGATAAATGAGCATATATAAAAACTTTCCTTAGTACACCTTTTAGCTTCTCTTCTTTTGAAAACAACCACCAAAGAAGTCAAAAACACAACAACCAAAACTTACACCTTATATCTCCATTTTAAACTTTAGCATAGCAAAAGACTAATCTCAAAAATACAACCAAAGAAATATCCCCTTATTTCTCCTATGTCTTTTAAACAATGCTAAACAATGCCAAAAATTATATCAAGAAATTAATCACACCTTAGAATGGCTGCCCTTGAAGAATCCAAAAATCGTGGAATGGCTGCCCTTGACGAATCTAAAAATCGTGGAATGGCTGCCTTTGATGAATCCGAAAAACGTGGCACAAAATACGTTTTAACAAAAACGTGACTTAATCCATGCACAGCTCCCTCCACGGGAATCGAAACGTAGACCTCCGCCTACGCAAAGCCCAAATGCAGCCTATGCTGCCACTAGCCCACAAGGGGCTAACGAAGTCTAAGACAGACTTCCTACCACTTCAACGAACAAGCACTTCGTAAGTTTTTCAAACGCGAGCTCTCTTCTTCCGCGACGTCAACAGAGCATCGATCGCAGCCAAAAATTAATGCATTCGAAATTCTCAAGAGGAGTTAAACCTTAGGATCCTTCCCATATTTATAGTCCAATCGTGGACTTTAGAACACGTCGGCGACAGAGAAACGTAATTTCGAATTTAATCGAAATTGCTTTCTAAAGGGTTTAAAAACCCTTAATTAATTTTAATAAATTAAGAATAAAAAAGGTTTAAAAACCTTTAAGTATTTTTAATAAATTAAAAATAATTTCTCCCTTAATTAATTAAATAATTAATTAATTAAAACCTTGAAGGGTTTTAAATAATAATTAAATAATAAAGAGAACCTCCATTGGTTTTAATAAAAACCATTTAACTTGGTTTTAATAAAAACCCTATCCAAAAACCTTATCCAATGGAATCTCTCCGGATTCTCTTAAGAAGATTCTCTTGGAATCTTTCACCTTTGAAGCCAACACATCCTCTTAACATTAATGCCATTTCCTTTTGACATCAATGACAACTCATAGACAAGGAGCTAGGATCTCAAACCCAAAATTGCCAACAATCTCCCCCTTTGTCATTGATGGCAAACCATGCTTCTCAACAACAAAAACTCAACATAAACAGCTCCCCCTGTCTTGAGGCTCTCCCCCTTACTCAAATCTCTCCCCCTTTGTCATCAATGGCAAAGGGTCACCTTTGGGGCTCGGGACTAAGAATGAGCCTCTTAGCTTAGTCCCTCCCCCACCTCCTCGATGAGGTGATTAATTTTGGGGTGGGAGTAAAACTCCCATTAGGCACCGATCATCATCGGCGTCTATAACTTCCTTGTCGGGCCTTCTCTTGAACTCTTTGTCCATATTCCTGTTCTTGTCACTGTTCTTGTTCTTGTTCTCATCCCTGTTCTTGTCCATGCCTTGATCCTTGGACCTGATCATGCCACTGTTCCTGTTCTTGTATTCTGGAATTTCAGCTCTACACTGTCTAGCTATGTGACCTTTATTGTTGCACTTATAACAAGTAACAATGTTATTTCTCTATGGTAAACCTGATCTTTGAATCCACCAGTTCTGACCAAACCTATTTTGGCCAACCCTGTTCTGACCAAACCTGTTCTGACCAAACCTGTTCTGACCAAATCTGTTCCTGTTATTTGCCTTGCAATAAACTGCCTTGTGCCCAAACTGTTGACAAGAGTAGCAATACCCTTGAAAGTAACTAGCACTTCTGAAACTGTCATTTACCTTCTTCACTTGAGCCATGCAATGTGAAGCCATGTGACCAAACCTGTGACAAGCAAAACATCTGCCTTGAAACTTTCCTTTATTTGACCTCTTGGGTCCTGAAAACTTCTTCTTCTCATTCTGAATTCTGTTTTCTATTTCTGTGCATCTATCATTCAAGGACTCATGATCTGAAATACTTTCCTCATCAGAACTCTCTTCCTTTTGGAGTCTCTTACTAGACTCTTCAACTTGTTCCTTGTGTGACTTAACAAAACCAAGGCCTGTTTTATCTCGTTGTCTTTCTTTGACCTTTGATGAGTGACTTAACCTTTTTGGAGCTATCTTGAAACTCTGTAAAGCTTATCCTTGTACTCTTTAGTTTCCTCTTTCAAAGAAGCCATTTTCTGTTCTAACTCACTATACTCAAGAACCTTAGACTCTAACTCATCCTTGAGTTCTTGTGTCTTAGCTATAGAGAAATCAAGATTTTCAATAAGATCATCTCTCTCCATACAACATTCATCTAACTTATCCTTGAGTCTAGCATTCTTCTTTCTTTCCTTTTTCAAAGCACTAAGAGCACTAATAAGTTCACTCTCAAGATCCTTTATTTGATTTCCTTTTGAATCATCAAAGCCATTTTCAGATTTCTTATCACTAGAGGTGCTACCCTTTTCAAAAACCATACATGCATCTTCCTTATAGTTTTCTGAAGCATCCTCATACATACTAGAAACCAAATCATTATTTGTGCAATCATCCTCAAGGTGACCAAAATTTCCACATCTAAGACATTTCATGATAATGAATCTATGTTTTGGTTCTTCCTCTTTTTTTGATATGAACAACATCTCATTTTCATTATCACTTGAAGAACTTTCACTATCACTACTAGAACACTTACTTGCTTTGTCTAGGTAGAAACTCTTCTTGTGCTTGTGAGAATACCTCTTTCCTTGATTGCTGTGCTCATCTTTGTTTTTCCTGTGATGCTTGTGCTTTTTAGAATCCTTGCTCTTAGAATCCTGTTTATCTTCATCACTTTCATTCTTGGAAATAGTACAATCAGTAGCATAATGACCAAACTTTCCACAATTGAAACATCTTACATTTTTCATATTTTTGTGCTTTCTAGAGAACTTGCCTTTCTTGCTGTAATATGCCTCTTCATCACTAGAAGACTCATCACTCTCTTGAAGTTGTTTACCCTTGGATTTCTTTGTAGCCTTGAAAGCTGCCTCTTTCTTGACATCAACCTTCACTTGAGTTCTCAACTCAAATGCTGCAAGTATACTATGGAGCTCATCCTTTTTCAATTTATCCAAATCTTTAGCTTCCTCAATAGCAGAAATATTTTCACTAAATCTATTAGGAAGAGATCTTAAAATCTTATCACAAACATCATTTTCAGCAAGCTCAAGACCTAAGTCTTTCATGGAGTTAACAACCTCATCCATACGAAGCATGTAGTCACTAATATTTTCATCATCATTCATCTTGAGTTGTTCAAACATACCTTTGAAGTGTCTCAACTTGGCCTTTCCGACATTTGTATCACCTGTATGAACCACCTTCAACCGATTCCACATTTCACTAGCTGTCTTGCAGTGAATCACTTTGGTGAGATCTGCTTTCTGTAAGCCTTTCAGGATTGCATTCATTGCTTTTGAATTGCTGTGATGTAGGAGCCTTTCTTCTTTAGTATTAGGACCATGTTCAGGAATAGTGTACTCATCTTCAATCACTTCCCAAACCTCATTCCCAAGTGCCATTAGATGAACCTTCATCCTTGCACTCCAAAGACCAAAATCTGACCCATCAAGAATAGGTGTTGCATTGCCACTTGAATGATCCATTGTGTTCTTTACTAGCTTTTCCTTCAAGCTATTAAACTTTTCGAAGGCACCCGCTCTGATACCAATTGAAGAACACAAGCTTATACTTGAGAGGGGGGTGAACAGTATAAGACCTCTTTTTACTTTTTCCTTTATACTTCAAAATAGTAAAGCAATATACCCAAAGCAATATCAAAGCAATGCACAAAATCATCCACAAAGTGACACCAATTTTAACGTGGTTCACCCAGAATGGCTAGGCTACGTCCACAAAACTTTTCTCTAAAAGTTATCTCAAAGTTCTTTGGGAAACCTTCCCAATTACAATGTTTATGAGCCTCGGCTCAAAGGAGATACCTTCCCCCAATCTAAATTTATGAGCCTCTGCTCAAAGGAGATACCTTCCCCCAATATAAATTTATGAGCCTCTGCCCAAAGGAGAAACCTTCCCCCAATCTAAATTTATGAGCCTCTGCTCAAAGGAGATACCTTCCCCTCTGCTCTGGATATGATCCCTCAGAAGATCAACTGTCTCTACCTCTTGCCAGCATGTGGAACTCCTTTCCATCGAAGACCTCCTGTCCTCAATGCTTAGCCTAAGAGACCTCTGCCTTCTATGATCACGTCCATAGCAGCTCAACAACTTGTACCAAACACAGTCAGTCGGTCTAGTACAAGTCTTCCTCTGTCTATCTGATCTGTCCAACTCTTGAACAAATCAATCCTCTATCCACAAGCCTTCTCAAAGACTTGCCAAATCTGTCCTCAGGTTCTCTGATAGAACCAATGTACCTCTGTCCTCAAGTTCTCTGATAGAACTATCAATCTCAGCTCACAAGTCCTCTGCTAGGACCTGTCCAAATCTGCTCACAAGTCCCCATCGAAACCTGTCCAAAACCTGCTCACAAGTCCCCAATGGAACTGTTCAAAACATGCTCACAAGTCCCCAACGGAACTTGTCCAAAATAGCTCACAAGTTCACCAAGAAAAAACTTGCTTAGCATGAACCCACAAAGAGAATTGTTAGAGACCCAATGTGATTCATCAACCTCATAGAAGCATAAAGAGAATTGTTAGAGACTCAATATGTTCTATACTTAACTCCCAATATCAATCTCAACTCAATCTCAATCTCAAAAGAATAAGATAGATGTAGTATGCTTTTCTCAAGAACATGAAACACAACCCAACAATTGCCAAACATGCAATATCTCATATAACAATGCTACTCATGTTCTTTCCACAACCAATATCTTTTCTCAACCAATTAGGGCTTTAACAACAATGCTTATAGACAAGGTTTAACCAACATCATTCAACTCAACATTAACCTTGAAGCATTCAACCAATCATCACAAGAAAAGGAAACAAGTAGAAATCCTTTTCCCTCCAAAGATATTTGAACAAAATAGCCACCAACACAATATCACCAAATGCAAAGAATAACTTGCTCAAATCAACTCAATGGAGTAAGCCCAATATCATGAATCAAGTAAAGCAATAACTTGATCAAACAACCTCTATGGAAGCAACTCAACCATCAAACTCAAAACAGCCAACCAAGGGTTCCACCAACTCAATGCAAGTAGCTTGACTCACAAATACAAACCCTAGTGCACAAAGCTTCCACTATCTCAAACCAGAAATTATGCATTCATCAAAAACTCTCCTTAAGGATAACAATGCATAAGTAGTCTTCAACAAACCAGAAAATAGGATTTACACCCAATCAAAGAAAACCTAGTTGAAAACCTTTTCACTCCAACCTTATTTCAGAAAACATACACCAATCATACTCATAAGAAGAATGTGCCCATACCTTATTGGAGTAGAAGAAAATTGATCCTTAAAGCTGTCACCACACACAACCCTCAAACTTCCAACCAAGTTAGGGTTAGAACCAAGATAAATGAGCATATATAAAAACTTTCCTTAGTACACCTTTTAGCTTCTCTTCTTTTGAAAACAACCACCAAAGAAGTCAAAAACACAACAACCAAAACTTACACCTTATATCTCCATTTTAAACTTTAGCATAGCAAAAGACTAATCTCAAAAATACAACCAAAGAAATATCCCCTTATTTCTCCTATGTCTTTTAAACAATGCTAAACAATGCCAAAAATTATATCAAGAAATTAATCACACCTTAGAATGGCTGCCCTTGAAGAATCCAAAAATCGCGGAATGGCTGCCCTTGACGAATCCAAAAATCGCGGAATGGCTGCCTTTGACGAATCCGAAAAACGCGGCACAAAATACGTTTTAACAAAAACGTGACTTAATCCATGCACAGCTCCCTCCGTGGGAATCGAAACGCAGACCTCCGCCTACGCAAAGCCCAAACGCAGCCTATGCTGCCACTAGCCCACAAGGGGCTAACGAAGTCTAAGACAGACTTCCTACCACTTCAACGAACAAGCACTTCGTAAGTTTTTCAAACGCGAGCTCTCTTCTTCCGCGGCGTCAACGAGCATCGATCGCAGCCAAAAATTAATGCATTCGAAATTCTCAAGAGGAGTTAAACCTTAGGATCCTTCCCATATTTATAGTCCAATCGTGGACTTTAGAACACGTCGACGGTAGAGAAACGTAATTTCGAATTTAATCGAAATTGCTTTCTAAAGGGTTTAAAAACCCTTAATTAATTTTAATAAATTAAGAATAAAAAAGGTTTAAAAACCTTTAAGTATTTTTAATAAATTAAAAATAATTTCTCCCTTAATTAATTAAATAATTAATTAATTAAAACCTTGAAGGGTTTTAAATAATAATTAAATAATAAAGAGAACCTCCATTGGTTTTAATAAAAACCATTTAACTTGGTTTTAATAAAAACCCTATCCAAAAACCTTATCCAATGGAATCTCTCCGGATTCTCTTAAGAAGATTCTCTTGGAATCTTTCACCTTTGAAGCCAACACATCCTCTTAACATTAATGCCATTTCCTTTTGACATCAATGACAACTCATAGACAAGGAGCTAGGATCTCAAACCCAAAATTGCCAACAAAAATCACATCAATCAAATTAGACAACCAAGAAACACTCTTATCAACAGTATATGATCTCCTCATGAAATCCTCAGGGGTTAAATAGTGGTCCATACCACTTTTGGGAAGTTTTTCCCCACTTTTGAGAAGTTCTGGGCCATGCCACCATGGTCATTCCTGGTGTTCGTCCCACCCCAAGATGATCACTAGTTCATTATCATCCCACCCAGGGGTGACCACCCACGACCATACCTAGGTAGGACGACCACCAAAAATTGCCCCTAGGTAGGACAACCAACCCTTGGACTATCAAAAAGTCAAGGGTAGGACAAATGGCAATCACATTTTGCTATTTATATGACCCATTTATTTATGATAGATTGAGGGCACATCAATTCAATCACACGCTACCAATTGGAGGTCCAAATTGGAGTTTTCTCCCACCCTATGCATGGCAAGGTTTTAACAAATGGTGGCACTTGCCTCCCATGACCAAAATTACCCATTCAACCTTGTGCTATATTGAGCTATAAAATGGAGCCAATCCACCCAATTACGGAGGAGTCTTTTGAAATATTTCATAATGAAGTGTTGTCTATTTTCTATCCCCCTTTTACCATGTGTTTTCCCTTGAAATATCCATCAATAAAAGGAGTTTTCCAAGTAATCCCAATGTAGAGTGGAAAAAATGGTGCTCCAAGCAAAGGGAAATGAAAAGAACCTATCTATTTAAGCACTACAAAAATACATTCAAGCAATAAATGACAAATAAGTGAAATAAATGGGTGGTTCTCTTTATATTATTGCATTTGTCAAATATGTGGTTACAAACGTCCCCTTGAGGGCTCTCAAATGATACAATCCATTACAAATTTAAAGGATCTAATCCTTTAAGGAACTCAAGGTTCGCTTTTAGTGTCTTGCACTCACGATTGAAGAGTGATATTTTTGCTACTACTGCAATGATCTATCCATATTTGAATCTTTAGCTCCTTCCTCATGCACTAGAATACCTGTATCTACACACAAGAAACTAGAATTTTTTAATAACAAATGTAGATTAATATAAAATCAATGAAATGCATATAATATTGAATACAAAAATTGCAATAGATGATGTAAAACTAATCAAAATTGTACCAAACCTTAGCATGATGTATATTATCTACTTTAGGAATGATTTATGCAAAAATTAAAATGAAATTGCAAGAAGATCCAAAACTAGTCCAAATTGAAGGTCCAAAACTGCTCCAAATCTCACCAAATTTTAGTATGAAGTCTATAAACTATTTTGAAAATGATCTACACTAAAATTGAATAAAAATTACATGCCAATTCATGGTCATCCCTAGGTGTGCCAATTTGTACTATTAACCATCATATGTGGGTATGGCCACCAAACCAGGTGGTTTTTGCCACCAATTCATCTAGGAAATGGTCTAGAGGAATCCCCTCCCCCGGAAACGTCGAAAGCTGTTTTCAAAAATGCTAGAAAATTTTTTTCCCCCTTTTTTTGGAGCGATTTCCGAGATTCTCACAGTTGGTGGGTGTGGATGATTTAGCCCATGGTATTGTGCCCATTGTATTCTAATACCACATAGTGGTTTAGGGTTGTGAGATATTCCTTTATATTTTATTGTAATGTCCCATTTTTGGGCAAGGAAGGAAAATAATAATATCAATGAGGAGTGGCTCTTGTTTTTCTGGAGTAGCCCACATCGGGTGAACCAGGGTAAATCTCGTGTGTCATATGTGCATTGTGTGGTGTCATTTCGTCTAAGTTATTTCTACATTATTTTTGGAATAAGTTTCTGTAGGTCACTTCATTTGGTATCAGATCCAAGTTGTTATCCATATGGGGACACCTTTATTTCTAGGTTTTCATTTTATTTGAAGGGTTTCTAGGAGGGAGAGAAAACCTATTTTGGAGTGTGAGTTTTTTCGCAAAAAGAGCTTGAAGGAAAATGATAGGAAATAATTCAAGGATAGAGATCGAGAAATTTGATGGAAAAAGCTTTGAGCTATGGAAATTGAATATGGAGGATCTACTCATGGATAGAGATTAGTGGGCTGTTATTTCTAAAAAAATGAAACCTGGAGGAACATCCGACGAAGATTGGGAAAAGATGAATCAGAAAGCAAGGAATCTGATTCGACTGTGTCTTGCAGATTCAACTCCTAATAAACAATTTTGGAGAAGCTACTGCAAAGGATCTCTGGGAGAAATTAGGGGCTTTGTATCAATCTAAGTCCCTGGTGAATAAATTGTTCCTCCAAAAGAAACTATACAATCTTAGGATGAATGAAGCAGATTCAGTTGTAGATCATATTAATTCATTCAATATAGTGGTAAGTCAACTTACATCTATTGATATTAAGTTAAGTGAGGAAGATAAATGTATTACCTTGCTATGCTCTTTACCAGATTCATGGGATAACCTAGTTGTAGCAATTGGTAGTACAACTTCATCTACATTGAAGTTTGAAGATATTGTGGCATCTCTAATATCAAAGAATATGAGGAGAAAAGCCATGGAGGGCACTTCAAAGGAAGACCTAAAAATGAGAGGGTGTGCCAAGGAAAAGGATAAAACAAGATATGGCGATAGATCTAAGTCTAGAGGTAGATCCAAGTCTCATGGAAAGTTTGAGAGAAAGTGTTGGAAGTGTGGTAAACCTGGTCACATGAAGAAGGACTGTAGATCAAAGAATGTTGATTCTATAAAGAGGTCTGATGAATCCACTTCCACAGAGACACATAAATCTACTGATGAAGGAGGGGATGTATATCCGGCATCCTGCTCCACCCGATCAGATAAAAATGATTGGTTGATCAATACTGGTGCCTCTTTTCATATGACTCCTCACAAGGGGTGGTTCAATGAATATGAAAGATATGATGGAGGGGAGGTACTATTGGGAGATGATTCACCACTTAAGATAATTGGTCGTGGAAGAGTGAAAATACTATTGCGAGATGGTAGGGTTAAGACCCTTCCAGGTGTGAGGCATATTCCAAGCCTTGTTAGAAATTTAATTTCTGTAAGAAAAATGGATGATGCAGCAGTAAATATTAGTTTCAGTAAATATTCATGCAAAATTGTTCAAGGATCAATGGTGTTAGCAAGAGGAGTTCGTATTGAAACTTTGTACAAGCTATTGGAAAGAACTATGACAAATGAGTGCAATAGCTCAAATATTTTTGAGATTGAATCAGATAAAATCTCAACACTCTGGCATCAAAGAATGGGACATATTGGAGAAAAGGGATTGCGTACCCTCCACACAAAGGTATGGTTCATGGTATCCCTGATTGCTCAATGGTTTTTGATTTCTATGAACACTGCATTTATGGAAAGCAAAATCATGTGAGTTTCCCATCTGGTGCTGCTAGAGCAACATGGATATTAGATCTGATTCATAATGATATATTTGGTCCTGCCCCTATACCATCACTTGGAAAATCACGGTATTATGCTTCTTTTGTTGATGATTTTTCAAGATATGCATGGATTTATTTTATTAAGAGTAAATATGAAGTGTTTGATAAATTTAGAGAATTTAAAGCACTTTTTAAAAATCAAATTGATAAAATAATTAAGGTGTTGACGTCTGATAATTGAGGAGAGTATTGTTAAAATAAATTTGAGGATTTTTGTAAGCAGTGTGTTATTGCAAGACAGAAGACTACTCCATATACACCTCAACAAAATGGAGTTGCAGATATATTGAATAGATCTTTGATGAAAAAGTCTAGAAGTATGCTCAGTGGTGCAGGTTTGACACAGGAATTCTGGGCTGAGGCAGTGAGTGTGGCATGCTAGCGAAATTGATCTCCTACATCAGCATTGCCAGATCAAACTCCATTTGAAGCATGGTTTGGTAAGAAACCCTCTCTCTCACATATTAGAGTTTTTAGTTGTGATGCATACATGCACATTTCAAAGGAGAAAAGAAGTAAGCTTGATAATAATGTTGTTAAATGTATCTTTATTGGTTATAAATATGGTATTAAAGGATATAAACTTTGGAATCCATAAACTAAAAGAACGGTTTACAGTAGAGATGTGGTGTTTAGGGAAACTAAAAGTGATCACAAGAAGGAAGTAATAGAAGAAGAACCTAAAAAGGTCCAATTTGATCTCATGGAAGAAGATCACATAGAAGAGGATCTTGTAGAGGAACAGACAGATGAGGATCTGGATGAGGATTTGTATGAGGATGAACAAGAGGTTCATACACTTGTGGTAAGGAGATCAACATGGGAAAGAAGGCAACCTAAAAGGTATAGTCCATCTACATTTCCTACTTCTTTTGTATTATATGTTACTGATGAAGATCCTATAACTGTTAGAGAAGCTATAAATTTTGTAGAGGCAAACCTTTCAGAAGAGGCCATGGATGAGGAAATAATGGCTTTGAAAAAGAACAGAACATGGAATTTAGTGAAATTACCTGGTGGGAGAAAAGCAATAGGTTGTAAATGGATTTTCAAGAAGAAGCAGAATGCTAAAGGTAAAGTGGATAAATACAAAGCTCGCTTGGTGGCTAAAGGTTATTCTTAGGTAGAGGGAATTGATTATGGTGAAGTATTTTCTCCTGTTGCAAAGCTAACCTCAATTATATTTTTGTTATCTGTTTTTGTTGCTTTTGATATTGAAATAGAGCAAATGGATGTAAATACTGTATTCCTTCATGGATATTGGAGGAAGAAATCTATATGAGACAAACTAAAGGTTTCACTGTTGTAGAAAAGGAGGATCTTGTATGTAAGTTAAAGAAATATCTGTACGGACTGAAATAGTCACCTAGAATGTGGTATCAAAAATTTGATACTTATGTCTTAGGAATTGATTGTGTTCATAGCAATGTTGATCACTATGTATATTCAAAGAAAATTGGTAATGTACTTGCCATTATAGTTTTGTATGTTGATGACATGTTACTAATTGGAAATAGTAAGAAAATGATCAAGGAAGTGAAGTCTCAGTTAGCATCACAGTTTGATATGAAAGATATTGGCCTTGCAAATTTTATTTTGGGCATGAAAATAAACGGAGATCGTTCTAACAAAAAGCTATGGCTGGATCAAAAAAAATATGTTGAGACAATATTAAAGAGATTCAATATGCAGGATTGCAAACCAGTGAAGGTACCTATTCCTTTGGGGGAAAAATTGTCTGCTGAACAATGTCCAAAAATAGAAGAAGAGGTATAAGAAATGTCCCATGTTCCTTATGCAAATGTTGTATCTATTTTAATGTATGCCATGGTCTGTACTAGACCATAAATTGCCCATGTAGTGGGAGTTTTGAGCAGATATATGTCCAAACTTGGTAAAGAGCATTGGACTGTTGTGAAAAGGGTTTTTAGATATCTGCGTGGTACTTATGATTTTTTAATATGTTATGAGGGTACAGGTAAAGAAGATAGATACTTGAATATAGAAGGGTTTGTTGATGCATATTGGGTTGGAGATCTGGACTATAGAAAATCTACTAGTGATTATGTATTCAATTTATTTGGAGGAGCTGTTAGTTGGATGATAAAAATTCATATTGTTGTTGCTCTTTCAATCACTGAAGCTGAGTACATGGCAACCACCAATGTCAGTAAGGAAGCAGTATGGCTACAAAAACTATGTGCTAAAACTGGGTTCTTTCAAGGAGCTAAGATAAATTGTGACAGTCGGAGTGTTATATTTCTAGCAAAGAACCCTGCTTACCATTCTAGAACGAAGCACATTGATACAAAGTTCCATTTTAACAGGGACATTATTAAACAAAAGAAAGTGGATACAAAGGAAAATGTTGCAGATGCTTTAACCAAGGTAGTTAGCACAAAAAAGTTCATATTTTGTACAGTTGAAATGGGTTTGGCAAAGTATTCAACAAGTGGGAGAATGTTCGGTGTGTCTCATCCTTTTCCAAGGAAATACTGTATGGCAGGCATGAGAGGGTAATAGGAGTAGAGCTCCTCATGATGAGGGTGAAGCCCTCCTGGAGGGTGCTAAGGGGGGTCTGCCCCCTAGGCCACGTCGAAGGAGGTTTTCGGCAATGACAATTTTTTTTTCCCTCTTTTTTTGGAGCGATTGCCGGGATTCCCACGGTTGGTGGGTGGTTGGTGGGTATGGGTGGTTTAGCCCATGGTATTGTGCCCATTGTATTCTAATACCACATAGTGGTTTAGGGTTGTGAGTGTTTCCTTTATATTTTATTGTAATGTCCCATTTTTAGGCAAGGAAGGAAAATAATAATATCAAGGAGGAATAGCTCTTGTTTTGCTGGAGTAGCCCACATCGGGTGAACAAGGGTAAATCTCATGTCATATGTGCATTGTGTGGTGTCATTTCATCTAAGTTACTTATTTCTACATTATTTTTTGAATAAGTTTTTGTAGATCATTTCAAAGAGGGCATGAGCAGTGATGAAAGCGATGAGTCACTTGACCAATATGACTTGATTGGGATTACCTTCAATTTTACCCATTGTAAAATTTATCAATTTGTGAGGATTTTGATAGTTTTATTGATATTTAATGGAATAAAAGGACTGAATATCTCGTTCCCATGGAGTGGTACAACCATAATTACATTCTTATGGAGTGAAGTAGAGAATTTTAAATTCATCCATGAATAATTTAGATTCAATCTTGATCCTTTGTGAATTTTATCAATTTTGACCTATTTTTGGTGGTTTTGAAGCCATTTTATTTGCTTTTCCATCTGTTTTGGTGGTCGTCATAGGATGGAATGGTTGCATAGTTTATGGATGTTCTATAGTGGTATGGTTGGCCAATTTTCCAGTCATCCCACCCTAGGATGACCATGCTCATTCTAGGCATTTTTAAGCTCAAATTTGGAAAAATGAGTTCATTTGCACACTTCTAACTTGGCAAACTAAGAGGTGAGGAGTAGGAGATTGATTTTTCAAAGTGGAGTACTTCCGAGACCATCCCAAAATCACCATGACCTATACTCAAGACTCAACAAGCAGTGGATCTGGTGCAAGACGGGTAAGGGTTAAATTTGCTCCTATACTTTATTGAAGATGGAAATGTAATTATTTTTGTATTTTCCAAAAAAACACACTAAATATTTGTAAATGAACCCCAATAGTGATAGTATGTAGGAATCTGTGCTTTAATTTTTGTTATTATGCAATTTTATTCCATTTTTTTTGTTTTTTTATGTTGTTTTATGCTTGTTTTTGGGGGCCAGGAAGGCCCTTTTTGAGCATTTTTGAGGGCCACCTCTAGGTGAGATGGCCATGAATTTGGGGAAAAAATATCCATTTTTTGAGCTATTTTTGCTATTTTTAGGAAATTTTGAGGTATTTTTACTCTATTTTTGTTAAGCTTGCTTGCCTATGTTAGGTGATCAAGAGTTAGTATCAATTTATGAATCTCTTTCAGACTACCATGGACTTATTGATAGAGGATGACTGGAAATGGCTTGATGCCATTGGTCTCAAGTAAGTGACACGGTTAGAGCAAGTGCTATGAGATAGAGCCTACCTAATAGCTTTGATAGATCTATGGGACCCTCACACCAACACCTTCCACTTACCAATTAGGGAGATGATAGTAAAATTAGAGGACATCTACCAAATTTTATGCATTTTGATAGAGGGACATTCGATTATATCTACTCATTAAAATCATAGAGATACGATTATATAAAGATACTTTAAAGAGGATTGGCATGAGGTAGTATGATACTTGCATAGTAGAGGAATCCTAGTGGAGCTATGGTATGAGGTAGAGGTTTTGATTATGAGATATACCTTACTTATGATGTTTATCTCCAACATGTTGCTACCAGACTTGTCAGGATCTAGGTTCCCTTGGAACCTTTTGGAGTTGACATTTTCGCTTGTGGAGTGCACCATATAGAGGCCATTAGTGATGGATTGGGTTATGACATTACTGGCATAACTTTATGATGAGATATACAAGATCTGTTACCATGGGTAGAAAGGCTTGGGATGCAAATTTCTACTATAGGTGTGGGGATGGTAGCATATTGCTATGGATCAATCATGGGGACTACCTTGAATTATGTGGGCATAGCTTATAGATGTGGATATTGGCTATGGGATCCTATGGTAGTGAGACCAGGAGAGGGATTAGAGCCATCCCTATGTAAGCATGATTGATCATTATGCATAGTCTTTTGCATGGCTTTGGGTAGAGAAGGTTACTTGGAGACCATACAGGGATTTTCTAGCATGGCCTGAGGCTAAGATGTAGCTTTTTTGGGTACAACGAGGGATATGGCTAGTTTTTTTACATGGTACCAAGCAAGAGTATTTCCCATATGCTCAGGTTATGTGGTAGTTTAGACTACGCCAAGGATTGCCTAGTGAGCCAGTGATCTATCGATGTTGTGGGTATGATATGACACTTTCTTGGTCTAAAGTGGAGGTAGTTGGAGAGGACACAAATCCTGTAAAGGATGTCTCTGAGCTAGATGATCCAAGGACCACATTAGAGTATGACTCTTGGTGGGTGATATATCAATGGTGAGAGAAGAGGATGCTAGGAGGTGGTATAGTTGTGGTGATAGAGGAGGCTCACAAAGATGCTCCAAATGAGGGATATGATGAGGCTCCAGATAAGGAGGAGCCAGAATCAGGTGAATGACATGTGCATCATCAGGTAGATGATGAGTGGATGGATATCCTAGATATGGAGGATGAACAAGATGATTATGCTAAGGATGACTTTGATGAGTAGGGAGTGTAGGCATAGTTGGTAGCATGATATGCCACCTTTGTTGAGCTATAGGGTGAGATGATCAATGGTAGATAGGAGTGGAGGGAGTATGCAGAATAGAGGGCTCTCCTATAGGAACATGTGCAAATTGTATAGGTAGAAATTGATAGGCAAACAATAGAGGTAGATACTATTGGATCATAGGTTAGAGTAGGAAGTTTGAACCATGGATCACCTAGCAGTGGCAAGATGGCTAGGCTATGGGAGGAGGTGACACAACTCTAGATATTACTGAATGACTACCAATATCATCACTGATATGATACAACATACACCAAGGATTTGAAGGATGAGATAGTGTGCCTTAGAGGGCACTTACCAACTGGTAAAATATAGTTGTCTGTGAGGATGGGAGATCTTATATCCATGAGGAGAGAAGATAGGGCTAGGTATAGTTTATCTAGGAGCTCTTGAAGAGCACCGGCTAAGGGTTGGGGTGATATTCATGGTGTCTATCATGCATGACCATGGTTGATACTCTATGGTTGTTTTTGGATTTTTGGTAGTATGAGGTCTGAGGACCCACTTGATTGTAGGCTATAGGTAGTGTTTTTGGATTATGATGTATATTTTTACCCCATACACACAAACACACGCACACACACACACACACACACACACACACACACACACACACACACACACACACACACACACACACACACACATATATATATATATATATGAGTTTTTTTGTTGTCATCATGTATTTCCTTACTACTTTATTAGATGTATGCAATATTTATGTTTGCTTTACTAATGCTTTTGTCATGGATGCATGTATTGTAATATGATGTGATTTGATGATATGTGTATGAGTGTATGCATAATGAAATGGATGATTTTCTAATCTATATGATGAATTATGAATACTATTTGACACACTAGATGCTAGCACCATAGAATGTACAAAATTCATTGATTCATTGATCTTTACCATAAGACTATGTAATGGATTGTGGAAATGTAATCTAAAAAACATGTGATAAAATGTTATGGAATGATATACATAGTAAGATGTTATATTATGTCCTTAAGGTTTTCCTGAGATTCAAATGCTCTAGTGATCTAGTCAAAAGTTGTATATTAACCATGCAAGACTTTTTTTCATGGTATACATCTGCTAGGATGACTAAGATATTCAATATCCCTGTGTGTGCATGTGAGTTCATTGCTATGATAACATATAAAGTTTCCCTAATGCCAAATAGGATTGATGCAACCCATCTATACTGAAGATCACCCTATGAGTATCATTATCCTGAGTTTTATACATAGTTGAATTAGACCACTAGGCAATACAGACTACCAAAAGCTAGCTCATTCACATGTAAACATTGGTCTGTATAAAAGTAGGTCGCTAATGTGACATATATATCGTCATGCATAAGGATACCACCATTTACAAGAAGGCTTGATGCCACTCAACCTATAATGAGGATCACCTTATGGTTATAAAATGTTGAGAATTTTAGGGGTTCAAGTTCAGCACTCCCTTATTTTATTTTATTTTTGAATTGATCCAGAGATTCTCATTTTTGTTTGGTGAGCAAGGGATTGTGGTAGTGGTGAAAACCATTATATATTTTGCTTTTTTCTTTTGATAATGGTAAATACCATAATTTATTTTTCTTTTTCTCTTTAGATAATTGTCCATATTTGGTGTGGAAAAGGGATTTTGATTACTTTGGGTTGGGAGGAGCTTGTACTTTTCTTAATTCTTAGAATTTTTAAACCATTCACATAGGGGGATGAGCAAGGTAAACTTTTCACTTAAGGTAACACATACCACTTTATAAGTTTCATATTTTCTTGTGCAACATTTGGATTTATTAGTGTGAAAATGTGTTGGAATTATGACGAATACAAGGTACAACCAAAGCAAGAATCTACTTTCTAAAAATTAGGATAACTTTCTACAAAATCTAAAAAGAAAACTAGAGATGGCTGAGTGACCGAAAACCCTAAATATGCCCTATAAAAAATGACTAGGTGAAGGGAAACAGACACACATATGAAAGGTGGGAAATGTGTATGAAAATGATAATTGAAATGTAGATGAGTATTAATAATGACTTTTGACAAAGTTGATTTTGAATGATGGCTAGTATACATAATTGGTTCTAGACATGTATGATCAACTCTAGAATAAAAAATTCAATTATGGGTATGCTTAATGCAAGTGATTGTATAATGCAACAATATGAAATGCAATGCAATGCAATATTTTTGTGTTTTTGATATTTTAATGATGTTTTTGGATTTTGATATATATATATATATATATATACATTTGACCAATGGGCTTAGTGGATGCCATTGGGGATTTTTAGGTGACCAAAGGGTTTATAGGTACCTTTGGGGCTTTTTGGGTGACCAAAGGGTTTGTAGGTATCTTTAAATAATTTTTGGGTAACCAAAGGATTTATGGTTACCTTTGGAGCTTTTTGGATGACCAAAGGGTTTATAGATATCTTTGGCAATTTTTGGGTGACCAAAGAGTTTATAGATACCTTTGGGGCTTTTTGGGTGACCAAAGGGTTTATAGGTACCTTTGGGGTTTTTTGGGTGACCAAAGGATTTATAGATGCCTTTGGGGCATTTTGGGTGACCAAAGGATTTATAGATACCTTTGGGGATTTTTGGGTGACCAAAGGGTTTATAGGTACCTTTGGGGATTTTTGGGTGACCAAAGGATTTATAGATACCTTTGGAGATTTTTGGGTGGCTAAATAATTTATAGATACCTTTGAGGCTTTTCGGGTGACCAAAGGGTTTATAAGTACCTTTGGGGATTTTGGGGCTTTTTGGGTGAGGGTGTGATACTTTAAAAATGAAAAGGCCATAGATGAAGGATATTCAAGGGTTCAGGTTCCTCACATCCTTCAATGGAAGCTAGGTAATAAGTTTTGGGTCCATTCTAACTAGTGATAATGTATGGAACTAACTAGTTTGCCATAAATTTGTCCCGTAGATGGGGTGAAAAGTTAGAATTTTGTTGGTTCTATTTTAAAACAAGATCACCAACCTAAAAATTCCTAGGATGGACTTTCATGTTGTTGGCTCTCTTAAGCCACTCTTGATAAAAACGTAGATGATCAAGAGCATTAACACATTGTTCATCAAGAAAATTTAATTGGTCTAAGAAAACCTACCGTGTGGTGTCATCATCAATGAAATCTTGCATGGATATGTGCAGCGATGGGATTTCTAGAAATAAAGGCATGACAACCTCAACACCATACACTAGTGAAAATGGAGTTGCCCCAGTGGGTGTTCGAATACTAGTGCGGTATGCCCAAAGGGAAAGAGGCAATTGATTATAACAATATTTGTGATTATCCTTAACAATTTTCTTTAAAATTATAATTATTATTTTGTTTGCTGCCTCAAATTATCCATTAGCTTGCGTATAATAGGGCATAGAAAAGTTGTGCTAGATATTATATTTAGTTGTTAAAGCGTGCACATCCTTATTTTTAAAATGTGGCCCATTATCTAAAATAATTTTAGATGGGATACCAAAATGAAAAATAATATTATGTAGCATGAAATCCACAATGTAAGGTCCAGTAGTAGTGGTAAGGGGAATCACTTCGATCCATTTTGTGAAATATTTGGTGGCTGTAATGATGAACATATGATGACTTGAGGAAGAGGGTGAGATTTTACCAATTAAGTCAAACCCCCATTATAAAAATAGCCAAACCACTTGAATCGATTGCAAGGCCTGAGAAGGTACATGTGTCAAATTATCATGGTTTTGACACTTTACATAGTTCTTAACATAAGCATAACAATATTGCTCTAAATTTGGCCAATAACAGCCCATGTGAAGAATGCCCTATGTGATAGCCATGTTGTTGAAATGGCCACCACATGTACCATTGTGTTCTTGGGTGATTTCCCAAACTGACTCTTGAGGTTCTAAGCAATGAAGGAGGATACCCTTGTAGCTTCAACGATACAAAATATCTCCAAGTAAGATATATTTAGCCGCTTTTTGCTTTAATATGCATTTGGTAGTATGCGATAATATAGAAGAGATAATACCAAGCTTTAGGTAATATTTTAGCTGGATGGACCAATCTTGCTTTGAAGAAGCCTCAATTGCATGAATTGCTTGATCCTTTTGAAGTTCATCTCTCACAAATGCTCATTGGAAGAGAAATTGTAAATATAGCATTGTGCTGCTATCAAAAGAAGTTTGAGGGAATAAATTCCCCCAAGTCGCATTATTTAAACAATTGTGCATTTGAGAGAACCGTTCATGAGAAGGTTCAATTTGAATCACGTGGACTTCTGACATGGAGTGAATTTCCTCACACTTAGTTGTAAATTGTGCTAATGTTTTGACTTGAATGGTTGTGATATCATTAGATGGGTTTTGTGATATTAAAGACCCTAAGGAGTCCATTGTATCCACAAAATAGTTAGATGAACGAGGGAGTGCATCAATATCATACCATTCAAATTTTTCTAGAATTTTATCCATAAGGTATTTGTAGGCTTTCAAGATTGGGCATCTACATTGGAATATTCCATTGAATTGATTCACTATGAGCAAGGAATCACCAAAAATGTTGAGCTTGGTTATTTTCATGGTGATTACCGTTTGAAGGCCTATGAGAAGATCTTCAAACTCAACATTATTTTTGGTGCATGGGAAATCGAGTTTGAATGATAGGGGTATTTAATCCCCTTACTATGTAAAAAAAAAAAAATTCTTGTGCCACCCTCTTGCTCGCACTTAGAGCCATCAAAAAATAGTCATATCAGCCTATGCTTTAGGCTCTTCAAGATCAGGTGATTCTAACACTTGAAATATTCCATCATCGGGAATATCTACACTAAGAGGCTAGTTATCCTAAAGGGGAGCCTCTACGAGTTGATTGATAATGACCTAAACTTTAATTGATTATTTTTTTATGAATTCAAGGTCAAATTCCATCAACAATATAATCCATTTTTATGTGTGACTGTTATGGTAAGTACAACTTATCATATATAATAATGGATTCTCTTTGGATTCTACATACATGGTATAATTGAGCATATAATGGCATATATTTTTAGTGGTGAAAACCACTGTTAAACATAGTTTCTCAATGTATGCATAATTTATTTCATAAATGACTAGGGTGCGAATAATATAGTAAGTATCTTGTTATTTGTGTAATTCATTCTTTTGGGTCAACATGGTGCCCAACGCAAGCTCAGTAGCTGAGATGTATAAATATAATAGTACTCCCAGTAAAGGAGGATTCAATACTAGTGGTGAAGCTAGATATTGTTTAATCTCATCAAAGGTGACTTGACACTCATCATACCACTTAAATGCAACCCCCTTGTGTAGCAACTTGTTCATATGTCGACATCCGACAATTACGCTATGAAGTGCTTGATGGGTGCAACCTTTCCTTGTAGACTATGTAGCTACTTGATAGTAGTAGGGGAGGCATTTTTAAAATTACCTTAACTTTATTTGTATCAAATTCTATACCTCATTTAGAGACTATGAATTCATAATCAAAATCAACACTCCAAAACTCAAAAGTGTAACTTGCATACATTCAAAAGAATTATTTGCAAAGACAATATCAAGCCCACACTGGGGCACATAATTCCTCACCAATTTCACAAAATAAAGTATTTATCTCCTTGAAGCCTTGGGACCCTTGTCCTAGAATAGGCTTATAAATGAAACAAGGAACCAAGACTAAGTATACCCTAAGCCCCAAAATCTGTCCTTACAGTGTGGTTGAAAGGCATACCAAAATCAAATCCTTCAAATATGTCAAAACCAAGGATTCCAAGAATATATGCTCCTTCCACGATGAGGCATCTAAATTTTTTTAGCTTACTAAATAACCTTAATCAGTTGATATTTTAGTCATCTATTTTTGCTTCGTGCTCTGTTTCACACAACACATCCTAAAAAGGGTCACTTATAGACACTAAAATCACATCAATCAAATTAGAAAACCAAGAAACACTCTTATCAAAACTATATGGTCTCCTTAGGCAATCCTCATGGGTTAAATAGTGGTCCTTACCACTCTTGGCAAGTTTTCCCCCACTTTTGAGAAGTTTTGGGCCATGCAACCATGGCTGTCCCACCCAAGAATGATCACTAATTCATGGTCATCCCACCCATGGGTGAGCATCCATAGCCATCCTTGGGTGGGACAATCACCAAAAAATTTCCCTAGGAAGGACAACCAACCCCTGGACTATCAAAAATTCAAGGGCAGGACAAATGGCAATCAAATTCTACCATTTATATGGCCCGTTTATTTATGACAGATTGAGGGTGCATCAATTCAATCACACACTACAAATTGGAGGTCCAAATTGGATGTTTCTCCCACCCTATGCATGCCAATATTTTGATAAATGGTAGCACTTGCCTCGCATGACCAAAATTTCCCATTCAACCTTGTGCTATCTTGAGCTATGAAATGGAGCCAATCCACCCAATTCTGGAGGAGTCTTTTGAAATATTTCATAATGAAGTGTTGTCGAGATTCTATTCCCCTTTTACCACGTGTTTTTCCTTGAAATATCCATCAATCAAAGGAGTTTTCCAAGTGATCCCAATGTAGAGTGGAAAAAGTGGTGCACCAAGCAAAGGGAAATGAAAAACACCTATCTATTTAAGCACTACAAAAATATATTCAAGCAATAAATGACAAATAAGTGAAAGAAATGGGTGGTTCTCTTTATATTATTGTATTTTTCAAATATGTGGTTACAAACGTCCCCTTGAGGGCTCTCAAATGATACAATCCATTACAAATTTAAAGGATCTAATCCTTTAAGGAACTCAAGGTGCGATTTTAGTGTCTTGCAATCAGGATTGAAGATTGAGCTTTTTGCTACTACTGCAATGATCTATCCATATTTGAATCTTTAGCTCCTTCCTCATGCACTAGAATACCTATATCTACACACAAGAAACTAAAATTTGTTAATAACATATGTAGATTAAGATAAAATCAATGAAATGCATGCAATATTGAATACAAAAAGTGCAATAGATGATGTAAAACTAATACAAATTATACCAAAACTTAGCATGATGTATATTATCTACTTTAGGAATGATTTTTAGAAAAATTAAAATGAAATTGCAAGTAGATCCAAAACTAGTCCAAATTGAAGGTCCAAAACTGCTCCAAATCTCACTAAATTTTAGTATGATGTCTATAAAATAATTTGAAAATGATCTATAATAAAATTGAATCAAAATTACATGCCAATTCATGGTCGTCCCTAGGTGTGCCAATTGGTCTGTTAACCATCATATGTGGGGATGGCCACCATGGTTTTTGCCACCAATTCCTCTAGTATATGGTCTAGAATACTCCTAGGGGTGTTTTGATCAAATTTGATCTAACTAACAGAAATGGGTGGGTTTTGGAATGTATGTGCCTATTTGGAGGTGTCTTGGAAACTACTTTCATTGATAAATATTCCAAAGGAAAATACGAGCGAAAAAGAGGAGAGTGAATCTTGGTAGCACTTTGTAGCAAATTCTTGCAAAGACCTCTCTTTAATTGAGTGGGATCACTCCAATTGATAGCCCAAGAGGGCCAAAGGGCCAAAGGGGCAAGTTGGGACATGCAAGGTAGGTACCACCACTTTTTAAAACCTTTGCAATACATTGGGTGAAAGAGGCCTCCAATTTGGGCCTCCAATTTATAGGTTGTGATGGCTTAGACATGCTATCAATCTATCATAAGTCATTGGGTAAGATAAATGGTAAAATTTTATTGTCATTTGTCCCACCCTTGATTTTTTGAGGGGTCTAGGCCATATCTGTCCCACCTAGAGATGGTTGCTTGTGGCTGTCCCTGGGTGGGATGACTATGAACTGTGGTTGTCTTGGGGTGGGACAACCATGGCTACATGGCCCAAAAATTCACAAAAGTGTGGTAAACCTTCCCAAAAGTGGTTAGAACCCCAAATCAACACCTGAGGGTTTCCCAATGGGACCATATGGTGTTGATAAGAGTGCATCATTATAGTCTCATCCGATTGACGTTATTTTAGTGTCTACAAATGCTCATTTTTGGGATGCATTGGGTGAAAAAGACTGTTCTAAAAAAATATATGACTAAAATATAAAATGATTAAGGTTATTCAATAACCTAACCAAGTTTATATGCCTCAATTGTGGAAATAGAATACATTATTGGAATCCTTGCTTTTGACATAATTGAAGGATTGATTTTGGTATACCTTTTAACCACACCACAATGGCAGTGTTAGGGGCTTAGGGTATACTTGGTATTGGTTCCTTATTTGGCCTATTTTGGGATACGTGTCTCGAGGCTTCAAGGATACCAAGAATTTTTTTTTCAAATTGGTGCTAAATTATATACACCAATGTAAGCTTGAAATTTATCTTTGGTAATGATTCTTTTGAATGTATTCAAATTGCACTTTTGAGTGTTTGAGTGTTGATTTTGATTATAAATTTGTTATTATGACTACCCCCTCAAGTGATGAGTTTATGAGGGCATGAGCAATGATGAAAGTGATGAGTCACTTGACCAATATGACTTGATTGGGATTACCTTCAATTTTACCCATTGTAAGATTTATCAATTTGTGAGGATTTTGATAGTTTTGTTGATATTTCATGGCAGAAAAGGACTGAATACCTCATTCCCATGGAGTGGTACAACCAATATTACCTTATTGGGGAGTGAAGTAGATAATTTTCAATTAATACATGAATAATTTATATTCAATATTGATCCTTTGTGAATTTTATCAATTTTGACCTATTTTTGGTGGTTTTGAAGCCATTTCATTTGCTTTTTCATCTATTTTTGTGGTTTTTTTGGTGGTCGTCCTAGGGTAGGATGGTTGCATAATTTATGGATGTTCTATAATGGTACGGTTGGCCAATTTTCTAGTCATCCCACCCTAGGATGACCATGCTTATTCTAGGCCTTTTTAAGCTCAAATTTGGAAAAATGAGTTCATTTGCACACTTCTAACTTGGCAAACTAAGAGGTGAGGAGTAGGAGATTGATTTTTCAAAGCATAGTACTTTCGAGACCATCCAAAAATCACCATGATCTAGCCTCAAGACTCAACAAGCGGTGGAGCTGGTGCAAGATGGGTAAGGGTTGAATTTGCTCCTATACTTTATTGAACTTGGAAATGTAATTATTTTTGCATTTTCCAACAAAACACACTAAATATCAGTAAATGAACCTCAATAGTGATAGTATGTAGGAATTTGTGCTTTATTTTTGGTTTTTGTGCAATTTTATTCCATTTTTTTTGTTTTTATGTTGTTTTATGCTTGTTTTTGGGGGCCAGGAAGGCCCTTTTTAAGGATTTTTGGGGGCCATCCCTAGGTGGGACAACCATTAATTTGTCGGAAAAAAATCCATTTTTTGAGCTATTTTTAGGTAATTTTGAGGTATTTTTGCTGCATTTTTGTTAAGCTTGCTTGCCTATGTCAGGTGATCAAGAGTCAGTATCGATTTATGAATCTCTTTCAGACTACCATGGACTTACTGATAGAGGATGATTGGAAATGGCTTGACGCCATTGGTCTCAAGCATGTGACATGATTAGAGCCAGTGCTAGGAGATAGAGCCTACCTAAAAGCTTTGATAGATCTATGGGACCCTCACACCAACAACTTCAACTTACTAACTAGGGAGATGATAGTAACATTAGAGGATATCTACCAAATTTTGTGCATTTTTATAGAGGGCCATTCGATTATATCTACTCATCAAAATCATAGAGATATGATTCTACAAAGATACTTTAGAGAGGATTGGCATGAGCTAGTATGATACTTGCATAGTGAAGGCATTTTAGTGGAGCTATGGTATGAGGTAGAGGTTTTGACTATGAGATATACCTTACTTATGATGTTTATCTCCAACATGTTACTACCAGACTTGTCAGGATCTAGGTTCCCTTGGTACCTTTTGGAGTTGACATTTTCACTTGTGGAGTGCATTATAGAGAGGCCTGCCATTATTGGAACAACTTTATGATGAGCTATACAAGATATGTTACCATGGGTAGAAAGGCTTGGGATACAACTTTCTACTATAGGTGTGGGGGTGGTAGCATATTGCTATGGATCAATCATGGGGACTACCTTGAATGATGTGGGCATAGCTTATAGATGCAGATATTGGCTATGGGATTCTATGGTAGTGAGACTAGAAGAGGGAATAGAGCCATCCCTATGTAAGCATGATTGATCATTATGCATAGTATTTTACGTGGCTTTGGGTAGATAAGGTTACTTGGAGACCATACAAGGATTTTCCAGCATGGCCTAAGGCTCAGGTGCAACTTTTATGGGTACAATAAGGGATATGGCTAGTTTATTGACATGGTACCGAGAAAGAGTATTTACCATATGCTCATGTTATGTGATAGTTTAGACTATGCCAAATATTGCCTAGTGAGCTAGTGATCTATCGATGTTGTAGGGATGATAGAACACTTTCTTGGTCTATAGTGGAGGTAGTTGGAGAGGATGCAAATCCTACAAAGGATGTATCTGAGCTAGATGATGCAAGGACCACATCAGAGTATGACTCTTGGTGGGTGACATGTCAATGGTGAGGAGAGATGCTGCTAGGAGGTGATATAGTTATGGCGATAGAGGAGGCTCACAAATATGCTCCAAATGAGGGATATGATGAGGATCCAAACAAGGAGGAGCCATAATTAGGTGAGTGACATGTGCATCACCGGGTAGATGATGAGTGGTGGATACCCTAGATATGGAGGATCAACAAGATGATTATGCTGAGGATGACTTTGATGAGCAGGGAGTGTAGACATAGTTGGTAGCATGATATGCCACCTTTGCTGAGCTATAGGGTGAGATGATCAAAGGTAGACAGGAGTGGAGGAAGTACACATAATAGAGGGCTCTCCTATATGTACAGGTGTAGATTGCATAGGTATATATTGATAGGTAAACAATAGAGTTAGCTACTCTTGGGTCATAGGTTATAGTAGGGAGTTTGAGCCATGGATCACCTAGCAATAGCAATATGGCTAGGCTACGGGAGGAGGTGACAAAACTCTAGATATTACTGAATGACTACCAAGATCATAACTAAGATGATACAACATACACCTGGGATTTGAAGGATGATATAGTATGCCTTAGATAGAACTTACCAACTGGTACAAGATAGTCGTATATGAGGATGAGGGCTCATATATCCATGAGGAGATAATATAGGGCCAAGGAGAGCATATATAGGAGCCCTTGAAGATCACAAACTGAGGGTAGGGGTGATATTCATGGTGTTTGTCATGCGTGACCTGGATTTTGATGCTCTATGGTTATTTTTGGATTTTTGGTAGTATGATGTCTAAGGACCCACTTGATTGTAGGCTATGGGCAGTGTTTTTGGATTATGATGTATATTTTTACCCCATACACACACACACAAACACACACACACACACACACACACACACACACACACACACACACACACACACACACACACACACACACACACACACACACACACACACACACACACACACACACACACACACACACACACACACATATATATATATATATATATATATATATGAGTTTTTTTATTGTCATCATGTATTTCCTTACTACTTTATTAGATGTATGCAATGTTTATTTTTGCCTTACTAATGCTTTTGTCATGGATGCATGTATTGTAATATGATGTGATTTGATGATATTTTTATGAGTGTATGCATAATGAAATGGATGATTTTCTAATCTGTATGATGAATTATGAACACTATTTAACCCACTAGATGCTAGCATCGTAGACTGTACAAAATTTATTGATTCATTAATCTTTACCATAAGACTATGTAATGGATTGTGGAAATGTAATCTAAAAAACATGTGATAAAATGTTATGGAATGATATGCATAGTAAGATGTTATATTATGTCCTTAAAATTTTCATGAGATTCAAATGCTCTAGTGATCTAGTCAAAAATTGTATATTAACCATGCAAGACTTTTTGGCAATGTATACATATGCTAGGATGACTAAGATATTCAATATCCCTGTGTGTGCATGTGAGTTCATTGCTATGATAACATATAAAGTTTCCCTAATGCCAAATAGGATTGATGCAGCCCATCTATACTGAAGATCACCCTATGAGTATCATTATCCTGAGTTTTATACATAGTTGGATTAGACCACTAGGCAATACAGGCTACCAAAAGCTAGCTCATTCACATGTAAACATTGGTCTGTACAAAAGTAGGTTGCTAATATGACAGATATATCGTCATGTGTAAGGATACCACCATTTAAAATCAAGCTTGATGCCACCCAACCTATAATGAGAATCACCTTATGGTTATAAAATGTTGAGAATTTAAGGGATTCAAGTTCACTACTCCCTTATTTTATTTTACTTTTGAATTGCTCCAGAGATTTTATCATTTTTGTTTGGTGAGCAAGGTATTGTGGTAGTGGTGACAACCATTATTTATTTTGCTTTTTTCTTTTGATAGTGGTAAAAACCACTATTTATTTTTCTTTTGCTCTTTGGATACTTGCCCAAATTTGGTGTGGAAAAGGGATTTTGATTACTTTGGGTAGGGAGGAGCTTGTACTTTTCTCAATTCCTAGAATTTTTAAACCATTCACATAGGGGTATGATAAAGGTAAACTTTTCACTTAAGGTAACACAAACCACTTTATAAGTTTCATATTTCCTTGTGCAACATTTGGATTTATTAGTATGAAAATGTGTTGTAATTATGACAAATACAAGGTACAACCAAAGCAAGACTCTACTTTCTAAAAATTAGGATATCTTTCTACAAAATCTAAAAAGAAAACTAGAGATGGATGAGTGACTGAAAACCCTAAATATGACCTATAAAAAATGACTAGGTGAATGGAAACATACACACATATGAAAGGTGGGGAATGTGTATAAAAATGATAATTGAAATGTAGATGAGTATTAATAATGACTTTTGACAAAGTTGATTTTGAATGATGGCTAGTGTACAGACTTGGTGCTAGACATGTATGATCAACTCTAGAATGAAAAATACAATGATGGGTATGCTTAATGCAAGTGATTGTATAATGCAGTGATATGAAATGCAATGCAATGCAATATTTTTATGTTTTTGATATTTTAATGATGTTTTTGGATTTTGATAAATATATATATATATACATTTGACCAATGGGCGTAGTGGGTTCCATTGGGGATTTTTGGGCGACCAAAGAATTTGTAGGTATCTTTAGATATTTTTGGGTAACCAAAGGATTTATGGGTACCTTTGGATATTTTTGGATGACCAAAGGGTTTATAGATATCTTTGGGGATTTTTGGGTGACCAAAGAGTTTATAGATACCTTTGGGGATTTTTGGGTGACCAAAGGGTTTATAGGTACCTTTAGGGTTTTTGGGGTGACCAAAGGATTTATAGATACCTTTGGGGCATTTTGGGTGACAAAATTTATCCTTTGTTTAATTTTATCATTGTCAAACAACCTCTCAAGTTCTACCATTCCCCTAGGAATCCTATTATTTTTCAGACTCATTATTCCCTCTTCATTATCAAAATTTTCAAGCATAGTATCCCTCTGACCATCATCAATTATAGTTTTTTCAAATGCATTTGTATTATATAAGAAATTTATAATTTGCTGGTCATCCAAAAATACTTGAAATGTATCCATGTTATCCAGAACAAAAGGGCAAGGAATTAATTCCACTGAATTTCTTTTCCATTTAAATTCCTCCAAGGGATTTAGATTGGCAACTGATGAAGCCAAAGCATCTATAGGTGAATTTTATTCCTTAGGAATATGCATCATATTGAAAGCATTAAAATCCTCAATGAGATCCCATGCTCGAGGTTTGTATCTTTTTAGGTAAGAAGACTTGCACTGAAACTTGTCTCTTAACTGATTTGCTACCAACTCAGAGTTTGTAAAAACTTGGATATTTTTACATTTTTATCTAAAGTGAATTTTAATCCCAGTACTAGAACCTCATACTTAGTCAAATTATTGGTACAGGGAAACTACAAGCAGTAAGACATAAAATATGTCTCATTGTGAGGCCTTTTGAGAACAATTCTTGTACCAAAGCCTTGCTTAGATTTAGCCCCATCAACATGAAGTGTCCAAACATCATCATCATGATCACTCAGAGCCTTAATTGGTTTCACTTTTTGTGCAGCTATTAAATTATAAACCCCCACATCTGCATTAGTAAAATTAATAGTCTCATTATTGACATTGTATTCGGTTACCATGAGCTTATAATGAGTTTCCCTGTCAATTTTTAACTAATTTTATACACCCTTACAAGGTAACCATATGTGTAAAAAATCAATGTTCAAATACCCATTTAGATATTTTGACCAATCTTTGCTTAGAAGTATTCCATATCCCACAGGAATATCCACCACCTAAATATCAATTTTGTGTTGTGCTCTTGGTTCAGATGCTAATTGGATATGAATACCTTGAAGTTCACCTATTACCTTAACCTCAGTTTTATCCAACTGAATGACTCTCCTATCAGACTTCACAGGAGTTAATACCAATTGTTGACAAATGGCTAGAGGTATGACATTGGCTGAAGCATCAAAGTCCACCAGATAGTTATGTAAGTTTTTTAAAATATACGGACTATCAATAGGAAATGTGGAACTTCAGTATTTTCCTTGTAGATGGACACATTAGCATTTGGTGTTTTCTTCCATTTTTATGGAGGTTTAGTGGAGGGCTCAGAGTAAGTTTTAATCAAATTATCTCTTTGTTCAGTGATCTAAGATAGCTCACAAAGGGTGATGTTAGCGTTGATTTTCTTCATTCACTCCACTATATTATACCCTCTGTTGAATGGAGCAGCAAATCCATCTTGCACTTTTGGATCTCTCCCGTTGGATGGAGGTGGATTATTATTTGGAGAAGGATCAGGAGGAATACTGTGAGAGTTTTTGGGAGGTTTAGATGTAGTATTAGGCTCCAAATTTTTATTCCTAAGATTGTAATTATCCCTTCTATACTATTGAAAAGCTTGCACTTCATCTATAGGCACTTCTAAAATATTTTCGGACTCATCCATGAAAGTGAATGAATCCAACACCATAGTTGTACTGTTTTTGGATGAACTAGCACCATCAGCATTTTTTTTTTATTTTTAGGAAAACTAAATTCACCAAACAAAGCTTCAAAAGCATTTCAAAATTCTAGGTAATCTAGTTCTCTATGTTAAGATGTTCCATGAATCCTATGCCAATTAGGTAAAGCTAAATTACAAATGTTTACTTCAGGCCCCTTTCCTTTGTTATAATCCTTATTAGGTTCATACGAAGGTCTGGAAAATTTGTTCTGTTGGTAAGAAAACCTATTTGAATTTTCTCCTATAGACACTTGCCTATTGAAACTCAAGAAGTCGTTTGCCAATTTTTGGACTATCTTCGTAACTTCTTCAAACGTAGTTTTATCTGATTCTTTCTCCATAATATACACATGTGACAAAGTCAAAAAAAAATTCTTAGGTGGATCTTGACATGTTGGAAAAAATATTTGATGCATAATGGGATTCATCACCGGTGTATTTTGTGTGACAAAGGGTATCAAAGGACTATTCAGAGGTTGTTGGGCAACTGCATTTCAAGAGTCAGAGCTTCCTTATAAGACTCTATGAAGTTTGTTATATTGGTGTCTCTTTTTAGGAAAATAGAGGTTACTGGATCCAAAGCATTCTTATAAATTTCTAGGGCTAAATATGCACTTGGGATGTAATGACCAGTCATCCTGCCATAAGCCTTTTGGAATCTCACATTAAAATACCTCATAGTTTCATTGGATTCTCTTCTAATGCTAGAAACCTATTGATATAGGATACTGGGATAAATAATTTGACCACATTGGGACATAAAAACATTTTCCAAACCATACCAATTGGTGATTGAATCATTTGTAAAATTCAGGAACCAATCTTATGCTCCTTCTTGGAGAGTAAATAGGAATAATTTGTAGGTCACATATTCATGTTGCACATTTAACAATTTTAAAGCATTTTTAAAAGCCACCAAGTGCTCTTTTGCTGTCCTGATTTCATCATATTTTTAGGTGGGAAGATACTTCTTAGGGTTTCTCAGTAAATCATGGGTTGCACCAAGGATATTCAAATAAGTGGAACCCAACCAGTTAGCCATGACTATTTGATTAATGGTAGGATTCTGAGTCACAGTTGGAGGAAGCACTAACGGAGAACTATGCTAGACAAAGATCTGGCCTTCTTGAGCTTACTTCTCTTTGGAGTTTCCAACTCAGAAACAAGGAGCTCTCCAGCTCTTGGATGGGACCTAGTTATTCTGAAGAAAGAATCTAGCCTAACTGATTATCTTAATAAAATGCCAAACACAAGTTCAAGCCTTCCTTATAGCACGAATTTTATGTTGGCTCAGCTTTCATGCACACCCTGTAGAGAGTAAACTAAAAATACAAGTATAATTTAAGGGGAATAAATCCCTCTCACTTTAGGATCTTAGTGGTTATCCAAGGTGTGAGTTACATGGTTGGATCAAATACTATCACTCTTTTCCACTTCTGGCATAGTTTCAAGTGGACTGCCTGTATACTTGCAAGGGGGTTCAACTTACGTCTGGTGCTTTTTGGTTTATCAATCAGATTTGTATTTTTGTGAATTGATCTGGCCCTTTGTATCTCAGTATATTAAGAAAATAAAGAATTTTAAAGAAATTAAAAATGGAAACCTTTCTGAAATAAAACAGAGAGAGAAAGGTAAGGCAGGAAAGAGAGGACGAAATACTATAATTTTAATTGTTAACCATTCTTTTAATTAAAACATACTACCATGTTCACTAACTGGGAAAAATAGAATAACAAATTATGTAGCTTTCTAAGATTAACTTGTTATCTAGCAAAGGGTAGAATAGATGAATAAAATAGAATAAATTATTTAAATTATAATTTTCCTTAAAATTAACAAGTTGAATATATAGATAGCCAATGCTCATGCACACAGACCAGAACTATCAAATTTAGATCTTCAAACCAGGTGATTTAAATAATTTTTAGGATAGCTTAACACTTCTAAAATATTAGACTTGTTGGAATGATTTTACCAATAGCATAGCACACACAGTAAAACTAGATCCAGTAGGAAAAGAAATTAACTTTAGAAATATTAAACTGCAATTTAGCTCTCAAACAACACCCACAACATACAAAAATCAATTGAATTCACAAACAATTACAACTGCAAATATTTTAGTAAAAAAAAGAATAAGGAAATGAGCACCATTCAAGTTCTAGAAGCAGATCAAGCACCTGGACACACCACTTCAGAGTAAGAACACCATAACAAATCCTATGTCGAGAACAGAGGTTTTTCCAAAAAACAAATTTTAGAAAAATAAATTCTATTATAAATTCTTGCATCCAGAGTTTACATTCAATGGTAGTATTTATTGACTCAGGAGATGCCTTGATATTTTTACAAAATATTTTCTCCCAGGAACCTAAACTAATAATTTTTAAAATATCACCGTCGAAGCGTTACATAATATTTTTTTTTTAAATAGAGTTCTTGATCAACTCTAACCACTTCGAAAATCTGCCCGGATATATTACCATAAATGGAGAAGATAAAATCTGATTTTATCTTCATCAAAAGATAACTTTGTGCAAAGATTTTCACTTTTCGATAAGTTGCAGATGCATTTCATTAAATGGACACTCCCTATACCATGCCTGACAAAGTCTTTGTTTGTGGTGGGCCTTGGAGAATTTAGGTGGATCATCAATTCCACGCATCTTCTATCTCTACACAACCACCTTTGCTTGGTTCGCAGTGAAATTCTAATCCCTCCATTAATTCCGTGATAAATGTGTTTCCCAACAAGCTCCTGCAAAAATTCAAAAAGAGCAAATGTTAGAACATTAGGTTTAAAATTAAATTAAATTAATTTAATTTCTTCTAAAGTCTTATCTTTAATTCTTTACGTTTAAATTTTAATTAATTTTCAAAGTTTTCCGATTGAGATTTTAATTGATTTTCTTAATATTATTTTAATCTGCTAGGGTTTGATATTGGCCATCATCAAATTTATCGAGCACTTTGAAATTTTTTATCTCCCAAGGGATGTCGCAAAATCGTGACATTTTAATTGCCCTTACTTCCTTCTGTAATAATATCATGATATTGTGACATCTTTAATTAGATCTATGTCCAACCATGCCAAATTTTCTATCTCCGAAGGATGTCACGAAATCGTGATAATTTAATATTATGTCTTCCAAAACTTTGGCATTTCAAAAATTTTCTATCTCTCGAAAGATGTCGCGAAATCATGTTATTTTAATTATCTCTTGCCCATTTTATGAGAATGTCGCGATATCGCGACATCTTTGGTTATTTGTATGTCCAACTATAGGATTTCGTAAAATCACGACATTTTTTAATTTTCTCCTTTCTTTGGTGAGAATATCACAAAAATCAAACATGCAAAATCACGAAATTTTCATTTTCTCTTCTTCCAACCATTGAAATGTCACGAAAACTAAACAAATTAATTTTTTCTTTCTTCCAACACTTGTAAATTTCAACTTGTTGGGCACTTTGCAAAATTTCTAAAAAAATCAAACATTGATTCCAATGACCCTAGGCTTTGCATTTTGGCACTTTAAAGGTTTGTAAAGGATCCTCCATTTTTGGAAATGATTTTTAGATACTGGAAAATGAAATTTAATTGCCCAAAAGTTGTCAGTTTCACATGGTGTGAGATTTAGGGCAAATAATAAAAGTTCTCAGAATTAAAAAAAAAATTTAGGCATTCAAATGAGCCAAATGGGTATCCGAATCGGTAGAAAAATCTTGATACTTCGTATCAAAAAATATCACATTAATAAAATCATTGGTTGGAAAAAGAAACTGCTATTTTTGGAAGGTGAATCATACCTAAAAATCTGAAAGTTTGGTACTGTTGGAAAGGTGAGCTCGATACATTTCACCCAAAACTTGAATCACTCAAAATGGATTTTCATAGCAGAATATATAGCATTTCTAATATTGAAGTAAACATTAGGGCAACATGAATAATTTTCAAAGAACCTTAGAAATTAAATTTAATACCTCAAACCTTAGGAAACTATTGAAAATCAAAATTTCTGAAACATTTAACCAGAAATAATAGCATTAAAACATAAATGTTCAAAATAAATTAATTCAAATCAATGCACTAGGCAAGTACTTTTGGCATCTTGATGCAGGTAAAATTTAAAGACTATGCAAACAAAACTTGGATTAATTAAAACAAAAAATTCTAAAGGGTCCCCTTGGAAATAAAAATTAATCATTTTAAAGGAGTCAAAATTTTATTTTTAGTAGGGGTGTGTTACTTCTCAACAATAGTTTGAACCATATCCCAGAAGAATTGGAGGCAAAAACCACTAGGTTTGGTGGCCACCCAATCATAGGGTGATTAATAGTTCCAATTGTAACACCAAGGGATGACCATGATTTCTACACATAATTTCCTTTATATTTTAGCACAGATCATGTCTAGAGTAGAGTAGACACATCATAATAAGTTTTGGTGCAATTTTGAGTAGTTTTGCACCTTATATTATGCTTTTCTCTTTTCATATTCACTATTGCATGCATCCCTTCGATGTCGTTTCAATCCGCATATGCTATTAAAAATTTTGATTTCTTTGTGTGTAGATCTAGGTATTTCAACACACAAAGAAGGAGCTACAAGTTCGAATACAGATAGATCATCGTAGTGGTATCAAAAACCCATTATTCAATTTGTGAGTGCAAGGAAGGCGTTGAAGCGCATCTGAGTCTTTGGAATGATTATATCCTTTGAAACCTTGTAGTGATTGTATAAATTCAAAGCCCTCAAGGAGACACATTATAATCATGAATTTGAAAAGTTGATTAATAATTATAGAACTAGATTTTATATATATATTGGTATCGTGTTTACATTAAATGTCGCTTTTGAATGTTTAAATCAATAGATGCAACTCATTTCCCTTTGTTAGACGTACCATTCTTTTTCTATACACAATCTTCTTGGTCATTCCATTCATCAATAAAATCATGCACAAGATCTAGGTCATATCTTTAAATGATTAAGAGAATACAAAATTTACCTTAATACATCTAAATATGTAGTTGGAGTCACATATGACAAGATTCTATGTTTTATCATGTTTAGGTGAGGTATTGAAGTAGATCTAGCCAATATTTTGGCTATTACTAATATACTTCCTCCATGCAACCTTACTGATTTGCACAAATTACAAGGGAAGCTTCAAGCCATTAGAAATTTCTTTTCCTAGTTAGCTAACAAGTGTCAATCCTTACTTAAGCTCCTTTGCATAAATATTGACTACAAGTGGGATGACGAATACCAAAAATATTTTGATGAACTCAAAAGATATCTCACTTTCCCACTTGTTCTTATCCCGCCTAACCCAACCAAACATTTATTGCACTATATAACATCCACAACTTAAGTTTTAGGGGCTATGTTAGCACAACATGATGATAAAAATAAAATTATAATAGTAGAACCCTTGTCAGTTATGAAACCTAGTACACCCCTTTAGAAAAACTTTACCTCATTGTAGTGTTTGCATCTCAAAAGTTATGACATTACATGATTGGCCATAAGATATTAGTAGTTGTAAGGTTTGATCCCCTTTGATACTTAATGTCAAGGCTTCACCTTTTAGGTCAAGCTACCAAGTGGATCCTTTCCCTTAGTGAGTTTGATTTAACATTCATTTGTCAAAAGGTTGTAAAAGGTTAGGCTATCACTGATCAATTAACCATGGCTCTGTTAGAGTATATCTATCCCTTAGTTGTAGAATTTCTTGATGAATGCTTTAAACTTGCTATAGAAGATCAAGACTCTTGAACATTATATTTTATGGAGCACATTGCTTAAAGGGATATTTTTCAACTACAACATCTACAACTACAACATCCATTACCACAATTTTCTTACGATATTATTTAATATGAATAAGAATCCCGATGATAATACCTACACAAGGTACTCTCCTTTTTTCCATTATAAAAATATGGGGATGCTTTTTTTGATAAATCAAGCCTAACTGATTATCTACCTATTTTGACATCACATTCATGGAAGAACCACTATCAAGCATGCAATTATGAATAACATATTGGTCTCCATAGCTTTATGTATACCTTAGAGATATATAAAATGGTTTAACTAAATATGGGGCTCTGATCAATTAATTTGAAGTTTGTACATACTTGATACTAGTAATTTGGGATGGTCATTAATTCTCCAAAAGTGATGCTAACCTTCTATTTGGAAACCTCTACACCCAAATCAAACTGAATTTTCATATCATCAATTCCTTTTCCAGAAACCTAATTAACCAAGTTATTTTGTTGCTTCTGCATAATTTTATCTACATTAGACTCTCCAGGAATCATTTGCAGCTTCATATTATTTACCTTTTTTTGTGAAATAACTCCTATAGTTTTCTCTTTTTTTGCAGGTACTTCATTAATTTTGTCCTCCACTATTCTATTTTTGAGATTTATAGCATGTATTATCTCTAAAGACTCAATCTATTTTGTTATAGGTGTAAGTTTCCCCTACTTCATTCTATAAAATCTAGTATTAGAAGACTCACTTGAGGTTGATGTCTCTCCAAAAACTAAGACTCTTTGTTCAATATTATTGGCATATATGTCTATGTCCCTCTCAAATTTATTTTGTTGGACATTTTAAGTCCCTAAGCTGAAATGTTGTCATTGATGTCAATAGAGCAATAAATGTCAAAAGGATCTATGAATGGTTTTTTTGAAAACCAAGGTAGAGAAAATAAAATATTTTATTTAAAACCATGGATAACAGATTTGATCTTGGTTTTTATTAAAACCCATGTTGGGCTTTCATTTCATCGAAAAATGTGTCCCGATGATGGAGTTATTTGAGTTTTAATGTTTGGTTTAAATTTTAATTATTTAAAATTAAAATTTAAATTTAAATTCAAATTTAAATGAAAATTTTCCCGCTAACGTCATCATGCAAATACAATTTTATTATTTCTGCTGACGTCTTCAAAGTGTTATTAAACACTATATAAAGGGGTGGCAATTAAACCAAATAATCATCCTTGCTCTCATGTGTTAATTGCCTCAGAATTCAAAAGAGCTCGTGTGAATTGTTGAAAAGGAAGCAGTGAAGAAAGTGCAGCGATTTCACCCAAGTGTTGTAGGTGAGTTGGATAGGAGAGGTCAATCCTCCAAGGGAGGTCCTAGGTTCAAATATCCACCCTACCAAAAATATGAATTGGGTATCCAAAATCCAATTGATAATGTTGGTGCGAGCAGGGTTGGGTGCGACTCCCGGGTGACTTTGATGGTGTAGAACCCCATGTTCGTGGTCTCTTAGATCAAGGCGGCCCTACAAGGGGTTTTTCGCTTAAAAATAAATAAATAAAAGTGCAGCGATTTGGAAATCTCAAACGTGGTATGAGATGTGGCGCATTGGCATATTGATTTTTCTAAGACTGTGGGCAGCACAAATATCAGGGATCAAATCCCCTTGACAGCAGTATGTGGGAAGCACCTTAGCACTTTGTCCTTTGGAATAGGTGGAGGAATATTTAAGGTACTTTTGGCATTTGCTTTTCCAATGAGTGCTTTGGCTCGGTTGGAATCTTATCCATGGCTAAGATGCTCACGGTGTGTGGCGGACGGGGGTTTGAATCCCCTTGAAAGGTATTTACATTTTTGCATTTAATAATTTTTATTAGCTCTAAAGTTTGGAGTTATAAGGTATTTAATGCGAATTAAATTTTATAATTAGGGCTGTGATTATTATTGCAAAAGTATATTTGATTTATGTTTTATTTTGATGGAAATGAAGAATTGATTTTAGGAGAAATAAGGAGTTGTTGTTAAAGTGATTTTGAGAGATTTATTGTGGGTTACTTTTAATAAGGGTTTTTATTAAAATAGAATTTGGTGGATGTGTTTATGGAGTTGGTGTGAAAAGGGTGTAAATTAAGTTATTATTTTGTTGTGATTATTTAAAATACCACTAACCTTTATTAATATTGAAAAGGAAAGTTGTGATTAAGTGTGGCAGATTTTGTGGATAACTCTTTGGCATCAAAAAGGTATGGGCACATTTTCCTATTGATTGTTTGTGGTGGTTTATTTATTAAATATCATTGGAGTGAAAAGGATTAATTGATATTTCCTTTGTGAAGGTGGTTGGTTGAATACTTCAAAGTTTTTATGATTTGTGAGTTGTATTTAAACCTTGTTTCATTAGCATTGTTGTTGAAGCCCATTGATGATGAAATGAACTTGAACATGATCTAGAAAAGAACATGAGTATCATTGTTATGTGAGACTTGATATAAAGCATTGTTGGAAACATTTTTAGTTGGTTGATACATGCTTGAACTAGGGTTTGTGAGAAAGGGTTATTCCTTGATGTGATTGGTTGAGTTGAGTTGGTTAAGCCTAGTCAAGTGGATGTGTGAAATGGTTGTTCAAGTTCCATAAAATAAACTATTCTATATTCTAATTTGAGTTGAGATTGAGATTGAAGAATAGGACATATTGAGTCTCTAAAAATTCTCTTTATGCTTCTATTGAGTTGAGATTGGTATTTGAGTATAGAACATATAGAGTCTCTAACAATTCTCTTTATGCTTCTATGAGATTTATTTGAGTTGAGATTGAGATTTAAGAATAGGACATGTTGAGTCTCTAACAATTCTCTTTATGCTTCTTTTGAGTTGAGATTGGGATTTGAGTATAGAACATATAGAGTCTCTAACAATTCTCTTTATGCTTCTATGAGATTGAATTGAGATACTGATTGTAATTTGAGCTTAGAACATATTGAGTCTCTAACAATTCTCTTTATGATTCTATGAGATTGAACAAGTTCTATGTGAGCTTTTTAATCATATTTGAGACAAGTCTTTGAGAAGGCTTGTGGACTATTTTGAGTTAAGCTTTTGTGAAAGCTTTCTTGAGCAGATTTGAGCAAGTACAAGAGAGGACTTATTGAGAAGATTTGAGCAAGTCCTAGAGAGGATTTGTTGAGCAGATTTAGACAATTTTTGTGTGAACCTATTGAGAAGATTTAGACAAGTTTTGTGTGAACTTGTTGAGCAGATTTAGACAAGTTTTGTGTGAACCTGTTGACCCTGTGAACCTTTTGAGAATATTTGAGCAGGTTCTGAATGAACCTATTTAGCAAAATTGTACTAGATTGACTGTACTATGTTTAGTGCAAGAGATTGAGAAAAACTGTGCTAGACTGACTGGACTGTGTTTGGTACAATATTGAGACAAATCTTTGGAGGTGACAAAGTATAGAGTACAGAGTCTTAGTGGATAGAGATCTATCTAAGTGAGAAGTCTTCAAGTGGAGAGAGATCCACAAGTAAGTGCAGCATAGAGATAGAGTCTTCTAAAAGATCACTAGCAAGAGCAGAAGCAAAATAGTTCTCCTATGGAAGATATCTATGAACTTGAGATTAGGGGATCAGTATCTCCTTTGGACCAAGGTCCATAAACATTGTAATTTGGGAAGTATTCCCAAGAGATCATTTGAGAAATATTTAGAAGAAATATTTTCTTTGTGGAGGTAGCGCACATTGGGTGAACCACGTTAAATCTATGTATCTATTGTGTGTGGTGTTTTGTGAATTTCTTTGATTACTGCTATTGAAACTGCTATCTATACACTACATAATATTTATTTGAGAAAAAAAGTAAAAATTGGTCTTATACTGTTCACCCCCTCTTAGTATAAGCTTGTGTTCTTCAATTGGTATCAAAGAAGGTTCCTTCAAAAGAGTTTGACAGCTTGAAGTAAAAGCAGTCTAAGAACACATTGAATCAAAAGGATCAAAAGAATGAGGTCTTCAATAATACAGTATCAGTATTTGATGGAAGTGACTTCTTATATTGGTGTGTGCTGATGAGATTTCATATGATGACACTTGGCAATGAATTTTGGGATGCAGTGGAATTTGGGTATAATTCAAAAATTAATCCTCCTATAGATAAGGAAGGTAGGTTTCTCATGAATACAAATTCAAGAGATATGAATGCAGTTATAAGAGGATTACGTAGACCATAATCTATGAAGGTAATGGAATGGAAAACAACAAAAGATATGTGGGAACTCTTGCAAACCATATATGAAGGAGATAAAAGTGTCAGGAAAGCAAAGATCAGAAATATCAAAGGAGAATTTGAGAATATAATAATGAGGGATGATGAAAGCATTCATGAATATCTCGACAAGGTTGATGAAATTATACATGATATGAAAGGTCTTGGAATGAAGGTTGATTAATCTAATGCTTGTGACAAGATCTTGAGGACTCTTCCAAAAAGGTATAGTGAAAAAGTTTTTGCCATAGAAACATCAATTAATAGTGATAATATAACAAGAAATGATTTGCTTGGTATGCTTACAAATTTTGAGATAAGAACAAAATATCTTATTCCTCCAAAATAAGATACATTCAAAGTGGATAGTAAGAAAAAGGGTAAGAAGACAGAATCAAGCAATGAATCTTCTGGTGATAAAGAAGCTAACTATGGTAGAAGAGATAAAGGGTTCAAAAGACCAATAGATATGAGATATATTAAATGCTTTAATTATGGTAATTTTGGACATTTCGCAACATAATGCAAAGAGCCAAAGATAAAAAATGATGAAGAAAATCAGGATCACAGGTACAGGGAATCTGAAAATAACAGGTACCAGAAGAAAAATAGGAATGGACAAAACATACAAGGGAAGAAGTTTTTCCAAAGGCAAAATAGAAGCTACTATGCAGATAATCCAAGTAAGTACCAAATTGATAGTGATGCTAGCTTTTCAGACAATGATAGAGATGAAGTATTGTTCATGGTTAAGGAAAAATATCAAGTTAAGAAAAAGACTCCAGTTATTCTCAAGTGTTTTAGATGTGGTAAATTTTGACACCTTGAAGATGATTGCACACGAGATGGTTATAGTTTCAGTGATGATGATTTTGAAGATACACTTGATAGATAAAATGAGAATCTTATAATGGCTTTAGAAGATAAATAATTGAGTGATCCTATAGAAATCAGGTCAAAAGAAAGAAATGATATGGACAAAGGCAAACAAATAGAGGATTGCTCAATAGACAATGGTTATGATCTCAAAGGTGAACTTATCTATGCTCTTGACACAGTGAAGAAGGTAAGAAAGCAACACTCTAAGCTTGAAATCCAATTTCAAGAATATGATGATGAAATATTATTGCTCATAGAGGACTTAGAAAAGTCAAAGACCAAGGCAAGTAAGTTCAGAGAAAAGTTAGAAGAAAAAATCTTGGAATGTGAGAAGATAGCACAAGAAGTGGCTACTCTAAAGAAATATTTACAGGACTCCAAAATCAAGATGAAAAGTTTCACAAATAGCTCTAAGAACTTGGATAAGTTCATTTGTGGACAATAAAGAACATCATGTTCAACAGGTCTAGGTTTTGGAAAGAAATAGGAAAAGGTAAAGTCTACTTCAAGTCTTGAAGAAGAAGAAGAAACATTAGAAGAAGATACTTCATAAGAGGGGTTATCAGATGTAAGTGAAAGTAAAACTTCCAAGGATGAGTCAGATTGAAATGATTCCAATAGGGACAATAGGTAAAGAAGATACAGATGGAACATAAATCATAATAGAAGAACAATGAGGTCTAGGCAAGGAACCTTCAATGGGAGATGCTTCTCATGTCACAAGTTTGGGCACATGGCTTCATAGTGCAGGTCACATGAAATACAGGTATATGGAATAGAAAAACTTTTCCAATGATATTGTTATTCATATATTGAGTTTTGTCATAAGGCAATAAATTATAGGATTCATGATAGAAGAGGATATGGCTTCACCAAGAGAAACCGTAAGACTATTGCACATCCAAGGAATAATAATATTAAGTGTTATAAGTGCAATAATGATGGTCACATAGCAAGATGGTGTAGAGAAAATATTTTAGAAATAGGTATGAATAGGAATAGGAATATGAACATGAACATGAACAAGAATATGAACATGAATATGAACATGAATATGAATAGGAACAGGAATAGGAACATGAACAAAAATAATAATATGAATAGGAACAAAGACTCAGAAAAGAAAAGAGACTCATAAAATAATGAGAACAATAACAGGTACAAGAATAGGAACATGGATGAAAACAAGAACAAGAATAGGGATGATGACTCGGAAAGAAACCATGAGAGAATTTAGAAAAAAGAAAAATGAAAAGACAAAGGTAGAGAACAGTGCTTTCGTGGAGTAGAAATACTCCCACCCCTAAATTAACCACCTCATGTGGAGGTAGGGGAGGGGCTAAGCTAAGAATATTATTTCTTAGCTCCGAACCCCAAAGGTAACCCTTTACTATTGATGTCAAAGGGGGAGAGATTTGTGTATTATGGGGAGAGTTTTTGGATATGAGGAGAGATTTGATATCTAAGAAAGCATTTATCCAGGGGGAGCAAAGCCCCAGTGGGAGCAGAAAATAAGTTTAGTATTTAGTACAAGGATTTGGGTTGCCATAAATGACAAAGGGGGATATTGTTGGACATTTTGAGTCCCTAAGCTGAAATGTTGTCATTGATGTCAATAGAGCGATAAATGTCAAAAGGATCTATGAAGAATTTTTGTGAAAACCAAGGCAGCAAAAATAAAATATTTTATTTAAAACCATTGACAAAATATTTGATATGGGTTTTTCTTAAAACCCACGTTGGGATTTCATTTCGTTGAAAAAGGTGCCCCGGTGATGGAGTTATTTGAGTTTTAATGTTTGGTTTAAATTTTAATTATTTAAAATTTAAATTCAAATTTTCCCGTAGACGTCATCATGCAAATACAATTTTAATATTTCCGTCGACGTCTTCAAAGTGTTATTAAACACTATATAAAGGGGTGGCAATTAAACCAATTAATAATCCTTTCTCTTGTGTGTTAATTGCTTTGGAATTCGAAAGAGCTCATGCAAATTGTTGAAAAGGAAGCAACGAAGAAAGCATAGTTATTTGGAAATCTCAAACGTGGTATGAGGCATGGTGCATTGGCGTATCGATTTTGCTAAGACTGTGGGTAGCGCAAATACTAGGGATTGAATCCCCTTGATGACATCGTGTGGGAAGCACTTTGGCGCTTTGTCCTTTACGGTAGGTGGAGGAATATGAAAGGCCCTTTTGGCATTTGCTTTTCCAATGAGCACTTTGGCTCGGTTGGAATCTTAGCCACGGCTAGGATGCTTGCAGTGTGTGGCGGACAAGGGTTCGAATCCCCTTGAGAGGTATTTACATTTTTGCCTTTAATAATTTTTATTAGCCCTAAATTTTGGAGTTATAAGGTATTTAATGGGAATTAAATTTTATAATTAGGGCTGTGATTATTATTGCAAAAGCATATTTGATTTATGTTTTATTTTGATGAAAATGGAGAATTGATTTTAGGAGAAATAAGGAGTTGTTAAAGTGATTTTGAGATATTTATTGTAGGTTATTTTTAATAAGGGTTTTTATTAAAATAGAATTTGGTGGATGTTTTTATGAAGTTGAAGTGAAAAGGGTGTAAATTAAGTTATGATTTTATTGTGATTATTTAAAACACCACTAACCCTTATTAATATTGAAAAGGAAAGTTGTGATTAAGTGTGGCAAATTTTGTGGACAACTCTTTGGCATCAAAAAGGTATGGGCACCTTCTCCTATTGATTGTTTATGGTGGTTTATTTTTGAAATATCATTGGAGTGAAAAGGAATAATCTAAGTTTCCTTTGTGAAGGTGGTTGGTTGAATACTTCAAGGTTTTTCTGATTTGTGAATTGTATTTAAACCTTGTTTTATTAGCATTGTTGTTGAAGCCCATTGATGATGAAATGAACTTGAACATGATCTAGAAAATAACATGAGTATCATTATTATGTGAGAATTGATATAAAGCATTTTTGGAAATATTTTGAGTTGGTTGATACATGCTTGAACTAGGGTTTGTGAGAAAGGGTTGTTCCTTAATGTGATTGGTTGAGTTGAGTTGGTTAATCCTAGTCAAGTGGATGTGTGAAATGGTTTTTCAAGTTCCATAAAACAAACTATTCTATATTCTGATTTGAGTTGAGATTGAGATTGAAGAATTGGACATATTGAGTCTCTAACAGTTCTCTTTATGCTTCTATTGAGTTGAGATTGGGATTTGAGTATAGAATATATAGAGTCTCTAAAAATTATCTTTATGCTTCTATGAGATTGATTTGAGTTGATATTGAGTTTTAAGAATAGGACATATTGAGTCTCTAACAATTCTCTTTATGCTTCTATTGAGTTGATATTGTGATTTGAGTATAGAACATATAAAGTCTCTAACAATTATCATTATGCTTCTATGAGATTGAATTGAGATATTGATTGTACTTTGAGCTTAGAACATATTGAGTCTCTAACAATTCTCTTTATGATTCTACGAGATTGAACAAGTTATGTGTGAGCTTGTTAAGCAGATTTGAGACAAGTCTTTGAGAAGGCTTGTGGACTGTTTTGAGTTAAGATTTTGTGAAAGTTTGCTTGAGAATATTTGAGCAAGTCCAAGGGAGGACTTATTGAGTAGATTTGAGCAAGTCCAAGAGAGGACTTATTGAGAAGATTTGAGCAAGTCCTAGAGAGGATTTTTTGAACAGATTTATATAAGTTTTGTGTGAACCTATTGAGCATATTTAGATAGGTTATGTGTGAACCTGTTGAGCATATTTAGACAGGTTTTGTGTGAACCTGTTGAGAATATTTGAGCAGGTTCTAAGTGAACCTATTGAGCAGAATTGTACTAGATCAACTGTATTGTGTTTAGTGCAAGATATTGAGAAAAAATGTGCTAGACCAACTGAACTATTTTTGGTAAAGTATTGAGATAGAGCTTTGGAGGTGAAAGAGTATAGAGGATAGAGTCTAAGTGCATATAGATCTAGAAACCAGGATAATTGAAGATAAGATCTGAGTGAGAAGTCTTCAAGTGGAGAGAGATCCACCAGTCAGTGCAACACAAATACAAAGTCTTCTATAAGATCACTAACCAAAGTAGAAGGGGAAATAGTTATCCTATGGAAGAGATCCATGAACTTGAGATTAGGGGATAAACATCTCCTTTAGATCGAGGTCCATAAAAATTGTAATTTGGGAAGGATTCCCAAGAGATCATTTGAGAAATATTTAGAAGAAATATTTTCTCTCAGAGAGGTAGCCCACACTAGGTGAACCACATTAAATATGTGTGTCAATTATGTGTGGTGTTTTGTGCATTGCTTTGATTACTACTATCGATATTGTTATATATACACTGCATAATATTGATTTTAGAAGAAAATTAAAAAGTGGTCTTATGCTATTCACCCCCACTCTTAGTATAAGCTTGTGTTCTTCACATTTTCCCTAACATCATCTTCTTGAGTACAATATAAATTAAATTCTATAATCTTCATATTTAGATTCAAAATTTAAATCAACATTAGAATGTAGACCTAGGTAAATACTACAACCAATAGGGTTACGAGGTGCATCATAGGAAGATAAATAAAAAGGATGATCTAATTCTATATGGTTATATGGTATTGGGTTTGTAATAGAATATAGATCTCTCTCTGTTTCTTTATTTTTCCAATTTCTATTTCAATTCATTTTTCCCTCTTCATTCCCATTGTTATTCTAGTTTCTATTGAAATTCCTTCTAAAAGTAGGCTTGTTATCTCCATGTTGTCTATCACACTGTGAAGTCTCTACAAGGTTGTCCTTGAATTTTTCAATTCTAGACAACCTATTATTCAAAGTGGTAAAAAATTTTCTCAATTGATTAACTATTTTGTTTATAGGATCCTGATCTATTTTCTTAGGGAGAAAGAATTCAACCTTCTTGGGATTTCAAGTTGATTGGGCTCTAATTATTATGCTTTCATATTTCCACTATCAATCATATTTATATCTATTTCAATAGCCCTTTCCATACATATATCAATGGTGGCTATTGCTTGCTACATTAACTCATAGCTGAATTCTCTAGGGAAAGTATTCTTGTAAAAATAAATGGACTACTCATAATTTGGCCTTAATTCTATAGGAATCTTATTTTTGGTCTTAAATAATATCCTATTGAAATATTCCACTGATTTAATTTCATTCTTTTTCATGGTAGCCAACTCTATCAGCAAGGACTGTTCATTCTTCCTCTCCTAATATTTCCTAAGGAATGTTTACTCTAGCTCTTGAAAATTACAGATAATACCAGTTCCAAGGCTGTTAAACCATCTATGAGCATCCTTCTGTAAAGTTTTAAAGAATAATCTAAGGACCACATCTTCATCATCTAACCTCAAGGCTATACATGGCATACAAAAAATCCCTAATATGATATTAATTGGTGATAACATTGTTTCCTTGGAATTTGAGCAAGTACATATGAGCTTTATGAAAGAGAGGATTTAGATTTGGAGGTAAAATAAAATCTCTACATCTATTGGTTCTCTACTAATTGAAATTTTTGTAAGCATTTACATTTTGATTGATATTGAAATTTTTATTTACATTAAGGACTTCCATACTCTGTATAATTTTATTTACTATGGGTATTTAATTTACAACAAGAGTAGACTAATTTAAACCATGACTAGAGATAGGAACAACATGAATTTGAATTGAAGTTTTTCCATTAGATTTGAATAATTCCTCAAAATTTGGCACTCTAGCAAGTACTTATTTACCCCTTATTCTTGTATATGCTAGATACAACTCCTTATTTCATTATTTTTAAGGTTCTAAGTTCATTCAGAGTCACCAGCATACATGTGAGAAGAAATAACAAGATCTTCAAAAATACTCAAGCTAAGATTATTTAGCTTGATATTCACTCAACTCTCACAAATTTCACTCTAGGAAATACTATGAAGAATACAAACACAAAATAGTACTAAGCCTTCCCAAAAATGATGCAAAAAAATATTAGTTTGATAATACCGCACAAAAAAAATTTATAAAGAAAATACACGTGTCTTAGAAATCCCAAAAACAAGAATTCTAATCCCCAAAAATGACACCAAAAATTATTGAGGGAAATTCTTACACCCTTAAGAGATTTGTCATGCTATAAGACTTCCCTAATCCAATCAGCACTATGGACTTTGGTGGATCCATTTCTTTGAATCAAGAAAAGATTATCCTAAGACTCTAGATAGATCGAGTAGGGTAAGAAAATCCTAAATATGAGCCTATAATATTTCTCATATGATCATGCTCATCCATATTTCCAAAAATAAAATAAAACTGCAACTTAAAAGTTGACCAAGCTTTGAAGTAACTCCTAGCTAATGTTTCAATCAGTATATCAGTACCTTATCCATTGGGTAATTGTATCCAGACGTTAAATATGGTGAGGAGATAAGGAGGAGATGATAAAAACTGAGCCAATCACATTCATTCAAATAATGTAACATATACTATTGAACATGCCAGTGAAATAATATGCTATTTATACATTCAAATGATTTAACAAGTAAATAGGATAATACATAAAATTGCACATAGAACTGCTAAAAGGAGGAAGCAAGATCATATTAAGCAATAGATACTTACAATGGGAGTCTGATCAAGATAACTAGATCTCACTAAATAAATACAAACGAGTTCTCCATTAAAATGATGCAACAAATAAATGCAAATATTTTTTCAAATTATATAATAAAGAGCCTCCTAGCTTTTAATATTAGCCACTAGAAATTATCTCAGTAAATTGGGCACCTCCTCAAAAAAACCTGCACAATAATGGAGAAGAAAAAGGGTGACTACAGAAAACACACAAAAAAAATACAATTGGCAAAGACGGACACTCTGGTATACCTCTTGCAAAATTTTACCATGCAAAAACTTGATCCTTTTACCTACTATAGCAACTCTTTGATATAGCCTACAAATTGGTTCTCAATGGTTCATAACTATAACTATCATTTATTAAAACTAGGTGATGGCCCATAATAACTACAACTACCTCCATATTTGATCCACGACATTGATTGCATTTATAATGGTTCTCATTTACAGCCTGATAGTGATCTCAGTTTAAAAATGCATTCATATTTGCCTTTTGAAATTAATTGATAGCCCCACAAAAGATAAAAAATAATTGTTATACTCCGTTGGCCCACCATACAAAAATGGGTCGTTATAATTTTATTTTCAAAAACTTATATATCTATATATATTAATTATTATTATTTTTCTCTTTTTCTCCTCTTTTTTTTTTAACAATAATATAAAAAAAAATTATTCTTATGACCTCATTGACTGCCATGCAAAAATGGGGCCCAAAGGGGCCTATGTATTGCTTGTGTGGGGCCTCTTCGTAGGCCATGTATCCCCATGTGGCCCTAGAAGGGGAGGTACCTCAATCATAATGGTTAATTAATCATTACCACCCACTACATTTATAAATCTCATGGGGGCCATCCACCTCCTCAATATGGGACATAAGAAAATAATGAAACTAATTTTTTTTATTTCCCCCATGCTCACACAAACCCACCAACTTTTTCTGCCATGTGGCATGCTCCTATTGGAGTGCTCTAAGACTCCCGATGGGCATGTGCCATCAATTTGGCTATTATCTCTTGGACTATTGATTTTCTAGAACCAATGATAGTACACCACGTATTCCCATATTTTTGAAGTGCTTTGAATCACATGCTCTCCCTCCTACTTATGCATGCATCATTGGATTGCATGCTCTCACGTTGGCCCTTGATATTCTTCTACCAATTGTATTTTGCCACATGACATACCCATATTGAAAATTGTGCTTCCTACCATGCTTGCATATGTGCTATTAGATTCAACACACCTGATGCATACCCTTGGATTTAGTGCACCTCCTACACACCCTTAGATTTACCACATGCTACACATACCATTGGATTTTACCATGCAAGTGCATGTTTTTGGATGGGTTTTTGCACCGATGATTGGGTGGGTGCAAACCTTACACTATGTAAAAATTAGTCTCACGACCATCAAGGGAGGAGGGGCCAAATAGCAAAACATGTACATATCTTTATTTATTTATTTTTAAGAGCCATAGGGGGGCTTAGGTAGTACCCCCTCTTTTTATAATTTATTTATTTATTAGAATTTTGAACATGGGCAAATGGGGTGGATTAGGATAGGAAGAAACTTAGGGGATATAATGGATAGGGGGGAAGGGGATGTTAGGACTTAGGAAATAGGATAGGTGGATGGGAAGGTAGTTAGTGGATTTGTATTAGGGGACAAACATCTTAGGGAAGAGCACATGGAGGAAAAAGGGTAGGAAACAAAATAATTAAGGGAAAAATTTAGGAAGGGGGGATAAATTAAATTTAATTAAACCATATATATATAAGGAAAATATTTAATTAAACATTTCAAAGCTTTGAAGGTCAAAAATAATTAATTAAAATTATTTTAGGCCCAAAAATTATTAACATAAGACCTTGGAAAAACTAAAATAATCCCTGATCTTGACAATATAAAATTCTCCAAAAATGCTCTTGAAGGGTAAGGAAGGACTCAAAAAGACCCAAAGTTTGTGATAATTTAAAAAGATCCAAAAATTTACTAAAAAGAGTCGGATTAAGGGATTATTGCAAATTTTGGAAATAACAAAAACCAAGACTCACAAGACACCAAAAATTCAAAATTTTGCGGTAAAATCAAGTTGGAATTTGTGGATCCAACAAGGAGCTCAGAACAGTCCCATAGAGTAAATTAGGAGCTAAAAAAACCAAGGAGAAAATCAATTGCACATTAGCTCGAATTTAGTTCTAAGGTTAAACTAGGAGTTTTTAACGAGTAAGGAGACATTTTTGACATAAAATAAATGGTTTTGCAAGCACTAAAAATTATATAGGGCATTTAAACAAACGAGCAATAATGGATAGTCTGAGGCTAGCTAACCATGGGCTTAAAATTTCAAAGTACCCAATTTTTTTGAAACTTTTTGCATTTCTAATTCAAGCAAATGGGCATCTGGAATGGTTGAATTTTTTTTTAAAAACACCTTGTGGATCGTAGGATTTGACCTTTTGAAATTCATGGATCGTTTATGGGGATATGGTGTTGTTAAAATATATTTTTGCCTAAATTTTCTAAAATATTGATGTTGTGTATGTAATTTTGCTACTGTTGCAAGGGTTATCTTGAGATATTTCTATTAAGCACTCATTCATGTTATACAAAGCTCTCTAGTGAAATTTATGGCAGTTTTAAGCTTACAACTAGTTGTAGGAGGAACAAATGGTAAGATTTTGGAAAGCAGTAATAGTATCTTATAAATATAATTTCCCAAAACTAAATTAGAACTTTATGTAAGTTCTAAGGATTTTTATGTTATTTATAGTTCTAAGAGAACTCTAAGAGAAACATTTAGAAGAGAGGGAGGCATTCCAAAATCTTGAAGGAGAACTCTTGAGAACAAAGGAAGGAGAAACTAAGTTTGTGGAAGAACAAAAGGGCAAAAAAGACAATAGAGTAGGGGGAGTAGAGTTGGAGAAGAGAATATTGCAGTCTAATACCATAGTAAGGATTGTAATCAATTCATTATTTTCCAATAAAAATTTGCAAAAATCTCTTTGATCATGGTTTTACCCATTTTGGGGTTTCCACATAAATTTGGTGTCTCTTTGAACTATGCGAATTATTTTGTAAGATTATTATTGTTTTTTCCTTTATTTTTGTAATTATCAGATTAATACTAACACACAGAAATCACAAATTAATCAAGCATAAGGATTAAGCAAGATCCATAGATTTATATGTAGAGGTGAATCCATAGTGTGGCACTTTATAGATCAGGTTTGGTATCAAAGTAATTTCTTTCATGAGGCTTGTGTATGCAAGGTAGAAGATCCCTAAAAGGAGAGTTATTTCCTTATAACCCTGATATTGGGAGTAGAAGGATCAAATCTAGATATATGGTAGATCAAGCACAAACTCCAACCATGTCACAAGAGGATTTCCAGTGGAGGTTCTTGGCAATGGAAGATACCCTCCAAATCCTAATGGAGATGATGCTAAAGAAGAAGTCAAGGAAGGGAAGGAAAGGATCAAATTATGATTCTAATTCAAATTCTTCCAGTGATGAAAAGAGAAAAGAGGTTGAAGGACCTTCATCAAAACAACCTAAAAATTCCTCATCACAACCCTTGACTCCAGATCCATTCAGAGTGGATGTCTCAGTTCATATTAGATATTCCAATCTATAGTGGGGAACTAGATCTTGAGAAGTTGGATGGATGGCTCAAATAGTTGGAAGTTTACTTCAACACCAAGGGTTATACAGAGGCATAACATATCAACTTTACTAGGCTAAAGCTTGGTGGCCATGCTCTCACATGGTGGGAGGCATATGTTGCTGGATTGGCAAGAAACCAATAGCCACCAATATAGACATGGGTAGAATTTTCCAAATTTCTCAAAGCCCAATTTTATCCCATAGGGTATCAAGAAAGGCTTGAGGAGAAATGATAATTTTTGCAATAAAAACAAGGGTAAAATATTCAAGAATACACCACCGAATTCAAGAAACAAGTGGTGATGTTGGGCATAAATATGCAAGACCCCCAAATCTTCAAGAAGTACAAGAGTGGTTTGCACTTTTAGATCAGGACAGAATTGGTATTATTTGATGTCAAGAGCATTGATGAAGCATGCATCAAAGCCACTTACTTGGAGATGAAGAGTCATAAACCCATGAAGGAAAAGCAAACCCCAAACCCTTCAAAGTCCTCAAAAGTCGTAGAAAAATCCAAGGGTTCTAGCAATAAGGGTAAGAATAAATTTGGAGCAACAACAACCAAAACATAAAATAAAGAGCATTACAAGGAGTGTGATGTCAACACCCATTCAAGTGAAGATTGTTGGAAGTTGCATCCAAAGAAGAGGCCCAAATGGTGGAACAAGGGTAAGAAGAAGGTAACAAGTGCATGCAAGAAGGAAGAACACCAAGAGGATAACTATAATGAAGGGGATGAAGAGGGTAAAGTGGTGTGTGTCACCAAATCCCAACCCTCAAGGTAGGAGAAGCCCTCTAAGAAGGAGGAGCAAACTCTTGAAGCCAAGAAGGAGGAGTTGTTTTGGGTGTATATCCAAGTGAAGAAAATAAAATTTACAACATTGTTTGATACGAGATCACAAAGAAATCTGATTTTTGAAGATCTAGTGAAGCAGCTAGGGTTGAAAGCTATAGATCATCCACAACCATACCCATTGGGTTGGGTGCAAAAGGATGTGGAGCTCTAGGTAACAAAGCAATGTACTATTGGGTTTTCTATCAATGATAAATTCAAGGATACAATCACTTGTGATGTAGTACCCTTAGACATTTATCAAGTCATATTTGGAAGCCCATACATATGGGAAAGGGATGGCTTATTTAGAAGAAGGTTGAATCAATGGGAACTAAGAAAATATGGTACTAAGTTCCTAGTAAATTCCAGCAAGATGGAAAAAATTCCAACTTGTGATAGCACAGCAAGCCAAACACTTGGTGAATGTGAGCAAAAATTTTATGCTTTTGATGATAAGAGGTATAGAGGATAGTGCTCAAATCAGCAAGGAGGTTGAAGTAGTTGATTGCACTCCAAAATAAAAGCTAGAAATGGAGTCATTGCTACAAAATTTTTGAGAACTGATGCAAGCACCAAAAGGCTTACCACCAAAGTATGAAGTGGAGCATGAGATCCAATTACTACCCGATTCACCTATTCCAAACATTGGGTTGTATAGGTAGTCCATAATGGAATCAGATGAGGTGAAGAAGCAAGTACAAGAGCTATTGGATCAAGGATTGATTCTCCCAAGTGCATCACCAACTAGATCCCCAATTGTACTAGTTCCAAAGAAGGATGGTAGTTGGAGGATGTGCATTGATTATTGGGCATTGAACAAGATTACCATTAAGAATTAGTACCCGCTACCATGGATTGATGACTTGTTAGACTAGTTGAAGCATGTAAGGTATTTCACAAAGTTGGATTTGAAATTAGGATACCATCAAATCTAGATGAAGGAAGAAGACATCTAGAAGACAACCTTCAAGACCAAGCAAGGTCTATTCAAATGGTTGGTTATGTCATTTGGATTAACCAATGCTCTTGCAACATTCATGAGGTTGATGAATGATGTGTTGAGGCCTTTCTTAGATAGGTATGTAATTATTTTCCTTGATGACATATTAGTTTTTAGTCCTACATGGGAAGAGCATATACAACACTTAAGGTCAGTTTTTGAAACATTAACAAAGGTAGATTTGAAATTGAATCTGAAGAAGTGTGAGTTTGGAAAAATATCTTTGGTTTATTTGGGACATGTCATTGGCAATGGAGAGATAAGGATTGATCCAGCCAAAGTGGTAGCCATAAGGGATTGGCCAAAGTCCAAAACTCAGACTAAGTTGAGGAGTTTTATTGGGGTAATCCAATACCTTAGAAAATTTGTCAAGGATTTCTCACACATAGTAGCACCTTTGCTAAAGATGTTGCAGAAGAACAAGAGCATTCATTAGGGTGAAGCTAAGAATAAAGTATTCTAGAGATAAAGGATAAGGTATGCAATGCACCCGTGCTTGCTATGCTAGACATGAGGATGCCTTTTGAGGTGGAGATGGATGCTTTCGGACATGCAATGGGAGTTGTCCTACTTCAAGGAGGTAGACCTATTTGTTATCATTCTAAATTATTCTTTGGGGTTGTTCTTAACTACCCAACATATGATAAAGAGTTGTTTGCACTAGTTCAAGTGATGAAGAAATGGTGACATTATCTATTGGGTAAAGAAATAATTGTGCATATGGACCATGAGCCATTAAAGTACTTGCAAACACAAAGCAAGTTACAACAATCAAGGTACTTTAAGTGGATGGGTTTCCTATAGCAGTTCAATCTCTTGATTAAGTACAAGAAGGGGAAAACCAACAAGCTTGTTGATATGTTGTCTAGACCTCCTCTAAATATTGCATCCATGGTGATGGAGTTAGAGCCCTTCTCATTTGAGGAATATAAGGGACAATATGATGAGGATGATGAATTGGGAGACAAATACAAGGAGCTAAAGCATGGCATGCAAGGAAAATCCAATGAAGACTATCATGTGGAGAATGACTTGTTGTTCAAAGAAGGTAAGATTTATATTCCCAAGGGAAATAATCACTTTTATTTTATTAGGAAAACTCATACTTCATTGATTTCTAGTCATTTTGGTGTGCACAAGACTATAGCAAATCTGCAGAGGTATGTTTATTGGCCCAACATGCAAAATGATGTTTCTAGATTTATCCGTGGATGTGCAACATGTAGCACAAGCAAACCCAACAACCATAAATTAGGGTTATACACTCCCCTACCAGTTCCAAATCGACCATGGGAAAGCATTTCAATGGACTTATTGGGTGGCTTTCCAACCACTCAGAGAGGAAATGACTATCTATTTGTAATAGTTGATAGATTTAGCAAGATGGCAATTGTTGTGCCATGTAAGAAGACTATTACAGTAAAAGGGACAACCAAATTATTCTTTGAAAATATTTTTATACGTTTTGGATTACCAAAGAGCATCATTAGTGACCGTGATACTCGATTCCTCAGTAAATTTTGGAATGCACTTTGGGGAATGTTGGACACCAAGCTGAAAAGATCAACAATGTTTCATCCACAAATGGATGGGAAAATAAAAGTGGTCAATAGAATAGTGGTGCATTTGTTGTGGGGATATAATCAATGTAATCCAAAAACTTGGGATGAAAGTCTAGCATATGTCCAATACTACTACAATCGGGCAATACACTCATCTATAGGGTTATCACCATTTGAGGTGTGTTATGGTTTCCAACCACACTCGCATTTTGATGGAGCCTTTGAAAGTGGGAAAGATCCAAGTAGCTCTGAGTCGGAAGGAGATAAAGCACTAAAATTTATTCAACGTATTCAGCTAATACAACAAAAAAGAAGAATCTAAAGAAAACTCAACAACAATACAAGGAATGCCATGATAAGCATAGAGTGTCTCATGATTTTCAAGTGGGAGATTTGGTATGGCTGTACTTAGGTAAGGAAAGGCTACAAGGATTTGGGAAGAAAATCAAACCCATCAGGTATGGTCCTTTTAAAATTTTGGAAAAGTATGGGAGAATGCTTTTTATCTTGAATTTCCCAACTACATGCAAATGTACTCTGTTGTGAACGTGGAGAACCTAAGATTGTTTGATCCTTATCTACTGGATGAATGAGAAGAATCTCTAGTTTTTCCTAAGTTGGATGATCTAGTCTCAATTGAGTTTGAGATAGCCAAGGAAGATTTGGTTTTGGATAAGAAGCGGACAACTCGCCAAGGAGAAGAGGAGCTATGGCTAATCTATCCAAAGGGGAAATCACTAAGCAAGGTGAAATGGATCTCAAGGAGATAGGTGGAGGTGCAATACCCTCATCTAACTCAATAGGATTTTGAGGGACCAAAATCCTCTAATGGGGGAGACATGATCAGGAGCTCATAATAGTCCCATAGAGTAAATCAAGAGCTAAAATGAGTAAGGATAAAACCCATGACATAGGATCTTGAATGTAGTTATAAATCTAAACCAAGAGCTATTAATGAGTAAGGAGCAGTTTTTAGTAGAAAATCAAGGTATTGGTAAGTAGTAAGAATTTTTTTGGACATCGAGGTAAGTAGGCAATAAAAAAAAGTCTAGGGCTAGCTTACTATGTGCTTAATATTTCAAAATATCTAGAATTTTTTGAAACTTTCTACATTTCTAGTTTAGGAAAATGGGTATCCAGAATAGTTGAAAAAAACTAGTATCAAAATATTTGGCCTTTTGAAATTCATGGATAGTTTATGGGGAATTGGTATTATTGAACTATATTTTTGCCCAAATATTATAAAATGTTGATGTTATGTATGCAATTTTTTTACTGTTGCAAGGCTTATCTTAAGATATTTTCATCAAGCACTCATTTGCGTCAAAAAAGCTCTCTAGTGAAATTTATGGTAGTTTCAAACATACAACTAGTAGGATAAAAAAATGGTGAGATTTTGGAAAGTACTAACAACAACTTATAAATAAATTAGGAATTTATATGAGTTCTAAATAGGCTTATGTTATTTTAATTCTAAGAGGATTCTAAGAGAAAAATTTAGAAGAGAAGGAGGCATTCCAAAATCTTCAAGAGAACTCTTGAGAACAAGGGAAGGAGAAACTAAGTTGGTGGAAGAACAAAAGGGAAAAAAAAGACATAAAAGCAAGGAGAGTAGAGTTGGAGAAGGGAAAATTCTAGTATAATACCATAGCAAGGATTGTTATTAATTCATTATTTTCCCATAAAAATTTCCAAAAATCTCTTTGACCGTGGTTTTACACATTTTAGGGTTTCTATGTAAATTTGGTGCCTCTCTTAAACTGTGTGAATTTTTTTCTAATATTATTGTTGTTATATTCTTTTATTTCTGGAAATATCAAATTAATACTAAGACATAGAAATCATAAAGTAATCAAGCATAAAGATTAAGCAAGATCCATAGATCTGTATGTAGAGGTGAATCCATAGAGTGGAACTTTACAAATGATTACTGCCTAGTATAATCCCTCATTTGGATGTTAAATTTAGCCATTTGAACCATACACTAAGTAGTACCCTCATTTTTCATTAAAACTTAAAATTTATTTTAATTTAAAATATTGATATAAAATTACAAAGACTTTGTTTTCTTACTATCTATAAAGTTATATGTGCTAGTTCAATCAATCAACACATTAGTAAATTCTTGTACCATGATAGTATGATGATATTGGATCCCCATAAGAGCACAGGTAAAAATTTGTGAGAAGCGGAACAATAATTGATTATCATTGATGAAATATATAGCATACATAGAGCTTAGATTAGCCCATCAGTTACGGAGCTAATAAGCGAGATTAGAAACATGCTAAATAATGAATAACAATATAGCCTAATAATGAAATGAAATATAGCTACGCTATCATCCCCCCTTATTACATTATTTGGGTAATAGGAAAATTACTAGGTATGTTAACATCCCCCTTGATTACATCATTTTGCAATACATAGAGAGCTACGAAACAATTCAAATTTGACACGTGCAAGTGCCTTAGTGAAAATATCTACAACTTGAGCATTGGTGGGAATGTACTGAAGCTGAATTTGATGTCGGGGAACTTCGTCTCGAATGAAGTGACATTGTGTGTCAATGTGCTTGGTTCTTTCATGATGCACTGGATTCTTGACTAGGTTCAGAACACCCTGGTTGTCGTAGAACAAGTGTATTGGAGATTTTGATGGATGACCCATACTTGTCAGAATGCGATGCAACCATATTACTTCGCACATAGCTTCACGTGCGGCGTGATACTCTACCTCTGTAGATGAAATAGCAACCACCTGTTGCTTCTTGTTGTGCCAAGAGACAGGACCGGATCCAAGATGAAAAATATATCCTGAAGTTGACTTGCGATCATCAAACGACCCAGCATAGTCGGAGTCCGTGTATCCTTGCAAGAAGAATTTACCATTCCTCTTGTATTCTAGGCCATATTCCATAGTACCACGGACATAGTGAAGAACACGTTTTGTTGCTTTCCAATGAGTGGTCTTAGGTTCCTGCATGAACCTCGAAAGATAGTTGACAGCAAACACAAGATCTGGCCTAGTGTTCATCAGATATATGAGACTCCCAATCAGTTTGTGATAGAGAGTACTATCTACCTGAGGTGAATCATCATACCACGATAACTGAAGTCCTGATTCCATCGGTGTTGCCATTGGCTTGCAATCAGTCATGCGATATTTTTCTAACAATGTCTTGGCATATTTTGTCTGAGACACTTTGATGTAGTGCTCCTTCTGGCTCACTTCCAGACCAAGACAGTAATGGAGAAGTCCAAGATCTATCATCTCAAATGATGTACACAAGTCACTTTTGACAGCAGAGATCATTGTTTCTGAACTCCCTGTAATGAGCAGATCATCAACATAGAGTACAAGCAACACTATCTCAGAACCCTGTTTCTTGAAATAGAGGTTTGCATCTGATGGACATCTCTTAAATCCATGCTGCAGGAGGTGATTATCCATTTTTATATACCAAGCTCGAGGAGCTTGTTTCAAACCATACAAGGATTTGACCAACTTGCAAACTTTCTGCTCTTGGCCTTCCACTTCAAATCCTTCAGGTTGAGTCATGTAGACTTCCTCTTGGAGATCACCATTCAGAAAAGCACTCTTGACATCCATTTGGTGAACTTTCCACCCATACTGTGCTGCCATAGCACAAAGAACTCGAATGGTGGTCATCCGAGCAATAGGTGCAAACGTTTCCTCATAGTCAATGCCTTCCTTTTGAGCATAGCCCTTTGCAACAAGATGGGCCTTATGCTTATCAATTGTCCCATATGCCTTGTACTTGACTTTGTAAACCCATTTGCATCCTATGGGCTTCTTTCCTTGTGGCAGATTGACAAGCTTCCATGTTTTGTTCTTTTTCAGAGACATGTACTCAACATCCATAGCAGCCTTCCATTGTGGCTCACTAAGGGCATCTTGTACTGAAGCAGGTTCAAGTTCATTCGTTGAGGACATAAACACCCTGTCATCATCTATATCCATATCCTTTGTTTCTCTATCTGGATCTACAGAGAGTTCCTCAAAATATTGACAAAGATCATCAACCTCAGTAGTCTCTTCTGCTGCTCTTTCCTGTCGAGCCATACTACGAGTACGAGGTCTATCCAAAGTCAAATTTGGTGGAGTGGATAACTTGGAGTCTCTGATTGTACTTGTATACCATTTTGGATTCTTCTTCTATGGTGATGAAGAAGATGAAGAAGGTCCTCCAATTTTTGGTAATGAAGGAGACTTCTCAACTTTAGATTCCACAAGATCTAGGTATACATCTGATGTGCTTTGTGATGTGAAAGCCTCATCAAAAACAACATCTCTACTGATGTGAATCTTCTTGGTTAAGGGATCAATCAATCGATAACCCTTAGAGTGCTCATCATACCCAAGAAAAATGCACTTCAATGTTTTCTCATCTAGCTTCTTCCTCTTTTCTTTCGGTATGTGCATGAATGCTTTACAACCAAAAATGCGTAGATGAGAGATGGAAGGTTTCCTACCACTCCATGCTTCTTGTGGAGTCATTCCTTGTAGGGCCTTTGTGGGTGCCCTATTCAATAGATATACTATTGTGGTGACAGCTTCTGCCCAATATTGTTGCCCAATTCTAGCTCCTGTGAGCATGCAACGAACCATTTCCATGACGGAACGGTTCCTCCTTTCAGCCACTCCATTTTGCTGAGGAGTATAAGCAGTAGTCAACTATCGTGTGATCCCATTTTCAGACAAGAATGCAAAAAATTCTTTAGAGGTGAACTCCCCCCCTCGATCTGAGCGGAGGGTCTTTATAGAAGTCCCTGACTCCTTTTCAACAGATTTCTTGAATTGTTGAAAGAAGCCAAATGCTTCAGATTTTAGTTGAAGAAAGAATACCCACATCTTTCATGAGTAATCATCCATGAATAACTGAAAATACCTCTTACCCCCACAACTGTTGGGTGTTAAAGGACCGCATAGATCGGTGTGAACCAACTCCAGAGGTTTCTTTGCTCTTGTAGAGCTTCTCTCGAAAGGTACTCTATGTTGCTTTCCTGCCAAGCAGTCAGAGCAAACTGGCAATGTGGTAGAAAGGGAAGGAAGACCCTTTACCATCTCATACTTACTTAACTCAAGTAAGTAACCAGAACTCATATGTCCATATCTCTTGTGCCACAGGGAAGTTGCCTCCTTTGTAGAGACAAGCATGGCTACATCTGGAGAAGAGATAGTATTTAGGGCAAATAAGCCATGCTTATATGAAGTGGTTGCAATGTGCTTACCTCTCCTGGTGATTGAACAACACTTCTTGCCCCCCTCAACACGAAAAATTACAACCATATCTTTGTCCAGAATTTGTGTGACTGACAATAAGTTGTTTGCCAATCCTGGAACATAGAGGACCTTCTCAATCTGACACTTGCCATCAGGAAGAGTGACGAAAATAGTACCTTCTCCCTGAACCTTGTAGGTTTTATCATCGACAATAGTGACAGGTTTGCCCTCCTTGGCCTTATATGTTTCAAACCATGATTTGTCGCCAGTCATGTGCTTACTAGCGCCAGAATCGACATACCAGACAGGATCCTTCTGCTTGGAGGTTGTGGTAGTCATGAGCACCTTGTGTGCCCATTCAGAATCCGAGTCAGATTCTTCAAAAACAACATTCACCTGGGGTTGCTTGTTTTTGTTTTGTGGTTTGTTTTGGCCCTTGTTCTTAGGTTGCTTGTTCTTACTCCAACACCTATTTGTGTCATGGTTGTCTTTGTGACAAATTTTGCAATATCTCTTCGTTTTTTGAGGTTGTTTGCCCTTGGAATCCTTGTGAGAGTTACCTCCTTTCTGAACATGACCCTTCTTCTTAGAACCCTACCTGTTGGTGTATAGGGCGGAATTAGAAGAATCATCTCTTTGAAATTGGCGGGCCTCCTCTTCTTGAAGCAAATTGACCAACTCAACAAAGGTAACTTTTCTCTATGACACCTGAAGTGAGGTGATCAACACCCTATAAGAATCAGGTAAAGCTCTCAATACCACTGAAGTAAGGAGCTTATCGTCAACAGTTTCTCCCAAAGAACTCAATTTGGCTTTCAACTCAGACACTCTGCAAAGAAAGAGTTCAACTGTCTCTCCCTGCTTCATGCTTAGACTGTGCATTTGAGATTGAAGAAATAGAATAGTGGAATCATTATTTCCCTCATAGATAGTTTTAAGGGCATCCCATGCCTCTTTACTATGTTCACAGTCAACAATATGGGGTTGAACTTCATCAAAAACAACAAGCAAGATGAGCACTTTGGTTGTGTTGTCTTTCTTGTCAAAGGCTTTCTGATCAGCAGAGGGAGCTGTAGCTCCAGCAGCAGATGAAGGTCTTGTTGTTGCTCCAGATACAACATCCCATAAGGCATCCATTTCTAGAATTGCCTTCATCTTATTTTTCCATGGTGTATAGTTAGGACCTTTCAACAACTGATGAGCATCAGTCATTAATTTTGCAGACATAGTGAAGGTTCCTTATATCACCAAATGGTCCCCCTTTCTTTATACCTTAATGCCAGGCCATTATACCATACAAAATACCCGCCCTTACGTGAGGGAGACTATAGGTATTTTGAAAAATAAAAGAAATTACCCGCCCTTACGTGAGGGAGACTATAGGTAATTTCAAAGATTATACGATACGTGATACTTAGGCGGTACTAAAAGGGAATCATCTCGTTGATGACACCTACCATAGAAAGTCATCAATCCTCATGCATGGGGCGTAACTTCCCCTAAACACTTTGGATATCAGTACTTTCGTCAGGATTTACGTCTAAACACAAGAACGATTAGGGTAGTGGATGGAGTAAAAAAATGCAAAAATGGCGTACTTATTCCTCCCCGATGATTGATAGAGAACAAGCTCAGACGTCATTTTGGCAGCTATATTAGGTGGCGGATATAGTAGCGCAATCACGACAGCATTACCTGTAAGTGCTGGCCAGAGGTATCACAAATACCGAACGCTATAGTGCAATAAATTGCACAGATAGGTTGTATTTATTCCGGGGACTTAGGGAGTGATGTTGATTTTTAACTTTAATGAAGTAGTGCATAAAGGAATGAAAATGCGACATACATCAGAAAAGTGCCCACAGAAATAAACCCATAGGTGTCGGGCGCTGCCGAAAATGCACCTTTACAATAATGCCAAATTGCCTTTTTCAATGCTGAAAAAATTACTCACTTTCCCCCTTTGATTTTTGAAATAAATAGGCCTCCCCTTAAGTTTTAAAAAAAAAATCTTTTCACAAGCCCTTTTAAACAATTCCTCTTATAAAAATTTAATTAAGCATTTAATTATCATTTCTACATTCAAAAAAATATTTGAAATAGAAAAAAATAATTAAATTAAAGTTTTAATTAAATTAAAAAAATAAATTATTAAAAGAAAACTATGAAAAAAATAATTAAAAAAAATTACCTATGGTACGTCGGGGGGGGGGTCGATGGGTTTTGACCCCGTGACCTCGGGGCTCCCTGAGCCCTACCGCTCAGCCCATGACCAAGTGGGCTAGCGGGCTGATCCGCTCAGATCAGGGGAGGCCCTTGTATTTGACAAGGCTCCTTGAGCCTTTCCTCTCGACCGCGCTGGATTTCCTCTTCTAATAATGCAGCGAAGATAAAAAATCTATTGCAGATCCAATGGCCTTTAACACCTTTTGTTGTCCAAGCGATGACTACAACAAATTTTGGTGGCAAGCACGATCTCGGCTTAAAAACATCCAAAATGCATCTGATCGCCAGAATGCATCAGACGTCCGTCGTGCTTCTTCAGAATATCAAAGGCATATTGGTGCTTCCTTCGATGGAAAATCGCTCATCGCAGTGACGTCTCTCCTTTGAGCGGCTGCAACTTCGATCGTTCAGGAACAAACCAAACTTGGCTCTTTAGTCAGGTTGACGTCGCATAGGTGTGCAGTGAGAAAATTGAAAGTTTAATCCCACATGCGTGGGGAGGTCGACTGTATGGAGGTTTATAAGCGCAGACACTTCCCTATTGAAGTGTCTCCTCTCGAGGAGACACTGCCCGAGAGGGCGGTGGAGTCTTGCCCATGTGGGGCCACTTCGGCTACCATGCTTGGGGAGGGCACCACCCTTGTTCACCTCTGTTTCTCCTCGCCTCTGCTATGCTGCTATCGTTGCCCAAAGTTTTGAGCCTGTGTCCCGTCAGATGTCTCGGTCACGTCCGAGTCGGTCCGTCCAGTGGTAGAATGCCACGTGTCCTATTAGGTCAGTGTCCACATCGGTGTCTAGGTCAAACCACCACTCAGATCGCCAGATCTACAGTCCTCCGCCCTCTTAGTCCATGTCTGCCACTTAGTCTCATCGGATCCTGTCAGGTCCGAGAGATAGATCTGTGTCCTGTGTCCAGTCCCGTCAGCCTGATGGCTGTTTGTGGGTCTTGAGACACAACAATCAGCCCTCGACCTTCGTGTCCAAGTCCAAGAAATTAGGACCTCAAAAATCGAGCCTTCAACATAGGCTCTGATACCATGTGAGAAGTGAAACAATAATTGATTATCATTGATGAAATATATAGCATACATAGAGCTTAGATTAGCCCGTCAGTTATGGAGCTAATAAGCGAGATTAGAAACATGCTAAATAATGAATAACAATATAGCCTAATAATGAAATGAAATATAGCTATGCTATCAAAATTTATACTATTATTTATGTTAGAATGACTAACAAATAAATTATTCATGGAAGCAACCATTTATAATTGAACAATGATATGCTTCTTGTTATATATTAAAACTATATCAAATATCTAAATAGATCATATACAACCTTGGGTATCACAGGATGGATCTAGAAAGGTTTGAACAAGGTGTCAAAAAAATTTGGAACTTGAATCATAAATATGTCAAGCAGGCTATGATATAGATATTATTTCAATAAGTGTCAACCCTATTATTCATCCTCTGATAGTAACAATGAAAATGACTTTCTAGAACCCTATAAATAAATTTGAATAACAAAAAATTCAAAATCAAACCATGAAAGGGAACATGAAATATCTCTTCTTATATTTGATATGCTTAATGTAAATACCTTGGATATTCGTCATCTTGAATTGACTAAGTTTTCCAAACTAGTAGATATAGTGACCCAAATAGGGATTTATTTTCCATTGATAGTAACCATCAACAATTGGGAGGTGTAAGCCTTAACCCATATCCCTTTTAGAAATAATATTCCACTAAGTGATTCCCATAATAAAGAGTCACATATTCAAAAACATTTTACCAACACCTCTTACTCATTTGATCTTAATCAATTGTCCTTAGAGCTAATATATTTTGAAAGCTTAGGTATACTCCCTACACCCAAATATTTCAAGGATGAGTGTCACATACTCATTGAGAAAATAATCAATATCAATATTGGGAGTCATGATAGTCCTATAATTATTCAATTAGGTAAAGTGATGAATCCTAAAGAATGTGATGCACATACAAATTTCCTAACTAGTTTTTATGATGTCTTTGCATGGTCTTATGAAAACATTCCTATACAAAATCCATATCTTATTGTACATCACTTGGATGTTCAACCAAATTTCAAGCCAATAAAGTAGAGGATAAGAAAAATGCATCCTAAGGCTACCTTATTAGATAAAAAGGAACTTCAAAAGCTATTTGAAGTTATATTTATCAAATCCATTGACTATTTTAATTGGATATATAATATAATTCTTGTTGATAATAAGGAAGTCACCATTTACATTGACTTTAGAGACATTAATAAAGCATGTCCTAAGGAATATTTCCCTCTCCCTAATATAGACATGATTGTTTATTTTTCTACCAAATCTAGGATTTTATCCCTTATTGATGGATTATTTGGATATAGTTAAATTCACATAACATTAGAAGATCAAATTAAAAAATATTTTACCACAGCATGTGGGATATTTTACCAACAAGTCATGCTTTTTGGCCCTAAAAAGCTGGAGCAACTTACAAACACTCTATGATGTATAGCTTCCATGACATGGTGTATGATATTATAGAATCTTATGTCAATGATCTCCTCACCTATTCCCTAAGATGAAAGGATCATGTTCAAAATTTAATATAAATATTTGAATGTCCAAGGTAATATAAACTTTGCATTAAACCCTCTAAGTGTACCTTTGGATTCACATCTAAAAAATTACTAGGGTTCATCATTTCCCATGAAGGAATCAAATTTGACCCATAAAATAATTTTTCTATTTAAATATAGCTTCTCCTAAGATGCTAACATAATTATGCAATATTAAAGAAAAGTTACAAGATATTAGGTAATTTATCTCTCAACTCATCAACAAATACCAACCTTTGAGTAAACTATTAATAAAATACATTGAATTCGAATGGGATGATGAGTTTGAAAAGGATTTAAAAGCCATAACAACATACCTTATATATCCTCCAATCCTTATCCTATCAAACCCCCTCAAATATTTATCCTTGTATATTGATGTAAATATGCACACCCCATGAGTTATATTGGATCAATACGAAGACCAACATAAAGAAAAGGAAATATACTACATTAAAAAAACTCTATAAAGTTGTGAACCTCATTATACACCCTTAAAAAAATATTATCTATCGATAGTTATTTTTATCTAAAAATGTGGGCATTACATGCTAAAAAAAAGGACCATTGTGATAGCTCTAGCAAGTTCTCTAAGATATGTCATGTCAGAACCACACCTCTTAGGTCACACAACAAAGTGCATAGCGTCCCTCAACAAGTTTGAAATTAAATTTGTAAAATAAAAATCCATAAAAGAACAAGTTATAGTACACCTTTTAGCATCACCACCATTAGAATATCATCAACCTATAGAAGTCAATTTTCTAGATGAAACTATTCACAATCTAGATGATGAGTAACTTTACACATATTCCCTTTACTTTAATGGTGCTATATGTACAAAGGGAATAGGAGCATGGGTAGTTGTAGTCTCCCTATAATAAATTGTTATCCCATTATAATTCAAGATTTAATTTTCATTTACAAAAAATATTGTAAAATAAAAAGCCATAATCCTCAAGCTCTGATCTACTCAATACCTAAAATTCACAATCATACCTATTTTTGGATAATCTCAACTTGTCATTAATCATATCAAATAAATTTATCAAACCAAATATGATAACTTAAAAATTTATAAAGAGGTCCAAGGTTCAAATATTGGGCCTTGCCAGACTGAATGCTTGTCACTTTCTTGGTGCTTTTAGTAGTGTAAAAGGTTTAAAATTATTTTGGCTTGATGGTTATAGGGGCGGAATATATGGATATCTATGTGGTGGCTTTCAGGGTGGACAATGCAGAATATTGTGGTGGCCATAAAAAACTGAACAACCTACCTAAATTTGTGGTTTCTTTTGATTCCACAATGTAAAAATATATATATAAAGATATTGTCAACCATATATTCATCACCTTTGATAAAGTGATTATTACTATCATCGTTAGGTTTGGTAATTTTCATGCCAATGAAATGGTAGCTACAAATTTCCTCATTCCCCAAGAATTGAAGGATAGAAAAGATCTTATAATCATATAAAAAATTAGGGAATCAACAACCCTCAAATATAATCAAACACCTTTGATAATATTTCCTATTGAATTAGCAATCCATACAAACCCTTGGTACAAAGACATTTATACCTTTCATAAGGAGAAAAAATCACCTAATGAACACAAAAATACTAAGCAACATGCTTACCATTTTGTCATCATTGGTGATGCCTTTTACAAGCAATATTTTAGTGGTATCCTCATTCGTTATCTTAAGATAAAAGAGACTAAGCATGTAATTCAATAAGTTCATGGTGAAACATGTGGTAGAAATTTTAACAAAAAATCCATGATCAAAAAGTTTCATAGGCTAGGATATTATTGGAATTCTATAGAAAAGGACTCTTGAGATTATATTTTTAAGTGTGATAAATATCAAAAACACAATAATCTTATCCATAGAACATCATAGGAGTTATAGTCCTTGGATTATTATTGGCCCTTTTATAAATGGGGTCTAGATATTATAGGAAAAACAAATCCTACCTCACTTTATGGCCATAAATTCATCATAACTAGAACCAAATATTTCATGAAATGGGTTGAGGCCACACCCTTGTCCTCTTCTACTAGTACACAATTTTTTGAATTTATTTTCAATTAGATTTTATCCTATTATGGCATCCCTTCGATCATTATATTAGACAATGGAACTCCTTTCAAAAATAATAATGTTGTTAAACTTTGTTCCAAGTATAAATTTTAACAGAAATGATCTACACCTTACTGTGCTCATGGTAATGGCCAAGCTTAAGCATTGAATAAAATTTTTATCCAGAAATCCTTTTAAAATTTTCAAAAAACACAGATGGGCAACACCTTCAACTATAGCCTACACTATAGGCCTATAATATTAGTGTTTTAAATTATGACTTGTGTTATATCTTATTCTTTGGTCTATGGGACCAGGACTATCTTCCCTTTTGAACTAGAAATCCAAATTCTTTAGATTTTGCTAAAAGATGCACTAATAAGTGATGATTATCACAATGCTTTCATAAGTCAGTCAGGATTGCTTGATGAAAAGTGAATTCATTCCTTGGAACACCTTAAATATTATCATCAAAAACTCAAACAATCATAAAATAAAATAATCAAACTTTAGTTATTTGTAGTCAATGATCTATTCGTCAAAGAAAACCATAAAAAATACCAATGCCCATAATGATCTTAAGGGTAAAATTAAACCTAACCATTTAGGTCCAATCATCACAACCACTAAGTATAGATCAAGTGCTTATCATTTGGCCACACTTGATGTATACAATCTAAAAAACCCATGAATATAAATATACTCAAGAAATACTATGTTTAAACCTACATCATTAGCCTACTCATGTGCCTATCTACATTAACTATTTATTATATGACTGAATGATGATTCACTTGCTTGAATTATTATGTTTGTTTCTACCTGGCTTCTTGTTTTATAAAGAGTTGATAGATCCATTAATATGTATGATAATCCTATTTAGGATAGATTGCATTCTAGATTATATTTTAACAAGGTAACTAAGGTAGCATATCTCCCTTAAGACTCATTAATTATTAACTCACCACTTTTGTATCTTATGACATATAAAAGTTTTTAGAAATCATCTTACTTCATCATAATATTACAATAACTTGCTATCATGTTATGATGATCATAACATTAAAAAGCAAGATTATATATTAAATTTAAAGATCTAATCTAGCAATTTTTCTTTCCAAAGATACAAGTGTAAGAATTTCTATTTTGACCAACTATCATTGAGGATCAACACCTTCAATGGTGGGTATGTTGATGCAAGGAAGAGGAATGTCATGAGGCCATTCAAGAAAATTAGAAGCACATATTATCATAGATTCCAAATCAATCACACATCCTAGGTCATAAGCACCAAAAATTAGAGAATTTTTGACTAGTTGGTACTTGTGGAAGAACACTCATATTTTATGCTTGATAAATAAAAGATTATTTCCCAATAATTTGTTGTGACTCTTGGATAACATGATTCATATTAGTTGATATTTTTAGGATTCTTTTATTGTTATTCAAGGACTTGGTTATGAAAGTAATAAAATAATATAGGTTACTAAGGCCTTGGCTATAGAAGTAGTTAACTAGTATTGGTCACTCAAGGACCGAAAAATAGAAGTAATCACTTGTTCTTGATTCAAAATATATATATAAAGTTTAGGGCCAATAGTACTAGGAAGATAAAAACCAATTCAAAGGGTAGTGGAAGGGGTTACTAGGAAAGGTTATTGGTACGAGGAGAGAAAAACCTAAGGTGTTAGAAGGGGTATAAGCCATGGTATTTAAGAAAGGAGATATTGGCTAAAACTATTGATATTTAGGGAAGTAATAAGATTATTACCAGGATTTTTGGTTTTGCACTTCTTTTTGCTCATACATCCTCTAAATAAAGAATATATTGTAAGTGATCATTAACTCATGCTCAACCAAGAGTGAAAATAGATACATTCATGCACTAGGGGTGATTCATAGTAAAAGAAACTTGAAATGCTACTTAAAAAAACTATTGTGAAAATTACCTCTTACATTCATTAGATTGAAGAGATGATAGAAAGGGGATAGGTCTCCTACAAGGGTCTCAACACACTCACCTTTCAAAAACTATTGTTAGAGATACCCTGTATTTTGATCATCTCGAAGGGACAATTGCAATGGTATAGGTCTCCCACAAGGGTTTGGTGACACATGGTACTCTTTTTAAAAAATAATTGAGTTTTGGAAAAGGGTGTAACAACAAAAAAATCATAATATTCTAAAAGATAATTGCATCAAAATATGGACCTAAATATTTATGATAAAATTACTAGGAAATAGGCAACACTAATATTGAGTAGAGGTTCTAGAGATATTTGTATACCCTTTCATTGTAAACTCACATTGCATAGGATACCAAAATAAAATCTCTCATACCAGTTGATATAAAATAACTTTAGGAATAATCGCAATACTAGTAGCAATCTAATAATACATAAATAACAATATCTAAATTATAATCATAATTTAGATCCAATTGCAAAGACATTATACATGTAATAATCCAAATAATAATTGAAATAAATAACAACCATTATACACTTAGAGAGAGCAAAGTCTAATAGCCACATAGGGAGAGCACACTCTCATATGCATAGAAGATAACTTAAACTTGAAGATGCAAAATTATTTCAGCTACCACATAAAACTTACTATCTATATACTAAACTAACATTAACCCTCCTCTAATTCTCAACAATCAAGTATCTAAACCTAGGACCCAAGATAATAAAACTAAAGATAGCCAACATGGCCATATTGGAGTTGTTACAATCAACCATAGTTGGATTAGATTATATGGAGTAAAGAAATATGACATTAAAGCTTTGGCATGGTGAAAAATATTGTATAGAGAAAATTGGATGGCATAAAATCTGCTATAATGATTCTTATTTCAATGGAATAATTGAGTAGTATTACTACACCTAGATTGAGCATATAAATTATATAATGAAATATCTTGTACAATATGACTTGAACTACTCGAGTGATCAAATTATAAGATAATTTATATCCTTTTGAAAATTTTAAAATAAGAGCAATTTGATTATCAAAGTATTTATTTACTAATATTTGGTGTTAAATCTAGTGTTGAAGTTAGGATCTATAGTCAAAGTAAAAATCCCCAAGAACATATAAAATGGTTTAATGGGAATGTGGGAGTAATGAGTAGTGACAATCGTGCATTTGAATTGTACACTACTTTGAGTGGCCAAAAACTCATTGTAAGAGTAACATCAAAATGTAAATATAATAGATTTGACTCTTAGCTAGCCTGTACCTTTAATATATTATGAGAGGCTACTTAGTGAAATAAAAAATGATGTTGCTCCATATCTTTAACAAAGCATAAGAGTCAATTATCAACAAGAGTAGTCCAAAATATAAAGGCAATAAGTATATTGCCAAAAAAAAATGGTGGGTACCATTGGAAAAATATGTTGTTGTAGAAACAAGACCCCAAAAATGAGATAAGAAAGAAACACAAAGATGTGAAGACAATGCAACAAACAACAAGATCCATAGAGATATTAAGCAACAAGTAATATGTTGTAGAAAATATCAAACTAAACATCATACACACTAAGTTGTTTTAGTAACTGGTTATTCTTATAGTGTGATGGGATGTGATGGGATGAGAAAGTTACCGTAAAAATACTTTTAGTTAAATATCAGGTTCATATATCTTAAACAAGAAAAACAAAAAAAAGAACAATTTAGTGAGCAGTTCAAAACATTACAGAGACAATTTTAATGATTCGACAAATAATCAAACAATTTGGTTAAAGAAAGATGTGTGAAGTTGTTCATACAACAAGAAGGCGGGAGAGTTTTACTTCAAGAAATCTAAAAATAAAACATTAAACGATAGAATGCTGGACTAAGGGCAATGTAGGAGAAAGTAAAGTTTAATTGAAAATGAGCTAAGCTTTTCTTCGAAGACTTTGCCAAGTACGATTTTTCCGTATTAAAGTTATGGTATGTTTCCTACGATATTTTGCCCTGCCAAAGCATTGACCAGGACTGTTTAAATTTAAACGGTTAACTTTGAATATAGACAACAGACGTGGTTGAAATATTAAGTAAAGAGATGCTGAAAGAAAAATCGTGTATTTTTTTGTTTAAGATTTATAATTTTTATAATTTTAGAATTCATGTGATTGATGAGTCCTTCCGAAATTGAAAATGCATACCAACATTAATTTTTGTTGAAGGTAGAGGTTTGAGATGAAGCCAACAAGCAATTTAGTGACAATCACTAATTTGTATACTGTTTTATTTTTGTCTTATTGATTTCATACTATTATATTGTATTATGTTTTTTTCTTAGAGGGGCGCATAGGGAGGTTGATGATGATAATTTTCATTTTTTTGTTTATGTTTTGTTGTTTTTGGATATTTAAGTTTAAATTACAATAAAAAATTATGTATTATATGTAAGTTAATTTATATATAAAAAAAAGTATAAAAAAAATATAATATATTGTTATTTTACTAACTATAAACTCCGTAGATGCTCCTCATCTCATATCCATTATCCTCCCTCGTATTATTGCACTCACACTAGCTCTTTACATCCCGTGCAATGCAATAGAGATTCCTTATTGTTACTTTTGCTCTCTTCATCTTATATGTTTAAGAAAACATTGAGATTTTAATAATTTTGTCCATAAATATGAAAAGCCGAGACTAATCTGATCGAATAAGTTATAACCGAATTCGCAGAGAGAAAAATTATTACAACGTTTTCCACAAAACAATTGAGTGTAATATTAGGAGCAATGTGAACTCATATTAGTATTGGAATCTTCAACTTTTCTTGCCCGCCTCATTTGACAATTAACATTGTTTTCCTCTTTCTCTTTTTCCGCATTTTTCTTTTTCTGAAAGCTATGCGTATGATCAAATTTGCACTCTTATTAAAGTCAAGTGTGTCTACCTGAATTGTCAAGGCATATTTTCTGGTAGCACCATCATACCAGCAAGGATTGCTGACAGAATGGGCCATCCCCAAACACGATAACAATTGGGGAGGACCATTGATGGCCCGGTCAATACGACAAATGTTTCCCAACGAGTAATGTTATGTGACTAGCTGTTTGGGCACCCCCACACTGAGTCTTCCAAGGAACGCCATTTGTTTCAGCCTTCATTTTCATTGTCCTCGATGCTATAGATTCTTCTCTAGAAGATTGAAAACTAATAAAAATATTGAATTGTCCTACATCTTTGTAATCCTGGTCTTTCACCTTGGTCTTTCACCTTCCAATCATGCATGATATTAATCCTATTAGTTGGGGGCCGTATCAAAGGAGGAGCTCAGGCAAAGCAACAATGTATCTCTCTATATAATTATGTGGTGTATAATATTATATTTAAATCTTGGGTTTTGTATTGAACATTGAATATTTATAGATTTTTTTTTTTTACCTATAGTTTATAAGAGTTACCAACAGGGCATTAACAACTAAAACATAAAACGTTTTAATTTTTATTTATTTATTTATTTTTTAAGATAATAAAACCTAGTCACTTGTCCTTCATTTATGCTTTCTCGTCATTTTTACCCTTTATTTACATATATTTATATATATATATTTTATATATATTTAAATATTAATATTTTATATATATTTAATAAATATATATTTATATAAGTGAATTAATCCTAGCCATTCAATTTCACTTAATTCTATCCATCCATTTCCTTCAATCCTTACCACACCCTAAATTTAACATCCACCCTTAGATATACTTTTATTTGAGCCACATGATTAGTGTCATTGAAACCCTAAGTATGCCCTAGGTTGGATTATTAAAAGGAGCCATTTTGATGGCTCAACCCCTAAATCCCTAAGCAATCTTCGAGTTTTCCACGTTATGAGTCCTCAACCATTCATCCCTGAGTTCCTTAGAGCATTTAAGTATCTTCACCTTCCACCTTCATTCGCCATAGCCCCCGCATCCATCACCGCATCCCTCGCTTAGCCAGATCTGCTTCTGTAGACCTCTTTCCTCAGCCACCGAACACCTTCGAGAATTTCTTGTCATAACCAAGCGCCTTTGAGTGTTTCCTTCTTTTTTGCCAAGCGACTCTAGGTACCCTCCACCATTACGGAGCGTCCATGGGTATTTCCTGTAGTCATCAAGTGCTCGCAGGTATTTTACACCAAAGATCTGAAGTCCACCTAGCATCTGGGTGACGATAGGGCATCATCACATCAGTCCACTACTACAAAGTTCATCAGATCAAAAGACAACAAAAAAGTAAGGTAAATCTTTTAGTTGGTATTTTATGCACTTTAAGGTTTTGTTAATTTATTTACATTGCATAGATAGAACTTTTATCTGCTTTATGAGGACCTCACACTGTGGAGCCCTCATTGTTGCTACTTACCTATTTGCTATTGTCTTGTGTGCAGATCTGGAAGTGTTACATTAGCATTGTGTAGCTACTTAAGCTGGAGTGGCTTGACATTGGATAACTAGAAGACCACTCACTTTTGTTGGGAGCAAAGACGTGTTTTGAGACACCACAAGTATTGTTTTTCTAGGGTTTCTGAGAACCCTAGCTATTGAAAAATCTGTATCAAAGGATTCAATGATCCTCATTGTAACAATGGAGTTTTGAGGATCCTCCATTAATAAATATCATTCATTGTGCAATATTGTCCTTTGAGATCATTTTTATTTCTGTTATTTGGTGTTGCATTTTTGTCTCTTCTAAGGTAATTAAAAAGATTAATAATTTTAAAACAATTTATTATAAATATTACCTTCATACAAATTTATCTATAAATTTAATTGAACATGTGGAAAGTATTAATTTAAAAAATTTCATTATACCTATATATTTTTACAAGAGAGACAACAAAGACAGAACATGATTTTTTTTCCTACTTCAAAATATATATTAAATATATATAATAATAATACCATACCATCTAGGAAGAGCTAAAGCATTGAAAAGGAAAAGAAGTTGGTTAGAGACCAGAGAGGTATCATCAAAAGAGATATTCTAGAGCCCTGGTGCAAAACTTTAATTCCTATGATGTAGTATATCACAGTGGATAAAATCGATGAACCCCTGACCCCTAAGGAGTTTTCACCTAGATTTCCTAAATCACCTTAGGGATGCCAAAGAGTTGAATATCCTTGAGTATCTTATAATATCCATGGAGGTGTCCATCAAAGGTGTTAGGAAGAAGGCCACTCCCATGTTAAACACCAAGCACTATTTCTGATTATCTTCAACCACATGTTCTAGAAAGTAGAGTGTAGTGTGTCCATCAACCCAATTATTTTCCTTGAGAAGGAGAAGTCACCGAAGGACAAACTATGAATAGCCATAGATCAAGCAATCATTGTTGCTTTTCCAGATTACAAAGAGTACCGAATTTGATTTTGACCAATCAATAAAGGATGCCAAGATCATGGCCAAGGCCAAGCGCAATCTATTTTAAATCCTTAACGAGATGCTATAAAATATTTACTAATCTCACTACAGGGTTAATTCTAGTCTTCAGTACATCATTTCAAAGCAATTTCTACCAACAATAATGATACCTTCAAAGCCATCAACCACAAGGAAGATAGCGAGAATAAAATGGTTGAAGATTTAGTTATCGATAATTTTTCTTGTTTTATGGTTTACATTTTTTTCCATGTGGTCTCTATTTTATTTCCTATCTAGTTTCCTTTCGTAGTTTGTTGTGTTTAGTTGTTTTTGGTGGTTAAACCTATTGGTTTCTCCCTTGGTCTTCTCTATAAAAGGTTCAAGGATCCTTTCAAAACCCTTTCAACCAATCAAAAAATATATATTATATTATATTATATTATATTATATTATATTATTATAATATATATATATATATATATATATATATATATATATATATATTTGAACAAAAAATTATATATATTTATAAGATCTTTAATTTAATGTTATTTTTTTTACTTTTAAATATATATTATAGAGTATATAATTCATGATCAAATTAACAATCAAAAATTGAATATTAATTATATTAAATATTTAACATATATTCATGCAAGGTGGTTGGTTGGTTATCTAACCATAAATATGGAGAATGTATGAATTGACATGACCATCAAATCATTTATTTTTAATTATTTTATAAAATTAACAAGATATGATATGCTTGAAAAACTAACACTTAAAGATGCATCTGACTAATAATCATAACCATTACACTTGTTTATTTCATGTCCAATATTAAAACACCAATTTTATTAATTTTTTTTTTATTAGGTGGATGAAGTGGTTTTGAAAGGAACCCCAAATATTTTACAAAAAGGGAGCACACAGGCCACTAAGAGAACCCAGGATCTTGAAAAAACAAACTAAAAACTAAAAAATAAAAACAAGGGAGTAAAAGAAACATATCTACAACCGCCTCCCAAGAAAATAAAAGCACCAACATCCGTCACAGGGGAGAACAATAGCCAAACCACCTAGACAAGGGAAGACAAGAACAACCAAGAAGGACCTGCCATAAGAAACCAACACAGACTTGAGGCCCACCCAAATATAGACCATGAAATCTAATTTTTAGTTCCACTCAGAACAAATTTATCCACAACTTCTTTCTTTAGTTTCCATTTCTCCCATACCATTAATACCAATATTTCTTTGAAGAACACAAGCTTATACTGAGAGGGGGGGTTGAACAGTATAATACCACTTTTTATTTTTCTTTCTCAATCAATATTATGAAATGTATAGATATCAATATCAATAGCAGTAATGAAAATAATGCATAAATCACCATACACAATAGAGACACCATAATTTACATGGTTCACCCAATGTGAGCTACTCCACGAAGAAAATATTTCACTAAAATTTTCTCAATCAATATCTTGGGAATCCTTTCACTATTACAATGTTTATGGACCTCTATCCAAAGGAGATATCAATCCCCTAAATAAATTTTGTGGATATCTATCCATAGGAGATACCAATCTCCTAATCTCTGCTCTGGATAATGATCCTCTAGAAGACCTCTACCTCCAATACCCTTAGCAAATGGAACTCTATCCACAAAAGACACTTGTCCTCCCTACTCTGGTTGGAGATATTTGTCCTCAACTCTATCACCTCCAAAGATCTATCTCAAATATGTACTAAACATTGTTCTTTGTTCTATCAAAAATCTATCCTCAATCTCTGTCTCTGGTTTGGAATAAACCTGTCCTCAAATCTATACCAAACATTGTCCTTGAATATGTACTAAAAATAGTCCTTCGGTATAGCACAAATATATCTTCAATCTTTGTCCTCAAGCCTTAACTCAAATCTTGACTCAATATCAAATCAACTCAGCTGGATCTATCACAAACCCTAACTCAAGGTTTGAACAAACTAATCAATCAACTCTTCTCACAAGTCTACTCAAATACTTGTCTCAAATATGCCTTTTAATCTTTCATAAAATCTCACACTAATCTGTCCACAAGTCCTCTCTAGAACTTGTCCAAATATGCTCAACAAGTCCTCACTAGAACTTATCCAAATCTGCTCAATAAGTTCTCTCAAGAACTTATCCAAATTTTCTCTCAATATGTATTGTAAGCTTCTACAAAAGCTTACCCAAATATGTCCACAAGTCTTATCAAAGACTTGCCTCAAATCTTCTCAAAAAATCCACATTAGAACTTGTCCAATCTCATAGAAACATAAAGAGAATTGTTAGAGACTCAATATGCTCTATACTCATCACAATGCTCAATAACTTTCAATCACTCTTTTAGAAACATACAAATAATTATTAGAGACTCAATATGCTTCAACTCAATACTCAATTACTTTCTCAAATCAATTTAGAATATATAATACTTTATTTTATGGAACTTCAACAATCACTTCACGCAACCACTTGACTAGGCTCAACCAACTCTACTCAACCATTCACTCAATGAAATAATCCTTGCTTATAAATCCTAGTCTAAGCATATGATCCTTTACTCAAAATGTTTCCAACAATGCTTATCAACCAATCTCACATAACAATGATACTCATGTTCTTTTCAAACCCTAGTTCAATTTATTTGCTCAACCAATGGCTTAAACAACAATGCTTATAAAACAATCTCACATAACAATGATACTCATGTTCTTTTCAAACTCTAGATCAAGTTCTTCACACAACCAATATATTCAACAACAATGCTTATAAAACAAGGTTTTAACGACAACTCTTTATTCCAAAAAACCTTGAAGCATTAACTCAATACACTCAAAAAGGAAACCCTAATCACATCATTTTCACTCCAAACTTATTTTCTAGAAAACAAACCAATAAAATCAACTATGGAATAATGTGCTCATACCTTTTCTTAATGATGAAGGAACCTCTAAAATCTGCCACAACCACAAACACATCTTTGCCAACCTTAAAGAAGTTAGAAAAATCTCACAAAGATACAATGCAAATATCAACCCACACATGCACCTTATCACTCCATCTTGAAGAAAACATCCATCGACATATACAAAAATAATTGAAAAATACACATTATAATATCCCAATTTAAAATAATATTCAATACCAATAATAATATCAATACAATCTCCTTTTCAAAATAAATCAATTGCAATAAGTCCTTTCAACACTTTAAATATTCAATTAAACCAATGTGACACAAATACTTTATTCAAAAATAAAGCTAACTCCTTATTCATCCAATTTATCAAAAATAATGATTAATTAAAAACCTTTTTAACTAACCCTTTTAACTCCCTAATACCTCATGTCAAACCTTAGGCATCATAAAAATATATTCAAAATTTTATTACCTTTGCCTTGGTGGGACTCTAACTCATGATGCAGCCTCAACCAGCACCTTAGCCGTATCTCCAACCGCCACGTGAGCTAGACGCTCACTTAGGGAGTAAAGAGAACCACATGATCTATAATGACCCCTTGTGTTACTAAGAAAAAACCATACGCCGCTTCCTTAGAAGATTCAAACACAACCAACAAAACAATGCTGCCATCGCAAACTGATTACGGGTCACTTCACGCCCAAGCACTCTAGCCTCTTTCCACTTGCCACTAGGCCACACTGCCTAGATGGCTCTTGAATTTCAGCGTTCGTAAATTTTATCCCTTATTCACTAGTGCTTAAAACAATATTCTTGTCTCTTTTTTCACATGAGTTCTCACAACACACGATTGCACATTTTTATTTTTGAGCAAAAGGATATATAAATGCCTCTAAGGCATATAGTTTTTATATCAATTTTCACCATCAAACTTGAACGTCGGCGCTTCGATTTTTAACTCATTAATTTATTAATTATTTAAACTCTTCAGAATTTAAATTTTATAAATTAACTTTTAAATCCCTTTGGCTTTATTAAAGCCTTTTTTACTTTACCACTTTGTATAAATAATATTTTTTCTCACCCATGGTTTTAATAAAATTCCTTCTAACTTATGCTTCCACATAATATTAAAAATATTATGAAGCTCTTTTGCCTTTAACCTTTGCATTGTTCCTCTTGACATTTTTACATCAATAGTAGCTTGTTCCTTTACATCAATGATAACTTCATTCCTTGACATCAATGACAACTTTGAATCAAAATATCCAACAATCCCCCCCTTTGTCATTGATGGTAACCCAAATTCTTTTTACCAAAAACTTAACCTTTTCTTTGTTCTGCTCCCCTTGGGACATTGCTCTCCCTAGCTAAATGATCTTTTTAAATCTTTCCTCTTTACTCAAATACCAAATCTCCCTAGGGTCATTGATGGAAAGTGATCCTTCTTTATCTTAATTGCTTTATATGAATTAGATAAGTGCTAATGTTTTCCTCATACTTCATTTTTGATTCTTCAAATTTTCGTTTGAGATTTCCTATGTTTGCTTTCTTGACACCTTTATCTCCTTCATATATATTTTGCAACTTATCCCACATTCCTTTTGCATGTTGACAATGCATAATTTTTATGGACTATGTTCTATGCAAACCTCTCGAAATTATATTCATTACTTTTGAATTGTAATGTTGTAGAAGCTTACCTTCATTATTTGTATGTGGATCAACTGAGGGGTCGTATCCATTTTCAAATGCTTCTCAAAATTCATTACCAAGTACCTTCAGATAAATATTCATTCTCAAAATCCAATATATATAATCACTTCCATCAAATACTAGTGTTGGATTATCTGATGATCCATTCTTAGAATCCATTGTTTTCTTGTAAGCTTTTCCTTGAAGTTGTTAAACACTTTCGAAGGAACCCACTCTGATACCAATTGAAGAACACAAGCTTATATTGAGAGGGGTGGGGTGAACAGTATAATACCACTTCTTTATTTTATTTTCTAATCAATATTATACAATGTATAGATAGAAATCTCAATAGCAGTAATCAAAGCAATGCACAAATCACCACACACAATAGATATACTTGGTTCACCCAAAGTGGGCTACTCCACAGAGAAAATATTTCACTAAAATTTTCTCAATAAATATCGTAGGAATACTTTCTCTATTACAATGTTTATGGACATCTATCTATAGGAGATACTAATCCCCTAAATCAAGATCATGGATCTCTATCCACAGGAGACACCAATCTCCTAATCTCTGCTCTGGCTAGTGATCCTCTCTAAGACCTATGCTTATAATACCTTTAGCAAATGGAACTCTATCCATAAAAGACATCTATATTCCTTGCTCTGGCTAGAGATATCTATCCTCAACTCTATCACCTCCAAAGCTTTGTCTAAAATATGTACTAAATACAGTCCTTTGGTCTAGCACAAATCTATCCTCAATCTCTATATTTGGTCTAGTACAAACCTATCCTCAAATATACACCAAAATCTATCCTCGAATATGTACTAAACATAGTCCTTCGGTCTAGCACAAATCTATCTTCAATCTCTATCCTCAAGCCTTAACTCCAAACTTGACTCAATCTCTATCCTCAAGCCTTAACTCCAAACTTGACTCAATCTCAAATCAACTCAGTCGGATCTATCCCAAACCCTAACTCAAGGTTTGAACAAACCAATCAATCAAATATACTCACAAGTCTACTCAAAGACTTATCTCAAATCTACCTTGTAAGCTTCCACAAAAACTCACACTAATTTATCCATAAGTCCTCTCTAGAACATTTCCAAATCTTCTCAACAAGTCCTCACTAGAACTTGTCCAAATCTGCTCAATAAGTTATCTAAAGAAGTTATCCAAATCTTCTCTCAATTTTTATTGTAAGTTTCCACAAAATCTTACCCAAATCTATCCAAAAGTCTTCTAAAAGACTTGCCTCAAATCTACTCAACAAGTCCACACTAGAACTTGTCCAATATCATAGAAACATAAAGAGAATTTTTAGAGACTCAATATGTTCTATACTCATCACAATGCTCAATCACTTTAAATCACTCTTTTAGAAACATACAAAGAATTGTTAGAGACTCAATATGCTTCAAATCAATACTCAATCACTTTCTCAAATCAATTCATAATATAGAATAGTTTATTTTATGGAACTTGAACAATCACTTCACACAACCACTTGACTAGGCTCAACCAACTCTACTCAACCAATCACTAAATCAAACAATCCTTGCTTATTAACCCTAGTTCAAACATATGATCCTTTACTCAAAATGTTTCCAACAATGCTTATCAACCAATCTCACATAACAATGATACTCATGTTTTTTTCAAACCCTAGTTCAAGTTCTTTACTCAATCAATGGCTTTAACAACGATGCTTATAAAACAATCTCACATAACAATGATACTCATGTTATTTTCAAATCCTAGATCAAGTTCTTTATACAACCAATGGCTTCAACAAAAATGCTTATAAAACAAGGTTTAACAACAATTCTTTATTCCATAAAACCTTGAAGCATTAACTCAACACACTAAAAAAGGAAACCCTAATCACGTCCTTTTCACTCCAAAATTATTTTTTAGAAAAACAACCAATCAACACAACTATGAAAGAATGTGCACATACCTTTTCTTGATGATGAATGAATCTCTAAAATTTTCCACAACCACAAACACCTCTTTTCCAAGCTTAAAGAAGTTAGAAAACTCTCACAAATATAGAATACAAATATCAAACCACACATACACCTTATCACTCCACCTTGAAGAAAACATCCATCAACATATACAAAAATAATTGACCAAATACACCTTATAATATCCCAATTAAAATAATATTCAATACCAAGAATAATATCAATACAATATCCTTTTCAAAATAACTCAATGGCAAGAAGTCCTTTCAACACTTTAAATCTTCAATAAAACCAATGTGACACAAATACTTTATTAAGAAATAAAGCTAACTCCTTATTCCTCCAATTTATCAAAAATAATGATTAATTAAAAACCTTTTTAACTAACCCTTTTAACTCCCGAAGACCTCATGTCAAACCTTAGGCATCATAAAAATATATTCAAAATTTTATTACCTTTGCCTTGGTGGAACTCGAACTTACGATTCAGCCTCAACCAGTGCCCTAGTCATGGCTCCAACTACCGCACAAGCTAGATGCTTGCTTAGGGAGTAAAGAGCACCATGTGCTCTATAATGCTCTCCTTGTGTGCCTAAGAAAAAACCATACACTGCTTCTTTTGATGTTTCAAACACAACCAACAAAACAATGCTGCCACTGCAAATTGATCGTGGGTCACTTTGTGCCCAAGCACTCTAGCCTCTTTTCGCTTGCCTCTAGGCCATGCTGCCTAGAAGGCTCTTGAATTTTGGTGCTCGTTGATTTTATCCTGTATTCGTTGGAACTTAAAACAATGTTCTTGTCTCTTTCTTCGCACGAGTTCTCACAACACACGATTGCATGTTTTTCTTTTCGAGCAAAAGGATATATATATATGTCTCTAAGGCATATAGTTTTTATATCAATTTCCACCTTCAAACTTGAACGTCGACGCTTCGATTTTTAACTCATTAATTTATAAATTATTTAAATTCTTTAGAATTTAATTTTTTTATAATAAATTAACTTTTAAATCCCTTTGGCTTTATTAAAGCCTTTTTGACTTTACCACTTTTTATAAATAATATTTTTGCTCACCCATGATTTAAAAAAAACCCTTCTAACTTATGCTTCCACATAATATTTAAAATATTATGAAGCTCTTTTGCCTTTAACCTTTGCATTGTTCCTCTTGACCTTTTTACATCAATGGTAGCTTGTTCCTTGACATCAATGACAACTTTGACTCAAAATTTCCAACATTCTTTTGCAATAGCAATGGTAGTGTGCATGGAGTCGATACTAAAAATATTCACAGGGTAGTGTGCATGGCTCAATGGACCTTATGTTAATATTTCGAGGTCTCTTTGGGAAGTGCATTTTGTAAAACCAGTTCTCATGTGGTTCAGTATTGGAAATCTTCTCCCTTCATGTCCCAAGCACCATCTCATTTCTCCTATGATTGCACTAAGTAGCGTGATGCTAAATTCTAAGTGAAATTTTAATGAATAAAAGTCGGTTTTTGTTAGAAATTAGGGGTTTCCATCTCCCAAGATTCTACCTCAACCATTCATATTCCTCCATGTCACATCTACAAAAGTTATATGCCTTTAGAGATCAGGATTGATCATCAATAAAATCCTAGTCAGCCTTCAAACCTTGATTACCATAGATTAGGAAATCGATGATAAGACCACCTATACCATTTACTCCAAAAATGAGCCTTAACTAGTATCCCATTTGAATTTGATATTTGGTGGCTCTTAAAATTTAAAAGCCACATCATTCATCTTAGCATAAACCACATTCTATATTTTTGATATGCTAGGTAAGGCATATTATCTCCTTTTTTCATTATCTAATTGAGTTAATCCCTTCGAGAAGTTATTCATCCAAATCGACAAGTTATCCTGATATAATTCTAGATTAGCCAAGAAGTCTGTAGACCTATTAGCTTTCATAAACACATGTTTGATTTAGACTGCTTCCATAGTTTGAGTAATCCTCTAAACTTCTTCTATCAAAATTGAAATAGTCTAGGTTGGAAGATGATTTCTTATATGTTCTCTACAAATGCCTCTGTATCATCACTTATTTTACCCTAAATTAGTAGATCAATCAAATATAGCACACCATTGGGATTCTTATCATAAATAATTTGAAAATAAGATTTTCCTATTGACTTGTTGACTAAACTATTATATGTAAAATTAGCTTGTGGTACGACTAAGTCACACCATTTTGGATTTTCTTCAACAATACACCTTTTAAGATTTATCAAACTTTTGTTTACTACTTTGGTTTACCTATCAGTATGGGGTGAAATGCACTATTGAATTATAGCTTTATCTCCATATTCCCCCATAGAATCCTCCAAAAATGACTCAAAAACCTTGTGTCTTGATCTGAGATCTAACAACTTCTCTAAAAGTGCAACTGTAGTAGCATAAATTAGTTTTATGTAAAATAATAAAATGTGCCATATTAGAAAACCTATCTACTACAACAAGAATTGAATTCTTATTCCACTATGTTAGGCAACCCCAACACAAAATTCATGCTCAAATCTATCTATGGTCTTGTAGGAATGGGCAAAGGCATATAAAACCTTGTATTCTACACATGGCATTTAGATATTTGGCACACTCTACATATTAACACCAACTTGGTTATGTCCTTCTTTAACTTCAACCAATAATACTTCTCCTCTACAAGAGCAATCGTCGTACTCACTCCAAAGTTCTCAACCAAACCTTTGTTGTGCAATTCTCTAATATTGTTAATCCTCATTGAACCAACAGGAATGCAAAACTATTTTCCTTTAAATAGATAACCATTTTATATCAAATAATCATAAACATCACTACCAACTTCTCCCAACTCTGGTTTCTTATACTATTTCACAATATTACAAAAATCTGGATCATATTCATACATTTTTAATTGCCTCAAATCGGACTACTTCATTCTCTATAGTAATCAATAATACTAGACGTCTACTCAAAGCATAATCAACTAGATTTTTCTTACCTAACTTATTCTTCAAATAAATGTATACTCCTGCAAAAAAGATACCCACTTTGCATACCTACTATTTATTTCTTTTGGGTATTTACATACCTCAACGCTTCATGATCAGTAAATAACACAAACTCTTTAGCCACTAAGTAATGTCTTCAGTATCTCAATGCCTCCACAATAGCATATAATTCCACATTATATGTAGAATATTTCTTCTTACCTCATTCATGTTTTCACTAAATAATACTACATGCTACCCTTCTTGAATCAAAACAACTCCAATTCCCACATGTGATGCATCACAATCAACCTCAAATAGCTTGCTAAAACTTGGAAATACTAAAACAAGTGCTTTTGATATCATCTTCTTCTTAAATAGTTTAAAACTCTCTGTTGCTACCTTTGTATATACAAATTCTCTTCCCTTCATACACTATGTTATAGGTGCAACAATGCTATTAAAATTCCTATTTATTTTCTTGTAAAAAATTGCCAAGCCATGGAAACTCATCACCTCCATCACATTTCTTGGAATGAACCATTCCAAAATTACCTTCACCTTCTCTTTGTCCATCCTCATACCATCCTCTAAGATTACAATTCCCAAGAACACAAGACTTTTCTAAAGGAATCTGCACTTCTTCATATTGACATGCAAATTCTCCTTTCTTAATAACTCTAACACTAATTTCAAATGCAATAAGTGTTCTTCTTCATTCCTACTAAATATGAAAATGTCATCAAAATACACAACCAAAAACTTACCAATAAATTCCTGTAATATTGTATTCATCATTCTCATAAACTTATTGGGTGCATTGGATAATCCGAACGACATCACCAACCATTCATACAACCCATATTTTTTCTTGAAAGTAGTCCTCCTTTCATCTCCTTCCTAGATTCGAATATGGTATTATCCACTACATAAGTCAATTTTGTTGAAACATCATCATCCTACGAGCACATCCATTGTATCATCTAGTCTTGGAATTGGAAACCAGTACTTTATTGTAATTTTATTTATTGCCCTACTATCCACACAATCCACTATGTATCATATTTCTTCAGTATTAATAGTGTAAGAGTCACATATGGACTCATAATTTCTCTAACAACTGCCTTCCTTTTAAATTCTATCACTTATCTGTTCAACTCCTCATTCTGCATGGGACTCATCCTATAGGCTGCTTAATTTGGAATATTCAGTCCTAAAATTAGATAAATATGATGTTGAATATCAATTTTTGGGGGTAATCCATATAGTAACTCCTTTGGTATGACATATGCATACTCTTTTAGCAACTTTACTACCATAGGTGTTATAGAAAAATCCTCAGTATTCATCTTCTTCACTATTAACACATAACAAAAAACAACTTCTTTCATCCCCGTGACAAATTTCTTGGTTTTCAATATGCTTTCACTCTGTCCTTATTACTTATGTGGTAATAAGAACACTTTTACTCCATCCTTCTAGAATGTGTAAGTATTCCTTTCCCTATCATGGGTAGCCCTCCTATCATACTGCCAAGGCATCCCCAAAAATAAGTGACATGCATCTATCAGAATTACATCATACCACACTTCATCCTTGTAGGTATTCCCAATTAAAAACTTAACTAGATACCTCTTATATACAGTTACCTCATTCCCTTTCTTGAACCATGATATGTGATATAAATATAGAATCTTCTCACACATTAAGTTAAGTTTCTCAACCATTTAATTTGAAACTGTATTTTCACAACTACCACTATAAATAATCATCTTACATACGTTTCCTCCAAATGTGCATACTATTCAAAAAATATTCATAGGCAACCAAGAATCACCACCATAATTATCTTGTACTTTCTCCTTCCTTGGGATGATAATTATCCTTATTATCATGAGATTTTCTATCACATCTAAAATAATTTTTGCCTTTGATTGCTCTTCAAACTCAACTAGATTAACTCTAAATTATTATCCCTATCTTCTTTCTTGTTCAGGATAGTACGAACACTCAAAATATTTGTGCCCTTCATCACTAAATCTATAAGTACCTTTCCTCCAAATGTGCATCTTATTCAAAAAATATTCATAGGAAACCAAGAATCACCACCATAATTATCTTTTACTTTCTCCTTCCTTGGGATGATCATTATCCTTCTTATCATGAGATTTTCTCTCATATCTGCAATAAGTTTTGCCTTTGATTGCTCATCAAACTCAACTATATTAACTCTAAATTGTTATCCATGTCTTCTTTCTTGTGCACGATAGTACAAACACTCAAAATATTTGTGCCCTTCCTCACTACATCTATAATAGGTATATTACATTTGTGAGCCATCCCACTTTTATCCTCCAGCATAACCTCTTTCTCTCTGAGATCCTCCACCTCTTTAGATATTACCTTTATCCTACCTAGACTCTTTTTGTTTCTTTGTACTATAATATTCTCCTATTGAGGGATACCCTTTGGCTAAATACGATGATGGTCATTTCATAACCCTTATTCTAAAACTACTCTTATGTTTCTCTTCTTTTTTAATGCTAAATGATATTCATCCTCTACACTATGGTTCTGGAGCATACTCAAATCATCTTGTATGAAATTACTTAATACATTCACATACCTTGAAGTATTTTTCCTTCTAACTCTTCAAGCCCCACTCGAGTTGATAATTTGTAGATTGTTTTGGTGTAGTACTCGATGCATTAATCATTTTTTTTAGGTTCTAAAGTCTACGAAACAACATTTGGACATAATATTTGGGTAAGAATTTATGCTTCAATTTTTGTTTTCCATTTTACACCAAACCCTAATATTTTCTTTTTACTTTTCTTTATCTCTCCTTCTATAGATAATCCCACTAAATCAACACATGTCCTTTCAACTTCATGCATGGAAGCTTCAGTTTATTTTTCTTTGAAAGCTCTTTCCACTCAAATAAATTCTCCATGCTATTCAAATAGTCTATCAAATACTTTGGTTTCAACCTTCCTGCATACTCAAGGATATCAATCTTGATTATATCTCTATTTTCTTCTAAGGCCCTAATTATCCTATTCTTAAAATGATGCTCCTTTGTATTCACCTTTGGTTCTTACTTGACATAAGCCTTTGTATTATTATCTCCTTTCATACTTTCATTATCATAATCTAGATACACAAAATCCATTAGATATATTTCCCTCATACAAGACATTATTCCATTCAATTGAGCAACTTATACCTATAGCTCCTGTATACACCTGTTAACATGGGCATAACCTCCTTTTTCTCTCTTCATGATAATTTTTTCTATGTTATTCCAAATAAAAAAATAAGAATAGCATAATAAATGTAGTTGAAAATATTACCTTCTCTCCCTTAGTGAGATCCAACTTGCTATGATACCAAATGGTGTAAATCCAGCTACAAGAGGTTAGAACAAGAACCTCCAATCACATAAAGATTGTGATAAACATAAATAAAACAATAAATCTCCCAATCACATAAGGTCTACAATAAATGGAAATAAACTAATAAATACTTTATTTTATCATTCCTATATTTCATCCCTTTTAAAATGTGATACAAAGGGAATATATATCCCCCCAATAAAATCCTAAAGTGAAACCCTAAATCTTAAAGCCCTAAATATATGAAATAACTATTTTTGGTAAACTATCATTTTAGGAATTCACCAAAAATCTTGGATAGCCTTCTAAATTAATACACATCATTGTATCACCCATATTAGGTATTTTAGAAAATATTAACACCTACCCATGTCTAAGAAGTTATTAAATTCTAAATATTATTTCTTCCAATTTTCTAAAAAACACTAAATTCCATTTTTGGGGTACTAGATGAAGGAATTAGGGTCCGATACCATACTGAAAAATCTTCTAGGCAACAGGCTCATAACTACACAATTTTCATCCTTATTATCTAGCTCCCTATAAAATTTCAAATAGATCAAATAGTAGGATCAAAATTTATGCCCTTTGAAAGATAGGCTCCTGCATCGAAAATTTAAAAAAAAAATCCATGAGCAAAAAGCTTCATAGGCTAGGATATTATTGGAATTTTATAGAAAAGGAATCTTGAGATTATGTTTTTAAGTGTGATAAATATTCAAAACATGATAATATTATCCATACCCCATCATAGGATCTATAGTCCTTGACTTCTTCTTCGCTCATTTCTACATTGGGTCTAGATATTATAGGAAAATCAAATCCTACCTCACTTTATGACCACAAATTTATCATCACAAAATCCAAATATTTCACCAAATGGGTTGAAGTCACACCCTTGTCCTCTTCTACTAGTATACAAAATTTTTAATTTATCCTCAATTAGATCTTATCCCATTATGGTATCTCTTCGATAAAAATATTAGACAATGGAACTCCTTTCAAAAATAATAATGTTGTTAAACTTTATTATAAGTATAAATTTTAACATAAATGATCCACACCTTAATTATGAGGATGAAAAAACATGAAAAAAACTATCCAATGAGCCAAATCACAATATAAAATAATCATTTTAATAATGCCAGCCAAAGGGGCAAAAATTACAATGCCAGACTTGTTGAGGCTTAACAAACACGAAAAAAACCATCCAAGGAGTTAAATCACAATAGAAAAAAAATTATTCTATTAATGCGAGTCAAAAGGGGCAAAAATTACAATGCAAGATCGTACAATCTTGAAGCCCAAAAGAAGCCTTTTTTTTTAGATCCAAAATCCCTTTTTAAATCCTATTTTTCCCTTTCATTTTCCCACCAGGAAAATATTCATTTGAAATTTTCCTTTTCATTTTCCCGCCTAGGAAAATATTCACTTGAATCTTGAATTTTTAACATATGGGTCTAAACATATGGGTTTAAACATATGGGTCTAAACACATGGGTCTAAACATATATGGGTCTAAACACATGGATCTAAACATATGGGTCTAAACATATATGTCTAAACATATATATATATTTAAACACATGGGTCTAAACATATATATATTATATTTATTTATTTATTTGGTGATGCAAGATTACCCTTACACCATTGGATGCTCCTACATCAGACACCCAGGGTAAGTTTGAGAAGTGACCTCACTTCTATGTTGCTGGAGGAAAACCAAGGTGATCAACCTTGAACTTGGATAGCCAAGTCAAATCTTCTATAGGCCTTCCCTTCCATTTCACCATATATTCTTCATACTGCCTGTTTCTTGTACTTCTACTAATCCAGGTATCTAGGATTTCCTCTATCTCTTATGTCACTGGAACCAATGTCGAAACACTCCACATCTCTGCAACTAGTTCCTTAGAACTGTCACATTCATGATACTCTAACAAATCAAAAATATTAAACACAGGTGATATTTTCAATCCACTCAAAAACTTCACCTCATATGCATTTCTTTAATCTCTTTTTTGTATGATCCTGCATGGTCCAAACTTCTTCATTTTTAGCTTGTTATATGTTTTAGCAGGAAACCTCTCCTTTTTCAGGTGCACCATGACTTCATCACCAACCTGGAACTCCTTAAATATTATTTTCTGATCAGCCTTTGTATTGTACTAAGTGTTCATCTTATTGATGTATTGTTTTACTTCTTTATACAAATCCTTTATATCCTCTGCAAAGTTCTCAACTTCAGCACTTTTTTTTCTCCCCTATCTAACTTCCTCAACTCAGAAGCATTTCTTGGACTACTTCCATATAGAATTTGGAATGGTGATTTAGCAGTACTCTTGTTGACAAAATTATTATAGGAAAATTCTTCATGTGGTAAAATCATATCCTATCCCTTAGGCTTATCTCCTACCAAGTATCTTAGTAGGTTACCTAAACTCCTGTTCACCACTTATGTATGTCCATCAGTCTATGGATGGTATACAAAACTCAACTTCAAATTAGTCTTCAATTTCTTCCATAAGATCTTCCAAAAATACGTAATGAACTTTGTGTCTCTATCAGAGACTATACTCTTTGGTAGACCATGAAGTCATGCCACTTCCTTGAAAAATAGTCCAACAACATGAACTACATCACTGGTTTTTTGGCAAGGAATAAAATGTGCCATATTTGAAAACCTATCAACTACCACAAGTATAAAGTCATTTACCCTTTGTGTAATTGGTAGACCAAGAACAAAGTCCATGTTGATGTCCTCCTAGGGTCTCTCTGGTATAGGAAATAGCTGATATAACCTAGTGTTCTGCCTCACACCCTTGGCCATCTGGAATATATTGCAACTTTGTACAAAATTATTCACATCTTGTAGTAATTTTGGTCAATAGTAGTTCTCACTCACCAAGGCAATGGTCTTGTCTCTACCAAAATGTCCAGCCAATCCTCCACTATGCTTCTCTTTGATTAGATTCCCCATCATTGAAATCCTAGGAATGCATAATTGGTTCTCCTTAAACAACATTCCATCTTGGATCATAAAATCCAACCACTTAGTCCTATACAGAGTAACTGGTGCTATACAAGCTCTCCAAGATTCAACAAAATCTGGATCTTCAGGGTACAAACTCTTAAGTTTTTCAAATCCCACAACTTCCACTCTCATTACTATCAGAAAACTCTACCTTCTACTTAAGGCATCTGCAACTTTGTTTGACTTCCCACTCCTATGCCTCAGCACAAAGGTATAGCTTTGTAAAAACTCAACCCATTTTAAGTGCCTCTGATTCAATTTTCCTTGACTGTTAATATACTATAAAGCCTTATGATCAGTATACAAAACAAAATCCTTTGGCAACAAATAGTGTCTCCACTTATTTAGAGCCTAAAATATAGTATAAAAATCTTTATCATAGACATAATATTTCTTCCTAGCATCATTAATATTTTTACTAAAGTAGGCAACATGCTTACCTTCCTGAATCAATACAACTCCTATGGCACTACCACTAGCATCACAATATACCTAAAACACCTTATTAAAATCTAGAAGTGCCAACACAGGTTGCTCAGTGACCTTCTTCTTCAACAACTCAAAGTTCTTATCAGCTCCTAAGGTCCACTTAAAGTCTTTCTTATCCCCTCTCATTATTTCAGTTAGGGGTGCACAAATACTGCTACAATTCTAATAAACATTTTGTAAAAACTTGCTAGACCATAAAATGATCTTACCTCAGTTATTCTCCTTGGGGTAGGCTAGTCAATGATATCCCTTACCTTCTCTGGATCCATATTTAGACCTTCATTTGAGATGACAAATCCTAAGTACACCAAATTTTTCTTCACAAAACTGCACTTCTTAAAATTTATCAGTAGATGTTCCTCCCTCAGCTTCTCCAGAACTCTTTTGATGTGCCTCAAATTTTCCTCTAAGGTCTTGCCAAAAATTAGAATGTCATCCAAACTTTCCCATAAACTCCTTCAATACTTCATTCATAAGGCTCATGAATGTGTTGGGTGCATTGGTTAGCCCAAATGGCATGAACAACCACTCATATAAACCCTATTTGGTCTTGAAATATGTCTTCCACTCATCTCCTTATCTGATGCAGATTTGATGATACCCACTCTTCAGATCAATATTTGTAAAATACTTGGACCCACTCAAATAGTCCATTATGTCATCCATCATTGTCAATGGAAACATATACTTGGTGGTGATCTTATTAATAACTTTGGAATCTGTGCATATTCTCCACTCTCCATCCTTATTTGGTGTTAGTATTATAGGCACTGCACATGGACTTAGGCTTTCCCTAATAATTCCCTTCTCTAGTAGCTCTTGAACATTCCCGTTTAGTTCTTCATTCTCCACAGGAATCATCCTATGGGTAGCCTTGTTTGGCAAACTAGGTCCTAGTATCAAATCAATATGATGGCTAATATTTGTCATGGGTGGAAAACCCTCTGGCACATTATATGATATAATATATGAGAAGTATTCCAACATATTTGAGACTTCTACAAGGACATATTTGCGTGGTTATTCCCTAACTCTAGTAATTAATGCATAGCACACATGCTCATGCTTTAAATAATCTAGAAATTTCCTACCATGAACCAAAAATTTTTTGGCACTGTTACATACCTTATCATCCATCTCCTTTAGTGGATTTAGTTTATGGTGTACTCCTTCCTTTGTTAGGGATTAAGTGGTGGCATGTCTATCATGGACTACATGATGATCAAACTGCCATGGTATTACTAATAGTATATGGCAAACATCCATAGGTAGGATATCACATAGGACCTCACCTTTGTATCTCCCAATATTAAACTTGACTAAGCACTGTTCATTGACCAATGCCCTATGGTACTTCTGCAACAATGCAATCTAGTATGGATGCGGGTGTCTCTTCCTATCTAGCTGTAACTTAGTAATCATTTTTTTAGAGACCAAGTTATCAGTGCTACCATTATCTATAATAACATTACAGACCTTACCTGAACATTTGCACCTTGTGCGCAATAGGCTCTTCCTATGATCTGGTTCCTTCTCCTCATTCAACAAGGTTCTCCTTGTGACCATAACTTCTCCTCTCTCTGCCTCCTCAGAGTGCTCTGATTTAGCTCCTTCATCTACAATAGCAGCTCTAGCATTACCCGTTGGCATCCTATTTGACTTCTCCTGGTGCTTTGGACACTCATATGCTCATTGTTCTTCTTCTCCATAGTTGAAGCAGGTTCCACGAAACCCTCTTCCTCCATTTCCTCGACCAAATCTACCTCTTCCTCTTGGGTAGTTATTGTTCTAACAATGAGATTTGTAAGCATTATCTCCCTTCTAGTCCTGAATACTACTAGCTTCTTATTACTACTCACCTCGTCCTCCATATGTTCTTCCACCAGTTCTTTCTCCATGATCTCTTCATTTTTTCTTATCCTCAAACCTTCTATTCATCTTCTTTTCAAATTTTAGAGAAAACTGGTAATCATCCTCAATGGTGCTCATCCTAACTAGACTCAACTCTTCTTGAATACTAGTTCTCAACCCATAGATATAACGAGCTACCTTTTCCTTGGTAGCCTCAGAATGACCGGTTTGAATTAAGATCTTGTAGAACTCCTCAATGTATTATTTGATAGACTTTCTTAATTGTCTCAAACTTTGCATCTTCTTCAACAGATCCAACTCATAATCTACCCGAATAAATTGCCTTTTTAGCTTTTCCACCATTCATTTCCATCTGGTGATCCTCTCTTTTGTCCTTCTATTTTTGTCAAGTTGTACTCCTTTCCACCAGATTCTAGCATGACACTTCATTTTAGTCTTAGCAAACTTGACCCAGTCAGTATCTTCCACCTCTTCATATTTAAAATATTCTTCCAAGTCATTGATCCAAACAATCAACTCCTTCGAATTAAGATTTCCTGAGTATGTGGAAACCTCCATCTTTAACCTCTTCCCAATCTAGGATATGGCTTTGTACAACCTCGCTTGGGTAGGATCTATCATCTCTTTTTATTCCTAAAACTGGTCTTCCTATTCTTCAGCTTTATCTTCACTCTTTTCCTCTCTTGTTGGGTCAAACCCTCCATGCAGCTCTTCTTGTAATGCCTGGACTTGCCTCTACAAAGCTCAAAAATCCTCTACTAGCACTATGGCATTACTGGAAACACCTTGATTCCTTCATAGGGTCATATTGCTCTGGCTTCTCCAAACTCAAACCATAGATCCTAGTGTAAACTACCTCATGTTTGGCAAACTGCTTAGACACTCAGAAACTCCCACTCTGATACCACTTGATGAGGATGAACAAACATAAAAACAACTATCCAAGGAGCCAAATCACAATAGAAAAGAATTATTTTAATAATGCCATCCAAAAGGGCATAAATTATAATGCCATACTTATTGATGCTGAACAAACATGAACAAAACCATCTAAGGAGTTAAATCACAATAGAAAAAAAAAAATATTCTATTAATGCCAGCCAAAAGGGGCAAAAATTACAATGCTAGATCGTACAATCTTGGAGCCCAAACAAAGCCCTCTTTTTGGATCCAAAATCTCTTTTTAAATCCTATTTTCCCCTTTCATTTTCCCACCAGGAAAATATTCATTTGAAATTTTCCTTTTCATTTTCCCGCCCAGGAAAATATTCACTTGAATATTGAATTTTTAACATATGGGTCTAAACATATGTCTAAATATATATATATATATATATATATATATATTTAAACACATGGGTCTAAACATATATATATATATATATATATATATATATATATATATATATATATATATATATATATATATATATTGGTGATGCAAGATTACCCTTACACCATTGGATGCTCTTGCATCACTTAAGCATCGAATAAAATTCTTATCCAAATCCTTTTGAAATTTCCAAAAAAATGGATGGAAAACATTGTCAACTATATCCTACACTATGTGTGTATCATATCAGTGTTCAAACTATAACTAGTGTGATATCCTATTCCTTGGTCTATGCTACCAAGTCTATCATCCCTTTTGAATTAGAAATCTAATTTCTTTAGATTTTGCTAAAAGATACACTAGTAAGTGATGAGTATCACCATGCTTGCAAAATATAGTTAGGATTACTTGATGAAAAGCAAATTCATTCCTTGGAACACCTTCAAAATTATCATCAAAGACTCAAACAATTCTATAACAAAAGAATCAAACTTTGGTCATTTAAAGTCAGTGATATAGTCCTCAAAGAAAATCATAAAAAATACAAATATCCAAAATTATTTTAGGGTAAATTTAAACCTAAACAACTAGGGCCATTCATCACAACCACTAAGTATGGCTCAAACTCTTATCATTTGGCCACACTTGATGGATATAAACTAAAAAAACCCATGAAAAAAATACATATAAATAAATACTATGTCTAAATCTACATCATTAGCCTGCTCATATGCCTTTATACATTGACTACTTATTACATGATTGAATGGTGATTCACTTGCTTGAATTGTTGTGTTTGTTCCTACCTGACTACTTATTTTATAAAGAGTTGATAGATCTATCAATACATATGATAGTCCTAGTTAGAATAGATTGTATTCTTAGATTATATTTCAACAAGTTAACAAAGGCAGCATATCTCTCTTAAGACTCCTTAATCATTAACTCACCACTTTTGCATCTTAAGACATATACAAGTTTGTAGAAGTCATATTGCTTTCATCATCCTCTTACAATAACTTACTATCACATTATGATGATCATAACAGTAAAAAGCAAGACTATATACTATATTTAAAGATCTAATTTAGCAAGTTCACTTTCCAAAAATACAAGTGTAATAATTTCTATTTTGGTCAACTATCATTGAGGATCAACAACTTCAATGACGGGCATGTTGATGCAAGAAAAAGTAATTTCATGAGGTTATTCAAGAAAATTAGAATCACATATTATCATGGATTCCAAATCAATCATAAATTCTAGGTCATTAGAACAAAAAATTAGAGGATTGTGACTAGGTGGTACTTGTGGAAGATAACTCGTATTTTATGCTTGATAAATAATAAGATTTTGTTTTCCAACAATTTGTTGTATCTTGGAGAAGAGGTGTCATGTTAGTTGATATTTGTACGATTTTTTATTATTATTAAAGGACTTGGCTATGAAAATAATAAACCAAAATTGGTTACTAAGGCCTTGGTCATGGAAGTAGTTGACTAGTATTGATCACTGAAGGATTAAACAATAGAAGTAATCACTTATTATTGATTCAAAATATATATATGAAGTCTAGGGTCAATAGTATTAGGAAGATAAAAAATAATTCAAAGGATAGTGGAAGGGTTGACTAGGTAAGGTTATTGGAAGGAGGAGAGAAAAACCTGAGGTGTTAGAAGGAGATAAGTCATGGCATTTAAGAAAGAAATGAAATATTAGCTAAAAATATTGATATTTGAGGAAGTATTATGATTATTACTAAGATTTTTGGGTTTGTACACCTTTTTTCTCATACATATTGTAAATGAAGAATATATTATAAATAATCATTAACTCATGCCCAACCAATAGTGACAATAAGTGCACTCATGCACTAGGGGTTATTGATAGTAAAAAAAAAAACTTGAAATGCTACTTAAAAAATTATTGTAAAAATTACCTCTTACATTCATTAGATTAAAGAGATGATAGAAAGGGGATAGATCTCCTACAAGGGTCTCAACACACTCACATTTCAAAATTTATTGTTAGAGATACCCCTTGTTTTGACCATCCCAAAGAGATAATTGAAATGGTATAGGTCTCTCACAAGGGTTTGGTGACACCTGGTACTCTTTTTAAAAATTAATTGGATTTTGGAAAAGGGTGTAACAACAACAAACTCATAATATTCTGGAAGATAATTGCATCAAAATATAGATCTAAAATTTATGAGAAAATTAATAGAAAATAGGCAACAATAATATTCAGTAGAGGTTCTAGAGATGTTTGTATGTCCTATTGTAAATTTACATTGAATAGGATGTCAAGATCAAATCTCTCATACCACTTGTTATAAAATAACTTTAGGAATAATAGCAACACTAGCAGTAATCCAATATTACATAAATACAAATATTCAAATCATAATCATGAATTAGATCCAATTGCCAAAAAATATATATGTAATAATCTAAATACTAATTGAAATCAATACCAACCATTATCTACTTAAAGAGAGAAAAGGCTAATAACCATTTAGAGAGAGCAAAGTCTCATATGCGTAGAAGACAAGTTAAATTCAAATATGCAAGATTATTTTAGCTACCACATAAAACTTACTATTTATAGACTAAATAGACTAAACTAACATTAACCCTAATATTAATGCTCAACAATAAAGTATCTAAATCTAGGGCCCAAGCTAATAAAAAACATAGTCAGCATTATCATATTGAAGTTATTACAGTCAACCATAGTTGGATTATATTATATGGAGTGAAGAAAGATGACATTAAAGCTTTAGCATAGTGAAGAATATTGTATAGAGAAAATTGGAAGGCATAAAATCCACTATAATGATTCTTATTTTAGTGGAATAATTGAGTAGTATTACTACACCTAGATTGAGCATATAAATTGTATGATGAAATATATTGTACAATGTAGCTTGAACTATTGGAGTAATGAAATTATAAGAAAATTTGATTATGGAAGTATTTAATTACTAATATTTTGTATCAAAGTTACTATTTAAGTTAGGGTCTATAATCAAATTTAGAAGCCCCAAAGACATATAAAGCGGCTTAAGAGGAATGTCAAAGTAATCGGTAGTAACAATCCTACATTTGAATTGTACACTACTTAAGCTCATAGTAAGAGTAACTTCAACATGTAAATATAATAAATTTGAGTCTTGGCTAGTTTGTACCTTTAATAGGTTATGAGAGGCTAGGTGGTAAAATAAAAAATGATGCTGGTCCATACCTTTAACAAAGCATAAGAGTCAAGGTAATGAAATTGAATAAAACAATTATCAACAAGAGTAGCCCTAAAATATAAAGGGCAATAACAAGTATATTACCAAAAGATAAAGGAGTGGTGGAACCATTGGACAAATATGTTGTTGTAGAAACAAGGCCCCAAAAATGAGAGAAGAAAGATGAAGATACAAAGGAATATAAATATCTACAAATATTTAAGAAAGACAAAGATGTGAAGAAAAACATAATACAATGCAACAAACAACAAGATCAATAAAGATATTAAGCAACAAGGAATATGTCATAGAAAATAGCAAAGTAATCATGATACACACTAAATTGCTTTAGTAAATGGTAGTGTGATAGGATGAGAAGGTTACCATAAGAATACTTCTTAAGTTATGGATTCAAATCTATAAAAAAAAGCAAAGAAATCAACAATTTGATAAGTAGTTCCAAACATTACAGATAATTCTAATGATTGAAAAAAGAATCAAACAAATTCATTAAAGATGTGTGAAGTTGTTCATACAACAACAATAAGGCGATAGAGTTTTACTTCAAGAAATCATAAAAAAAAAAAAACATTAAACGATAGAATGCTGGACTAAGGGAAATGTAGGAGAAAGTAAAGTTTAATGTGAAAATGAATTAAACTTTTATTTGAAGAAACTTAAAAATACATTTAACAAAGTAGAACTTTACTTAGAACCTGAGAAAAGCTATTATTGACAAATATGTTATAAGATTCTTACGGTTAACTACCAGAAACAAATATTTATGCCTAACATGAATAAGTTGAGACTCAAAATCTGACTGAAAGTAATGATAAGGGCAGCCAATCGCCCACAATTGACTGCAACCATACCAAGAGCAGGCATACATGAAAATAAGGTTAGCTCTAGAAAGAGTGCTTCTGCTCACTTGGATTCGAAACGATGTATTTGTCAGCAAAAAAAAGCCATATACTGTATTAAAACATGAATTAATTAATATGAGGTGCAAAAACAATATTAAAATTGACTATGTTTTAGGATAGGCGAGACTTAGACTTCTTTTAAAGCTTCGTTCAAATGAGCTCTAGGTTTAAGGACGGCATGACTTCACCACGTACGATTTTTCCGTATTAAAGTTATGGCAAGTTTCCTACGATATTTTGCCCCTGATGTTAGTCTGCCAAAGCATTGACAAGGACTGTTTAAATTTAAACGGTTAACTTTGAATATACACAACAGACGTGGTTGAAATATTAAGTAAAGAGATGTTGAAAGAAAAATCTTGTATTTTTTTCTTTAAGCTTTATAATTTTAGAATTCATGTGATTGATGAGTCCTTCCGAAATTGAAATGCATCCCAACATTAATTAATTAATTTATTTATTTATTTATTTATTTATTTTTTATTTTTTATTTATTTTTTTATTTATTTTTTTTTGTTGTTGAAGGTAGAGGTTTGAGATGAAGCGGTGTAAAACAGCTGTAGTCCATGAGAGCATGTGGTTGATTAATACAGGTCACAAATAAGTGATTTTTATAGTTAGGCAACAATCGTGCTATAAGCCAACAAGCAATCTAGTGACAATCACTAATTTGCATACTGTTTTATTTTTGTCTTATTGATTTCATACTATTCTCTTGGACTGTGGTTAATTCTTGTTATTATCTATAGAATTGCAAATTGAGGGGAGCATATGGAGGTATATGATGGTAATTCTCAGTGCACTCACTTGTCAATAGGCATATCATTGAAGAAAATATACAATATATTGTTATTTACCTAACTATAAACTGCGTAGATGTATGCATTTCGTCTCACCTGAGTTCTATACTGCTCATGTCATATCCATTATTCTCCCTCATATTATTGCACTCACACTAGCTCTCTACATCGAGTGCAATAGAGATTCCTTATTATTATTTTTGCTACTCTTCATCTTATATGTTTAAGAAAACATTCAGAGCACTCTAATAAGTCCACCTCCAATTCAAGGCAGATTTTAATAATTTTTAACAATTCATAGATATGCATCTTATAAGCTTTGGAAAGACGAATAAATAATGAGTTTGTAAGGACAAACGCTTTCGTACAGTTACTATGGTGAAATAACTATTATTATTATTTTGGTAATAAGTAAAAGTTCCTAGGTGAAGGTTTTTGACCTAGGGTAGATATAACTAATATTTGATTGTTAGTATCTTTTCTAGATTGGTTTCAAATATCTCTTTGTTGAGCCATTGGAGGATTGGTTAGCAATCTTGTTAATGGGCTATTGTTAGCATATTTTCTAGATTGGTTCCAAATATCTTTTTGTTGATCCATTAGGGGATTGGTTAGCAATACGACAAATTGTATTATTTATACTTTATGTTAATACAAATATTTTGTTGTTGATTTTAATTAATCTCCATACGATCATTGGTATCAAAGCACACTTACCTGGTCAATCTCGACGGTGAACTGTTGGACAACTGGACCATTTTTCAAAGGGGCACAAATTCCAATATGGGACCCCCCTGGACCTACTGCCTAGAACAGATCTCAAAGCGGATCTTGAGTAGCACGCTTCCTAAGGCACAAAATTTTTTGAATCTAGATGGCGATTGATGCTTGTGATTGGTACGATTTTCAGCATGAAGTCCTTAGCGAATGCATAAATTCTTGATCTGACAGCACGTTCACCTCTAGCAGGCACTAAACCAGTTAGAATCTTAGATGATATCACATAATCTCATGCACTGATCGATGGTACACAAACCTATCAATCATTCAACGAATGCGCTCTCTCAGTGGTAGACAAACCTAACAACACTAGAGAGTGCTAAATTCTAGGAACCACTCTGTCGACATCATCACCAACTGTAGACAGTTTCACGACCTCTGGAGGAGACCGTGCACGCATACCAAAGCTAGCACGATAACAAGATGGCTGACCCGGTGGGCACGTACCTTGAGTTGCTGATATAGCAACTTCTTGATTGGCTGATGTGGCAAGCATGAACTTCGATGCAGCTGGTGCAGATGACATGGTGGTTTTTAATTCATTAAAGCGTGTGACACATGGCATCCTCCAATTCATCCTTCGTGTGTACACATGGTGCATGTGCATTCATTGGCATGGTCGAAAAAATTGTTTTTGTCCATCACCGATTTTCTAAAGATAATCGAAAGTTAATAGGAGGATCTTTAGTTTTAAAGAATGCAGAGTGCAATACACTGCATTTGGGATAAAGATCCCACAATTTTTTTTTGTCAAAAATCCAAAAAGGAAATAAAGAACAATTCTTGCACCATAGCTTCCAAGGTTTAATCTAGCTTGACCGGTGGATCGGGCCAGCCCAAGGCGCTGACGTGCTCGACGTCCGTGCGTCGAACCCCGCCCGCACCGAAAATACTCGGGCACCAATTTTTCAGAGGTAAATCATTAATTTAATTTTTTTTGCAATTAGTTTTTTTTATAAATTATTTTCTTAATAATTTATTATTTTAAAGCTTTAAATCAGATTTTTTAACATTAATTAATTGATTTTCTTTTTTTTTGATTGGTAGAAAGGGTGTTGAAAGGTCCCTGAACCTTGATTTTCAAAGCTTATAGTAAATTACAATTTAAAAATTTAATTAAGAAATTTCTTTTGCAATCAAAACAATACAAAAGAGACAACCATTTTTTTGCAAAAAACAAGATAAAATAGTGCATTTTTTCTCAAAATCATGGATATAACACAAAGAAATTGCACATTTTTTTGAAAATTAGGTAGATCTAAAAATTTCCAAAACCTAGTTAATTTTGAAAACAGAAAGGGAGACCATTTTTGGTGAGATAAGGAACCTTCATAGTAGCAATTGTTTGCACTAAAAGGGAAAAATTTTAAAGGCAATTAGAAAGGAATAATTCACCCTTGTAAAACATTTTTTTTTAGGCTTCATAACAACAATTTTTTGCTTGAAATACTTGCAATAAGGGGGGATTTTTTGGTGAAAATTTTGATAAATTGCCTAGGAGGCAATGTTTTGCACTAAGGGGAAAACTTCAGACATTACCTAGAAGAAAAGATTTGTAAACCGTTTTTTAGGCTTCATAACAACAATTTTTTGCTTGAAAGTACTTGCAATAACGGGGGGATAATAGGGGGAAGACTAGTAAGGGTGTATTTTCGGTAGAGACCAACACCTTAGTCAAACTTCTTTCAAAATTCCATCACAAAATATTTTGCAAAAGGGAGGAAACTTTTAAGGGTGCATTTTCGGTAGCGACCAACATCTTAGCCACCTTATCAAATATTTTGCATAATCATATTGCAAAATGGAGGAAACTTTTAAGGGTGCATTTTTGGTAGCGACCAACACCTTAGCCACCTTATCAAATATTTTGCATAATCATATTGTAAAGGTACATTTTCGACAAAAATTGACACATTAAAAATGAATAGATAAAAGAAGAAGAATACCCCAAAACAAACTATTGCAAGTGCAAAATCAGTTGAAGTTCCTTACTTTCCAATAGATATAAAAGGGATGGATTTTTATGAGGATGGAAAATTTCTCACACTGTGTAGTGGTGTAAGTTTCATTCTCAATGATTCTTAAGCTTCTAGATATCTTCAGGTGAATGGTGCTCTAATCTCTATTGAAGTTATAAGGGTAATATACATGTGATTGGTTTCACTTGACATAACCCATAGTAAAAAGAAAAGGGAAATTAGTGAGGAATCAGAGGTCATGATTCTAACGGTCGATGCTTGTTGTGACACAAGTGATTTCAGCCCATGATGGTGAATGCTTGTTGTAGCACAAGTGACCTGAAGCCCATGGTGGTGAATGCTTTTTGTGGTACAAGTAACCTTCAGCCCATGATGGTGAATTCTTGTTGTAGCATAAGTGACCTAAAGCCCATGGTAGCAAATGCTTTTTGTAACACAAGTAACCTTCAGCCCGTGATGGTGAATTCTTGTTGTAGCACAAGTGACCTAAATCCCATTATGGTAAATGCTTGTTGTGATACAAGCAACCTCTTACCTTAAATGGTAGATATTAGTTGTAGCATAGTTGATCTTGTTACAAGAGCATATTTTACTTGTGACACCAGTGACTTATAAGCTGAAAATCCTCAAAAATAGCTCCATAATCTCATCAATAGTGACAAATGCCATATTGTTAAAAGAATTTATGAAGATGAATAACTTAGTTGTTTTTAAAAACACACAAAATACATTGGATCCAAAATGATAAGTTAAATGAGATTCAATGGTAAAGGATTAGGTAAACATGGACAAGATATTAAAACTCTTATAATGCTAACTATCAAGCCAAAGAATGAAGGCCTTGGATATTATGGACAAGCAATTACTAGTAAGACCATGTTTGAAAAACCTAATCTCCTCCAACTCCTACAAAGAATTATTACAGTCATTGTGGAATAACTAGACATGTAGAAGCTAGGTGTTGAAAATTACATCTTTGTGATTCATGTGGATGTACAAATCACTCCTCTTCAAATTGTTGGTACAAAGTGAAAATGGCCAACAAGGTTCATATTGATTGTGGATGGACAAATCTCACACAATGGACCAAAATGAAAGAAATGTTGTATGACTTCTATAGAAAAGGTAAAACCTATGGTAGACCTAGAGGCAAATCCGGTGATAGATTGAGTGACAGTCCTAGAGGTAATGACCCAAAGATAGACCTAAAGGTAAACCCAGTGATAAATATCTAGAGGTAGTCCTACAAGCATATCTAGAGGCAATTATCCAGAGGTAGATCTAGAGATAGATCCATAGGTACTCATCGAGAGGTACACTTAGAAATAAATCTAGAGCCATGATCCAGATCTTGAGTCAGAACAAGAGCCAACATACCAACATATTTCATTTCTTTCCTTCACTATATAGGGGAGTTATATACATTATCCAAATAATGTAATAAGGGGGATGTTAGAGTTACTATGGTAAAGTAACTATTACTATTACCTTATTTGGTAATAAGTAAATACTCCTAGGTGAAGGTTTTCTACCTAGGTTAGATATTCATTAAAAATATATACTTAACGATTTGAATGTTAGCATCTTTTCTAGATTGGCTCCAAATATCTCTTTGTTGAGCCATTAGGGGGATTGGTTAGCAATCTTGTTAATCAGCTATGTTTAGCCAACATATTGTATTAGTTATAATTTATGTTAATACACATATTTTGTTGTTGATTTTAATTAATCTCCATACAATCAGTATAGTGGATTTTATCCATAAATATGAAAAGCCAAGACTAATGGATTGCAATATATGAAGTAAAAGAGTTAAAATATAAAGCCATGATTTTTTGGCTTTTATATTGACTTGTGTGATCGTGAGACAATGAAATAAAACCATAACTTTGCAAAGTTAAATGGATAAAAATTCACATAAACACACTAAAATAAAAAATATGTAGAAGTATTCTTATAATGCTAAAAATAAAAATACACTATTGTTGCAGTTTTACTATAACAAGTAGAACCTTTACCATAGATGCTTCTTATTCTAGAAGCATTGCACATACATATACAACTTATTAATATTGATGGTTACCTCCACATAGAAGTTTTTCTAAGGATGCATGTTTGACACCATGTTATTCGCTTTCGTCCTTCCAAAATTCTCTCGTGCTGTCTATTTTTTCTCTTTTTGGATGATACCAGTTGCACATATATATAGCTAGAGATAAGTGGAACAGGTTCACCATCATTCTGACATGCATTAAATTTAAAATTATGGTGTCTATAGAGTCATTGAACAACTACAACTACTAGAAATAGATTTGGATACTTCCAAATTCGGTGATTGATTTAAAATATAAGATCTATCATATATATAGTAGGTGAAATCTGGTTAAATTTCTAACATCCTCCCTTAAACTAGATTTCACAAAAAAAATTGACACCGAGCATTTTCCTTAGCCTTTTAAAATATTTCTCCTTCAAAAAATTTGTGAATATATCTATAACCTGATCTTTGGACCTGCAAAACAATAACAAAATTTCATTAGATTTTAGCAATTCTTTGATGAAATGATACTCGATGTTAATATGTTTGGTCCTCCCATGAAACACTAGATCCTTTGATAATTCTATGACCAAATTATTAACAAAAAGTATTGTTGTTGCCCGTTCTTATTGATGATTCAATTATCCTTAAACTATTCTCAACCAAACTACCTGGCATATGGTTGAAGTGGTGGCAACATATTCTGCCTCAATAGTTGATAATACGATAATTGGTTGCTTCTTTGAAGACTATGAAATTGTGCCCAATACAATATTAAATGCATAACCTGAAGTGCTCTTCCTATCATCTATATTTCTAGTCCAATTTCTATCTATGTAGCCAACGATATTAAGGTGATATTTTCTTGCAAAGTAGATTCCATGGTCTTTGGGTCCCATTGACATAACACAAATTTTTTTGCTTGCTTGTAAGTGAGTGTTACTTGATGTCTCCATAAATATACTAATTAAACTCACTGTAAACATTAAATCTGGTCTGGTTGCTATGAATTACATGAGGCTTCCAATTAATATTTTGTATAATGATGGATCAATATTACTATTGCAATATTTCTTGCTCAATTTTAGGCCTATTGCAATTGGCGTGGTGGCTGGTTTGCTATCCTCCATTCTAAATATCTTTAAGACATTTTTTGCATACTTGCATTGAGAAATGAAGATATCATATATAGATTTGGTAACTTCAATGCCAAGAAAATATTTCATGAAGCCTAAATCAATCATCTCAATCTCCTGCTTCATGGCATTTAGAAATTCCTCAAATATCATATTACTATTTCTAGTATATATTATATGATCTACATACAAGAAGATGATTATCATCCCTCACTCTTTATTTATTTTTATATAGAAAGTGTGCTCATATGGGCATTTTATGAACCCATTCTCTTGAAAATATGCATCAATGTGGCTATACCAAGCCATGGGTGCTTGTTTCAACCCATATAGAGCTTTCTTCAATTTTAGGACCTTTCCTTCTTTCCCTTCTAGCTCATAGTTGGGTGGTCGGTCTATGTAGACCTCTTCTTACAATACTACATTTGAAAGGTAGACTTGACATCCATTTGGAAAACATTCCATCCTTTTTGGGTTGCTAATGCTAGAATCAATCTAATTGTGTCAAGTATCACAACAAGTGCATACACCTCATGATAGTCAATCCCTGAATTTGGCTTGTAGTATTTTACCACTAATATCACTTTATGCCTTTCAACATCACCTTGGGTATTAAACTTTGTTTTATATACCCATTTCACTCCAATGGTCTTCTTACCTACTGGAAGATCCATTAATTCCTAGGTATTATTTGCTCTATGGCTTCTATCTCATCATCCATAGCTTTCATCCATGTTTTATTCTAAATTTTTTCTTCAAATGAAATTAGATCACACTCAAAAAATAAAGAATAATTAGAATTTTCTTCTGCTATATCATTTTTTGTTACCTCAAATATGTCTTGCAATATCCATGTCTTTGTTGGTGTTTTCATGTTGGAGATAATTCTTGCAAGTGGAGATGACCCTGATGATGAGGTAGTGCTTTTGCTGACAACGTTGCTACTACTTGAAACTACATGCAGGTGCATGTTATCTCTGTTCATGTCTTTGGACTCAATATTTGCTGGCTTTTCCTAACCTATCTTGGATTCCCAATTCCAAGCTTCATCCTTCATGAACTTCACATCATGGTTGATAATTAGCTTATTTGTGACAAGGTTATATAATCTATAAGCCTTATATTCTTCATTGTAGCCAATGAAGATGTCTTTTTTTGGTCTTGTCATCCAATTTTCTTCTATTCTCATCTGGAATATGTGAATATGCTATGCACACAAAAACTCTTAAATGAGAAACACTCAGATTTTGGTTGCTCCATACTTACTAAGAGATCTTATCATTCACACTCTTTCTCAGATATCTATTTAGCATATAAACTACACAAGTTATGGCTTCTCCTTATAACTCATGTGGTAATTCCTTTGCCTTTAGCATATTACTTTCCATATCCATTATGTTTCTATTCTTCCTCTTAGCAACACCATTCTATTGTATTATGTATCTAGTTGTGAACTATCTTCTCATTCTATTTGATTTGCAAAATTTTGTAATTTATTAGAAATGTACTCACCTTCGCCATCTGTTCTAAGAGTCTTCACATAATAGCAACTTTGATTTTCAACCAAAACTTTGAACTCCTTAAATTTTCCAGAGGATTCTAACTTTTGTTTTATGAGATATATTCATGTCCTTTGACTCAAATCATCTATGAATATCAAGAAGTATTATTTTTTGGTATATGAGTTAGTTTGCATAGGGTCACAAATATCTAAATGCACCAGATCTAATGGTTGTGAAGCTCTCCAATATTTTCTCATAAGGAATACATCCCAAGGCTACTTTCCCACTACACAAACTTTGCATGCTCAATTAGCTTACTCTATGAGAGGTAATCCCTTCACCATATATTTCTTGTACAATAGGTTCAAGCCACTCAAACTTAAGTGATCAAATCTGAGATGCCACAACCAAGTAGCATTTTTTACAATTGCACTAAATGAAAGTAGTATTTTATTTTAAATTTGTAAAGGAAACATCTTGTTCTTTGTCTTGGCTACATTTTCTATGAGTCCATTCTCTTTGTCTTGAATGATGCAAGCTCTATTTTTAAATTATACAATGTACCCTTTTTGCACAATCTATACAACCCTAAGAAAATTACTACAAGAATTTATTGTAGTAAAAACATTGGATCTTTGATTTATCATACGTTTGATTTGATCCTCCTTGTTGATTCCTATAACTGCCTCTTCTTCCTACCTAATTAAAATTATAGTTAATTTCTCTTTCATTGGAGTTTGACCTTCCTCATTTCTTATGGCCTCTTCCACATCTACATATATTAACCTATCCTCTTTATCCTTGAGAACTTAATGTGGTTTGGTGGGAAATTCTCTTCTACTACTATCTCAAAATGAGACCTACCTCTTAAAAGCTTACTCCAATGAGGACTAAGATATCTGAATCAACCTTTGTTCATGTGTTTGTAAAGAATCCATGAGATCATCTACTGAAAGGATTGTTAAATATCTTGATTATTCAATTGCTATCACTTTTGAGTCAAACCTTACTAGTAGGCTTCTCAATATTTTCTCCACTATTCTTTGGTTCTCAATATTCTCACCATTCATCCTCATATGGTTTATGATACCCATTGTGTAGGTAAAGAAGTCACTCATAGAATCTGATTCACTCATATGCAAGTTTTTGAACTCCCTTCTTAGCATCTGGAACCTTACCAACTTTATTTTTTTCTCCCTTGAAAGGATCTAGATAAAAATTATCATGCCTACTTTGATTTGGTTGTTGCTACAATTCTTAGAAAAATGGTCTCCTCAACTTATTACATTATATAAAATAATACCTTCTAGTCCTTCTTTTTATTCTTCTTCAATCAATCTAGCTCAGATTGAGAGAGAGAACTCAATATTTTTGCATTTGAGGGTTTTGGATAACCATTCTTCACTAGGTCCCTTAGCTCTTGAAACCCAAACAATATCTTCATTTTGATGCTCCAGTAATAATAATTCTTGCCATTGAATTATGGGATCTACAACTACAATGAATTTCTATTGGAAGTCATTACTTATCTAAACTTCCACTAATAGTGCTAGTTTTGATACCAAATTTGAAATAAAACAAAAATCTGTGAGTTTAATGAAGACCTTGAGATAAAATTATCTTGCACACCTTTTAATGCACAAGAACCGTAAAATCTAGATCTTAGATCAAATCAATGGATTTATAATTAGAAAAAAATTGTGCTCAACTCTTTTTACACCATGAGGAGTGGGGGTTGCACTGAGTTTACAAAGAAAGTGGTTTGACTTAAGATTTTTCCTAAAAATATGATTTCCAACGGAATTGATATTTTTCATGAAAAGGTGATTTCCAGTGAAATTAAGATTTCCACGAAAAGGTGATTTCTAGCAGAATTGAGATTTCTACAAAAATGTGATTTCAAATGGATTAGAGATTTCTAGGTTTTGTTCTAACTCAAGTGACCACGAGATATTGGAGAAAAAAAGTCAAGATATAAAGTTGTGATTTGTTGGATTTTACACCAACTTTATCGAATACAAAATAATTAAAGAAAACCCTAACTTTGCAAAGTTAAATGGCTCAACATTCAAATAGAAACACGAAAGTATAAAATACGTAAATGTATTTCTATATTGCTCAAAATGAAAATACATTGTTGTTGTAGTTTTACAATAACAAGTAGAACCTTTAACACAAATGCTATTTATTCTAGAAGCATTGCACATACATATGCAACTTAGTAATATTGCAGGTTACCTTCACACAAGAGTTTTCAGAATGATGTAGCTTCGAGTCCTTGTTATTTTATTCCCCCCTTATCGCATTCTCTCATGTTGTCTATTTTTGTCTTTTGTATGATATCAATTGTTCATATATATAGCTAGATATGAGAGGGAAAGGCTCACCAGAATTCTAAGACATGATAAATTTAAAAGTATGGTGTCTATTGAGTCACCAAACAACTACAATTACTGGAAATAAAATTGGGTACTTCAAAATCCAGCATGGAAGATAATATCTTTTAGATTTATTCAAAATATAAGATCTGTCAAAGATCTACGGGATGAAATCTGGTTCAATTTATAATAGAAGTTATGACAAAATTCATCGAGAGAGTATCAATACCTTAAACATTTACTACAATTTTTTCCACAAAACAATTGACTGTAATAGTAGGAGCAATGTGAACTCATATTAGTATTGGAATCTTCAAATTTTCTTGCCTATATTATTTAACAATTAACATTGTTTTCCTCTTTCTATTTTTTTGCATTTTCTTTTTCTGAATGCTATGCGTCTACGTGACTACATAAATATTTTCTTCCTTGTGCCATTACGTTAAGTCACAAATATTTTTCTTGAATTGGAAACTTAAGATATCAATTTCTATTGCATATGATCAACTTTGCACTCTTATTAAATTCAAGTTTGTCTACCTGACATATTTTCGCATAGCACCATAATACGAGCAAGGAATGCTGACAGAATTGGCAATCCCTAAACATGATAATAATTGGTAAAGACCATTAATGGCCTGATAAACACAAAAAATATTTCCCAAAGAGTTTTGTTATGTGACCAACTATTTAGGCACCCCACGCTAAGCCTTACAAGGAACACCATGTATTTCAACCTTCATTTTCATTCTATGTGATGTTATAGATTCTAGAAAATTGGAAACTAACATAAATATTGAATTTATCTACAACTTAGTAATCCTAGTCTTCCACTCTTCTAGGACTCTTCCAATCATACATGATGTTATTCCTATTAGTTGGGGGCCATATCAAATGAGGATCTCAGACAAAGCAACAATATATCTCTCTATATATTTATGTGGTGTATAATATTATATTTAAATCTTGGATTTTGTATTGAATATTGAATATTTATACACCTTTTTTTTACTTGGTCAAATTTAAATACATTTAATAACAAGAGTTAGAAAAAGGGCATTAACAACTAAAATATAAAACTCAATTAGTAGTTCCAACTTTTGTTGAAGCTGCATAAGGGAGCAATGATACCAAAGGTGAACAAGCAACCATGGAAGTTTATTCCCAAATTTTATCACGAGGTAATATTTCTCATTTGAATGTGGTTATCCTATTGAGTGAGTTTAATACTACTTGTTCTTGGCTGGAGAGCCATATGCTTGTAGGGTATTTTCTAGGTTGCATCCCTGGTGAGACCCTCCTTCAAAATTAGATTCAACAAGATTGGCATGGCATCAAGGTTGATGGTATCAAAAACCTCACCGAAGGGTTTTTTTTTTTTTTGTTTTGTTGACCCTTATTAGGCCAAAGTGATCCTCATCCATGGACCTTGGTCTATTCGTAGATCCTTGTTGATTTTTCAACACACCTCAAACCGTTGTGTCTTCTATACTTGTTGGATATGGTGTGGTGCCAAAGAAATATACTAGTGGTATGTAGTGCTAGGACTTCATATATCATTGCTAATGTACCACTGAATCATACTTTATTTGCTAAAATTAATACTTCTTCTACTCCTACTCAGTATTTAGATTCTCTAGTTTTGCATATCAATGGACAATATTCCTCAAGCTTCATGAAACCTGAATGGGATTCTATCAATGGTCAAAGATCTTGTAGCCCACCTTGAAGAGACTCTTTGGTTCACCAGGAAAAAAGGCATCAAACAAAGTTTTGGAAAGTAGGTCAAGAGCGTTTTCTCAGCAATACTTATGATTATATTTTAAACCTCAAAGACACTGAATATGTAGCTGTACATATGAGTCTTGATCGAATTCCATGATTTTTTTATCATGGAATGTTAGAGGGTTGATGGAATCAATCCTGAAATACTTTGTCCAAGATGAAATTGCATTATGCTCCAAGTTTTATGGCAATATTGGATTTATCTATCTTCAAGAGATTAAGACTTTTGACTTTATTTTGTAATGTACTTGCTCTTTTCTTTGGCCAGGTTGTTTTTTTATGCCACCAGTCATTCTCTTGGTAGAGGGATATTTATCATTATTTTGGCAACTAGGTGGAAAGATAGTTTTGTCTCATGAGGTGCGGACCCCTCCAATCATGCAGTTTGGGTTTTAATTGAGGTTGGTGGGTTGTATTTTGGCATTATTAATGTATATATCTCCAATTATGCTCAAGAGTGTTATAGCCTCTAGTGGTGGTGTGATTTTTACCACATATTGTTTGGGTTATGTGCAAATATTTTAATATGACTTTATAAACTGCAGAAAATATATGACAACTTGCCATATGGTGGGCTACTAGGGAAAGAGAGGCCTGGTACTTTATTAAAAATAAATTGGGTTTGTTAGACCCCAATTATTGTTTTTATCCTCAAGAGTTTCCTAAAACTTTGTGGTATATGTTGTCCAATTTCCAGGATGGCCATGCAATAATTTTAAGAAGGCTGGATAGAGCTATATTTTTAGATCATGTCTAGTTTTTATTTCATAGGATAAATGCTTCAACTCCATTTGTTGAAAATATTCCTGGTACCACTACTTCTGACCATTCACCCATCATGTTTAATGTGCTAACGAAAACCCTACCTCAAATACACTATAAGTCACAATTTTTTCTATACTGCCTTTATTCAACACCCTTTCATAGTTTATCATATCCACAGAGTCTAGAATCTAGTTCCTAAACCTACTAGAGATTTGGGTTGGATAGAATAGTGGAATGATGTCATATTTTGTACAACTATATTTTTTCGTACTTTGGGGAAAAATATGGTGCAATTTAGAAGACATTCCAATGATGTCATTCATGATGAGCTTACCAAAGCTTCTCTCAGGCTTGAGGCCTATTCGTTTAATCCTAAACTTTAGTCTCATGTTGCCTAACTAAGGCATGAACTTAAACTTGATGAAATTTTTGAGGCTCAGGGAGCTCGAATTAAAGCCCATCTTCATTGGCTTAAATTTGGTGATAGGATCACCAAATAATTTTTTCAAAGGCTTCGCCCTCCCAAGTAAGCTACTAAATTCAAGGACATTCAAGATAATAGAATAATTCTTACCTCTCTTCCTGATATGATTAATGCTTTTGTCAAGCACTATACTAATGTTTTTCTACTCAATATTATTCCCCTAAGTAGAAGCAAGCATTGGTAGCTTGTATGGAAGGTGTACCCATCAAGGTTTTAAAGTCTCAAAGAGCAAGGTGTGATAAAATACTTTCCCTTATAGATATTTAGGATGCAATGTATCAAATGGAAAATGACAAATCTCCAGGTCTAGATGGCTTTACCTGTGAGTTCTACAAGGGTATTTGGGACTTAGCTGATCATGATCTGCATAAATATTATTTGGAGGCTCTTCGAGTAGGCTCTTTTGGAGCAATTATTAATAGGGGCAGTATCAAATTCATACCCAAGTAATAGGACTTGTATTTTATCACTAATTGGATGCCTATTACTTTGTTGAATGTTAGTTACAGGATCACTTCCAAATATTGGCTCTTTGCCTTAGGCCTCTTCTTCCTTTGATAGTCAGATCAAAGTAGACTGCTTTATTTCATGAAAGGTACATCCTCAATAATATTTTGGATATCTGGGAGGGCATGGAATGGATCCAAATGTTAAACTAGAACATGCTCTTTATTAAGACTTATTTTAAAAAATATTATGACCACATTGAATGGAGATTAATTCTTGCTATGCTCAAAGCTTTAGGATTCAGGCTAGTTTTCATTTAGACTATTTCTATGCTATTTAGATATTATTCGACTATTCTCAATATGAAAAATTCATATTTTGAATTAGTGGGCCTTTTTAGGTCTATTTGGAAATGGTGTTATATTTCTCCTTCTTTATATGTTCTTGTTGTTGAAGCCTTCAGCTATCTTTTAGCTACTCAAGCTTCTTTAGGTCTTATTATAGGAATTGCTCTTCTGAATGATTAGAAACAACTTATTAATGGTCACTTTGTTGATGACTCATTTCTTACTATAAGCGAAGAGGGACAATCTATTTATAATGTTCTATTTGTTTTTAACAACTTTTGCACATCCTCTAGTTCTAGCATGCAATGGAGGAAGACCTCCTACTTCAGAAAGTATCCCTTGTATATGCCACCTTGTCTTTAAAGGTATCATTGGAATTGTATCCTTTCTAGAGAAAATTTTAAGTTTATTGGTATTTTTTTCACCTTTCAAGGCTCCCCTACTCAGGTTTGGAATTATGTGCTTCAAGGAGTTGAAAATGAACTTAATTTTTGGTTTACTAAGAAGTTGTCATTAGCATATAAATTTTATATTTACTCTAATGTTTTAGCTACCACTCATGTATACTATTCCTCTTGTTGGGTTCCTTCACATCCTTTTTATAAGAATCTTGAGAAACTCTTTTGAGATTTTCTTTGGAATAATTCTTCTAAAACAAAGGGATTTCATAGAGTTACCTAGGATATTTTTTGTCTTCCTGGATAATCTAGTGGAATGGGTCTACTAGACTATAGATGACAAGGTATTGCTCAGTGTGCTAAGTGGGTGGTCAGGGCGTTGAGGGGAACTGAAGCTTGTAAATTTATGGTTTGATATCTCATTTCCTTTGGTCTTCCCTTGAACTGTAGATCATGGGGAGAGGTTGGATTTTCCCTCTCTCATTATTGCTCCAATTTTTGTTAATATTTTTGGCTCCTTTGTTATTAAAAGTATATGTAAATATTGGAAAAAACTCACTTCTTGGATTTTTTGGATGGCTTACATAAAGGCTTATCCATAAATTCTATGAATATTTGGTGGTCCCCCATGATTCTTCATCAAGGTTATCCCATATCTTAGGTGCAATGGATTCATGCTTAGCAATTTTTCAAAAAGGGTATTATGAAAATAGCTGATTTATTTTCTCACCATACTAGGAATTGGATTCCAATGAATGAGTTCAAACACACCTTCAGGATGAATGGTGTGGACAATAATACTTATAATTTTGTTATTGCTCTCACCCCTTTTTCTATGTTGCATAATATTGGTGTGCACTTGCAACATCCTTGGTGGTCAGACTGGAGATGGCATGTTGAAAGTCCTTTGCTTAATTATAATGCTTGTTTGAGGTATAAATGATTATCTCCTCATTTTCCTTTGGTGCCTAAGCTTAATCAGAATTGGAACTTATTTTCTACAAGGACTAGATGTAATTCTAGATTTAGAATGTTTGGGCTACTTATGTTGAGCCCAAGCAATATTTTTTTGCATGGAGGTTGTTGTATCAAGGCCTTTCATTGGGGGAAAATTTGAAGCACCTTTGAATTTTTGATCCTAAATATTCTTTTTGTGGTATATCAAAAGATCTAGGTAATATTTTGGAATTGCAAAAGATCTAGGTAATCTTGGGAATGGGTTATTTTATTTTTTTCCCATTTATAGTTGCAAGAGTTTTTTTGACCCCAATTTCTTATTGGGGACTCTTTTACTTTATTTATTCCACTTTTTGAAGTTTGGCAAGCTTTTAGAATTAGACTGGTCTTTCATATTTGGAAGGCTTGTAACATAATTATTTTTAAATAGTATGCACCTTTTGTCACATTTACTCTTGCTATCAAATTAGAATTTTTTAATGACATATGGCTATAGATATGTACTCAAGCCAACAAATTTGCTATGGATTTGGATCACCTGTAAGTTATTTCGGTACACTAGGTCAATTCTCTGTGTACAATCAACTGAATCCCCCTAGAGTGCTCTTCTCAGGAGTTTTTTTGATCCCACTCTCATCGTCGACCTCCATAATATGCAAGAAATATTCTAGAAAATAGGCACTTGTCCCATTCCTCACCAATCAGGATGTGGCCTAATGTTGACATTGCTTGTTCGTCTTGCCAGGTTTGGGGTTGGGATGGTGTTCAACTAGTTTTACCTAGGCTAGTCGTTGGTTGGAGCAATGCGGGTACTAAATGCCTTGATCGTGATGCAGAGGGGTGGATTACTATCCCATAATAACTAGAATTTTATGCAGTACATCATGTCAAGGCACATTACTCCATATGATATTATTTCTTTGATGTAATGATCATCAATGATTATGATTGGTAAACTTGTATTTTGTTGGCAGTTTTGTTTCCTAACCCTTGTCAATGAGAGTTAATTTCATTTCCCATGGGGTGTGTTAACCCACCCACTTTTTTTATTGTAAAGGACTTTATCTTAATTTAATGCAAATTTGCTTTTTTCATAACAAAAAAAAAACATAAATTTTTTTAATTGTTATTTGTTTATTTTTTCTTTTCGAAATCAAAGGTAATTAAAAATACTAATAACAAATAAAACAATTTATTATAAATATTACCTTGATACAATTTTATCTGTGAATTTAATCAAGTATGTGGAAAGTATTAGTATGAAAAAATTCATTATAACTATATATGTTTACAAGACAACAAACGGAGAACATGATTTTTTTTTTTAAATAAAATTACATATAATATATATTAACAAAAAAAATTATATGTATTTATAATATATTTAATTTAATGTTATTTTTTTTACTTTTAAATAAATATATTATCAAATATATAATTCATGATCAAATTAACAATCAAAATTTGAATATTAATTATAATAAATATTTAACATTTGTTCATGCAAGGTGGTTGGTTGGTTATCCAAACCATAAATTGAGGGAATGTATGAATTGGCATGACCATAAAATCATTTTTTTTAATGATTTTATGGAATTAACAATATATGATATGTTTGAAGAACTAACACTTAGAGCCTCATGTGACTAAAAATCATCACCATTTCACTTGTTTATTGCATCTCCAATTTTAAAACACTTGTTTAATGACTTCTTTTTATTTGTGAAATTATTTCCTCTTATTTTGTATTATTCTATTTACATATATTACATGTGAAAAGCGATACATATGTAATCTTGATTAAATCAGTAGGTGACATAATAACTTTGCCCTCATAGTCAACTATGTTGTTAGGATGAAGACTCATATAAGTCTTAAGTGTAGTGAAAGTGTCATAATTAGCTTCTTCAAAGATTTATTATAAATATTTTGGACCAACAACTCTTTGTATAATAGTTTGCATCCAAGTCTTAAGCACTATATTCATCTAAAGAGTCATATTTGAAGAACACAAGCTTATACTAAGAGGGGGGGGGGTGAACAGTATAAGATAAACTTTTACTTTTATTTCCAACCAATATTATCCAATGTTATCTTTCCAAAATAATATTAACCAATATCATCAATGGTAGTAATAAAATAATGCACAAATCATCACACACATGAGAGATAAATTTAACGTGGTTCACCCAATGTGGGTTACATCCATGGAGAAAATATTTCTTCTAAGTTTTCTCAACAAATATCTTGGGAAACAATTCCCTATTACAATTTTTATGGACTTCTATCCAAATTAGATACCAATCCCCTATGCTCAATTTCATGGACCTCTATCCATAAGAGAAATATATCTGCTCAACTCTGGTTCATGGACCTTTATCTACATGAGACATTTGTCCCCACTATTTTGGTTCATGAACCTATATCCAGAGGACACCTTTCTCCCCACTACTCTTATTTGTGGACCTCTATCCATATAAGACCTCTGTCTCCACTGCTCTATTTTGTGGACCTCTATCCACATGAGACCTCTATCTCCACTACTTTGGTTTGTAGATGTCTATCTATAGGAGACACCTTAACTATTCAGCCATACCATCTTCAATTTTCCTTACCTCTTCAAACTTAAATTTTAGGTGCATGAGATCTTTTAGAATATTTTACTTTGTTTTCTCATCCTCTTGTACTTGAGATTTCAATTCTAAGTTCTATTTTTTTAGTTTTTTAGGATAACAAAAAAGTTCCTTTTCCATATCAACTATGACTTCCTTTTCATTTTTGGATATTTTTCATTTTCTAGGTCTTCAATTTCATATTTCTCCTTTTCTTGATCTTCAATAATAGGAGCATCTACTTTCTCTTTTTCTTGAGCCTTCAATCTTGAGATCTCCTTTCTAACCCTTTCCAATGCTTTACGAGCAAACTCAACTATGATTTCCTCTTCTTCTTGGTCTTCAACTATAGGATCATCTTCATTCTCTTGTGCTTGAGCCTTCAATCTTGAGATCTTCTTTCTAACCCTTTCCAATGCTTTACAAGGAAACTCAACTATGAATTTCTCTTAATTTTCTAAATTTTTCTCTTACCCTTGATCTTCAATAGGAGCATATTCCTTTTCACTATTAGGGAGACTTTCATCACTGCTATTTCTAAATAATATATTCCTCTCATACATGTATTCACTGTGCTTATTTTCCTTTTTATATTCATTGCTACTAAACCCAGCTTTTGAACAATGATATACAAGGTGACCAAAGTTACCACAAATAAAACATTTGAGTATTCTTAGTTCCTTATTATTCCTTTTTATAAAGTTAGCTTCTTTTCCACTTTCTTGGATTTCAATTACTAGAGCATATTTCTTTTCTTTCATAGCTATGTGTGTTCCTTCCTTCTTAGATCTCATGGTTCTTCTTTTACCTTTCCTTACCATTTGTGTTCTTATAAGATCTTCCTTCAACCTGTTAGAATTTTTGAAGGAACCCGCTTTGATACCTAATGAAGAACATCAACTAATACTGATAAGGGGGATGAACATTATAAGATAAACTTTTACTTTTCTTTCCAACCAGTATTATCCAATGTTATATTTCTAAAATAGTATTAACCAATATCATCAATGGTAGTTTTAAAGCAATGCACAAACCATCAGACACATGAGAGATATAGATTTAATGTGGTTCACCTAATTTGGGTTACATCCATGGAGAAAATATTTTTTCTAATTTTTCTCAACAAATATCTTGGGAACCAATTCCCTACGATAATTTTTATGGACCTATGTCAAAAGGAGACATAAATCCCCTATGCTCAAGTTCATGGACCTCTATCCATAGGATAACTCTATCCCCTCAAATCTAGTTTGTAGACATCTATCCACATGAGATATTTGTTCCCACTATTCTGGTTTTTTGAACTTTATTAATAGGAGACCTTTGTCCCCACTACTCTAGTTTGTGGATCTCTATCCAATAGAGACCTTTGTCTCCACAACTCTGGTTTATGGATCTCTATCCATCGGATAAACCTCTCCTCTTAGCTCTGGTCTGCTCCAAATCCAACTTAATATTCTTCTCAAAAACTACTCCAAACCTTCACATAAGGCTTTCTCAAATATATAGCAAAATATTCTCAACTCACTACTCCAATATGCACCAATCCTACTCACAAGACTTGCTCAAATTAGCAACAAAACCTGCTCATAAATCTTCCCAAATCTGCATCAAGCCTACTCACAAGACTTGCTTAAATTTTCTCTCAACTCTTACCCAAATTTACTTCAATTATTCTCATAAGACTTGCTCAAATCTACCTCAAACCTACTTCAATTCTTCTCACAAGACTTACTCAAATCTGCCTCACTATCTCTACTCAACTCTACTCTAACACATGCTCAAAACTGCTCATAACACATACTCAAATCTTCTCATAACACATGCTCAAATCTGCTCATAACATATAATCAAATATTCTCATAACATATGTTCAACCAATTCCAAATATTGCACACAAATGATGTTCAAAATAATGCTTGTATCTCTTTCAGAAATGTTTTCTTCAACTAGGCAATTCAGATATATTCTTTCCAAAATTCTTTCAATAACATATAAATAATAATATACAATGCAAATGCTTAATATGTTCTCTTCACATTCATTAAGTCTATCACTTTCACATGTCTCACATTCATCAAATCAAATCTCTACTTCTTATAAATTCCTTTCAAATAAAATCACGCTAGTGTATGACTTTTCTTCACAAAAGCTAGTCTCTAAAACTTACCCATTCACATTCAATGTCACTCACATCAATGCCCAAATGATTCACAAATCCTTTAAAAAATAATGCGCAATTTGTTCTCAAAATGCTAGCACAAGTGTTTTCAATTTCTTTCAATGATAATGCACAACTTGTTCACAAACCTTAGCACAAGTGTTTCCAATATCATTCAACAATGAAGCATAATTTTATTCTCAAACCCTAGCACATATATTTCCAAAAATGCTCATACATAATCCTTATTTCTCCATATTATGATTCAAAAATATTTGTTCAATCAAACACCTCAAAGAAGGAACGATATCACCATACCTCTTAACTTGATTTGATGAAGATATGCCCTCAAAACCTGTCACAAAAGTAATTTTCTTTTCTCTTGCCACTTCCAAAACAAATAAGCAAATTTCCTTTTCAAAAGATCCAAATTCAAACCCTTTCAAAATATGTCCATAATAATACCTAAAAATAATGCTCTATAACTCCTTTTTGGTTTCACAAGATAAATCTCTTAATGATAAACCAGAACCCTCAAAATATCAAGTAAGAGTACAACAAACAAAGATACCACAATACACCTTATGCCTCCTTTCTAATGTGCAACATTTCCAATTTCAAAACAATTCACAATACACCTTATATTCCCTTTTTTCACATGCAAAAATTATCCTTCACATTTTTCCTTTTTAATCATGCAAAACTAACACCTTTATGAATCATATTTGCAAAATAAAATCCTTAATGACAAACACCCCTTATGAATCCTATTTGTAAAAATAAAAACCATTATAGCATACAACCCTTATAACTCCTACTTGCAATTAATCAAAACTTTATAAATACCTTATACAAAAATTTTCTAGCATAGATGAGAATTGACCCAGTGACCTCTAGCTTCCAAACACAGATAGTGAGCATTTGGGATATCCAAGTGGATGAAATATCAAGTGGACATAAATCATTTTATTCTCTTTGTCATGCTTACTAAAATGTTAAGAATAATCAAGACACCCCGATGGGTTTTGACCCACGGACCTCTATAAAAATGCTCTATTATGAACACCCTAACCAAATGCGCTACTGCAGTGGTTGGAACAAAATAAGCACCCACAAAAATTTATCATTGTCCTCAGTGTGTAGTCCAAAAATATTAATACCCAAAATTACATCCAAGGATATTGACCTTGCAACCTATCTACCAGCACTGTAGCACTTCTAGAATGACCGACTGCGCTAGCCTACCAGCTGAAACCAAATGAGCAATGATTATTCTTTTCTTCATTGTGTTCCCTATGCAAAATTTCATGTTCTTTCTCCTCTTTGAATCATCCTTCCTAAATGCAAGTGGATTCTCTCATGCACAATTGAATCTATACACTTTTTTTTTGCATTTGATTAATGTTTAAATACCCTTTCTCCTCCATTTCTCACATGATTTCGGTGCTATTTTTAAAACATTTATTTATTGCCTTCATAACTTTACACCCTTAGGATAGGTTAAAATATAAATATTATAACCTTAAACCCTTTTTGAAACCTGTATTATAATATTAAAAAATATTATAATATTATCCTTTGGCCTTCCTTTTTAATCTTTTCCTTCTTATTAACAGTTAACTTTGCTTTCCTTTTAAACATTTGTCTTCTCATTGGCATTTGAACCTTTATTTCTTTTAGATATTTGTCTTCTCATTAACATTTAAACCTTACTTTATTTTAAACCTTTGTAATGCTTTCACAATATAATATTATTGCCTTGATAACCATGCACCTTTTACATCAAAATATTTATGTCTTATATACTCTTTGAAATCAATGACAACAATATGCTCAACATTTCTAACAATATCCTGCTTTGTCATTGATGGCAACCCTTCTAAAATATTTCCTTTTACTACCACTGGATTTCAAATCTACTCTCCTTACTGATTTCTCTCCCCATTACTAAAAATCTCCCCCTTTGACATCAATGGCAAAGGGCTCCTTTGGGTCTAAAAATAATACTCTTAGCTCAGCCCCCTTACCACCTCCTCTCCTTGAGGTGATCAATTTTGGGGTGGGAGTAAATCTACTCCCAACTTACAATGCTCTTCTCCTTTCTCAACCTTCCTCCACAAATTTGTAGTCATACCTCTTTGAACATTTTGGTTGTCCTCCTTATTTATTCTTGGTAGTTCCTGAAACACTATTCTACACCACTTTGCTTTGTGCCCAAAATTATTGCAATTGTAACACATGATGTTGTAGTCCTTGGAAGGTGCAAATGATCTAAAATTTCTCTTGGTGAAGCCATAACCTTTTCTATCATGAACCTTGCAATGTATAGCTTTGTGACCAAAATTATTACATGAGTAGCAATGACCTTGAAATAAATATCCACCTTCAAATGAATTGAATTTCCTCTTAGTGAAGCCATAATTATTCTCTCCATGAATCCTACAATTTGTAGCTTTATGACCAAATTGATTACATCAGTGAAAATAACCCTGGAAGAAATATTTATCTTACCTCGATCTCATTATTCTTTCTTTGCTTTTATTGAGATTATCTTTGTCTCTTGATGGTGCATTGTTTGCTTCCTCTTTGATACTATCACCTCTCAACACATTAGCATAAGTCTTAGGTTCTTCTTCAATTACTTCTAGTTCTATTTATTTTGAACTTGAGCTTGAACCTTCTTCTTGTTTCCCTTGTCCTTCTTCAAAACCAAGTCCAATATTGATAAATGAAGATCTTTGTGCCTTGAAAATATCATCCAAATATTTTGATATTTTCTCAAACCTATGTAGCTTATCATTATAATATTTCACTTCCAACCTTAGAGAAACCACTTCATGTTCTAATCTCTCACATTCTAGTTCTTTTACCTTTAACTGTTCAGCCATACCTTCTTCAATTTTCCTTACCTCTTCAACCTTAACTTTTAGGTCCATGAGATCTTGTAGAAGATTTTCCTTTGTTTTCTCATCCTCTTGTACTTGAGCTTTCAATTCTAAGTTCTCCTTTTTTAGTTTTTTAGGATCAACAACAAGTTTGTTTTCCATATCAACTATGAATTCCTCTTATTTTTTGAATCTTTTTCATTTTCTAGGTATTCAATTTCATATTTCTCCTTTTCTTGATCTTCAATAATAGGAGCATCTACTTTCTCTTTTTCTTGAGCCTTCAATCTTGAGATCTCATTTCTAACCCTTTCCAATGCTTTACAAGCAAACTCAACTATGATTTCCTCTTCTTCTTGGTCTTCAACTACAAGATCATCTTCATTTTCTTGTACTTGAGCCTTCAATATTGAGATATTATTTCTAACCCTTTCCAATGCTTTATGAGTAAACTCAACTGTGAATTTCTCTTAATTTTTTAAATTTTTCTCTTCTCCTTGATCTTCAATAGGAGCATCTTCCTTTTCACTATTAGAGAGACTTTCATCATTGTTGTTTCAAAAAAATATCTTCCTCTCATACATGCCTTGACTGTGCTTATTTTCCTTTTCATATTCACTGCCACTAAATCTAGTTTTGAAAAATGATCTGCAATGTGACCAAATTTACCACAAATAAAATATTTGAGTATTCTTAGTTCTTATTCCTTTTTACAAAGTTAGCTTATTTTCCACTTTCTTGGATTTCAATTACTGGAGCATCTTTATTTTATTTCATAGCTATGTGTGTTCCTTCCTTCTTAGGTCTCATGGTTCTTCTTTTGCCTTTCCTTGCCATGTGTGTTCTTGTAAAATCTTCCTTCAAGTTGTTAGACTTTTCGAAGGATCCTACTTTGATACCAATTGAAGAACACAATATTATACTAAGGGGATGAACAGTATAAGATAAACTTTTACTTTTCTTTCCAACCAATATTATCCAATATTATCTTTCCAAAATAATATTAACCAATATCATCAATGGCAATAATAAAGTAATGCATAAATCATCACACACATGAGAGACATAGATTTAGTGTGGTTCACCTAATGTGGGTTACATCCACGGAGAAAATATTTCTTATAAATTTTCTCAACAAATATCTTAGGAACCTATTCCCTATTACAATGTTTATGGACCTCTATCCAAAGGAGACACCAATCCTCTATGCTCAATTTTGTGGACCTTTATCCACAGAAGAACTCTATCCCCTAAAATCTTGCTTGTGGACCTCTATCCGTAGGAGACCTCTATCCCCACTATTATAGTTTGTTGACCTCTATCCACATGATTCTTCTATCCCTACTTCTCTGGTTTGTGGACCTCTATACATAGGATACCTCTATCCTCACTACTCTGGTTTGTGGACCTCTATCCATAGGATACTTTTGTCACCATTGCTATGGTTTATGGATATCTATCCATAGGAGATACCTATCCTCTTAGCTCTAGTCCACTCCAAATCCAACTTAAAATTCTCCTCTAAAAATACTCCCAGCCTTCACACAAGGCTTGCTCAAATCTATAGAAAAATCTACTCAAATCACTTCTCCAATCTGCACCAATACTACTCATAAGGCTTGCTTAATCTACTTTCAACTCTTGCCCAAACCTTTTGTAGAAACCAAAACAACACCAATATGATTATGTGACTGCAAAAACTGATCACATTGACACACAAAGCCCCCTGGGCAGCCCTCAGAGGTTAAACAGTGGTCCTAACCACTTTGCCAGCAATTTTGGAAGGTCAAAAGGCAATTTGGCACATTCAGGCACTTTGCTCAGTATTCGTCTCACCCAGGGATGAATTCAAATTAGGATCTGTCTCACCCAGAGACGAATTTTGAATTCGTCTTTAGGCAGGATGAATTCTGGGTTCAACGGGCAAAAAGAAAAATCTTGACAAGTGGCAGCCAGGGGCAGTCCATTAATGCCTCCTGCCTTGCATGCGTGTGTAGGTGGGTAGATTGGTCGTTAGAGGATTATCACAAGGGTAGTTATGAAATCTTGAGTCAGAGAGGAGTCTCCTCCCTCTTGGGAAGGCATAGCCACCATGTGGCACCCCTGCATGCCCATCCAAAAGAGACCCCTTGGGTCTATAAAATGGTGAACTTTCTCACCCAAAAAAAGGAGGGTGGGAAGCATTTTCAAGCAATGAAGTGTTGCCCAATTGATACTGTGCCTTAGCCCTTTTGTGATTCATATCTTCTACATCCTTGATCTCTTTCGCAAAGGAGGTCATTGGGTGGGCATTGGAAGTGTGAATCCGGATCCAAAATTCGACACTTGACCACATTACCCCACCCATTCGCCGACAACTAGTTATAAGAGATTTTGGGCCCATCCCAAGTGGATTGGTGCCGAAGTCAGGTTCTAATGGTGGGCGGCCCGCCCAGACGCCCTGCACTTCTTAGTTTCATTTTAATTTGTTCTTTTGTCACTTTTTTATATTCCATTCCATTTTATGTTGTTTAGATAGTTTGCAATTTTGATTTCAACATGTTTTGATCAAATATTGTCATCTTTTGCCGTTTTCATTGTCTTCACTAACTTGCAGGTAGCGACGTCAAATTCTCGATGATGGAGGCTAAATTGGGGAAAAAAAACCATCTGGGTCATCCCAAAATGCCCCCAATTAGTTAACCCCCATGTTTGTAGGTGTTTTGGAGATCCCAAGATGTGACATTTGGGCAGGGTCACTTCGACATTCTGCCATAGGCAAAATTTGTCCCACCCAGGGACGAATTACAATAGAATCCATCCCACCCAGGGACGAATTCAAATCAACAACCAATTTCATGACTGTTCTGATGGCAATGGCCCTCTAGTAATGTTCTCTTATATCTGTCAAATTTGCAGACTGTTTGGGATCCATTTAGTTATCGCTGTAATCAATTTTTCACATGCATCTTTCATTATTTCTAGAAAACAAATATTTCATATTTTGCTACAGGTGCTACTAATGACTTGTTGTGTCTTTGAATGCAGGAAGAGCAGCAAGAATCAAGGGTTCATCAATGCAAGCGACGACAACACTTTGGCCTACCCATTTCAAATGTGGGCACGCGGAAGGAAGAAGACTAAGTCAAGATTGTAATCAAGATCCATTTAATGCTCCTAGCCCCTGAAAAGGGAGGAGGCGCCTTTGTAACCGAGATTAAGAGAGTTGAATAAAAATTCTGTGATTTCTCTAATTTTTTGTGTCTCCGTTCAATTTGCTTCTTTCATTTCATGCGTTTCACATTTTAGGACTTAAGCGTTTGTTTGATCTTGAATGCAATAATTAGTATTTCTATCTTTTGGAATATCGTGCTTTCAGTGGCGATCACGGTGGGACCCTGTCCCCTGATTTTTGAGATCAAGAAAATGATCAAAAATTGTGTTTTTGTGCTTACAGTTATAATTTTTGAATTTTGACTGTTATTCGTCTCTACCTGTGTCGAATACAGTACTGTAATTTGTCTGACCCTGAGACGAATTCAAATTCATCTCAAATAGGGACGAATTCTATTATGTTATTCGTCTGACCCGGAGACAAATTTCAATTTTTGCAATTTCAAAACCGAGAGTCAGAAAACATCCTTTTGGGTAGAGAAGAGGTAGGGGTTTTTAACCAGCTTCTTTCAAATTTTTGTTTTTTGTTTTCTGTTTTCTGGTTTTTAGTTTTTGTATGGCTTAGGGAAAGTTTCCTTTTGTCTACCTGTTTCATTTTTGCAAATTAAAATGAACTCCACACACATCACTGGCATTTTTAAACCAAGGAGCTGGTCGTAAGACCCTAGCCCTTGATCAAGACCAATGGTGGGTTCATCACCACCTTGGCTTGATTTTTGCATCCATATACCCTGATTGTCACTGTCGTTCAACGTAAATCCTGATGAAAGCTGACCGAGTGTCGCTGGGGTGATTCCCAACGCACGAGGATAAGTCTTCTATGGTAGGTGTCATAGACAGGACAATCTCCCTTCAGTACAGCCTATGTACCACATACCATCTGCTCTCACGTACCTATAGTCTCCCTCTCGTAAGTGCGGGTATATAAAGAGGTTGGTATATCGACCTGGCATGGTATATCGAAGGGGTGACCATTTATGGGAGTTATATGAGCCTTCATTATGCATTTAAATGTTCTGCAAAACTTTCAAAAACAAAAACAAAATCATCAAAATGCACTAAAACTAGTCTAGGACACACCATTAATCTTTAAAAGAGATAATCACCATTTGTGTATGTGTGTGTTCATTTCTGCTTAGTGTAACAAAAAAAATCATAAAAGAGATAAAATCTACATAGCTTGTAGGAAAGCACCACTATGGTGTACACACGTAGTCAAGCCCAATCAAGGGCGAAAGCTATGGAAAGTGTACAAGAGGGCGGCACAGGTCACCTCCGCTATAGTCCTAGGGACTTAGTTATACTGCCTTGGTGGTCTAACCTGCAAGAGATTTTGCATCAGTCTAGGTCAAGATGGAATTATAGAGACACCCCATTGGGGGACACACCAGTCTGTCATAGCCCCTTTCGGGAAGAGGCCTTACATGTAGCACTCAACGTAGATACAAGGCCTCCCTTGGAAGTTCAATACGAGTGGCCACCATGCAATGAAGTGCTGGAACAATGGAGGGTCCATGAGGCGAGGCTTCAAGACAATATCATACCTTCATTGCCTCCTCTTATAGTCCGAAATAATAGGATAAATTCGGAGCATAAGGCTCCTCTGACAGGGCGAGCCAACTCCACCTGCCCCTTTCTATTGTAATCACAATGACACTGAGAGGGGGGGTGAATCAGTGTAGCATTCCAAAACATGAATAGACAGCTCTAAAAAAAATTGCAGTAGATAAAACTTATAAACAGATATAATAAGTACCGCAAGAGAACATCACACAACACAGATTTTTAACGAGGTTCACCAAAATGGCTACTCCTCAAAAAGAATGGCTACTTGGACTCCCATCCAAATCCAACCTCTTGCAAAGCACCAACTTTACAATTTGTTTACCAGCACCAACTGGAAGGAGCACCAACCCCTTAACTTTATCTGCTTCAACAGAATGGAGCACCAACTCCTATTTTACCAGCACCTACTAGAAAGAAGCACCAACCCCTTAATTTGCCAGCACCAACTGGACAATTTGTTTACCAGCACCAACTGGAAGGAGCACCAACCCCTTAACTTTATCTGCTTCAATAGAATGGAGCACCAACTCCTATTTTACCAGCACCTACTGGAAAGAGGCACCAACCCCTTAATTTGCCAGCACCAACTGGACTTCAATATTAAATAAAAAATGTTTGACATATACCTTTGTTATTGCAAGACTCTAACTGGTCTACATCACCTTTGCAATCTTTGTGCACTCTGCTCTCTCTTGCGCAATCACTTCACATAGTCTGCTGCACTGCTACAGCCAAAATTTGCAATCAACTTTGCCCTTCGCGCTTCTCTGCACACTCTGCTTTCTCTGCGCACACGCTTTGCACACTCTGTGTCATTTCACATTCTGCTCTCTGCTCAACATGAACTTCACTTTCACAAACACTATGCTCGCATTCGCACTTTATCTTAACACAACCCATTTTTCAAACTCGAAGAACCCTTGCTTTTATAGAAGAAATTTTAGAAACAAACCCTAGAAGAACGTCGACTGAGAAACCCTAGAATTTGTCAGCTGCCAAACCCTAAAATCCGTTGGCTGTAACCCTAAGAATGTCGGCTGCAAAACCCTAGAAATTGTCGGCTGCCAAACCCTAAAATCCGTCGGCCCAGATTTAACTTTGTCGGCCTCAAACTCTTCTCCACCTTCTTCACCTTCCTATAGCTTATTTCCGTGAAATAGTAACACGTCGGCCCTTTTAATTTAATTTAATATTTTAATTTAAATTTTAAATAAAATAAAATTTAAACTAAATATTTAAAATTAAATATCTTCATCATCGGGGCATCTTTTTCAACGAAACGAAGAGCCAACTTGGGTTTTAAGAAAAACCCATTTCAAATCTATTATCCATGATTTTAAATAAAACTTTTTATTTTGACTGCCTTGGTTTTCACAAAAAACCTTTTCGCTTCTTGACATCTCAGGTTCTGAAGACTTCTTCTTCTCATTCCGAATTATGTTTTCTCTTTTTTGTGCATCTATCATTTAAGGACTCATGATCCGACTAAATTTTGAACTTTATCCTCTGCATCTGAGTGACTTCTGAACTACCTGTCCATTGCATCATTAGATCTAACTGACTGTATTGACAACAATGACAATCCTCCTGCAACACCTTGCTCAACACTGAACTCCTATCCATTGTACTTTGGTTGCACCTTGTTGTTCAATAAACTCTTGTCCATTGCATCAATAAATCATGTCTGACTGTGTTGACAACAATGACAATACTATTTGTTGCACTTTGCTCAACAATCTCCCCCTTTGGAATTGTTGGCAACACATGTGCAATTTTCTTGTAAATCTTCTCCCCCTTTGACAATAATACCAAAGGGTTGCTGCAGACTCCCCCTGAGTCTATGCACAATATTCTTAGACACAAATTATTACAATTAGAAAATATTCCAAGCATGAACAAGAAGAAAAACAAATACACAAATGCTCCCCCTGAGTCCAAGACCACTTCATTTCACTGATTGACAACATCATGATAAGCATAATAGGCATCAATAAAATCAACAATGTGAATAGCAACAATAACCATTGAATGACACCATCACCGTCAACTTCACCAATATAACATGTGTAAGAACATGACTGAACCACCGTCTTCTGTGCAACTACCCTCTGTTACCTTGCAAACTCAAACTTGTCCACTGTTAGTGAAGGCATACAATAATCTTATATAGCCAGCTTTTTGTTCTGCAATGCCAGCAACATCTGCATACAACTTCACCATGCATCTTGGATATATTCTCAACAAGCTTGAACCTAATGACAACTATTTGTCTCTCTCTGCAGTGAGAATCCAATAGGCTACCTCAATCCACTTTCAACTCTGTGCAAGTACCAAACAATGTACCATAGCACAACCAACATCTTTTCTCAACCAATTAGGGCTTTAGCAACAATGCTTATAGACAAGGTTTAACCAACATCATTCAACTCAAGATTAACCTTGAAGCATTCAACCAATCACTACATGAAAAGGAAACTAGTAGACATCCTTTTCCTTCCAAAGGTATTTGAAAAAGACAGCCACCAACATAAATCACCAAGGCAAAGAATAACTTGCTCAAATCAAACTCAATGGAGTAAGCCCAAATCATGTATCAAGAAAAGCATTAACTTGATCAAAACAACCACTATGAAAGCAACTCAACTATTCATCACCAGGCTGGAAATCATCTGGCTGCTCATTAAAAAACTTTTTCTTCAATCTTCCCATTCAACATGCTGATTTCACTTTTGTCAACAGAATTGACAAGTGACTCACATCTGTACCAATTTTTGTCCAGCACTGCAATTTTACTGCCAACTCTTACTTTCAACTATGCATGTCGAAAGAAGACATTTTGTCAAACACTTTATGGCCAACCGTAGTGCACCTTACTCAGCCTCAAGCTTCTTATCCTTGGAAAGCAATTAAACACCACCTTCTCCCCCACCCCCCAAAAAAACCCCCACTGCTTACCTTTCATCCTCAGATACCTAGACAAATACATAGGAGCATTAAAATAAAACTTTAATATTGCTCCTCCTAAGGATGTGCCACCTGGAGTTGCTTAGAGCAATGGCAGAGTAGCCTCCTTCAGTCCAAGGAGACACAATTTCCTTTCTTCTATCTTTCTCCAGACTTTCCTGAACTTGGGCTTGGGTTTTTCAACAACATCCCTATTTTGCTCCTGTTCGTGAACTTGAACATTTCTCTTGTGGGGTTGTCTCTTGTGCATTCTTGATGGATGATTATTTTCTTTTCTTTTATGCACATGATATGTTCCTTGTCGGTGTTGTCCTATTTGTGTCTGATGAAATCTAGGGTTTTGCCTTAGATTAGATATAGAAGTGCTTGGACAAAACCTTGCTATGTGCCCTTGACCATTGCATTTAAAACATTGCACATGTTTTATTCCCTGTCTATATTGCATTCTATGTGTATGATGAAATCTATGGTATTGCCTTAGATTGGATACAGAAGTGCTTGAACAAAACCTTGCTATGTGCCCATGGCCATTACATTTAAAACATTGCACAAGGTGTTCACTCAAAAAAATAGAAGTATTTTTATCAGCATAACTCTTTGATCTATTGTTTAGTCCACAATAAATTGCCTTGTGACCAAAGTGGTTGCATTTAGAACAATAGCCATAAAAAGCATTATTATTAAAAGAGTGAGAGTGAGAGAACCTCTTTTTTTGTGGTTGCTTTGCTGTAGATCTTCTTTGATATTTTCTTCCTTTTGAGGATTCGACTTCCAGACTTTTCTTGTTTCAATCCTTCAACCGAGGACTTCTTCTTCTCTACATATTTGGAGGATGAAGGTTGTTCAGCTTCATATCCAAGACCAAACTTAGTTGTGGAGCTTCTTTGTTGATTTATCATTGTATCTAGCAACTCTGTGCTCTTCTCAAATTTGAGATTTATATTGGCCTCTTTTAGTTGTTTCTTCAATGAAACAATCTCTTCTTCTTGTTGGCAGCATACTGGTCTCTTTCTCATTGATTTGATACCTGAGAGTTTCTTCACTCTTTTTGAACTCTTCTATTTTCAGCTCCAGATTGTTAACAACTTTGTTAGATTCCTCTTCATGTTTGTTGTATATACCAACTTTATTACTCATTTCTTCTATCTGCATTCTTAAACCATCAATTTCTTTTTCTAGCTTGCTTGCAATACTCTATTTTCCTAGAAGATTGCATTTCAAGATCTTCAAAAATTTTCTTGTAATCTTCTACTTGAATTTTCAAGTTGGTGATTATATCTTCTGCATCCTCAACCTTTTTACTCAAGTCTGAAATCAGTTTTTGTTCCCAATTTGCTTCTGCATCACTTCCTTCTTCATCACACTCTTGTTCTGAATCTGTTTCTTTATCAATTTTGAATGGATCATCTTCATCTTCACTGCTACTAAACCCATGGCACTGGCATCCATTATGCCCGAGTTGACCACAAACAAAACATTCTCTACCTTGTGAGCAATCAGCTACAAAGTGACCGGTCTTCCCACATCTGGTGCAAAACTTTATTAATCTGGCTTGTTCTCCACTGTTTGATTCATCTCTTGAATCTATTTTCATTCCCAAAGTAGCAACATTGAGATCATCTTCATTTTCTTTTGTGCCCTTGTGAGATTTCTTCTTCTTGTGTCTTATGGTTTTGCTTTTGCCTTTCCTTGCCATTTGTGTTCTTGTAAGATCTTCCTTCAAGCTGTTAAACTTTCCGAAGGAACTTGGCTCTGATACCAATTGTTGTAATCACAATGACACTGAGAGGGGGGGTGAATCAGTGTAGCATTCCAAAACATGAATAGACAGCTCTAAAAAAAAATTGCAGCAGATAAAACTTATAAACAGATATAATAAGTACCGCAAGAGAACATCACACAACACAAATTTTTAACGAGGTTCACCAAAATGGCTACTCCTCAAAAATAATGGCTGCTTGGACTCCCATCCAAATCCAACCTCTTGCAAAGCACCAACTTTACAATTTGTTTACCAGCACCAACTGGAAGGAGCACCAACCCCTTAACTTTATCTGCTTCAACAGAATGGAGCACCAACTCCTATTTTACCAGCACCTACTGGAAAGAGGCACCAACCCCTTAATTTGCCAGCACCAACTGGACAATTTGTTTACCAGCACCAACTGGAAGGAGCACCAACCCCTTAACTTTATCTGCTTCAACAGAATGGAGCACCAACTCCTATTTTACCAGCACCTACTGGAAAGAGGCACCAACCCCTTAATTTTCCAGCACCAACTGGACTTCAATATTGAATAAAAAATGTTTGACATATACCTTTGTTATTGCAAGACTCTAACTGGTCTACATCACCTTTGCAATCTTTGTGCACTCTGCTCTCTCTTGCGCAATCACTTCACACGGTCTGTTGCACTACTACGACCAGACTTTGCAATCAACTTTGCCCTTCGTGCTTCTCTGCACACTCTGCTTTCTCTCGCACACGCTTCGCACACTCTGTGTCATTTCACATTCTGCTCTCTGCTCAACATGAACTTCACTTTCACAAACACTATGCTCGCATTCGCACTTTATCTTAACACCCCATTTTTCAAACTCGAAGAACCCTTGCTTTTATAGAAGAAATTTTAGAAACAAACCCTAGAAGAACGTCGACTGAGAAACCCTAGAATTTGTCAGCTGCCAAACCCTAAAATCCGTCGGCTGTAACCCTAAGAATGTCGGCTGCAAAACCCTAGAAATTGTCGACTGCCAAACCCTAAAATCCGTCGGCCCAGATTTAACTTTGTCGGCCTCAAACTCTTCTCCACCTTCGTCACCTTCCTGTAGCTTATTGCCACGAAATAGTAACACGTCGGCCCTTTTAATTTAATTTAATATTTTAATTTAAATTTTAAATAAAATAAAATTTAAACTAAATATTTAAAATTAAATATCTTCATCATCGGGGCATCTTTTTCAACGAAACGAAGAGCCAACTTGGGTTTTAAGAAAAACCCATTTCAAATCTGTTATCCATGATTTTAAATAAAACTTTTTATTTTGATTGCCTTGGTTTTCACAAAAAACCTTTCCGCTTCTTGACATCTCAGGTTCTGAAGACTTCTTCTTCTCATTCTGAATTATGTTTTCTGTTTTTGTGCATCTATCATTTAAGGACTCATGATCTGACTAACTTTTGAACTTTATCCTCTGCATCTGAGTGACTTCTGAACTACTGTCCATTGCATCATTAGATCTAACTGACTGTATTGACAACAATGACAATCCTCCTGCAACACCTTGCTCAACATTGAACTCCTATCCATTGTACTTTGGTTGCACCTTGTTGTTCAATAAACTCTTGTCCATTGCATCAATAAATCTGTCTGACTGTGTTGACAACAATGACAATACTGTTTGCTGCACTTTGCTCAACAATCTCCCCCTTTGGAATTGTTGGCAACACATGTGCAATTTTCCTGTAAATCTTCTCCCCCTTTGACAATAATACCAAAGGGTTGCTACAGACTCCCCCTGAGTCTATGCACAATATTCTTAGACACAAATTATTACAATTAGCAAATATTCCAAGCATGAACAAGAAGAAAAACAAATACACAAATGCTCCCCCTGAGTCCAAGACCACTTCATTTCACTGATTGACAACATCATGATAAGCATAATAGGCATCAATAAAATCAACAATGTGAATAGCAGCAATAACCATTGAATGACACCATCACCGTCAACTTCACCAATATAACATGTGTAAGAACATGACTGAACCACTGTCTTCTATGCAACTACCCTCTGTTGCTTTGCAAACTCAAACTTGTCCACTGTTAGTGAAGGCATACAATAATCTTATATAGCCAATTTTTTTTTTTTGCAATGCCAGCAACATCTGCATACAACTTCACCATGCATCTTGGATATATTCTCAACAAGCTTGAACCTAATGACAGCTATTTGTCTCTCTCTGCAGTGAGAATCCAGCAGGCTACCTCAATCCACTTTCAACTCTGTGCAAGTACCAAACACTGTACCACAACACAACCAACATCTTTTCTCAACCAATTAGGGCTTTAGCAACAATGCTTATAGACAAGGTTTAACCAACATCATTCAACTCAAGATTAACCTTGAAGCATTCAACCAATCACTACATGAAAAGGAAACTAGTAGACATCCTTTTCCTTCCAAAGGTATTTGAAAAAGACGACCACCAACATAAATCACCAAGGCAAAGAATAACTTGCTCAAATCAAACTCAATGGAGTAAGCCCAAATCATGTATCAAGAAAAGCATTAACTTGATCAAAACAACCACTATGAAAGCAACTCAACTATTCATCACCAGGCTGGAAATCATCTGGCTGCTCATTAAAAAACTTTTTCTTCAATCTTCCCATTCAACATGCTGATTTCACTTTTGTCAACAGAATTGACAAGTGACTCACATCTGTACCAATTTTTGTCCAGCACTGCAATTTTACTGCCAACTCTTACTTTCAACTATGCATGTCGGAAGAAGACATTTTGTCAAACACTTTATGGCCAACCGTAGTGCACCTTACTCAGCCTCAAGCTTCTTATCCTTGGACTTTCATCCTCAGATACCTAGACAAATACATAGGAGCATTAAAATAAAACTTTAATATTGCTCCTCCTGAGGATGTGCCACCGGAGTTGCTTAGAGCAATGGCAGAGTAGCCTCCTTGAGTCCAAGGAGACACAATTTCCTTTCTTCTGTCTTTCTCCAGACTTTCCTGAACTTGGGCTTGGGTTTTTCAACAACATCCCTATTTTGCTCTTGTTCGTGAACTTGAACATTTCTCTTGTGGGGTTGTCTCTTGTGCATTCTTGATGGATGATTATTTTCTTTTCTTTTATGCACATGATATGTTCCTTGTCGGTGTTGTCCTCTTTGTGTCTGATGAAATCTAGGGTTTTGCCTTAGATTAGATATAGAAGTGCTTGGAGAGAACCTTGCTATGTGCCCTTGACCGTTGCATTTAAAACATTGCACATGTTTTATTCCCTGTCTGTATTGCATTCTATGTGTATGATGAAATCTATGGTATTGCCTTAGATTGGATACAGAAGTGCTTGAACAAAACCTTGCTATGTGCCCATGGCCATTACATTTAAAACATTGCACAGGGTGTTCACTCAAAAAAATAGAAGTATTTTTATCAGCATAACTCTTTGATCTATTGTTCAGTCCACAATAAATTGCCTTGTGACCAAAGTGGTTGCATTTAGAACAATAGCCATAAAAAGCATTATTATTAAAAGAGTGAGAGTGAGAGAACCTCTTTTCTTGTGGTTGCTTTGCTGTAGATCTTCTTTGATATTTTCTTCCTTTTGAGGATTCGACTTGAGACTTTTCTTGTTTCAATCCTTCAACCGAGGACTTCTTCTTCTCTGCATATTTGGAGGATGAAGGTTGTTCAGCTTCATATCCAAGACCAAACTTAGCTGTGGAGCTTCTTTGTTGATTTATCATTGTATCTAGCAACTCTGTGCTCTTCTCAAATTTGAGATTTATATTGGCCTCTTTTAGTTGTTTCTTCAATGAAACAATCTCTTCTTCTTGTTGGCAGCATACAGTCTCTTTCTCATTGATTTGATACCTGAGAGTTTCTTCACTCTTTTTGAACTCTTCTATTTTCAGCTCCAGATTGTTAACAACTTTGTTAGATTCCTCTTCATGTTTGTTGTATATACCAACTTTATTACTCATTTCTTCAGTCTGCATTCTTAAACTGTCAATTTCTTTTTCTAGCTTGCTGCAATACTCTGTTTTCCTAGAAGATTGCATTTCAAGATCTTCAAAAATTTTCTTGTAATCTTCTACTTGAATTTTCAAGTTGGTGATTATATCTTCTGCATCCTCAACCTTTTTACTCAAGTCTGAAATCAGTTTTTGTTCCCAATTTGCTTCTGCATCACTTCCTTCTTCATCACACTCTTGTTCTGAATCTGTTTCTTTATCAATTTTGAACGGATCATCTTCATCTTCACTGCTACTAAACCCATGGCACTGGCGTCCATTATGCCCGAGTTGACCACAAACAAAACATTCTCTACCTTGTGAGCAATCAGCTACAAAGTGACCGGTCTTCCCACATCTGGTGCAAAACTTTATTAATCTGGCTTGTTCTCCACTGTTTGATTCATCTCTTGAATCTATTTTCATTCCCAAAGCAGCAACATTGAGATCATCTTCATTTTCTTTTGTGCCCTTGTGAGATTTCTTCTTCTTGTGTCTTATGGTTTTGCTTTTGCCTTTCCTTGCCATTTGTGTTCTTGTAAGATCTTCCTTCAAGCTGTTAAACTTTCCAAAGGAACTTGGCTCTGATACCAATTGTTGTAATCACAATGACACTGAGAGGGGGGGTGAATCAGTGTAGCATTCCAAAACATGAATAGACAGCTCTAAAAAAAATTGCAACAGATAAAACTTATAAACAGATATAATAAGTACCACAAGAGAACATCACACAACACAGATTTTTAACGAGGTTCACCAAAATGGCTACTCCTCAAAAAGAATGGCTGCTTGGACTCCCATCCAAATCCAACCTCTTGCAAAGCACCAACTTTACAATTTGTTTACCAGCACCAACTGGAAGGAGCACCAACCCCTTAACTTTATCTGCTTCAACAGAATGGAGCACCAACTCCTATTTTACCAGCACCTACTGGAAAGAGGCACCAACCCCTTAATTTGCCAGCACCAACTGGACAATTTGTTTACCAGCACCAACTGGAAGGAGCACCAACCCCTTAACTTTATCTGCTTCAACAGAATGGAGCACCAACTCTTATTTTACCAGCACCTACTGGAAAGAGGCACCAACCCCTTAATTTGCCAGCACCAACTGGACTTCAATATTGAATAAAAAATGTTTGACATATACCTTTGTTATTGCAAGACTCTAACTGGTCTACATCACCTTTGCAATCTTTGTGCACTCTGCTCTCTCTTGCGCAATCACTTCACACAGTCTGCTGCACTGCTACAGCCAGACTTTGCAATCAACTTTGCCCTTCGTGCTTCTCTGCACACTCTGCTTTCTCTACGCACACGCTTCGCACACTCTGTGTCATTTCACATTCTGCTCTCTGCTCAACATGAACTTCACTTTCACAAACACTATGCTCGCATTCGCACTTTATCTTAACACCCCATTTTTCAAACTCGAAGAACCCTTCCTTTTATAGAAGAAATTTTAGGAACAAACCCTAGAAGAACGTCGATTGAGAAACCCTAGAATTTGTCAGCTGCCAAACCCTAAAATCCATCGGCTGTAACCCTAAGAATGTTGGCTGCAAAACCCTAGAAATTATCAGCTGCCAAACCCTAAAATCCATCGGCCCAGATTTAACTTTGTCGGCCTCAAACTCTTCTCCACCTTCGTCACCTTCCTATAGCTTATTGCCGCGAAATAGTAACACGTCGACCCTTTTAATTTAATTTAATATTTTAATTTAAATTTTAAATAAAATAAAATTTAAACTAAATATTTAAAATTAAATATCTTCATCATCGGGGCATCTTTTTCAACGAAACGAAGAGCCAACTTGGGTTTTAAGAAAAACCCATTTCAAATATGTTATCCATGATTTTAAATAAAACTTTTTATTTTGACTGCCTTGGTTTTCACAAAAAAACCTTTTCGCTTCTTGACATCTCAGGTTCTGAAGACTTCTTCTTCTCATTCTGAATTATGTTTTCTATTTCTGTGCATCTATCATTTAAGGACTCATGATCTGACTAACTTTTGAACTTTATCCTCTGCATCTGAGTGACTTCTGAACTACCTGTCCATTGCATCATTAGATCTAACTGACTGTATTGACAACAATGACAATCCTCCTGCAACACCTTGCTCAACATTGAACTCCTATCCATTGTACTTTGGCTGCACCTTGTTGTTCAATAAACTCTTGTCCATTGCATCAATAAATCTGTCTGACTGTGTTGACAACAATGACAATACTGTTTGCTGCACTTTGCTCAACAACTTTCATACTTATGAATGGGAGAATGAGGAAGATCCTTATCTTCCTCAAGAGCAATATACAGCATGAGAGCAATGCGCCTCTACACCTGCTATGTACCAAAACCATCCTTCGAGGCCATAGCCTCGAATAAATGCCACCAACCTCAATAGGGGAAAGCGACCTGTGGAGATCTCGGATCGATATAAGTACATGGGAGAGGCATCTAGGCCACCGAGACTCAAGATGGCAAAACCGATCGACCTGGCAGTCGACAGACATACCGCCCGCCAAGCAGAGATTACACAACTTAAACAAGATCAACAACAACTGGAGCATTTATATCACCTCAATGAAGAGCGCATTAGGTGCCAAATAGATGAGCTATTTGATAACACTATGTCAGAGAGGGTTTCGACCCCTCGCACCCAAAGGGCAGAACCATACGAGAGGCATAACCCCTTGGTACAAGACAGGTCCCTATGACCTAACCAAACACTGCCTCCAAGACCTCTTATATCGGAATGGGATGTCACTCCCTGAAATAATGATGGGTTCCCTCTGCGGGGACCCACTCATGGTCATAGGTCTCGCCTAGAGACTCCTCAAGAAGCATACAAGGAGTACGAACAAGAAGAAGAGTGGGCTGAAATGCCCTATCTAGGTGGAGGGGTTGTTTTTCGACCACCTCTCCATAGGCCTCAAGTCTACCCCAACCCACAACAGGAGAAAATTAGAGAAGACAAGATTAAGTCTTCTGATGCATATAAAGTGCTATTAGAGCATTTGGAGTCTGTGGAAACCAAAGCTGCTGGGCCCCAAAAGCCCACGTTATGTCAACTCCGCAGTCATCCGGTGCATCCGTCTATGCCTGCACCTCCTTATCCTCAACATTTTAAGTTGCCCTAGTTGGCACTCTTTAAAGGCAAGGAAGATGCCCAAGAGCATGTGACAAGGTTCCTGAGCCAATAATTTGGCATTCAGGACAATGATGCGTTGTTGCTTAGGACATTCATAACCACATTCGCAGGCCCTGCCTCGGATTGGTTCACCTAGTTGCCAAAGCATAGCATCAATAACTTAGATCAATTAGTGGATGCGTTCCTTGAACGTTTCACCTTCAACACCAAGAAGAAGGTGTCACTGAGTGATCTAGCCAGCCTTAGGCAATATGAGGAGGAGACAATGGCAGCCTACGAGAATCGATGGAGGACTCTGCTTTCCAAGCTACCTTACCTTCCCCCTATGTCCGACCTTACATAGATGTTTGCATGAAGTTGCTTGAGATCGATCTCTAGGCTATTGTAGCTACAACAATATGCCACCTTAGAAGAAGCTCTAGCACAAGCCAAAATTATCAAAGAGATCAAAATAGGGGAGGGCAAAATTGCCAAGCCTAAGAAAAAAGAGTGGAACAAAAACACCAAAAGGGGGACTACGCAACAAAAACCCACTGTAGTTAACCAAGTTGCTATAAATGTTCCCAAGCCTACATAGGACATACAGCCTCAAAGGGCTAATTATCAGGCAGTGCCCCCTAATAATTATGAAAGGGAAAACTAGAAACAGGGGCAAAATCAGCAGCGTCACCCTAGGCGATAGTTTACACCCTACACGGAGTCTAGGGACTCCCTATTTGACCGCTTGTCAGTGGCAAATTTGATCAACCTCTCGAAAATTCAAACCATAGATCCAAATGCACCGAAGCCTAGGGGGTACTGGGAGGATTTGTATTGTAGATTCCATTGACGACAGGGACATGACCTTCATACATGTTGGACATTCAAAGGCTTGATACAAGACTTGATTGACAACAAGACATTGGTTGTAGACAACCCTGTAGCGCCAAACAACCAGCAAATGGGAATTTACAGAGACCCCTTGCCTGCTCATGAGGCACAAGCAAAACCCCTCCAAATAAATGAGGTGCAACAAAACTTCCCAATGCAAGGATATGTAGGGATGATCTCCATAGTGACGAGGAACAAGAAATACCCAGGAGCTGCTCCCTTGGCAGCCACAAAAGAAGTTCCTTCAACGTCACAGTCTCAACAAAACCCTACGCAGCTACCTCCGCCTAGACCCGTGCCCACGATTCGGACTAGACTTACCCAAAGTCTATGGACCACGTCGGCTAGGCTCTCCATATATGAGCTAATTCAACAATCAACACCCCATCGGGAGGCTCTTATGGAGATACTGAAGGCTATAGAGTTGCAACCCCAAGAACCGAATTCTTTCAACAATTTTATGGGGCATGTCAAAAGATGCATCGAGCTAGTCATCACTTTTTGGGAAGATGAAGTGAAGTTAGTGGCTGATGACATAGTGGATCCACCCCTGCACATTATCGCGTGGGTCAACGGGATCCCCTATAAGAGGGTGTTGGTAGACACTAGCTCGTCTAGCAACATCATCACTACAATGGCATTGAAACATTTGAAGCTACCGGCCTCTCACATCACGGCCTCCATGTATACACTGTGAGCATTTAACGATGCAATCTACTTGACAGTCGGCATAATCGTCCTACCCATTCAAGTGGGACAAAAGACAATACCAACATTGTGCCATATTTTGGAGGGTGAGATGGCTTACAACATCTTGTTGGGCAGGCCATGGATAAGGGACATGAAGTGTGTCCCATCAATACCACATCAATGCCTGAAGTATACATTTGAAGGGGAAATACACATGGTTTCGGCAGACCTAGAACCCTTCAAGTACTGCAATGTAGTGCACCTGATGCCGCAGCCGACCCTCCCATCAACGCATTTGGATTTCCAATTGAATCCATCTCGATAGGGTCTGATTTCATGAGCATCCCCAAAGGTAGATCCACCAAAACCCCAGTCAGGTCCATCTTCATCAGTTGGTCCTTCATCAACGATGCCACCTATCATGGCCAAATAGAAGGACAAAGGGAAGAAACCCCTGGAGGAGGCACAGCCTCTTGAAAATGAGCAACAATCAGTCTCCAACATCTCTATCGAAGAGGTGCTTAGTACAATGGAAGTGGAAGCTTCTAGCCCACCCCACATGGAGTGGAGTCCAGAAGAGCTTTCGTTCCCTCTCCCTCAATCGCCAACAATCACTATTGAAATGGCCAATACGGGCCTAGGGGGAGTATCTGGTGTGGAATGTTGTGGCGACGCCCGCACTAGAATCCATGCAAGACATGGGGAGGCCTCGCATTCCCATTGGTACAATTGTTCCTCTAGGCTACCCGCCCAACCAAACTAATTTTGTGTATGGGGGCCTTGATCATGGCACTGAGCCATACATGCGAGAGGACGAGGATGAAGAACCTTTCGTAGAGGATGTAAACTATCTGTCCAACCCGGACTTCGCTCTAAGATATCTTGGCCAATGCAATTGGCATGGATATGGGTTAGGCCGGTATGAGCAAGGGGTGCGTGTCCTTTGTCAACCAAGATACCAAATGCCTTATGACAAGTCAGGTGTAGGGTTCAATCACCCCCTGCCCTTAGACATCTTGGTCGACGACATGCAAGGCTTGAAGATAGACCACAAGGGTGGATTGGCATCAGACCCATATGCCAACCCAAATACAACATACACATTGGGGGATTATCTCCCAGGGTCAACAACCACCCTTGGTAACCTCAATCGCCCTACTCCTTTGCTAGAAATAGGTAAAATTTTGGGGACCCACTTTCAGGGTAGATCTCCACAGTATCAAGAAGGATCTTCGAAGGATGAGTCAGACTATGAGCCAACATCATACGACTCCTTCGACTCAGATTACAATCACTCGCAAGTGATTCCTATGGATGACTATCACGAAAATATTTTGACAATGTTTCCTCTAGAGGCTCCAGCCGAGCTAGTGATACGTCAAGAGAATCAGGTCCCCCCATAGAGAGTGGCACAACCACAGTGGGGCCAGATAAATTTTCTTGAGCAAGGCGAGCCCTCAATACCGCAAGCGGTCGGAGCTAATACAGGAGGTTGGATCTCCGATAGTGATTACAAAGATGAAACAGAAATGGCATACCTTAATCACATGTGATAGATGCAGCATCGACGCCCCTTGGAGATTAATGACTTACTTGATCAGATGGGCATACTGCATGGGCATGAGTGGTACGTAGACCCAGCAGGGTGGGACCAAGTGTTGGATCCATGGCTCCAAGTTTACGATGAGCACCATCCACCCCGAGACCCTATAATGACATCAGTGTCGAGGGAAGACCCTGTCGTCCTCTCTGTACATAGGGACGATCCATTCATGCCCATCCCTCTAGAGCCAAATCCAGAGCATAGAGAAAATCTGAGATGTCCGAGTAACCACACCTACGATCATGGAGACCAAAATCATTCCATCAACATGATCTCCATTGATTTAACCGCACCCATCCACAATCCGGCCGATCCGACAAAGTCATTGTATCTAGACATAGGTGCCATAGACTAGGACCATGCCAATTCCCCTCCATCCCCATCTGAGTACTAGCCTTTCGATGAAATGTTTCATTTTACCCCTGGGCCAACTTAGGATATCTTCCATGCTGACGAGGAACCTGAGGTTCCTAACGATGATCTTAACTCAACAAATGATATCCATTTGATCCCAACTCCACACCAGTTGGAGGACGGATCCCACATGTCGATCGAGGAGAAGAATGACATAAACATCGGCTCAGATCCAATGAATCCACAGATTATCAAGCTGGAGGTAAGTTTATCTCCCGAAGAGCAAGCCAACTACATTGCCCTTCTCAAAGAGAAGAAGGAGGTTTTTGCATGGTCATACAGAGACATGCCGGGGCTAGAACCACAGCTAGTCATGCATAATTTAATGCTTGATCCGAAAGTCAAGCCTGTTAAGCAAAAACTACGCAAGATGCATCCAACAGTGGCCCTGATGGTCAAAGATGAATTGCAAAAACTATTGGATGCACAATTTGTCATCTGCATGGATTATCCGCCATGGCTGTCCAACATGGTGCCCATCAAGAAGCCTGATGGGAGGATTCGCATATGCACTAATTTTCGTGATCTCAACAAAGCAAGTCCTAAGGATGATTTTCCCTTGCCTAGCATCGATGCATTGGTAGACGCTACAACGGGCCATGAAATGCTATCCCTCATGGATGGTTTCTTGAGATACAATCAGATTCGTATCAATCCCAAGGACCAACTAAAAATGGCGTTCACAATGCCTTGGGGGACATTTTGTTACAAGGTCATGCCTTTTGGCCTTAAAAATGCTGGCGCCACCTACCAACGTGCCATGACGTACATCTTCCATGATTACATGCATAAAACTTTGGAAGATTATATGGATGATTTGTTGGCCAAGTCTCTCTTACGCCCAAATCATCTCGGTGACTTAAGCAAGATCCTCGATCGCCTCATGGAGCATAAAGTTAGACTGAATCCCAAGAAGTGCATTTTTGGCGTCACATCTGGAAAGCTCTTGGGTTTTATAGTCTCAAAATGAGGCATCGAGGTGGACCCCAACAAATTCAAGGCAATCCTTGAAATGCCTCCCCCAACTACCATCAAGCAGCTCAAAAGTCTGTAGGGTAAGGTCGCATCGATCAAGCGCTTCATAGCACAGTTATCGGACAAGTGACGACCCATGAACAAATTATTGCACAAGGGGGTCACATTCCACTGGGATGATGAGTGCCAGTCAGCCTTTGATGACATCAAACAATACTTGGCTTCGCCGCCGTATTGGCACCACCTAGACCAGGAGTGTCATTCTACCTATACATCTCAGCTACTGAGGTGGCATTGGGCGCCATGCTATCCCAAAAAAATGAACTTCACAAAGAACAGGCTACATACTATCTTAGCCGCACCCTGGTCAGTTATGAACTTAACTATGCATACGTTGAAAATCTCTGCTTGGCAGTGGTGTTTGCTACTAAAAAGTTGCGCCACTACATGCTGAGCAACAAGACGTATGTTGTGTCTAAGGAGAATCCATTGCGATACATGATGAGTCGTACTTATCATAGTAGCCGCACGACGAAATGGATCATGTTGTTGACGAAATTTGACATAGAGTTTATTGGACAGAAATCTATCAAAGGACAAGTCATAGCCAATCAACTAGCAGAGGCTCCTCTTGAAGACGATCAGCCTCTAGTCATAGAACTACCCGATGATGGGGTCTTCCATGTCTCAGAATCACCAAATTTTGATGAGCCTAAGTCATAGGCTGACATAACCCTATTTTTTGATGGTTCTAAATGTGAGCAAGGTGGTGGCATGGGAATAGTATTCTTCACACCACAGGGCACTCCAATGCCCCTATCATTTAAATTAAATTTCCCATGCACCAACAACAATGCAGAGTATGAAGCCTTGCTCATAGGTCTTCAGACAACAATCACCATGAACATTAAATGATTGAACATCTTTGGTGATTCGATGTTAATCGTCAACCAAGTCAAGGGGATATACCAATGCAAATGCCCAGTTCTGTAGGCCTACAAAGCCCTTGTGGACAAATTCCTGACAAAGCTTGAATGGTACGACATCGAGGCACTCCCTCGGTCATCGAATCGTTTTGCGGACACTATGGCCTCTTTGGGGTCACTAATCCCGCAAGATATTTTTGGTGATATGACAACCATTCAAGTCAAAACATTATCGCAATCCACGATGGAGCGTGCAAGCTCTAATTTAACGCCAGGAATCCACATGATCTAGATTGAACCACCTCAGGATCGGTTCTCTCGAATCCATGACTGTTTGAAGCATGTCGACTGGGGGGTCTTGTTCTCCCCTACTCCCCTTAATAACAACACTACGCTATTCTTACAAGTTCTTTCCCGCTCAGCTTTCGTTAGGGATGAACTTCAAGAGGGATTGGCTGTTCATACCGTCGAGGCTTCTGATCAGTAGGATTGGTATTCACCCCTTCGGGACTACCTCAAGCTAGGTAACCTCCCACTTGGATTGAAGCCCATCGCAAAACGAGCATTCAAATAGAAAGCGGCAAAGCATGTCTTGTTAGGAGACATTTTGTACCATCACAGTTATGAAGGGATCCTCCTTCGATGTTTGGACCAGCAAGAGTCCACTTGGGCAATCGCCCAAGCACACGATGGTACGTGTGGTGGCCATTTCAATGGTATGGCCATCGCCAAGCGCATTCTTCGCATGGGCTACTATTGGCCATCTTTAGAGCAAGATTGTTGCGCATATGTGAGGAAGTGCGTGAAGTGTCAACATCATGCCAATTTGACACACGTACCTTCCTAGGCCTTGCAGCCGATCCAATCGATTTGGCCATTTTTGCAGTGGGGCTTAGATCTCATCGAAAAGATCTCCCCTGCATCGTCCAACCGTCATACATTTATCATAACGGCCATAGAGTATTTCACCAAGTGGGTGGAAGCGGTTTCGCTAACCTCTACGACTGGACCCCACATTGCGGAGTTCATTTTGCATAACATCATATGTCATTTTGGTATTCCATCCAAGCTAATCTCGGATAATGGGAAGTCATTCAAGAACAAATATGTGCATGCTTTGACCACAAAGTACAAAATTCAGCATAGTTTTTCAACACCCTATTATCCGAAGGCAAATGGGCAAGCAGAGGCATCAAACAAAACGCTAGTTGCTATCCTTAAAAAGACAGTCACAGAAAGTCATAAGGATTGGCACATTAAGATCCCACTTGCCCTGTGGGCTTATTACACTAGCATTCGGACACCCACTAGGGCAACTCCGTTTTCGCTTGTGTATGGCTCCGAGGTTGTCATGCCTCTTGAGTTGGAAATTCCCTCCCTGTGCATATCAATGCAAGAGTTCATCGATGATGACACTGCATGGCAAGACCGGTTAGACCAGCTTACATTGCTCGATGAACGGTGCGTCAATGCTCTCGAGCATTTACGTATCTATCAAGAGCAGCTGAAGAAAGCATACAACATGAAAGTTCACCTAAGGGACTTTCGGATTGGTGACTTGGTCTTAAAGGAAAACCAACAGAACTCTAGTTTGCCACCCCATCTCAGGGACAAGTTCGTGGCAAATTGGTTAGGTCCATATGTAATTGATAGCAAAATAGGACCTGGAACATACCGGCTAGCCTCTCTTGACGGAGTCAAGGAATTAGAACCCTTGAACATCAGTCATTTGCGACCATTCCATATCTAGAGTAGCCAATCCCAAAATGCTCCAAGGATTCCCAAAATCGCTTGGTCAAACCAAAATGCTCCAAGGATTCCCGCAATCACTTGGTCAAACCAAAATGCTCCAAGGATTCCCAAAATTGCTTGGTCAAACCAAAATGCTCCAAGGATTCCCGCAATCACTTGGTCAAACCAAAATGCTCCAAGGATTCCCACAATCACTTGGTCAATCCCGAAATGCTCCAAGGATTCCTAAAATCGCTTGGTCAAACCAAAATGCTCCAAGGATTCATAAAATTGCTTGGTCAAACCAAACCAAAATGCTCCAAGGATTCCATCAATCGCTTGGTCAAACCAAAAAGCTCCAAGGATTATCGCAATCTCTTGGTCAACCCCAAAAAGCTCCAAGGATTCCCGTAATCGCTTGGTCAAAAGAAAAATAAAATCATCAAAAACAACAAAACTTGCATCTCATCGCCATGCATAAATCATAAAAAAAAAAAATTAAAAATCTCTTTTACATCTCATTTTCATACTCACCAAGATCAATCAAAAACACAAAAATAATAGCTGCATTAAGCATCACATCCATACATTTGCATATTTGTGGTCATACAGGTCAAGGCACCATAGACTGTCGTTACGTGACAAAATCCATCTTCATTCCATATATCTCCGCCATATAAACAATCCATCAAAATAATGAGCTATCCATCTTTCCGCAATACTATAACCAGTGGTCTTCTAATGTATCAGGAGTTTTCGTCATTCAGTCGTCATTAGCTATCTAGCCACATACTTTACCAAGTCAGACAGATTTTACACAGGTAGAATTCTACTTGGATGACACCTTGTTATGTAGCATCCCAACACAAATTAAAACATATAACAAAATTCCCAAGTTGTGTGAATGAAAGATGAACCCTGCAAAGCAATCCAGGTCACCATAAGCGAAATGGTTATCTTGCTCATCCCCCTATGCGAATGACCCCAAAGAATGCTGAGAGTTGGCAAAAGGACAAGCATCCTCCCTACCCAATTCCCCAGGAATCCCAAGTTCTCAAAAGTTGCAAAACATCAAAAATTTGCAAAAGTCAAAATTCCAAAATTTGATATCCCAAAGTGCACACATCAAAAGGCACAAACAACAGTGATTCTCGTCACTTCATATCCCAATCCCTTGCTCAAACGAAAAACAAATAAAACAAAAATAAATAGTGATTTTTATCACTACAAAAGAGCAAGTATCCCCATACAATTGAAGAAAAGAAGGGAGTTGAACTTGAATCCCTGGAACTCTCAGCATGCCTATCGGTCACTCATGGCAAACCTCCCGCATGACGATATATCTGTTGCATTAAATTGCATGTAGATCAATGTTTGCATGTGGATGAGCTAGCTTATGGTATCCTAGATTGCACCATAGATTAATCTGACTAAATACAACAAAGGAGTTAGTGGAGCTAATTAGGTGATCCTCGATACAGGTTTGGTTGATAGCCTATCTGGAATTGGCGGTATCTTGACAAATACCACATAAATGAACTCAATTACACACACAGGGATGTGAAATAACTTGGTAAAAAACAAGTCCAATTCATACCTTGTTCAAAAGTCTTGTAAGATAAAAGTACAATCATGGCTAGTGAGTTAAAATCGTCTAAGTCTCAGAAAACCTTAGCTACATTTCTAAACCAACTGCGCTACTTCTCATCCTTACAATACCATCAGAAAATACAAAAAAAGAAAAAATAAAAACCACATGTATACATACAAATTCATTCATCATAGCAATCACCTAAAAACAAAAATAACAGTTCTAAATAGTCTATGGTGCCCTAACCAACCATCACAAATTCCATTCATCCATTTCATTTTGCATATCACATATAAATCAAAAAAATTTGCATTCATCATAACATATGCATCCATCAAAATAAATAAGCATGCATCCATCAACATCAATCATTATGCATAACATGAAATTATGACATATATACAAAGCAAAAATAAAAAAAACCAACAAAAATAACAAAAACAACAAAAAATGCAACACAAACAAACAACAATAAACATTACCAGACACAAGTGCTCTTGCACTTAACCTATTGCAATAGAAAAACTAATGTCGGGGTTTACATTGTCACTACCCTACTCCCTAATAAGGCTACCATAGCCGGACCGCTCCAAGGGAAGACGGATTTTTGAGAATTTCATCCCTAAATGACATCAGCAAAAGGGTCAAAAACCCACCTAAAAATAGCAATAACATTGCCGAACGAAGGCACCTTTTTGCCTGACATTATTGGCATCAAAAATAGATGTCGGGGTTATAAATTGTCACTATCCTACTCCCTAAGAAGGCTACCATATCTTGACCGCTCCACGGAAGGAAGGATTTTTGCCAGTTTCAGCTCCAAGAAGCATTGCAAAAAGGGTTACCACCCACCAAAAATAGGTTTAAATGTCAAAAAATTGCACATACTTAATGCTAAACAATCTGATGGCACCCTTGCACAAGTCATCTTGGGTCAAGCGACTCGTCACTTTTCTCACGAAGGTCATTCCCTCATCGATTTGTCGCTTGAGGGGGTAGTCACACTTAGTCACCAATCAACAAACACACACCCAATTATGGAAAACGACATGCATTCAAAGAATCATTGACAAAGACAATTACGCTCCTGCTTGGGGTAGTAAACAAGCAATAATCACAAGCTGATCAATCACTTGGCATTCCCGAAGCATGAACACAAGGTTCCCTCGTGGACAAAAGGTTGCGCCCTTTGCCTATTCATGACTGATCAATGTCTAAGCTCAAGTCACACCTCACCAAAATAGGTTAATACTTGAAATCAAATTCCTTAGCTTGTCAGAAGTAAGGATTCAAGAATGCATGCCCTTTCCATGCTTGGGGCATCAAGAGTTGGTTAGGTTACTAAGAAACCCTAATAATTAGTGCTTTGGTTATCTATTTTTGCTTGGCGCTGCGCCATGCACAGCGCATCCCAAAAAGGGGCATCTATAGACACCAAAATAGCACCAATCCGATTATGTGACTGCAAACACTGATCGCATTGACACACACAGCCCCCCGGGCAGCCCTCAGAGGTTAAACAGTGGTCCTAACCACTTTTCCAGCAATTTTGGAAGGTCAAAAGGCAATTTGGCACATTCAGGTTCTTTGCTCAGTATTTGTCTCACCCAGGGACGAATTCAAATTAGGATCTGTCTCACCCAGAGACGAATTCTGAATTTGTATTTAGGCAAGACAAATTCTGGGTTCAACGGGAAAAAAGAAAAATCTTGACAAGTGGCAGCCAGGGGCAGTCCATTAATGCCTCCTGCCTTGCATGCACGTGTAGGTGGGTAGATTGGCCGTTAGAGGACTGTCACAAGGGCAATTATGAAAGCTCGAGTCAGAGAGGAGTATCCTCCCTCTTGGGAAGGCATAACCGCCATGTGGCACCCCTGCATGCCTATCCAAAAGAGACCCATTGGGTCTATAAAATGGTGAACTTTCTCACCCAAAAAAAGGAGGGTGGGAAGCATTTTCAAGCAATGAAGTGCTGCCCAATTGATACTGTGCCTTAGCCCTTTTGTGATTCATATCTTCTACATCCTTGATATCTTTCACAAAGGAGGTCATTGGGTGGGCATTGGAAGTGTGAATCTGGATCTAAAATCTGACACTTGACCACATTACCCCATCCATTCACAGACAACCAGTTATAAGAGATTTTGGGCCCATCCAAGTGGATTGGTGCCGAAGTCAGGTTCTAATGGTGGGCGGCCCACCCGGGTGCCCCACACTTCTTAGTGTCATTTTAATTTTTTCTTTTGTCACTTGTTTATATTCCATTCCATTTTATGTTGTTTAGATAGTTTGCAATTTTGATTTCAGCATGTTTTGATCAAATATTGTCATCTTTTATCGTTTTCGTTGTCTTCACTAACTTACAGGTAGTGACATCAAATTCCTGGTGATGGAGGCTAAATTGGGGAAAACCGACCAGCTGGGTCATCCCAAAATTCCCCCAATTAGCTAACCCCCATGTTTGCAAGTGTTTTGGAGATCCCGAGACGTGACATTTGGGCAGGGTCACTTCGGCATTCTGCCACAGGCAAAATTTGTCCCACCCAGGGACAAATTATAGTATAATCCGTCCCACCCAGGGATGAATTCAAATCGATGGCCAATTTCATGACTATTCTGATGGCAATGGCCCTCTGGTAATGTTCTCTTGTCTCTGTCAAATTTGCAAACTTTTTGGGATCTATTTAGTTATCGCTGTAATCAATTTTTCACATGCATCTTGTTGAGTGGTGTTTTAACCCGATTGTGAAAACACACTCTCGTGTAGGATCTGAGTCCTAAATCCTCTGCTTGCAAAGAAATACGATTTCTTCAAGGTTCTTATTATGCTGATTATTAATTATCAAGAATGCTGCTTAAAAATGAAATGCTAAGAACACCTTAGGGTTTGCAAGTGGATATTAACAAGGGGCACTGTGGTTTATTAATTTTGAATTTTCAATGGACTCAAAATGAATAAAATCTTCTTTAACCTTTAATTCTGATGGATTTTCAGTGATTTATTCAAACACAGTAAATAAACTGCTGAAAAATAAAATATGGGTTTGAAAAGCAAAGACAACAAATAAACAAAAGTAACAATAAAAAAAATAAATTACAGCCAGAAAGCTGTAATTAATCAGATGAAACCGAAGATAATGAGGCTTTCCACATGCAACCTAACCTAATGAACCTGCACATCCACACAATCCAAATAGGCCAGGTGCGAGTCTCGAGGGTTTCTGTGGTAATTCCAGAAAATAGGCATTCGCATGAAGCAACCAAGAGATCTTGCATTAACTTCACCTAAAAACCTAAGAAATCTGGAAGGGAAATGTAAACATTAAATCATGCATGCAAAAGCTACTCCTTCTTTCTCATCCAATCAAATGTCAACTCTCTGTATTTGTATTTAAATGATATCTCAATTACATTCAAAAATGTTCTGGGTGTGAAAGAAAATCCCAGAATAAAAAGAACGAAATTGCCCAAGTACGGGCCCAGAATAGCACAAAGCCTTCGTCTCTGCAACTCTGTATTCGACAATTTACAACCCTTTCTTTGATTTGCAATTCTGGCTTTATAGCAATGTTATGGGTCTTCGATTTCCTCTGTCGCTTCATTTCCTCTTCCTGTGGGCGACCCTTCAAATTCTTGCTTTTTCCTGCTTTGATTCACGCTCAAATTTGGAAAGTTCCCAAAATTCGCTCTGTATGTAACGCCCCTGCAAGTCTGACACCTGCACGCCACGTGTCACGCACTTTCTATGCCTATCGTACCGCTTTTTTTTTATAGAACCCGACAAAATTGAAAGTCCACCCGTTCATCTTCCCAGCCGCGAAATCGTGACATGTCACGAAATCGCGACATGTCACGATTTCGTGATGTATTTCTCTGCCGTACGTGATTTCGGCTTTACGTCGTGATATCGCGACCATTCTAGCCTCGATCCTCCTTGGCAACTTTATGTCACGATATCGCAACCATTATCATCCTCTCGCCTTCCTTCGACAAACCATCACGATATCGCTACCGTTCTTCTCTTCCGTACGCCTTGGCCAAACCTGTCGCGATATCGCGACACCTTTCCCTCTCGGACCTTCATGCAGCTTTCTGTCGTGAAATCACGACCATTTTCTCCGTCCGTACTGTTTACCAAAATGCGTCGTGAAATCGCGACATTTTTCATCATCCGTACGTTTCCGCAAAACACGTCGCAAAATCACGACGCTTTTCCATTTCGGACCTTCATGCAGCTTTTCCCGATTGTAGACCCAGCATTTGACATATCTCTGTAGGCATGAGGTTGCTAGTGGCTCCTGTGTCTACCAAACAATTATGTAAGTTCTTACCTGCAATTCTCAGAGTTAATAAGAATGGCGGGACATCCCTTCTTTCCTTTCGCAAAATTAGGTGGGATTCAGCTTTCTTTTCCTTCCACATTGGATCAGGTGAGTTCAAAGCTCTTATCAACGCCTCCTTTTGACCAGGCAATTTAGTCGCGTCCGGGGGATGAAAGACTAGATTTGGACTTCTTCATATCCTCCACTACGTCATAATTTGGTTTTTCGAATTTGACTGTCTTCTGGACGTCATTAGACATTTCTCTTCTGAGTGGAGGGGGAAGGTTGTTACTTGCCTTTGTATCTGGAGGAAGAATAGAACTGTTTGGAGGTGTTGATGAGGTTTTAGGGGTTTTAGACTTACTCCTCAAATGGTACCCATGAGTCCCCTTTCTGAAATCTTGAAAAGCTTGCACCTCCTGCTCCAATACTTCATCTTCTTCCTCCTCGCTCTCACCCTCTTGGTGATATACTGTTTCCATCACCATAATATTTTCATCTTGCTGATACGATGGATCCTCATTTGATACTAGTTCCAAATCGTCAACTTGTGCCTGAAGACAATGAGTGTATCTAGCTATCTCAAGACAATTCTTTTCATTGTGCTCTTTTATGTTATGTAACTTGCACCCTCTTTCCCATGCAAAATCTGAAAGATTCAAAAGAGAATTGGATTGGCTGGGGCCTGCAGAAGCATCTAATTGATTAGAAATGGGAGCAGGAACTCCACCATTGTTTGGCTTAGTGTTCCAGTGCCTCCCTCTATTGTTAAAATTCTGACTCGGGTGAGGGGCACGGGACTCATGCTTCTGCTATTGAACTCTGTCATTACTTAGTTTATGCACTAGCTTCTTGAGCTCTTCGACTTTCGAGAAGACATCTTTCGGTGGAACCACATTGTTATTAACCCCCATTGGATTTGCATAATTGATGGGGTCTTGATTCCACATTTGGGTGGGGTTCTGAGGCATTGGATTCCCAAATGGATTGATACCTTGAATTGGGATTGGATTCGGAACAGGAACTATGGCTTGAGGATTGACTTGACTAGTTTCCTGCGTAGTTGATTGACTGTTCTGCAAAAATGCAGGAACAGGTGGAATGGCTGCGATTGGTTGGATTGGAATGGGTGCATATGCGGGTGCTGATGGATATGGCTACGAATATGGGAATGCATTCATATTTGGCATTTGTGGTGCCATGAGCTGATTTGCCTGGGGAATTTGACCATATAGAGCACCCTGTCCCGACATGGGCATCTGGGTAAACCCGTAGCCTTACGGTGTCAACTGCTGCTCAATAGTCATGGCTTCATTATAGGCCAAAGCCAGCATGGTGACCTGAGGATTACGCCTTGCAAACATGGCTGTCATGGTGTCTAATGCCCCAAAATATATATGCAAAGCTACTGCAGGATCGATGGCAAAATGTCTAATTGCCCTATTATAGTTCTTTTGGAATCTCTGATTAAACATTCGGATTGGTTCCCCTTGGCCCCGTTTGCATGTAATAAACTGATTGTAAATAGTTGCGGGATCTAAGGGAGACCTAAATTGATTGACAAATGCATTTTCCATTTGCGTCCAAGAGGTGATTGAACCAGTTGGCAAGCATATATACCATTCATATGCTATTGGATCCAAGCTCATGGGGAAAAGTCTGCAGGCTACATCTTCATGCTGAACTTGCAGCCTAATTAAAACATCTCTATAGGCTTGGATATGTTCTTCTCTGTTCTTAAGCCATCTGGCTTGTACTTAAGCAAAAATATTTCAATGTTCTTGGGGATTTCATGGATATCCCCAGCAATATTCAAAGGAGTATTGTTAGCTCCATACCAAGGAGATACTGGAGCTTGAGCCATTTGACTCAGAATTGATGTAGACAGACCTACAATAGCAGATGAAATGTTAGAAACTATAGGCACACTAGGGGCAACAGATACTACTGGCATAGGTCCACTCGACGTTCCTGGAGAAAACAGTCCTTTTGCTACCGGAGTGCTTACGACTTGCTTGATTTTACCCTTGGGAGTACCAGTAAGGTCGTGAAAAATGGTTTCTCCAGTTGTTTGAGTCCTAGTCGCAATACGGCATGGTGGGTCCAGCCTGCCTGAGGAAACCCTCGGCTAGTTCGAAGAAAACCTGCAACAAACAAAAAAAATAGTGTTGCAGTTTAGCCGTAAATTATTTCAGAATTAAATTAAAATAAAATATTCAGATATATAAAAATTAAAATAAATAAACCGATCGCCCTCCTTCTAGCGCCAATCTGTTGAGTGGTGTTTTAACCCGATTGTGAAAACACACTCTCCTGTAGGATCCGAGTCCTAAATCCTCTGCTTGCAAAGAAATACGATTTCTTCAAGGTTCTTATTATGCTGATTATTAATTATCAAGAATGCTGCTTAAAAATGAAATGCTAAGAACACCTTAGGGTTTGCAAGTGGATATTAACAAGGGGCACTGTGGTTTATTAATTTTGAATTTTCAATGGACTCAAAATGAATAAAATCTGCTTTAACCTTTAATTCTGATGGATTTTCAGTGATTTATTCAAACACAGTAAATAAACTGCTGAAAAATAAAATATGGGTTTGAAAAGCAAAGACAACAAATAAACAAAAGTAACAATAAAATAAATAAATTACAGCCAGAAAGCTGTAATTAATCAGATGAAACCGAAGATAATGAGGCTTTCCACATGCAACCTAACCTAATGAACCTACACATCCACACAATCCAAATAGGCTAGGTGCGAGTCTCGAGGGTTTCTGTGGTAATTCCAGAAAATAGGCATTCGCATGAAGCAACCAAGAGATCTTGCATTAACTTCACCTAAAAACCTAAGAAATCTGGAAGGGAAATGTAAACATTAAATCATGCATGCAAAAGCTACTCCTTCTTTCTCATCCAATCAAATTTCAACTCTCTGTATTTGTATTTAAATGATATCTCAATTACATTCAAAAATGTTTTGGGTGTGAAAGAAAATCCCAGAATAAAAAGAAGGAAATTGCCCAAGTACGGGCCCGAATAGCACAAAGCCTTCGTCTCTACAACTCCGTATTCAGAAATTTCCAACCCTTTCTTCGATTTGCAATTCTGGCTTTATAGCAATGTTATGGGTCTTCGATTTCCTCTGTCGCTTCATTTCCTCTTCCTGTGGGCGACCCTTCAAATTCTTGCTTTTTCCCGCTTTGATTCACGCTCAAATTTGGAAAGTTCTCGAAATTCGCTCTGCATGTAACGCCCCTGCAAGTCTGACACCTGCATGCCACGTGTCACGCACTTTCTATGCCTGCCATACCACTTTTTTTTAATAGAACCCGACAAAATTGAAAGTCCGCCCGTTCATCTTCCCGACCGCGAAATCGCGACATGTCACGAAATCGTGACATGTCGCGATTTCGCGACGTCTTTCTCTGCCGTACGCGATTTCGACTTTACTTCGTGATATCACGACCATTCTAGCCTCGAGCCTCCTTGGCAACTTTATGTCGCGATATCGCGACCATTATCATCCTCTCGCCTTCCTTCGACAAACCATCGCGATATCGCTACCGTTCTTCTCTTCCGTACGCCTTGGCCAAACCTGTCGCGATATCGCGACACCTTTCCCTCTCGGACCTTCATGCATATTTCTGTCGTGAAATCGTGACCATTTTCTCCGTCCGTACTGTTTACCAAAATGCGTCGTGAAATTGTGACATTTTTCATCATCCGTACGTTTCTGCAAAACACGTCGCAAAATCGCGACGCTTTTCCCTTTCGGACCTTCATGCAGCTTCCTGTCGCGAAATCATGACCATTTTTTTGTTATGTACAGTCTGTCAAAATGCGTCACGAAATCGTGACATTTTTCATCATCCGTACATTTCTGCAAAACACATCGCGAAATCGCGACGCTTTTCCCTTTCGGACCTTCATGCAGCTTCCTGTCGCGAAATCGTGACCATTTTTCTGTTTCGTACAGTCTGTCAAAACCCGTCGCGAAATCGCGACCATTTTTCCATCCGTACACCTGTGCTGCAATCGGTCGCGAAATCGCGACGTCTTTCCTGTCGCGATATCGCGACGTTTTTCCGCTTTCGTACACTTTTCCAAAACACGTTGCAAAATCGTGACACTTTTCATCATCCGTACGCTTCGGCAAAACACGTCACAATTTCGTGACACCTTTTCTTTTCTCCTCACCGACACGTCACGATTTCGTGACACCTTTTTCTTCTTGGTCACCGACACGTCGCGATTTCGTGACACCTTTTTCTTCCTGGTCACCGACACGTCGCGAAATCGTGACAGTTTTTCTGTTTCGTTGCCGTTGACCGCGCAGACCGCAATTTTTTGACATGTCACGATTTCACGACAACTTTCCAGTTTCGGTCGCGATTTCGCGACATGTCGCGATTTCGCAACATGTCGTGATTTCGCTACCTGTCGCGATTTCGTGACCCCTTTCTACACTTGTGCATTTTCTCTTTTTTTTCAATTCTAGCATCTGGGTCACTGAGATCCTTCCCTGTGAGCCTGCAAAAAGGTGGGTCCCCAATTTTGGGGTGTGTTGTGGATCAACCACAACACATCTTTCATTATTTCTAGAAAACAAATATTTCATCTTTTGCTACAGGTGCTACTAACGACTTGTTGTGTCTTTAAATGCAGGAAGAGCAACAAGAATCAAGGGTTCATCAATGCAAGCGACGACAACACTTTGGCCCGCACATTTCAAACGTGGGCACGCGAAAGGAAGAAGACTAAGTCAAGATTGTAATCAAGATCCATTTAACGCTCCTAGCCCCTGAAAATGGAGGAGGCACCTTTGTAACTGAGATTAAGAGAGTTGAATAAAAGGGCTATGCTTTCTCTAATTTCTTGTGTCTCCGTTCAATTCGCTTCTTTCATTTCATGTGTTTCACATTTTAGGAATTAAGCGTTTGTTTGATCTTGAATGCAATAATTAGTATTTCTATCTTTCAAAATCTCGTGCTTTCACCTTCTTTAAGTCTTCTCATAAGACTTGATCAAATCTACCTTAAACTTGCTTCAAGTTCTCACAAGACTTGCTTAAATCTACCTCACTATCTATGCTCAACTCTGCTCTAACACATGCTCAAAATTTCTCATAACACATACTCAAAACTGTTGATAATACATACTCAAATCTTCTCATAACACATACTTAAATCTGCTCATAAAAAATACTCAAATATGCTCATAACGCATGCTAAACTAATACTAAATATTACACACAAATGATATTAAAATAATGTTTGTATCTCTTTTAGAAATGCTTTCAACTACTCAATTCAAACATATTCTTCCTAGAATTCTTTTAAGAACATATAAATAATAATATGTAATGCAAATTCTTACTATGTTCTCTTCACATTCATTAAGTGTATCATTTTCACATGTCTCACATTCATCAAATCAAATCTCTACTTCTTGCAAATTCCTTTCAAATCAAATCACGCTAGTGTATAACTTTGATTCACAAAAAATGATGTCTAATAGTTGCCCATTCACATTCAATGTCACTAACATCAATATCCAGATGCTCTAAAAATTCTTTCAATAAGAATGCACAATTTATTCTCAAAATCCTAGCACAAGTGTTTCCAATTTCTTTCAATGATAATGCATAACTTGTTTACAAACATTAGCACAAGTGTTTCCAATCTCATTCAACAATGAAGCATAATTTTATTCTCAAACCCTAGCACATATATTTCCAATAATTCTCATACATAATTCTTATTTCTCCCCCTTATGATTCAAAAATATTTTTCAATCAAACACCTTAAAGAAGTTATGATATCACCATACCTCTTAACTTGCTTTTATGAAGATGTGCCCTCAAAACCTATCACAAAACTACTTTTATTTTCTCTTGCTACTTCCAAAGTAAGTTAGCAAATTTCATTTTCAAAAGATCCACATTAAAATCCTTTCAAAATATGTCCACAAGAATACCTGAAAAATAATGCTCTATAACTCCTTTTTGGTTTCACAAGATAAATCCCTTAATGATAAAACAAAACCCTAAAAATATTAAAAATGAGTACAACAAGAAAAGAGACCACCATAAACCTTATATATCTTTTCTAATGTGCAACATTTCCAATTTCAAAACAATTCATAATACACCTTATATCCCTTTTCTCATATGCAAAAAGTATCCCTTATATTTTTCCTTTTTAATCATGCAAAAATCACACCCTAATGACTCCTATTTGTATAAATAAAATCCTTAATAAAAAACATTCCTTATGACTCCTATTTGTAAAAATAAAAGCCTTTATAGCATACAACCCTTATAACTCCTATTTGCAAATAATCAAAACTTTATAAATACTTTATACCAAAATTTGTTCGTGCAGATGATTAACCCAGTGACCTCTAGTGCCCAAACATGGATAGTGATTGCTTGGTATATCCAAGTGGACAAAATTTCAAATGCACATCAATTATTTTATTCCCTTCATAATGCTTCCCAAAACATTAAAACTAAGCAAGACACCCCCGACGGGTTTCAACCCATGGACCTCTACAACAACGCTCTATCATGAGCGCCCTGACCAAATATGCTACCACGAAAGTTAGAACCAAAAGAGGCACCCTCTTAAATTTATTATTGTCCTCAATGTGTAGTCCAAAAATTTTAATACCAAAAATGACGTCCGGGGATCTTGACCCTATGACCTATCTTCTACTAGTGCCTTATAGCTTCTCGAACGACTAGTTCTGCTAGCCTGTCAACTGAAATCAAATGAAAAACAATTATTCTTTTCTTCATTGTGCATCATATGCCAAAGTTTGCATCCTTTCTCCTCTTTGATTCGTCCTTCCTAAATGCGATCATATTTTTGATTAAGGTTTAAATACCCTTTCTCCTCCATTGCTCACACGATGTCGATGCTATTTTTGAAATATTTATGTGTTGCCCTCATAACTTTGTACCCTTAGGTTAGGTTAAAATATCAATATTATAACCTTAGCCTTTTTTTGAAAACTTTATTATAATATTAAAAAAAATATTATAATATTATCCTTTGGCCTTCTTTTTTAATCTTTACCTTATTATTAAGAGTTAACCTTGCTTTCCTTTTAAACCTTTGTATTTTTATTGACATTTGAACATTTCTTTCTTTTAGAACTTTATCTTCACATTAACATTTAAACCTTACTTTATTTTAAACCTTTGTCTTGCTTTCACAATATAATATTATTGCCTTGATAACCATACACCTTTGACATCAAAATATTTTTGCCTTATGTACTCTTTGACATCAATGACAATAATATGCTCAATATTTCCAACAATCTTATCATGTGTCAAGCATTATATTTGCACTTTGTTTCTTTGTTATTTTCTCAAAAATGTTTTTTTTTTTTTTTAATTTACATGGTGGAATCTGTAGCCACCAAGAAATTGAGTAGGTTATCTGGCTTTTGTATTCTATGCTATCTACCCTAAAAGCCACCACATAGTTATTTACACAATCCACCCCTATAAACACCATGTCATAGTCATTTAAAACCTTTTACCCCACTTAAAGCACTAGGAAAGGGACAAGCGTTCAGTCTAGTGAGGCCCAATATTTGAAACTTAGACCTCTGCCCCCTTATAGGGTTTGGTTGAACCAATTGGTCTACACCTCAGACCTATATCCAAATTATTCTAATTCAAAAAAATTTCTTATCTTTCTTATTATTATAACTCCATACCAAATGTTTCTTACTTTCAAATCCTAATAGAGGACCATCTTGCATCAAAATAACTCCATACCCCATTAGAGCCTAGTATATCAACTATTTCAACTTGTTGGAACTCAACAAGATCAAATTCTTGGCTATCCATCTTGGTCATATTCTTTAGGGGTTTCTCTTGGCTAGATTTACCCTATAAATTTATCCTCTTCAAGGGTTCCTCTTGATCAAATTTACCCTTCACACTTTTTTTTATCCGGGAACTCAACACCCATTTCTTCATGGGGTATTAGCTCAAAATATGACCAGTAGATTTACAATTGGTACAAAAATTATGGTGATTCTCATACACAATGGGTTAGGTCCAGGACCCTAATCTTGAATTTATATTAGTAGAGGATGAAATATTAGCTTCCATATCCACCTTTATTCATAGTCTTGCATAAACTATTCTTAATTTTTCTCTAATTATGGAATTGATAGAAATTATTTCACCCACTACCTTGGCTATACCATGTAAAATATCAACGTGTCAATACTAAAAGGGTAAGCCAAGAATTTTGATATAGAGAGGGGCTATATTGATTTTCTACATATCAAGGTAAATATTTGACCTCCACCAATGTAGGAATAGGTCACATTTCATAAAGAACCATGAACCTTCGTAGAGGACCCACCTAGAATCCTCTTCACAATTGAACTTGAACATGAAAAAATATTTGGAAAAAGTGATGATATTCAGGTGAATTTGAGGTCTCCATTTGGATAAATCCCATGTAAGATCGTCCAGATTCAATAGAGCATACAAAAAAATTCCCATCAAATTGAATACCCCATCCTCCATCATGAGCTTAATCAGGCCCTCAAGAACATAAAGGGTGTCTTCAATAGGAGAAATATAAAAAATAACGTTAAAAAAATATAAACTTAAATGATATTAAACTATAACTACAAACAAAGACCTAACAATAGGATCAAAATATTTTTAGAGTAAAGCCTCCAAAGGGGCCCCATTCACAACACCACCTAGTAGGGAACCCACACCCACAAAAGGGCCTACCTTACCACTTAACAAAAATATGTGATCTATCATAGGTTCGACAAGACAATATTTTGACTCACATTTTTCTACTACCTCCTTGGAATATTTTCCCACTATATTCTCACCATTATTGCTACCTTAGCCATGATATTACAACCATGAACTCCATCATCGTTGTCTTGCACACCATTCCCACTCAAAGATAAGTTCAAAAAATCTTGAGTCCATCAATATTTGAAAGCCTTGATGTCTATAATCAAGTAGAGTTGTAGAGTTGGAAGCCATGAGATGCAAATAAAAATAAACAGATGGATATAATACAAAAATCCTTGGAATCATGTAAAAATTCAAATCATGGAAAAAGAAAACATGAAATCTTCCTTGTAAATCTATGGTATGATGAAGAATGTGAAGGAGAAAGGATAACTTTGAAAGAACTAGACAAAGATAAAATAAATAGCAAGATATATAAATAACTAGTAAACATGAAAAGGAAGAAAACATAAGAGGAAGGTAAAAGGAGTTGATATATCTTGACAATTTTAGAAAGAAATACAAAAAAAATAAAATATACACAAAAAATAATATCACAAGCAAACAATGGTTATAGTATGCTAAGCAATTATATGAGAGAAAACAAGAAAAATATATCCCTCCTATAATTGACACAACTGTGGACTTTTTTTCTCTAAAAGATATGAAGGAGGGTACTAAGAAAAATCGCAATATATAAAGGTTACGATATAGATGGTTTGTAAGATAAACATCTAAATTTTAGGGTTGACATCTTAGCACACACATCCAAAATACTTATAATGGTATCAATAAAAGAGACTTTACATTATAATAGATAACCAACCTAATCATACCATTACATAAAAATACAAACAACAACATTTTTTTAAATTACCACACCATCGTGATTAATCCTCTCTTTGCAAAATTGTTTGAAAGCATATTAGAAAGTAAAATTAGTTAGTGGGTTAAATGCCAAGGAAAGAGGAAAATAAAAAACACATGGTTTAGACCAAAGTATTCAACAATAGATCATTGAATTACTTTAAGGATCATAATAGAGAGGATATGAATAAAAAAATAAGAATTTTATTGTTGTTTTATGGACTTTAAAAAGACTTTTGATATAATACCTATATGTAAATTATGGAAGGAATGGACAAAAATTGGCATATTGACCAACTACAAATCAATTGTACATGGATTTTATGAGTAGGTGATGGTAAAAATTAAAACTCTAGAGGGACTGTCAAAGTGTTTTGGGGAGTGATATTGTGATGAAACATGTTTTTCAGTTATCACCTAATTTATTTGGCCTTTACATTGTCAAAATGGAGGACTAGATAGAAAGAATGGAAAGAGGGAGAATGTAATTGGCTAATTATGTAGTGAAAATTCTTTTCTGTGTCGATGACATTATCATGTTTGGAAAAACATTTAAAACTTTAAAATAACATTTAAATGCTTTAGAGCATTTTTATAAAGAAGTTGGGATGTAAGTAAACAATAATAAGACTAAAATTATGGTTTTCTCTACACAAAGAGACCAAAATTAGCCATTTATTTTATTTGAAGGAAATATTTTAGAGCTAGTAACATAATACAAATACCTTTGGTTAGATTTTAAAATCAAACTCAATTGGAGAATATGCAGAACACAAAGAATACAAGTAGGATGGAGGGCACTCTACTTAGTGCCAACTAGGGGTAGAAAAGTAGAGCTATGGGATTGAGAAACTATTAGGATATTTTTCAGGTTATCAATTATTCTAATGGTGTTATATGGGTGTGATGTATGCACTACAAATATATCAAATTTTAAATGGATATAAATATAAAGAACTCAAAAGTGACTAATTATAAGTAATTTTAGATTCAAAGCATAAGTCTCATACGAAATTTTACTTTATGAAATAGGTATTTTCCACAATAAGTAAAATTATGATAAGGCTATTGGCATACTTGAAGAAAATACAAAGAAGGGAAGATAGCAAGCTACCAAAATATTTAATCAAAGAAACACTAAATAGAATAAAATACACATGTATGAAACAAAACCATAAATGGGTGGACAAATGGACAAACTCTAATGAATAAATTAAATAGTACATGATAGAAAAATTAATACTTGTTTTGCAGATTGAAAATTTAGAAAGAAAAAAAAGTTATATATAAAAAAATTTAACCCAAACTATGAACACAACCAAAAGAAGTACATAGATGCAAAGATCAAATGGAAGAAAAAATCTGATAGCCCAACTATAATCTAGCTCACACCATCGCAAATGTGGAACATAGAGATGGACAATTTCGTAGGAGCCATGGTCAGAATAAGCATGTGTCTTTTGCACAAGAGTAGGTAGAGATTGAAAAATATTTTGTTATAAAATGTGAAGCCTATAAGGATATAAATATTGCATATGAGGACACTCTAAAAGTAAATTAAATAAGATAACTTTTTGAAGAATTGAGAATAGAAAAAATGGGGAAAATTCTCATTGAAATCAATAATAGAAAAAACACACTTAAAAATATGATAAGCAAATGTTGAGCTTTTTTATTTTGTTGAATATTTTCTTTCTTGGACTGTGTTAGACTTTGGAACTCTAAATAAAATTCCAAAAATTTTATTTAAAAAAATAACTAAAAAAATAAAATAAAATTATACAATCTGCCCCATCTTGTATTAGAGTTCTTAATCACATAAAATGTTTTGAAAAATTAAACTATTTTATTTCATTTCATTCATTTTTTCAAATAGTATGTAGTGTTAAAACCTTAAAATACATGTTTAAACAATTAAGTAAGCTCACATAGAAATTAAGTTAGTGTGACAAAAACCTAGGATCTTGGAATCTGCCTTCATCCTTTTAATGGTTGACACTCATATGATAGCTTCAAATTATGCTGAATTTGTCAGAGTAAGGAATGACATCAAGGAAGAGATGCCAAAATTTCATGCCAAAAGTTTTCCACGAGGTAACAATGTCAATCCTATTGTTGAAATTCTTGTTATTGATTTTAATAATGCATGTAAGTGGCCAAAAGAGCATACCCTGATAGGATATTTCCTGGGTTGCATCCTGAATGATACTCTAATCTGATATTTGATTTAGTAGTATTGACAATATTATGGCATTAAGATAGAGAACATCAAAAATTTGTCAAAAAGGTTTTTTCGTTTTCGCTTTACTAATGCTAAGCATGCACAATTTTTTTTTAGTCTGGATCCCTAGTATGTCCGAAGCTCTTTGCTTATCTTTCAATAGTGGTCCAAATATTTCTCTGTCAATGATGAGGCTTCTTTGGAAGTGCCTATTTGGGCTGAGTTCCCTATTCTTCTGACGAACTTTTGGTAATTCTTGTAAAGTATTACTTCCACCCTTGGGAAGGTGGTCTTCTTAGAACCAAATAAATTCTATAATGTTTTCCCTAACAAGTGTGTGTATGTCTCAAATTTGATCTTTCCAAGGACCTTACTTAGTCTATTGACCTGAAGATTGATGATAAGGTTTTTACACTGTGTTGTGTACATTAATCTGCCCAAAACCTACCATCATTGTCAATATGCAGAGCATAAAATTAAATATTTTCAACTTATGGATGATAAATTCAAATCTTACAATAATGTTGTTACTCCCCATGCTTTTACAGCTCCAACATTAGGAGTCAAGAATCATCAAGATGAATGGACTACCATGATAAACAAGAAAAATCATCAACCTAAGCAGTCAGTGTTATAGGGAGGTTCTAGTTCCAACCCTTCGGTGCAAAAATCCTTGGCACCATGCATGTTAGCCCTTTTGGCTGCCACTTCTCCAGTGCAGCTATCTCCCTCACCACTAGGAGGGTCCTCTTCTATACCTGCTTCAGATAGAGTTTCACCACCTCTAGTATCTTCTTCTTCTGATGATTTTGCTACTTCCATTCTTAAGAAAGCATTACCTAAGGATGTGTCATTTTCCAGGTCCCATCGTTCACATAGTCTAGCTCATGATGAGTTACATGAAGAAAATAAAAATTAAACGAACTTTATTAGTGAAAATCATGAATGATTTCTCATCAATTTGTTCACTTACCTAGGAGAGTTGGTAGATACTGAAGATGTTCTCGAGGGAATGAACCTTGATCATCATCAATGATTTGTTTGTCCTGGAATGTAAGAGGACTGATGAACCTAGTCCAAAATTATTAGGTCCATAGAGATATTTGGAATGTTGCTCACCTACATGGCAGTTTAGATTTTCTATGTTTACAAGAAGTTAAAGTTGATGACTTCATTTTGGATAGTATATGTACCTTTTTATGATATATAAGTAAGATTTTTTATTTCCATCATACTCCTGGTAGAGGAGGAGCTATCGATTTCATTTATCTTGTTTGGTATTCTCATATTGTAACATGGGGGGTGGACCCTTCAAATCAAGTAGTTTGGATTCCTTTTGAAGTTTGTGGTATCTCTTTTGGTTTGATTAATATGTATGCTTCTAATAATGCATTGAAAAGGTGTTATTTATGGCGATGGATTGCTCTTTCCTTGCATAAATTAGTTTGTATGGTATGTGGTGACTTCAATATGGTGCAAAAATCAGTTGACAAACTTGGTTTGCTCCCTATGTGTTGGAATATTGGAGAGTGGAAAGCATAGTTTTTTTTCAAGAATATGCTTGGGCTGAGTGACCCTAATTTTTGCTTTATACCCTCTGATTTTCTTGAGTTGGTGTGGTATACCTGGTCCAAATTTCAAGCTGATAATACCCGTATTTTGAAGAAACTTGATAAAGCTATACTATCTGAACATTCTCATTTTTATTTTCATAACTTGTCAACTTATTTGCCCTTTGTTTCAACTATTCCTAATACCACCCTTTATTATCATTGCTCCCATTGTGTTTTCCATTTCTTGTTCTTCACCTTCACCTTGTTAATTTAAGTCTCAGTTCTTTGTAAATGTTCTTTTTTAAAACAAAAAACTATGTCTACTCATATTCGTAGGATTTGGAATCTAGTTCCCAGACTAGCTAGAATTCATGGTAGAATTTCTTGGTGGAACACAGCTATCTCCAAAACAATTGTTCTTCTCAGGAATTTAGGATTTGAAGTTGCCAATTGGATATGAATTTCTAATGTAGCTCTTAAAGTTGAACTAGCTCAACATTTTGTTATAATAGAAGCAAGTCTTCTAAGGTCTCTTCTTCAAGTCCATGTTGTAAGTCTTACGCATGAGATTAAAAAAAATTAGCTTTATGAAGCAAGGGGAGCTCAGCTTCTTGCTTGACTTCACTGACTAAAAATTGGTGATAGGGTTTCAAAATATTTTTTCATAAAATAAAACCCTTGATACAATTCATTAATTTCAATGCTATTCAGGATGTAGGGGTTTTTTGGACATCGCTTCCTGATATTATTAAAGTTTTTATCAAGCATTATTAAAAAAATTTCACTTCTCATGAGTTAACTCCTAAACAATAGACTACAATTCAAGCTTGTTGTGCAGTTGTTCCTCAGAAGTTTTTAGCTCTTCAAAAGGAAGCTTGTGAACACCCTTTATCATTGGATGATATTATTGAATACCTATTCGGGATGACTAAGGATAAAGCTCCATGATTAGATGGATTTACTTATAAATTTTATAAGGAGTAGTGGGATATGGTTGGCCCAGATTTATTGTATGTTTATCAGGAAGTAGTGGCTTCTGGCTCTTTAGATTCTATAATTAATAAGGGAAATATTAAAATCATTTCTAAGCAAGAGGATCTAGAAGTGCTCACCAAGTGGAGGCCTATTAGTTTACTCAATGTGAGTTACAAAATTATTGCTAAGGCTTTTGCCTTACACTTTAGATATTTGGTACCACTTTTTATCCATCTTGAGTAGACTGGGTTTGTGCAGAGTAGATACATTATAGATAATGTAATTGTTATTTGGAATGGCATGGAATGAGCTATAGCCACTCAAAAAAATACTCTTTTCATCAAGATTTATTTTGAGAAAGCCTATCATAGGATTGAATGGAATTTCATCCTTACCATGTTTTGAACTCTTAGTTTTGGGTCACATTTTTTGAGATTGGTTAAATGCTTTTTGTGGATACTTCAGTTATGCTTACTTTTAACAATTGCTAGTTTGAATCAATTGGATTGTTCAGATCTATCATATAGTGTCACCTTTTGGCTCCTTCTCTTTTCATATTGGCAGTTGAATATTTTGGATACCTTCTTACTAACCAAGTGACTCAAGGTAATATTAAGGGTATTTATTTACCTGGAGAATATTCTCAACTCATAAATGGACATTTTGCAGATGATTATTTTTTTACACTTCATGAGGATGAATGCTCTGTCAAACAAGCACTAGATTTCTTGGATATGTTTTGCAAAGCATTAGGATCTAGCATTATATGGACAAAGACCTCATGTAATAGGTAATTCTCTTTGGATCTTACAAGTTGGCTTGAAATATTCAAGTGGCATTGGATCCAACCAGGGGAGATGTTTAAATTCCTTAGCAGTCCACTTACATTGCATAGTTACCCTACTGTCTTGTGGAATTATGTTTTACAAAAAGTAGAGAAAAAAATTTCCTTTTGGATCACCAAAAAAATTACTGTAGCTAGTAAGTTTCAGGTGTGTTGCAAAATCATTGCTACTACTCATGTGTATTATTCATCATGTTGGGTCCCTTCTCAAGCCTGCTATAAAATTTTGGAAAAACTTTTAAGGGATTTTATTTGGGCTAAATCATCACATAAACAAGGGTTTCATCGAGTTTCCTGGTAAATTTGTTGTCTTCCAAAAACATTAGGAGGTATGGCAATACATGATTGTCAAAGACAAGGTTTTTCTTTATTTGCTAAATGGATTCTAAGTGGTTTCAAAGCTTGGAAAGTTCTGATTCAGCACTGCATTTCCATTGGTTTACCTCTTGGTAGGAAGGCTTGGAAAGGCATGAATTTTCAATCCCTCCTGGTTGCTCCTATCTCAGTTAAAATTCAAGGTTCTTTTGTCATTCAAATCATATGGAGGGCTTATAAGAAAATTAAGCCCTGGTTGTGTTAGCAAGGGGATGGGCATTGGAAAGGTGCTTCTGTTTCCACTTATAATGTTTGGTGGTCACATTTTATTACTTTTCAAGGTTTCCCTCTTGATTCCATGCAATGGATTCATGCTTAACAATTCTTCAGGAAAAGGATTTCAATAGTGGCAGATTATTTTTTAAGATATTCCAAGGATTGGATTCCATGGGATGATTTCAGGAGATTTTGTGGTCTACAGCCAGATGACAAGAATACTTATGAAACTATTGTATATTGTATCCTTTTTTCTCTTTGACCCATGATCTGTAGATATTCTCAAAAGCCTTGGTGGTCTAATTGGGGATGGTTTAATAAAACATCTCTTCTTACATACAAACCTAAGTTAGGGTATGTTTGGATTACTCCCAATGTCCTTGTAGTTCAAAGACTCAATGATTCATGAGATATTATTTTCACTCAGACTCATTGGAGTCTAAGATTTAAATTGGTTTTAGTAGGATATATTGAACTCAAACAGGATTTCTTTACCCAAAGCTTATTATCCTATGACCTTCCTCTTGGAATAATATTAAAATATCTTGGACTAGAGAATCATTCCTGCCATTTTTATGGTGCTCCAGAGGATCTCCTTCATATTTTTTGGTAGTGTAGGAAAGCTCGAATGGCATGGGATTGACTTAGAGTTCTTATTTCAACCTCATATGGCCAGTTCATTCACCTGGCATCATGCTTTGTTTGGTGACCCACCAGATTTTTTCCTACCCTTGTTGGAAGTGTCAAACTTTTTTTGCATCAGTGTGCTCTTTCATATTTGGAAAACTTATAATAAAGTTCTTTTTTCTCAGCATCATAGTTCAGATGAATTTTCAATTGCTAATAAGTGCATAATTTATTCTTATTTTGGCTCCATATTTCAGTTCAAGTGGAGAAAGTTCATATGGAGGTGGGGCATCTTTGTGCTCTTATGCAACATTGGGATGATACCCCATGTACGACCAGTTGAATGCCTTCTACAAAGCCTTATTGGTCTCACAAATTTTCTTGATCGTGCTCTCGTTTATGACTTCCCTCTCGATTTATAGAAAGACATTGGTTTTAATCATCTCCTATTCACCAACCCAAAAGCAACATTGGCAATAATACATTTCATCATGGCAATGGCTGGGAGGTTTGCCAGGTGGAGCTAGACCCAATTGTTGATTGGGGAGATCTCATTCCCACATGCCTAGTTGCTCCAAATAATGTGGTGGGCTAGGGTATATCTGATGGCATTGAAGGATCTAATACAGGTGATAATGTTTGCACACCTAGGGAGGATAGGTGACTCATTTCCATTTCTTCTAATACCAATTGGTAGCATATGGAGGGTGAGTGGCATTCACCTCGTGAGCATACACCCCATGATTGACATGATTTAATGCATATGTTTTGGTGATGTGGTTGGTGATGAGTTTAACCTTGTTTTTGTTGTTTTAAGTAACCACTTCCTAACTCAACTTGAGTTAGTGTGGTGATGTGGTTGGTGATGAGTTTAACCTTGTTTTTGTTGTTTTAAGTAACTGCTTCCTAACTCAACCTGAGTTAATGTGACTATCTATTGAGGTGTGCCTATCCATCCATTTTTTCTGTTGTTGTAAAAACTTATATTTTAAAATTAATTAAAAGTTAAACCTTTACATTTAAAAAAAAACTTAAAAAACCTTTCCAAAAACCAAATGCATCAATTTAAACCTAATATTCCTGGCCTTGGTTGGAACTTCACATGCATGCACCCACAATGAATGAATGAATGAATATATATATATATATATATATATATATCGTTCACCAAAGCAGCCGTCCCTTGACTTTTGAGCCAAAGGACAGCAACTAATGTAAAGGTTGAGTAGCAATGTTTGAATTTCGATACACTCGAACATATATTTTTATAAAGTCAATCCTTTTTAACAGGACAAAATTAATGGGATAGACATTCAAAATACGAGCTTTCTTATGGCCCCAAATTTGTTTGTTCGAAAAAAAGAAAGAAAGACAGCGACAAAAAAAAAAGACAGCGGCTTGCTAATTAATTTAGCAAGTATGTTTTCCACAATCGGTCCCTCACATGACTCCAAATTTGTTTGTTCTAACAAAGTCAAAAAACAACGGCTTGGTAATAAATTCCAGAATCGGTCCCTCACCTGAGTCTTGACGGGGCTCTTTCAGCACTGATTATTCAAATGTGGAAAATTCCGAATCGAGACAAATTCTTGAACTTCGATCAATAATGGTTTGTTTGTTTTGATTTACACGTTGTCTTGACTTTGTTTCTCATCTTGACGCCAAACATATATTTTCCATTGAGTGCCTGTCACAAAATGTTTGGAAAATTCTACATTGTCAACAAAGTGGTTGTCGCAATAGTTTAGAAAATTCTGGTGTGTCAACAACAACTCTGATACGCTAAGCATATAGATTATCCCAATTTGTCTTCCATCATTTTTCTCGTTGACAATGCAAAGTCTTTTGTTTTGTCTGATCGATTACGCGTTCTTCTACGCGTAGATTTGAAGCCATCTCTTTCACTATTGCACGTCAATAAGAAGAGTAGTTATTATTGTTTGATCTATTAACTTTGTTTTGAGTCTTTATCAGAGCTGTGCTTTGGTTGGTCGATTACGCGTTCTTCTAATAAAAAGACTTTAAGAATCTTAAAGAGTAACTTTGTTTTCAAGTCTTTATCTGGAATACACTCCTCGTGATATGTCCGCGTTCCGCGTTCCGCGTTCGACCAATGCCCTCAATCAGGATAAGTTTTTTCTTTGTGTTCGTATCGGTAATGGCGGAGACACGTTTGGCATCCCACTTGTTTTAGATGTGTCACATGAATAGACCTCAGACCACAAAAGACTTGTTGAGTGTCAGCTAGAAATTCCACTCTTTGACTTCTTCGTACAGAACGTCTTTATCTACCATTTTTAAGTGTTTGTAACTTTTTTATCAAAAAATTGTAATTGATATTATTATTATACCATTATCCCTATCCCTTTCAATGTGATGTCAATTATGCTTATAATAAGAAAGACAACAAACAAGCCTTATATTCAAAAACTCAATCATAATACTGTTTGAAAATATTGAGTTGTCATTAATGTGCATGATATTTAAAAAGTAGAAAATTTTCTTGAAGTTTATAAGGTTGGATAATATATTAATAGTGTCAAAAATGGACTTTGTCAATAGCAAACAATGGACAATTATTTAAGGCAAGGTATATTTCAAAGCAACACAATTTTTTTAAGTAAAGGATTATAATATTTAAATATCAAATTTAAATATTACAAGAGAAGGACAAAGGTTTAAAAGTTTCTTGAGACAAAAATATTTTAATATTACAAGAGAGAGACAAAGGTTTAAAAGTTAATATTATAATATTTAAATCATAAGATTTAAAATATTATAATAGAAAGTGGTTTAAATTCAGAGGCACCGACATCCTTGGGTAATAAAAGTAAACATATATATGAAGCACAAATTCATTTTGAATGATGATTTTGGCAGCGTAATTTGTATGCTCCTTCATGCAAAAATCGAAGCAGAGAATAAGAGGAGGAAAATAACACATTTTGCAACAGCAAGTGAAAAGAGAACAAATATATCGTGCTGTTATTTTGATCTCGTTTGGGTGGCTAGCCCGATCGATCGCCTAGCTAGCGCTAAGGCACCGCGGAGCAGGAGGTTGTAGGATCAAAATCGTGTATGCACTATTTTGGTTGGCAGAGAGATAAAACATTTTGGTTGGAGAAGATAGAACGGAGAAGGACTTATTTAGTTTGTGTTGTGTGTTTGATTCTACCCACTGGGGTAGCCCAGCTGGTTACCCAGCCTTTGCTAGGGTGTTGTGTTGGCAAAGGTCAGGAGATCAAATCTCCTTCGCATTCGTTGGGCTTGTTATGTGAGGTAAGGGTAAAAAAAATTTGTTTAATTTAATTTGAGTGGGAGATATAAGGTGTATCGTGATTATTTAAAATTTATTTTTTTGCATGTTATAAAAGGAGATATAAGGTGTATTGTGGTTAATTTGAAAATTATATTTTTGGCATATTAGAAAAAGGAGATATAAGGTGTATTGTGGTTAATTTGAAAATTGTATTTTTTGGCATATTAGAAAAAGGAGATATAAGGTGTATTGTGGTTAATTTTAAATTATATTTTTGCATGTTAGAAAAAGGAGATTTAAGGGTTTAATTTTTAATAAAGCTTTATATTGAGAATTTCAAAAGGGAGATATAAGGAGTCATTTTTAAGCTTTATTGTGTATGTTTTTGATAAATATTTTAAGTGGATGAATTAATATCTGTGCAAGAAAGAGAAAATTACTAACCAGATTTTGAAGGGACAAAAGGAAAATTATTTTTGTCAAGACAGGTTTGGGAAGCTCATACAAAAAGAAGATTATCATTATTGAGGTAGATTTAGAGGTATGGTGATTTAATTCCTTTCTCAAGGTGGTTTTGTTTGAGGAAAATATTTTTGTTGTCAAATGGTTGGAGGTATAAGGAATCATTGGATGTGCATTATTTTTGCTTAAAAATTGGAAGTATATGTGCAAGAGTTATAGATCATATTTGTGAGCAAATTTGTGCATTGGTTTTGATTGAAATTGGGAGTAAATGTGCAAGAGTTATAGATCATATTTGAAAGTAAATTTGTGCATTGTTCATGATTGATTTGGGGAGTAGATGAGAAGTACAATTTTATTCATTGTGATTGGTTTTGAAGTGAATGTGAAGATAAGAAAAATAGTATAGTCTCACACAAATAGAAAAAATATTTTAAAGCAAGTCAAAAGTATTAAATAGTGCAAAGATAATATGAAAGAATTCAATTGAAAAGGATATTTTCAGCTATCTACAAATGTGAATGAAAGGTGTAAATCAACAATTACAATGTTAGTTATCAAGTGCTAGACTAGAGCTACCTTTCAATGTAATAAATGTGAGACATGTGGAAGCGACAAACTTAATGAATATGAAGAAGATATTGGGCATTTGATTGGTGCATATCATTCTCTATATGTTCATGAAGATAAAATAATCCTAGGTAGAACATGTCTAAATTGCTTTAGTTGAGGAAAACACATTGAAGAGTAGGTGAAGAACTTGACGACATCATTTTGCAAGATTTGGAAATAGATGAGGATTGTTTGAATACAAGTTATGGAGTAGATTTTAGTAGGTTTTGTGAGTAGGTTATGGAGCAAATTTGAACAAGTTTTATGAGTAGGTTATGAAGCATATTTAAGTAGGTTTTGTGAGTAGGTTATGAAGTAAATTTGAGAAGGTTTTGTGAGTAATTTTTGGAGAAGATTTGAGCAAGTTTTGTGAGTAGGATTTGGAGTAGATTTGAGTAATTTTTTGAGTAAATTATGAAGTAAATTTGAGCAGTTTTGTGAGCAAATTATGGAGCATATTTGAGAAATTTTTGTGAGTATATTATGGAGAATATTTGAGTAGGTTTTGGAGTAAATTTGAAATAGTATTTGTGTGCAAGTTTATGAGTAATATTTGATGACATATTTGAGCAAATTGTTGACCAGACTTGAGAGGAGATTGCTATCTCCTATTGATTGGTGTCCACAAACTAGAGCAAAGGGGATTGCTATCTCCTGTGGATTGGTATCCACAAACTAGAGGAGATGGGATTGGTGTCCCATATGGATTGGTGTTCACAAACTTGAGAGGGGATTGGTATCTCTTGTGGATTGGTATCCATGAACCAGAGAAGAGGGGATTGTTGTCTCATGTGGATTGGTGTCCATGAACTTAAGAGGGTATTGGTATATCCTATGGATCATTTTTCATGAACTTGAGATGGGATTGGTGTATCCTATGGATTGGTGTCTATGAACTTGAGAGGGGATTGGTGTCTCCTGTGGATTAGCATCTGTGAACCAAAGTAGAGGGGATTGGTTTCTCCTATGGATTTGTGTCCACAAACTTGAGAGGGGATTGGTGTCTCCTATGGATTGGCATCTACAAACTTGAGAGGGGATTGGTGTCTCTTGTGGATTTGTATCCATGAACTTGAGAGGGGATTGGTGTCTCCAATGAATTGGTGTCCATAACATTGAGAGAGGATTGGTGCCTCCTATGGATTGGTGTCCATGAACATTGTAATAGGGGTTTGGTGTCTCCTATGGGTTGATGCCCATGAAATTTCTTGAGAAATTTATAAGAATTATTTTTTCATGGATGTAGCCCATATTGGGTGAACCACATTAAATCTACGTCTCTCATATGTGTGATGATTTATGCATTACTTAATTATTGCATTAATATTATTGTTGTTATATTTTGAATTGAAAAGGTGAAAATATTTATCTTATATTGTTCATCCCCCATCTCGGTATAAGCTTGTATTTTTCAATTGGTATCGGAGTGGTTTCCTTCTTGAAATTCTAACTACTTGAAGAAATATCTTATAGGAACACACATGAAACATTAAGAAGGGTATTTTCAAATAGGGCACCATTGTTTTATGGAACTAACTATGCTTTATGGAGCATAAGGATGAAGACAAAAGAAATATGGGATAAATTACATAGAATATATAAAGGAGATAACAAATTTAAGATAGAAAAACTTCAAATCCATAGGAGGAAGTTTGAAGACTTAAATATGAAAGACAACATCCATGTCCAATCCCAACTTTACCATGATATACATCCATCTCTATAATTGGCATGGCTATAATTGCCATCCACTGCAACCACCTCCACAAGCCTTGTGACAACATGTTATCAATAGACACCATCAACCACCCAAGGGAGATCATCCGTACATCAAAATTATTTCCATAGATCTATTTTCACCCCTATGTGCTTTGAATGACCCATCAAAGCCATTGTACCTCGATTTGGAGGTAATAAAATTTAATTAGGGAGATTCTTCATCGTCTCCTTCTAAGTATTGGCATTGCGATGAGATGCTACATCCATTTCACTTTGCCCCAAGGCCTACTCAAGATGTCTTTCATGCTAAAGTTGAACCAAAGTTTCTAATAAATGAAATAAACCTAGATGATGACATTCATATGATCCCTAATCCACACTAGTTGGAAGAGGGATATCATATGTCAATTGAACCAAAAATTGATAGGGATATTGTCTCAAATCTTGAAAATCCTCAATTCATCAAGTTAGGGGAAGGCTTGTCCCCCATTGAGTAAGCCAATTTCATAGCCATTATCACAAATAAAAAGGAAGCTTTTGCGTGGTCATACAAAGATATGCCAGGACTAGATCTAAATCTTGTCACACATAATCTTATGATTGATCCAAATACCAAACCAATCAAGCAAAAGCTATGCAAAATGCACCCAACAGTAGCATTAATGGTGAAAGATGAACTACAAAATTTATTGTATGCCAAGTTCATTATATCAGTGGATTATCTACCATGGCTTTCTAAAATGATTCCTATGAAGAAGCCTAACAAGAGGATTCGTATTTGCACTAACTTTCATGATCTAAACAAAGCGAGTCCTAAGGATGAATTACCATTGTCAAACATCAATGCCATAGTAGACACCACAAAAAGCCATAAAATGTTATCCCTAATGGATTTTTTCTCTAGATATAACCAAATTTGTATTAATCCAGAAGACCAACTCAAAAAAACATTCACAATGCCTTGGGGGACATTTTGTTATAATGTCATGTCTTTTGGCCTTAAAAACGCTGGTGCTACTTACCAGTGGGCTATGACTTACATCTTCCATGACTACATGCACAAAATTTTGGAATATTACATGGATGACTTATTGGCAAAATATTTACTACACCATGAGCATATCGATGTGTTGTGTAAAGTCCTCAATCACATCATTGAACACAATGTTATACTAAACCCCAAGAAGTGCATCTTTGATGTCATATTTGAAAAATCTTGGGATTCATAGTCTCTAAACGAGGCATCAAAGTCAATCCAAAAAAATTCAAGGCCATCCTTGAGATGCCTCCCCCTAATACCATCAAGTAGCTACATAGTCTTTAGGGTAAGGTCATATATATCAAGTGCTTCATAGTACAGTTATCAGATAAGTGCGGACCCATGAATGAGTTGTTACACAAGGAGTCGCATTCAACTAGGATGACGAATGTCAAGTTACCTTCAATGAAATAAAGAAATATTTGGCTTCACCACTAGTATTGTATCCTCCGCAACTAGGAGTGCCATTCTGTTTAGACATATTAGCTACTGAGCTTGCATTGGGTATCATGTTAGCTCAAAATAATAAATTGCACAAAGAACATGTTACTTACGATATTAGCTACACCTTGGTAAGCTATAAAATTAAATATGCATACATTGAGAAGCTATGCTTAGCAGTGGTTTTTGCCACCAAAAAGCTACACCATTACATGCTTAATCATATCACGTATGTTGTATCCAAAGATAATCCATTGTGATATATGATGAGTCTTACTTATCATAATAATCGCATGATAAAATCATGTTGTTGACAAAATTTGACCTCGAATTCATTGGAAAAAAATAAATTAAATCTTAGGTCATTTTCGATCAACTTGTAGAGGCTCCTCTCCAAGATGATCAACCACTTAACGTAGAACTTCCCGATGGTGGATTCTTTCAAGTGTTAGAATTACCTCATCCTGAAGAGCCTAGATTATATATTGACATGACTATTCTTTGATGGATCTAAGTGTGAGCAAGGGTGTTGGACATTTTGAGTCCCTAAGCCAAATTTATCATTGATGTCAAGATTCTAGTGAGAGTTCTTCTTTAGGTCGAGTGAAAATTTTAATGGAAGTTTATAATGGGTTAAAATATTTTATTTTACACCCAAAAATATTGGGTTAGAAAGAGGTTTTTATTTCTCCATGGAAGCAATTCATCCGAAGCATTGGAAGGTTAAAAATATTATAATTGTTATTATAATATTTACCAAAGTGGTAAAAATATAATTAAATATTATAATTTTAATTATAATATAATTAGATTTTAAAGGATAAAGTTCATTTGATTAAAACCCTAAGGTTGGGTTTTAGAAAATTAAAATATATTCGAGCGTAAAGTTTTTAGAGATTAAAAACCCAAAGGTTGGATTTTACTAAGGCTTTCGAATTCTTAGAGTGTCAACGTGGTGCATTCAAATCAAAGAACCGATGTCCTAGGAAAAATATGATGGCAATATAAATATATGCCCAAATTTGTTCATTAATTATCCTTGCTCTAATGAAATTTGTGTGGCATATGCGAAAACGAGCTCGTGTGGTTTAAAAATGTTTGGCAAAGGAAGCGGAGGATAAGATGGAGTGAGACCACCCCCCAATTCACATTGGGTAGTGTGGCCTAGTGGTAGCTTGGAGAGTGCAAAGGCATTGAGAGCACGAAGGTCATGCGTTCGATTCTTGTAAAGTGGTTTTTGGTGGTAGTGTTGTGGAAGTGCCCAAGGTGCACATTTTTTTTAAACGTGGGCAAGGAGAAGTGCAAAGAGGAAGCATGTGGTGCTTTCCCCTTTGCAAATGAGTGTGTAGCTTGTGTGGTAGCCTTAGCTGTGGCTAAGGCACTCACGGTGAGGGCAAGTCATGGGGTCAAAACACCTTGAGGTAGGTACAATTTTTTAATTAAAATTTTATGGTTTATGCCCTAAGATTGGAGTGATAAGGTTGTTCTAAAGTTTATTAATTTTTAATAAAATTTATTAAATAAATGTTGTGGTGATTGATTTTTGAAGGTGTCGTGTTGATGATTATTTGAGTTCTATAATCTGGAAATTATTGTTTTTAGAGTTATGTTTTAGGAGCTATAAGGAGTTATAAAAAAGGCTTAATTGAGATTTATTTTAAGACTTGTTAGCTATTATTTTTTATAAGGGTTTATTCTAATAGGACTTTGGTGAATGCTATTATTGAGTTGGAGTTATAAGGTGTTATTTGGTTATTATTTTTGTATTGTGATATTACTCAAGTCTACTAACCCTTTTGTGATTGGAAAGAGAAATTTATGAGAGTGGTATATTTGTGAGAACAACTCCTTGGCATCAAAAAGGTATGGGAAAATTCCTTCTTGGTTGAGTTGATTGATTGAATTTGTTTAAAATTAAGTTTGGAGTGAAAATGACATGATTAGGGTTTACTTTTCAAAAGTGGTTGGGTTATTGCTTCAAGGTTTTATGATTTGAGAGTTGATATTAAAACCTTGTTTTATTAGCATTGTTGTTGAAGCCATTGGATTATGTGAAGAACTTGAACTAGGGTTTGAAAATATCATGAGTATCATTTTTATGTGAGAGTTGTTGTTGAGCATTGTTGGAAACATTTTTGAGTTAGTTGATATACTCTTGGACTAGGGTTTGTGAGTGATAGTTGGTTCTTGAGTGATTTGCTGAGTAGAGTTGAGTGAACCTAGTCAAGTGGATGTATAAAGTGATTGTTCAAGTTCCATGAAACAAACTATTCTATATTCTAATTTGAGTTGATATTGAGTTTGTAATAATAGAACATATTGAGTCTCTAACAATTCTATATATGCTTCTATGATATTGAGTTGAGAAAGTGATTGAGTTTTTTGAGAATAGAACATATTGAGTCTCTAACAATTCTCTTTATGCTTCTATGAGATTGAATTGAGAAAGTGATTGAGTATTGAGTATAGAACATATTGAGTCTCTAACCATTCTCTTTATGTTTCTATGAGATTGGACAAGTTTTGTGTGAGCTTGTTGAGAAGAGTTGTGTAGGTTTTGAGTGGACCTTTTGAGAAGATTTGAACAGGTTCTGAGTGGACCTTTTGAGCAAATTTGAACAAGTTGAGTGGACCTATTAAGTAGATTTGAGTAGTTTTTGAGTGGACCTATTGAGCAGAGCTTTGCTAGACCAACTGGAATGTTTTTAATACAAAATTAATACAGAGCTTTTGAGGTGATAGAGTATAGAGGACAATAGTCTCTAGTGGATAGAGATCCATCAACCAGGGTAGTGAGGATAGGTCTTCTGAGTGGGGATAAGAGTCTTCAATGGAGAGATATCCACAAGCCAGAGTAGTGGAGGCAATAGTCTTCTAGAGTATCATCATCCAGAGTAGAGGAGAACAAGTTCTCCTATGGATAGAGATCCACAAACCAGATTTAGGGGATCAACATCTCCTTTGTACAGAGGTCCATAAACATTGTAACTGGGAAGGATTCAAAAAATATTATTTGAGAAATATTTAGAAGAAATACTTTCTCCGTGGAAGTAGCCATCTTTGGGTGAACCACGTAAAAATGATGTCTCTCATGTGTGTGATGCTTTGTGTGATGCTTACTGTTTTATTAATGTTGATGCTACCATTTAGATTAAAAAGCAAAAATTTTTATTGTATATTGTTCACCCCCTCCTCTCAGTATAAGCACATGTTATTCAAAGTGGGTGATACAGGAATTGTGTTATTCACACGTCAAGGGGATCCAACACCACTATATTTCAAAATTGATTTGCCATGCACCAACAATAATGCCAAGTATGAAGCTCTTCTAACAGGCCTTCAAATAGAAATTGCCTTGAAAATAACTAAGCTCAACATTTTTGGTGATTCCTTTCTCATATTGAACCAAGTTAAGGGAATATATTAATGCAAATTTCCAATCTTGCAAGCCTACAAATCCCTTATAGATAAACTTATAATGAAATTTGAATGGTATGACATCGAGGAACTCCATCAATAATTTAACCATTTTGCGGATACAATGGCCTCCTTGGGGTCTTTAATCCCACAGAACCTTGTTGATGATATAATGACCATTCAATTAAAAATTCTATCACAATTCATGATTGAGCATTAGAACATCCAGTCCATGCTATAATTCCACATGATTCAAATTGAACCTTCTCATGAATAATTCTCACAAATTCATGATTGCCTGAATAATGCCACTTTGGGGACTTTATTCCTTCAATCTCCTTTTTGTGGTAGTACAATGCTACATTTACAAGTTATCTCCAAATCAGCATTCGCTAGGGATGAACTTCAAAAGGATCAAGCAATTCATGCAATTGAGGCTTCTTAAAATCAATATTGGTCCACTTAGATAAAATATTACCTAAAGTTTGGTAATATCCCTTCTAGAATTTTGCATGCCACCAAATGAACATTTAAACAAAAAGCAAAAAAATATTTCTTACTCGGATACATTTTGTATCATCAAAGCTATGAGGGTATCCTCCTTCATTTCTTGGAGCATGAAGAGTCATTTTGGGCAATCACACAAGCACAGGATGGTACATGTGGTGGCCATTTCAATGGTATGGTCATTGTAAAGTTCTTTCTGTGCATTAATGGAAAAATTAAGAGCCAGATTGTTACACTTATGTTAATAAGTGCATAAAGTGTCAACACCATGCTAATTTGATGCACGCAGCTTCTCAGGACTTACAAACAATTCAATCGATTTGGCATTTTTTGCAATGGGGGTTTTACTTAATCGGTAAAATATCACCCTCTTTCTCTGGCTGTCACACATTCATCATTATGACCACAAATTATTTCATAAAATGGGTGGAAGCAATTCCCTTTACCACTATAACTGGACCTCATATTGTGGAATTTATATTGCATAATATCATCTATCATTTTGGTATTCCATCGAAAATTATTTTAGATAATGGGCCATATTTCAAGAATAAATATGTGTGAGATTTAATAGGCAAATATAACATCCAACACAACTTTTCTACACCCTATTATCTACAAGCCAATGGGAAAAATAAGGCATCAAAGAAAATAGTCATTGTCATTTTAAAGAAAATTGTTAAGGATAATCACAAAGATTGGTATATGTAATTACCCCTTGCTCTATGGGCCTACCGCACTAGTATTCGGACACCCATTGGGGCAAATCCAATTTCACTAGTGTATGGTGTTGAGGAATTCATGCCCTTAGAACTTGAAATCCTATTACTACACATATCCATGCAAGAGTTCATTTATGATGACACTGCATGGTAGGCTCACCTAGATCAACTAATGTTGCTTTATGAACGATGTTTCAATGCTCTTGAGAACCTGCACATTTATCAAGAGTGTCTCAAGAGATCCTATAATATGAAATTCCATCCTAGAGACTTTCATATTGGTAACCTTATTCTGAAAGAGAACCAAAAAAATTCTAACTTATCGCCTCATCTACGGGATAAGTTTGTGGTAAACTGGTTACGTCCATACATCATCACTAGTCAGGTTGGACCTAGAACTTATCACCTAGCCTCCATTTGAGGAATTGAGGAACCTAAAACCTTGAATATCCTTCATTTGTAGCATTTTTATGCTTAAAGCATTGTGCCTCAAAATGCTCCATAGGTGTCTATGAACCCTTTGGTCATCCCAAAATTCTCCAGAGGTGTCTACAAACCCTTTGGTCACCCCAAAATGCTCCAGATATATCTACAAACCCTTTGGTCACCCCAAAATGCTCCAAAGGTGTCTACAAACCCTTTTGTCACCCCAAAATGCTCCAAAGGTATCTATGAACCCTTTGGTCACCCCAAAATACTCCAAAGGTGTCTACAAACCCTTTGGTCACCCCAAAATTCTCCAAAGGTGTCTATGAACCCTATGGTCACCCCAAACACTCCAAAGATGTCTATTAAAACTTTGTTCACCCTAAAAAGTCCCAAAGGTATCCATAAACCCTTTGGTTACCCTAAAAATACCCAAAGATATACATAAAACCTTTGGTCACCCTAAAAATCCCCAAAGGTATCCATAAACTCTTTGGTCACCCAAAAAGCACCAAAGGTATCCATAAACCCTTTGGTCACCCAAAATGCCCCAATGGCATCCAATAAGTCCATTGGTCAACTGTATATACATATATCTTAATCAAAATCCAAAAACATCATTAAAACAACAAAATACAAAAACATTGCATTGCATCACATTGCATACCATTGCATTATACAATCACTTGCATTAGGCATATCCATCATTGCATTTTATGTTTTAGAGTTTCTCATACATGTCTAGCACCAAATCTATATAATAGTCATCCTTCAAAATCAACTTTGTCAAAGTCATTATTCACATCATTTCATATTACACTTATCATTTCCATCCATATTTCCAACCTTTCATATTTGTGTTTGTTTCCTTTCACCTAGTCATTTGTTTTAGGGTGTTTTTTAGGATTTTCAATCATTTAACCATCTCTAGTTTTATTTTTAGATTTTGTAGAAATCTATCATGATTTTTAGAAGGTAGAGTATTGCTTTGATTATACATTGTATGCATTAAAATCCCAACACATTTTAACATTAAATCCAAGTTTTGCACAAGGAAAGATGAAACTTACAAAGTGATCCAAGTTACCTTAAGTGAAAAGTTACCTTGCTCATCCTCCTGTGCAAATGTGTAATGAACCTACAACTTGAAATATGAATTGAATGCAAAAAATAATCGTTGTTTGAATAGAATCGTAGTTTGTATTGAAAGGCAGAAACCCACATTATAATAAATTAATGTTCTCGGATGATCTTTGGAGCATCCTCCTTGTACTATTTACAAATATCTAAAAGGTGTGAATGGTGAAGGGATGTGTCCCTTTATAATATAATATAATATATAATATGATTAAGAGTTACATTAGGAGGGTCCTAACATGCCACCCTCCTTTGAAAAAGCTTTATCCTCAAAGATGGAATTGTAAAAATTGTTGTTGAATCTGGTGGAGCATCTCCCACATAGCATCCTATAGAGGTAGACATTTCCATTGAATCAATTCCTCGGTGATGGTGTGGTTACGGAGGTAGTGCATACGTCGTTCTAGGATAGCTTCTGGTTCAACCATGATAGCTCCATTATCTAAAAATTTTGGAAGTTGAGTTTGTGTAACGATGTTAGTTCCTATTACATCTTTAAGACAAGAAACATGAAATACCGGATGGATTTTGGAAGATTCTGGTAATTCAAGTTTATATGCAACTGGTCCAATACGCTGTAGAATTTTATAAGGGCCATAAAATTTTGGTGCTAATTTTTGTGACCCTTTTATTTTCAATGAAGTTTGACGATATGGTTGGAGGCAAAGAAATACCATATCCCCTTCTTGAAAAACCCTTTTAGTCCGATGTTGGTCTGCTTGTTGCTTCATACGGTGTTGAGCGATATGTAGATTGTCCTTTAGAGCATGAATGATATTATCTCGAGTGACTAGCTCCATCTCTATAGCTGGTACTTTTGTACTTCTTAGAAGATAAGAGTTTAGAGATGGGGGTGATTGGCCATATAATGATTCGAAAGGGGTAATTTTATGGTTGTGTGATATGTGGTATTATGCCACCATTCAGATAGTGGAATCCATTTAACCCAGTGAAGGGGTTTGGTGGAAATAAAGCATCGGAGATAGGTTTCTAAGCACTTATTGACAATTTTAGTTTGACCATCCATTTGTGGGTGGTAAGCGGAGCTCATCCAAAGTTGCATACCTTGGAGTTTAAATAATTCCTTCCAAAAATTACTAGTGAAAGTGGGATCACGATCACTAACAATAATAGAAGGCATGCCATGTAATTTAAAAATATTGTCAAGAAAGATTTGACAAATAGTACTAGCGGTATAGGGGTGAGCTACTGGAAAAAAAATGGGCATATTTAGATAAGTGATCTACCACCACTAGGATCATCGTTTTTCCTACGAATTTTGGAAGACCTTCAATGAAATCCATTGAAATATCCTCCCATGTCCTGGTTGGTATGGGTAGAGGTTGAAGAAGGCCTGGTGTTGCCATTGTTTCACATTCATTAACGAACTTCTTGATATCATTTTTCATCCCTCACTAATAAAATGATTTAGTCACTCTTTTGTAGGTTTTTAGGAATCCAGAGTGGCCTGCAGGAGGTGTAGCGTGTAGCTCATGTAGAAGATTTGGATGATAAACCGATGTAGGTGAAAGGACCAGACGTTCTTTGTAACAGAGCACGTTATCTTGTCAAGAGTAGTGGGGTTTACTCATGGAATTTTATTGTATTTTTTGAATTATCGTGTGTATAGTAGGGTTTGCATACCATCCTTGACTTGTGCGATCCATGTAGGGATGGGGCAGGAAAAAGCATGTAATTGTGAAGTTTCTTCGAACTTTCTAGAAAGTGCATCCACAACCATGTTATCTTTCCCTTTTTTCTAGATGATTTCATAATCATAGCCTAATAGTTTTGTTACCCACTTTTGATTTTTTGGAGTGGTTATACGTTGTTCAAGAAGGTATTTTAGGCTATGGTGGTCGGTGCGAATAATGAAATGTTTTCCAATAATATATGGTCTCAAATATTGGATAGCATGGACCATAACTAACATTTATTTTTTGTAAGTGGAACGTGCTAAATTATTTTTCAAAAATGCTTTACTAGTAAAGGCTAAGGGATTCTCATTTTGCATGAGCACTGCTCCCATTCCCAATCTGAAAGCGTCACTTTCAATAATAAATGCTTGGGAAAAATATGGCATAGCTAGGACGGGGATGGTACACATGGCATTTTTCAAAGTCATGAAAGCTTCATTCGCTTTTGGAGACCATACGAAGGAATTATTTTTAAGTAGGGATGTGAAGGGTGCTGATATTTTCCCATAATATTTAACCAATTTATGATAATAGCCCATTAATCCTAAGAACCCACGCAAACCTTTTAGAGTTATTAGAATTTGCCAATTTTTCACATCTTCAATTTTTTGGGGATCTACTTTAACTCCTTCCTTGGAGACAATATGTCCAAGATATTCAATTTGTTGCTTCCCAAAGGAACACTTTGATCTCTTTGCATATAACTAATTTTCTTCCAATATTTTGAGTGCTTGCACTATATGTGTTAAGTGCTCTTCCCATGTCTTGCTATAAATCAAAATATCATCAAAGAAAACTAAAATAATTTTTCAAAGGGAGAAAATACCTTATTCATAAGACTTTGAAATGTGGATAGAGTGTTGGTGAGGCCAAAAGGCATCACCAAAAATTCATAATGTCCCTCGTGGGTGTGAAAAGCAGTTTTGGGTATATCGCTTTCCTTAACTCGAATTTGGTGGTAACCTGATCGTAAATCGAGTTTAGAAAAATATGCGGATCCATTTAGTTCATCGAGTAGTTCATCAATGACTAGAATAGGAAATTTGTCTTTAATCGTTATTTTTTTGAGAGCGCAAAAATCCACGCATAGGTGCCATGATCCATCCTTTTTTCTTACTAGTATGACTGGCGAAGAGTAGGGACTTCTACTAGGTCGAATGACCCCTGCCCTTAGTAGGTCTTGTACTAATTTTTCTATTTCCATCTTTTGTAAGTATGGATATCGGTAAGGTCTAATATTTGGAGGTTGGTATCCCGAAAGTAATTGAATAGCATGATCATGGCTTCGTTGTGGAGGTAATCCCTCTGGTTCTTTGAATATTTTATCATGTTTCTCTAGGATTTCTATTAATTAGGGTGCCTATGGTTGCTCTTTGGTTGTTTTTTGCAAGGAAAATTGTTGGGCAACCATGTTTCTTACTCCTTTTCAAAGAATATTTTCCATTCTATGGGAACTTATGATATGTGTAGGACCTATTTTTAAACCTTGAATTGTGTATGTTTGGTTGTTTTGTATAAATTGCATCCATAACTCTTCAAAGTCCCATTGAATTTTGTTGAGCGTTCGTAGCCATTTTACTCCCAAAAAATTATCACATCCTCCTAATGGTAGTACATACATATCTTATTTTATGTTATATTCCCCCATTGTGAGTTTGATATTCCTGCATTTGCCTTTACATGCAATTTTTCTTCCATTGTCAATCATTACTTCAAAGTTATTGCAGGGATATATAAAAAAATTAGCTTGTTTGGCCAAATTGGGGTCTATAAATTTGTGAGTGCTACTAGAGTCTAAGAGCACAATAGGGTTTTGTTTCTTAAAATACCCTTTTACCTTCATTGTTTGTGCAATCGAGTATCCTGCTAATGCGTTAAAGGTTATTTCTATTTCATCTTCTTGGTTTTCTTCTGCAACCTCAGTTATTACTTCCACTTCTATGTCATCCTCCTCTTTGGGAATGCAATCAAATGTGTCCAAAATATATAATTTCGGTGAGATGCATTTGTGGTTGGGGGTAAACATTTTGTCACAGTGGATACATAGGCCCTTTTCTCGTCTTTCTTTTAGCTCTTCTTGGCTAATTCGTTTAATTGGCATGACCTTATTCAGTTTTTGTCTGGTGTAGGTATTTGGTGTTTTTCCTAAAAAACTCTTCCTATTCACCTTTGGTTATTGTTCTTCTCTTCTATCATTTGTGCTAATGCCACTGCATGCATCATATCAATAGGATTTTGTATTTGTACCTCCATTTTAATGTCTTATTTTAGGCCATTAATGAAACAACTTTGAAGAATGATGCATCTAGTCCTATTGTAAGGTTCGCCAATTTCTCAAATTATGCTTAGTATTCTCTTACGGTGGATTTTTGTCGTAGTTTAATGAGGGCTCCTATGAAGTCTTCAAATTTAGTGGGTCCAAATCACAACATTAAGTTTTTTGTGAATTCGGTCCATGTGGGTGGACCTTTTGTTTTCTCATACCATTGATACCACTGGGTAGCAATTTACTCCAAGTGAAATGATGCGATACGGACTTTCTGAATCTTCGAAATTTGATATAAGTCAAAATATTGGTCTGCCCTATATATCCAATTTGTGGGGTCGCCTCCATCAAATTTTGTAAAATCTAGTTTTGTCGTACGGGGTAGGATTGATGTATGTGGTCCCCCTATTAATGTTTTTTGTGGTGGCGTAGTGTTATGTTGTCCATTTTGCATGGGAAATTTTTTTTGTTGTACTAATTCCATGGAATGGGTTGTAGCATTCAATTTAGGGGATATATCTGTATTCTCGTTGGTGATGTTTATGGTTAGGTCTGCTATTTTTGTAGCGATTTTGTCTTCTAAATTGTCCTTCCAAAATGCCATTCCTTACATCATGTCTCTCATTTCCTTGGCAAAATGCGAGAGTTCTTTCGTAATTTCTTTTGAAAACTCCTTCGCAATCTCCTTCGTTGTGTCTTGAGATCGTCTTCCCTCAGCCATTTCGGGTGTGGTTGGTTTATAAGTGATTTTAATATGCAAAAATTAGTTTTTTTGGAAAAAAATGTTTGTCTTCGTCGCGTTTAATTTTGCATACTTACTACTATTTGTTTACACCGAATGATATTTTCCTCGCCTGTACTCGTTTTTGGGGTTTTCTAACTTCGATAATGTGTGATGTTGTCCAAAAATTTTGTATGCTACCTTTGCTGGCGACTGTGGCCTATTTGGTAATAGTTTCATCAATAATGGTTAGAATGTTTGCTAAAAAGAAAACGTTGTCGAGTAATGGCTTGTCAGTAACTAGAGTGGGGTGGGGAAAAAATTTTAGGTCTTTTTAGCTCTGATCCAATTGTTATGAACCTGCAACTTGAAATATGAATTGAATGTAGAAAAGAATCATTGTTTGAATAGATTCACAGTTTGTATTGAAAGGCAGAAACCCACAATATAATAAATCAATGTTCTCGGATTATATTTGGAGCATCCTCCTTGTCCTATTTACATCTATCTAAAAGGTGTGAATGGTGAAGGGATGTGTCCCTTTATAATACAATATAATATATAATATGATTAAGAGTTACATTAGGAGGGTCCTAAGAAAATGGTTCACTAATGTTAAAAATTGATAAAAGGACAAGCTCCTCCCTACCCAAATCCCCAAAATAAATAGTGGTTTTCACCACTATAAAAAGTAAAAAATAAAAATAAACAGTGGTTATCATCACTCTCAAAATACCTTTCTCACCAAAACAAAAATGAGCAACTCCCTTAAGCAATTCAAAAATAAAATAAAATAAGGGGGTACTAAACTTGAATCTCTAGAATTCTTAGCATTTGATAAACCATGAGGTGCTCCTCATTACGGGTTAGGTGGCATCATGCCTACCTGGTAATGACATTTTCATTATGCATGATGATATTTATGTAACATTAGCATCTCATTTTTGTACAGACCAATATTTGCATGCGGAAGAGCTAGCTTTTGGTAGCCTATACTACATAGTGGTCTAATCCAACTACATACAAAACCTATGATCATGATACTCATAGGGTGATCTTCAGTACAGATAGGTTGCATCAATATTTTTTGGCACTAAATTTATGTGTTATCATAGTAATGAACTCACATGCACACACAGGGATAGTGAATATCTTGGTCATCCTCGAAGATTCATACCTTGTTAAAAAGTCTTGCATGGTTATTACATAATTTATGATTAATTGACTAGAGTGTTTGAGTCTCATGAAAACCTCAAGGATTCTATAACATCTTATTATTCATTCCATGCCATACCATTTTATCACATTTTATAAGTTTACATTTTCATAAATCCATCACATAGTCTCATAGTCACATTACAAAATACATCGATGAATTTTATACAGTCTATGGTGCTAACGTAATGTGTCAAATAGTATTCATAATTCATCATATAGATCAAAAATCATCCATATCATTATGCATACACACATATCCACATCATTGAAAACATCATATTAAATACATGCATCCGTCAAAACATTAGTAAAGTAAACATCAACATTGCATACATCTAATAAAGCAATAAGGAAACACATGATGACAATAAAAAATCATATATATGTATATGTATGGGGTAAAAAGATACATCATCATCCAAAAATTTCTCATAGGTGACAATAAAGTGGGTCCTTAGACCTCACCCTCCCAAAATCCAAAAAGAACCGTAGAGTCTCAATGGCCATGGTCATGTAGGACCGACACCATGACTCTCACCCCTACCCTTAGTTAGAATTCATTGAAAGCTCCTAGATCCACTCTACCTAGCCTTATATGCTCTCCTCATGGATCTAGGATCCCCATCCTCATCGAAGACTACTCTATACCACTTATACTCTAGTGTGACCCACTGGAAGAATAGCGAGATAGTAAGTTCCCCTTGAGGTGCGCTATCTCATCCTATAAATCATGTGTGTACATTGTATCCTCTTGGTGATGCACCTCATACTTGCTCAACAATATCTGGATCTATGTCACCTCCTCCCATGGCCTCCCTACGTCACCACTACTAGCTACCCCCTAGCTTGAGATCCTTATCATAACTTGAGACTGAAGTGTGGCTAGCTATACCACATACTAGTCCATATCTATCTTTACAATCTAGAATTGTGCTTGTAGGAGAGCCCTCTCCTCTACTTACTCCCTCTAATAATTCCCCCCTCTGATGAACTCACCCTATAGCTCTATAATGGTGGCATCCCATGCTTCTAATTATACCTACACTCCTTGCTCATCCAAATCACCCTCATCATAGTACACTTGTTGCCCCTCCACATCCATGTGGTCCATCTACTCATCATCTATCTAATGATGCACATGTTGCTCCCTTGAGTTGACCTCCTCATTAGATCACTCCCCCAATCCTGGATCCTCATCAGTTAGAAGCTCGTATAGAGCCTTCCTGTGAGCCTCCTCTACCCTTGCAGCCATTTCACCCCCTATTGTTCGATCCCTACACCACTAGTGCTTCACCCACTAGGATTCATACTCTACTGTGGCTCCAAAATCATCCTAATCAGTGGTAGCCTCCATAGGATTTGCTTCCTCCTCAACTACATCCACTATAGGCCAAGCTAATTTCATCTCATCACCATGATGTTGGTAGATAACTGGCTCACTAGGTAACCCCTGGTGTAGCCCAAACTACCAAAGTACTCTTGGTCAGTCCCATGTCAACCAACTAGCCATCTCCCTCTCCATACCTATCGAAGCTATTTCTTAGCCTTGTGCCATACTAGATAGTCTTTGTATGGTCACTAGATAACTGTATTTACCTTGAGCCATGGAAATGAATCTGCATAGTGCTTAAACAAACCTGCACAAGGATGGATCTAACCCATCTCTTTATCTTTCTACAATAGGATACCATATCCTATCTCCCTATCTATGAGTTGTGCCTACATCATCCAAGGTAGCCCCCATGGTCACTCCATAATAATATGTTGCTATCCCTACATATGCAATAAGAAGTTGCAGTCCAATCCTTTCGACCCTCGATAGAAAATATCATACAACTCATCATATAGTTGTTCTAATAATGTAGTACCCCATGCCATAACTAAAGGTCTCTCTATGGAGCACTCCACCAGTGTAAATACCAACTCCAAAATGTTCCATGGTAACCTAGCTCCTAATGAGTCCAACAATAGCATATTAGAAATAAGTGTCATCAAAAGGGCATGTCTCATATGTAAGACCTCTGCATCATACCATAGATCCACTAGGATGCCCCTGTTGAGCAAATATCGATGTGCCTCCATTCAGTCCTCTCAAAAATATCTCTCCAAAACTATATCTTTTAGGTCCTGATGAGCAGATATAATTGAACACCCGTCTATTAGAATACATAAAATCTAGTAGACGTCCTCTAGTTTCACTGTTATCTCTCTAATAGGCAAGTGGAAGGTGTTGGTGCGTGGATCCCATAGGTCTATTAGTGTAGTCAAGTAAGCTTTTTCCCCCATCACTGGCTCTATTTGTGTCACTTTATTAAGCCCAATGGCATCAATCCATTCATAGTACTCCTCTATAAGTAGGCCATGAGTGGTCCTAAAGAGATTCAAAAATCGATACTGACTCTTAATCACCTGGAAAAGGTAAGCAAGTTTAAAAACAAAACCAAAACAAAGAAAAAAATAATTAAAAGACACCCAAAAACATTAAAAAGTTCTATTTTTCACCTAGGACAACCGCCAAATAGCTCAGGGTAGCTGTCCCTCCCAGGGATGACCACAAAAATAACCCAAATTCGGCCTTCCCGACCACCAAAAACAGGCATGAAATGGCTTAAAATTCAAAATAATGATTAAAAAATAAAGCACGAATTCTTAAAAAATACCACTACTAAGGTTTATTTTCTAAAATTTAGTGTGTTTTGTTGGAAAATACAAAAATAATTACACTTTCAAGTTCAATAAGGTATAGGAGCAAATTCAACCCTTACCCATCTCGCACTAGCTCCATCACTCATCGAGTCTATACCCTAGATCATGTTGAATGTGGGATGATTTTGACAACACTCTGCTTCAAAAAATCACTCTCCTACTCCTCACCTCTAAAGATACCAAATCAAAAATGCAAAAATGAGCATATTTTTCTAATTTTAAGTTTACATAGCCTTGAAAAAGGCATGGCCATCCCAGGGTGGTATGGTAATCCAATTGGCTGACCATCCCACCCTAGGATGTCCACATACTATGCAACCATCCCACCCTAGGATGGTTACCAAAAAAACACCTAAAAAAAACAAAAAAGCACCAAAAATGGCTTAAAAACCACCAAAAATAGGTCAAATCTCACAAAAATTTACTTTGGATCAATATGGGATAAAATTTTTCAAGGATGAATTGAAAAGTCTCCACTTAAATCCCCAAGAAAACCACTATGGTTTGACCACCCCATGGGAATGAAGTATTCAATTCATTTCTTCCATGAAATATCACCAAAATCATCCAAATCCTCACAAAACAGATAAATTTTACAAGGTATAATGAAGGGAACCCTAACCAAGTCATATGGGTCAAGCGACTTATCACTTTTATCACTAGTGATTCCCTAATTGAATCATCACTTTATGGGGTAGTCATTCTTAACAAATCCATAATCAAATTTAATAATCAAACACTCAATTCTGCAAATTGTGTTCCTCTAATGAATCGTTGACAAAGACAATCATGACCCTACTTGGGGTAGCAGATAAGAAAAACTTTCAATCAAAAAAATATTGGCACATGGAAGTGTGAAGGATCATAGGCCTCATATCTTCATGACTTAACAATGGCCAAGATCAAGTAAGCCTTATAGGAGAGGTTGTACTTGAATTAAGTTCCTTAGCTCGTCAGAAGTAAGGATTCAAGAACACATGCTCTTTCCATGATTGAGGTATCTAAAGTTGGTTAGGTTACAGAATAATATTAATTATTTGATATTTTATTCATCTATTTTTTCTTAGCGTTGTGTTGCACACAACGCATCTCAAAAATGGGTATTTGTAGATACTAAAATCGTGTCAATCCGATTAGACGACCAAGATAAGGTCCAATTAACACCATATGCACCCCTTGGGAAACCCTCATAGGTTAAATAGTTGTACTAATAACTCTTTGGAGGTTCTACCCCACTTTTAGGAATTTTTGGGCCATGTAGGCATGGTCGTCCCACCTTGGTACATCCACAGTTCATGGTCATCCCACCCAAGAACAACCACTAATGATCGTCCCTGGGTGGGATGGCCATGGCCTTGGACCATAAAAAAGTTAGAGGGATAAATTGCACCCATAAAATACTATTTATCCCACCCATTCAAGCATGCAAGCATGAGGGTGCATAACTCTCATGCCAAGTTGCAAATTGGAGGCCAAAAAGAGATATTCCTTCCCCCTCCAATGCATGGCAGCCTTTGGAAAAATGGTGACACCTACCTCGCATGCCCATTTGACCATATGACCTCTTGGGATATAAATTGGATCAATTCCACCTTAATTTTAGAAAGGAGTCTTTACAAAATTTACAACGAAGTGCTACCGAGATTTATCCCCAATTTACTTGTGTTTTCCCTTGAGATCTTCATCGAGCAAAAGAGGTTTTCAAGTGATTACAAAATGTGCAATATATTTACAAAACAAAACCATTTGAGTGAATCAGGTCTCCAAATTTGATGACAATACCCCTGAGAGTGCGTTGGACCAAATCACAGAGGAATTGGTGGTAAAAACCACCATATTTGGTTGTCATCCCACCCAAGGATGGCCCCCAAATTGTAACAGTCGTAAATGGCTCACTATAGTATTACCACAAATTGGAGTACCATTTTATTAGTGTTTTTACATAGGTCAATTCTAGAGTAGAATATATGCTTTTTTTCAAATTTGGTGCAATTTGTAGTTGTTTTGCTTTTGTTATCATGCTTTTTGTGTTTTGTAGGCCTAAATGGATCACCCCTATATGCCCACAACTATAAGAACAATTTCCTTACTATTTTTAATTATATCATTCATAGAGAACATAATATGCATGAATCTATGTTTTTGTAGCATTTGGAACAATTTTGAATAATCTATTTCACTTTTCCTCTTTCAATCTTATTGATGCATACACCTTCACGATTTCATCTTAATCTGCATATGCTATTAATCAAAAGCAGTTTCTTGTATGTACATCTAGGTATCACAATGTGCCAGGAAGGAGAAATGAGTTACAACATAAATGAAACATTGTGATGGCATCATACGTCCTCTCTCTTCAATTGTGAGTGCAAGGAAGACACTGGAAGTGTGCCTTGGATTTTTGAAAGGATTTGATCCTTGGAGTTGTTGTAATGAGTGTATCAATTGAGAGCCCTCAAGGGGACATTTTGTAACTGCATATTTGAAATTTATATTAATATAAGGATACCTACTCATTTATTTCATATACTTGTCATTTTATGTTTGCTTAAAGTATTTCTTTTGTAGTGCTTAAATAATGTAGAACAATAGATGCATCTCATTTACCCTTTCTAGGTGCACCATTTTTCTGCTCTACAAAATATATTAAATATATCTGAATTTGAACCATGCATGGGCTAATATAGATGTACATAAAAACCAAAATATATAGAACACAACAATTTCATGTAAATTAATAATGTATTATTTATATTATATCATATAAGCACTTGGGGTGCAGTGCAACGGTTCAATCTTTGTCTCTTCTTCGAGGGGTCGAAGGTTCAAACCGTGGTGTGGGTGAGTGTGTGAGGGGTTGGGTGTGTGGTGAATTTGTGTTAAATTCCCTATTGATAAGTATAGCTCTCAAATTTAGGATTGGTCATGGTTGGGAGGAGACTGCTCAGCCTTGCACGTCGATTATAGGGATTTCTCACAATAACCAAATCCAAAAGAAAAAATATTATATCATATAAAATATAATTTACATATGATAAAATAATATAGATATATTTTCAACCCAATTATAAAGTAAAATATATATTACAATGGTAATTTATGTGTTAATTATTAATAGAGAACATATTGAAATAACACATCCTATAATCTATGGATCAAACAATTTATGGAAAATAAAATATTCACATTTGAAAATTATATACCTTGTATACACAATTATATCATATTTGTATTTGTCATGAAAATGTGTATATGAGTAAAATTATTTATGGAGTAAAATATAAGCTTTAGATGCACATATCTATATAAAGTTTATAACTTTTAATAAAAAATAAACATTCAATCCATATGGTTTCTTCAGTTGTACATTAATTTTTATTTAACTCTATGGTGATTTAGTATTTCTTAAGTTCAATCCATATGGTTTATTTAGAATATTTAGGATATTTAATAAATTATCTATTAGATTCAGATCGAATCTTAATTTCTACCTTTCTTGAGAACTTTAAAAGATTATGCCTAGTGTTCATTCAATGTGCAACCTTTTTATATAAAATCCTAAATATCAGCTTAGTTTCCTTGAAAATTGACTCCAAGTTAATAGATATTTAGTGATAAATTCCCCTAATGCTTTGAAACTTCTAACTCAATAGCATTAGAAGCAATTTCCTCTTTTAGAGTTATAATCATCAAAACCTCTAGGAAAACATCATTTCATACCTTGGATCCATCCATATAATTTTCCATGTTTTCCATAACATCAACCACAACATTACCTTACCTATAGATGTATTGAATCACAAATGACTCCATATCTGATAGTATAATTATTATACCTTGAATAATATTTTCAATTCTTCTTGTAATGATTTGCTTGGCATTCAATTGTTAATGATATTCATAGAAACCCTTTCCACTATAAGCTTCTTAACATTCATTTTTTTTGTAATTATTACTCATGTAATCATGGATCTCATATCTACTACATGGTTTGATGCATGGCCAAATTTCATTGTGTAACAATATATCACTATCCTTGATTTAGATATTAGAAACCCTTTGAGCCATAAAAACCTAGATTTTTGTCTCTAATGGACTTCTTCTTGGAATAAGAAAGTGTGGTGACCATACAAAAGCACATTTTCTTTTCTATCTAATTCCTTTGTATTCCCTTAATTCTAAATTTTATCTTCCACATCTTCCAAGCTAGCATTTAGATTACATTTTGTCTCTTTTAAATGACCAAAAACCTCCTTATTCCAAACCTTTACATTTTTTTTAATATTTTTTAGTTTCTAAGAGACTTGGAACATTTTGGATTTCCTAATATCAATGTTCCACCATTATAAAATATTTTGAGCTAAATAATAATGTGACACCCATATTAAATCAAAATTTAAAGGTCTACCTTTAACTCTTCTCCCTTCCAACACGTCCAAAAGTAGTGGTGAAAGATCAAAAGTAATCTTTAGGAGGGCTTTGAGAGAATAGTTCTCATAATGAGTTAACCAAGACTAGGATGCTAATACTATGTCCAATATAATTTTAACGTAGGTTCTTACTAATATCCTATTATACTAGGTGTATTATCCTCTTTTAGATCCAAATTTATCAATTCACATTTAGAGATAAAATCATTAAATTCCTCCATACTATTACAATAACTCATACTATCTCCCTTCTTATCACTAGGATACAAGTGTGTGCTATACTCCACAAAAACTGTCCATGGCCACTAAGACAGCTTATGAATATTACTAAGGAGCTCCCAAAACTTTTTCTTCCTTCCATAGTGTTTTGGGCATACACACTCGAAAAAACCCAAGAAAAGTTTGTAATTTTAAAAGTTAAGAGGACAAAAACATACCTTTAATTTCTTTGAACACATTGACCATCAAATATTCTAGGGTCCCACTGAGTCCATACACATCTAGAAGCTCCCACTGCTAAAATTCCCAGCATATCTACTTCCTTCCAAATATTATTTTTAACCGATTGAAAAATATTCTCATCAATATTAGTCTCTTGAATCAAGAAGATACCAATTTTATACTCTTTTCTCATCTCTTGAAGTACCTGATGTTTTTTAGGGGCATTAATACCCTTGATGTTCTTAGATACAAAATTATTTCTTGGATTTTGATAGGTTCTTCCCCCCACCCAATCTAAAAACTTCTAAGTACCATCTATAACTAGTTTTGCATCCTCTCTAGATCTAACCACTCTTATTTTTTCCCTTCCTATAGACATAGAAGAGCCCACATCTAATATTTTTTGACATGCTTTAAGATAGTCAATAACTTTAAATTATCTTTATATTTTTCTATATTTGTATCCTCTAAAGACTCCCACTCTATATCCATTTTCTCTTCTGGTCTATTTTTAAATCTCTCTCTATTCTGATTTTTCTTCTTTGGTGAGGCATTTCCCCTAGAGAACACTCATCCTTGTTATCATATTTCTCCCTTTGATGCTTGACCATAATTTCCTAGTTAGTTTCCTTACTTTGAATGTCATAATCTACTTCAACCATTGGATTATGAAGACTTGCAAAGAAGTTTAGTTTCATAAATTTAGCTTTATCATAAGAGGATTCCTAGAAAATTTCTTTATCAATGATAGAAGGAATGATATTTACCTAAATTGCTTCTTCTAGAATTTACTCTTCCTCCACCGTCTGGGACTTTGAGTCTGTGATAGGAGTTTTTGGACATCAACCTTATTAGATTTCTTCTTCACTAGAATAACTAGGTCTCCCACCTATTTAGATCTTGAGTATGAATCCTCTTTCCTTTGATAGAATTTTTGAGGGTTGCTCTCCTTCTTCCTATTAAGGCATAAATTTCTTGAATGCCCTAGTTTCTTAGAAAAATCATATCCTAAATGAGTATTCTTGTATTTGATAGATTGCACCCTACTTCCATGCTTAGAAATGAGTTATATTGAGCTATGGAGTTCCTTTTCTAGATCAAAATTCACAAATATCCCAGCATACACCATCCCTAACTTTTCTAACATTACAAGATTGATCACAACCAGACTATCAACCTCTTTAGCAACACCTATAAACACTTCCTCATACCTATCCCAAATAGTAACTTGATGAATGAATGCTGTGCTTACTTGGGTCAAATTTGGGCCTCCATTTTGACAAAAATAAACCTTGATGTCAAACTCTATAAATAAATTTTACTAATTTCATTTCCAATAAAAAATAAGATAGATGATATGCAGGTTGAGCCCAAGGAAGGTCAAGTGGGAAACCTTGAGGAAGGTGTTTTTAGTGGTGAATAGGTCCCAAGAAATTTGTATAATATGAGTTTTGACTTAAGGGTATAGTCATGGTTAAATGTGGTGAAAGGAAATCTCAAAGGAGCGAAGAGGTTTGATTTATGCCTAAATTAAGAAAAACTCATCATTGTAGTCATCCTAGCAGGCCTAATGATGGCCCAAGGAGCAATGAACTTAATCAAAAAATTTATCGATGCTTGACCATATATGGAAACTATAAGAAAATATGCATTGATGAAATACTTCCCTAGGTCACACAAAGATAATAGCATTACCTAAATGGTTCTTCATGATAAAAAAAAAATACAAAGAAGATACAAATTACATCTTCTGAGGAATCCCATGGTTTTTTGGATGCCAAGGTTTATGTTTATGAAAACGAGGGTTTAAATTTAACCTAAATAAGTAGAGAATTCATCAAGCTCCTATTTGGATTATATTATCAAGTTTACCCTTCTAGTTTTGGCATGAGGAAGTGTTGATAGGTATTCCTAAAGAGGTTGGTAGTCTAGTTACAATCGATCCTCCAATGTTAGAAAAGTCGAGGATGGTGTATGCCAGGATATGTGTGAATTTTGATCTATAAAAGGAATTCCCCATCTCAATAGAACTTATTTCTAAACATGCAAGTTGGGTTTAGTCTATCAAATATGAGGAAAATCCCTCAAGATGTGATTTTTGCAAGAAACTAGGACATTCAAGAAATTTATGCCCTAATATGAAAGAGAATAACCCTTGAAAAGTTTGGCAAATGAAGGAGGCTTTAAATTCAAGATCCAAATAGATGGAAGACCTAGTCATTGTAAAGGAAAAAAATCAAATAAGGTTGATGTCTAAGAAACCCCTATCATATACTCAAAGACCTCAATGATAGAATAAGGGGAAATTAAGAAGTGGTTAGGGTTAACTTCATTTCCTTTGTCATTGAGGAAGAAAATGTCTAGGAAATCTCTTATAAAAAAGCTCGATTTGTGAACCGGAACTCCTTTGCAAGTCTTCATAATCAAATGGTTGAGGTAGATTATGAAATTTAGAGTAAGGAAACTAATAAAGAAGTCATGGTCAAGAATTGGAGGGAGAAATATGATAAGAAGGATGATATATGATAATAAGTATGATATTTCTCTAGGGGAAATACCTCACTAGAAGAGAAAAAATAAAAATGGAGAGAGATTTTAGAATAGACTAGAAGAGTAAATGGATATAGAGGAGTGGGAGTCTTTATAGGATATAGATATAGAATAATCTAAAGAAAATTTGAATTTATTAACTATTTTAAAGCATGCCAATAAAAGAGTGGATATGGGCTCTTCTCTGTCTAGAGGAAGGAAAAAAACTATATTTTTTAGATCTAAAGAGACAAAAAAATAAGTTGTAGAACTAATTAACCTCATTATTTTAGAATTAGATAAAAATAGGGGCTCGACTTTGACCCAAATAAGAAAAGCATTCATCAAATTCTTGTTTGGATTAGATTGTTAGGTTTACCCTTCTAGTTTTAGTGTGAGGAAGTGTTGATAGTTATTTCTAATGAGGTTGGTAGTTTTGTTGCAATCGATCCTTCAATATTAGCAAAGTTGAGGCTGGTGTATGCTAGGATATGTACACATTGATCTAGAAAAGTAACTTCCCAACTCAATAGAACTTATTTCTAAACATGGAAGTTGGGTGTAATCTATTGAATATGAGAATAGTCCATCAAGATATGATTTTTTTAAGAAACTAAGGTATTCAATAAATATATGCCCTAATAGGAATAAGGAAAGCAACCCTTGAAAATTCTAGAAAAGGAAGGAGGCTTCAAATTCGAGATCCAAATAGGTGGGAGACCCATTATTTCTAATTGAGAAGAAATTGAATAAGGTTTATGTTCAAGAAACCCCTATCAAAGACTTGGAGATCCAAGTAATGAAAGAAGGAAAATTTCTAGAAGAAATTATTCAGGTAAACCTCATTTCCTTTATCATTAATTTTTTTTGAGGAACCCTCTTATGACAAAGTTGAATTTATGAACCAAAAATCTTTTGTAAGTATTTAGAATCAAATGATTGAATTAGATTATGACATCTACGGAAACTAATAAGGAAATCATGGTTAGGCATCAGAGGGAGAAATATGATAACAAGGATGAGATTTCTCTAGGAGAAACACCCCACAATAAGAGGAAAAATCAAAATGGATAGAGATTTAAGAATAGATCAAAAGAGGAAATGAGTATAGAGGAGTGGGAATATTTAGAGGATACATATATAGAAAATTGTAAAGATAATTTGATGTTATTGACTCTCTTAAGGGATTCCAATAAAATAGTGGACGTGGTCTTTATTGTACTAGAGGAAGGAAAAAACCTAGAGTGTTAAGATCTAGAGAGATAGCAAAACAAGTTGTAGAACTAATTATCCTATTTATTTGAAATCCATATGAAAATGGGGGCTTGAATTTCATTCAAATAAACAGAGAATATATCAGGCTAGTATTAGGTTAGATTTTTGGGTTTACCCTTATAGTTTTGGCATGAAGAAGTGTTGATGGGTATTTCTAAAGAGGTTGGTAGTCTTGTTATATGAACTAATTAAATTAAAAAAATAAAAATATATTTATTCTTGTTTATGGATGCAATATTTAGTAATGAATTACTATGGATGGCTAGCTTAAGATGTTGACATGTGTAATTGCATAAATTATATAATTATTAGTATTGGTATCTAATTTTATTGAATGTATCATGCATACTTAATTATTTGCATGATATTGGAAGAGGAATGTTTTGTAAATCACCACAAGGTTTTAAAAATCGTATTATCATGATATTACAATAAATTATATGATTATAGAACACATGTAAATTGAAAATTCATGGTGTCTTTATGAGCTAATACTTCTTATCTATTAAAATTTAACCCCATGGGATGGGTTTAAGTAGTTTACATTTTAATGTACAAATATATTTATTTGTAAATATAAGTTATATCATAGTTTAAATATCAACTAAAAGCAAGATCAAATTAATAATATAGATATGATCAACATATTAATACTTTTAGTTTTAACATAGGACTTGAGATTAGAATTATAAGGGATATAAACATGGTCTTTGTAGCAAATTTGGGATGGAGGATATAGAAGGAGGTCCATGCCTTATGGGTAAGAATTATAAAATATAAATACCTTGACAACAAATAGGATAGTATATGTTTGACCACTCTAGAGCCCTATCAAGGATCTTCGTAATGAAACCATATAGCAAACGATAGAGAGCTACTATGGAAATGTACTCAATGAAAGGTAGGGAATGTTAAGCATGTCCACTTATAGAAATATGCATGGATAGATAATTTTCCATTAGTGATGGATATGGAGTTAACAACTATTAGAATAGAGATGGAACAAATTTATGGCAACATGGTGTGTGATTATTTGGCAATAGAAGGAGTAGAGGTAACATGAAGGAGCTAAAAAACCATAATAAGTATGACTATGAGCTTCAAAATCTAATGGCTAAATTAAGAGTATATTATGTAATTCACAATCTAGTTAAATATTCAATAGCATGGAGAGATACTTAATAAGGGTTGTTCATTGTTAAATCAACCTATGATCTTTCACATGTAGTTCCTAAGGATTTCAATGGGATTAATTATGGGGAGGGAAATTCATCCCAAAGTTACCAATTTTCCATTTTTTGATAATCCAAACTAATATCCATTGAGGGTGATCAAGATCCTTCCTACCAAAAGGCCAATCATGTTCTAGAGTTTGAACCCAAGGGTGAAGTTGCTACTCCCGAAGTCAAGTTGCAACCCCATCATTGTTCTATTTGAATTAAATTACATACTAGAAAGAGGAGAAGATATCTAATTATATTTGAGCATGATTATGTCTCTTATGAAGTAGTGGACTCTCTCCCTTCAATTCAAAATCCCAAGCATGGTAGCAATTTCATGTGAACTCCTTCCTATAAGGTGGATCCTTAGAGCTGCTCTTCCACACCTCTAAATTGTACTCTCCACGATTCATGTGTTCCATTCATCAACAAAAAAAAATTACATGTAGGGTCTTGATGATCTACTAAATACCTTGGACAAAGTAGATAAAATGAGAACCTCTCTTTTTCACCATGCCAATGCCCTCCTTGAAGAATATAGAAAAAAAATACAAATGACAAACTAGAGGAACTGATGGATTTCCCTACTCCAGTTGATGTTGGATAATGTTGGTGATATTTCCCTATATTTCTTGATACTCTTCTAATTTTTTATATATTTTTTGTTGTTTCACCTTTTGTGTTATATTTAGGGACCCCTCTAGTTTTGCTTGTTTCTACGGCTTCCCCTATTCAAATTTTATTTTTTGCTCTTCTCCTTTTTATTCTAGGGAGGCAACCTTGGGGGTCTTATGTTTTCTTAAAAGGTCTAGGAACCCTTTAAAAACATCTTCCATCAATAAATAAAAAAATACAATTCAAAACAATATTTTAATAATAGATAACCTTCATATGAGAGGTATTCAATTCCCTAATAGATGTTACCTTTGTGCATATCATGAGTCAATGAGTCACATATTCATGGAGAAGCCTAATAATATGATGGATAGAATACTGGGAGAAGCCTTTCAATATCACAATACAAAATAAAATTTAGAATATGATTCATTTTCATTATGTGTGGGGAATTTGGTTGTAGATAAATAGAAGGATTTTTAAAACAGAGAAGAGATCTACAACCAAGAATAAAGAACACATCATGGTAATCATAGTGGATAATCTTAAAGTAGTAAAAGTGCATGAGAGTACAGAGTCATTGGAGGAGACTAAAATATTTTATTTTTTGAATAGGTTGAAAAGTTGGGGGCATTTCAAGGCCACCCTTCCTCTGAATTGAACTTGGGTATTTTTTAGGAAATTCCAATTCCTTTTTCCATTGTGATGGCATATAGGAGACTAAAATAATTATAAATTGTAAGCTAATCCCAATTGAGGGAAATAAAAATCCTTAAGGATGCTTAAATAGCTTTACCAAGTGGCAGCCTCCAAAACAAGGATAGATGAATCTAAATTTTGATGGGTTTTCTAAAGGTAATCCAAGGAATTCTAGAGGAGGAGCATTCCTAAGGGATAGAAAGGGAATGATGATTGAAGCTATGAGTAAGTATTTGGGAATTATAACTAGTCATTATGCTGAAGTAAGAGTAATGTTGATAGGAGTAAATATGGTACTTTATATGGAGTTTTAAAGATTACTAATTGAGGGAGATTCATTGAATATTGTTAGTAATTTCAGTAAAAGGTCATTGGAGAGTTTGAGAGTAATAAAAATAGCAATAAATACATTAATGCAACTAAATGCACTAGAAAAATTTCAAGTGGTCCATGTATATAGAGAATGAAATGGGGTGGCTGAATAGCTAGCCAATTGGGAAGCTCTTAAAGAGGAAGATAAAATATTGATGCCACCAGATGGGATACATAGATATATACTCCATTTAGTTGTAAAATTGTGAGGACGTTTAGAAATTCAAGCCAATAGGTGAAAGTTCTAAAGTTCATAATGTACTTGGTAAATTATTTTTTGGGTATTAGTGGAATTGCATACTATAGGGTAATTTTATTTGGAGATCTTCAAGTTTTTTAGCTTATATATATAAGAATTATGCGAGATTTTCCTAATTAGGGCTCCATTTTTGAATATTTGTGTTTGTATATGGATCATTTTTATGGATATCTATTAATTCATGTATGGAGGGATAATTTTTTGAAGATCTATGGATTTTTATATTTGATCCATCATTTAGATATTTGTGGACTTGCATAATGAAGGTTCAATATTCTAAATATATATGAACCTATCTATTAAGTGTAATATTTTCTAGAGATGTATGGACTTGTGACATTATAGAAGCATTATTAAGCTCCAAGAGAGAAGGGTTCTAATTTTTGGAGATCTATGTATTTTTTTGTTTAGGGTTCCATTTTCTAAAGATCTATAGATTTGTGTGCTAAGGGATCCATTTTTTAAATATTTTTGGACTTGTCTTCTAAGGGTTTCATATTCTAGAGCTCATGAATGTAATGAGATTGGATATTATGACTATGATGGAGTATGTTTTATTCTTATGTGCTAACACACACTAAATATTTAATGTGATAAATGTATTAAAGCTTTCACAATTTTAATGTAGTTGTAATAAAAGGAATAATAGTAGTGGGTTTTTGTTCTAAGAATGCATCTGATGATTTCAGTATGTTTTGAATATTTGGAGAAGAGGAAAATTAGAATGTAATATTGGATAGACTAGTATAGGCTTCTAAAAGCATTTGGGCCCTTTTAAAAACCTTGTCTTACTAATATCAAAACAAACAAAAAATAATTATGATATTTATTCTTATTATAAGCTATATATTTGTACAAATTCATCTAATAATAAGTTATTTTACATGTAAATAACTTTAAGGTTATTAAATATAAAGCATACCTGAAAAATAATATTGCATTCAACGATTGTTAAATATACTTGTTTTTTAAGTAATTGTATATGTTTTGGAACAACATATTTATATCAACTTATCTAAATGATAATAAATATGAAAAAATAATTTTTAGTTTCATTTTGTATGGAACCTCTATAATCCATAGATCTCTAGGTAAAGACAAATTCAATGGAACCTTGTCCTTCTAGGGAATCAAACTAGGGAAACCCACCAATAAGAAATTGCTTGCTACAAACCAAACTATCCCTTACTTGACATAATTTTTATATAAATTACATAAGGGGCACTACATGTAATAAAATGAGTCATGAATATGCAAGCATATTTTATGTTAAAAACCATATAACCACATTATTTTATCAAAGACTACGTAAATTTTGCAAGTCATGTTATATTATGGATCATGTATATATTATTATTTAAAAATATAAATTCATTAGCGTATGAAACCCCCGTCCCCCTCTGCCCCCTCATAAAAAAATAAAAAGTTTTTATTAGAAACAAATAATGTACTAATTTTTTTAAAAATAATAATAATAGAACATCATAGTTATAGGTGTTATGCCAAGTACATTTGAGGATCAATTTATTCAATAAAATGTGTTCATCGATGTAGTGTTTACTATAGTGACAAAGCTAATACAATTTTCAATATATGGTATATATTTTTTAAAATCTATGTGTGGCTTCTATTGGGGGCCACTCCCATTATAAAAATAAAACATTATATTATCCTCAATAAATTACTATAAAGTTAACCAAACCATATCCACCATGCCTTTCCATAAAATACATTATTTATTTTCTTTTATATTAAATATATTCACCATCTTCCTCATAGTTCTATTTTTTTGCAATCAACTCTTGGATATCATTTTGATTAAGAGGTAAAATATTATTCATATAGTTGCCTTCTAAAATTTAAATTTTGTAGGGATGAAATTTAACACCAAAAATGACTAAAATATTTTCTACCTAATTTCCAAGTCTATAAATATATTAACTGTGGCATCCCAATATTTTCTTAACACCATTTTTTAGGGTTTCTATTATGATCATAAAAATTAGGATGATCATGAGGGTGGAATCCCTAAACAAATGACACTTTTCACTTGATGTAACGCTCGTGATTAGGAGATATCTTATTGTATTCTAATAAACTTGTTTAATGGTTAAATTAATAAACAACTAGGGTTTAATGGGAAACAAAATCTTCCCTCTAAGATTCTATCCAATCTTAAATTTCAAGACCTAATTTTGTAATGCATAATGTACATGCAAATAGATGTAGACATAAAAAGCCCTACTCTATGTGAATTTCCACTTTGAAATATTACAAAATCGATAAAATTTCTCTTTAGTTTGAGCAAGAGTCTAAGGAGAATATGCAAACAAGTAAAATTATCCTAGGATATAGATACATGTGGTTTGATTTTCATACCTAATTCTAAATATTCAAAAGAATCTATCCCCTTTTTTAGCAATTTGCAAGAGAAACCAATTTCCCATCCTTTTCATCAAACTTTTTTACAAAATAAAATAGGATGCTATAAAATATTGAAATTACCAAAACTATCCTATGTAGTAGAATGCACTTTCCATTTTATGCCTAATTTAGCAATTAAGACCTATATCTATTTATTTAACAATTTTATAACCAAAGACAAATTTCAAATATTTTTTATAAAACTTTATTACGAATAGAAATAGAAATGATAGGTCACACAAATCTCATAAATTGAAGACCCTAAGATAGAAATAAACTAAATTTAGAAAATATAGTACCTATTTTTCAAGCTAAGGTAGAAGCTTCATGTAGAAGCCCCAAGAAAAAACACCATGTAAAAGTGTCATCTAGAAATGCTAGGAATAAGTTCCATAGGAAGTATTATGTGATGATGTTCCTCCCATATGATGTTTTTAATTATGCATACAATATTAAATTTAATGTGTACTTCTCATCCTTGACATGTGTCCTTGACACTTATCATTTGTTTTTATATGGTGACATGTTTCATCATCCTTTGTACTTTATATACACCAACAATCTGAAAGCAGTGTGTAGAACTAGAGCTGAACACCACAGATCTAGTACTATTTTTTAAAGTAGAAGAGCCAAAATAAAGAGCATAGACACTATTCCAAATAATGTAACGGAAGTCAATATTAAGGGGGAATGTCTCTAATGTTGACTTACCTTTTTTTGGAGATTACACATTAAGGAGGAATGTTAAAGATAATGTGTACTTCTCCTCCTTGACATGTATCCTTAACACTTGTCATTTGTTTTTGTTATGATGACATGTATCATATTTTACCTTTTTTATAAAGTCATTGTAATATATTATTCAATTGTGAGTTATTGTGCCAACGTACAATAAAAATACTTGCAAATAAAGATAGAGAAATAAAAAAATCAATATCATAGGTTTGTCAAATTTTGGGAAGGATTAGTAGGCTTCCTTTTTGAAAAGAATGTAAATCAAAAGAGAATAAATGATGCAAAAAAATATAAACATGTATAATATTAAAATACTACTAATATAGATTCAAATATAATATGCTAAATAGATTCAAAAATGGGGAAGTAGATATAATCTAGAACTATTGATTTCCCTTTCTTTGATGAAGCAATAAAAAGAGGGAGAGGCTTGTGGATTTGCTATGATTTTTATCCAATGATCGATGAATGCTTATTAGATATTTCCCACAGGGGTCACTTAGTTGAAATATTTCAAAACATGTGTGTTCAAGATTTTCTTAAAAAGTCCCCTATTTTTTAAATTTACTACCTCCCCTTTTAATTTATTAAACCCCTAGTGGTAAATCCTATATAATAAATAATAATCCTTTTTCAAAACTTACCATTTTGCTGAAAATATTTTGAATCAATTTTAATATCCCTAAGTAGTTTTATAATTTTATCAATGTATATTCATTGAGCATGTCTGACTCCATTGAACTATCTAGTATTTATGAGCATAACAAAAATTAGTGGTTTGAGATCTAACTTGAAATGAAAATATGTATATTCTTGGTCTTCACAAATTTCATTTAACCAATAATATATAAGAGCAATTTTTTATTATAATAATTATGAAAAGGAATGAAGCTATCATAAAATGACAAATTAACCCTCTTGGGTGTCATCCTTTTGTTTCTTCTCAATTGCAAATGTCTTAGTTTGGTTTCTTCTTTCTTGTTGCATGGTTTGTCTCAAATTTTGGTTCTTTATCTTTTCCTATTTGTGTTGCCCTTGTTAGTTGTTTCTTGTGGTAAAAATGTTTATTTTCCTCCCTTGTTCATCCTGTAAAAGGTTTAAGGACCTTTTCAAAACCCCTTCAACTAATAAAAAATTATTATTATTATGAAAATAAAAATTGCATGGATATAAATTGGAATATTTTTATAAAATTGTTCAACTGCTCTAATGCTTGAAATTTATCAATTTATTTTATTTCATTAAAAAATATAAAAAAAAATCTTCAAATACATAAAAAATATTCTAAATGATAAATACAAGTGATAAAAACAAATCACTAGCATTTTATAATATGGATTTTGAAAGTATGGATGATTTAGAGCCAATAGATATACACGAGAGTCAACAAAGATAGTTTGATTCTAATAATTACTGAAATAAATATGCATATCTAAATGGGTTGAAGGAAACACTTGGATATATAAGCATCAACAAAGTTAAACAAAACCTATGCTTGCTTGACCAAGTTTTGGCTCATCATCCATGAGTTGGATGTCACATGAACATGAAATAAGAGGAGTTATAAGTTAATTATTTGACCCCATGTTTACTACAATAAAATAAAGAGACTACAATAATTGATTTTGTATCTTTTAATTGGGTGCATCTATAAGTGGGATGGTCCATCATGACGGTATACAGATAATCCATGTTTTTTTCATTGACATGCAAAAAGTTGAATAACAGTGAGTTTCACATCAAACAACTCCTACAAACTTATTTCAAGCAGTAAAAATATAAGTGAAAAATGTAGGACTACCAAATGGCTAGGAAGTAATTCAATCCAATTATATAGATTAATTATTGAGATAAATGGAAAGAAAGGTAAGGGAATACAAGAGAAGATAAAGACACTCTTATACTCTCACTCTAGCAAAAGATCTCAAGAAGTTCACAAATAATATTTTTCATTCCACAAGCCATATGACTCATGAACCATGATTCAAGTTAAATGATTATTATTTTTTTTGAATACTTGAGATTATAGCCATAGATTTGAAGATATTCATTGCACTATATAAATAATACATGACAATAACTCTTCATTCTAATGCAATCTTATAGCCATGGTTGCACAAATACAAGGGATTTTTCCCTTCATGGAAAAATGAAATGAAAATGAAAATAAATTTAGCATCAACCCTATCTTTAGCAAGGCCTTGCAACTTAAGAATACAAAATCAAATCTATATATCATCATTGTTAGAAATACAAAGCAAAATTAACCAGTGCTTGACTAGTTTGCTAGGCAACATAGTCCACATTGTAGTTTCATGCAAACTCTATCCAAAAAAAATTAAACAAATGTGGCAAGTGCCTTGCATGCTACAAGGCTTGATAACTTTGATAATTAAATATAATCTTACACACTGCAAGAAATACTACAACTAAGTCAACTAGTATGTATGCAATTTCCTATTGGCTCCACAGTGTGTTATGTTGCAACTTTGTTGAAGGACAAAGCCAAAATATTTGAAAGCAAAATTATTTGACTTTGACTTACAAAATGTATACATTAAATGTTAAAAATACATATCCAAATTGACTAGTGCTTAAGCTTACTATTTAGTATTCACTCACACTATAGTTTCCTTGCAAACTTTTTTCAAAGAAATTTGAAAAGAAAAGTAGCAAAGTGCCCTTTGTGTCACAAGGCTTGTTAATTTATGAACACAAAATCAAACATTCATCCTACCATTGCCAAAATACTAAAGATAACTCAACTAGAATTTGAAAAGTCTCCTATTGACTTTTCCCTATACTTTATCATTGGCAAAAACTAAAAAAAAAAGGAAACAAATTCAAACAAACAAATATTGATCACTAGAAAATGCTTAGTTACCATGGGAATTAGATCCAATACCACAATTGTTTTGTGTCCAAAGGACCACTACTCAAACTTTCAACAAATGGTAATATTTTTCTTAATGAAAATTATTTTTATGTAATAATTTTCTTTTGTCAATCCATCTCATTATATAGAAAGTAGTGTACTACCAATTTTAGAGTATAGGTGTTGCTATTAATTTCTATATTTAGCACCCATTGAAACACACATAATTTATTCTAATTTCTTGATGCCCTACAGACCATTTTTTTGTTTCTATATTTTCTCTTAGCACATAGCGATAAGATTCAATTAATTCTCATTCTCAAAAGAGAAATATGTGACATATATACTATATTGGCATGATTAGCCACATATTTTACACTCTAAGCAATAATTCATCCTAAAGTTCCTATTTATATGACTTATTATTACCTTTTGATTGACAATAATACAACAAACAATAAAGATGTGGTAATTCATACATTACGTGCATATTGGAAAGTTGTTCAAGACATCATAACAAGTGGCAAGTGGCAATGATGATGCTTGCTAAGATACAATCTATTATTAATTAAACACACATGGAAAATGTACAACAGTATCATAAGACACTAAGATTAATTTTTAGGTTGATTGCACGCTATTTTTAAAAAAATCAAATATAGATTGTTAATAAAAAATAAAAATAAATATAAGTATTCAACCATATAGCTAGTTAAATAACAACTGCATTCTCTACTTGCGTAAAATTTTGAAGCTATTAAAAATGATTTTTTAATTCTTTGAAGAGATTTAAATTTGAATTTTGTTAAAAAATATATTTATAATTATTAAATTATTATAATGCTAAATATTTAAAATCTACGCACTTATAATTTTTTAACCGTTTATTTTAGAATATCTAAAAACATAAGAGGGATTATTTTAAAAAATTAAGAGGAATTTGTCACAAGGGTTGCCACAAATCTGCTTAAATTCTTAGCGTAACTTGTGGGCATGATTGACCTATCTTAACCATAATAAAATACACCTACAGGTTCATGAGTCATGATACAAATCATTCTCCTTGTCTTTGAATAAGCATACCTTAGAAATTTTGACCTTCAAAAAATGAGGGGACCTTCTTTGCAAAGTAGTTCATGTTTTAGAGTTTGACATATAAAGCAAGTTGCAAAGAGTTGTACTTCATTGAGTTTCCTCCTCAAATAGTAATATGTTTAATGTCAGCAAGGAAACAAAGAGAATCCAAAAAATGTTTAACAAAGGAGAATTTCAAAATTTGGAGATGTTGAGACTATCCTGGGTAAATTTTCATGGTAAAATTTTGATATCTGGCAGTGGTAAACATGTCGAACCATAACAAACAGTTTAAAGAGGGCTTTCATTTAATTTTCCATCTCTTTGCAGAAAATGTAGAGAAAATACATCACCCATAATAATGTGTCAATCTATGGTTGTACAATCGAATGAATGCAAATTTTGCATTTAAGTCACTATGATCCTAGAAAAGTGATGATGTTGTTTAACGTTTCGGGCCACATTTTTGCTGAATTATTACAGGTGATTTTGATACCAAAAAAGTGGCTTGGAAGATATTTGTATGGCTTTAAATGATGAAAAACTTATATTTTCTTTTGCATTATTGGTCTGAACAAAAAATCCTATAATTAACCAACTTTGGGGATAGCCAACCATTCCCCATGATATTCTCTCATAGTAGGGGTACCGAGGATGGTCCCCATGGCCTGGTAGTATCCCTAGGATGACCCACATGTGTCCCTCCCAAAAGAGAGATCGTGAAGAAATATACCCCTTGATGTCTCCCTATATTGGATACTAAAGGGGGGTAGCGATGCATTCCTAGTGGTGGGAGATGCATCCCTGTGGAACAGTGCATTTTTTATAGTTGTTATATTAACTTACCATTTTGGTCATTAAAATATATATAATCTAAAACAAGGAATTCACATCTAAAATTAGGGATTCACATGACTACTTTATTTCATCACTAACATTCAAAATGTGTAACTTGTTTTTTCCTAACATTCAAAATGCATCACTCTTTCCATATCGAGGCTTCATAATATCATCAAACAAGCCTTTTAAAAATTATGAGGTAAGAAACACATATATTAAACACTGAATAGCACCCAATTTATTTTGAAACTCTTTCTATTCAAACCCTAAATTTTTAGGGTAAAAATTAGTCACAACATTCAATAAATTAAGCATGTAATATAACATTACCCTAGGAGTAAAAGGATTGTATGCTACTTACCTCAAAAATATATTCAACACAAAGCTACTTGCACATGAAGGTTACATTGCGGTAGAGGTAGAGGTAGAGACTAGATTTCATGCACTCCACCATTTTGGCCTTCATCTTACATCAACTTAAACTATCGGGTACCTCCAGTGAAGTGCACGTGTTTTGGTTTTGAATCACAACAACAACGCAAAACCATAAGGAAAGAGCAAGGAATTTTCTTAGATCCATGTTAGAGCTACCACCGATGAATATGAGAGGAAAAATGAAATGCTCTAGGGCACAACTTATAAAATTTAAACCCTCTCTTTCTTCTCATTATAGGCTATGTTTACATTACCAACTATAATAACTAGTTTTGTTTAAATTATTTCCTTCTTTCTAGAATATTTTATTTTTTGTTATGAGTATCTTCCATAAGTAAATTATTATAATGTCAGTGATGTTTCTAAAATGGTTGTGTGGCACAATTCAAATTGGAAGGAAGGATTTTTTATCATGGGGGATTATTGGAGACGATGGGTGTTTTGAGGGGTAATGGTCCCTCTAACTAATGTGGCACAAGTTGATGCACAATATTTGATGACTATGGCTCAAGAATTTTACTAGATATAACTTGGAAGCCTCTATGTTGTATTTTCACTCTTGAGAAATAGTGTCCACATTATTTATTATGATTTAAATTTAAAGTTTAATATCTAGTTTTAAAAAATTAACTAAAAAAAATTCTTTGTGTAACTTTAGTTTCAAATTTAACATGGTTTGTTTTGTTAAATATTTTACTGTTTTAAAATTATTTCATTTTATAAATGATATAAATATTTGGTATGGAACTCAACTCCAACCCCTCTTCTCGAACCTTTTTTTATCAATAGAATCTATATTTAGGTATGCATGAATTTTAAACACCTCTCCCCTACATGATAGTTACCAATAGATTGATGGTTCAACTTGATATTAAAAATACCCCCTGTATGCACTAATGTGGCATTTACCATTTCCTAAGAGTGACCCCCCCCGTGATATTACCAAAGGATTTGTGTAATGCCCTAACTAATGCTTGTCAAGCCCTTGATTATTGATTATTTCACCTATAAGAGAACAAGATCATGGATCTCTTCAATCCAAAATCAATTCAATAACATACTAGAAATTTATGTGATAATAATATTTTAATAATGTGTTGGTGTATATAATATTACACCCAAAGGCCTCTACAAGAGGTGCTTTTATAGAAAATCCAAGAATCCTTGGAGAATTCATGGAGGAATTCTTCATATATGGAGCAAGATAAGTTGATTGGATTTTCTTGGAATGAAATATAATGCAACTACCACTCAAGGATAATTAATTTGTATTTTTTCACTTGAGTACACATGAATTTAGTCAATGAGTTAATATGCATGATAGAATAAACAATGATAAGTAATCAAACTATAAAAATCTTATCTTTGGTAGTGGTAAACTAGAAGTGTCGTGATAGTGTAAAGCACCATGGCACTTTTATCCATGGTTATACTATTATTTATATATGGAAGGTAGGTATAAAGTCAAAACAAATGAGTAGGAAAACACCACAAAGTACCAAAAGTGCCATGACACTTCTAAGGGGTTACAAGGCTTCTATGTTTAGGTCATTTTGAGGTATCACGTCTTATGCAATTATAGGTATGTTTATACTCATTGGAAACATATTTTTGAGCCTATTATAATGGTGGTAATTTTATAAACTTTTGTGGGGGTTTGTAATCTCCAAAGATGATATCACTTTTTTGACCCAAATTTAGGCATACCATAGTCAAAGTAACTTGATTTGTTTATAAAAATAACTGGTGAGTGAAATTTATCTCTTAATGATTAATTAGAATGTAAAATTGTGTGTCTACATTTTTTACTTTTTGATGTATTTATTGCAAAATAAATACATCAAATACCATTATAGATGCCCCAATTTTGTAGCAAGAATAAATTTTTTATTCACATAAGGTCAAATCTATGATAACAACATAAAGATTAATGTTTAATTAAAATTTATTAATTGTAGACATGCGTTGATTATATCCCCCATATTTGTAGAGGGTAAACCAATTTGTATCAAGTAAACTTGACCTCGCTATGGTTGACACTACAACAATGGTAATAAAATATAAACTAATAGTGTAAAAAGTCTAGAAGAAGGCTTAAAAAGAAGCAAAAGCATTGCAGAAAAGTAAAAATATAAGAAAAGAGCATAAAAAGGATAAGAGGGTAGTAAAAGGTTAAAATTAGTTCAAAATGGGTTTAAAAAGGAGGAAGTTGGAAAAAATTAAAGTCATTTTGACTATAAGGGGAGAAGAAAATGGGTTGCAGAGAATATATTGTTAGTGTTTCCTATTGATGGCTTGGGCTAATTTTTGGGTAGTTCTTATGTGGTTTTATGATGAAAATATAGAAGGTTGAATGGATTGTATTAGCCAAATAATCATATTTATATAATTATTTTACCAATAATAGTCGCAACCAAAAATTGAAATATAAACTATTGTTACAACTAACTACTTAATAACTTCTAAAATTAACTAAATAGTAAACTCCTAAGGATCCCTACATGATTCGTTTTAATGACTAACTTAATATGATTTATCATATGAGATAATAAATTCTAATATTCCTCCCTTATTACCTAATTATCCAAAAATAGTTATGTATACCTGCAATACTACAAATAACCATATGATGAACTAGGAAACACTCATTAGTTCATTAGCTACACTTTGAGTACAAATAGGGGCCCACTCAACTATTTGTAATAAGAAATAGAGGTAATGGCCTCATTGGAATCTTAACCAAGGAAAAAGAAAAAATAAACTATACATTGTCATACAACACAATTGGATAAGAACATACACTTTATCCAACATCACAATTGAAAATAGGAACACACACTACCATTCATAATAATTATGATTGAAAACACATAACCAATCATAAATAATTAGTTAGACTAGGCTTTCTGATTTTTATCTTCTTATCAATATGGATAAACTCAACCATTAATCTTGAGTGCATCATGGACCTTCACTTGTCCATATAATCAATATAGTAGTTGGATAATACTTAATACTCCTGCCAACTCAACATTATAAATATTTGATTCCTTGTGCCTATTGAATATCATATTCAAATATTGGACACATTAATCATTGGTAAAGAATAATATTTATTCTCCCCCATTGCCCCCACCCCCTCAATGTTAAATTCTCACAATAGTTGAGGAGTTTTAGGTACCACCAATAATGCACTCCAATTATAGAAGAACAAAGTATATTTTTTCCCAATAATGTTGCATATCATTATACTTATATATAAGGTATCTTCCTACTAATTCATTCTCCATTGATAGTTTTACATGGATAGGTTCAAATTCTAATATAAGTATTTTTTATGAGGACATGATAGCATAGAGCATGTTTATTTTATCTTTGTAAATGTTCAATTATCATATTTGAAACTTTATACCTCACTTCATTCATCTTATCTTGAACATCAATAATAAATGAAATTGATGCATCCATAAAGTAGAGCAACATTGATAGAATTGATGTTACTTCAATGTAATTTACCTAGAAATAGCCACAACATATTCCAAAGTCTTATTTTTATTTTTAGGTACATAAAAATATATGAACACACCACCATACAGTGCCATTGTAGCATAAACATAGAAAATGACCTACATTGTTATATTCTGTGTAAGGCTAAGAATTATCAACATAATGATTGATCTTACTATTTTATTAACCCCAACATAAAAAATGTATGCCTTGACATGGAGTCTCATAGGAAATATCTTTGAAGTTAGCACCCATATGAGGCGTTCAAATATGATATAAAATATGATGTCATATTGGTATAGGTTGTAAATATAGCAATGCAACCTACTACCTTGTGCACTTATGGGCTCAAAATTCCTTTATCTATTTAATTTTTAGAGACATCCAATTTAATTAAGATATCATCAATCGAAATGCACTTGCAATTAACAATGTCCTATATCCTACTAAATTCACCACAATTTTCATTAGTGTGGAAAACAAGCCCTTGGTGATTCCCATGACAAATATGTTAGAATAATTGTTATAATGTGCACTATGCCTATAATTGACAGGTTGACATTTGTCTTCTGCCACTTGTCCCTGTCTTCAGTTTGAGTTGGAGTGGTGTCTTCTGAAAGACACTTGTCATATCTCCCTCCTAAGCTTGATGCTTATATATTGTAAGATAACTTGTAAATAATTGATGCCTTTTGTTTAGTCCCAACATTTGGTATCAAAGCTCCAGGCTTTCTCTGGCCTTGTGAGCTTGAGGGTGGATTTCCCTCATGGAAATACTCCCTCCCCCATTCCCCCCTCATTTTTATTTCTCCATTTTATTTTCAAACTAGGGAGTATGCTCTCCATCATTGATGGATCAGAAACCAAAAGTTTACAAAAGAGTAATGGCTGAAAAATATGATTTATTGGGAGGTCATTTTTTTTTTTTTTTTTTTTTTTTTTTTTTTAAAGTAATTTTTTTTCAGGTGTCCACAAATCTGGTGACCCGTGAGCTAGTTGTTGGTTAAAATCATCTGGGAAAGATTTTGCGAGACTGTGATCTTTTCTAACATGAGGGGTCCATTGAGAACTACATTGTCCATTAGAGAACTGCATGCCAAGCTTATCTCTGCGACTGCTATAACTCTTTCAAGTTTGGATTCAGCAAATATGGTCGGGATATGTGTGCCATACTTTGCGTACATGATGATGTATGTGAAGAATGTGGCCAAATCTACCGAGTTCTACTCTAAAGCCTTTGGCTTCAATATTCGTCATCTCGACAAGATCCGCAGGTGGAGTCGATCCCATGACGTCTAGTGTAGCAGCGGCAAGAAGATTCATAGGCGTGATGTCTGTAGCCTTCTGAAGTATATTTAGATCACACCCCTCCACTGCTCTTGCCTATAATATAGCCTGTAAAAGAGCCCCGTCAAAAATTTTATGATCGAAGAAGTCACCAACATGAGCAGTAACTCGATGGCCATCTTGGTGCCAATGCAATGTGCACAAAGAGGAGAGAACTTGCCAGAGCGACATTATTGTAGCAGAAGCAAGGCTTTTCAGGTGGTCAAGATCACATCAAGAGCTCAGCAGGGGAAATGGATTGAAGAAAATTTGGTGTGGGTGAGTGACGTAGCGGCATTGGGAGGTTTCATGAGGACCATCGGTGGAGCACCGATGGCCAAACTGGCAGTCTACAAGGTGTGTTGGCTGCTCCTGGGCAGTGACTCGGACAGAAAGAACACGTATATGGACACATACATGATGGCGGCCATCGACAACAATGAAAGTGATGAAAGTGTTGTACCAATAGTGCGTCCATTATAGATGCAAAGAGAGGATTTCTAGAGGAGTGATGAGTTTTTTGAATCGACGAGTGTACCAGGGGGAGAGAGCCAGGTTTTCTTGCTGGCCACCAGAACTACCACCATTGATGCACTATGCACCTCACTACTCATGACAATGTTGCCACCATTGGGGAAGATGGTGATCTTGACCAGCAGCTTTCGGTTAGAGAAGAGAATTAATTGTTATCTAAATATTTAGCTAAAATATCCCTAAGGTTGGAGGCACTGCACTAAAAATATAACACCAGAAGCGAAGGCAATCTCTTTTGTATGTGATGGAATGACCCTTAGAAAATGGGAAATTTGTCATGTGAAGATAGCGGCTTTCTGGATCCATGGTAGAATAGCGCTGCTAGTTTTGTTGTTTTTTCATGGAGATTTCCTACCATGTGTAGATGTCTGCAGCTGTGACACCATGGGCTGCAGTTTGAGTATCATGGTGCACATTTAAATTTCATGTAAAATCAGATCTACTGTTGTTACTTGCCAATTTACATCCACGATAAAAGGAGGATTGTTGTAGTTATGTGTTGTCTAAATAAAATATAATGAAACCATTGTGTGTAATAAAGATCATGGAGGATTCGAAGAGCAAGATTGCCAGTTTGCAACTTGATGATGGTGTTGACAAATGTGATGGAGTGCTACGAAGGTGACGGGAAATGCGAGTCATAATTTGACAAGATAGACGTCGATAACAGTTTGCAGCCAGACCCCCAAGGTGAAGTGTTGCTTTTTGTCATCAATGCATGGACCGGTATTTATTTTTTCTTCGACGACATTGAGGAGCATTAAAATTTTACTCAATGTTTACTGTGTAGGAATAGCAACGATTTTCTTTTGCCGAAGAGCGTCCGCTCAGACCGCGCATGGCAAGCTCCAGGCTACGGAGCGCAGTGCGGACTGCACAAAGCTTTGGACGAAGGACGTGCTTCGTCGTGCAGTGCATCCTACGCTGGATCTACGACGAAGTGCGTACTTCGCACTTATTCCTATCCGAAGTGCAAAATTCGTTGGAAGAAACTGCCGAAGTGCGGACTGCGCTAGGCAGCTAGCCGAAGTGCGCACTTCGGCCAAAGTGCAAACTTTGCTGGGAGAAAATGCCGAAGTGTAGACTACGCTAGGCAGCCAGTCGAAGTGCGCACTTCACGTGGAGTACGAAATTTGCAGCTTCGAGCTACCGAAGCGTGGCTTTTGCAGCGAGGTGCGAACTTCGCTCGACGTCCAACTTGCAAGCTTCAGACTTGGCCAACTCTGGCCATGAACTTCTTTGTCTTTCGCGGGTACTGAAGGGTTTTCCCGGCTTGGCAAGACCCGAAAGATAGGAGAGTAACGCCAGAACAGAGAACAACAAGATAAGACTTAATCAATTGCAAACCCTAAATATGTTATAGTCAAAAGCAAACTTTATTCATATGAACAACTAGGGTTACAGAATTCCTCAACCGAGGAAGTAACAACATCTGCAGGCTACACTGTAGGATAAAATGGACAAGGGAAATGTCGAGTCTACTGCTCGGACATTTATCAGCTGAGCCTCACTGCTCACTGAAACACTCGCCCTTCTTTCTCTGCTCACTTTCATGAACTTCTCTCACACCCGCTCTGCTTCCTTCTTCTACGCACTCTCTCGTCTTTGTCTGTAGACTCGAACCGTCCTTTTATAGCCACGGGGAGAGGAGGATAAGTGTTATCCTCTGACAGCTCTGGATAAGGGTTATCCTTGGACTGACCCACATCAAGGGTTTCTGACAAACACCGACTGGGTATTAACACCTACGGAGATTGGATCTGCCAGGTGTCAAATCTGTCAAAAGATAAGTGCGACGTCCTGTCACACTTTTGTCGGGATCCCGGATTTGCGACAGCGCAGTTGGGCACAGGCATGAAATTTGGGTTTATTTTTCTAACACCCTCCTTTAAACCTGATTTCACAAGCACTTTGACTCCAAGCTACTCTCGCAATCTGCTGAAGTCTTCCTCCTTCAAAGGCTTCGTGAAAATATCTGCCAACTGCTCCTTGGATCTGCAAAACTGCAGATGAATTTCTCCGGACTTCACCAACTCTCTGATGAAGTGATAATGAATATCAATGTGCTTCGTCCGACCATGGAACACGGGATCCTTTGACAGTGCAATGGCTGAATTGTTGTCACAGAAAATTGTTGTCACGCCTTCCGAAGGATTAAACAGTTTGCTCAGAACTCTTCATAGCCATACTGCCTGGCATGCGAATGTCATGGCAGTAAAATATTTTGCTTCGGCTGTGGACAACGCAACAATGGGTTGCTTCTTGGACGCCCATGAGACTGCCCCTGATCCAAGATGGAAAGAAAACCCAGAGGTGCTCTTCCGATCGTCAGTACTGCCAGCCCAGTCACTATCTGTGTAGCCAACTAGCTCCAACTGGTCTTGTCTAGCGTAAAATAGGCCATGGTTCCGCATCCCACTGACATAGCACAAAATCCTCTTTCCTGCTTGCCAGTGCGTGTCCTTCGGAGTCTCCATGAAATTACTGATCAGACTGACTCCAAACATCAGATCTGGCCGAGTTGCAGTCAAGTACATCAGACTACCAACTAGCCTTTTGAACAAGGTTGGATCTACAGACCTCCCTATATCCAACTTGCTCAGCTTCAAACCTGTGGCTACAGGTGTGATGGCAAGTTTGTTGTCCTCCATATTGAAGCACTTCAGGACATCCTTCACATACTTGCCCTGAGAAATGAAGATGCCATCTGCTGATTGGTCAATTTCAATGCCGAGAAAATATTTCATCAGCCCCATGTCAGTCATTTCAAACTCGAACTTCATGGTCTGTTCTAAACTACGCAAATAAGGTCTTGCTATTGCCATTAAATATCGGATCATCTACGTACGGGCGGACGATGATGAGCTCACTGCTTGCATTTGTCTTCATGTACGGGGAGTGCTCATATGGGAATTTTTGAAACCCATTCTCCTGAAAATAGCCGTCAATACGGCTATACCATGCCCTGGGTGCTTGCTTCAACCCATATAGGGCCTTCTTCAGTTTCAGGACTTTGCCCTCTTGCCCTTGTATTTCATAACAGGGTGGCTGGTCTATGTAGACCTCTTCTTCCAACACTCCGTTGAGGAAGGCAGACTTGACATCCATCCGGTACATGCTCCATCCTTTCTGAGCTACGAGTGCCAGAATCATTACGACTATGTCAAGTCGGGCTACGAGTGCATACACCTCATGATAGTCAACTCCTGACTTCTGCTTGTAGCCTTTCACCACTAATCTGGCCTTGTGCCTGTCAACTTCTCCTTGGGCATTAAACTTCGTTTTGTATACCCACTTGACCCCAATGGTCTTCTTTCATGCTGGAAGATCTGTTAGCTACCATGTCTGATTCTTCTCAATGGCTGCTATCTCCTCATCCATCACATTCACCCATTTGCGATTCTGACTTACCTCTTCAAACTCCACTGGATCACATTCAGTAAATAGATCAAAATTAGAATAATCTTCATCTAATTGATTATGGGTTACCTCATAGATGTCTTGCAAGCTCCGAGTCTTTGCAGGAGTCCTCAGGTTTTGAATTCTGCTTGCAAGTGGAGGTGAGCGGGATGTTGAGGGTGTGCTACTACTGGCACCACTGTTGATGCTTGAAGGCATAGGTGGTTGGACTCTGTCTTCCTCCAAGTCTACAGATTCAATAGTTGCTGGTTCAGACTGACCAGTCTTTGACTTCCCATTCCAGACTTCATCCTCCAGGAACTTCACGTCTCGGCTGATGACAAGTTTCTTTGACATAGGGTTGTACAGCCTGTATGCCTTTGCTGGTTCGATGTACCCTATGAAGATGCACTTTTTAGCTTTGTCATCCAGCTTCTACCACTTCTCATCTGGAACATGTGCATATGCTATGCACCCAAAAACTCACAAATGAGCCACACTTGGCTTCAACTTGCTCCAGGCTTCCTCTAAAATTTTGTCCCTCACTCTCTTGGTGGGACACCGATTCAACAGGTAAACTGCACAACTTACAGCTTCTACCCAGAACTCATGTGGCAAACTTTTTTCCTTCAACATGCTCTGTGCCTTCTCCATGATTGTTCTGTTCTTCCTCTCAGCTACGCCATTCTGCTGTTGCATGTATCTGGCAGTGAACTGCCTTCGAATTCCATGTTGCTTGCAAAAGTTGTGGAATTCGTTGGAGATGTACTCTCCACCTCCATCAGTTCTGAGAGTCTTCAGATAATGACCGCTCTGTTTCTCAACCAGAGCCTTGAACTCCCTAAACCTTGCAAACGCCTCTGACTTCAACTTGATTGGATAAATCCAAATCTTTCGACTGAAATCATCAATGAAGGTCAGGAAATACTTATTGCCGGCATATGAGGTGGTCTGCATGGGACCACAGATGTTTGAGTGCACCAGCTCCAAAGGCCGTGATGCTCTCCAAGACTGCCCTACAGGGAATGCATCCCTGTGCTGCTTGCCAACCAGGCAACCTTCACAAACTTGGTTTGGTTGCTCTATAATGGGTAAACCCTTCACCATCTACTTCTTGTGTAGCAGATTCAAGCCACTGAAACTCAGGTGACCGAATCTAAGATGCCACAGCCAGGTAGCATCCTTCTCAACTGCACTCAGAGACATCAGAGATTCATTCTGAATATGCAGCGGAAACATCTTGTTTTTCGTCATGGACACAGTTGCAATTTGTCCATGGACTTTGTCTCTGATGGAACAGACTCCATCTTTGAACAGTACAGTGTGCCCCTTCTGCACAAGTTGTCCAACACTTAGCAAATTATGCTTCAACCCAGGCACATAAAAGACATCTTGAATTGTTTTTCTATCACCGTGTCGGGTGCGGATGAGGATCTTTCCTTTCCCCATCACAGGAACTTTGATGTTGTTCCCCATATTGACTTCGGACTGGACTGTTTCATCCAGTTGTGAGAACATCTCCCTGTTCCCAGTCATGTGGTTGCTACAACCACTGTCAAGATACCAGATGTTTTTCTTGCTCTCCTCTTCAATACTGCAAGTCAACAGCACATTTCCTCCTATCACATTTTTGGGTTCCTTTGAATAATGGGCTTGCTGCTGATTCTCGTTCGCCATCTTCTTTCTGCACTGAGTGGCATAATGGACAAACTTTCTGCAGTAGTAGCATTGGACCTTTGACATGTCCTTCTTCTGTCGAGAGCCACCTTGCTGATTTTTGCCAGTGCCTCTTCCTCCTTGCTGATGAAAGTTGCAACTTGGCTCAGCGTCTTGAGGGTTTGAGTTCCCTCCTTTCTTGTTCCTTCTCCCATGCCTGCTTCTGCCTCTTCCTCCTTGAGAGCTAGAAGCGCTGTGCTGAGAGTCTTGTCTGTCGCTGTCTCAAACTGAGACTTGCACTTTGAAGGCTTGCTCCAAAGAAGACTGAGTTGAATGGCTCAGCCTCTGTTCATGGGTCTGCAGGGAACCCATGAGTTCGTCTGTCGAGAGGGTTGTCAAATCCCTTGACTCTTCGATTGCTATCACAATCGAGTCAAACTTCGTAGGTAGACTTCTAAGAATCTTCTCCATGATTCTTTGGCTCTAGAAATTTTCTCCATTCAACCGCATCTGGTTGATAATGTCCGTCGTTCGGGTGAAGAAATCGCTCATCGACTCGGACTCGCTCATCTGTAGGTTCTCGAAATCTCCTGAGCATCTGCAGCTTCACCAACTTCACTTTTTCGGTGCCCTGATACGAACTCACCAAGGTTTCCCAAGCCTACTTGGCCTTGGTGGCTGATCTAATCCATGGGAAGATGGTCTCCTCAACCACTTGCATGATGTAGAAGAGGGCCTTTTGGTCCTTCTTCTTGTGCTCTTTCAATAGATCCTTGTCTGCTTGAGAGAGGGCAGCCAGTGCAACTACATCTGCCGATTCTGGGTAGCCGGTCTCGACCAACTCCCATAGCTCCTGAGATTCAAACAGGATCCTCATCTGGATGCTCTAGTAATCGTAGTTCTTACCGTTAAATCATGGGATTTGCAACTGCAGCGAGTTTCTCTTGGAAGCCATGCTTCTATCTCTGTGTCACGATACTATCAGCTCTGATACCAATTTGTAGGAATAGCAGTGATTTTCTTTCGTCGAAGAGCGTCTGCTCAGACCACGCAGGGCAAGCTCCAGGCTACGGAGCACAGTGCGAACTGTGCAAAGCTTTGGGCAAAGGACGTGCTTCGCTGTGCAGTGCGTCCTGCGCTGGATCTGCGGTGAAGTGCGTACTTTGCACTTCTTCCTAGCCCAAGTGTGCACTTCGGCCGAAGTGCGAACTTCGCTGGAAGAAACTGCCGAAGTGCGGACTGCGCTAGGCAGCCAGCCGAAGTGTGCACTTCGATCGAAGTGCGAACTTCGCTGGGATAAAATTCCAAAGTGTGGACTGCACTAGGAAGCCAGCCAAAGTGTGTACTTCACGTGGAGTGCAAACTTCGCAGCTTCGAGCTGCCGAAGCGTGGCTTTCGTAGCGAGGTGCGAACTTCGCTCAGCATCCAACTTGCAAGCTTCAGACTTGGCAAACTCTGGCCATGAACTTCTTCATATTTCGCGGGTACTGAAGGGTTTGCCCGGCTTGGCAAGACCCGAAAGATAGGAGAGTAATGCCGAAACAAAGAACAACAAGATAAGACTTAATCAACTGCAAACCCTAAATATGTTACAGTCAAAAGCAAACTTTATTCATATGAACAACTAGGGTTATAGAATTCCTCAACCGAGGAAGTAACAACATCTGCAGGCTACACTACAGGATAAACTGGATAAGGGATATGTCGAGTCTGCTACTCGAACATTTATCAGCTGAGCCTCACTGCTCACTGAAACACTCGCCCTTCTTTCTCTGCTCACTTTCATGAACTTCTCTCACACCCGCTCTGCTTCCTTCTTCTATGCACTCTCTCGTCTTTGTCTGTAGACTCGAACCGTCCTTTTATAGCCACGGGGAGAGGAGGATAAGTGTTATCCTCTGACAGCTCCGGATAAGGGTTATCCTCGGACTGACCCACATCAAGGGTTTTTGACAAACGCCGACTAGGTATTAACACCTACAAAGATCGGATCTGCCAGGTGTCAAATCTGTCAGAAGATAAGTGCGATGTCCTGTCACACTTTTGTCGGGATCCAGGATTTGCGGCAGCGCAGTTGGGCACAGGCATGAAATCTGGGTTTATTTTTCTAACATACTGGAAATCAGTGATTTTCTAGCAGTGCGTGAGTGGAGATCATGCAGTCATGTGCAATATTTCTGATGACGATCCAATAAATGCAATATTTTGCTGCAATGATATGCCGTAACCTGTAATCTATGTTGGTGGCGTGGAACGCCAATTACACAGATTCTCTGGCCTGTGTAATGTTGAAATTTATGCAGTTATGTTGCTAGAATTTATCGGACCATAAGTAGTATGAGAACTGCATGAATTTTTTCAATCAATGTTAGGGTTCTTCTCTATGGAGGAGCTCATTTACAACTACACCACTACAGAGATTATTGCGCTTACTTGCATAGTGGTGCACCAAATAGACTTTGATAAGGGAGACATTGTTGTGTTGTTGTTGCTCGGTTTGATAGACAATGCTTGAAGAAGATGGTGGTCATCAATGCTGCACTTGTTTTATTTTCCTAACGAAGGAAATGCTCAAGGACCAATGTAGCAGGTAATGTTCATTGCCTATTGAAGTTTCACACCGGACGTCGAGGCTCACGACAAATGCTGTAGTGGGATTCTATGCTGGAGAAGGTGTTATCTATGTTTGAGTTAAGGGAGTGGTCATTGTAGTTGATGCAAATGACGAAGTTGGAGTGGCCATGCAAAGTCTTGACGCAGTCACCTGTCTCTACGTCCCACATGCACATGGAGTTCGACAGTGATTGCAGTACAAAGGTGTGGAGCATTTTTTTGGTGGGAAAACTCGATGCTCTGGCGGAAGCACAAGGAGTAGTATCTGGAAGGATCCAAATATTTTGTTAAATGCTTGTTTTGAATGAAAACTGATGATTGAAGTCTGTTGTTGCGATAAGCATACTGTGATAGTAATGTCCCTGGAGTGGCTCCTCTTTGCCTGCACACCCTTCACAATAGCCATAAATAATAAAATGTCATGGATGCGAAGCTCGTGGACATGTCCAAAAATAATATGGATAGGAGGTTGCATCAATGGGCACAATACTACAAGAAATCTGTATTGGGCAACGACCGAGCTATATTATAATATGATTAAAAGGGGCATGCTTATAAAGTGGAGGGCACCACTTTTATGTAATGGATTGTGAGCCATCACCAAGACCGACACACTGCCGGAGCACCGACGTGGTGGAGGAGGAGTGGGTGGAGTTCCTGATAAAGAAGGCACACGTGTTTCCTGAGAGGAAAACATGGCCTCCCGCAGAAAGCTGGAGAACTGCATGCAAGTTTGCATGGATGGTGCGCTCATCTGCCCGAACAGAATGAGTTGGATGTGTTGTGGTAATTTTTATTATGATATGTGCATGATAGTTATGTCACCATAAAAATATTTGACTCCATATAACAAAATGTGTAGCTTGTACCCGTTTTTTTTTTAATTTCTTACAATGATGGTGGAACTTTATCAAGGGGGACAATGAATTTTTTATGAAGGGCCACTTTAATTTAAATTTTTAAAGGGAGCATTTTATAAAGTATGGAGAATATTATTGGCCGACAAGCCCACATGCCAAAATTTTCAAACAATGTAATTTTTCATTGGAGGGAATATTTTTGTCCTTTTATTCTGCCACAGTGCGATGCCAAGAATATGATATTCTTGAGGTTTATTTTTCTGCCTTAGATAGGTATGATATTTTTTCCACATGATGAAGGCCCATTTGATGGTGGAATATAGGGGTATTTATAGTCGTTGGAAATGATTTTCCATGACGGACACAATGGTGGTGTCATATTGTAATTTTGAGGCTATTTCAATTGAGTTTTTTAGCCTCAAAAATTTTCTACCTTGGAGTGCACTCTCGGTTGAACCCGACACTCCCAAGGCACTTGTAAGTGAACCTAGTATCCAGTATTCTCCTCTTTCTACTTTGCGGATGCAGCGGTTGGTTACCCATGCATTCCGATAAAATGAGGTGACTACCATAAGGACATTTACTCTAGGGACTACAAACATAGACACCCTAGAATCTATCCGAGGTCTTTTTCGGATCTACTTTTGAAGACTACATACGAAGACACTTTAGAATATTCTCTTCTATTCTTCTTTCTTCTCCTCCACACTTGGATTCTAAGGCTTAATTTTATTGTATTTCATGGCTTGTATTTCTTTTGTATTAAGGTGCATTTTCGGTAGAGATTGACACCTTCTAGATTGAGTTCACCATGAGGAGGGACTTGATATTCATGGTGGATCTAGTCAGTGACCTACGAGAGGCAACATCCTCTAAGGATGACCTGCAGAGGCAACAGACCCAGAAGTGGCTGACCCTAAGGCACCCATGATGACCCTAAGGCACTTAGACGACTGACCCAGTGGCAACAGACCTATGGAAGTGGCTGACCTTGAGGCAACAGACCAAGATGTATACATAGTGAATCTAGCATTATTCACAGTTGGAGAGCCAAGCGCAAAGAGCACGAGCCTAGACCAAATTAGCAATAAAAGAGGATGATAGGTTGTTTTTAGAGAAGTCAACATTAAGGGGGAATGTTACCTAATGTTGACCTATTTTTTTCTTTAGTTAGGATAGTGCACATTAAGGGGGAATGTTATAATTAATGTAATGTGCACTATACCTTCCTTGACACTTGTCAGTTTCACTTGACAAGTGTCATGCATTTCATATAGGCTCAAACTGAAGATAGGGACAAGTGGCAGAAGACAAATGTCAACCTGTCAATTATAGGCATAGTGCACATTATAACAATTATTCTAACATTCCCCCTTAATGTGCACTATCCTAAAAAATAAGTCAACATTGGATAACATTCCCCCTTAATGTTGACTTCTTGTACATAGATATAGCAAATTGCTAAACTGAGAAAACTTGTCTTTCCCAAGTGACTTGGTGAATATGTCTGCTACTTGATATTGAGTTGGTACATACTTCATGTGTATAATATATTCTTGGACCATTTCTCTAATGAAGTGATGATGGATCTCAATGTGCTTTGTTCTAGCATGGAAAACTAGATTCTTGATCATCTTGATGGTACTTTGATTGTCATAATATATATATATATATGTTTGACCATGTATGAATAGCCCAATATCCTGAATTAATTGCCTCAACCATATTGCCTCCTTAGTGCCTCAACTGCTGCTCTATATTCTGCTTTTGCTAAAGATAGTGAAACTGTGTGTTGCTTCTTTGTGCTCCATGAAATAGAGCCTTGGCCTAATTGAAAGCAATAACCTGATGTAGATCTTCTTGTTTCAAGACAACTGGCCCAATCTGAATTTGTGTATCCAATCAAAGAAAAATTATCACTTGATTTATACATAAGGCCATGATGAGGTGTGGCTTTTAGGAATCTCATAATCCTCTTAGCTACTATCCAATGGCTCTTCTTAGGATCCTACATGAATCTAGAAATAAGGCCAACTGAATAGAAAATATTTGTTCTAGTTGAAGTTAAGTAGATCAAACTTCCAACTATTTTCCTGTAAAGTGTACCATCAACCCTTTCTTCTTCATCATTATTTAGCAATTTCAATCTAGTTTCCATGGGAGTTAGATAGGGCTTACACTCGTCCATGTGAAACCTCTCCAAAATAGACTGAATGTACTTAGCCTGTGAGATAAGAATCTTACCAGGTTGTTGCCATACCTCCATTCCTAAGCAATAATGTAGGAGGCCTAAATCTGTCATCTCAAAGTTCTTGCATAAGTCCTCTTTGAGCAACCTTATTCCTTCTATGTCATCACCTGTAATGAGGAGATCATCCACATACAATGTAATCAAAATGATATGATTCCTCCAATGTTTCACATAGAGAGTAGATTCTATTGCAGATCTAGTGAAACCAAGGTTGAGGAAATAGGAGTCAATATTTGCATACCAAGCTCGGGGTGCTTGCTTCAACCCATATAGAGCTTTCTTTAATCTGAGGACTTTGTTGTTTTGGCCTTCAACTATGTACCCTGGTGGTTGTTTCACATACACTTCCTCCTTCAAATGACCATTTAGAAATGCACTTTTGACATCCATTTGATATATTGGCCAATGTTTTTGAGCTGCCATAGCAATAACTGTCCTGATTGTAGTCATCTTAGCCACGGGAGCAAAGGTCTCCTCATAATCAATTCCCTCTTGTTGCTTATAGCCTTGAGCTACTAGGCGAGCCTTGTAGTGATCTAGTGAGCCATCTGCTTTATATTTTTCTTTGTATACCCATTTTGTGCCTATGGTATATTTTCCTTTGGGTAAATCAACTAACTCCCAAGTGTGATTCCTTTCAATGGAATTCAATTCCTGATCCATGGCATGAACCCATTTAGGATCACCAAGTGCTTCTTTGACATTAGAAGGTTTAGGTTGGCTAAGTACTTTGGCCATTAGGGCATAATTCACTTGGTGTCTTAGGGCTGAAGGCCTTTTACCTGTATAGGTCGGCAAATTATTTTGGGCTTCATCTATTGTGGCTTGAACCCACTTGGGTAAAGGATTGGATGTTGTTACTTGATCATTATGAGGAGGAGATGGAGGAAATGGATTATTTTTAGGAAGTTCTTCTTGTTGATGAATTTCTTGATTTATGATTGAAGGAGAAGAACTAGATGATATTGTATGCATGAATGGAGAAACTATTTCATTAGTTATTTCTAAAGTGGGGGTTTTAGGAGGATTATATGGGGGATACTCATGAAAGGTAACATCCCTAGATAAAATGATTTTCTTGGAAATAGGCTCATATAATTTATATGCATTGGCACTATCACTATAGCAAACAAAGATGCATTTTTGGCTCTTATCATCAAAATTATTCCTTTTCTTATGAGGAATATGAGCATAGGCATCACATCCAAATATTCTCAAATGGTCGACATAGGATGTTCTTCCACTCCATGCTTCTTCAGGTGTTCTTTCATGTAATGCCTTTGTGTATGACCTATTAGTCAAGTATGCAGTAGTAAGAATAGCTTCTCCCCAAAATGAGTTAGGTAATATAGCAGCATGTAACATTGATTTTGCCCTATTTGTGATTGTTTGATTCATCCTCTCAGAAACTCCATTTTTTTGTGGGGTATAAGGGGTTGTGAATTGCCTCCTTATCCCATGATACTTACAAAAATTAAAGAATTCATTGGAGACATATTCTCCACCATTATCTGATCTTAAGGTGGATATTTGATAGCCACTTTCTCTTTCAACAAGTGCAATGAATTATTTGAACTTATCAAGGGCTTTCCACTTATATTGAATTAGGTAGATCCATACCTTTCTACTGTAATCATCAATGAAAGTGATATAGTATTTTTCCCCAGTATAAGATTGAATAGACATTGGCCCACAAATGTCTGAATGAATCAATTGCAAATGTCTATTAGCTCTCCATGCCTTTCCTGTTTCAAATGGTTGCCTATGGTGTTTGGCTATTACACATGGCTCACAAAAACATTTTGACTCCTTAAGATGTGGGAGTACTTTAACTAATCCTTTTGTAGCCATCATTTGAAGATTATTAAAATTTAAATGTCCCAATATTTCATGCCACATGTACTCCAAAGAGAAAGTAGTTGTTGTATGCAAATATGTTTGTGTTACATATTTTGTAAGGATGTAGTAAACACCATATTTTTTCACTCCCATGGCCTTGACATTGCCATTGGTTTCCTTAATGTAGCATTTTTCTTTTTCAAAATAGACATTATAGCCCTTACCTGTAATTTGTCCAATAGAAAGAAGACTCCTTTTAATACCAGGCACATACAAAACATTTTTTGTAGGAACATTATTACCATCATGCAAAGTAAGTGGTGCCTCCCCAACACCTTCAATGGGTAGAACACTTTCATCACCAAAAGTAATGAATTGATTTGATGTTGGCTGAACCTTGGTCAACCAATATTTCCTTCTTGTCATGTGCTTTGCTGCTCCAGAACCAATATACCAATATTCTTTATCTTCAACATTAACTTGGTTGGCTACATACAATGTGTTCATATTATTATTTTGTGGTTCTCCCTGTTCTCTTTGCCTTTGATAGCAATTAGCAATATTATGATTCCATTTTCGACAATATTCACACCCTTGTTGATTGTTGTTTTGACCTCCTTGATGTCTTGTTTGCCATCTTTGCTGCTGTTGGTACTACTGCTGACGTGGTTGCTACTGGTACTATTAATTTGGATGCTACTGGTACTATGTGTATCTCTGATGTTGTCTACCCCTTTGATTCTGATTATGCTAATTTTGACCTTTGTTTTGTTTAGGTTGTAAAGTTGCCTTGGTGGTAAAAGTTGCTGATGTGGCTTCAATTTCTTCATCTTTGATTAGGGCTTGCTCATGCTTCTTAAGTAGGATCTCAATATCCTCAAGTGTTGAATTCATTGTCTTACCACTCAAGTCTAACATGGTAGCATAGGAGTGAAAGTTTGATGGAATACCATGCAACATTATTGGAATTAATTCATTATCATCTAGGGTTTTACCAGTAGCTAAGAAATCATTTTTAATAGACTTCACTTCCATAAGATAATCGGTAAGTGAGCCTTTCATACATAGATTGTGCAATTTTTGTTTGAGATACAAAATATTAACTTGACATGGCCTATCAAACAATCTATTGAGAGCATCCCATGCTTATTTAGGTATTTTTGTAGCCCTTATAGTTTCTCTACATTGGATTCCTGTAGCTAGCTTGATTAAACTTAAAGCTATGTTAGAATTCTTCTCAAATTGTGCTTTTTCTTTAGTGTCTTTAGGTGTAGTGAGTGGGTCTTCATTAGCTTGCCTATCTATCATAATGTCCCACATGTCATTCATCATTAATATTGATTCCATCTCATACTTCCAATTTGAAAAGGTCTGTGCTCCTTCAAGTTTCTTTGTAAGTCCACTTAATAGATTTGTAGTAGCCATGATTTAGAAAAGGATCAAAAGAAAAGGGAGCTCAAAAAAGGATGAAGTAAGAATGACAAATGTCAAATTAGAGCCCTAAAAAAAATTCCAGGGTACACCGCTGAAGATCCAGGGGAGGGTTCGCCTAGTTTTTCCACTCTGAATCTTCAAGAGATTCCAACAGTGGGAGAGTTAAGTTGAACATTCTGTAAAGAGATTCCAGGAGAAGGTGACGGACGACGAAATCTCAGCCTCTGTCAAGAGCTGGAATCTCTGTCACTTGACATTTTGTTGCATGTCTAGCCTGAGGGATGCGGGGTTTCTTGGATTAACCCAGAATTGTGGTCACTTGACGTCCTTGAGCTTGTCAAGTTGTATAAACCTAACGAACGAAGCCCTAGATGCCCTATCAAACTATAAGTCTCTAATAGAACTACACTTAAAGGGAGCTTTTCTATTTACGCACTCTAGTCTTGCAAAAATTAGGGAAAATTGTAAGGATTTGTTGACAGTAGGTCTCAAGTTTGATTCCTTGGAAATTACCTTGGCCTGAAGGTCACTTTTTGTTAATTGTCATAAACTAGAAAAGGTAACCCTAAAATTTATGTAGGGGGACCTAGGAGAACTATCATTGTGTTGCAATCTTGTTAGTCTAAATGTAGAGGTGGATAACATAAATAATGCTGATGGCCCAATCATGAAAATTGCTACAAATAGAAAAAAAAATTGAAAGAATTTATGTATTTTAATAGTTCTGCGCCCCTAGAAGAGGCCGTAACTGTAGTCGTAATTGCATAATTGACACGGTGGTTTGTTTTTTTTTCATCTTGTCTCGGTGGTTTGTTTTTTTTGAACAGGTACAAGAATGAATGGAGAAGGCATAAAAGGACTTTGTGCATGACCTTGCAATGGAGTAGATCATGAATCAGGTACTACCATTGATGTGAAGTTTGCATGCTTCACTTTCCCTAAACATCATAGTTGTTTCACTTCACTCCTCTAACAATGACGGGTTCATAAACTGCACAGCGACAAATGGCAATATTCTTGACCATGTATTAAGAATGTTTTTTCAGAGGAGGGAAGTATTTATTTAAAAATTTCATTTCAAAGGAGGAGAGCACTAACAGATATGGGAAATTCCATTTATTAAAGAGTCCTAGCATTTTAGGATTTCAAAGTCAAAGGGGGTTTATTTTTCAAAATTGTATGAAAGGGGTATTATATTTGGAAAATAAATGTGTCATATTAAAATGTCTTTTTCAATATTTTAAGGTTGGTATTCTGGGAGCATAATGTTATAAATCCCAAGTCAAGCATTATTTTGTGGAGTAGCACTCGGATAGGTGTTTATTTGGGAAGTTCTAGAGCCACACACATTTAGAAAGTCTTTGTTTATTACCTTCTTAAAGAATCAAATTGTACCCGACTATAGGCTTATTTATAGTCGTTGGAAAGAGAATTTTAAGAGGGATCCATTGGTGTGATTATTTTTTAGTTTTGAGACCTTTTACTCAATTGAATTTTGACTTGAAGTTGATGTTGTAAACAGAGTGCATTTTTGGTTGCATCCGACACTCTTGGTTGATAATTTGGCAAAATTGTGAGGGGCTCAATTCTAAGTCTTTGGGGGAGACATTATACCAAGTCATTCATTGAATTTGGCAAGTTTGAAGGCAATCTTGTAAAAGGAGGCATTGATATTGTCTCATTTTTTTGGAGGCACATTTGGGGCTAATTTGTTTTTTTAGCCAAATACAAATCATCAACTTAAGGGGTGATTTAGGGCCCCTTGTCCCTTGTCAGTGGATTCATTTTGTGGCACTCTCTTGGCCACTAGGTGTTTGTTGCTTGCATCTTCTATTTGGGCTTTGTATACATTTTATGCTTGCTATCACCCTTGCATGACTTTGGGTTTTATAATTGTAATCAAGTGTAGTTCCAATTCATACACACTTGAAACTAAGCCATATACAAGCAAGCAAACACATACAGGCATTTTCAACAATAATACATTGGCACATTGATTGTAATAATTCTACAAAAAGCAAGCATCACACTTTTATAACTGCCTATGTTCCACGTATCAACCTCTCAAAATAATTATAGTCTCCCTAACGTAAGGGCGGGTATATTGAGTAGTTTTGTATAAAGGTCTGGTAGGTTATTCCCTTTCAGAATTGCCTATGTTCCATGTATCAACTGCTCAAATACTTATAGTCTCCCTCACATAAGGGTGGATATATTGAGAAATTTGGTATAAAGGTTTGGAAAGATTCTAATTCTTACTCTATTTGGATAGAAAAAGGCACTCATGTTCAACTTAACTCTCCCACTGTTGGAATCTCTTGAAGATTCAGAGTGGAAAAACTAGGCGAACCCTCCTCTGGATCTTTAGCGGTGTACCCTAGATTTTTTTTAGGGCTCTAATTTGACATTTTTCATTCTTACTTCATCCTTTTTTGAGCTCCTTTTTCTTTTGATACTTTTCTAAATCATGGCTACTACAAATCTATTAAGTGGACTTACAAAGAAACTTGAAGGAACACAGACCTTTGCAAATTGGAAGTATGAGATGGAATCAATATTAATGATGAATGACATGTGGGACTTTGTGAGAGATAGGCAAGCTAATGAAGACGCACTCACTGCACCTAAAGACCCTAAATAAAAATCACAATTTGAGAAGAATTCTAACATAGCTTTAAGTTTAATCAAGCTAGCTACAGGAATCCAATGTAGAGAAACTATAAGGGCTGCAAAAACACCTAAATAAGCATGGGATGTTGTCAATAGATTGTTTGATAGGCCATTTCAAGATAACATTTTGTATCTCAAACAAAAATTGCACAATCTATGTATGCAAGACTCACTTACTGATTATCTTATGGAAGTGAAGTCTATTAAAAATGATTTCTTAGCTGCTGGTAAAAACCTAGATGATAATGAATTAATTCCAATAATGTTGCATGGTATTCCATAAAAGTTTCACTCCTATGCTACCATGTTAGACTTGAGTGGTAAAACAATGAATTCAACACTTGAGGATATTGAGATCCTACTTAAGAAGCATGAGAAATCCTTAATCAAAGATGAAGAAATTGAAGCCACATTAGTAGCTTTTGCCACCAAGGCAACTTTACAGCCTAAATAAAACAAAGGTCAAAATAAGCATAATCAGAATCAAAGGGGTAGACAACATCAGAGCTGCACACAGTACCAGCAGTAGCCAAATCAACAGTACCAATAGCAACCACGTCGTGACAGCAGTACCAACAACAACAAAGATGGCAAACAAGACCTCAAGGGGATCAAAACAACAATCAACAAGGGTGTGAATATTGTGGAAAATGGAATCATAATATTGCTAATTTCAATCAAAGGCAAATAGAATAGGGAGAACCACAAAATAATAATATGAACACATTGTATGTAGCCAACCAAGTTAATGTTGAAGATAAAGAATGTTGGTATATTGATTCTGGAGCAGAAAAGCACATGACAGGAAGTCAAGATTGGTTAACCAAGGTTTAGCCCACATCAAATAAATTTATTACTTTTGGTGATGAAAGTGCTCTACCCATTGAAGGTTTTGGGGAGGCACCACTTACTTTGCATGATGGTAATAATGTTCCTGCAACAAATGTTTTGTATGTGCCTGGTCTTAAAAGGAGTCTTCTTTCTATTGGAAAACTTATAGATAAGGGCTATAATGTCTATTTTGAAAAATAAAAATGCTACATTAAGGAACCCAATGGCAATGTCAAGGCCATGGGAGTGAAAAAGGATGGTGTTTACTACCTCCTTACAAAATCTGTAACACAAACATATTTGCATAAAACAACTACTTTCTCTTTGGAGTACATGTGGCATGAAATATTGGGACATTTAAATTTTAATAATATTCAAATGATGGCTACAAAAGGATTAGTTAAAGGACTCCCACATATTAAGGAGTCAAAATGTTTTTGTGAGCCATGTGTAATCGTAAAACACCATAGGCAACAATTTGAAATAGGAAAGGCATGGAGAGCTAATAGACCTTTGCAATTGATTCATTCAAAAATTTGTGGGCCAATGTCTGTTCAATCTTATACTGGGGCAAAATACTACATCACTTTCATTGATGATTACAGCAAAAAGGTATGGATCTACCTAATTCAATATAAGTGGCAATCCCTTGATAAGTTCAAAGAATTCATCGCACTTGTTGAAAGAGAAAGTGGCTATCAAATATCCACCTTAAGATCAGATAATGGTGGAGAATATGTCTCCAATGAATTATTTAATTTTTGTAAGTATCATGGGATAAGGAGGCAATTCACAACCCCTTATACCCCACAACAAAATGGAGTTGCTGAGAGGATGAATCAAACAATCATAAATAGGGAAAAATCAATGTTACATGCTGCTATATTACCTAACTCATTTTGGGGAGAAGTTCTTACTGCTGCATACTTGACTAATAGGTCATACACAAAGGCCTTACATGAAAGAACACCTGAAGAAGAATGGAGTGGAAGAACGCCCTATGTGGGCCATTTGATAATATTTGGATGTGATGCATATGCTCATATTCCTCATAAGAAAAGGAAGAAGTTTGATGATAAGAGCCAAAAATGCATCTTTGTTGGCTATAGTGATAGTGCCAATGCATATAAATTATATGAGCCTATTTCCAAGAAAATCATTTTATCTAGGGATGTTACCTTTCATGAGTATCCCCCATATAATCCTCCTAAAGCCCCCACTTTAGAAATAACTAATGAAATAGTTGCTCCATTCATGCATACAATATCATCTAGTTCTTCTCCTTCAATCATAAATCAAGAAATTCATCAACAAGAAGAACTTCATACAAATAATCCATGTCCTCCATCTCCTCCTCATAATGATCAAGTAACAACATCCAATCCTTTACCCAAGTGGGTTCAAGCCACAATAGATGAAGCCCAAAATCATTTGCTGACCTATATAGGTAAAAGGCCTTCAGCCCTAAGACACCAAGTGAATTATTCCCTAATGGCCAAAGTCCTTAGCCAACCTAAACCTTCTAATGTCAAAGAAGAACTTAGTGATCCTAAATGGGTTCATGCCATGGATCAGGAATTGGATTCCATTGAAAGGAATCACACTTGGGAGTTAGTTGATTTACCCAAAGTAAAATATACCATAGGCACAAAATGGGTATACAAAGAAAAATATAAAGCAGATGGCTCACTAGATCGCTACATGGCTCGCCTAGTAGCTCAAGGCTATAAGAAAAAAGATGGAATTGATTATGAGGAGACCTTTGCTCCTGTGGCTAAGATGACTACAATCATGACAGTTATTGCTATGGCAGCTCAAAAACATTGGTCAATATATCAAATGGATGTCAAAAGTGCATTTCTAAATGGTCATTTGAAGGAGGAAGTGTATGTGAAACAACCACCAGGGTACATAGTTGAAGGCCAAAACAACAAAGTCCTCAGATTAAAGAAAGCTCTATATGGGTTGAAGCAAGCACCCCGAGCTTGGTATGCAAAGATTGACTCCTATTTCCTCAACCTTGGTTTCACTAGATCTGCAACAAAATCTACTCTCTATGTGAAACATTGGAGGAACCACATCATTTTTATTACATTGTATGTGGATGATCTCCTCATTACAGGTGATGACATAGAAGGAATAAGGTTGCTCAAAGAGGACTTATGCAAGAACTTTGAGATGACAGATTTAGGCCTCCTCCACTATTACTTAGGAATAGAGGTATGGCAACAACCTGGTAAGATTTTTATCTCATAGGCTAAGTACATTCAGTCTATTTTGGAGAGGTTTCACATGGAGGAGTGTAAGCCCTCTCTAACTCCCATGGAAACTAGATTGAAATTACTAAATAATGATGAAGAAGAAAGGGTTGATGGTACACTTTACAGGAAACTAGTTGGAAGTTTGATCTACTTAACTTCAACTAGACCAGATATTTTCTATTCAGTTGGCCTTATTTCTAGATTCATGCAGGATTCTAAGAAGAGCCATTGGATAGCAGCTAAGAGGATTGTGAGATTCCTAAAAGCCACACCTCATCATGGCCTTATGTATAAATCAAGTGATAATTTTTCTTTGATTGGATACACAGATTTAGATTGGGCCAGTTGTCCTGAAACAAGAAGATCTACATCAAGTTATTGCTTTCAATTAGGCCAAGGCTCTATTTCATGGAGCACAAAGAAGTAGCACATAGTTTCACTATCTTCAACAGAAGCAGAATATAGAGCAGTAGTTGAGGCAACTAAGGAGGCAATATGGTTGAGGCAATTAATTCAAGATATTGGGCTATTCATACATGGTCCAACATATATATATATATTGTGACAATAAAAGTACCATCAAGATGACCAAGAATCCAGTTTTCCATGCTAGAACAAAGCACATTGAGATCCATCATCACTTCATTAGAGAAATGGTCCAAGAAGATATTATACACATGAAGTATGTACCAACTCAATATCAAGTAGTAGACATATTCACCAAGTCACTTGGGAAAGACAAGTTTTCTCAATTTAGCAATTTGCTATATCTATGTACAAGAAGTCAACATTAAGGGGGAATGTTATCTAATGTTGACTTATTTTTTAGGATAGTGCACATTAAGGGAGAATGTTAGAATAATTGTTATAATGTGCACTATGCCTATAATTGACATGATGACATTTGTCTTCTGCCACTTGTCTCTATCTTCAGTTTGAGTTGGAGTGGTGTCTTCTAAAAGACACTTGGAGTGGAGCTTATGAAACTTGTCATATCTCCCTCCTAAGCTTGATGCTTATATATTGTAAGATAACTTGTAAATAATTGATGCCTTTTTTTTAGTCCCAACAAAATATCACCCTAAAAAAAATGTCTTCCGTATTAATCCCCAAAGAATTAATTATAATGAGACTGTAATACACTATGGAATACATCCTTAATTCCAAGTAAAATATCATCACTTCCATGTAAATGATAAAATCTATTTCATGATGGGTGTGGGCTTATAAATCTCAATCCAAATTCCCTTCCCCTTTCCCATGAAGCACTACATGGTCACATCATCCTTGAATTTTGACTTCTCAATATATTATATCTTATATAGAATATACATAAACCATATAAATGTTTCCTCCCTACTAGTCAATTCATTCATCAACACCCCCATCATGTTGTCATTGTGGTTCCTATTGCATAGCAAGCACAAATACTCTTACATGGAAAACACACCTCTACCCAAAAAATGAGGATGGAAATACCTACAACACAAACATGACTCTCCAACTAACATTTTTGGATAATTAATATAGGGTATATTTTAAAACATGTTTAGATACAATTCTAATGTTAATGAGTCTATATACTATATTTTCTATAATGAATGCTATATAAACTCCATAACATTGATTAAAATATTTCTTATATCGTTGTCCCCTTATTTCATTCTATCAAGGGATACATCATTGCAACTGCAATTAATTGTAATTATGATAGTGTAATCAATCCATTTATATTCTATTTCATTATTGGCTATATCATTGATATGCAATAATCTATGATAGTCATAACCCAATCAACACCCTTTTATTTTTCCTCATAAAGGGCTACATGATTGACACAATGACAATCTATAGTGATGATAGACTAATAAATATCATTTCTTTTGTTTCATCATGGACTACATGATTATCACTTCAATAATCCATGGTGATGACAAGCCAATCAATATCCTTTCATTTATCTCATCATAGTATACAAGGTTGACACCATGATAATCCACCATGATCATTATCCATTTAGTATACATTTTCTTGATAGGCTACATGATTGACACCATCATGATTTGTAGGTAATTATTGCCTAATTAATTTCATTATTGTATCTCCAACCTAATATCTTCAAGCATGTGAGAACATAAAAAGAAAGGGCAACTAGTCACTCAACCAAGGGCATATCCCATTGTCACACTATTCAAACATAATTACTTGAGAATTTTACATAAAATACATTAAAATTATTACAAAAAAAATCCCTTTAGGACCTTTTCTAGATTTTAATTAATACAAAATATTTCCTTTAGATATTTTTTTAAGGTTAATCATTACAAAATGTGACCTTTAATCCTTTTTCTTAAGGTAAATTATGATAATAATACAAAAAGGATTCCCTTTACAATTATTGCCTAAATATTGATCAAGACAAAAATGCTAAACAAATATTCCTTTAAGTACCTCACTTCAATAAAAATCAAGATAAGTCCATCATATAATTATAAAATAATGTTACTCCAAAAAACAAATCATCCTTTGATTCCACACTTGAAGGTAGTAAACAACAAAAAAAACAAGATTGTTCAAGTCCATACTTGGAGGTCATAACTATCATCAAGCTCCTTTATGTTCATACTCAAAGGTACTTAATTTTGAAAAGAACCCTTTAAGTGATCAAATAAGGGTTAATAAATTGAAATTATATAAGCACTTTTTCCAACAATTAGTCTAAGAGGCCAACGCTTAATGGTGAATCCATTAGGTCCTTCAAGTTCATGCTTAAAGGGAATCAATAAAAAATAAATCTCCTTCAAGTACAAATTTGAAATTAATTGATTATGAAAATGGATTTTAAGTTCATACTTAAAGGTATTCATTTAAAAAAGGTGCCCTTTAGGCCCTTGCCTCAAAGTTAATCATTTAAAATTGTTTAAGTGCTTTTCTAGAGATCAATCTAAGAGGCCACCATTTAAGGGTAAATCATTAGCTAATTAAATTTCATGCTTTAATAAAATTAATAATAAAATATATCTCCTTATAATTCACACTTGAATGTAACTAATTACAAAAAGGTCATTTTTGTTTGTACTTAAGTGTAGTCATTTTCAAAAGGTTTCCTTTAGGAACTTTTCTAAATGCTAATTGTTTAAAATAATAGGAATTAGTACATCATTTGATAAATCATATTACGGGGTTAAAACCATCCATGGATCCTTGTGAGTTAATTTTTATGTCAATTTATTATAAGTTGTTAATTATTTAGTTGTAACAATAATTTATGTTTGAACTATTGGCTATGTCTATTATTGGTAAAAATATTGTATATTTATTCTTGTTCGATTAATGCATTTCATTAATCCCCTTGGTTGTTCCATTAGTGATATAAAATTAGGTTAGGATAGCACCATTCTACATATAAAAATCTCTAGCCACTATGTTCTACTACTACCAAAGGATTGCGTGGTGAGTCTGAGTTATAATAGCTAGCAACATTTAAATTTAAAGCCTTTTTAATAAGCTTGCTATTGGATTGCTGTAAATATGGTTTATAAATTAGAGAGTGAATAAAGTGATTTCACTAAATAAAGAGTTCCTCTCATTCATTGAAATAAATTAATCTCATATGAAGACTCATTAACATTAGAATTGTATCTAAACATGTTTTAAAATATACCCTATATTAATTATCCAAAAATGTTAGTTGGAGAGTCATTTTTGTGTTGTAGGTATTTCCATCCTCATTTTTTGGGTAGAGGTGTTTTTTCCATGTAAGAGTATTTGTGCTTTTTATGCAATAGGAACCACAATGACAACATGATGGGGGTGTTGATGAATGAATTGACTAGTAGGGAGGAAACATTTATATGGTTTATGTATATTCTATATAAGATATAATATATTGAGAAGTCAAAATTCAAGGATGATGTGACCATGTAGTGCTTCATGGGAAAGGGGAAGGGAATTTTGATTGAGATTTATAAGCCCACACCCATCATGAAATAGATTTTATCATTTACATGGAAGTGATGATATTTTACTTGGAATTAAGGATGTATTCCATAGTGTATTACAGTCTCATGATAATTAATTCTTTGGGGATTAATAAGGAAGACATTTTTTTTAGGGTGATATTTTGTTGGGACTAAAAAAAAGGCATCAATTATTTACAAGTTATCTTACAATATATAAGCATCAAGCTTAGGAGGGAGATATGACAAGTTTCATAAGCTCCACTCCAAGTGTCTTTTAGAAGACACCACTCCAACTCAAACTGAAGACAGAGACAAGTGGCAGAAGACAAATGTCATCTTGTCAATTATAGGCATAGTGCACATTATAACAATTATTCTAACATTCCCCCTTAATGTGCACTATCCTAAAAAATAATTCAACATTAGATAACATTCCCCCTTAATGTTGACTTCTTGTACATAGATATAACAAATTGCTAAACTGAGAAAACTTGTCTTTCCCAAGTGACTTGGTGAATATGTCTACTACTTGATATTGAGTTGGTACATACTTCATGTGTATAATATCTTCTTGGACCATTTCTCTAATGAAGTGATGATGGATCTCAATGTGCTTTGTTCTAGCATGGAAAACTGGATTCTTGGTCATCTTGATGGTACTTTGATTGTCACTATATATATATATATATATATATATATATATATATATATATATGTTGGACCATATATAAGTTGGATGATTTGTTTTTTGGAGTAACATTATTTTATAATTATATGATGGACTTATCTTGATTTTTATTGAAGTGAGGTACTTAAAGGAATATTTGTTTAGCATTTTTGTCTTGATCAATATTTAGGCAATAATTGTAAAGGGAATCCTTTTTGTATTATTATCATAATTTACCTTAAGAAAAAGGATTAAAGGTCACATTTTGTAATGATTAACCTTAAAAAAATATCTAAAGGAAATATTTTGTATTAATTAAAATCTAGAAAAGGTCCTAAAGGGATTTTTTTTGTAATAATTTTAATGTATTTTATGTAAAATTCTCAAGTAATTATGTTTGAATAGTGTGACAATGGGATATGCCCTTGGTTGAGTGACTAGTTGCCCTTTCTTTTTATGTTCTCACATGCTTGAAGATATTAGGTTGGAGATACAATAATGAAATTAATTAGGCAATAATTACCTACAAATTATGATGGTGTCAATCATGTAGCCTATCAAGAAAATGTATACTAAATGGATAATGATCATGGTGGATTATCATGGTGTCAACCTTGTATACTATGATGAGATAAATGAAAGGATATTGATTGGCTTGTCATCACCATGGATTATTGAAGTGATAATCATGTAGTCCATGATGAAACAAAAGAAATGATATTTATTAGTCTATCATCACTATAGATTGTCATTGTGTCAATCATGTAGCCCTTTATGAGGAAAAAGAAAAGGGTGTTGATTGGGTTATGACTATCATAGATTATTGCATATCAATGATATATCCAATAATGAAATAGAATATAAATGGATTGATTACACTATCATAATTACAATTAATTGCAGTTGCAATGATGTATCCCTTGATAGAATGAAATAAGGGGACAGCAATATAAGAAATATTTTAATCAATGTTATGGAGTTTATATAGCATTCATTATAGACAATATAGTATATATGGGATTCTAATATAGGTCATTCATTACGAGTTGGATCTGCTAAGAAAAATGCAGAGCTTGAGACAGACAAACAAAACTGTCCAAGAGTACACTGAAGAGTTTTACAAAATTTCTATTAGAATAGGGCATTTAGAGGCAAACAAAGAGAAGGTAGCCCATTACATTAATGGGTTGAGGCTTGGTATCCAGGAATAACTGAGCCTGGTTCGATTAAACACCATTGAGGATGCTTACCAATTTGCCTTGAAGGTAGAAGAAAAGCTGAACAGACGGTTTAAAGGCAAGAAAAGAGGAAGAGGCCGAGGTGGAAGGACTGGTAGGAGAACCAGTGGGGAAAAGTATAAGGATTTGAAGAAGACTGGTGAAGACAGTAGTAACCAAGACCAAAAGGAAAAAGATGTTTATCAGCCTCGAGATCAGAACAACTACCCAAGAGGACGGGGTGGATCTGGACGAGGATTTGGAAGAGGAGTATTTTGTGGAATGTGTTTCCACTATGGTGAAGAAGGACACCAGGCCTTTGAATGTCCACAACACCGAGAAAGAACAAACAAGAGGCCTGAGGGTCCAGCCAGAGCTGTTGTGGCAGAGGAGGATGCTGAATCCAAGCATTTCGAAGAAGCAGAGAGGGGAGAAACAATGATTGTAAGAAGAGTCCTGTTGAACGAGGAGAAGGACACAGACCAGAGGAAAATATTATTCTGCACTAGATGTAAATGTGCGGGCAAGGTTTGCAATATCATTATTGATAATGATAGCATGGATAACCTAGTTTCTGAGGAAATGGTTACCAAGTTACAGCTAGAAAGGAAGAAGCACCTACACCCATACCGGGTCACATGGTTGCAAAAGGACCATAGAGCTTTGGTCAATGAGCAGTTTTCTGTTAAATTTAACATTGGAAATTATTGTGATGAGGTCCTGTGTGACATCTTGCCCATGGATGTTTGCCACATGTTGCTGGGGAGACCCTGGCAGTTTGACCGAAGTGCAGTACATGATGGCCGAGCCAACACCTACTCATTGACAAAGAGTGGTGTACGCCATAAACTAAAGCCCTTGAAGGATGCAGATGAAAAGGTATGTCATATTTCCAGAGTCTTTTTAGTTTAGGGGAGAGAGTTTCTGAACGGGTTAAAGCATGAACATTTATGTTATGCAATAATCCCTAGAGTTAGGGGGAAGGAATGCCAGGATACCCCAGCAGAAATTCTAAATCTGCTGGAGGAATTTCCAGACATTGTGTCTGACAATGTGCCCGAGGGCTTACCCCCTGTGAGAAAAATTAGCCATCATATAGATTTAATACCAGGATCAAGCCTGCCAAATAAAGCTGCACACAGGATGACACCTGTAGAGACTGAGGAATTAAATAGACAGGTCCAAGAATTATTAGAAAAGGGATTAATTCAGGAAATCTTGAGCCCATGCGCAGTCCCTGCAGTGCTGGCACCAAAGAAGGATGGGGAATGGAGGATGTGTATAGATTCATGGGCCATCAAAAAAATTACTATTAAGTACAGATTCCCGTTACCAAGAATGGATGATATCATGGACTATTTAAGTGGAGTTGAGTACTTCACAAAGATTGACCTGAAAAGTGGCTATCATCAAATCTGTATCCGAGAGGAAGATGAATGGAAGACAACCTTCAAAACAAGAGAAGGCCTGTTTGAGTGGTTGGTCATGCCCTTTGGATTGCCCAATGCACCAAGTACCTTCATGCGGCTGATGAATGAAGTACTGAAAGAATTTCTGGGAAAGTTTGTTATTGTTTATTTAGATGATATATTGATATTCAGTAGGACCCTAGACAAACACCTGATGCATATTAGGAGGGTCTTTGAAAAGCTGCAAGAAGAACAATTATTAATAAATTTGAAAAAGTGTAATTTTGTCAAGAAGTAATTGGTATACTTGGGGTTTGTAATCTCAGCAGAAGGCCTGAAGATGGACCCCGAAAAGGTGAGAGCCATCATTGAATGGCCTACTCCAAGGAACACAATAGAAGTGAGGTCATTCCATGGTCTGGCTAGTTTTTATAGGAAGTTCATAAAGAACTTCAGCAGTATTTGTGCACCTCTCACAGAGACAATGAGGGGAGATAAAAAGGAGTTCAAATGGACATCAGGGGCTAAAAGGAGCTTTGATACATTAAAGAGAAAAGTTATTGAACGGCCTGTTTTGGCACTTCCAGACTTTAACAAGGTATTTCAGGTGGACTGTGATGCCAGTGGCAGTGCAATAGGGGCTGTACTGAGTCAAGGAGGCAAGCCAGTTGCTTATTTCAGTGAGAAATTGAATGATGCTCAAAAAAAGTATTCAGTCTATGATCAAGAATTTTATGCTATAGTTCAGGCCCTGAAGAAGTGGAGACATTATTTATTACCAAAGGATTTTGTACTATTTACTGACCATCAGGCTTTGCAATACATTAACAGTCAGACAAAACTGAACCAAAGGCACATGAAATGGGTGGAGTTCCTCCAAAGTTATATCTTTGTGCTAAAACACAGAAGTGGGAAGTCAAACAGAGTTGCATATGCCTTAAGCAGAAGGCAGGCTCTGCTGACTAGATTGACAGTAGAAGTAGTGGGATTTGAAGAACTGAAAGGTTTGTACCCTGCAGATCCGGATTTTGCAGAAGCCTGGAAGGCTTGCTCGATACCTATTACTATGGATAGAACAAAATGGTTGGATTTCTTAATCCAGGATGGAATGTTGTTCAAAGGCAGTAAGTTGTGCATTCCCAGAAGTTCCATGAGGGAGAATTTAATCAAAGAAAAGCACAACGAAGGGTTGGCTGGGAATTTTGGTTGGGACAAGACCATTGCCTTGGTTGAGGAAAATTACTACTGGCCTCAACTTCAACAAGATGTGAAGAAGTTTGTGCAAGGTTGCAGAATATGCCAGATGGCAAAGGGTGTAAGACAAAATACAGGGTTGTACCAGCCATTACCAGTGCCTGAGAGACCATGGGAGGACATAAGTATGGATTTTATTCTTGGATTTCCGAGAACACAGAGGGGAAATGACTCAGTATTTGTGGTGGTTGATCGGTTCTCCAAAATGGCACATTTCATTCCCTACCAAAAGACAAGTGATGCAGTTCACATTGCTGGGTTGTTCTTCAAGGAAGTGGTCCGACTTCACGGTCTACCAAGAAGTATAGTTTCAGATAGAGATACAAAGTTCGTTGGGTACTTCTGGAGAACTCTGTGGAAGAAATTGAAGACAGACCTGAAATTCAGTTCAGCATACCATCCACAGACAGATGGGAAAACGGAGGTGGTCAATAGGAGCCTGGGCAATTTACTACGATGTATGATAGTGGATCAACCCAAGGGGTGGGATTTGGTCTTACCACAGGCAAAGTTTGCATATAACAATTCAGTTAACAAAAGCACAAGTAAATCTTTGTTTCAGATAGTATATGGAAACAGGCCGAGGAATGTGTCTGAACTAAGAAAGTGGGACAGAAGAGAAAAATGTAGTGCCGAGGCAGAAGAATTTGCAGAGCATATGAAAAGTCTGCATGAGGAGGTAAGAAGACAAATTACAAAAATGAACAGTCAATACAAGACAAGGGCCGACCAGAAGCGGCGGTTCAAGGAGTTCAAGATTGGAGATGAGGTTATGGTGCATCTCAGGAAAGAGAGATTTCCTGCCAAGACTTACAATAAATTGAAGATGAAAAAGTTTGGACCCTGCAAAATACTGGGAAAGCGGGAGTCGGGAAATGCGTATGAAGTGGAATTGCCGAGTTGGCTTGATATTTCACCTATTTTTAATATTTCAGATCTAGTAGAATATCATGAGGGAGGAAGTACAGAGATGCAAGATCCAGAAACACGACAATTTCCAACCTCTACACCAAGCACAGATGAGGCCGAGAAGATATTAGATACCCGTGAAGGAAGAAGCACCAGAAAAAAATAGTATGCTGAGTATTTGATCAAGTGGAAGGGCAGGCCTGTGGAAGATGCAACTTGGGTATCGAATACGGAGGTTGATCGCTTGGGTCTTCCCCCAACAAAACAGAAGTGAGGATCACTTCAAATCTACCCCGGGTGTCTGATGCAGGAGCATCCAGGGACAGAGGGCAATCTTGCATCTTCCAAATATTTTTAGTTTCCTTTCTAAGTTCTTTGCACTTAGATCTATTATTTTCAAGTACTGTGAAAGGTTTGTGAAGCAAGTTTTGGTTTGGAAGGTTTTGAGAGGCAAGGAAGGGAGGGGTCATGAAATCGCGACATGTCACGAAATCGTGACCCCAACGCAGCGTTGCATCTTTGGTGAAGTTTTGTCGCGATATCGTGACAGTAATGAGGAGGAGGCGAGAAGTCTTCAAATGTCACGATATCGCGACGTCGTGATATCGCAACGTTGCGATATCGCAACGGTAATGAAAAGAAAGAGCGAGGGTCTTTAAACGTCGCGATATCACGATGGTAATGCAAATAAAAGAGGAAGGGATTCAGACGTCGCGATATCACGACGGGTCACGATATCATGACCTGTCGCGATATCGCGGCCAGTTAAAGGCCGACACGTGGCCGCTATTCCAATAGTGGTGAAAGTTAAAAAGAGAGAGAACGAGACCAGGGTTGATTAGCGAACGGCCGAGCTGGACCAAATCGAACATGTGGCAGTTGTGAAGGACACGTGGGTCGAGTATGTTGCAACAAGGAGAAATATTGGATGGATGTACACGCAGTTGACCACATGTATGCAAATTAATTTGGGGGTCTCATAAGCTGTTAAGGAAGGTGTCGACCGCGCTCTTTCCATCTTAGCTTTACTGGCATCGAAGCATTTACAGGTGATGGTTTAATGGAAGGGACAACAGTGCAAAGGACGGTCAGAATGATGTGGCCGATGTAGAGAGGCCATCAATGCCGATGTCTTGATAGATTGGGCAGATCGACATTTAATATTGGAATTTCAAAAACACAGGAAGGGGGAAATTTGAATTTGAAATTTTTATTAGGTGGAGGCATTGAATTCCTGGAGGATCGAGGCCTCGTTAAAAACTTAGGGGGGGATATCTTTGAGCGGGATGGTGAAGTTCGGGATTGGGGAAGAAGTGTTGTGCCGGGGGAAAGTTACTACTGTATTTTGGTATTGAATGAATTAATGAAAATTTCTATGAATTTACTATGAGATTGTCTGTGTGAATCCCGAATTTGCCATCAATAGGGTCATACCTTTTTTCATAGTCTAACTTGACCCTTTGCTGGTAGACTCATATGTTTTCTAAGGCATGTATTTACTTTTCATAAATCAATTCTAATTGGCTAATATAAGAATAATTACATTCATCCCTAATACAAGAGTCCTCTAGTAGAATGCACAAGGAGGATACATATAACTCAAAGGGGAAGACAACTTTAGTCCCATAGACTAGAGGATAGGGCATCAACCCCATAGGAGTTCATACACTTGTGTGATAATACCACAAGGCTAGATATAGCTAAACATGTCAATATCATCCTATCTTGTGCATAATTTTCTTAAAGATTTTATTGGAAGCTCTGGACTGGTCACTGCATTATGGATAGTAAGGCATAATAACTTATGTTAGGTTTTATACTTGCATAAATTTTGAGAACATCCATATTCTTAAAGGTTGTTCTATTGTCAAAAATTGTTATGGAAGGGATGCCATAGTGACAAAGGATTTGGTTAAGAATTAATTGTGAGACTTGCATTCTATTGCATGTAGATAAAGGTATCATTTTGACACACTTGGTAAGGTATTTAGTCATCGTTATGATAAATTGATATCTATCAAACAATGTTAAGCAAAATTACCTATAATATATAAGCCCCAAATAGAAAAATTTCAAGGAGAGGTTAATGGTTAGAGTTCTTGAGCTGGTTCTTGGATAATATTGTCATGTTTCTGATACTTATTGCACTTTTGGTGTAATCATAGGATTTCTTATTCATAGAGGACCAATAATAGCTCATCTATATGAGTTTCTTGGTGATGGCACTTCCAAGGAAGTGACAACTACATGATCCATTATGGGCTTCTCTAATATCTATTTTATATTTATTTGTGATTTTATTCTTATGGAATTTCAAGATATCCTTATACCAAGGACCAAGATGGGAATATGTTTCAACAATGATGACCTTTAAAAGAAGTTGACTATTTTTTAAAATTACTGGTTCCTTAATTTATTTGACAATTATTGTGGCATAATAATCATTTAACTCTAGATGGATAATGAAATTGGATATAGCCATAATATATATGTGATAATTTATAAGCCATGAAATGACATAAATGGTGCTTTTATAAAAGACTAACATGATATTATTAACAATATTTGTATAAGGTCTAAGGTTCTATTATTTAGTTTGATAGATGTCATTGACTTGACTGAATTCCAATTGGAAATGTCTAATTATGGAGAGTGTTTAGTATTCCAAATCTAGAGCTACATGGAGTTTTAGGATAAGAGATTCATAATCTATGATACTATTAGTATAGGATAATTCAAGTTTCTAGGACAAAGGAATGATTTGTTGTTGTTGTATGACTAAAATAATTCTTATCCATACTTATTTTTTGTAATTAGAACCATCAAATTATATATTCCATGAATCATTTTGGCCATACTTCATGTTTAAAATAAATTCATCTATAAAGTCAACAAATATTGGATGACTAGCCTCTATAGGTGTGGCTATAAATTGGTCAATGATGAGCTAATATTTTAGTGACTTTTAGATAATGAATTTGAGATAAAATTTGTCAAGAACAATTATCCACTTGGAATTAATCCTAAAGGATGGATATCTTAACATAATATATCACAAGGGATCAACCTAATGATGAAAATATTTTATGATTAAGCATGTAGTGTGAAAGCCTTTGTGATGTGAACACTATAGCAAGGAAAATATTTTCTAGGGGAGTGTACTAGACTTCATAACTAAAAAAAATCCCATTGATATAATGTTTGAGCTATCAAACCTATCTATTTCATGTAGTAGTCTTATATGAAAGGTAAGAAAAATATAATTGTTGGAAGATAAGAGTATGAAACCCTTGAACTGGAGGAACCAAGCAAGTAAAAGCAACACTAGTGGGGCTCCTAGTAGTGATCTAGATGCTGAAATTTACCCTATGTTGGTCATCATATTGCACCATAAAAACATCTAGAACATAAAAGATTTGGTATATTAGGAGGAGAAATAATAGGATAGAATAAGATATAGGACTTTAGAGTTTCAAACACTACTTGACACTATGCTTTCTTAAAAAAATGTATCTTTTCTTAAGATTTTAAAAAATGCCTAGAAGTTTTCAACAAACTAGAATATGAACCACTAAATGGCTTACAAATTGCTTTGGAGTATCTAATGTTGGGTTAATTATTGATAGAAAATATATCAATTATAGCTTTAATTTTATTAGGGTGTAATTCTAAACTACATTGATACAGGATGAATCTTAGTAGCTTCCTTAAAATCATCCCAAAGACACAATTTGAGGGCTTATGGTGAACCTTTATTATCTCAATTGCTCTAAAATACATATTAAACCTCAAACATGTTCTTCATAGTTTATAGATTTATCAAAAATATTCATCAACATAATTCTCCATCATATCATGAAACATGAATTTCATAGCACTTTGATAAGTGGCTCTAGTGTTCATTAGGCCTTAATGCATGATCTACTAGCAAAAGGTTCCATAGGAGGTGGTGAAATCCATTTTGGACTAATATTTAGGGTTGATTCGTATTTGATTGCACCTTAAGAACCTATCCATGAGGGACAATATCCCACACCGTATAGTAAAGTTGATAATCATTTCAATATTAGGTAGTGGAAATTATCTTCAATATATGTTTTATTGATGTCCCAAAAGATGGTCTAGAACCTAACAATATCTCCCTTTTTAGCAATGGGAACAATGATAGATATCTAGTTGGAATAATCAATCACCTTAATAAATTTGACTTCTAGGATATTTTAAAGCTCTTCCTTAGCAATCAAAGTGACCTTAGGATGTATTTTTCTATAATTTTTATTTAATAGGATTTGCATATGGTTAGACAACTAAATGATGAACAATAAGATATAAATCTAGTCCTAACATGTCAATGTAGGACTAGGCCAAGATGCTGCTAAATTCTATGAAAACCTTAGTGTACTCTTCATTTTTGACTAGGGTTAAGACCTTACCAACATGAGAATTCTAGGATTGTCATGATTCATAATATTGATGTTGAAAGTTTCCACTATTAGGATGTGCAACTTGTATTCTAGTAGAAGAGGAAGAAACCAATATTCCAAGGCTCTTAAGGTCCATTGGGTCTAGAGGAATTTTATTGATATTAGATGATTGTAAAAATGATGATATTGGTTATGTGGGGAAAAGATCCTCTAAAATAGATTGTTTCAAATGAGATAGTCAAAGGGACCATATCGAGGAGAATTGTTGGAAATGTACTCCATGTCACAATTTATTTCATCAATGATTAGTTTAGGATAAGCCAATATTACGAAGTTCATGCTAGAAAAATATGTGAGTTGCAAGGTGTTAGGGACTAGGATTTAATGTAAGAATGGGCAAAGTTATTGCTAAATTCTATGAAAATCTTAGTGTACTCTTCATGTTTGGAAAGGGTTAAGACCTTCCCAACTTGATAACTTTGGGATTGTCATAAGTTTTAATATCTATGTTGACAGTTTTATTTATTAAAACGTGAAACTCATTTTTAACTGAGGGGGTACTGACCAATAATCCTAGGCTCTTAAGGTCCATTAGGTCATTATATGACTATGAAATTATTGTATTAGATATGTGGGGAAAGGATCCTCCAAAATAGAAATTGTTTCAAATGAGATATCCAAAGGGACCATCTTGAGGAGGATTGTGGGAAAAGTCATCCATGTCATAAGTGCTTTTATCAATCATTAGTTTAGGATACCATAGGGTTACAAGGGGTTGGGGCCTAGGATTCATAAGGGATATCCATCCTCCTCATCCCAATAAAAATTATTTTTGTAAAAAATATCATGATGGAACTTTCTTATCATTTTTAAAATGTATATGAAGTAGGAAAAGGCTCACTAAGGCTAGGGATATATCCATTCCTCAATAACCTAGCCAAGAATTAGCCTCTAAAGGCTCTTTAGTTCCTTATTTGTAAATATCTAGTACTTTGATTCAGTATACCATGTTTCAAAGCATCTACTTAGGTATAGGATATAGGTCAATCAAGTAACATGAGGTATATTATAATTTGACTAGGTAAGGGTTGCTATAATAAATTTATTCATTAGTCGGAATACTAGGACAAACGAAATAATAACTTCCTATTTGTACCATTTTATACTTCCTAGAGGGTAAGCCTATATTTCAGGTAGAATGTGAGAGTTTGGATAGGTCCAAAAGTGGATGACTATTTATATCAACTTTATTAGCATTTTGAATTTCCATGTGATCATTTTACACTTTTGATTGACCATTATTTTTATGTTGGTTTCATCAAACTCATATTCTTCTATTTGAGTGTTAATCTTATTAGGTTGATGGTTTAAATTTAAGGTCATCAATGCATTATAGATAGGAGGTTGGAAAATAAAAGTAGGTTGAAAAGAGGAAGTAGATATTGATGAAAAAAATTGAAGGACAAAAAAATCCTTTTGAATTTCTAATATCAACCGCTTGGCAATGATCAAAGGGTTTAAGATCAACTACGATTTGATACATCTTGCTTTTATATTCATATTTAAGAAATTGATGAAGCATAGAGAGGATGTTGTACATCACACTAATCCAAGGCATACCAAGAAGAATTTTTTAAAGTTAGCTCACAAGTCTTGACTAAAAAGAGGGTATTTAGGATAAGAGGAAAAGTTTTTAAAAGGCAATACTATCGTGCCACTAGAGTTGTGTTCTTTATTGTTGAATGAGTTGATGATAAAATCATATTTTTAAATCTTGTTTACTTGGTCCAAAATTACTATTGAATTTTAGACTATAAAAATATCCAACCATGGATATAGGAGGAATATCATCCTCATGTAATGATATTATTTTATGAGTAAACACAAGGGACCCTACCACATTTGTGAGTCCATTGGTATTTAAATATTGAAGGACAACTTGTTTTCTAAAGAGTTTGAATTGCATATCTCTATGTGTTATAGAATCTTTGAGAAGCTCAAGAAATGAGATTTGCATGGCTGTAGATTTAAGTGGTTGGTAAATATTAAAAGTACCTTTGTCTTTGTTTTTATATTGTTTAATTAATGGTTGTCCTATTGGGAAGATGTTTATTTCAAGTGGAGGACCAAATGGGTCTATGTGGTTGATCAGTTGATTGATTCTTGTGTTATTGCATTGTGACAACACGAGTGGAAGAGGAATGGATTTTTTTACCATTATTTTATTTGGATGTGGAAAAACCCTATAATACATATTTTTAGTTGCCTTTTGGTCATGATTAGGTAATGGATCATGAAAATTTCCAACATCTTGATTTGAATAAGGGTAGGATTTATGACCACTAAAAACAACTTGACCATATTTTATTAGGTATTGGATAAGGTTTCTAAGGGTTCTACACATATATATGGTTTCTCCATTGACATGGTGGAAGGCACATTTCTTATTAGGATGGAAACAAGGATTTTTTTCTCTTTTAGGATCTACAAAAGTAATGGGTGGTATTTCTACTATCTTTTCTTCAAGGAGCTAGTTGAGGATGGTTGTAGGATGTTGGTCAATTTAGACCAACTTTATCTTAGGATTTTGTTATCATTTACATATAATGAGTTTCCAAAGAAATTTTGTAATATTCACATTGTTGGACTAATATTAGTGGGTTACTCCATTGCATATAGTGTATTTGTTCTTATACTAACATTTTGAGTAAGAGGAACTATCATTTTAAGATAGGACCACTAATGTTTTTAGGTAATATCTTAAGAAGCAACATATCACCATATGCAATGTTGCTACCAGTAGTGCATAAGAGCCTAAGGTGACTAATAAGGTATTCCTTTTAGACATCTAGAAATTGATTGTTTAAAAATTTGTAGGGAAAGGAAATCTAGCTATGATGGGATCTAAATTTTGGTTATACAAGTCCTTGTACTAGTAATTGTGACTAGATGAGAACCCTTGAATTGAGTCAATTTTCCATTTTAATTACCCAATTTTTAAAAATTATGGCTTAAATTAAAAAAAATATGGTTCAATGGAATATGTGATATGTGCATAGGATTAAAATATTAATTTCTAATAAAAGGGTAAGGTTAGGGGAATGGGGAATAACATGTTGATTTTTTCATTATACAACTTTACTCTAAGATATATAGAAAAAAAGGTTTGACGATGTGATATTAGATATTTTAAGAGTGGTATGAATAAAGCCCACATTTGCCGTTGGGATTGGTGGAAGGTTTTTGAGACAATATTGAGAGGTTGGATTACTAGAAACCCCATAGTGTGTGCACTTATTGAGTTATGGGAAAAATCACATTGACCCATAATAAATCCATGAGGGGGGGTAAATATTATTTATTTCCTAAGTACTATGAATGGTTTTATGATCCACCATCCATAGAAGTTGTGACAATTAGAGGATTAGAGTCTATTTGATTTGAAGTTAATGAATTAAACTCTATGTATGGAGACCCATAATATAAGTCCCCTTGACTATATATTAAAGGCTTATACTTGGGTTTCTAAGGATGGTATAAAAAGAGATCCTTCCCAATAAAGGTAACTATAGTATCTCTACTTTATTTTTAAATAGTTTCTATGGACTCCTTATTTATACGTAATAAAGAGCCCACATGATCAAGAGATTTTAAGGTTAAAATCCCATACTCATAATTAATAGGATATAATGTTCCTAAGGTAATATATCCCTCTTATTCCTTTTCATAGATAGGGTTATCGAATATGAAATGGTTTTCTTGAACATTAGACAAAGGATCTATGTCGTGTGCTAGTTTATGGTCCATATTTTGAATCGCATAGTGTCACTCAGCCATGGCTTATGGAGGAAGGGAAGTTAAATTTAGTAAATTTTCCTTTTAAATTTTATTAAAAAATAAAGGTAATATGCTTTTATACCCTTATGTTAACTTCCCTCTATATACATATTTCACCTATATATCTCAAGACCTCTTTATATGCCTAAATGTCTCTATATACCAATTGCTTTGTATATACCCATTGATACATGAGAGATGGTTGGTACGTGGGATCACAATAATATGAATGAGTGACCACTAGGTACACAATCCAATACAATACATTAAGGGTAGTGAAACCCTCCTTCTAACTCCCACTAGTCTGCCATGTTAGGGTTAAATTACGAATAAACCTTACGGGGGTGGTTGGTAGTCCAAGCTCACAATATATCCAAATTTTTATTAGATTCAAAGGAATTTTGAAAGGCTCCCCAAATTTTTACAAAGAAAATAAGGGGACTAGAGAGTCTCCAAACCACTTAAAATATGAAATAACCATGAGAATATGGTTGCAAGATAAATTGAGAAGAAAATATAAGTAATAAAAAAAGAAATAGGATCCAGAAAATGAATAAAATAAAGGTTGTATCCCTAGGATCCAACATGAACTTGTAATCTAAGAATTAAAAATAATGTGAATTTTTAGGATACCTCAGGATCCACCAATACATAAATCCCATAAACCATTTAAATTAAATAGAACAATTTCCCACCCAAGATAAAAAAACACAATCTTGAGGAGAAGCTTGGGATCTGCCCAAACCATCTGTATCTACTTTGCTTAAAATATAGAGAAACATTTTCTACCCAATACAAGAATCACAAAACTAAGGGGAGTCTTAGGAACCATCCAAACCACCAATAACCAATCCAAATTAAAAATCAAAATTACAAATAATAGTTTCCATCCCAAGCCATGAAACATAGATTTCCTCTAAGGAAATTAAAAAAAAAAATCAATTCTATAATTTACCACCCACATTAAGAAACATGTTTCCATGGGGAGAAAAACACTCTTGTGCCAAGGAAATTCAAAAGGATCAATTTTAAAATATTCCTCCCAAGTAATGGGAGAAAAGGGAGTCTCCATAGTCCTAATCCACAAACCCTAGATCTCCAAAACCTAACTCTCCTAGGTAGAGAAACATTAGAACCACACACTTTGGGACTTGAGCCATTAGTCCTACTTGCCTAAGATTTCCTAAATCCAAGAAATATAGAAAATTTGGGGAAACCATAAATAATTATAGTTAAAATCCATAGGCTCAACATGTAGACCACCATTGGGGATCGATTACTGCAAAGAAATAGAGCACCCCATAGGTTTACCTTCTTAGTCCAGTTATATCTAAGTCCAAAAAAAAATCCATTGGTGCTAAAATCCTACACACCTCTACCTTAGCAATTTGAATATTTTTCCAACCTAGCTCATAGGCCTTAGAAAATAAAATATTTCCAATGATATGGTTTCCATTCTTCAATAGAGTCACACTAGGATTAGTGTTAAATCCTTTATAGACTGCAATCCTATTCACTTCTACAAATAAAATAACTTGTTCTAGAACAACATAAATTCCATAGAAGGGAGAGTCCATGGGAATATTTTAGGATCCATGCTCTTAGCATCCATGTTATTGGGTAGAAAACTCTAGGATCTGCCACAGAAGTACCACCAGCCAAGATCCTACACTCATAAACATTGAGGAATTGAGATAACACTACTACAATGAACATACTTCTCACAAACATCTAATATTCCATCCAAAAACAACAAATGTACGAGATTCCTACCTAGGATAGACAACCTACATGGGACTTCCAAAAAATATTCCATAAAATCCATAAAATCTATGGGATTCTAGGGATTCAGATCCATCCCAATCCTAATTGAAACTAGAACATCCTGCATGCAAAAACAAGCTTTGGTCCTACTCCCTCTCCCTCTCTCACTCTCACTCCCTCTCGCCCTTTCAATTATGCCTAAAATATGGTGTTATATGAGGGACTATCTAGAGCATGGTTGCTAGGCACTCCTATGGACCTATTGCTTAAAGGTTAACCCAATTGATGAACTATTGACTAGTAGACTCTATCATTGAACTATGTTACTCTTGAACCATTAACTTGCTCTCTAATTCAAAAATATAGTTGACTTCTAACCTAAATGGATTAAATTAAAAAAAAACAATATATCCAATTTAGCATATAGGCTTGTACTAAGGCTACTTAAGGGACTGAACACAATTCCCAATAGAAATATCCTCTATTTATATTATTGTTAATATTGATTAATATGAGCTAAATATGCAAAACAATTAGGTGGTTTTTATTAAAATATTAACAATTTTTCTATCTTTATTATAGGTCTCCAGGTAGGCTATGAAAGACCTTTGGTACCCAGTATGGTGCTCACATTGAATTTAATGAATATGCAATCACATAAATCATGATGACCATAAGTGTGGGACCCCTAAATGCATTCCCATTTTCACATGAGATTACACTCATTATTAGGGGATGTCTTATTATATCTTAAGATGCTATTTTAATGGTTAAATTCACTAACACCTAAGCTTTAATGTGAATCAAAATGTCCCCTCTAAGATCTTATCCTATGTTGTTTTTCAGGACCTACATTTACAATGTAAAATATAGATGCAAATATATATAAGCATAAAAATTCCTATTCTACATGATATTTCCACTAAATGCTTATGGAAGTAATATAATTCATATTCATTTTTAGAAAGAGTATAATGAGAATGTGCAAACAAGTAATATTTTCCTAGGATACAACTACAAGCACTTCATTTTTCATACCGAGTACTAAATATGTAAACAAGATATATCTCATTTTTAAGAGTTTGTTAAAGAAACATATTTCTTATCCTTTTCACAAAATTAATTAAAAATAATAAAGGATACTACAATTCAATGAAACTAACAAGATTATCCTATAATTTATATGAACGTACTTTTAATTCATGGCTAATACAACAATTACAACCTATGTTTATTTCTTTGACAATTTTGTAACCAAAGACAAATTTTCTACCCTTTTAGTAAAATATTATTAGAAAAAAAAATATAAATGACATATCAAATAAATTAAAATATTTTTAGACCCTCATATAGAAGAAAACTAAATTAAAAAAATATAGACCCCAGTTTTCAGTATAAGGTAGAAGTGTGGGTGAAATAACTTCCCTACATCTATTTCCTCATAAGGAGAGAATTTTTTGCCATTTTTCCAAGGTAGCTTTAGAAACAATTTCCAGATCAAAGGGAAGGAAGAAAAAGATTAGTTGATCTTGAATAGCACTACATTGTTGAATTTTACTAAGTATAAAGCGCTATAATTTTTTTTAATGATGATGTAATCATAACATCATCTAAATTTTGGCATGGATAAGGCTCAAAATTCAAATGAAGAAGAAGAGTTCATCTTTTTATATTTTGCACCAGACTCAAAGTTTTATAAAGTATAGGACATGGTCAAAAACATAAAATATTGATGTCAATAGATGATGGATAAAAACCAAACATCTTATGCACAATGAAATAGCACCCGATGCAATATGAAATAAGTTTAGCTAAGTTTTGATAAAAATATAAAATTCGACATTATAGCAAAGCCTATCAAGTGCAATAAAATATTGACTATTTAGCAAAGAAGGCCACATTTTTAAAGAAGTTGATGTCAACATAGATTGCATAAAAATTTGACACACAAGAATAGAGCTTAAGAAGAAAAATATTCCAATTAATGGAACTTATCACACTAAGGATAGTATAAGGTTCATCTAGTATCTGACATAATGTTTATTTCATTGGATAAGTATCGAAGAGCACCAAACACTTCAAATGTTGACATTATCAAAAAGCACCTAAAATTTCAATAGAGATGTAGTGTTAGATGAAAAATCGATAAGGAACAGATCCTAGCAATTACATATCTAGATTTTAGATCCCAAAGTCATGTGTAAGAGTGTATCTAAGCAATAAGGGTGGCCATATTCTTAAGGCACTAACGTCATCAAGGTAATCTAAGAAACCAAATATTTAACAAAAGGTTGAACTAATTGTTAAAACTTGTTAGATAGATGTTGAAGTTGAGGTTGCCTACATAATTGAAGGATGGATTGAGTTTAGACAAAGTTATCAAGCATGCACAATTTACAATTGCATATTGTATGATGACTATAATGTGCACCTTTGAATAAATACTAGATTTTTGTTTGGCCTCTTACCAAACTTGTTGTAGAATATGTATGTCAATTTGATAAAGTATTTTGGTTAAAGCTAAGTGAATAATTTATTCTACTATCTAGATTTCTCCCTGGATTTATTGTTCACTAGTTCCTAGAATACCTAGTAATATTTAGTGCCTAATTTAGTTAATTATTCTATGCTATTAAATAATAGTTGGTATGCTTGGTAGTCTTATTTAATTCAAATTGTGAGACTCTCATGCTTTATGTATCTTGATATTTTTGAATCCATTCCACTTTAATTATAGATTTCAACTTTATGCATTGCTTACTTTATTTTTCAACCCCCATTTATTAGTTAGCTAGAATCATAGGAATTGGTCAACTTTAGAGCCTAACTCGGAAACCTAAATTTCTAGGTCTTCCAATATTGGTTGAGGTCTTGAGGAAATAACTCTTCTACTTAGGTGTATTTTGGACCAAGAGTTTTTGGCACACTCTATGGGACCCAAATATCACCTCCCTGATTGAGTAGAAAAATGGTGATACTCTTATCTAATATATCATTACTCGATCACCTAGTAATTCTACTAAAATATAATTATTATAAAGAAACCCAACCACCATTTAATTTATAAGATTTTTCTTATAAGATAAATAACTAAAAATATGGAGGAACTAGTACTATTCATAGAGATACCTCCATTGGCATTTAGAAGATGTAGATCATCATCATATTCTACATATTCATCTTCAAGTCCTATAGAAATTAAAGGATATACACATTTCACTTCTCTACCATTTATTCATTCAATTAGAATTGGAAAAATGGCCCACATACCATATTTTTGAACTATCCCAACTAGAGTAACATAGGACTACTCAACCTGGTAAATCAAAATGCCATTCCTCAGGCAATATTAAAGGATTTACGAACATATGATGGGGATTGGAAAGACAACCTATGAGCATTGTCAAGATGTACCCTCCTTTACTGTAATCTATAATTTTCAATATGAGAACATTATGATAATTTTTTTGGTAATATTATTCAAAGGTAAGGTATTATATTATTACCAAAATATTCGGGATGGTAGTATCCATTCATGGGCTCATCTTGTTGCTAGACTAGTTCAAGAACTTAAATAACAAGCAGATCCATTTTCATTGCTAACCTAATTCACCACTATGCAAAGGCATCCTAAAGAAGCAATAATAGACTTTAAAATCATGTTTAGTAGAACATGAAAAAGAATTCCACAAGGTATTAATTCAATGAATCCTCAAATGCTATACTACTATTTTTGTGCTTTCAACCCAGACTTAAGCTTGTTAATATGATAATCTCATGTATTGATATTTCCTATGTTTTACCAAGTAGCCAAAATAATAGAGAATACTTTGATAGCTATAGGAAAATTTTCTCCAAGGAATGTAATACAATTTTTTTCAAAAATATCACAATCTAGATAAGAAACAAAAGCACCAATCACAATCATGCATCTATCAAATGTATCCCCAATTATTGTAGCCAATTTTCTAGTGTTACCTATAAATATGTCAATGCCATCATTACCAACACTTCCTACCATACCTACATTTTCACCCCTTAAGACTTAAGAAATAGCCAACATGAAAGAAATAATGATAGGATTAAAATTTATAATAAATGAAATTACTACCATGAAAATAAGAGAAGTTGAAAGGAATTTCTAGCCTAAGATATTTCTATACATGGTAAAAGATCGAGGAGCTTCTTCCAGTAACACTAGTGGAAGACATAATGCAATATATAATAAATAAGAGGGTGATCCTTCTACTTTGACATCATAAGCATATTACTGGTGCTCAACTTAAAATGACCCACATGGCAAAAATACATGTATGCTTCACGAACATCAGATGCAAAAAAATATAGTCAAAAAGGCCAAAATAGCACAAAAAACTAGGTTAATATGCTATGGGAAGTAGATCAAAATTTTATGGTCTCGGCAGATGAATCGATTTTAGTCTTGATCTAATAAAAAATAATAATAATTACAAGTAAATCCCAAGAGACTAGACCCATTCAAAGGTCTATCTTAGCAAACATAGCATAAAAAAAAGGAAGAACCTCAAACTATATAGAAAATAGAGCAACTTCTAGCAAAGCATCCTACACAAACTAGTTTAAGCAAAAGAATCCAAGATTTAGGAATATGCTAGAAATAAGATTTGGTATCCTTATTTCACTAAGTAATAAATAATTTAAGTAACATAGGAATATTGAAAAATTCAATAAAGAAGAAAAGGGATAATAGAAGCATCCATAATCCTCTAACTTCAATATCATGGATGAACTAAAGAAAATATAATTCAAAGCAAGTATGTACTATGATTTAATGATTTTGGGATAAATTAACCTCCTCAAAGCATCATTGAAATCCATTAGGCCTAATAATTAATATCAACCAAAAGTCAATCTAACACAAGGTAAACATACACCAAGAGTAGGTAAAAATAGACTTTCTCATTCTATATGTTCTTGTGCATGGTGTTGAGCTATATATCATACATTAAATTTTTCAATCCAAGTTAAATGATTTAAAGAACAATAAATCTAGTATAGATTATTCCATAATCATTAATATTTGACTTGATTTTATTTTCTTAGTTTCAGTTGCAGGAAATGAAAATTACAAGAAATAAAATGAAATAAAATGGAATATTAAAAATGCAATTATGATGTAGATTAATTCTATGTGTTGTGGATCCACGTGCAATCTAATAATGCATTTATGATTTTAACTATTGATTTATTTTATAATAATTTATCTTATAGTTTAAGACTAATTCTACTTACTAACTAATTCTACTCTATTTCAGGAGACAAGAGAGCAACGGTGTGACTGCATAGAGTGGGCCCTACCTCGTAGAAGACAGTGTAATTCTCTTCTCCTCTATTCTAATTTATTTTAGTAACTAATATTTCATTCCACTAATCTAACACTATTTAATTCATTAATGCAGGAAAGTAAAAAGAAATTTTACAAAGATAAATAAATCATGAAAAGATATAGAATACCATTGTTGAAATCATGGAAGAAAATGTTGCTTTATTGATAAAATTCAATCGTACAAAATCTCAAACATACTTCTTCAAACATGTAAAATGTAGACATCATAAAATCAGCAAACTATCAATCTTTTCAAAGATCTCCACCTTGTATTTTTATAATACCACTTAGACATTTATGATAAAATTATCTTCTACCAACTGTTACATTTCAAATGTTTCAAGATTTGAATCCTAATATTTCATAACAAATATATTCTAAATTTAAGACACACTAACAACTACCCTTGGACTTATTACAATAGGAATTGTCCAAGTGGTAAACTTTCAAACTAATGTAATCAAAAGACCTAAACTTGACTAAACTTAAATAATTTGATGACACAATAATACAATTATTTGTCCTCTTCTTGCAAAAGAGACAAAATAAGCTTACGTCCATATCTAACCAACTTAACAATTTAACAACTTTTATAGCTTTAATAATAAATCATATAATAGATTAAAAAATAGAAAGTCTCATGTATAATGCCAATGTATCAGTCAATTATGATGACTATATATGCTACATAATACTGCTACATTGTCATCGGATATGGAATGCTAGCGCATCAGACAGTTTGACTCGGTCGACATGCTTTACATATACCCTTTTAATAGGTGCTTTTTGTAATGCTTTTATTTAGGTGTTTTCTGTAGTTCTCTTCTGTAAAATTCATCCATGTGTCTTCTCAATGCACCATTCATGTAGTTGGTTCGTCCATACTTATCGTCTAGTCTGAGTTCTACTGCAACGTTTATCAATCAAAAATATAAAAAAACTTGCATATTTTGCATAAAATACAGACATATATTATTCTAATATTTTAAATTCAATTCACCTATAAATCACACAAATAAGACAATAATTATAAGAACACATCCATTTTTATCAAGTTTACATATAAAAATTAAGATAAATGTTGCATAATATAATATCAATCTCATACTCATCACATGGAAGGATAAGTTATACATTATTATATGGTAAATTTTGGAGCAACAATGATAGTATTGCAAAAATCTATATGTAAAGCAATATGTATGGAATACACACATTCTAGTCGAGTGTTGTTGGATGAAAAACTATTGGAGTGATCAAAGATATACCCATGTTATTACATAGGATATATTATATAATAGTCATACAAGAAGTGGTCATAAGAGACCTAGAATCTTAATTTCATATGTACCTCTCACATGAATTCATAGCTAAACTGGGAAGATACCAATCCTTGGACTAATTACATATGGAAATTCCTCACAAGGGAAGGAAGGTAAAAATATTTGTAAACAATCCATCTATATATCATATAGAATAGTATTAGCATGATCAAAAATGAGGTTGGCCTAGTAGAAGAGATCATAGATGAGATCCAAATTGAAGATTAGTTCTCACTAAAAAACTTCAATGCTATGATTGAAATAGGAATATACACCTATTCCATTTTAAATCTAGATGAGAAAAAACTTCCAATTATGATAAATATGGATCTCCAACAAACCAAGATATGGAAGCTCTACTTTGATGGATCTAGATGTAGAAATGATGTCAGAGTAGGAATAGTGATGGTATCTCCATATAAAGGAATTAAAAGGTTTCATACTATTTGACTTGGAGTTACACCAATAATATAGTAAAATATGAAGCATTATGCATTGGGTTAAAAGAAACAAAGAATATGGAAAAAATATATTGATGATTTATGGATATTTTGGGCTCCTAGTAAACCGTAACATCATAAAAAATGCAACAACAAGAAACATTACCTAAAATCTTACCAAAATAGAGTTTAGTATCCATTTGAAAGCTTTAATACATAAAATATAAAAGCAATATACAAAGAGTAAAATGTGTAATTTGATGTAGTGGCTTCCCATGGAGGTAATTTTTATCTGTTGGAAATTTAAGTTAATTTGAGGTATTTTATGTTGTCATTGATGTCACATGGATCACATTTGGTTTTGGTGGCAAAAATATTTCATAAATAAGCATTTATGATATTTTGGAAAGCATGGCTATTTATAGGGTTTTTATGAAAACCAAGGTAGGCAAAATAAAAAGTTTTACATTAAACCATGGTGGCCTTCTGTGGAAATGGCTTTTCTTAAAATCCAACGTGGAATTTTGTTTCATCGAAAAAGGACCTCTGGTGATTAAGATATTAAAGTTTAAGTTTTAATTAATGGAGGGCCGACCTATGTGCAATTAATGGAGGGTGGCATATATATATGTAAAGGTTTCAATTTATTTCGTAAAGGTGGCATATTATATATTGTCGGAAATCTTATTTCAAGGGATATTTGACTAACTTATTGAGAAGGAGAAATAAGGTGTGTGTAAAGAGATATTTCCGATTTTGCAAAGGGGTTGCAAAAGTGAAGTTTTCCTTGTTCTTTTTCAAGAGGATTATTTCTTTCATGAGGTGACAAGGTATGCAATATTGTGATTTATTTTATTTTATGGTATAAGTGGTTTTGGGAGTGAAAAGGTTTTGCAATGTTTTGATTTATTTAATTTTATGGTACAAGTGGTTTTAGGAGATATAAGGAAGTTGAACAATTAAATGCCTTGGTGATGATTATTGGAAAGTGGAGTAATGTTGATTATTTTGTGATCTACTAACCCTTGTGAAGATTGGCAAAAGAATTTTGTGATTGTGGCATATTTACAAAGAGGTATTTTCATCTTCATAAAAGGTATGGGCGCATTCTCCTATTGATTATTTATGGTGGTTGATTTCTGAAATATCATTAGAGGGAAAAGGATTGTTTGTGGTTTCCTTTTCGAAAGTGGTTGATTGAATGCATCAAGGTTTTATGAATTGAGAGTTGTGTTTAAACCTTGTGTTATAAGTATAGTTGTCAAAGCCCATTGATTGTGAAATAACTTGAGTTAGAAAAGAATGTGAGTATCGTTGTTATGTGAGATTTGTAATTGAGAATTTTTGGAAACATTTGAGTTGGTTGATACATACTTGGACTAGGTTGTGCGAGAAAGAGTTTTCCCTTATGGTTGTTAGTTGAGATTGAGTTTAGAACATATTGAGTCGCTAACAATTCTCTTTATGGTTCTATAATACTTGGGTTGATTTGAGTTGAGATTGAGGTTAGAACATATTGAGTCTCTAACAATTCTCTTTATGGTTCTATAATACTTGAGTTGAGTTGAGGTTGACTTGAATTTATTTGAGGTTGATTTGGGTTGAGAGTGAAATTAGAACATATTGAGTCTCTAACAATTCTCTTTATGCTTCTATGAAGTTAATTTGAGTTGAGATTTCCATTCATTGTTGAGTTTATTTTAAGTACTACTTGAGCATGATTTATTGAGCCTTTGAGAATACGTTTGTGGTAGATTTGAGGACAATTTTGGGAAAAATTTGTGGATAGCTTTGTGGAAATATTTGTAGAGTAGATTTGGGCAAGTTATTGATGAGCTTGCTAGAGCAGATTTGGACAAGTTCTTGGTGAGCTTGCTAGAGCAGATTTGGGCAAGTTATTGTTGAGATTTATAGAGAATATTTAGGAAAGTTCTTGGTGAGATTGCTAGAGCATAATTGGGAAAATTATTTATGAGATTTCTAGAGCAGAATTGGGCAAGTTCTTGGTGAGCTTGCTTGAGCATATTTGACAAGTTCTATGTGAGCTTGTTAAGTAGGTTCTATGTGAGCCTATTGAGGAGGTTCTTAGTGAGCCTATTGATAGAGCTTTAGAGGTGATAAAGTATAGAGGATAAAGTCTTAGTGGATAGAGATCCAACAGCTAGCATAGTTGAAGATATATATGATTGAGGAGTCTTCAAGTGGAAAGAGGTCCACCAGTCAGTGCAACAGAGAGATAGAGTCTTATAGAAGATCACATAGCCAGAGCAGAAGGGAAAATAGTTCTCTTGTGGAAGAGATCCATGAACTTGAGATTAGGGGATCAACATCTCCTTTGGACAGAGATCCATAAACATTGTAATCGAGAGTGATTCCGAAAGAGAATTATTGAGAAAGTTTTAGTAAAATATTTTCTCTGTGGAGTAGCCCACATTGGGTGAACCACATAAATTGTGGTTTCTCTATTGTGTATAGTATTTTTTTCATTGTTTTTATTACTGCTATTGATACTGATATTTTTACACAATATAATATTGAATTGGAATAAAAAGTAAAAAGTGGTCTTATATTGTTCACCCTCCCTCTTAGTATAAGCTTGTGTTCTTCAATTGGTATCAAAGCGGGTTCCTTCAAAAAGGCTAAAATATTGAGGGTAGATTCTACAAGAACACAAATGGCTTCATAGAAAGGATTATCTAAAAATAAGGCTCCATTGTTTAATTGTAACAATTATGCTTTCTATATTATGAGGATGAAGAACTACTTGATATCACAAGGATATGAGGTATGGAAAATGGTTGAAAAAGAGTATAAGGTTGAGGATGATACCGAAGAAGATAAGACTACTAGGAAATTGGTTGAGATCAATGCAAGAGCAATGAATTGTATTTTGAGAGGGCTACGTGAGATAGATTTTACAAAGGTCATGGTATGTACTTTAGCTAATGATATGCAGACCAAGTTGAGGAATAATTATGAAGGAGATTCCAAGGTAAATTTGGTAAATAAATCTTACTACATTGTAGAAGCAAGTGATAATTCAGATTACAGTGATAAATATTAGTCAGATGAAGAAGAATGTACATTCTTTGGAATAAATGAAGAAAAACAAGAACATCTATTCCTAGGTATTGAAGTCAAAGAAGAGGATAAATCTATTGAAGAAAGACATGAAGAGCTTTCCACACCATTGAGCAAGCAAATAGGTACAAGAAAGGTCTAAGAATACTAAAATGCTTCATATGCGGAGATTTTGGGCATATAGATGATGATTGCATATACTACAACAATTGCAACAAGGAAAGTTTATTTGAAGAAGAAATCAATAATTCTAGTGATAATTCTAGCAGCAATAATAAAAGTCTCTTAGTCAACAAAAAGAAGAAGCTTCTATTGAAGATAAAAAGTAGGAATATCAAGTAAGAATTTATCATGAAGAGAAAAATAGGCACAGTTATGATCATGAAGAAAATAAAGTTTCAGATCAGGCTTTTGAAGAAATGAAAAGAGAAAAATCAAGACTAAATTCTCAAGCACAAGAGGATGAGAAGATGAAGGTAAAGCTCCTACAAGATCTCATTGATCTAAAAATCATGGTTGAAGAGGCAAAGAAAATTGAATAAGATATGATTGAACAATTAAAGGTAAGGAAGCAAGAATGTGAAATATTAGAACATGAAGTTATTTCCTTAAGGTTGGAAGTGAAAGACTCCAAGGATAAGTTGCACAAGTTTTGGAAAGGTTTCAAAGCACCAAAGGTCCCATATTTCAGGTTTGGGGAATCACACTCAAAAGGAAAGAAAGTTCCAAAAGATGAAAGCAAGGAAGCACCTAATATTTTTGAGGAAATTTCCAAAGTTCCTATGGCTCCAAATATTCAGTTTGGTTCTTGTTTTGAGATAGGTGAATCAAGTTCAAAGGGAAAATAAATTATTGAAGAGAAAATCAAGGAAGATGTTTTAGATGCTATAAAGAAGGTTCAAAAATGCAATGCACAAGTTTAATATGATCATAAGGATAATGGTCAAGAAAGGCATGAGGGACCAAGGCATGAACAAAGGGCTTTTAAAGGATATTGTTTTTCTTGTAATGGATTTGGACACAGGGCTATACGTTGCAAGATCCATGGATCAAAGAAGTTTTATTTTGCTAGAATAAACTTCAAGGGAAGAAGGTATGGTTTTCAAGGACATTGCTTCTCATGCAATAGGATTGGTCATAGAGATTTTTAGTGCAAAGGAAATGAGAAACATGGTTTTTGTTGTAGAGCTACACATTTCAGAAGTCATGGCCATAATGGTCATGAAAATAAAGCTTCACAATATAGGGTTCAGGAAAGGAATGAATATGGAAATTACTTCAAGAAAGAATTCAGGACATGGGCACCATTCAAAGGCTACAATATAAAAAAATTTAATTGCAATAACTTTGGGCATATTGCAAAATGATGTAGGACTCAATTCCAAACAAGTTCAAGGCAAGAAGGTCAAACAGGTTCTAGACAAGAATATCAAGTAATTCATCAAGAGAAGGATATCAAAAAAATATGGAAGGAAGTTGATAGAGGAAAGAAACAAAGTGATATGGGAGTAAAAGTACTCCCACCCCAAAATTAATCACCTCAAAAGATAAGGGGGTGAGGAGGGCTAAGATTAAGAGTCATATCTTTTAGCCCCATAGGTGTCCCTTTTGCCATTGACATCAAAGGGAGGGAGATTTGAGTAAGGGAGATATATTTGAGTTAGGGGGATCAAACTCCAAATAGAGTATTAAGTTAGGGGGGAGCAGCCTCCAAAGAGAGTATTGAGTCAGGGGGAGCAGCTTTGATTCTCAAAGATGGTTTTTGCATGATTGTGGTGTTTGCATTAGAGGTGTTGCCATCAATGACAAAGGGGGAGATTGTTGGAAATTTGAGTTAATTTGAGGTATTTTATGTTGTCATTGATGTCACATGGATCATTGATGTCACATGGATCATTGATGTCACATGGATCACATTTGGTTTTGGTGGCCAAAATATTTCATAAATAAGCATTTATGATATTTTGGAAAGCATGGCTATTTACAGGGATTTTATGAAAACCAAGGCAAGAAAAATAAAAGGTTTTATTTAAAACCATGGTGGGCTTATGTAGAAAGGAATTTTCTTAAAAGCCAAGGTGGAATTTTTTTTCATCGAAAAAGGACCTCCGGTGATTAAGATATTAAATTTTAAATTTTAAGTTTTAATTAATGTAGGACCAACCTATGTGCAATTAATGGAGGGTGGCATATATATATGTAAAGGTTTCAATTTATTTCGGAAAGGTGGCATATTATATATCGTCAGAAATATTATTTCGAGGGCTATTTGACTAACTTATTTAGAAGGAGAAATAAGGTGTGTGTAAAGAGATATTTCTGATTTTGCAAAGGGGTTCCAAAAGTGAAGTTTGCCTTGTTCTTTTTCAAGAGGATTAATTCTTTCATGAGGTGATAAGGTACGCAATATTGTGATTTATTTTATTTTATGGTATAAGTGGTTTTGGGAGTGAAAAGGTTATGCAATATTTTGATTTATTTTATTTTACGGTACAAGTGGTTTTAGGAGAGATAAGGAAATTGTGCAATTAAATGCCTTAGTGATGATTATTGGAAAGTGGAGTAATGTTGATTATTTTGTGATCTACTAACCCTTGTGAAGATTGGCAAATGAATTTTGTGATTGTGGTAGATTTACAAAGAGATATTTTCATCTTCATAAAAGGTATGGGCACATTCTCCTATTGATTTTTTATGGTGGTTGATTTATGAAATATAATTGGATTGGAAATGATTGTTTGTGGTTTCCTTTTTGAAAGTGGTTGATTGAATGCATCAAGGTTTTTTGAATTGAGAGTTGTGTTTAAACCTTGTGTTATAAGCATAGTTGTTGAAGCCCATTGATTGTGAAAGAACTTGAGTTAGAAAAGAATATGAGTATCATTGTTATGTGAGATTTGTAATTGAGCATTGTTGGAAACATTTGAGTTGGTTGATACATACTTGGACTAGGTTGTGTAAGAAAGATTTTTCCCTTATGGTGATTAGTTGAGATTGAGTTTAGAACATATTGGGTCTCTAACAATTATATTTATGGTTCTATAAGACTTGGGTTGAGTTGAGTTGAGATTGAGGTTAGAACATATTCAGTCTCTAACAATTCTCTTTATGGTTCTATAATACTTGAGTTGAGTTGAGGTTGACTTGAATTGAGTTGAGGTTGATTTGGGTTGAGAGTGATATTAGAACATATTGAGTCTCTAAAAATTATCTTTATGCTTCTATGAAGTTAATTTGAGTTGAGATTTCCATTCATTGTTGAGTTCATTTTGAGTACTACTTGAGCATGATTGATTGAGCCTTTGATAAAGCCTTTAGGAAATTTTTGAGGATAATTTGAGAAATATTTGTGGATAATTTTGTGGAAAGATTTGTAGAGTAGATTTGGGAAAGTTCTTGGTGACCTTGCTAGAGAAGATTTGGGAAAGTTCTTGGTGAGCTTGCTAGAGCATATTTGGGCAAGTTCTTAGTGAGCTTGCTAGAGCAGATTTGGGCAAGTTCTTGGTGAGCTTGCTAGAGAAAAATTGGTAAAGTTCTTTGTGAGCTTGCTAGAGCAGAATTGGGCAAGTTCTTGGTGAGCTTGCCTGAGCAGATTTGGCAAGTTCTATGTGATCTTGTTAAGAAGGTTCTATGAGAGCCTATTGAGCAGGTTGTTAGTGAGCGTATTGATAGATATTTGGAGGTGACAAAGTACAAAAGATAGAGTATTAATGGATAGATATCCAGAAGCTAGAAAAGCTGAAGACAGATCTAAGTGAGGAGAATTCAAGTGGAAAGAGGTCCACCAGTCAGTGTAGTAGAGAGATAAAATTTTCTAGAAGATCACATAGACAGAGTAGAATAAGAAATAGTTCTCCTGTGGAAGAGATCCATAAAATTGAGATTAGGGGATCAACATCTCCTTTGTACAAAGATCCATAAACATTGTAATTGGGAGTGATTCCTAAAGAGAACGATTTAGAAAGTTTTAGTAAAATATTTTCTTCGTGGAGTAGCCCACATTGGGTGAACCACGTAAATTGTGGTGTCTCTATTATGTATGGTATTTTGTGCATTTCTTTGATTACTACTATTGATACTGCTATCTTTACACAACATAATATTGAATTGGAAGAAAAATTAAAAAGTGGTCTTATACTGTTCACCCCCCCTCTCGGTATAAGCTTGTGTTCTTCATTATCCAACCTTTGATTTGAGAAAAGGTTCAAATTTGATAAATTGGCATTTAATCCCTCCATGCTAAAAAAGGATTCTTTCTAGTAACTGGTTGATAATAATAAATAGACAATGGATTTTTTAGTTCAAGAGATAGAGTGTGAAAATGTGACTAATGACATGCTAGAGAGTATGGATGGAGATAAAGTGATTGAGGTAAAGAATAATTATTTTCCCAAGAGATCAATTACCCTTGAAAGTTTATTTGATAATAGTGACCAACCAATTGGCCAAAAAATAAAAATTGATGAACAAAAATTCAAAGAGGTTCATTTGGAACTTGAAATAAATTTAAAAAATGGAGTAGAATGCTTTGATGAAGAGGTTAAACAAATTTTAAGTTTGTGTAAATAATTTAAAGACATGATTGCATGGAACTATGATGATCTAATGGTATACAATAAATAAACTATCTAGCATACCATATAATTGCAACCTAATGGTAAGTCATTTTGGAAAAAGCAAAGGCTAGTAAATCCAAAAATAGAAGTATTAACAAAGAAAGAATTGTTGAAGCTACTCAATGCAAGTATTATTTATCCAATCAAGCATTCCATGTGAGTAGCCAATTTGGTACCCATAAAAAAGAAGAATGGAGACATTTAGCTCTCTATGGATTTTAGAAATCTGAATAAAGCATCCTTGAAGGATCACTAACATTTACTTGAGATTGACAAAATATTATATTTTGTTTCCAGGGTAGAGAGATTCTCCTGGCTAGATGGATTTTTAGAATTTAACTAAAGTATGGGTCTGATATGAAGGTCAATATAAACTACATTAACAACCAAATGGGGAATGTTCACCTACCAAATAATTCCATTTAGTCTATCAAATTATAATGCTAGTTTTCAAATGTCTATGGATTTAGCTTTTGGTGAGTTGGTGAACAAAGTAATATTAATCTATCTAGATGATATGCCAATCTTTTCCAATAAAAAAACATAAGCATTTAGAGCATATAAGGCTTGTTTTTTTAAAATGTAGAGATTTAATAGTGTCATTCAATCCAAGAAAGTCAATTTTTGTCATCCATGAAAGAATATTTCTAGGTCATGTGGTTTCAAACGAAGTTTTAGTTATTCATCTTGAGAGAGTAAAAACAATACTAACACTTCCATTACCTCAAAACAAGGACTTCTAATCATTATTTGAACAAATTAATTTTATCCAATAATTTGTATTTAACTTTTCCTAGATAGTGAAGCCAATGATAGAGATGCTTAGAAAGGAGGCAAATTTCACATAGACTAAAATCATAAGAGAGGATTTCAAGAGCATAAAAATGCCATAAACTAAGACCTAGTGTTAACTAACTTTGATTATGGCAAGGACTTCATTCTCTATGTTTTTGAATCAAAAGAAATACACAACCATATTTACTCAAAAGGACTAAGATCACGAGTGGCCTATAGCTTTTCTAAGTTAGACTTTGCACGATCACAAATAACTCTACAAATTTGTCAAAAAACACATTTTTTCTCTAATGAAATATATTAAAACTGAGATATTATATATCTTAGAGTAGAACATTAGTATATGTTGTGCATCTAGATCTCAAAAATTTCATATTACAAGGGTATTTAGGTGAGAAAAGAGCCAAATGGATCACAAAAATATATAAATGTTGTATACATATCAAACCAACTAAGTTGGTCAAGGGAAGCGTACTCTATGAACAACTAGAAAATACTTTAGCATCAAATTTCAATTGTATTAATAAAGGAACAATAAGAATCATAGTTGATAGAAGGCTTGACATAGTAAACCACATTGATAGATCATGACTTATTTTCTTGAAACTAGTAAGTGTTTGGATAGATTCATAGCCTCTCAAAGACAAAGGTATATATTTGAAGATATGAATTATATTTTGATAAATGGCACCTTGTACAAAAAGAATTTTGATGGAATTTTATAGAGATGCATACAACCAGATAAGGTAAAAGATATCTTAAATAAGTTTCATGCTAGCTTCTCAAGAGGGCACTACTTTAATTATACCATATTATATCAGATCCTAAAAGCTAGGTATTATTGGTTGACCTTATTCATTTATGTTTTTAAATTTTCTAATGCTTGTGACAAGTGTCAAATATTTTTTGGCTAAAGTAAGAATATGACAATATACCTACAACCAATTATTGCAAAAGAACCCTTATAGCCATGGAGGTTAGATTTTATTGTTATAATTAATACAAATTCTTCTACTATGCATACATTTATATTAATAGTGATAGATTACTTCAACATATGGTTTGAAGTGGAAGCAACCAAACACATAATTTCTTCAAGTATTAACCACCAGATTCTGCATCCCTTCTATGATATTGTTTGATAATGCTAGAGCATTCATAGGGATCAATACTATGGAATTTTCTAGGAAATATGACATATATTAAAAGTATTTCTCTACTTATTACCCATAGGGCAAAAAAATAGTAGAGTCCATGAATACAAAATGACTGAAAATAATTAAGAGAAATACTGGTGACAATAAAAATAGTTGGTATTTAATCCTAAATCAAGTACTATGGGTAGACTGAATAACAATCAAGAAGGCTCTAAAGACCATACCTTATGCTTTGATTTATGGAAAAGAAGATATGTTTTTTATTCATCTAGAGTTTCCTACGTTGATGTTTATTAACCAATCAAAACTAGAGGATACATAATCAATTGATAAAAGGACATAATTATTTTTTGGAGAAAAAAAAGGAAAATATATTATAGTAACTTCCACTACCACCAAGTAGCCCTTGAAATATGCTTTGAAAAAAGGTCATAATTGAAATATTTTAAATATGGTTACCTAATACTCAAGTGGGACACAAACCAAGCTAAACCAAGAAAGCATGACAAGCTAGAATCACTTTGGGTTGGTCCATATTATATTTTGTGAACTACACAAAGGAAAGGTGAAAAAATTATAGATAAGATTAAATATGACTTGATCTAGAAAATTAATAATATTCAATAATGTTGGATCTTCCATTGTGAATGATATGAGAAAGAAAAACTTTCCCCAGTGCTTTTGAGAAGTAGTTTAAAAATGAAATTGATGCCATATATGAAATTTGGATAGAGAAATATAAGGAAAAAATATATCTAGTATTAATAATACTAAGGGATAAATAAGAAGAATCATGTTATGAAGAAGGATAATTCCATTGAAAAAGTCCTACTCAAGAAAGGTATTTAATTGGTTATGAGGATTCATAAGAATATGAAGGATCAAATGACCTCTCAACATAGAAAAATAGAACCCAACTTGAGAAATCTAGTGTGCCTAAAATTGATCTAGAAATTGAAATTAGCTCAAAATCTAGTAAAGAAGATTCAATAGGGCACATTGTGGGAGATGAAGTAGCACAAGTAGTAGAAAACATAGGAAAATCAGGTGTTGCATCAAGCTCAAGCAAAGCTAAGCCTCAATTGAATAAATCTAGTAAGAAATTGATATCAAAATGAAATATTATCCAAGCCTTGGGTAGAAGGAGATGTCAAAAGGTGAAAACTAAAGCGAGAAAATTTGAGGACAAAAAAACAAATCAAGAGATTTGATACAATAGTATAGGAGCCAATGCTAGAAGCCAAAATATTAGGTATGTCTTCCATATCTACCCCTTTTGTTGAAAGTATTCCACCATGGTTATGCATAAGGGGTAGTACCAAAAAAGTATTTATCAAATCGGGGTGAATCAACATGAAAACTGTATAAACTTTGGGGCAAATTTTTCATATTTTCGAAGAAAATTTTTCAAAACATGGCGATTTTTTTTTTTTTCCACTAAAATTATCAATAAAATTATCATAAGGCGAGTGGCATAAGGTGAGTGGCAGAAGGCAAGTGGCAGAAGGTGAGTTGTAGAAGGTGACTTGTAGAAGGCAAGTTGTAGAAGGTGAGTGGCAGAAGGCGACTGGCAGAAGGCAAGTGGTAGAAGGTGAGTGGCAGAAGATGATTGATAGAAGGCAAGTGGTAGAAGGTGACTGATAGAAGGCAAGAAGTAGAAGGTGGTTGGCATAAGGTGAGTGGTAGAAGGTGAGTGTTAGAATGCAATTGATAGAAGGTGAGTGGTAGAAGGTGACTAGCAGAAGGTGGCTGGCATATGGTGAGTGGTAGAAGGCAAGTGGTAGAAGGCAACTAGAAGAAGGCGACTAGCAGAATGCGACCAACAGAAGGCAATTGGAAGAAGGTGAATGGCATATGGCGACTAGAAGAAGAAAATTGGTAGATGGTGAGTGGCAGAAGGCGACTAGTAGATGGCGAGTGGCACAAGGTGACTGGAAGATGTCATGTGGCATGTGGCGACTGGCAGATGGCGAGTGGCACAAGGTGACCACCATAATTCATCAATTAGATGATGCCATGTGTCCTCCCTTCTACCACGTGTCATTCATCTGTTAACTTTCGCCATGCAGAAATCTATAAATTCATTTGCAGGGTCATTTTTTTCCTCTTCCACAGCGTTTTCCAGAGCAATTTTAAACCTTTTTCCAGTATTTTTAGGGCGTTTTCCACAGCGGTTTCCAAGCATTTTTAGAGCATTTTGGCAGCGTTTTCAGAGCATTTTGGTAGCATTTTCAAAGCATTTTGACAGCGTTTTGGCACCATTTTGGCAGCATTTTCAGAGCATTCTAGAAGCATTTTTAGAAGGTTTTGGCAGCATTTCCAGAAGGTTTTGGTAGTGTTTTTCAGAGCATTTTTGAGTGTTTTCCTGCTTCTTTTTAGAGATGGCTAGTTGTTCCTCTCCTCTTCCCTCTAAAGTGCATTTCAAGTACATCTTCTACCCCAATATCAAGAGCATTTTCAACACTCTTGATAGAGATTCCCAATGGGTTTACACCGCTGGACTTGCTGGTGTGTTGAAGATGCCATAGTTGAACATTAACGTTCAGTTGATGCAATGGATCATTTCTTGTTACAACCATGACGTGTCCACTATTTCGATGCGTGTGGATAACAAGGACATTGTTTTTTGGTTAAACCCTCCGATGTGCAACGAATAACAGGGCTACCATTTTTGGATGGTGTACTGGTGAACAACCAGTACGCCTTAACCGATGATGATAAATCCACCCTAGGAACCATTTACTCTGTTCATTCTGACAATTTGAAAGGTATAATTTGAAAATTTATTTTTTATTTAACATTAAATATTGTTCTATTGTAGTTTCATTTCTCTAAAAATGTTCTCCTTGTTGTACTTTTTGTTTTCTAATAATGTTGTCTCTTTTTTTTAGTTAATTCTTCTAAGTCCAAAAGGGGCTTAAACATTTCGAATGTTGGAGACAAATTTCTACATGCTTGCATTGAATTTTTTTAGGCAAGGCTTATTTTGCAGGGGCGACCTACAGAAATGCCTTTTTGGGCACTTTCTTTATTGCTTCATTGTATTGGTGGCGGTAGATTTAACTGGTCCACGCACATTTCCAACCGCCTAAAACATGACCTTTTGAGTGCCCATAAAATTCAATCTTCTGCTTATACAGTGACTACCAATAATTTTATTCTTTGTTTATTTCAGGAAGCTTATTTCAACCTTCAACAAAGCAGTCCTCCCACTGCATTGCACCCCAATTTGTTGTCTATTGGCATGTATGATGATGAGATACAGGTAAACATATTTGTTGAAATATCTTTGTTTTTTTTTTTCATTCTATCTTTTTATTCTCTAATTTTGTTTTATTCTCTAATTTTGTTTTGAAAATAGAGAAGAGCATCTCAGTATTCAAGTAAAAGGGATGCCACATTTAGGATTTAGAAAGTATCGGATTATTCTGACACGCAATCATAGTCATCACCAATAACTCCCACCAAACGTGCGAGGTCTCATGGTGATCGGATTCAGCATACACCTATGACACCTTTTACTATACTGTCGACGTCGAAGAGGTTACCTCCAACCCACAAGGTAACCTTACTCTTCATTGTTCAAAAATGTTTTTTTAAATGATTTATTTTAATGACTTAAAATTATGTTTTTTAATGTGTTTTACGTATTTTTTAGACAAAGGGAAAATGGTTGAAACATCAATGGCTACAGAGTCTGGGTCTGCAGTATGTATGGTTTAAATAAATATTTTTTAATGCTATTGTTATTTACACAAGATTAATTTTATGTTTTTGTGTGAAATTTAACAGAGGGACCTGCTAGATTCAAAAGGCTAAAAAAAAGGATGGCTCCACCATCTGATCAGCCATGGCCACAGCCACAACCACAGCCAGTTCATGTCCATCCATAGCAGGTTCCACTGTCTATCCATTCAATGCAAGTTCCTGTCCATCCACAGTAGGTTCCACCTATGAGGAACCAATCACGCATGCGTGGTAAAGTGTTCCTCACACCGCCACCTCATCAAGCAAGAAGTGCTACAGAGACACAAAATGTGTCATCATCTAATGTTTCTATTGTACCGATATTAACCTTGGAGAATTTTTCAAATGTTGAGAGTGCATCTCAAATGCCCTCGGGAACTCTAGAATGTGACTTTCTTTATCAGGGTATGAATCCTGAAAATTACCCTTTAAAGGCAAGTGATATTCTTGAGGATGAAGAGGGCATTTATGGAGAAGAGGATGTCAATGTAGATGCCACCAAAGTTTCCCCCTCCGCCCCACAACAAGTCACCGCCCGTAGTGTTACAGAAGATGATATCCTAAATTTTTTTGAAAATGTGTTATTAGCCGATAGATGTAAAGTTGTAGTTCATAATACTCTTCTTTCGGATATTGATAAATTGAAAGAATGGGAATATCGGGCCAAGGTTTTGATTAAAGCCATCAATGGCCGATATAAGAATTTTTCAAAAAGAAAAGAGTTGTTTTTAAATATTGAGAATGAGCCCCAAAAGCTCGATGCCTTGCTACATAAAGCTGAATCTGGCACTATGGAGGCCGAGTCTACATACAGAGATGAAATTATGGCCATTGTTTTGAATCATTTGGAAAACCTCAATGCAGAAGCCCAAGCATATTTCAATGAATGGGCACTAGATCAGAACAAAGTAGCGATTGCAGAAACAACACGACTTACAGCTGATGTAAGTTTTACATCTAACTAATTTTTTTTTGTTAAATATGTTTTGTTTATAAATATTAACCTTTTTTCATTTCTATTTTGTAGTCTAATTTCCAGCACCTAAAGCAACAAGTCGGTGCCATGAAAATTTTGATCAAGACTGCCAAAATTAGCATTAATAATGCTATTGAATTGAAGAAGAGGTTACAACAGATGGTTAGAGAAAATAATTTTCTGAAGAGGATTATCAGAGATGGGGGCCTGGATGTCGAGGCTAAACTGAAAGAAAATGAGAAGGATCTGAATGCACCTTTCAAAGAAGATCCAACGAAGGAAGAGGGTGCCTTGTTATCGGGGATCAACACTACAACAGAAAGTTTGGTTAGGGTTGGGGCATTAGAAGAAAAGGATATTGAGGTAGATGTGGGTGGACCTTTAGGAAACATTGGAAAAGAATAGAAGTTTGTTGTGTTGCATTTGAAGTGAAACAAAAACTCTTTATATTTTTATAAATTATTAAGACTGGTATTTTTTTTAAAATTGAAATCAATGATAGAGGCAATTTCTGAAAAATTCGTATTATCATTTTGAAATTTTGTTTTTAATTATTGTTATGTTTTAATTTGAAGTGGAAGAAATAATGTTTGATATGTTTTGTAAATTGTGAATGAATGGTATCCTTTTTGAAAATTGAAATCAATGAATGAGACTATTTCCGAAAAATGTGTTATCTATTGGAAATTTTGTTTTGAATGTTGTTATGTTATTATTATATGTTTTAATGTATTAAGTAACTTGAAGTGGAAGAAATAATGTTTGATAGTTTTTGTAAATTGCGAACGAATGGTATCTTCTTTAAAAATTGAATTCAATGAAAGAGACTATTTTGTTTTAATTATTACTATGTTTTGATTATTTATGATGATGTAGAAGTTTGTTGTTTTTAATTTGAAGTGGAAGAAATAATGTTTGATATGTTTTGTAAATTGTGAATGAATGGTAAATTTTTTGAAAGAGAACATTTCCAAAAAAATGTGTTATCTCTAGGAAACTTTGTTTTGAATGTTGTTATGTTTTGATTGTTTTTGTTGATATATTAAGTAATTTTGAAGTATGTGGATGCAGTAAGATGTTCTTTTATGTTATATGAATTAATTTGAAATGACAGAAAATGCGAGTATAGACATTTACTTTCACAAGTTGCCTATAACGATTTATACATTACAAATCTACAAGAAAAATAGAAACTTTAGACTAATACTTCAATAACAAGGCTATTGTAAAATGATATATAAAATATCCAGTAACACATTTCAGATAATCCAATAATCAAATCATGTGTAATCAAAGAATATGTGTAACACATGTGTAATCAAATAATACATAATCAAATCAGAGGGCTATGCTATACAGAGTATCCAATGGCATCCATTCATTCTGATATGTGAAATCAAATCAAATGATAATATGTGAAATCAAATCAAAATTTCAAATAATAATATGTGAACTCAAACATTCTGATATGTGAAATCAAATCAAATGATAATATGTGAAATCAAATCAAATAATAATATGTGAACTCAAATCAAATCAAATGAAAGCATCCTTTCATTCTGATATGTGAAATCAAATCAAATGATAATATGTGAAATCAAATCAAATGATAATATGTGAAATCAAATCAAATAATAATATGTGAACTCAAATCAAATCAAATGAAAGCATCCTTTCATTATGATATGTGAAATCAAATCAAATGATAATATGTGAAATCAAATCAAATTATAATATGTGAACTCAAATCAAATCAAATGAATGCATCCTTGCATCATAGTGCTGGAAGCTGGAACAAACTCTTTTCAGATTGTACAAAATATTCTGCACTCATTCCCAAAATTTCTATCGTCACAATCTGACCAATGTTACTATCATCCTCATCATCATCAATATTCGTTACACCTCTTCTCTCTACCAAAGAATTCCAATGTGACATTGCTCTTTCATAAGGAAACTCCTCCACCTCATAGGTCGACACATATAATCTCAAACAATTCTTCAAATTTTTGTCCAACCTATTCCGAACTTTAGATTTTACATATGATAGTGCATTGAACACCCTTTCATCTTCCACGGATCCCAAAATCATCGTTTGACATAATTCATATAAATGAAAATATTCACTCATAGTATGTTGTAAGATAGTACTTGGTTGTAATAATCTCCACAAACATGAAATAGAACCTGCTTCATGATGGTTAGAGAGTTGTGAAACTTGAGTAGACATTGTTGTTCCAAAACAGTTTGATTGTTTCATCAAAAGATCTCTGTTGAGAATGCCATTGATTTCAATACCATTGACTACAACACTTTTACTGAAATGGCCAACAAGACTGCCCATGTATTTGAGAAACAAAGAATTTATATTATGGTATTCATTACAAGGATCCCAAAACATCGGATTAACCACACCCATAGCCTCTAGCAATTCATCTCTTTGAAAATGGTCTCTTATTTCTTTTGTCAATGATTCTGCTATTTGTTTCAGTTTAAGTTTTGTATCATCTACAACTACATGAAATCTGTTGTAGGTTATGGGCATTTTCTCAACTTCATTTGTAGCTATATCCATTTGCACACCATAACAATATAAAGGTATTTCCTTTCCGCGGACATTAATACATAGATGATCGTTTATATTGAACTTCAGAAAACTCTGAGGACCATTCACGTTTGTTAATGCTCTCCAACTCTCAAACATGGGATCCATAAAATTTTGACCAGATGCGTACATCATATCAATATGCATGCAAATTTGTATTCTCACCCTAATGAAATCCACAATATAAATTGATCTTTCTTGTGCAATTTTGATCAAAGTATTCATTTTTTCCAACATTGGAAGAATTCCACACAATGTGAGAAGAGTTTCAAAGTCACTCATTCGAAAAAGTAAATCTTTTGCCTTATCAACTGCCCTACGATTTGCATACATAAACCCTATCAAGGATTGATATTCTTTGAAAACTCTTAATGTCGGTTGATACATCGAAATCCACCTAGTATCCACATATTTCAACAAGTTTTTACCTTCGGTAACTCCTAGTGCAAACTATTGAAACTCTAAAAATATTTTTGGACTACGTGAAAAATATTCATGAATTTCATGGACAAGCTCTTCCACTCTCGCAACATTTGTAAATGTATCCACAATTTTGTATGCAAGATTCATTCTATGAGCCATGCAATGAATAGGGATCAAATATGGGGCAACCGATGTTTGTAGTCTAACACAAAGACCATTCCTGTGTCCTTGCATTGTAGCAGCACCATCAGCTCCTACACATATTAACTTAGTGGCTATTTCAATTTCATTCATTCCTGCTTCTTCTTTTAAACTAGTTACAACAACATTGTAAATGTTTTATGCATTACAATTTTCCACCATTTTGCGTATTCCAAGTAAATGAGGTTGCCTTAAATGATTTTCCAATGTGTAAACATGCATGCAAATCCAAGATGTATTTTCAACAGCAGTCACCTCATCAATTGAAAGTGAAATAAATTTTACCTTTTTTACTTTCTCTCTGAGGTCATCTTGCTCAACCAATGAGAGACATTTTACCATTTCCCAACCACTTCGATCTGACCAATGGGCGTTGGGTAAGTTCTGCACATCAGCTAGTCAAAATAGAGATTTATAATTCATGAAATCAGACATAGATCTACCCATCTTAAGAATAGAGAACACAATAGCAAACTGCAAACTTTTTGAAGCTAAAGTTAACTTATTCATTTTTCAAAATTGGGCTTGAATCGTTGCACCTTTCTCAACCAATGTTTGCTTTTGTTTCATTTCTTTATCATATTCTTATGCATTTCTTATATGTGTGCACTCTGATGCATCCTTCCACCTATAATTTTTTGGTGTTGGTGGATCACCTTCTTTTGTTTTGATATAAACCTTTCCACAATGTTTTTCTACTGTATCTTTCTTAAGTTGTAATCTATGCTCCTTTCCGTGTTTCCAACTGCAAATTACGCATCTCAATTCTGTTATAGCATCACTACTATTCTCTGGCAGCACTGGCTCAATAAATGGAAATTCTGATATCCAATCAGGCTGAAATGATCTGTTAATTGTCCACCTAGATAACCTTGCACGTTTATTTTTTTTTATGAAGATTCTTCGGAAGTAGGGATTGCATAAGAACTATTAGTTTCTTTTCCACTTGGCGTGTTAGATTCAGGAATCTCTTCATGTTGTTGTTCGATTTTATTGAGAATATTTTCATCTGTGGACTGTTCATTAACTTGGATATGTGGAAGTGGAGGCATACCAGGGTTAACAGTGTTTTCTGTAGAGATAATACTAGTGTCAATAGTAGGTTCATTATCACTATGGCATTTAAAAGCATACCTTCTATAGATAAAAATGGACAAATCCATCAACCAAAAAGCACACTTCTTTATGAATGAAGACATTATATTTAAAATTAACAAAGTAAAAAAATTAATTGGTGAGTAAAGGTGTTCATACCTTCAGTTTGTGTAGATGTTGATGGTTGATCGGGTTTAGAAATATTATGAAAGTATTTGAGGATACTCCTTTTATTGGAAGATTGGCCTCCCTTCTTTCCACTGCTTGTAGTTGACATTTTACCTGTATGAACAGAAGAATAACATGAACAAAGAACATCATTATTAAAAATAAAAATAACTGGTATAAAAAAGACTACTGCTAGAGACAGTAGAATATCTGTCCCAAGAATATCGTTCGCAAGTAGAATAAACCTCCTTATTGAGTGTCCATGAATAAAATTTTAAATAAAATTTAATGGTAAAAGAAACATACTGGTAAATTGAGTCACCTTATGCCACTCACATTTTTCTAGTCACCTTATGCTAGTCACCTTATACCACTCACCTTCAGTCAGTCGCCTTATACCAGTCACCTTCTACCAATCACCTTATGCCAGTCACCTTCTACTAGTCACCTTATACCAGTCACCTTATGCCACTCACCTTCAGCCAGTTGCCTTTAGCTCGATCACCTTCTGCCACTCGCCTTATGACACTCACCTTATTCTAGTCACCTTCTACCAGTCACCTTATGAAAATCACATTATTCTAGTCGTCTTATACTGGTCACCTTATGTCAGTCGCCTTATGTTAGTTGCCTTCTGCTAGTCACCTTCTGCCAATCGCCTTATGTCGGTCACCTTCTACTAGTCACCTTCTACCAGTCGCCTTATGCCAGTCACCTTATGCTAGTTGCCTTCTGCTAGTCACCTTATGGCGATCGCCTTATGCCACTCACCTTATGCCACTCACCTTATGCCACTCGCCTTATGCCACTCGCCTTATTTCGGTCACCTTCTGCTAGTCACATTCTACTTTGTATCGCTCGCTATCCAAAAAAAATATTGTAATTGTATGGGAGTCGTTGTCAGGGTTAGCTATATATATATATGGGTACAAGGGGCGATTTGGGCGGGATATTTCTTATTTTTAATAAATTTAGGGTGAAAATTAGGCGGGAAACCTTATGAAAATGGGTGAATTTACCCTTAAAAAAATTAGATCCCAAAATTTTTGGGCGAACGGGCCGACGTCTATGGCCCCAAAATTTGCAAAATTAACATTTTGAAAATCCCAATATTCGCGCTAAATTGCAAAATTTGCCACTATGAAAAACCATGTGTTCCACCACCAATTAACCTTCACCTAAGCAACCACCCCCACCATATTTCCTTGCAAAAGAGGCTTCTACCCTAATTAATTTACCATTAAAACAATTGCCACTTCCCATGTATAGAATATCTAAACAAACCCAAAAGATGTATATCCATGAACACCTATAAATACAATGATTGTATCATTAAATACCCCATCTATGATTTTCTCCTCTTTTCAATCCACATATATAGCTTCCCGCAATTCTAAGCATAAATTTATAGAAGCATTTTCCATAATTCATAATATTAAAATAGTCACCTAGAAATATGTAGAGCAATAAAAATTGCAACACGACACATATAAGGCAACCACTTAGACATATAATAGAGTGTGTAGACACTAAATTCATATCAATCTGATTAGACTATGATGATGCCACTCTTAAAAGTACCACATGGCCCCATTGGGCAATACTTAGGAGTTAAGTAGTGGTCCTAACAACTTTTTGGAAGGTTTACACCACTTTTTGAAATTTTTGGGCCATGTAGCCATGGTCATCCCACCCATGGATGGCCACCAGCAACCATCCCTGGGTGGGATGGCCATGGCCTAGGCCCCTCAAAAAGGCAAGGGTAGGACAAATGGCAATAAAATTATACCATATATCCTACCCAATGACTTATGATAGATTGAGGTCTTGCCAAAGCCATCACAACCTACAAATTGGAGGCCTCTTCCACCCAATAAATGGTAAGGATTTTGACAAATGGCAGCACATACCTTACATATCCCAACCTACCCCTTTGACCCTGTGGTCCTCTTGGGATATAAATTGGAGTCTTTCCAACAAATTTTAGAGAGAGGTCTTTGCAATAATTCACCACAAAGTGCTATCGAGATTCATTCTCCTCTTTTACCCATGTATTTGCCCTTGGAATCTTCATCAATTGAAGGAGTTTCCAAGACATCCCCAAATACATAAATCTATTCCAAAACCCACCCATTTCTATGAGTTAGATTACAAAATTTTATGACAACACCCCTAGGAGTATTTTGAACCATATCCTAGAGGAATTGGTGGCAAAAACCACCAGGTTTGATGGTCATCCCCACCTGGGATGGTTAATAGTCCCAATTGGAACACCTAGGGATGACCATAAATTTGCACATAATTTTGAGTCAATTTTAGTGTAGATCATTTTTAAATTAGTTTACATACATCATACTAGAATTTGGTGATATTTGGAGTAGTTTTGGACCTTCAATTAGGGTTTTTGTGATGAGGGTCCCAATTGGTACACCCAGTGATGGCCATGGGTTTTGCTTGCAATTTCATTTCAATTTCTGCATAAATCATTCCTAAAGTAGATAATATACATTATGCTAATTTTTGGTATAATTTGGAGTAGTTTTGCATCATCTATTGCACTTTTTGTATTCAATATTGCATGCATATTTATGATTTCATCTTAATCCGCACATGATTTTAATCAATTTCAATTTCTTGTTTGTGGATCTATGTATTCCAGTGCACAAGGAAGGAGCTACAAGTTCGAACATGGATAGACATCGCAATGGTAGAAAAATCCCACTCTTAAAATTGTGAGTGTGAGGAAGACACTGAAAGTGCACCTTGTGTTTGTAAAACTATTAGATCCTTTAGACATTGTAATGGATTGTTGTTAAGAGAACTCAAGGGGAAGTTTTGTAACCATGTATTTAACAAATAAAATAATATAAAGAGAACCCCTTAATTGTTTTAATTATTTTTCATGTATGCTTACTTTAATGTATTTTTGTATTGCTTAAATAGATAGGTTATTTTCATTTCCCTTTGCTAGGTACACCATTTTTTCTATTCTATAGTGGTGATCACGGTGGGACCCCTATCCCGTTTTAGTTTTGCATGTTTTGAATCTATTTGTGTCCTTTGAATGTTGCAGCCTTTGATTTTTATGGCCTGAAATGACCTTTGATTTCTTAATTGGAACACCCAGGGATGGCCATAACATCCATCCCACCCATGTATAGCTCCCAAATTTGCAGTCGTCCCACCCTAGGATGGCCACAAAATAGGGGGTTTGTAGCTCAAATTTACAAAAATAGCAGCATTCTAGGCTTTCAAGGTATGCATCCAAACCTTCACTTTGCATTAATACTATTTAGGGAAGGTTAAATTTAGCTTTTTATGTATTTTCCTTATTGATTGAAAGGTATATTTCACTTTTCCTAAATTTCAAAACAACAAAAAGAAGAAAAATAGGGAAAATAACAACTTAAACATGCATTTGTATGGTTTGATTGCTTGCAACCTACCTAATAGTTAGGTTTCCATATAGGATATGCATTTTGTAGGTTCCCTTATTTGTTAAATACTTCTAAAAGTGAAATGTTCTTTTTGCATTTAGTGAATTATCATTGAGTGCTATCTTGTTTTAATTTATTTAAGTATAAAAGGAACCACACACATCATGTCACATTTTAACATTAGTGAGTTGGAATTTCATCTCCAACCACTAATAGAGACCAACGATGGTGGTATTCATCTCCACCCATTGGCTCACATTATACGAACTCTATTTTTGGCCAAAGCTGGATCCAAGAACAATCTTAGCCATGGAAAATAGCACACATTCCTATTTAGAGGGTGTATCATTGCCCACGGTCAATATGGGTGAGGACTGGTAGGACCTATGCTCCCTTATTAGGTATCGACTTTATTTCCATACTTTGGTTGGTTTACATGACCAGAATTTCATTATAGGGTGTTGAGTTGTGAGTATACAGGTGAAATCCTTTAACAAATTGAGAATTACATCAACAATATTCAAACACATAAAAATATATCTCTTTGCAAAATAACAAATCCAAAACACACCAAACTATTTTAGGAACACATAGATCTTTAAAAGAGATAAACACTTGTATTATTGTGTGTTTCTATTGTCTGTTGTATCATTAAAATTTGTAAAGGAGATAATCATGTAGGGTTTGGAACTAAGTCGTTATTGTATGCACCTGCACCCAAGCCCATTCAAGGGCTGGCACTATGAAGAGTAGGCAAGGAGACTTAGACTATCTCCAATTTGACCCCAAGGATATTATTATACCTCCTTGATGGCCTCCTACTCACCCAAGTCCTAGAATATTAAATCAGGAACCTATCCTACAAGGGACTCCTATGTGGTACATCCCTACAGGTTTTGGTCCTAATCAGGGAACTTAATTTCTAGATATAGACACTTCACGTGCCTTATTTCAAGAACAAAAACCTTGCATTAAGGTGTAAAAACATAGAGCAATACCATACATCCGAGTGCCTACTTGGTCTACCTCATACACCTACATGCAAGATCAAGACTATTCACCATGGGTAGGGCCAAATAATAAAAATATGCCCTTAGATCACCCTAATAGGTCTCAACAATATAAATACCAATATGAGTATGATAATCATCACTTTGGGCAATAAAATTCTACCCTTCTCTTCCTCATTTATGAAGGAAGACCTAAGGAGAATTCTAATTATACTTGGTTGCATTATTCAATGCAATAAAAATGTACTTCTATGCCAGTTGAGTATAAATAACATTAGTTTAGAAGTGAGCCTCAAGTGAACATGACCTCTTCCAATCGAGGGAAGCTCATAGTGGATATTTTAGATCCTCCTGAACAAGATAGGCATCATGGCAATAGTGCTAGGTCTCATAGACCTTGTACAGCTAAGCAGGTAAACCAAGTAGTTAAAATATATGTTGATTGCCAAGCTCAATTCAATCAAATTTTGTTAGATAAATAATGATTGGATCACCGACATCAGTTAGAGAAAAAAATAATTGAGCAACAAATTCAAGAGACCTTACGCAATGGGGTCCCTACCCCAAGTACTCATAGACTGGGGGTTCATCAAAGGTAATCTACTTTTGATAAAAATAGGCTTCCTAGGCCTAACCAAATTGCCTTCTTGACCTCCTAGGCCTAATTGGGACTTGTATCCTAGGCCAAACATAGATCACCTTCCATAGGAATTGGTTCCTCCTTGTAGGCCACTTTAGAAAACACCTTATAGAGCCTATGATGATCTAGAAACAGAAGAGGAATACCTAAAATGACCTTATGGAGGCATGGTTGATGACAATGAACCACCATGCCATATGTTTTAGATTCCTCACCCTCACCCATGTGGCCAAAGAAAAGAAGATGAGATCAAATACTTTTGTGCATATAAATAATTGCTTTAACAAATGAAAACCATAGAAAGCAAGACCACTGGATTTGAGCTTCAAAAACCCACTTTGTGCTAGCTTCATAGTCAACCACTTCACCCATAAATACCTCCCTATACATACCTAGAGTATTTCAAAATACCCAAGCTAGATAGATTTAAAGAAGAGGAATATGCATAGGAGCATGTGACTTGGTTCATGAACCAATGCTTTAGTATACAGGATAATGATGCCTTACTTTTGAGAACATTTTTGATTACCCTCTCTGGCCTAGTTGTAGAGTGGTACAATAAACTCCCAAGGTACAACGTCCATAGATTTGAACAATTTACGGATGCATTCCTAGAATGTTTCACCTATAATACTAAGCAAAAGGTGACTTTAACAGACCTCATAGGGTTGAAGTAGTATGAAGATAAGTCAATCATAGATTATGGTCATAGGTGGTGAAAATTTCTCTCTAAGCTACCATAACTACTACCAATGTCTGAGTTGACTCGTATGTTTTCCAAAATTTGTTTAAAACCAATTTTATTATTGCTACAACTCCAAAAATACTAAACTCTTGAAGATGCTCTAGTATAGGGTAGAACAATCGAAGAAATCAAAATTCAAGAGGAGGAAATTGCAAAACCTCGCAAAAAGGAGTGGAATAAGAACACAAAGGGTAATCCAGAACAACTGAATCTGGTAGTAGTTAATCAAATTACCATTAGTATTCCAGGGCCTACACAACCAACACCACCTTATAAGGTAAAATATCAGGCCCAACCTCCTCTTACAAGTTACAATAACAACCCTCAAGTGAATCAAGGGCAAAACCAACAATTTCACCCTAAGTGACAATTTATGTTTTTTGATGAGTATATGGATTCCCTATTCGATCATCTATATGTAGCCAAGGTAATTAATTTACCTAAGGTCTAACCTATATATTTGAGTATGGGTAAACCAAAGTCTATGGGACGTCATACAAACCTATATTGTAGGTACCATAGGCAGAATGGGTATGAATTTCCAATGTTCTATGGATTCAAAAACCTAGTAAAAGACATGATTGAGAGGAATGATATTCAAGTTAATAATCCTCTTACAATGAGTAATCAAAAAATTGGTATCTTTAAAGACCCATTGCCCACTCACAAGGTATAATTAAATCAAGCAAAAAAAGTAAATGAGATCTATACAACACCCACTCAAGAAGGGTTTTTTGGGATGGTTAGCATCATGATGAGGACTAAGCATTATCCAAATCAAGTTGCACCACCTGTAGCTTCAAAAAATATTTCCTCAATGTCATAGCCTCCACCACCTCTAGTGCAAATCCTTCCACCTCATCTAGTGGTCACCATAAAGAGTAGGCTTGCTCAAATTTTGTGAACAACATTGGCTCAAATCTCTATATATGAGCTTATACAATAGTATCCACCTCATAGAGAAGCTCTTATGGAGATCCTTAAGTCAATTGAACTGCAACACCAAGATTCTAACTTATTTATCAATTTCATGGGGCACTTTTAGTGGTGTAAAGAGCTAGTAATCACATTTCACGAACATGAACTTAAGCCAATATCAAATGAGGTGGTTGATCCTCCCTTACACATCATTACATGTGTAAATGAAACACCTTATAAAAGAGTTCTAATTGACGCTAGCTCTTCAAGCAATATCACCACCACAAATGCTCTCAAGAATCTAGGTATTCCAACATCCCATATTATTGCATCCACATATACCCTCAGATCATTCAATGATACTATATGCTCAATGATTGGCACTATAGTCTTACCTATTCAAGTGGAACACAAAACCATATCAACATTGTATCACATTCTATAGGAAATAATGGTGTATAATATCTTGTTGGATAGACCTTAGATTAGGGACATGAAGTGTGTACCATCCATAGCTCACCAATGTACACTCATGAAAGGCAAGTTCATGTTGTATTCAAAGACCTTGAGCCTTTCAAATATTACAACTTGGTGCAACACATGCACAAGTTGACCTTACCATCAACTTATGTGGACTTTCAATTGAATACATCCATTCAAGGTCTTGACTCCTTCACCATCACCTTCCATTGATCCATTACCATATTCTTCCATACTACCCTCATCAAATACACCTTCATAAAAACCTTCATCATAATCAAATACTTTGTAGAGGAACATGTCAAAGAGGACTGTTGATGATATCCCTCCAATCATATCCACCATTTCCATAGAAAACATTCCTAGTCTAGTAGATGAGGAACCATATTATGAGGTAAGCATTGAGGCATCTCAAGCCTCGCTTTCATCTCCTCCATCCTCACCATTCTAGATCACAGTCCATTTAGCTACTATGGGTCTAGGAGAGTATATAATGAGGAATATCACAATAGTTCCAACTATTGATACAATACGAAATATGGGATAACCTTGTCTTCCCATAGGTACCATCGTACCTCTAGGTATACCTCCCAATCAAATGAATTTCATATAAGGGGGTATTGAATATAGCACTGAACCATCTCCTTAGGAAGAAGACGACGAAGAACCCTTTTCTAAGGAAATAAATTATATGTCCAATCCCAACTATGCCTTACGATATCTCTATCATTGCCATTGTCATGGCTATGGTTTGGGGTTGTACAAATAGGGTACTTGGGTTCCTTTCCAGCCATAATATTAATTTCCATATGATAAAATTGACTTAGGACACAACAAGCTTGTGCCTCTTGATGTCCTCACAGAGATTTTAGAGCACCTAGGTTTGAACCATAGGGATAAGCATAAATGTGATCCTTACACTAATTCTAATCACGTCCACTCTTTAGATGATTGTTTTCCTATAAATATGATAGATCAAGGGATATCTCATGATTTCACCCAATACTATGAAGAAGGTGAAGGTTCGTGTACTATCCCATTTGACAATTAGGAAGAGGATCAAGGTGCTCCTTATGAATGGAAAACTAATGATGAATTGGATTATGATGTAGCACCTATAACTACCCTAGTTTAGATGAGGAATACAAGTAGGTCATCCCATTGGATGATGAAGAATATTTCTATCTACGTATGTTCCCATTGTAGCATACCATATGGTGATAGCTTTTTCCACTCAAGGAGTAAGCTCGCCCTCTACCACATAGACCACCTCCTTTCATTCCACATCCATCACAATCACCATTGCAAGTATTGCAACCACCCTTGCGAGTCTTGCGACAACCTATTTTCACTAGACCCAATCACCCATTCAATGGAGATCATCCATCTATTAATATGATCTCTATAGATCTTAATGCACCCTTTCATGATCTAAATAACCCATTAAAGCCTTTTCATCTCGATTTTGATGCAATCAAATTTTATCAAGAATATTATCCACCATATCCATCAGAGTATTGGCCATAGATAGGGGGTCCATCCAAAGGCACCCATAAATCCTTTAGTCACCCAAAAATTCTCCAAATGTACCCATAAATTCTTTGGTCACCCAAAAAGCCCCAAAGGTACCCATAAATCCTTTGGTCACCCAAAAATCCCCAAAGGTATATATAAACCCTTTGGTCACCCAAAATTACCCAAAGGTATCTATAAATCCTTTAGTCACCCAAAAATCCCCAAAGGTATCCATAAATCCTTTGGTCACCCAAAAATCCCCAAAGGTATCCATAAACCCTTTGGTCATCCAAAAATCCCCAAAGGTATCCATAAACCCTTTGGTCACCCAAAAATCCCCAAAGGTACTTATAAACCCTTTGGTCACCCAACAATCCCCAATGGCATCCACTAAGACCATTGTTCAAATGTATATATATATATATACATATACATTTATCAAAATCCAAAAACATCATTAAAATATCAAAAATACAAAAAAATATTGCATTGCATTACATCTCATATCATTGCATTACACAATCACTTGCATTAAGCATACACATCATTGCATTTTGAATTACAGAGTTTATCATACATGTATAGCACTAGGTTTGTACACTAGCCATCCTTCAAAATCAAATTTGTCAAAAGTCATTATTCACACCCATCTACATTACAATTATAATAATTGGATCAATATATAATTGGGAAATGAATATAATTTTATAATGCAGAACAACTCAGCTAATAATTGGATCAACAACTCAAAAATAAAAATGAGATTTATACATTGCCTAAACCTCTAGCAATAAAGAATATTATTCCCTTATTTCATAGGCTCTTTATGTTGTTTTCAAAATCTAAAAAACTAGCATAAAGATATGGGAACCTCTCTTATGATAGTTACTTTTAATTTCAAGAAGTTCTTCACAAATTTAAAGAAATAGATATCCCCTCCAAAAAGGCATGGGATAAAATGTGTAAATTATTCTAGTTGATAGTAGCGCATACAATGACTCAAGTAATTAGTCAATATGGTGAAACATCTGGAACAACTATGGAAGAGGAGTAGGAAGAATCTAGTGGAATAGTCAATACATCAAATATGTAAAGCACATAGGAGGTTAACTCTTGTAAAAATAAAATTTGATTTAATTTTACCACTTTTTATCTCAAATTTGACTCCACTGCCCAATAGGATATGGCTATATGGGTTCTATGCTTCTACAAGCAAAATACCCCCACAAGGTACCAATAATGTGGGTGAAATAACTTGTCCACATCTATGTCCTTAAAAGGAGAGAATGTTTTATCATTTTTCTCAATAAGGTAGCTTTAGAAACTTATTCAAACACCAAAAATAGTCATCAAATCAAAGAGAGGATAGATAAATATTAGCTGAGCTTGAACAACACTAAAATTTAAAATTTTTCTAAGTATAGAGAGCTACTATATTTTTTAAATGATGATGTCAATAATAAGCATTAAAACATTTGATTTCTAACATGTCTAAAGCTCAAAATTTAAATAAAGCAGTATGTGACATGACCAAAAATATAGAATGTTGATTTTACTAGAGGATTGATAAAAAACTAGCATCCAATGCACAATGAAATAGCATCTACCGTTATAGCAAAGTGTATCAAGTGTAGAAAAATCCTAAATATGTAGCAAAAAGGATTGAATTTTTGAAGGAGTTGATGCCAACATAGGTTGCATGAAATTATGTCATATTAGAAGAGATATCAAGAAAAAAATATTCTAAGGCATGGAACCCAACACATTAAGGATAATATAAGGTTCATTTGGTGTCCAACATAATGGTTTATTTCATTTATTAAGTATCAAAGAGCATATAACACTTACAATTTTGACATCATAATAAGGCACGTAAAATTTTGGTAGAGATGAAGTAGTGTTGGATGAACAATTTATAACAGAGACCAATCATATATTTATATTTTGACTTCCAAATTCATATATAAGAGTGTGGCTAAGCAAGAAGAGTGGCTGGATTTTGAAGGCACTAACATCATCAATGTAAGCTAATAAACCCAAAAACTAGAAAAAGGTTGAGCTAATTGTTAAAAAGTGTTGAGTATATGTTCAAGCTAAGGGTTCCTACATCATAGAAGGATGGATTGATTTTATTTTAAGTATCAAGCATTCTATTGATAGTCATAATCTACTATAATAAAATATAAATAGATAATATATTTCCTAATTGACACGTGTCTATACAATTAGACTAGTCATGGAGAAACTAGAAGTCAAATAAACTTATCAAATAATCCTATGGATTATATAAATATATTTCAACTACCACTCTCTTAGATGAAGTAGAAGCAAGCCACATCAACATCATAGTGTCAATTTAGTTAAAAAAAATGAGTTGGAATTGGATGCACGCATGCTACTTCAACCTGATAAACTTGCAATCCACTCTAAGAGCAATCATGCTAAAATAATTTAATGTATAAATGTAAATCTATATATACTTTATGTAGCTCTTTCAAATAGTCATAGCTTTAGCATTTACAATTTCATATTGTATGATGACTATATTGTATACCTTTGAATAAAGACTAGATTGATGTTTGGCCTCTTACCAAACTTGTTGTAGAACATGTACGCATGCCAACTTGATTAAGAATTTTTGTTAAATATGAGTGAATGTTTTATTCAATTATAGTTATTATGATATCTAGATTTCTCCATGTATTTATTATTCACTAGTTTCTAGAATGCTTAGTAATACTTAGTGTTTAATTATGTTAATTGTTCTATTATATTGAAATATTATTGGTCTGTTAGGAAGCCTTTTTTAATTCAAAGTGTGAGACTCTCATTTTTTATGTCTCTTGATGTTTCTAAATTATTTCCACTTTAAGTATAATTTCTAACTTTATACATTCCTTAATTTAGCCTTCAACCCTCATTTATTAGTTAGCTAAAATCATAGGAACTGGTCGACTATAGTGGCTGACTCAGAAACCCAAATTTCTAGGTCTTTTGATCTTGGCCAGGGTCATGAGGGTACAACTCATCCACTTAGGTGGATTTTGGAGTAATAAGCACCATGCAAAAGCATTGTGTAGAAGCACCACACATGAGTTCTAGGAAAAATCACCACACAAAAATACTATGTAGAAGCACCATGTAAATGAACCACAGGTAGAATTATATGATGATTTTACTCCCATACAATACTTTAAACTATACCTATAGAAGGAAGAAAAATCCAAACAGAGATAAAGAAACCATTTGATAAATGTAGGGGGTTTGTTTGTTTTTGTCAATGACCAATAACCTTTCTCATTCAAAAGGATCAAACCCCTATTTTAAATATTAAAGATTAAATAAATTTAAATTGAAAAGGAGTAATTTATGCTACAAAGTAAAAATGTGCAAATAATTAAAACGCTAACAAGATATATTGATTGAAAATATGCTAAATAGATCTATAAAGGGGGAAGTAGATACAACCTAGAACCATAGTTTACCCATTTTTTGGTGAAGATATCATAAGGGGAGGCCTGTGGATTTTAGTTGATCCAAATTTGGTGCATGATGAAATTTTTTGGTATACTGCCAAGAGATTCATGTGATACCATTATCAATAATTGTCAAGCCCTTGATTATCTAGTATGTCACATATAAAATAAGAAGATCATGGATGTATTCAAGTCCAAAATAATTATAGTAGCATCTTAGAAAGGTATGTATTAAGGAGATTCTAGCACTATGTTGGTGTGTAGAATATTTCCCCCAAAAGCCTCCTCAAGGGATATTTTTATAGAAAAAATAGGCCTCCTTAGGGAATCTTTGGAGCATTTCTTGGTTGATGGACCAAGGTAAGTTGATTGGGAGTTGCATGGAGCTGATTCAAAGTCACAGGGAGTTGCATAGACTTGATAAAACTTGATTGGAAGGTTAATTTTGCATTTATTGAAATGAATTTTAATGCAACCACCAATCAAGGAGATTTAATAGGTAGTTAACTATAGTGACATCTCACTACTTGTTTGCACCTAAGAAAAATTTATAATCATAGACAATCATGACATTAAAAATACTATGAACCAAGAAGACAACCTTCTGGTCCCCTACAACACACATTATACATTTTAATCTATAAAATCATCAGTTCCATCTACAAAAAAATATGGAGGGAAACTATCCCCATTATAATCTATAAATACTAGTGGTTTAGACTATAAAAGGGTTTGGAAAGTTTGTAGTTTTAAATTTTTGTAAGGTTTGCTTTCATTTATTTCTATTCAGCAATCAGTTCCTAGATGACTTGTGGTAATATCTATCTCTCTCTCTCTCTCTCTCTCTCTCTATATATATATATATATATATATATATATATATATATATATATATATATATATATATATATATATATATATATATATATATATATATATATATATATATATATTGAGGCCTATATCAAATTTCTAACTATCCATCTATGGAACTCATTCTGACCCATTTTTGTTTGTGTTTATAGTTTTTTTGCCTATTTTAGGTTTTACTTACATGTGTGTGTGGGAGGCCTGCATAAATTTTTAGACTATCCATTTATGGTTATTTTCTAACCAATTTTTTTATGCACCTATATTTCTATAAATGTCATTTGTGCTTAACTATGTCAAGAAGAGGAAGTGTTAACCATTGGGACATAGTGTTCAGGTCTATTATGTAGAGAGATATCAGTAAATCTTTTAGCACATTGCAACCCTTTTCTTTTTGTTGAGTCATTTTATTTTTCTCTTGCATCCATTTTCTTCCCCCCTAAGTTAATGTATACCTAAACATCACATACTAACAAGTATTCGACCTTGTGAAAGCTCTTGAAGGTCCTCAGTTGAGCCAAACCCTACACTATCAATTGTGTCCTTATTATGTGTGTGCTAGTTGTGATTGTTTCAACCAAGAAATTTAAAGATGACTATATTTACCACCTTGATACACATGAATTTGGTTAGCAATATAAGGTTCATGATAAAATAGTTAGTGATGAGTAGTCAAATTATTGAAATCTCATATTTGATGGTGGTAAATTACAAGCACCATGATGCTTTTACTCATGATTATACTAATCCTTCATAACTAGCAAACAAGCAAAAATTCAAAACATTTGATTGAAAAAAGTGCCATAAAGCAATAGAAGCACCATGATGGTCCCATAGGGTTATAGTATTTTTTCTTTTAGGTCATTTTGAGGTATCAATTCATGTGCATGTATAAGCATGTTTTTACTCCTTGGATTTGTATTTGCAATCCCTTTCCAATTGTGGTAATTAATATAAAATATTATGAGGTTTTTCAAGAAATTTATAGGCTCCAAAGATGATATCATTTTTGTACCCTAGACATGTTGAACTAACTTGATTTGTTTATAAAACTAGTTGGTGATTGAAATAGTCATTTTAATGATTACTTATAATTTAAAATTGAGTGTCTATACTTATCCATACACCTAATATTCAAATATATTATTTTCATTATGATTTTTATTTTTACTTACAGATTTGGCCCCAGTTCTTGTTAACACTTTTGATATTTGATTTTTTTTTTCCCATATAAATATCCCTTTGAGTTTCTTTTTCTCTTTTATTTTTCTTCTTGGGTTTTACTATTTTTTCCTATTTCAACCAATACTTTCATTTTTATAAATTTCTTCAATCTTGTCACACTACTCATAGTAATACTTATTATCTATAGGTTTGTCTTACTCCAAAGGATATATAGTGCAAGGAATAACATCAAAAGTATATTCTTCTTTATGTTTCCCTATAAAACCTAAGGTGTAAGGATGATCTTCCATAGCAATTACCTTTTTATACTTCTCTAAAAATATTAAATTTCTAAGGATTTCCTCCATCCTCATTTCCTTATTATGATACTCTTGAAACCCTAAAGTGCAAGGGATAACCTCTACACCATTTTAATTTTTATCACCAAGAGAGGATTGTATACTAATTGAGAAAAATGAATATGATTTTTATATAATAAACTTGATATATTCTACTATCTTTATTTTATTATTTCTTCCACATTTTTATTTGCACCTTTTAATTCCTTCTAAAATTAAACTTATGTATTGTACTTTCTCATCCCTTATACTCGTCTTTGTCTCTTCTAGCAATTTATCCATGTAGGATATAGTGGCATTTACCATATTATATTGTAGAAAGGATCTCTTTGCATCCTCTCTTGGAGTGGAATATCCTTGATTTTATCTACCTTCTATTACAATATGATATTTATATTTTATCTTGAAGTTTATCTCATGACCAAATTTTTTGCCCCTTTGTTCATAGCTTTTATTTGGTAATATCTTACTATATATCTAGTATTATATGTTGGAAATATGAGCAGGATTTGTTGTTATTGATGTCAAACAGGTTAATGTTCTCCAGTGGTTTTCAGCAAGGCAAAGGAGAAGGTCTAATATTATAATATCCAAGGTTGATTCATGGAATTTAAATGCAAGAAGGTGTCACCTTATAAGAGCCTTAAAAAACCCATGTGGTAGTTTGAAAGGTTAAGAGTTTAATTATTTAATTTTAAATAATTTAACCTGAAGGTTAAAATTTAAAATTAAATAATATTTAATTTAAGGCCAAAAGTTATTTATTAAAATTCAAATTTTAATAAAATCGAATTTTTTTCTACCGAATTGCATTACCTTATCATTGTGAATGATTTTAAAGCTAGTAAAAATAGAAAGGTTCATGTGAAATTCGTATGTGTTTTAGCACTGAGAAGAGTAAGGTTTTGTGGCCAGTGAAATATTCTCGAAGCCTATATAGCCTAGTTTGTAGCTAGAGGTTGTGTTAGAGTGTTTGGGGAATGCTAGACGTGGGTTCAAATCGTGTGTGCTCCATTTTGTTGAAAAGGAGGATCATTTTCATTTACGGTGTGCAAGGAGGAAGTCAAAGGCATCTTGACACCTTTTTGGTTTACGTGAAACCATGCAGCCCAGTTGGTGGGCATGAGCACTTCGAAAGCACTTAGGGGAGAGCCATCGATGGCTCGAATTCCACCAAGGCCTTTTGGGTAGCATAATAAAGGTATGCACTTTGTTTGGTGGTTTAATTTACATGCAAAAAATTAAAGGCGGGAAATAATTTTTATTTTCCAAAGGTTTTATTTTAATTAAAGTTTTTTGCATAATTATTTTGGTTTATAAGTTATAGAAGGGAGTTAAAAGGGGTATGCAAAACTTTAATTTTTGTGTTGAATTTTTAAGTGGTTAAGGAGTTATAAGGTTTTATAAAAGATTTATTTTTATGTGTTTTGGTGAATGCTTATTTCAAAGAAGAAGTAATAAGGTGTATTTGAGTTTGATTATTTTTGTAATTGAGAAATATTTTTGAGAGTGTTAGTGTGATATTTTATCATCTAACCTTTGAAATTGGAAAAGAAAATTGTGTTTAAGACAAGTTTTTAGGACAAATATTTAATAAAAAAAATGTATGGGTACATATTCCTTGTGAGTGATTTTTGGATGTTGTGAATGCTAAGTTGGAGTGAAGAGGATTGTTTTGTAAGTATTGTTGAGTTTGATTGTTAAAGGTTTTTCTGAGTGAGAGTTGATGATAAAACCTTATTTGATAAAAATTGTTGGAAATATTGAGTAAGCTTTCATATGCTTGGACTATGATTTGTGAGCAAGGAGTATTTCATTGAGTGATTTATTTAGTGGATTTGATTGAGCATAGTCAAATGGAAGTATTGAAGTGATAGTTATAGTTATGTGAAACAAATTATTCTATATTCTAAATTGATTTGAGAAAGAGTTTGAAAGTGATTGAGCATTATTGTGAGTGTGAAGAATATTGAGTCTCTTAAAATTCTCTATATGTTTTTGTGGTAGAGAGAGAGAGAGAGAGAGAGAGAGAGAGAGAGAGAGAGAGAGAGAGAGAGAGAGCATTATTTATGAATGTGAAGCATATTGAGTCTCTAACAATTCTTTATATGTTTATGTGAGATTGGAAAAGTTCTAGAAAGGACTTGTGGATAGATTAGTGTGAGATTTTGTGGAAGCTTACAGGGTAGGATTGAGATAAGTATTTAATAAGACTTGTGAGTAGAGTTTGATTGATTTATTTGTTCAAACCTTGGGTGCTTTGGGGTAGATCCAACAAATATTATTTGTGATTAATTCAAGATTTGTGTTAAGACTTGAAGATACATTTGAGGGCAGATTTTGGTGTATATTTGAGGACAGGTTTGTTCCAGACAAGAAAAAAATATTGAGGATAAATTTATGCTAGACCGAAAGACTGTGTTTAGTAAAGATTTGAGATAGAGTTGAGAACAAGCTTTGGAGGTGATAGAGTATAGAGGATGAAAGTCTTGAGAGGATAGATGTCCATAAGCTAGGGCAGTAAGGACAAGTCTTCAGAGTGAGTATATGAGACTTCAGTGGATAGAGATCCATTAGCCAGTGCAGTGGAGGTAGCAGTTCTTCTAGAAGATCACCAGTAAAAGCAGAGGGGATTGGTTTCTCCTGTGGATAGATATCCATGAACTTGATTAGGGAATTGGTGTCTCCTTTGGACAAAGGTCCATAAATATTGTAATAGGAAAAACATTCCCAAGAGAATTTATTTGAGAAAATTTTATAAGGAATACTTTCTACGTGGAGTAGCCCACATTGGTTGAACCACATAAATCATGTCTCTTATGTGTGTGATGCTTTGTGTGATTTTTACTAATTTAATACTGCTAATGTTATCATATGTATTGCAAAGAAAAAAGTTTTATCTTATAGTGTTCACCCCCCTCTCAATATAAGAACATGTTATTCAATTGGTATCCGAGCGGGTTTCTATATGAAAAGTATAATAGCTTGGAAGAAGATCCATAAAAAACACACGACTTCAAAGAGTGAAGAAGATATTACATTTGACATTAAAGAGGAATTCTTTGATGCCCTTAGGAACCTTGGAAAGGTTAAAAATAAGAATTCAAGTTTTAAGGATCAAATTCAAGAAGAAGAAGCAAGGATAGAACTTCTATAGAGTCTCACAAAACTTAAGATAAAGGTAGTAGAGGGAAAGAAAATTGAACAGGATATGACAAATCTATTAAGAGCAAGAGAAACAAAACATGAAATATTGGAAACAAAAATTGTTTATCTAAGAAAATAGGAGTCAAGTATTCAGGTACTACAAGATATAAAGTATGGGAAACATAAATAGGAGTCAAGTATTCAAGAATCAAAAACTTCAAACAAAGATAAACAAGTAAAGTATACTCCAAAAGGAAAAGACATTAGGAAGGAAGAAAGCAAAGAAGAACCATGGACGCGATTTAATCACAAAGGGAGAAGCACTCAACAACAATATCAAAGGCATCCAAATAGGTTACATAATTTCTTCCATGGCTATTGCTTTTCTTGTAAAAAATATGGTCATAGAGTTGTACACTACATTGGCTATGAAAAAAATAATGTCAATAGAAATTTCAATTATTTTGCACCTCTTATGGATAATGATATTATATGTTACAAATGCACTAATTTGTAACAATGGTATCTTGATAGTGGTTGCTCTAGACACATGACAGGAGACAAAGACAGATTTATTATACTAAAAGAAACCAATAGAGGATCAGTAAGTTTTGGTGATAATGGATCAGAAAAAACAAGAATAGAAAGTGTACTATATATCAAAGGGTTAAAACATAATATGCTAAGTGTAATTCAACTTTGTAATCTAGGTCATATGGTTACATTTCACCTAGATAGATGTGAGATAAGAAAATAAAAAACTAGAAAAGTTATTGCAAATGAAAGTAGAACTCCAAAATATCTACATATGCTTAGTGAGATCAAAGGAAAACATGATTTCTATCATAATAATATGAGAGTTGGTTGTGGCATATAAGATTTGGTCACTTGAATTTTGACAATATAATCAACATAAGCAACAAGCAGACTGTCAGAGATTTAACCAAGCTAAAAAGACCACAAAATACAATTTGTGCACCTTGTCAACATGGAAAGAAAACTAGAACAAGCTTTAAATCAAAGGGATATATGTCATCTGAGCCATTAAGTCTAATACATACTGATCTATGTGGTCCTACTAGAACACAATATTCAAGGTGAGAGTTACTTCATATTTTTTATATATGATTACTCAAGAATGGTTTGGGTAGCTTTCCTGAAAGATAAGTCAGAAGCATTTGAAAAATTCAAATAATTTAAAGAATGAGTTGAAAATGAAATTGGCAAGAGGATTAAGTGTTTGAGATCTGGTAGATAAGGATAATTTACCTCAAATGAATTTGTAGATTTTTGTGAACATCATGGAATCAAGAGAGAATACTTAGCTGCAAGAACTCCTAAAAAAAATGGAGTAGTTGAAAGGAAAAATAGGACTGTTGAGAATATGACTAGAGCTATGTTGAATGAATCCAAGGTTTTCGATGGAATTTGGAGGAAAGTAGTCAATATAGTCCTTTATATAATCACTAGGGCTCAAATGAGGGTAAACCATCACAAGACTCCATATGATATTTGGAAGGGAAGATCAGCCACTGTAAAACACTTCAAGGTTTTTGGAAGCAAGTGCTACATAATATGGGAAAAGCAAAAATTGGGCAAGTTTGATCCAAGATGTGATGAGGGAATTTTTCTTGGTTATTCTACTAAGATTAAAGATTATATATGCTTAAACAAGAGAACACACTATTGTATAAAGTATAAATATAACAATTGATGAGAATATAGATTCAAGAGAACCAGTTCAACAAATTGTGTATCAAGAAGATGGAAGTTGTCAAGAGTTTTGTGAGGAATCAGAAGAAGAAGAGGAAGAAACACAAAGAATTATTCCTAAAACTCCATATAGGTATGTATAGAAACATCATCCTAAAGATATAATCATTGGGAATCCAGATGAAATACAAAGAAGGAGAAGGATAATAACACCATTTGAACAAGCAATTTTATCTTTTTTATCTAAGATTGAGCCAAAATACTTTAATCAGGCAAGTGAAGATAAGTTCTGGATTAAGGCAATGGATGAGGAATTAGATTAGATAGAGAAAAGCAAGACTTGGGAACTTGTTCCATGACCAAAGGACAAAAATGTGATTGGCACAAAATGGGTATTCAAAAATAAGTTAAATGAAGATGGATAGGTAGGCAAGAATAAAGCAATATTGGTGTGCAAAGGTTAAGTACAAGTAGAGGGAATTGACTTTGATGAGACATTTGCTCCAGTTGCATGACTTGAAGCCACAATAATATTCTTAGCCTTCTTAAGTTTTAAAAACTTCAAGGTATATCAGATGGATGTCAAGTCAACATTTATAAATGGTTTTCTAGAATAAGAAGTTTATATTGAACAACCAGAGGGATTCATATTAACAGATAAACCAAATTATGTATGCATATTGAAAAAGGCATTGTATGGTCTAAAACAGGCTCCTAGAGCATGGTACTCAATATTGGATAAGTATCTTTAGGAATAGGGATTCAAAAAAGGAATAGCATATAACAACTTATACATCAAAAATGAAGGGAATAATATACTAATTATGGTTTTTTACGTTCATGACATTATTTTTGGGGAAAAAAATGATAATATGTGTAAATAATTTGCAAAGAAAATGCAAAAAGAATTTGAGATGTCTATGCTTGGTGAGTTGTCCTTATTTCTTGGACTTCAGATTTCATAATTAGAGAAAGGAGTATTTCTTTCACAAACCAAGTATATAAACGAGATGCTAAAGAAATTCAAGTTAGATGATTGTAAACCAATAAGTACCTCCATGGTTACGAGATGTAAGTTAAGTAAGGATGATGAATCTCCAAATGCAGATCAAAGATTATATAGATCTATGATTGGCAGCTTGTTGTATGTTACATCTACAAGACCAGATATCGTGCAGTCAGTGGGATTAGTGGTAAGGTTTCAGGAAGCACCTAAGGAAACACATGTGATAGAAGTAAATATAATTCTCAGGTATCTAAAAGGAACTATGGATTTTTGTCTCTAGTATCTCAAAAGTGATAGTTTTACACTCACAACGTATACAGATGTAGATTAGGATAGTAGCATTGATGAAAAAAATAAGCACAAGTGGAGGAGCATTCTTTCTTGGATACTATTTAGTCTCTTGGATAAGTAAGAAACATGCATCAGTATCCTTATCTATAACAGAAGCAGAGTATATTACAGTAGTAGCCAGTTGTACACAAGTATTATGGATGAAGCAAACTCTATAAGACTTCAAGATAAAACATGATCATCCTATTCCCATATTATGTGATAATACAAGTGCTATAAATATCTCAAATAATCTAGTGATGCACTCCAAGACAAAGCACATTCTAATCAAGTATCATTTTATGAGAGAATAAGTGACAAATAAATGGGTCAGGTTGGAATATGTTACTACAAAGGAGCATATAGCAGACATCTTCACTAAGACACTTTCAAAAGAGTTTTTTGAGTATATTCTAGAAAAATTGGGAGTAATACTCCCACCCTAGAATTAACCACCTCAAGAGGAGGTGGGAGATGTACTAAGCGAAGAGTTTCATTCTTAGCCTCGAGCCCCAAAGGTGACCCTTTTCCATTGATGACAAAGGGGGAGAGATTTGAGTTAGGAGTATAGCATTCAGTCAGGAGGAGCAGTTTCCTAGGGGGAGCAGAACAAAAAAAGGTAAAAGAAATGCTAAAAGGTAAATGGATTGCCATAAAATATAAAAGGGAGATTGTTGGAAATATGAGCAAGTTTTGTTGTCATTTATGTCAAACAGGTTAATGTTCTCTAGTGGTTTTTAGCAAGGCAAAGGAGAAGGTCTAATATTATAATATTTAATATTATAATATCCAGGGTTGATTCATGGAATTTAAATGCAATAAGGTCGCACCTTATAAGAGCCTTAGAAAACCCATGTGGCAGTTTGAAAGGTTAAGAGTTTAATTATTAATTTAAAATAATTTAACCTTAAGGTTAAAATTTAAAATTAAATAATATTTAATTTAAGGCCCAAAGTTATTTTATTAAAATTTGAATTTTAATAAATTCAAATTGCTTTCCGCCAATAGTGGAGAAACCTTTGGATTTCATATATATATTGCCAAAACCTTTGGCATTACCTTATCCTTGCAAATGATTTTAAAGCTAGTAAAAAGAGAAAGGTTCATGTGAAATTCACGTGTTTTAGAGCTAAGAAGAGGACAAGGTTTTGTGGCCAACGAAATATCCTCGAAGCTCCTATAGCCTAGTTGATAGCCAGAGGATACGTTAGAGCATTCAAGGAATGCTAAACGCAGGTTCAAACCATGTGCGCTCCATTTTGCTGAAGAGGAGTTCCATTTTCATTTATGGTGCACAAGAAGGAGGAAGTAAAAGGTATATTTATGCCTTTTTGGTTCACGTGAAACCACACAATCTAGTTTGTGGGTGCGAGCACTGCGTAAGCACTTGGGGGAGAGCCATCGATGGCTCGAATCCTACCAAGGCATTTTGGGAAGCATAATAAAGGTATGCACTTTGTTTGGTGGTTGAATTTACATGCAAAAAATTAAAGGGGGAAAATAATTTTTATTTTCCAAAGGTTTTATTTTAATTAAAGTTTTTTGCATAATTTTTTTGGTTTATAAGTTATAGAAGGGAGTTAAAAGGGGTATGCAAAACTTTAATTTTTGTGTTGAATTTTTAAGTGGTTAAGGAGTTATAAGGTTTTAAAAAAGATTTATTTTTATGTGTTTTGGTGAATGCTTATTTCAAAGGAGTAATAAGGTGTATTTGAGTTTGATTATTATTTTTAATTGAAAAATATGTCTGAGAGAGTGTTAGTGTGATATTTTATCATCTAACCTTTGAAATTGGAAAAGAAAATTGTGTTTAAGACAAGTTTTTAGGACAAATATTTAATAAAAAAAATGTATGGGTACATAATCCTTGTGAGTGATTTTTGGATTTTGTGAATGCTATGTTGGAGTGAAGAGGATTGTTTTGTAAGTATTGTTGAGTTTGATTGTTAAAGGTTTTTCTGAGTGAGAGTTGATGATAAAACCTTATTTGATAAGCATTGTTGGAAATATTGAGTAAGCTTTCATATGCTTGGACTAGGATTTGTGAGCAAGGAGTATTTCATTGAGTGATTGATTGAGTGGAGTTGATTGAGCCTAGTCAAGTGGAAGTGTTGAAGTGATAGTTCTAGTTATGTGAAACAAATTGTTCTATATTCTAAATTGATTTGAGAAAGAGTTTGAAAGTGATTGAGAATTATTGTGAGTGTGAAGCATATTGAGTCTCTAACAATTCTCTATATGTTTCTATGGTAAAATGAGAGAGAGAGAGAGAGATAAAGTGATTGAGCATTGTTTATGAATGTGAAGCATATTGAGTCTCTAACAATTATCTATACGTTTCTATGAGATTGGACAAGTTCTAGAAAGGACATATGGATAGATTAGTGTGAGCTTTTGTGGAAGCTTACAAGGCAAAATTGAGACAGGTCTTTGAGAAGATTTTTATTGATTGATTTGTTCAAACCTTGGGTTAAGGTTTGAGGCAGATCTAGTAGAGTTAATTTATAATTATTTCAAGCTTTGTGTTAAGTCTTGAAGATAGATTTGAGTATATATTTTGGTGTAGATTTGAGGACAGGTTTGTGCCAGACAAGAAACGGGGATTGAGGATAGATTTGTGCTAGACCAAAGGACTATGTTTAGTGCAGATTTGAGATAGAGCTGAGAGCAAGCTTTGGAGGTGATAGAGTATAGAGGACGATAGTCTTGAGTGGATAGAGGTCCATTAGCCAGGGTAGTGAGGATAGGTATTATGAGTGAGGATATGAGTCTTCAGTGGATAAATATCCATTAACCAATGTAGTGGAGGTAGTAGTTCTTATAGAAGATCACCAGTTAAATAGAGAAAAAGGGATTGGTGTCTCCTTTGGATAGAGATTCATGCACTTGATTAGGGGATTGGTGTCTCCTTTGGAAAGAGGTCCATAAACATTGTAATAGGAAAATAATTTCAAAGAGAATTTATTTGAGAAAAGTTTATAAGTAATATTTTCTCCGTGGAGTAGTCCACATTGGGTGAACCACATAAATCATGTCTCTTATGTGTGTGATGTTTACTACTTTAATACTACTAATTTTAGCATATGGATTGAAAAGCAAAAATTTTTATCTTATACTGTTCACCCCCCTTCTCAGTATAAGCACATGTTCTTCATTATAAAAATTGTGGCATTAAAATACAATATTTTCATAATCCACTTGTTGATCCCATTCTTTTTAATAAAAATTTAATCATGATAAATTATGGCAATGGTTTTAAAACATCGATAAAAACACACATTTGGGTATATAGAGCATGACTTATCATATGATTTTTCTCCTTAATAGTCAATACATTATTGATGAATTATGTAGGGCATTTCTAATATTCTTGAAAATATCCTTATTGATAAGTTGGTATGGAATTCCAGAAATCCTAACCCACATTGAAATTTTGTTAATAATTTCTCTAATAAAAAAATTATTCCATGGTATTAAATAAATGGCATCTCTCCCACTAAACTATTTTCCACCAATCATTATTTTTATCCCTACTTTTCAAACTAGAAGCTATGATGAGGAAAAGCCATTAGGAATAAAAATCAAAGAGTATTTTGAATTCAATCCTCACAATCCAATTTTGAATATCCAAAAGACCTAGCCAACATACATAATCCTCTATATTTAATAGAAATTATATAATATTTGAATATATCATCCTTGATAATAAATTTTGGTATAACATCTACTATCTATATTGAACTTACCATATATTTGCTTTTTAAATTATCTCCAGTTGGACATCCATACTTCCATCTAGGGAATCCTAATTTCTAGATAGTCTATCTTAAATTTCCATTAGGGATTTCAAATATAAATTTCCTCCCATGATAGATTTTGTGGATTGTATCTAGATTGAACTACCTCTTGACTTGTACTTGATCCTAGCTTGTGAAGAACACAATATTATACTAAGAGGAGGGTGAATAGTATAAGATCAACTTTTACTTTTATTTACCAAATAATATTATCCAATGTTATCAATTGCAATATCAATAGCAATAATAAAGCAATGCACAAATCGTCACACACATGAGAGACACAAATTTAACGTGGTTCACCCAATGTACGTTACGTACATGGAGAAAATATTTCTTTTAAATTTTCTCAAAAAATCTCTTGGGAACCAATTCCCTATTACAATATTTATGGACCTTTATTTAAAGGAGATCTCAATCCCTAATACTGTGGTTTGTGGATCTCTCTCTACAGGAGAACTCTATCACCTTTGCTCTAGTTTTTTGATCTCTCTCCATAGGAGAACTCTATCTCCTCTACTCTAGTTTATGGATCTCTCTCTACAGGAAAAATCTATCCCCTCTGCTCTAGTTTGTGGATCTCTCTCCATAGGAAAAATCTATCTTATTTGCTCTGGTTTGTGGATCTCTCTCCATAGGAGAACTCTATCCTCTCTACTCTATTTTGTGGATCTCTCTCCATAAGAGAACTCTATCCCCTATACTTTGGCTGGTGAAATTCTATCCACATAATACCTCTATTCCCACTGCTCTAACTAGTGTATCTCTATCCACAGGAGACCTCTATCTCCACTACACTGGATGATGGACTTATATCCATAGGATACCTCTGTCCTCTGTACTATTTTCACCTCCAAATTCCACTCTCAACTCTATCTCAAGTCTACATCAAACCCCATCATAAGTCTAGCACAATTATGCTAACTCTGCTCACAAATTTGCACCAAAACTATCCCAAGCCTTCTTAAAATATTTGCTCAAAATTATCTCAATGTTGCTTCAAGTAAGCATAAGAATTTATCAAATCAACCTTCAATACTTCTCAAAAGACTTGCTCAAATCTGCCTTCAAGCATTCTCAAAATACTTACTCAAAAATATCTTCAAGCCTTCTCAAAATACTAGATCAAATCTGCCTTCAAGCCTTCTCAAAATACTTTCTAAAAATATACCTTCAAGCCTTCTCAAAATACTTTCTCAAATTTGCTTTCAAACCTTCTCAAAATACTTGCTCAAATCTACCTTCAATACTACTCACAAAACCTACTCACATATTTCTAAATCTTGCATAAAAACAAAGCTTAAGTATCTTTCAGAAAAAATTTCTTCAAACAGATAAATTCTACTTAGAATTCATTTAACCTGTGGAACATATAGATAATGATATGCTCTATCAAAAACCCAATATGTTCTTCACATTAACAAATATTACATTCAATTAATTCAATCTCTATCTCTTGCAAAATCCCTTTCAAATAAAATCAAAATAGTGCATAACTTGTTTCACAAAAATGGTCTATCTTTCTTGCAAATTTACTCTCAAAGATCAACCACACTAATGCATAAATTTTCTTCACTATATTAATCTCAAACACTTTCAGAATTGCTTTCAATATTTCTCAAACCAATGCTCAAAATATTTCACAATGATGCACTAACTTGTCTTCAAACCTAGTACAAGCAGTTCACAATTTCAAATACAAATGTCTCAAATTCTTTCAATAATGGAAGCACAACTTGTTCTCAAAATTTATCCCAAAATTTTCCAAAACCATTCAACAATGAAGCACAAAAATATCTCAGCCTCTAATGCAATTGTTTCAACTTTTTATTAACAATTGATGCACATATAGGTCTCAAACCCTAACTCAAATATTTTCAACAATGCATACCAAAAAACCTTTTTATCTCCACCTTATGTTCCAGAAACGTTTACTCAAAAAAACACCTTAAAAAAGGAATGATATACTCATACCTCTTATTTTGCTCTGATGAAGATATGTCCTTAAAACCCATATCACAAACAACTAATATTTCTTGTGCCACTTCAAGGGTTCGATAGCAAAACATTCCTTAAGTCATTATTCATGAAAAGCCTCCACAAAAGATGTGCATAACAAATTTGAAAATAATACTTTATTATTTTATTTTTATCTTCATAATAATGCAACTTATAGAACCCTTAAAATTTTTCTCAAGATGTGTAAATATTACAAAGTACAATGAACTCACATACACCATTTTCTCTCCTTTCTTGAAAGTAATTATTACAACTCTCAAATATTACCCAAAGCACATAGAATTCACTTTTATTTCAATCAAATGTTACATAGACATATCAGACTCTAAAAACCTTATGAATCCCTCTAATATAATTTCCACATGTGCTATTTATTTTACAACATAACCTTATTACTTCTATACACAACAATACACTTTAAGACACACTTAGAAATAACTCTTCAATCATGCCAATTTTAACCTTACAAAAATTAATCAAATCAACATTATCTTTCCAAAAAATGTTGGTGCTCAATGAGAAACAAATACCTATTATGTTGTAATAGTTTGAACCTTCACAATGCGCACAACAACACCCTCCACGGTGCTCAAATTCCATTTGTGACACCACAAATTTGGAGCTCAAAATGATAATCTGTGATTTATCCCAACACTGCTTTGCATCAATGAAAAACTCTTGCCTAGGAAACTGTGCAACCTTTCTACCCAAAATACTATCAAGGAGACCCCAAGATGTCTTTTGTCTTGTGCTCCAACTCTCAACCAGTAGCCAACTATGCAACACCAGCTGACATGTCACTAATCAAATTTCTTTCAACCTTGTCTCCACCTTCGACGTCTAACTAACTTGCTATCTCTGTCATTTGCTGTCACTCACCCAAATAGAAATCAACGTGCTCAAGTAATCATTATTCTAAGGTTCAACCTTAGGTTTATATACGTTTTCCTTCAATTTTTGAATGATATGAGTGCTCATTTAATTTATGGAGTGTCTTATTTTACCTTACATCAATGCTCGAGTATATAAAAATTTGATAATATTTTTAATTAATTAAAATATTTAAATTTAATTTTTTTAATATTTAATTTAAATAATTTAAACATTTAAATTAATTAAATCCTTCTTGGAATATATCTACCTTATGAACTTTTGACATCAACCCTTTGACATTAATCCTTTTATGGTATTTGCCTTGAAGATAAATCTCACTGTTGACATCAATATACTTTTCTCATCAAACCTTTGACAATAATGACATCTCAATAAGCTTTGCTTTACCACCATTGATTAATATTTTTGCCTTACCCATTATGCACCTTTGACATCAACGACAATTGAATATGCTCAAATTTCCAATAGCTTGCACTTCCTCCTGGTTTACATTTTCTCCTAACTCACACATACTCCTAGCTTGCAAGACAATGCTTAAAATTAATAACAATACTTATTTCCATAGGATTAATACCTAAATTATTATCATGTAATTGTATTTATGTTATATATAGAAGAATTAAACTATTGATTATTCATCCTACCTAGTAAAGGATAAACAAAATTTAATGATCAACAAGTAACCAATGAATCTCATCCAAATATGTACACTAAGATGTAATTATTTTTAGACAACATAATTGAAAAAATTCTTGAAAGATATGTTGTACCCTTAATTAAAAACAAATATGTTATTCTTAAGGTCTACACTTCTGTTCATTGCTATTTAGTACTATTAGAAGTTTTTTACACAAGGTTGACCTTAAAATAAATTAATTGTTTTAATGATATATATTTGGTGTAAAGTAGAAGGGTTTTTTAGTTAAACCATTGTTTTTAAATAAGGTGTAATATATGATCATATGCTCATTAACTATTAGATTCTACATATTATATTTCTATACACCTGAAAATACAAGGTAATAGTAGTGTCATAATGAGTAGAAAGGTGAATATATGTAAATCTACAACATTACAAATTATGAAATTTAAGTTTCTTTTATTATAATATATTAATTTAACAATTAGTTAAAAAAATAGGTATAAAATATAAAACCAATATGAATTCAATAATGTAATATTTACTCACATAACAAGCAGTAAAAACATTGAGAAAATATTTTGTTGTGGATGTGAATTAACTAGGAAGAAAAAATGCTCAATTAATTCTTGTACAAAATTATAACAAAGAAATACAAAAACATTTGATTAAATTATAGCTTTCATATTTTACATCTTACATGCATCCTAGTAATTCTATATCATACTTTTATTTGTATATGATCATAAAATTAAAGGAATTAGAATAGTTTAATTATGGATTTTGACCTTCGCAATTGTATGTAACTAACTGTCCCAAAATATCCTACATAAGGGAATCATGAGTGATATGTAACTTGGAGTTACATAAGTTGCATTACTCTATAATATTACACATCATTTATCTTATATTTTTATCATAGGTGTGAATATAACTTCCTCATCTATAAATAAGTGATATCACTCGTTGAAAATACAAGATAAATGTTCCTTCTATAAGGATAAATAAATAATTTTCTCTAGCACTTCCACTTAATATTTTTTTAAGGTTGCCAATGGATTCTTGGTTCAATGGTTGGGACAGATAGTTGATGTAGCCTACCAAAATTTGGTATGGAGTTCTAATAACAAAAAAGATAAGAAACAATATTGAATTAGAATAGTTTGGAGAAAACAACAAAGAAATAAAGTGAAAATTTAATGCTTGACACATGAGAAGATGACTCTCTTGATGAATATGTAGTGCTTAAGATCTGGATGCAAATAATTATACAAATATTTGATGATACAAAATATTTACAATCACCCAGGTGTTATAGGTGAGCTGGATAGGAGAGGGCAATTCTCCAAGGGAGGTCCCAGGTTCAAATCTCCACCCTACCAAAAATTTGAATTGGGTACCCAAAATCTAATTGATAATTTTGGTGCGGGCAGGGCCAAGCGCGACTCTCGGGTGACTTTGATAGTGTCGAACCCCCTGTTCGTGGTCTCTCAGACTAAGGTGGCTCTGCAAGGGGTTTTTCAATTAAAAAATATATACATATTTACAATCATCTTAAAAATAAACTAATGATGACAATTTCACTTCACTTAAGACTTATATAAGTCTTTATCCTAACAACATAGTTGATAACGAGGGAAAAGTTATTATGCTACCTACTGGTTTCTTCAAGATTATATATGTATGAATTTTCACATTTGATATATAAAAATAATAATACAAAACAAGAGGAAACTATTTCACAAATAAAAATAAATTAGTTATAATAATTATTACTTGATAAAAAATTCCATGTGTGATACATGTGATATTATCATAAAGAAAAAACTTGCTCATAATATAAGAAATATTCAAACAAAGGATCAAATAAAAATAAATTAGTTGTAATAATTATTACTTTGATAAAAAATACCACGTGTGATACATGTGATCTTATCATAAAGAAAAAACAAACTTGCTTGTAATATAAGAAATATTCATACAAAAAACTTTGGTTTTAATACTAAGGATCTGGAAGTTGTTTGAAAAGATAGCACTAGTGTAGATAATAGTTGTATACTAATAAAAATAATAGTGTGTAGTGATAACAAGCATAGAACATGTATTAGCTATAAGAAATAAGTAAAAAATAACAAATTATAATTTGGTGTCACAACATGATATATGTCTTCCCCAAGAAACAATTATAAGTATTATCATAAATTTAGATATACACTTGAGAAATATTGGAACACTCAATAAAACTACACAAAAATTTAATTGGATTATTGATGGAGAGATTTCATCAAATGACATTAGATAAAAAATATGTTTCATGTACACTATAAAAGAAAACATATTATTTTGATGATCTAAAATAACTCATAGAGATGACACAAAGAGCACAAATATTTCAATGAAAGAGCTAGCTTATGTCTATATTTAGAAGAGAAGTTATTCTATTATTTACTCCCTCAAATAATGTAATAAGGAGGGATGTGTTGGACACAAATCTGCCTAAGTACAAGATTTCATCACTTGTGCACCCTAGACTCGGCCAACATTGAAAGGCCAAGAGAAAGAGAAGTCTCTCGGGCCAATCTCCAGAGAGGGCTGGATCCCAAACTAATCTAAACTGGTTTCAAGATAAGGATGCAGAAAAGAAATGGGAAAATGTAGAAAGCAATGGGAAATAATAGAAAGAGATGTAAATATGGCCGAAGCCAATAGTTAATGGGGAACAACCTCGAATAGCAAATAACTTTAACAAAATCCTAAGGCCAAGCAGCAACTGACTCTTAGAATGCATATACAGAAACTGGATCACGCATTAGTCGTAAGTTTGCTTCCAATTGTACTCCAAACGTTCAAATGCAAATACAACCAAATCCAAAATAGTAGAATTTAACTTATATTAACACTAGACTAACATAAGTGACTCAGAAAAAAAGCAAAACATGGACAACAGTTTGGATTACCAACTCTAGAAGACACTAAGAATAGAGCAAAATACATCTATGATATCTGCTTCAATTTTTTTAAAAAGGTCTTCCTCCTTTTACTTAAGATTTTACATTGGTATTTATAGAGGCCTTCCCTCTTCCTTTCACATTACAACATTTAATACATGAAATAGATTTCAAAGAAGAGGTCCACAAAATAAATGACCATTATCGGGGCAGGCTGGAAGTTGTTAGGAGATCACGAACAGGAGCTTTTAATATTGGAGGCATCTTTAATTTTGGTGGCATCAAAAACTGCTTCAAGTTCTTCCATCTAGTGCACATCGGTAATTAGCAACATTTAATATTTGAGCCTCTTTGACCACGATCTCAAAATCTATTGGAGAACTTTTAAAAAATTACTACATTTGATCTTATCTTCTCATCACGTTCTCCTATGCAGTTTCAAAGGAAAATGCAAACAGAACTGTATCGGGCCTTTGTCGTTACTTCTGTTGTGAAAGTGAGACAGGTCACAAAAATGCAACATGTCATGTTTTTCCATTTGGCTCTTCGGTCTTCAACAAGTCACAAAATCGTGACATGTTTCTCCATTTGGCTTTATCTCCACAATATGTCGTGAAATCATGACATTTTCTCTCTTCTTGTACTTTGCTGCTATTTGGCTGTGAAAATTCATCATGTCGTGAAATTGTGACATTCCATACTATCTTGTTGCCTTCGTACTTCCTCGTGAAAACGTGACATGTTGTAAAATCATGAAATTTCTCTACGCTTTACCTTCCTGCCCTAACATGTCACGATATCGCGATAATTTCCTGCCTTCCCTATCGTCATGCTTCTTGTCGCGATATCGTGACAATTTCTTCCTGCTTGGCTTCGTCTTCAAAAATGTTGCGATATTGCGACATCTTTCTTCGCCTTGTGTTTATCTTTCAACCTATTGTGGTTGATCCACAACACACCCCAAAATTGGGGACCCACCTTTTTGCAGGCTCACAGGGAAGGATCTCAGTGACCCAGATGCCAGAATTGAAAAAAAAGAGAAAATGCACAAGTGTAGAAAGGGGTCGCGAAATCGCGACAGGTAGCGAAATCGCGACATGTTGCGAAATCGCGACCGAAACCGGAAAATTGTCGCGAAATCGCGACATGTCGGAAAATCGCGGTCAGCGCGGTCAACGGCAACGAAACAGAAAAACTGTCGCGAAATCGCGACGTGTCGGTGACCAGGAGGAAAAAGGTGTCGCGAAATCGCGACGTGTCGGTGACCAGGAGGAAAAAGGTGTCGCGAAATCGCGACGTGTCGGTGACCAGGATGAAAAGGATGTCGCGAAATCGCGACATGTCACTGAGGAGAAAAGAAAAGGTGTCGCGAAATCGCGACATGCTGTTGGGAAGAAAATAAATGATGTCGCGAAATCGCGACGTGTTTTGCCGAAGCGTACGGGTGATGAAAAGTGTCGCGATTTCGCGACGTGTTTTGGAAAGGTGTACGAAAGCGGAAAAACGTCGCGATATCGCGACAGGAAATAGCTAAAGGACTCGATGAGGAAAGACGTCACGATTTCGTGACCGATTGCAGCAAAGGTGTACGGACGAAAAAATGGTCGCGATTTCGCGACGTGTTTTGCCGAAGCGTACGAAACAGAAAAATGGTCACGATTTCACGACGTAAAGCTGCATGAAGGTCCGAGGGGGAAAAACGTCACGATTTCACGACGAGTTTTGCAGAAATGTACGGATGATGAAAGGTGTCACGATTTCGCGACGCATTTTGGCAAAGTTGTACGGTACAAGGAAGATGTCGCGAAATCGCGACGGAAATGAAAATCAGGCTCGAAGCAGGGAAGTGTCACGATTTCGCGACGTGTTTTGGCAAACTGTACGGACGGAGAAAATGGTCGCGATTTCACGACAGAAAGCTGCATGAAGGTCCGAGGGAAAAAACGTCGCGATATCGCGACAAGTTTTGCCAAGGCGTACGGAAGATAAAAGCGGTAGCGATATCGCGACGGTTTGTCGAAGGAAGGCAAGAGGATGATAATGGTCGCGATGTCGCGACGTAAAGTTGCCAAGGAGGCCCGACAGAGAAACGGTAGCGATTTCGCTACGCCTTACTGAAAGAAGACTCAAAGTTCAAAACGGTAGCGATATCGCTACAAATTCCGCGAAGGCATGCTCAAAGTCAAAGTGGTAGCGATATCGCTACCATTTCATGAAAAGGAAGCTCGAGGCCAAAACGGTAGCGATATCGCTACGAAAAGCCGTTGGACGCGTACGGATGAGAAAGACGTCGCGATATCGCGACATGTCACGATTTCGTGACATGTCGCGATTTCGCGGCCGGGAAGGTGAACAGGCGGACTTGCAGTTTTGTCGGGTTCTTTCACAGAAAAGCGTTACAACGAGCACGAAAGTGCGTGACACGTGGCGTGCAGGTGTCAAACTTGCAGGGGCGTTACATGCAGAGATGAATTTCGGGGCGTTTCCAAATTTGAGCGTGAATCAAAGCGGGAAAAAGCAGGAATTTGAAGGGTCGCCCACAGGAAGAGGAAATGAAGCGACGGAGGAAATCGAAGAGCCATAACAATGCTATAAAGCCAGAATTGCAAATCGAAGAAGGGGTTGGAAATTGCCGAATACGGAGTTGCAGAGACGAAGGCTTTGTGCTATTCTGGGCCCGTACTTGGGCAATTTCCTTCTTTTTATTCTGGGATTTTCTTTCACACCTGGAACATTTTTGAATGTAATCGAGATATCATTTAAATACAAATACAGAGAGTTGGCATCTTATTGGATGAGAAAGAAGGAGTAACTTTTGCATGCATGATTTAATGTTTATATTCCCCTTCCAGATTTCTTAGGTTTTTAGGTGAAGTTAATGCAAGATCTCTTGGTTGCTTCATGCGAATGCCTATTTTCTGGAATTACCACGAAACCCTCGAGACTCGCACCTTGGCCTATTTGGATTGTGTGGATGTGCGGGTTCATTAGGTTAGGTTGCATGTAGAAAGCCTCGAGTATCTTCGGTTTCATCCGATTAATGACAACTTTCCGATCGTAATCTATTTTTATTGTTACTTTTATTTACTTTTGTCTTTGCTTTTCAAACCCATATTTTATTTTCAGCGGTTTAATTATTGTGTTTGAATAAATCACCTGAAAATCCATCGAAATTTAAGGTTTAAACAGATTTTATTCATTTTGAGTCCATTGAAAGTTCAAAATTGATAAACCACGAGTGCCCCTTGTTAACATCCACTTGCAAACCCTAAGGTGTTCTTAGCATTTCATTTTAAACAAGCATCCTTGATAATCAATAATTAGCATAATAAGAACCTTGGAGAAATCATTTTTTCTTTGCAAGCAGAGGATTTAGGACTCGGATCCTACAGGAGAGTGTGTTTTCACAATCGGGTTAAAACACCACTCAACAGATTGGCGCTAGAAGGAGGGCCGATCGGTTTATCTATTTTAATTTTTATATCTAAATATTTTGTTTTTGATTTAAGTCTGAAATTATTTATGGCTAAACTGCAACACTGTTTTTGTGTTTGTTGCAGGTTTTCTTCGAACTAGCCGAGGGTTTCCTCAGGCAGGCTGGACCCACCACGCCGTATTGCGACCAGGTCTCAAACAACCGGAGAAACCATTTTTCACGACCTTACTGGTACTCCCAAGGGTAAAGTCAAGCAAGTCGTAAGCACTCCGGTAGCAAAAGGACTATTTTCTCCAGGAACGTCGAGTGGACCTACGCCAGTAGTATCTGTTGCCCCTAGTGTGCCTATAGTTTGTAACATTTCTTCTGCTATTGTAGGTCTGTCTACATCAATTCTGAGTCAAATGGCTCAAGCTCCAGTGACTCCTTGGTATGGAGCTAACAATACTCCTTTGAATATTGCTGGGGATATCCATGAAATCCCCAAGAACATTGAAATATTTCTGCCTAAATACAAGCCAGATGGCCTAAGAACAGGAGAAGAACATATCCAAGCCTATAGAGATGTTTTAATTAGACTGCAAGTTCAGCATGAAGATGTAGTCTGCAGACTTTTCCCCATGAGCTTGGATCCAATAGCATATGAATGGTATATATGCTTGTCAACCGGTTCAATCACCTCTTGGACACAAATGGAAAATGCATTTGTCAATCAATTTAGGTCTCCCTTAGATCCCGCAACTATTTACAATCGGTTCATTACATGCAAACGGGGCCAAGGGGAACCGATCCGAATGTTTAATCGGAGATTCCAAAAGAACTATAACAGAGCAATTAGACATTTTGCCATCGATCCTCGCAGTAGCTTTGCGAGATATATTTTGGGGCATTGGACCCCATGACAGCCATGTTTGCAAGGCGTAATCCTCAGGTCACCACGCTAGCTTTGGCCTATAATGAAGCCATGACTATTGAGCAGCAGTTGACACCGCAAGGCTACGGGTTTACCCAGATGCCCATGTTGGGACAGGGTGCTCCATATGGTCAAATTCCCCAGGCAAATCAGCTCATGGCACCACAAATGCCAAGTATGAACGCCTTCCCATATCAGCAGCCGTATCCACCAGCACCCGCATATGCACCCATTCCAATCCAACCAATCGCAGCCATTCCACCTGTTCCTGCATTTTTGCAGAAAAGTCAATCAACTACGCAGGAAACTAGTCAAGTCAATCCTCAAGCCATAGTTCCTGTTCCGAATCCAATCCCAATTCAAGGTATCAATCCATTTGGGAATCCAATTCCTCAGAACCCCACCCAAATGTGGAATCAAGACCCCATCAATTATGCAAATCCAATGGGGGTTAATAACAATGTGGTTCCACCGAAGGATGTCCTTTCGAAAGTCGAAGAGCTCAAGAAACTAGTGCATAAATTAAGTAATGACAGGGTTCAACAGCAGAAGCATGAGTCCCGTGCCCCTCACCCAAGTCAGAATTTTAACAATAGAGGGAGGCACTGGAACACTAAGCCAAACAATGGGGGAGTTCCTGCTCCCATTGCTAATCAATTAGATGCTTCTGCAGGCCCTAGTCAATCCAATTCTCTTTTGAATCTTTCAGATTTGGCATGGGAAAGAGGGTGCAGGTTACATAACACAAAAGAACACAATGAAAGGAATTGCCCTGAGATAGCTAGATACACTCATTGTCTTCGAGCACAAGTTGATGATTTGGAACTGGTATCAAATGAGGATCCATCGTATCAACAAGATGAAAATATTATGGTGATGGAAACAGTATATCACCAAGAGGGTGAGAGCGAGGAGGAAGAAGATGAAGTTTTGGAACAGGAGGTGCAAGCTTTTCGAGATTTTAGAAAGGGGACTCATGGGTACCATTTGAGGAGTAAGTCTAAAGCCCCTAAAACCTCATCAACACCTCCAAACAGGTTCTATTCTTCCTCCGGATACAAAGGCAAGTAACAACCCTCCCCCTCCACTCAGAAGAGAAATGTCTAATGACGTCCAGAAGACAGTCAAATTCGAAAAACCAAATTATGACGTAGTGGAGGATATGAAGAAGTCCAAATCTAGCCTTTCATTCCTGGACGCAGCTAAATTGCCTGGTCAAAAGGAGGCATTGATAAGAGCTTTGAACTCACCTGATCCGATGTGGAAGGAAAAAAGAGCTGAGTCCCATCTGATTTTGCGAAAGGAGAGAAGGGATGTCCCGCCATTCTTATTAACTCTGAGAATTGCGGGTAAGAACTTGCATAACTGTTTGGTAGACACAGGAGCCACGAGCAACCTCATGCCTACGGAGATATGTCAAATGCTTGGGTCTACAACCGGTTTCATCCAAATGCACGGTCTTGCAATTGGACCGTTCAGAGGTAAATGTAGTAGGGACCTTATATGATGTCAAGATTCAATTAAATTCTGAACCCAGGGTCCAGCAGGTTGTAGACATTTTGGTGGTTAACATCCCAAGTAGGTATGGAATGTTACTTGCGAGAGATTGGATGAAAACGCTGAATGGCTATTTTGCAACAGACTGCTCGCATATGTGGCTGCCATGGAAGGGCATTGCTAACCAAATCAGAGTGGAAAACGAACCGAGGCTTAAGGAGATTATAACATATTTTAACAAGCCGAATGAGGTTCAGTTTTCTGAGCCAGACCTAGGGGTCTATGCTCTTGATGTTGAGAAAGCTGCTGATGAACTTAAAGAAGAAGTGTGTCATGGTGGTTCTTCTGAGGAAAAAGATCACACGTGGTTGCTCAAGTTTGATGGATCAAAATCTAGACAGGGGAGCAGGAGCCGGAGTCGAGCTCACTCGGTCCAGGAGGTAAACCATTATTGGCTGCCTACAGACTGCAATTTCCTTGCACAAACAATGTGGCAGAATACGAAGCATTGATCTACGGTTTACGTCTAGCATTGAGCAAACATGTTAAATGCTTGAAGGTTTTGGGTGATTCTGAGTTGGTTGTCAAGCAAATCAAAGGACAGTATACATGCCGCGACAAAAGACTGAGCCTTTATAGGACTAGGGTTATGGATCTCATGGAGGAGTTTGATGCATTCAACATAGCCCTTATTTCTAGGAGAGGGAATCGAATAGCAGACTCTCTTGCAGTCGCCGCGGGCATGTTAAACCCGGTGGATATAAAAATATGTAAAAATTTTTCCATTGAGCTGGTTCCTTGTCCATCAATACCTGATAATGTGAAGAATTTCCAGGTTTTTGAGTGTGACAGGCACATCTTCAAGTTTGTCACAAACTCGGGTATTTTTGAAAATCAAGTGATCGATGAGGAACAAAGGTGGCAGGATGAAACAGAAGAAAGTGAAACTGCGTATCAATCCAACAAAATTCCTAAAGACGTGGTTTCATTAGAAAAAATGTTCGACATGGAATGCAAGAACAAGAAAAGAAAAAGAGTCCCGCTCCCCAAAGATGCATGCGATTCAATTAATCTTGGGAGTGCGGACAATCCAAAGGAGGTGTACATAGCAAAGGCATGTAGAGAGGAAGAAAGGAGCAATATAATGCGGACTTTGAAGCATTACATAGATTGTATTGCTTGGAACTACAATGAGTCGAAGACTTACAACCGGAACATTATCACGCATACCATACCTTTGAAGCCGGACTCCAAGCCTTTTAGGCAAAGACAGCGAGTTGTTAACCCGCTATTGGAGCCTTTGATCGAAAAGGAGGTTAAAAGACTGTTGGAGGCGAAAATCATTTTTCCCGTTAGGCACTCAACCTGGGTGGCTAACCTCGTTCCAGTAAGAAAAAAGAGTGGAGAGATTAGGCTGTGCATAGATTTTCGAAATCTTAATAAAGCCTCCCAGAAAGATAATTATCCATTGCCATCAATCGATGAAATCTTGCAAATGGTAAATGGATCAGAAATGATGTCCTTTCTCGATGGATATTCTGGTACAACCAAGTTCTTATACATCCAGATGACAGGATGAAAACAACCTTCACTACCAAGTGGGGGACATTTGCATATAAGAGAATGCCGTTCGGACTGTTAAACGCTGGTGCAACTTTTCAACGCGCCATGGATTACGCATTCAAAGGACTAATAGGCAAATGCATCATCGTGTATGTGGATGATATCCCAGCTTTTCTCGAAGAAGAGAGAGGATCATGTTAAAGACTTAAAGAAGGTGCTTCAAAGATGCGGGGAACATGGAATTTCATTAAATCCCAAGAAATGCATTTTTGGAGTGACAGAAGGGAAACCGCTAGGTCACATTATTTCAAAGGAGGGAATATCCATCGACCCGGAAAGGATACAAGCTATCCAAGACCTACCTCTCCCGAGCAAGTAAAAAGAATTGAGGTCTTTCTTTGGGCAAGTCAATTTTGTGAGGAAGTTCATTTCTAGCTTTGCTGAGATAGCTAAACCTCTAAACCAAATGCTCAAGAAAGATGTGGACGTAAGGTGGAACGAGGAAAGTAAAGTGGCTTTCCAGAATATCAAAGACGCCATTTCCAAAGCCCCGGTCTTGATAAGCCCAGACTATTCCAAGCCTTTTTACATTTATGCTTTTGCATCGGAGCACTCCTTGGCGAGTGTATTAACCCAAAAAGGCGAAGATAATGCCGAAAAGCCCATTGCATTTTTAAGTGCCCCTCTAAAAGATGCCCAATTAAGGTATTCAATCCTTGATAAGCAAATGTACGCACTTTTTAAAACTGTGAAAAAATTTAGGCATTACATCGTACATAGCAGAATTATTGCCATTGTGCCCGATTCTGCTGTCAAGACCATGTTTTTACAAAATGAACTAGGTGAAAAGAGAGGAAAGTGGATTGCAACCATCCAAGAATTTGATCTCGAGATCCAACCAATGAAACTAGTTCGAGGACAAGGACTGGCAAAGGCGATCGCAGAAAATGATCCGCAAATAACAGGTCAATGCTCAAATACAGAATACATGGCTAAGGAGGACTGGTATGTTGATATTGTGCAATTTTTATTGACTGGTAAGTGCCCTTCTAATTTGAATTCAACACAAAGGAGAGCTTTAAGGCTTAAATCTATTAACTATCTGATAAAGTCTGGTGTGCTTTACAGGAAAAATCATGAAGGTATCTACCTGAGATGCTTGAGCAAAGACGAAGCCGCCAGGGTGTTGCAAGAATTTCATGGCAAGCACGGAAATGGTCATGGTGCAGCCAATCCTACAAGACACCAAATCCTAGCGAGCAGGATATTACTGGCCTCATATATTCAAAGATGCACATGCTCATGTGCGATCTTGTCACATCTGTCAAGTGGCTGCGAATAGAGAAAGAAATGCAGCCATGCCGTTGCAGCCTGTAGTCGAAATGAGACCGTTTGCACAGTGGGGACTGGATTTTATCGGGGTTATTAACCCAAATTCTTTTGACTCTCACAAATTTATTTTGACAGCTACAGACTACTGTACAAGGTGGAAAGAAGCGATTCCCACTAAACATGCCACCACAGATGTTGTGATTAAATTCCTTGAGGATCAAATTATCACAAGATATGGAATGCCCGATTCTATTGTCAGTGACAATGGTAAAGCTTTCATTTCCACACAATTTGCAGAGTGGGCATATGATAATAAAGTGAGCTTAAAGTTTGCATCCAATTACTATCCTCAAGGAAATGGGTTGGCCGAATCTTCAAATAAGAATTTGTTGAATACTATTAAGAAGTTGCTGGAAAAGAATCCTCGGGACTGGCACAGTCAACTAAAGTTTGCCCTTTGGGCAGATAGGACCAGAGTGAAAGAATCCATAGGGAATACTCCCTATCATTTGGTCTATGGGCAAGACCCGATATTTCCAAGCAAATTTGGAGTCTGCAGACCTTACATTTCATACAAGAGTACATGGGGACAGATGATCAAGTTGAAGCTAGATTGAGCCGGTTATTGCAACTGGATGAAAAGAGAGAAGAAGCCATGAATCACATGAACAAACACCAGGAAGTCATCAAGAGATGGTTTGATAGAAGGGCCAAAGTTAAATCATTCAGAATTTCAGATTTGGTGTTACTATGGGACAAAAGACATGAGGAAAAAGGAAACCATCAAAAGTTTGATTGTCTCTGGTTAGGCCCATATCAGATTTCAGAAATACTTGGGAAGAACACCTTCAGGCTAAAAACCTTAGAAGGGAAAGATTTCATGCTGCCGGTTAATGGGCAGATTCTAAAGCATTATTTTAGCCCTTAGGTTGTGAGACTTTGATATTATTCTTTTGGTATTGGTGAAGGATTTTCAAATTTTGTTTTTATTGTTTAGGATTGTTAGTTTAGTTAGGATCTTGATTATGGATTTGATTTCAATTGACATGTGTGTTAATTTAAAAAAAAAATAGAAAATTGAGATGTCAACTTATGCTTAGGATTAGGAGAATATGAAATATTGGAATTGTCTTGTAAAAGCTCCACAAGTAGCATAAAACTTTTTTAAGTTATATTGTTTGACTTTGTGATATATGAAAGAATCAGTTTTGCATGACAAATCATTTCATTCACAATTCAAGAAGTAATGCATTCATATTCCATCTCACCTCACATGCATTTCATTTTAGTTGCATATGCATCTTATGTACAAGCCATGAAAGTATGTCAAATCCTCTTAGGGTTGTGTTATAACATATATGTAAGTAGCTCCTAAGGTTGGAAACTGAGTCTTGAGATATCTAGAACCAAGCACGTCTCATAAATTAAAAAGGATCTTGAGTAAAATGATCAAAACCTAGCTTGGAAGAAAAGGTTGAGCGAAAGTGGTTTTCATGTCTATCCTATTATGCAACATGATCCTTAAAACAGTGGTTTTAACCACTTCCATAGAGCTTAAAGCTTAAAATCAGAGTAGTAAGGATAGGGTTAAATCCTCATCAAACTTAGGTTGAGGATCCAATTCCCCAAAGCTTTGATTTGACCCACATGGAGTAGTAAGGATAGGGCATAAATTCTCATCTTGGTTGGTTGAGAATCTGATTCCCCAAAGCTCTTATGTCTCATTTCATAGTAAGTCTTGGATTGTAAGGATCGTACTATTTGTCCTCTACAAAGGATGGGTAGTCATCCCCAAGGTTTAAGCAATAGAATTAATGATTTATATCTAAGGTTTGGATTGTAAGGATCGTACTACTTGTCCCTAACCAGGATGGGTAGTCATCCCCAAGGTCCAAGAAATAAATAAATAAATAAATTTTTCCCATCTCATCTTTATTTTGGATTGTAAGGATCGTACTACTTGTCCTCTGCAAGGGATGGGTAGTCATCCCCAAGGTCCAAAGAAATGGAGATAAGTTTTGGATTGTGGGGTTAGATATGCCCATGCATGGCATCATGTCTTGCCTAAAAAAGCAAGACCACCGATTGTCTAGAGGGTTAGACTAGCATGACCATTTCTTCCATAACTCGGTTTAATTATTTTGCTTAAAGTGAGGTAATGAACTCTAAATCAGAATAGTAAGGATAAGGTTAAACTCTCATCTCGGTTGGGTGGGAGTCTGATTCCCCAAAGTTCTGATTTCACATTCACTTGCACATGGGTTTTAGATAGTAGGGACTCATAACCAACTTTGGGATACAATAAGGAAATGAACTAGTGGATCCTAAGAGGGTTTGGCAATCTTGAATGCTTGTACATAATAGTAGAAGAATGATCATGCTTATTAGGAAAAGCAAAATCTCCTAGCTCATTCATTTAGGGTCACAAATCATTCACCATCCCATATATGCATTCATGCAAAACTGATAATGGAATGTTGATCAATTTCAAACGATAGGGAATGAAAACACATTGCACACACTGAGCTAATACTTGATGATTCTGATGATTCATGTACTTCTGATCTTTGGGCATTTGTTATTTTGCTTATGTGCTAACATGTATTTACGAGTTTGTGATATGTTTCAGGTTGGGTTCTTACTAAAATGCTCAAGAGCATTTGACATCAAAGTCGCCATTTGTTGTGGTTGATCCACAACACACCCCAAAATTGGGGACCCACCTTTTTGCACGCTCACAGGGAAGGATCTCAGTGACCCAGATGCCAGAATTGAAAATAAAAAGAAAATGCACAAGTGTAGAAAGGGGTCGCGAAATCGCGACAGGTAGCGAAATCGCGACATGTTGCGAAATCGCGATCGAAACCGGAAAATTGTCACGAAATCGTGACATGTCGGAAAATCATGGTCAGCGCGGTCAACGGCAACGAAACAAAAAAACTGTCGCGAAATCGCGACGTGTCGGTGACCAGGAGGAAAAGGTGTCGCGAAATCGCGACGTGTCGGTGACCAGGAGGAAAAAGGTGTCGCGAAATCGCGACGTGTCGGTGACCAGGATGAAAAGGATGTCACAAAATCGCGACATGTCACTGAGGAGAAAAGAAAAGGTGTCGCGAAATCGCGACATGCTATTGGGAAGAAAATAAATGATGTCGCGAAATCGCGACGTGTTTTGCCGAAGCGTACGGGTGATGAAAAGTGTCACGATTTCGCGACGTGTTTTGGAAAGGTGTACGGAAGCAGAAAAACGTCGCGATATCGCGACAGGAAACAACTAAAGGACTCGATGAGGAAAGACGTCGCGATTTCGCGACCGATTGCAGCAAAGGTGTACGGACGAAAAAATGGTCACGATTTCACGACGTGTTTTGCCGAAGCGTACGGAACAGAAAAATGGTCACGATTTCGTGACAGAAAGCTGCATGAAGGTCCGAGGGGGAAAAACGTCGCGATTTCATGACGAGTTTTGCAGAAACGTACGGATGATGAAAGGTGTCACGATTTCGTGACGCATTTTGGCAAAGTTGTACGGTACAAGGAAGATGTCGCGAAATCGTGACGGAAATGAAAATCAGGCTCGAAGCAGGGAAGTGTCACGATTTCACGACGTGTTTTGGCAAACTGTACGGACGGAGAAAATGGTCGCGATTTCGCGACAGAAAGCTGCATGAAGGTCCGAGGGAAAAAACGTCGCGATATCGCGACAAGTTTTGCCAAGGCGTACGGAAGATAAAAGCGGTAGCGATATCGCGACGGTTTGTCGAAGGAAGGCAAGAGGATGATAATGGTCGCGATGTCGCGACGTAAAGTTGCCAAGGAGGCCCGACAGAGAAACGGTAGCGATTTCGCTACGCCTTACTGAAAGAAGACTCAAAGTTCAAAACGGTAGCGATATCGCTACAAATTCCGCGAAGGCATGCTCAAAGTCAAAGTGGTAGCGATATCGCTACCATTTCATGAAAAGGAAGCTCGAGGCCAAAACGGTAGCGATATCGCTACGAAAAGCCGTTGGACGCGTACGGATGAGAAAGACGTCGCGATATCGCGACATGTCGCGATTTCGCGACATGTCACGATTTCGCGGTCGGGAAGGTGAACAGGCGGACTTGCAGTTTTGTCGGGTTCTTTCGTAGAAAAGCGGTACAGCAGGCACAGAAAGTGCGTGACACGTGGCGTGCAGGTGTCAAACTTGCAGGGGCGTTACATGCAGAGATGAATTTCGGGGCGTTTCCAAATTTGAGCGTGAATCAAAGCGAGAAAAAGCAGGAATTTGAAGGGTCGCCCACAGGAAGAGGAAATGAAGCGACGGAGGAAATCGAAGAGCCATAACAATGCTATAAAGCCGAATTGCAAATCGAAGAAGGGGTTGGAAATTGCCGAATACGGAGTTGCAGAGACGAAGGCTTTGTGCTATTCTCGGGCCCGTACTTGGGCAATTTCCTTCTTTTTATTCTCGGATTTTCTTTCACACCTGGAACATTTTTGAATGTAATCGAGATATCATTTAAATACAAATACAGAGAGTTGGCATCTTATTGGATGAGAAAGAAGGAGTAACTTTTGCATGCATGATTTAATGTTTATATTCCCCTTCCAGATTTCTTAGGTTTTTAGGTGAAGTTAATGCAAGATCTCTTGGTTGCTTCATGCGAATGCCTATTTTCTGGAATTACCACGAAAACCCTCGAGACTCGCACCTGGCCTATTTGGATTGTGTGGATGTGCAGGTTCATTAGGTTAGGTTGCATGTAGAAAGCCTCAGTATCTTCGGTTTCATCTGATTAATGACAACTTTCCGACTGTAATCTATTTTTATTGTTACTTTTATTTACTTTTGTCTTTGCTTTTCAAACCCATATTTTATTTTCAGCAGTTTAATTATTGTGTTTGAATAAATCACTGAAAATCCATCAGAATTTAAGGTTTAAACAGATTTTATTCATTTTGAGTCCATTGAAAGTTCAAAATTGATAAACCACAGTGCCCCTTGTTAACATCCACTTGCAAACCCTAAGGTGTTCTTAGCATTTCATTTTAAACAACATCCTTGATAATCAATAATTAGCATAATAAGAACCTTGGAGAAATCATTTTTTCTTTGCAAGCAGAGGATTTAGGACTCGGATCCTACAGGAGAGTGTGTTTTCACAATCGGGTTAAAACACCACTCAACACAACCCTTCCGTGAAAATGCGACATGTCACGATATCGCGTCATTCCGTACCATTTGCTCATTTTCTATTTTTTTGTTACGATATCATGAAAAGTTTCTCTAGCGCTTTTCTTTGTTGTTGTATGTCGCGATATCGTGACATTTTCCCATCACTCTGCTTTGTAGCCACCGCAAGTCGTGAAAACATGACATGTCGCGATATCGCGACAATTTTCACTTGAGTTCTCCTTCACCGCAACAAGTCACGAAACTCCAACATGTCGCGATATCGCGACAGTTTGACTTCCTTGCTTTCGTTGACTGTTTTGAATCGCAAAAATGTGATAGGTCGCGAAAATGCGACATGTCGCAATATCGCGACATTTTTTATACTTAGCCGATTTCTGCATTTGACACCGCAAAACTGCAACAGGTCGTGATATCGCGACATGTCGCGATATCGTGACAATTTTCACTTTTTCATTTACAAACAGAGGAGTGAGTATCTTTACAATTTGAGCATTCTTTTGCATGAACAGCAATAACAAAAGCAATGTGACAAAAATGCCAACAGGATGTTAGGCTATAGTTTCATAATAACATTTCATCCATATAAAGTTATATTAGAAGTCAAGAGGTTTCTTATTAAGAGGTTTCTAGTTTCTAGTAAGTTTTTTTTGGTTATCTCATTATTTTAACCATGTCTACGGGATTCTTTCTTTATGGGGATCACATAAAAGGATTGATATATGTACCCACAAATACAAGTTGAGTTATGTATAAAATAAAATAATAAAGCATTCAAAATTAGTTTACTGTATATCCAATGGAATTTAAGATCCTAAAGCTCTTTCTTACTTTAAATACATTAGTTCTTCCTTTTGCTTTTAATTTTTTTTTTTTTAAATGAAAAATCTATAAAAGTATATAGTATTGTTAAAATGTTGTAATTAAATTCTTAAATATAATTCTCAAAATTATCCTCATTTTCATCCATATGGATGTGTGACCAGCAAATTTAGATAAAATATTCTAGTGAAAATGTTTAAGACCCTTATGATTGGCTTCTAATTTATAAATTTATAAATTATTATAAATTATTAAGAAGAACCATATTTAGGTCCTTCGCATTAATATTTGTTCTCTATAATATAATCGTCAAACATTATTCAAATTTTAAAATTGTTAATAATAAACTAAATGTGTTGGATCATATAATAAAGAAAGTTGACAATATTTTTCAAAATTTTATTTTAAAAAATTATCTACATGACCTTTACATCCACCATCTGCATAATTCAAGAGATAGGCATAAGAACGAGACCTCCACTTGTTAAAAATGGGTTGTGTATGTAGATAACCTCTACATCCATTTTATGTATGCATAAACACTTAATTAATAGAATTTAATTTTACGAGAGCTTAACTATTTAATTTTAATTTTACAAGAAATGAAATCCATTGTTCTATGGAATCCAATATTTACACTTGAATTGAAAAGTTTAGACTAATATCAATCTATATTGAATAAAATAGGTGTTTTAAGATTGGACATGCAATAAACAAGTGAAATGGTGATGATTTTTAGTCACATGAGGCAAACTACACTCGCGGGTATAATTAATTATGAATTATATATTTTATAATTTATTTATTTAAAAAATAAAAAATATAACATTAAATTAAAGATTTTAATAATACATATTTTTTTTTGTTAATATATATAATTATAATATATACAATAATAAAGAATATTATTATGCATGTATATTTTAATATATTTTGGAGTAAGGAAAAAACATATAATTTGTTCGTTTCTTGTCTCTCCTAAAAATATATAGGTATAATGAACTTTTTAAAACTAATACTTCCACATCTTGGATAAAATTCATAAATAAATTTGTATCAAGGTAATAAATTCTTCTAATTGTTATTAATCTTTTTTAATTTGCTTTGATTCCAAAGGAAAATAAAAAATAAAAAATTAAAATGTTTTATGTTTTATAGATTTTAAGGCCTGTACCTTTAATTTTATATAAATTTGAATAGGTAAAAAAAATCTATAAATATTCAATATAAAATCCAAGATTGAAATATAATATTATTCGCCATATAATTTTATAGAGAGATACATTGTTGCTTTGCCTGAGCTGAAAGTTTTTAACACAGAAGAAGTGGAAACGAAATTGAATCCGCAGCGGAAAACAAGAGATAAGGTACGAAATAGAATCCGTTAGGTTAAACACATGAGGAGTTGCGGAATAGAATTCACACTATTTTAACACACGCACACGGGAGCCGAAAAATAAATGCAAAGGAAAGTTGCGGACTTCATTCCACTTAGTAAAAAACACGGGAGAAGGTGCGGATTCTCAATATGCAAAAGCAACTGGCTGACGTCACTATCTCCTTGAAATATTTATGGAATTGCAATCGGCTAATCAAAGATGAAGTAACAAAGCGGGATGTAGTCTGCTGGGAAAAACAAAGGAAAATAGTGGATTTTAAATATAAGAAATGTAGGCAGCCGGCAAGCACATCTTTCAATTCATTGCAATGCAATGAATGTGCAGATTTGAGACAATGTGAATGTAGAAGTGGATTGGAGTAGTAAGCAAAATATTATGCAAGTCCAAAGCATATAAATATGATATTTGTTATTCCTGGGCGTTTTTGGCGGAATGGATATCCCTGTCTCCTTGGGTCTTATCCGAAAGTGGCATCCCTTTTGGGATGTTTTCCACAAATTAAAAAAAATGATATTTGCTATTCCTATAGTAAATACAAAGAAATAGAGCAGAATCAAATTTGTTTTAATCCGCAAGGCACAACTTAGGGTTTTAATGAAGAATGAAAGAAATATTAATTACTAACTTTGCTAAGTTATTAAACAACACATAGTGCAAAATATATGAAAGTGATTTTTTTTACTTAATACCGAAAATACATCCACATACTCTGAACTGGAAATACATCCACTGGGCTGCAAATATGTAGTGTACAATCAAATGGAGTTTTTGAATACTTTGGCTTCAACTCCGAACAAGGCTTTCTACTTCTACTCTGATGTCGGCTTCTCTGGCCTTCTACCGCTCTGCACTTACATGCTGTTGCGCTCTATTTCTTTTCCTCTACTTTGTTTGTCTCCAACCTTGTAGCCTCTCCACACTAACTCTCTTGCAAAATGAAGGTAACACAAATATATATCTAGGATTTCAAGTGAGAAGCAGGAAAGCTCCACCAACTTCTCTGACATGTAGTTAACTCAAAATTAGGGTTTCCTTCCAATCACCGAATTGACTAACAGTTTCAACTACCAGTAATTAATCCGAATGAACCAGGATCCGATGAATGGTGTAGTGGATCAATTTGTCAGAGGTGTCAAATCTAGTTTAATTTTCTAACACCCTCCTTTAAACCATATTTTATAAAAACTTTGACACCGAGCATCTCCCTCAGCCTATTGAAGTCTTCCTCCTTCAAAGGTTTTGTGAATATATCTACTATCTGCTCCTTGGACCTGTAAAATAGTAACTCAATCTCATTAAATTTCACCAGCTCTTTGATGAAATGGTACCGAATGTCAATGTGCTTCGTCCTGCAATGAAACATTGGGTCCTTCAACAATGCTATCACCAAATTATTATCACAAAAAATGTTTATTTTTTCTTTCGATAGATGATTTAGTTCACTTAGAACTCTTCTCAGCTAAACTACCTAGCATGCGGTTGAGATGGTGGTAACATACTTTGCCTCAGTAGTGGATAAAGTAACAATTGGTTGCTTCTTTGAGTACCAAGAAACTACTTCAGATCCAAGATGGAAGGCGTATCCAGAAGTTCTCTTTCGATCATCTATACTTCCAGCCCAATTGCTATCTGTGTAGCTAATCAAATTAAGCTGGTCCTTTTTGGAATAGTGGATTCCATGGTTCCTCGTTCCATTGACATACCACAAAATCATTTTGCCTAATTTCCAGTGAGTGTCCTTGGGTGACTCCATAAACCTACTAATTAAACTCACTATAAACATTAAATTTGGCCTAATTGTAGTAAAATACATTAGGCTTCCAACTAATCTTTTATAGAGATTTGGATCAACATTTTTATTGTTATTAGTCTTGCTCAACTTTAGACTTGTGGCAACAGGTGTGATTGTAGGTTTGCTATCCTCCATCTTAAACCTCTTCAGGACATCCTTTACATACTTGCCTTAGGAAATAAAGATGCCATCCACAGATTGGTCAACTTCAATGCTAATAAAATACTACATCAGTCCCAAGTCCGTCATCTCAAACTCCTTCTTCATGGCTATTATGAACTGCTCAAATAGCTTACTCCTATTACTAGTATAAATCAGATCATCTACATACAAGCAGATGATTATCATTTCCCCCTCTACATTTATCTTCATATACAAAGTGTGCTCATATGGGCATTTTATGAATCCATTCTCCTTAAAGTAAGCATCAATTATGCTATACTAAGATCTCGGTGCTTGCTTCAATCCATATAGAGCTTTCTTTAATTTTAGGACCTTGCATTCTTGCCCTTTTAACTCATAGTCGGGTGGCTGGTCTATGTAGACATCTTCTAACACACCAGTTAAGAAGGTAGACTTGACATCCATCTGGTAAACATTCCAACTTTTATGAGTTGCCAATGCCATAATCATTCTAACTGTGTCAAGTCGAGCTACAGGTGCGTACACCTCATGATAGTCAATCCTTGAATTTTGATTAGCATTTTACCACCAATTTGGCCTTATGCTTATCAATTTCACCTTGGGCATTAAACTTCATTTTATATACTCATTTGACCCCAATGGTCTTCTTACCTGCTGGAAGATCCATTAGCTCTTAGGTTTAATTTTTCTCTATTGTTGCTATCTCATCATCCATCACTTTTACTCATGTTCTATTCTGAATTGCTTATTCAAAAGTAATTGGATCACACTCAGAAAATAAAGCAAAATCTGAATGCTCTTCATCAGTTTCAATTATGATTACCTCATAGATATATTGCAAGGTCAGTGTCTTTACTGGTGTCTTCAAATTGGAGATCCTTGTTGCAAGTGGAGATGACCGTGATGATGAGGCTATGTTGTTGCTGACACCACTGTTACTACTTGAAGCTACAGGTTGATGCACCCTATTTTTCTCCAAGTCTTCAGACTCAATAACTATTACCTCTAACTAGCCAGTATTTGACTTCCAGTTCCATACTTCATCCTCTAGGAACTTCACATCTCTGTTGATTATCAGCTTCTTTGTTACAGGATTATACATCCTATAAGATTTTGCTTGTTCACTGTACCCTGTGAAGATACACTTCTTTGCTTTGTCATCCAACTTCTTCCTCTTCTCATATGGAATGTGTGCATATGCTATGCACCCAAAAAATCTTAAGTGAGCCACACTAGGCTTCTAGTTGCTCCAAGCCTCTTGAGAAATTTTGTCCTTCACACTCTTTGTGGGACATTTATTCAGTAGATAAACTACACAGTATATAACTTCTACCTAGAACTCATGTGGTAAATTTTTTTCCTTCAATGTACTTCTTTCCATATCCATAATGGTTATGTTATTCCTCTTTGTAAAACCATTCTTTTATGGTGTGTATCTAACAGTGAACTGCCTTTGAATTCCATTTTGCTTACAAAATTTATGAAATTTATTGGAGATGTAATCACCTCCTCCATCTATTTTGAGAGTCTTCACATAATACTCGCTCTGTTTCTCAACCAGAGCTTTTAACTCTTTAAATTTTCTAAAAGCTTCTAACTCTTGTTTGATGCGATAAACCCATGTCCTCCGACTCAAGTCATCAATGAAAATAAAAAATATTTATTTCTAGCAAATGTGATAGTCTGCATTGGACCACAAATATCTGAGTGCACCAGCTCCAATGGTTGTGAAGCTCTCCAAGAATGCCCTATAGGGAATGCATCCATATGCTAATTTTTTACCAAACAACCTTAACAAACTTGATTGGGTTGCTCTATGAGGGATAAAACCTTCACCATATGCTTCTTGTGTACCAATTTCAGGACACTAAAACTCAAGTGACCGAATCTGGGATGCCACATCCAGGTAGCATCCTTCACCACTACACTCAATGACATCAGTAATTCATTATGAATCTGTAAAGGAAACATTTTGTCCTTTTTTCATGGACACTTTTGCAATTTTCACATGCTCTTTATCTTTGATGGTACAAAATTCATCTTTAAATTGAACAGTGTGCCCCTTCTACATAAGTTGTCCAAAACTCAGCTAATTTTGCTTCAACCCAGGCACATAATACACACTATGATTTATTTCCTTTCGCCTTGCTTGGTGCAGATGATGATTTTTCCTTTTTCCTTCATAGGTACCTTGTTTTTGTTCCCCATATTCACCTCATATTGGACTGTTTCATCCAATTGTGAGAATGTCTCTTTGTTCCCAAACATGTGGTTGCTACACCCACTATCCAAATACTAGGTGTTCTTCTAGCTTTCCTCCTCAGTACTGCAAGTCAACAACATATTCCCACATGCATCTCTACACTTCGCATTTCTAGCTTTATTTGTGTAGTGGATTTGGTATTTGTATCTTTGGCCAATTTCTTTCTGCACTCATAGCTATAGTGGCCAAATTTCTTGCAGTAGTAGCACTGGATCTTGGATTTGTCAAACTTCTGATTAGATCTAGCTTGCTAATTTTTGTCATTGCCTCTTCCTCCTGCTTGATGGAAGTTGTAGCTATTCTCTCCTTCACCGGAGTTGGATCTTCCTCCTCACTTGTTACCTCTTCCATGCTTACCTCAATTGCTTTGTCCTCTTCCTCCTTGAGAACTTGAGACATTCTGGTGGGATTCTTCTTTTCTACTATTATCTCAAAATAAGACCTATATTTTGAAAAGTTGCTCTAGAGAGGACTAAGATGGTCGACTCAGCCTCTGCTCATGTATCTGTAGAGAACCCATGAGCTCATCTACAGAGAGCATTGTCAAATCCCTTAATTCTTTAATTGTTATCACAAATGAGTCAAACCTTGCTAGAAGGCTTCTCAAAAAAAAATTCACTATTCTCTGGTTGTCCACGTTCTCCCTATTCAATCGTATCTGGTTGATGACATCCAATTTTTGGGTGAATAAATCACTCATGGACTCCGACTCACTCATCTGTAGGTTCTCAAACTCCCTTCTCAACATCTGCAACTTCACCAACTTCACCTTGTTGGTGCCCTGATAAGAGCTAGCAAGGATTTCCCAAGCTTGCTTTGCTTTGGTTGTTGTTGCAATCCATGGGAAAATAGTCTCTTCAACCACTTGCATTATATAAAATAATGTCTTTTGATATTTATTTTGATTCTCCTTCAATAAGTTAGAATCCGCTTGGGAGAGTTCGGTCAATGTTGTTGCATCTACTAGTTTTATATAACCATTCTCGACCAAGTCTCATAGGTATTGAGACCTGAATGGAATATTCATCTAAATGCTCCAGTAATCATAATTTTTGCGACTGAACTATGGGATCTACAACTGCAATTTTTTTTTTTCAAAAGCCATTGCTTCTATCATCCATGGTAAAGCTCAATCTCTAATACCGATTTGAAAGTTTTTAACACAAGCGAAAGTGGAATTGAATCTGTAGCAGAAAATAAAAGATAAGGTGCGGAATAGAATCCGCTAGGTTAAACACGTGAGGGGTTGCGGAATAGAATTCACACTATTTAACATGCACACAGGGGAGCCAAAAAATAAATGCAAAGGGAAGGTGCAGACTACATTCTGCTTAGGAAAAACATGGGAGAAGGTGCGGATTCTCAATCCACAAAAGCAAGTTGCTAATGTCACTATCTCCTTGAAATATTTATGAAATTACAATCCACTAATCAAAGATGAGGTAACAAAGCAAGATGGAGTCTGTTGGGAAAAAAAAAATAAAATAGTAGATTTTAAATATAGGAAATGTATGCAGCCCGCAAAAGACAACCTAGCACATATTTCAATGTAATGAATGTGCGGATTGGGGACAACATGAATGCGAAAGCAGATTGGAATAATAAGCAAAATATTATGCAAGTCCAAAGCATATAAATATGATATTTGCTATTCCGCTAGTAAATACAAAGAAACAGAGCGAAATCAAAGTTGTTTTAATCTGCAAGGCACAACTTAGGGTTTTAATGCGAAATGAAGGAAATATTAATTACTAACTTTGCTAAGTTATTAAACAACACACAGAGTGCAAAATATATGCAAGTAATTGTTTATTGCTTAATGCCAAAAATACATCCACATACTCTAAACTGGAAATACATCCACAAGACTGTAAATATGTAGTGTACAATCAAATAGAGTTTCTAAAGACTTTGGCTTCAACTCCAGATAAGACTTTCTACTTCTGTTCTGTTCTCGGCTTCTTTTGCCTTCTGCCGCTCTGCACTTACACGCTACTGCCCTCTACTTCTTCTCTTCTGCTCTAATTGTCTCCAACCTTGTAGCCTCTTCATACTAACTCTCTCGCAAAATGAAGGCGACACAAATATATATCTAGGGTTTCAAGTGAGAAGCGGGAAAGCTCCACCAACTTCTCTGACATGCAATTAACTCAAAATTAGGGTTTCCTTCCAATCGCCAAACTGACTGATAGTTTCAACTACCAGTAATTAATCCGAATGAACGGAGGTGCAGTGGATCGATTTGTCAAAGGTCTCAAATCTCGTTTAATTTTCTGACATGAGTTCCTCTTTTGTTACGCCACCGACTAATAGGATTAGTATCATGCATGATTGGAAGAGTCCCAGAAGAGGCAAAGACCAGGATTACAAAGTTGTAGGTCAATTTAATATTTTTATTAGTTTTCAATCTTCTAGAATCTATAGCATCGCAGACAATGAAAATGAAGGCTGAAACATATGGCTTCCTTGGAAGGCTCAGTGTGGGGTACCCAAACAAATAGTTATTCACGTAGCAGAACTCATTGGGAAACATTTGTCGTATTGACCGGGCTATTAATGGTCCTCACCACATAACAGAACTCTTTGGGAAACATTTGTGGTATTGAACGGGCCATTAATGGTCCTGGCCAATTGATATCGCGTTTGGGGATGGCCCATTCTGTCAATCCTTGCTGATATGATGGTGCTACCAGAAAATATGCCTTGACAATTCAGGTAGAAAATCTTCACTTTAATAAGAATGCAAATCTGATCATATGAAGTAGAAATTGATTTCCATTTCAAAAAAATCTCTGGTAATGGGACGAGGAAGCGGATATTTATGCAGTCACGTAGACGCATAGCTTTCAGAAAAAGAAAAATGCGGAAAAAAAGAAAGAGGAAAACAATGTTAATTGTCAAATAATGTGGGCAAGAAAAGTTGAAGATTCCAATACTAATATGAGTTCACATTGCTCCTAATATTACACTCAATCGTTTTGTGGAAAACGTTGTAATAATTTTTTAAGGTATTGATCCTCTCTCGGTTGAATTTGTCCTTACACTCATTATTTATTCGTCTTTCCCAAGCTTATAAGATGCATATCTGTGAATTGTTAAAAATTATTAAAATCTGTCTTGAATTGGACGTGGACTTTTTAGAGTTCTCCGAGTGTTTTCTTATAAGATGAAGAGAGCAAAAATAACAATAAGGAATCTCTATTGCACTAGATGTAAAGAGCTAGTGTGCCCTGTATCTTTTAAATGAAATAATATGAGGGAGGATAATTGATATGACATGAGCAGTATTGAACTCAGGTAAGAAGAAATGCATACATCTACGCAGTTTTATAGTTAGTTAAAAAACAATATATTGTATTTTATTTTTCAATGATATGCCTATTGACAAGTCAGTAAACTCAGTAAACTAAGAAATAAGTGAGAATTACCATAATCAACCTCCATATGCTCCCCTCAATTTGCAATTCTATAGATAATAACAAGAAAATAACACAGTCCAATAGAATAGTATGAAATCAATAAGACAAAAATAAAATAAAACAGTATACAAATTAGTGATTGTCACTAGATTGCTTGTTGGCTTATAACACGATTCTTGTCTTACCTTAGGCCTAAGTCCTAACTATAAAAATCACGTAGTCGTTCACCTTTACTCCGCTTCATCTCAAATATCTACCTTCAAGAAAAATTAATGTTAGGATGCATTTTCAATTTCGGAAGGACTCATCAATTTGAATTATAGAATTATAAATCTTAAAAAAAAATACACGATTTTTCTTCCAGCATCTCTTTACTTAATATTTCAACCACTTCTGTTGTGTATATTCAAAGTTAACTGTTTAAATTTATACAGTCCTTGTCAACGCTTTGGCAGAGTAACATCAGGCGCAAAATATCGTAGGAAACTTGCCATAACTTTAATACGGAAAAATCGTACGTGGCAAATGTTTGAAATTTAAAGCCGAGACGGCGGTTCGTGTTAGAAATATTCATCCAGATTTCACGCCTCCGTTAGACTGCGCTCCGAATTTGGGTGAAGCCGGACTGCGCTCGTGAAGTCTGGCATCCCAGCAAACTTTTTTGACTTGACGTCGCACGTGCCTTTTGACAGATGTGACGTCTGACAGATCCGATCGCCGTAGAAGTTCATGTCAGTTCGGCGATTAGTCAGAAACCCTAGTTGAGGGTCTGTCAGAACCTGTCAGACGACAACCCATATCTTCCTCTCCCTGCGGTTATATAAGGCAGTTCGGGTCTTCAGACAAGGTGTGAAAAGAAGGTAGAGGAAAAGAGGAGAGTGGAAGGAAATTTGGAGAAACAGCAGAGTAGCAGACGAGATCGTTTCAGTGAGCAATATAGCTCATCTGTTTAATGTCTGAGCAATAGACTCGACATTTTTTTTCTCTCTCAGTTTATCCTATAGCTTTAGTCTGTAGATGTTAGTTTTTCCTCAGTTGAGGACTTTTGTAACCCTCGTCTTATAAGAATAAAATTCATTGTTGTTTAAGGCATCTATAGGGTTTGTGGTTATCTTTGTCGGCACAAAATCTGTTGTTGTCTGTATAATCGCCTCAGAGCATTTTTCTTTCGGGTTCTATAAGTTTGAGCTCAGATCTGAAACATTGCATTCAGATTCGGTGTTTCTCTCCTCTCATCAATTTCTTGCCAAGCCAGGCAAAACATCGTTGTAGCCGCGCAAGCCTCCGGACAGGAAATTTTTTGCAAGGCAAAAATTTGCCTAAGTCTGGAGCTATCCTCCCGACTTCGTAGCGAAGTCGGACATTGCTGCCTTTGACCAGCACAGTTGGTCGTTGACCAGCACAGTCGGGCATTGACCAGTTGGTCCCCAAAAATTTGGCTAAGTTTGGAGCTGTCCTCCCGACTTCGTAGCGAAGTCGGACTTCGCTGCCTTTGACCAGCGTAGTCAGACGTTGACCAGCGTAGTCAGGTGTTGACCAGTCGCTCCTCGACTTAGCACTCTTTTTCGTGCACAGCCTGATTATGCACATATTTCGTGCGTAACCCGACTACGCACTTTCCTCCGAGCACAACCCGATTGCGGTTGCGCACCCCGACTTCGAGCCCTCCCTCCTTCACATTGTGCTCCTAGACTTCAGCAATTAAAAAAATTAATTCAAACTTCAAATTGGTATCAGAGCTACTGATCTCTTGACGTAGAGACCGAAGCAGAATGGCTTCTAGTAGCAACAACTTATAGTTGTAGATCCCGCGCTTCAATGGGAAGAATTACGATTACTAGAGCATCCAGATGAAGATCCTGTTTGGATCTCAGAAGCTGTGGGAGTTAGTCAAGAATGGCTACCCAGAACTGGCAAATGCAGTAACACTGGCCGCCCTCTCTCAAGTAGATAAGGGCCTGTTGAAAGTGAACATGAAGAAGGACCAGAAGGCCCTCTTCTACATCATGCAAGCGGTCGAGGAGTCCATATTCCCATGGATCGCATCAGCCACTAAGGCAAAGCAAGCCTGGGATATTTTGGCCAGCTCGTACTAGGGCACCAATTAGGTAAAGTTGGTGAAACTATAGAAGCTCAAGAGAGAGTTTGAAAATCTATAGATGAGTGAGTCCGAGTCCATGAGTGATTTCTTCACCCGGATGATGGAAATTATAAACCAGATGTGGTTGAACGGAGAAATTATGCAGAGCCAAAGAATCATGGAGAAAATTCTCAGAAGTCTGCCTGCCAAGTTTGACTCGGTTGTGATAGCAATCGAAGAGTCGAGGGATCTGAAAACCCTCTTGACAGACGAGCTCATGGGTTCGTTGCAGACACATGAACAGAGGCTGAGCCATTCATCTCAGACCTCTCTGGAGCAAGCATTCAAGGCTTAGGTCTCATTTCGAGACAGTGACAGACAAGATTCCCACCATAGCGCCTCTAGTTCTCATGGAGCAAGAGGCAGAGGCAAGCATGGGAAAGGCAACAAGCAAGGAGGACAGTCAAACTTTAGCAAAGGGGAGACCAACTGTAATTTCCATCAACAAGGTGGAAGAGGCAGTTTGAGAAATCAACAAGCTAGATCTGGTCAGAAGAAGGACATGTCAAAGGTCTAGTGCTATTTCTGCAAGAAGTTCAGCCATTACATCTCATAGTGTAGAAAATGGATGGCCAAGGAGAACCAGTAGCAAGCCCATTACACGAATGAAACCAAAAATGAGGTAGGAGGAAATATGTTGTTGACCTACAACATTGAGGAGTGCCAAAAGAATGTCTAGTATTTAGACAACGGGTGCAGCAACCACATGACGGGGAACAAGGAGATGTTCTCCCAACTGGATGAAATAGTCCAGTTTGAGGTGAATATGGGGAACAACAACAAGGTTCCCGTAATGGGGAAAGGAAAGATCCTCATCCACACTAGGCACGGTGAATGGAAGTAGATCTGTGACATCTACTATGTGCCTGGGTTGAAGCACAACCTGCTAAGCGTTGGACAACCTACTGAGCATTGGACAACCTGTTGAGCATTGGACAGCTCGTACAAAAGGGACATACGATCCAGTTCAAATATGGAGGTTGCACCATCATAGACAAGTCGCATGGGCAGATTGCTACAATGTCCATGACAAAGAATAAAATGTTTTCGCTGTAGATTCAGAATGAATCATTGATGTCTCTGAGTGCAGTTGTGAAATATGCTACCTGGTTGTGGCATCTCAGATTTGTTCACCTAAACTTCAATGGCATGAATCAACTGCATAAGAAGCAGATGGTGAAGGGTTTACCCCTGATAGAGCAGCAAAATCAAGTTTGTGAGGGCTGCTTAGTCGTCAAACAACATAGGGATTCATTCCCTTTCGGACAGTCTTGGGGAGCATCACAACCACTAGAGCTAGTGCACTTAGACATTTACGATCCAATGCAGACCAGCACATTTACCAACAACAAATACTTCTTAACGTTCATAGATGACTTCAGCCGAAAGACTTGGATCTATGTCATCAAGCTGAAGTTAGAAGCATTTGCCATATTCAAGGAGTTCAAGGCTCTGGTGGAGAAACAAAGCGAATATCATATCAAGACTCTCAGGACAGACGGTGGAGGTGAATACATCTCCAAAAAATTCCATAACTACTACAAGTAGCAAGAAATTCGAAGGCATTTCACTGCCAGATACACGCTATAGCAGAACGACGTAGCTGAGAGAAAGAACCAGACCATCATGGAGATGGCACGAAGCATGATGAAGGCGAAGGGAGTACCACATGAATTTTTGGCAAAAGCTGTAACATATGCAGTCTACCTACTGGATAGATGTCCCACCAAAAGTATGAAGAACAAAATATTTCAGGAGGACTGGAGTGATGTGAAGGCAAGTGTGGCTCACTTGCATGTGTTCGGGTGCATTGCATATGCACATGTTCCAGAAGAGAAGCGAAAGAAGTTGGATGATAGAGCTGAGAAGTACATTTTCATAGGGTACAGTGAGCAGGTGAAGGCATATAGGATGTACAACCCTATGATGAATAAGCTCATCATCAACCGTGATGTGAAGTTTCTTGAAGATGAAGCCTGGAACTAGAAGTCAGAGACTGGCCGGTCAGATCCAGCAGTAGTAGAGTCTGTTGAATTGGAAGAAGGAAGTGTGTAGCCACCTGCAACTTCCAACAGCAGCAGTGGTGCCAATAATAGCACAACCACTCCATATCGGTCGCATCCATGTGCAAGTAGAATCCAAAACCTAGTGATGCCAACGAAGACAAGGAGCTTGCAAGAAATCTATGAGGCAACCCAAACCAATGTAGATGAAGAGTACTCTGACTTTGCATTATTTATTGAATTTGATCCAGTAGAGTTTGAAGATGCAAGTCAGAATCAAAAGTGGGTGTAGGCGATGGACTAGAAGATTAAAGCCATTAAAAAGAATGATACATGGCAACTGACAGATCTTCCAGTATGGAAGAAGACCATTGGGGTCAAGTGGGTGTATAAGACAAAGTTCAACACCCAAGGAGACGTTGACAAGCATAAAGCCAGACTGGTGGCGAAGGGTTACAAGTAGAAGTCAAACATTGATTACCATGAGGTTTATGCACCTGTAGCCCGACTTGACACAATCAGGATGATCCTGGCATTGGCAGCCCAAAAAGGTTGGAAGATGTACTAGATGGATGTCAAGTCAGCCTTCCTCAACGGAGTGTTGGAGGAGGAGGTCTACATAGAACATCCACCAGGTTATGAAATTGAAGGCTAGGAGGGCAAAGTCCTGAAGCTGAAGAAGGCCCTGTACGGTTTGAAGCAGGCACCCCGGGCTTGGTACAGTTGGATTGATAGTTATTTTCAGCAAAATGGGTTTGTAAAATGCCCATATGAGCACACCCTATAAATGAAGATAAATGATGTAGGAGAGCTCATAATAATTTTCCTGTATGTGGACGATTTAATTTACACTGGCAACAACACAACACTGTTTTCCCAGTTCAGAACAACCATGAAGGAGTTCGAGATGACGGACTTAGGGCTGATGAAGTATTTTCTCGGCATTGAAGTTGACCAATCGATAGATGGCATCTTCATTTCTCAGGGTAAGTATGCGAAGGATGTCCTGAAGCGGTTCAAGATGGAGGACAAAAAACCTGCCATCACCCCTAGAGCCATAGGTTTGAAGTTGAGCAAGCTGAATTCAGGGAGGAATGTAAATCCAACCCTATTCAAGAGGCTAGTTGGCAGTCTGATGTATTTGACTGCAACTCGGCCAGATCTGATGTTCAGAGTAAGTCTAATCAATAATTTTATGGAGACTCCAAAGGACACGCACTAGAAAGCAGGCAAGAGGATCTTGTGCTATGTCAATGGGATGCGAAACAATGGCCTATTTTATGCCAAACAAGACCAATTGGAACTGGTGGGCTTCATAGACAATGACTGGGCTGGCAGCATTGACGATTAAAAGAGCACCTTCGGGTATGCTTTCCATCTCAGATCAGGGGCATACTCATGGGTGTCCAATAAGCAACCCGTCATTGCGTTGCCCACAGTCAAAGCAGAATATGCCGTTGCCACATCAGCCGCATGCCAGGCAGTTTGGCTGCGAAGAGTTCTGAGTGAACTGAACTATCCTCCAGAAGGCGTGACAACAATTTTTTATGATAACAATTCGTCCATTGCACTGTCAAAGGATCTTGTTTTCCATGGCCAGACGATGCACATTGATATTCGTTATCACTTCATAAAAGAGTTGGTGAAGTCCAAAGAAATTCAACTCTAGTTTTGCAAATCCAAGGAGCAGTTGGTAGATATTTTCATGAAGTATTTGAAGGAGGAAGAATTCAGCAGATTGCGAGAGCAACTTGGAGTCAAATTTCTCATGAAATCAGGCTTAAAGGAGTGTGTTAGAAATATTAATCTAGACTTCATGCCTCCGCTAGACTACACTCCGAACTTGGGTGAAGTCGAACTACACTCGCGAAGTCGGGCATCTCGACAAACTTTTTTGACTTGACTTCGCCCGTGCCTTCTGACAGATGTGACGTCTGATAGATCCGATCACCACAGAAATTAATGCCAGTTCGATGATTTAATGCCAGTTCGACGATTGGCCAGAAACCCTAGTTGAGGGTCTGTCAGAACCTGTCAGAGGACAACCCCTATCTTCCTCTCCTCGTAGCTATATAAGGCAGTTCGGGTCTTCAGACAAGGTGTGGAAAGAAGGTGGAGGAAAATAGGAGAGTGGGAGGAAATTTGGAGAAACAGCAAAGTAGTAGACGAGATCATTTCAGTGAGCAGTATAGCTCATCTATTTAATGTCTGAGCAGCAGACTCAAAATTTGTTTTCTCTCTTAGTTTATCCTGCAGCTTTAGTCTACAGATGTTAGTTTTTTCCTCAGTTGAGGACTTTTGTAACCCTCATCTTATAAGAACAAAATTCATTGTTGTTTAAGGCATCTGTAGGGTTTGCGGTTATCTTTGTCAGCACAAAATTTGTTGTTGTCTGTATAATCACCTCAGAGCATTTTTCTTTCGGGTTCTGTAAGTTTGAGCTCAGATCTGAAACATTGCATTCAAATTCGGTGTTTCTCTCCTCTCGTCAATTTCTTGCCAAGCCAGGCAAAACATCGTTGTAGCCGTGCAAGCCTCTGAATAGGAATTTTTTCGCAAGGAAAAAATTTTCCTAAGTCTGGAATTGTCCTCCTGACTTCGCAGAGAAGTCAAACTTCGCTGCCTTTGACCAGTGCAGTCGAGTGTTGACCAGTCGCTTCTTGACTTAGCACTTTTTTTCGTGCATAGCCCAATTGGTCACATATTTCATGCGCAACCCGACTACGCACTTTCCTCCGAGCGCAACCCGATTGTGCCAGTTTTGGGAGCACAACCCAATTGCAGTTGTGAACCCCAAATTCAGGCCCTTTGTCCTTCGCATTGCGCTCCCAAACTTTGACAATTAAAAAAATTAATTCAAACTTTAGTTCGCTTGGGAACGAGGGAAAACTACCGTTTGCTAGTCAACTGCAACGATACACAGTTATCCTGAGTTCGCATGTGAGAGAGGGAGAACAAGGGTTCGACAAAGTTCGAGCATGAACAACAAAAAGTGGAAGTTTGGTCGGCAATAGCTACGAAAGAGGAGTTGTTGGTGTTCTTCACAGAGAGGTATCATGACTGTCGTTCGCTTAGTTAACAGTCGAATGCTGTGGTTCGTTTGGAGAAACAATGAAATCCATTGTTTGCTTGATCAAGAAGCTATAGTTGTGGTTCACTCAGGAAAGAAGCTTTAGAAAGAAGTGAACCTCGTTGAGGTTTTCTTGTGAGAAATAGTGAACCCTTTCCCTTAGTTTTTAGAACACTTATCTTGATGCTCTTGTTCAGAGAAATATAGAGCGAAACTCAGGTTCGGGAGAGGATACGGGTGAACCGAGGATTTCCAATAGAAGAGAACAAACTCAGAAAAAAAAATAGAGATTTTATTTATTGAATGAAATAGATTACACTACTTCAAATCGAAACTGTTACAAACTTCTGCAACTAAGTTGCAGGATAAACATAGAACAAAGAACAACTTGAGATTGCTGCTCGATTCTTCTATTGCTCTCTACTTCACTTTGCTGCCGCACTTCTACTCTCTACTCTAATGCAAAATGCCAATTGCACCTATTTTATAGCTGGGCTTGAGGACAGGGGCCGAAAAGAGCTTTAATGTGAGATTAGGGTTTCTATCCAATTTTCTAACAAATGCAACTACTCGCACGCTTGAAAGATACGATGACCGGATGTCAGAGATCCGACCTGTCAGAGTTCACTCTATGAATCAAATAGCCACCATTTCCTTTAATTGCTCTCTCGTACATTGTTTTATTAAGTGAACAACATCGTTCATTAATTTTCGAAGCGAACCACATGCTGCCCCTCCTCACGAGCGAACTCCGGTGAGCAAACTCCAGATTTCAGCATCAAATCTGGTTTAATTTTTCTAACACCCTCCTTTAAACCAGATTTCACAAAGACTTTGATGCCCAGTAATTCTTGCATCCTGTTGAAGTCCTCCTTCAAAGGTTTTGTGAAAATATCAGCTACCTGCTCCTTGGACCTGCAAAATAGTAACTGAATTTCATTAAATTTCACCAGCTCCTTGATGAAATGATACCAGATATCAATTTGCTTCGTCTGACCATGAAACACTAGATCCTTCGATAGTGCTATGGCAGAATTGTTGTCACAAAAAATGGTTGTCACCCCTTCCGATGGATGATTCAACTCACCCAAGATTATTCACAGCCATACTTCCTATCATGCAGCTAACGTGGCAGTAACATACTATGCCTTAGTAGTGGATAATGCACCTATCGGTTGCTTCTTAGATTACCATGAAATTGCTCCTGAACTAAGATGGAAAGCATTTCCTGAAGTGCTCTTTCAATCATCAGTGCTACTAGCCCAATCACTATCTTTGTAGCCCACCAGTTCTGGTTGGTCTCTTCTGGCATAAAAAATTCCATGGTTTCGCATTCCATTGACATAGAATAAGATTCTTTTGCATACTTGTGAGTGTGTATCCTTAGGAGTCTCCATAAATCGGCTAATCAAGCTCACTCCATACATCAGATTGGGTCTAGTTGCACTCAAATACATGAGACTATCAACTAACCTCTTATTCAAAGTTGGATCAATATTTCTACTTTAATCCAACTTGCTCAACTTTAGACCTATGGCAACAGGTGTGATGGTAGATTTATTGTCCTCCATATTAAACCACTTCAGGACATCCTTCGCATACTTGCCCTAAGAAATGAATATGTCATCTATTGATTGGTTAACTTAAATGTCGAGAAAATACTTCATTAGCTCTAAGTCCTTCATCTCGAACTCCTTCATTATAACTATTCTGAACTAGTCGAACAGTACATCGTTGTTGCCATTGTATATTAGATCATCCACATACAAACAGATGAGTATCATCCCTCCTTCAACATTTGTCTTTAGGTACAAGGTGTGCTCATATGGGCATTTAACAAACCCATTCTCCTAAAAATAGCCATCAATATGGTTGTACCATGCCCTGGATGCTTGCTTTAACACATACATGGCCTTCTTCAGCATCATGACCTTGCCTTTTTGTCTTTGCAATTCATAACCTGATGGCTAGTCTATGTAAACCTCTTCTTCCAACACTCCGTTGAGGAAGGTAAACTTGACATCCATCTAGTAAACACTCTTGTCCTTCTGAGCTACCAATGCTAGAATCATTTTGACTGTGTCAAGTCTGGGTATAGGTCCGTACACCTCATGATAGTCAATCCTTGACTTCTACTTGTAGCCTTTCACCACCAGTCTGGCCTTATGCCGATCAAATTCTCCTTGGGAATTAAACTTGGTTTTGTATACCCACTTGACCCCAATGATCTTCTTCCTTGCTAGGAGATCCGTCAACTACCATGTCTTGTTCTTCTCAATGGCGTCTATCTCCTCATCCATTGCCTTCACCCATTTTTGATTTTGACTTGCTTCTTCAAATGAAATTGGATCACACTTAGAAAATAAAGCAAAGTCAAAATGTTCTTCATCTTCTTGATTTCGGATTACCTCATAGATGTCTTGCAAGCTCCTCATCTTCGTGGGTGTCCTTAAGTTGGGGATACTTCTTACAAGTGGAGGCGACTGAGATGGTGAGGTTGTGTTTTTGCTAGCACCATAGCTACTGCTTGGAGCTACAGGTGGTTGCATACTATTTTCCTCCAAGTCTCCAGACTCAATAACTGCTGGATTTGGCTGGCTAGTATTTGATTTTCAATTCCAAGATTCATCATCTAGGAACTTCACATCTCGGATGATAACGGGCTTCTTCATCATAGGATTATACAACCTATATCCCTTCGTTTGTTCACTGTACCTTGTGAAGATACACTTCTTCACTTTGTTGTCCAATTTCTACCTCTTCTCATATGGAAAATGTGCATATGCTATGCACCTAAAAAATTTCAAATGAGCCACACTTGACTTCTCATTGCTTCAGGCCTCCTAAGGAATGTTGTCCTTCACACTCTTGGTGGGACATATATTTAGAAAATAAACTACACAGGCTACAATTTTTGCCCAGAACTCATGTGGCAATCCTTTCACCTTCAACATACTCCATGCCATATCCATAATCGTTATGTTCTTCCTCTTAGCTACACCGTTATGTTGTGGTGTATATATATTAGTAAGATACCTAGGAATTCCATTTGCCTTGTATAAATTATGGAATTCATTGGAAATGTATTCCCCTACACAATATGTCTTGAGAGTCTTCACCTGGTAACCACTTTGTTTCTTAACCAGAGCCTTGAAATCCTTGAATTTAGAAAATGCTTAGGACTTTTGCTTGATGGGATAAACCCATGTCCTCTGCCTAAAGTCATCAATGAAGGTCAGGAAGTATTATTTTTCGGAAAATGTGCTGGTCTGCATCGGATCACAAATATCTGAGTGCACTAGCTCCAATGGTTGTGAAGCCCTCTAATACTATCCTGTAGGGAATGCATCCCTATGCTGCTTGTCGACTAAGAAACCCTCACAAACCTAATTCTATTTCTCAATAAGGGGTAAACCCTTCACCATATACTTCTTTTGCAGCAATTTCAGGCCACTAAAACTTAGGTGACCGAATCTGAGATGCCACAACTAGGTAGCATATTTCACAACTATACTAAGAGACATCAATGACTCATTCTGAATCTGTAGTGGAAACATATTATTCTTCATTATGGACATAGTTGCAATTTTCCCATGCTCTCTATCTCTGATGTTGCATACTCCATTCTTGAATTGAACAGTGTGCCCCTTCTACACAAGTTGTTCAATGCTTAGCAGGTTATGTTTCAAAACAGGCACATAATAGACATCACATATATGCTTCCTTTCACTATGCCTAGTGTGAATGAGGATTTTTCCTTTTCCCATCATAGGAACCTTGCTATTGTTTCCCATATTCACCTCATACTGGACTGTTTCATCTAGTTGTGAGAATATTTCTCTATTTCCCATCATGTGGTTGTTGCACCCACTGTCAAGATACCAGACATTATTTTGGCTCTTCTCCTCCATACTTCACGTTAATAGCATATTTCCATAGGCATATCTACACTCTAATTTCTAGATTCATTTGTGTAGTTCTCTTGTTGTTGGTTATCCTTGGCCATATTGTTTCTGCACTCAGAGATATAGTGGCCAAAATTCTTGTAGTAATAGCACTGAATCTTGGATTTATATTTCTTCTGATTAGATCCAACTTGCTTATTTTTCCCATTGCCTCTTCCTCTTTCTTGATGGAAGTTGTAGTTGGTCTACCTTTCATTGTAGTTTGACCTTCCTCCTTTCTTGTGGCCTTTTCCATGCTTACCTCTGCCTCTTCCTTATTGAAAACTAGAGGCACCTTGGTGGGGTTCTGGTCTATCACTATCTCAGAATGAAACCTGCGCCTTGAAAACATGTTGCAATGAGGATTGATTTTAATGGCTTAGTCTCTACTCATGTGTTTGTAGAGAACCCATGAGCTCATCCACAGAGAGGGTTGTCAAATCCCTTGACTATTTAATCATTATCACGACTGAGTCAAACTTTGCAGATAGACTTCTCAGGATCTTCTCCATAATTATTTGGTTCTGCATAATCTCTCCATTCAACTACATCTAGTTGATGACATATGTTGTTCGGGTGAAGAAGTCATTCATGGACTTTGAATCATTCATCTGCAGGTTTTCAAACTCCCTCCTTAACATTTGCAGCTTCACCAACTTCACCTTGTTGGTGCCCTGATAATAATTAGCTAAGATTTCCCAAGCCTGCTTTGCTTTGGTTGCTTCTGCAATCCATGGTAAAATTTTCTCCTCAATCATCTGCATGATGTAAAATAGTGCCTTCTAGTCCTTATTTTTGTTTTTCTTTAACAAATATTTATCTACTTGGGAGAGTGCAATCAATATTGTTGCATCCACTAGTTTGAAATAACCATTCTTGACCAAGTCCCAAAAAGCTCATGAGACCCAAATAGAATTTTCAACTGGATGCTCCAGTAATCGTAGTTCTTACCATTAAACCATGGGATCTGTAACTACAAGGAGTTGTTTTCAAAAGCCATTGCTTCAATATTCCATGAAACAACATAGGCTTTGATACCAATTTGAAGAAATTTAAAGCCCGAACAGTGGTTTCGTCCTAAATGAGGGACAACTACCATTTGCTAGTCAACTGTAGCGATACACAGTTAGCCTGAGTTCACATGCGAGAGAGGGAGAACCAGGGTTTGGCAAAGTTCAAGTGTAAACAACAAAAAGAAAAATTTTGATCGCAAGAGAGGATTTCTAGAGTTTGATTGGTGATAACTATGATAAAGGAGTTGTTAGTGTTTGCCAGCGAGAGGGATCATGACTGTCATTCGCTTAGTCAACCATTGAATGTTGTGGTTCACTTGGAGAAACAATGAATTCCATTGTTCAATTTATCAAGCAGCTATATCTATGGTTCACTTAGGAGAGAAGCGAATAAGAGGTTTAGTTTAGAAAGAAGTGAATGTTGAGGTTTGCTTGTGAGAAATAGTGAACTCTTTCCCTTAGTTTGCATAACACTTATATCGATGCTCTTGTTCAGATAAATATAGAGTGAAAATCTGTTCAGAAGAGGATACGAGTGAACCGAGGATTTATAGTAGAAGAGAACAAACTCAAAAAAAAAATAGAGATTTTATTTATCGAATGAAAAGGATTACACAACTTCAAATAAAAACTGTTACAAAATTCTGCAACTAAGTTGCACGATAAACATAGAACAAATAACAACTCGATACTGGTACTTGATTCTTCTACCACCCTCTACTTCACTTTGTTGTCACACTTATACTCTTTACTCTAATGCAAAATTCCAACTACACTGGTTTTATAGATGGTCTTGAGGATAGGGACGAGAAAATGCTTGAATGTGAGATTAGGGTTTCTATCCAATTGTTGAACAAATGCAACTACCTACACGCTTGAAATATACGATGACCAAATTTTAGATATCCGATCTATCAGAGTTCACTTTATGAATCAAACTACTGCCATTTACTTTAACTTATCTCTCGTTCGCTATTTTCTTAAGCGAACAACAACATTTACTATTTTTTGGAGCAAACCACATGCTACCCCTCCTCGTGAGTGAACTCCGGATTTCAGCATCAAATTTGGTTTAATTTTTCTAATAGCAAAGTCGTGTAGTCCTTAAACCAAAGCTCGTTTGAATAGTTCTTTAAACAAAGTATCACCTATCCTAAAGCATAGTCAATTTTAATATTGTTTTGCACGTCATATTAGTTATTTCATATTTTTATACAGTATATGGCTTGTTCAATTGAGAATATGAATTTGTCTATAGAAATTTTTTTGCTGACAAGTAAATCATTTCAAATCCATGTGAGCATCAACACTCCTTCTATAGTTAACATTATTTTTGTGTATGTCTGCTCTTGGTATGGTTGCAATCAATGGTGGGTGATTGACTGCCCTTATCATACTTTTAGTTATATTTTGAGTCTCAACTTCTTTATGTTAAGCATACATATTTGTTTCTTGTAGTTAACCGTAAGATTCTTATAACATATTTGTCAATAATAGCTTTTCTCAAGTTCTAAGTAAAGTTCTATTTTGTTCAATATGCTTTTTAATTTTTTCAAATAAAAGTTTAGTTCATTTTCACATAAAACTTTACTTTCTCGTACATTTCCCTTAGTCCATCATTCTATTGTTTAATATTTTACTTTTAGATATCTTGAAGTAAAACTCTCTCGGCTTCTTGTTGTTGTATGAACAACTTAACACATCTTTAATGAATTTGTTTAATTATTTGTCCAATCATTAGAATTATCTCTATAATGTTTTGAAATGCTCACCAAATTATTGATTTCTTTGCTTTTCTTTTTTAATATAGATTTGAACCTGCGAATTAACTAGAAGTATCCTTATAGTAACCTTATCATCCTATCACACTATAGGAAAAACCATTTACTAAAACAAATTGATGTGTATGATGCTTACTTTATTATTTTCTACAACATATTCCTTGTTGCTTAATATCTCTGTTGATCTTGTTGTTTGTTGCATTGTTTTCTATTTGTCTTCACATCTTTGTATTTCTTCAATATTTATAGATATTTATATTCCTTTGTATCTTAATTTTTATTCTCTTATTTTTGGGTCCTTGTTTCTATAAAAACACATTTATCCATTGGTTCCCACCACTCCTTTAAATTTTGGCAATATACTTGCTATTGCCCTTTATATTTTAGGGCTACTGTCGATAATTGTTTTCTTCGATTTTATTACCTTTAGTCTTATGCTATGTTAAAGGTATGGACCATCATCATTTTTAATTTCACTACTTACCTCTAATAACCTATTAAAGGTACATGCTAAATAAGACTCAAATCTGTTATATTTACACATTGAAGTTACTCTTGCAATGAGCTTTTGACCCCTCCTTAAAGTAATGTACAATTCAAATGTAGGTTTGTTACTACTCATTACTCACACATTCCTTGTAAGCCACTTTATATGTCCTTGGGGCTTCTAGCTTTGACATCAAATATTGGTAATTAAATACTTTGATAATCAAATTGATCTTATTGAAAAAAATTCAGAAGTATATAAATTATCTTAAAAATTTCATCAATCCAATAGCTCAAGTCACATTGTACAAGATATTTCATCATAAAATTTATATGCTTAATCTAGGTGTAGTAATACTACTCAATTATTCCATTGAAATAAGAATTATTATAGCAGATTTTATGCCATCCAATTTATCTATACAATATTATTCACTATGCCAAAGATTTAATGTCATATTTCTTCACTCCATATAATCTAATTAAACTATGGTTTATTGTAACAACTCCAATATGGCCATGTTAGCTATATTTATTTTTCATAGCTTGGCCCCTAGGTTTAGATACTCAAATTTTTGAACATTAGGGTTAGGGTTAATGTTAGTTTAGTCTATAAATAATAAGTTTAATGTGGTAGCTAAAATAATCTTGCATCTTCAAATTTAAGTTGTCTTCTACGCATATGAGACTTTGCTCTCTCTATGTGGTTATTAGACTTTGCTCTCTCTAAGTGCATAATGGTTTCCATAGATTTTAATTAGTATTTGGATTATTACATATATAATTTTTTGGCAATTGGACCTAAATTATGATTATGATTTGGATATTGTTATTTATGTACTATTGGATTACTACTAGTATTGCTATTATTCCTAAATTTGTTTTATAACAAGTGGTATGAAATATTTGATCTTGGCATCCTATGCAATGTAAATTTACAACAGAAGGGCATACAAACATGTCTAGAATCTCTAATGAATATTATTGTTGCCTATTTTCTAGTAATTTTCTCATAAAGTTTTAGGACCATATTTTGATGCAATTATATTCTATAATATTATGAGTTTTTTTGTTGTTACACCCTTTTCCAAAACCCAATTACTTTTTAAGAAGCATATCAGGTGTCACCAAACCCTTGTGAGAGACCTAGACTATTGCAATTGTCTCTTCAAGATGGTTAAAACAAGGTGTATATCTAACAATAATTTTTTAAAGGTGAGTGTGTTGAGACCCTTGTAGGAGACATATCCCCTTTCCATTATCTCTTCAATCTAATGAATGTAACCTGTATTTTTTATAATAGTTTTTTTAGTAGCATTTCAAGTTTTTTTTTTACTGTTAATCACCCTAAGTTCATGAATATACCTATTATCACTACTATTTGATCATGAGTCAATGATCACTTACAATATATTCTTCATTTAGAGGACGTATAAGCAAAAAGAAGTACAAACCAAAAAATCTTGATAATAATCATAATACTTCCCTAAATATTAATATTTTTGGCCAATGTCAACTTTCTTTCTTAAATGCCATGGCTCTCCCCCTTCTAACACCTCAAGTTTTTCTCTCCTACTCCCAATAACCTTCCCTAGTCACCTCTTCCACTACCATTTGAATTGCTTTTTATATTCTGTAACAATCCAAGTCTACTCACTTGGTTGTACCACACTACAATTCATAAATAAAACATTGTATTATTATTTTTTGTTTTATCTAACAATTTACTCATAATATTACCTTCAAAATCATAGCAAAATTGTTTCACCCAATTATTTATTAGCACAATCTTAACTTAGTACAGGTATATTACACCACTTTTGGGTTCAATACTGCTGCCAAAAGTTACCCAAGTGGACAAGATCAACCATATCCCATAAAGGTGCCATTAGTGGAATTGACTTGTCTCATTTAGAATCCTCATGTTAAGGCATGATGGTCAATCCATGGCTGAGGTTATCCTCTAGGACCCATAAAACCTAGAGGGTGGATGCCTGCTTTCCTATCCCTTATCATTTTGAACCTTTGACTTTTCATCATCCATGTTCCTATATCGAATGAAAGAGAAATAATATACTTATATCCAATGTTTAACTAATTATCCTCTTCTAATATTTAGTTAGAGCCATGACAATACATTGGCCTTGGACTTAATATAACATACTCTTTATACCCATATTTGTATGTCCCATACCATACAATGAGGCTTAACCAACTAGGTCAAAGATACACAGGATCTATCATATTACTATTCTAGATGCAACCTAGAGAAGACATCCCATACCACCCCTTGTTACTAGACCTCACCTAGCCATTTAAAATTGACCATTCTATCAATCTAAATTTTCTTTAGATACCATTGTACGCCTACCCGCACCTCAATAGTCTTTGGGTGAATTTTGAGTATTCTTTACACTCAATGCTCAATTTTATGTTTTGTTTAGGGCTTCTCAACCATTTTTGAATATTTTATTTTCATACCCCAATAATATTTATAACAAGATTTTTCCAACCTATTCTTATAATATTAAGTTGCCACATAGACAAAAACTTCTCAAGGAAACCTATAAATAACTCTAAGCTTTGGGAAAAACTAGAGGATTATGCACATATTTACTTTAATTAAAATAAATGACATGAGAAAATTCTTCCATCCTATGGATATTACTAGCTCCAAATTTTAAAGGGAATAAATAAGTTTTTAACATAATACCCTATCTATCTTTCTTGAATTATTTCAAACAAAAGCATAAGCATAATAATAAACTTTTCATCTAACAAATAATCCTATCTCATTTCTCATATTTTACTAACTTAAATATTTTAAATTAAGCATTATTTCCATAAAAGCAATACAAAAAATACTTTAATATAACTTGCAAAGTAAAAGTATACCCTTGTATTCATTTCCATATTTACTACAAAAAAAGCTACCCTCATATCACACTAAGGGTTTAATATAGAATACAAGATTAACCAATGTTATTTATCCCTTCCATGGAATTCAGTATACCTTCCACTTGAGAATTATAACACAACTCAAGATAATATATATCTCAATAAAGGAGCATTGTCCCCAACACTACATGATGCTATGGTAGTATTTAAAAGACACTAACCAAACATGAAACCCAATAACCATGTTGCCTTCACGTCAACTACACATGACATCTTGACAACAAAATAGGTAACACAACAAAGTATTAGAAAAAATACTTACAAGTTTGGTATAATTTTCCCATTCTTTTTACTTTTCTAGTTAGCCCCTCAACATATGAAATACAAAAAAAATATTGTTTAAAAGATAACAAGGTGTACGTTACTTTTATAATGCCAGTTATACTATTAACAATTATCTTTAACATGTTTTTGGATCATGGCAACCCAGGTTTGTGAAGTTTTGCCAGAATAATTTACACCAACACCTAAAGTATAATTTAACTTTGTTTTACAAGTATTGAATGCATAAATTACTATTTAAAAGAAAATAATTCCCATTGCTTAGACCACCATACACAGTAATTAAACCATTGGAATAAATTTATCAATATTATATTAATTTTCTTGCACAAAATTCATACAGGGTATAGTATATGTTTTCATCAACCTCTACTAGAACTTGTATAATATATTTGAGATATTATAATACAAACTCAAACTTATAACCTTTACTTGGATACATTGCTCATTAGATATGGAAAGACACAACATAGTTTTATTGGTTTGTCAACCTATCAGAATATTTTTATTGCATTATAAATGGGCATCACTCTTAGGTATAACATTAGGATTTTGGGTTCTAACATATACAAGGAGAAACTCTAACTCCCGATAGGGTGTTACTCCAAAATTTTTACCACACGACACAGGAACATTCTGTATATTTATGTGTACCATAAACTTTCACCAGAGCATATTTATGAGAAGTTAAATATGCTATCATATTTTTAATCATGCAACTTAGCAACTACCATCCTCCACTCGGCTTCTCTCACCTTTTTTTATCATTTCCACTCTACCATTGAAACTTCACTCTCTGCTATGATGGTTTAAGGCTTAGGGATGAAGGGATCATATTCTAGCTCTTCACTACATGAATATATTTCTACTTCATACAACATGCATACACGCAGATGTTTACTAGAAGTCATACTACATACTATAATACTAATGCATGTGGTTCACCTTAAACATCTTCTCTTTTCTAGATAACAACAATATTCATAATCCAAACAAAGCATATATCTAATTATGAAATTATGAAGCATTCACACAGGCCATCAATAACTTCAAAATAGTGCACATTCAACATAGCTCTTTTTATTTCATTTTCACATAGGAAAACAATAACATCAAATAGGTGCACACTCAACATAGCTCTTCCCATTTCATTTTCACACAAGAAAACAATAACATCCCAATTCAAACATAATTATTTATCCTTTTAAAATAAAAGTAAGAAATATTAAATCATTGTGAATTATCTACCTGGAGTCCTTCGTAGTGCTTATCCCTTCTAAAAGTTGTTCGACAGTTCCAAAATTTTTCCAATATGTTCATGTTGTTCTCCTCTATGTTTCGTCGTTCACTTCCTTTTTTTCTCTCTTGCCTTTTTTCAAGCCAGTTTCCTCCCAACTCCCTTCTTTCCACTAGGTTCAATAGTTTAATTTTTTTTTAATAATTCATTTTCCTCCCTTATCGATTCTCGACTATGGAGAGGGTTAAAATCATTATGACATCTAACACCTTGCACCAATGTAGTTAAGTTGACCGCTACTCCACACCACGATCATCCATTCCATGATGAAGAAAACCATTTACTTTAATTTTACATATTTTCTACCATTTAACATAGATCAAATCATTTATATAAAATAAATTTCAAATATAATATTTACCTACTCTTTTAAGTAATTAACGTCCAAAATAATACACTTGCATTTGAACTTCTTTAAACCATGCATACATCCACTTATTTGCATTCCTATTTTATATCTATTTTCTTTTAATTTAAACTATATGCATATTGAAATAATCAGTGGCTCCCATCATCATTGCCACTCAAACCAAACATAAAACTCAATCAAACATGAAATCTACATGATATGCAAGTATGTGAGCATCCATGTACTCATGATCTAAATCATCACTTCCCTTATTACCTTTTTTATCGACTAACTTCCCTTCCTTGATGAATTTGAACCTAGTCTTGCATTCATAGTACCCATTAGCAGTACCACAATTCATAAGAAAAGGTGGTATTATTACCAAATTTCTTATCTAAAATTATCTATGTGAGGCAGATAGTTACATCTTCCTAGTACTATTTTCGCTATACTTCATATATATTGTTTGAATCAAGAACAAGTGATTACTTCTATTTTTCGGTACTTGAGTGATCAATACAAGTCAACTCCTTCCATGACCAAGACCTTAGTAACAAATAATAGTTGATTACTTTCATAGCCAAGTCCTTGAATAAAAATAAAAAAAATCCCACAAAGATGAATTAATATGACTTTTCTTGTCCAAGGGTCACAACAAATTATTGGAAAACAATCTCTTATTATTTATCAAACATAAAATATGATTTTTCCTCTACAAGTACCACCTAGTCATAGTCCTTAGAATTTTTGTGCTTATGACCAAGGATTTGTGATTGATTCGGAATCCATGACAAGATGTGCTCCTAATTTTCTTGAATGGTCTCATGAAATTTCTATTCCTTGCATTGGCATGCCCATCATTGAAGGTGTTGATCCTCAATGATAGTTGGCCAGAATAGAAATTCTTACACATGTATCTTTGGAAAGCAAACTTGCTATATTAGATCTTTAAATGCAATATATAGTCTTATTTTTTAGTGCTATGATCATCATAATGTGATAGAATGTTATTGTAATAGGATGATGGAAGCAATATGATTTTTACAAAGTTATATATATCTTAACATGTAAAAATGGTGAGTTAATTATTAAGACATCTTAAGAAAATTATGTTACCTTAGTTACTTTATTAAAATATAGTCTAGAATGCAATATATCCTAACTAGGATTATCATATGTATTGATAGATCTATCAAATATTTATACAACAAGTAGCTAGGTAGCAACAAACACAAGAAGTGAATCATCATTCAATTATGTAATAAATATTCAATGTAGATAGGTACATGAGCAGGCTAATGATGTATATTTAGACATAGTATTTCTTGAGATGCATTATGTTCATAGGTTATTTTAGTTTGTATCCATAAAGTGTGGCCAAATGATAAGCACTTGAGCCATACTTAGCGGTTGTGATGAATGACCCTAGTTGGTTAGGTTTAAATTTACCCTTAAGATCATTTTGGGTATGGATCTTTTTTGTGGTTTTTTTTTAGGACTAGATCATTGAATTCAAATAACCAATGTTTGATTCTTTTGTTATAGGATTGTTTACATATTTGATGATAATATTGAATTTTTTACAAGGAATTAATTCAATTTTCATCAAGAAATTCTGACTCACTTATGCAAGCATGGTGATACTCATCACTTACTAGTGTATCTTTTAGAAAAATCTAAAGAAATTGGATTTCTACTTCAAAAGGGAAGATAGTATTGGTCCCATAGACCAAGGTATAGGATATCACACTATTTATATTTAAAAACTAATATGATAGGACTATAGTGTAGGATATAGTTGGTATCACCCATCCATTTTTGTTTGAAAATTTCAAAAGGATTTGGATAAGAATTTTATTTGATGCTTAAGCTTGGGCATTACATTAAGGATAGTAAGGTGCAGATCATTTATGTTAAAATTTATACTAGGATAGTAAGGTGTAGATAATTTATGTTAAAGTTTATACTTGGAACAAATTTTAACAACATTATTATTTTTAAAGGAGTTCCATTGTATAATATTATGATTTAAGGGATGCTATAATGGGATAAGATCTAATTGAGGAAAAAATTCAGAAACTTATGTACTAGTAGAAGAGGACAAAGGTGTGGCATCAACCCATTTGGTGAAATGTTTAGTTGTGGTGATGATGAATTTATGGTCATAAAGTGAGGCAGGATTTGCTTTTCCTATAATATCTAGACCCCATGTAGAAAAGGGCTAAGAATAATTCAAGGACTATAGCTCCTATGATGGGGTATGGACAATATTATCATGTTTCTAACATTTATAACACTTAAAAACATAATCTCAAGAGTCCTTTTCTATAGAATTCCAATAATATCCTAGTCTATGGAGCTTTTTGGTCATGGAATTTTTGTTAAAATTTCTACCACATATTTCACCATGGACTTCTTGAATTACATGCTTAATCTCTTTTATCTTAAGACAATGATTGAGGATACCACTAAAAGGTTGCGTGTATAATGCATAATCAATTATGACAAAGTGGCAAGCATGTTTCCTAGGATTTTTATGTTCATTAGATAATTTTTCCTCCTTAAGAAAGGCATAACCATATTTGTACCAAGGGTTTGGATGGACTGCTAATTCAATACCAAATATTGTCAAAGGTGTCTGACTATATTTGAGGGTTGTTGATTCCCAAATTTTTTAGATGATTATAATGACTTTCCCATCCTTCCATTCTAGGGGAATGAGGGAAGTTGTAGCTACCATTGCATTGTCATGACAATTACCAAAATTAATGATGATATCAATGGTCACTTTATCAAATGTGGTGAATATATGGTTGAAAATTTCTTTATAGATTTTAACTTATCATATTTTGTTTGATATTTGAGATTATCCAAAGATAGATAGGATTGTGACTTTTAGGTATTGAGTAGGTCAAATCTTGAGGATTATGGCTTGTTATTTTACAATATTGTTTGTGCAAAAAAATAAAATCATGAATGATAATGGGATAACAATTTATTATAGGGAGGTTACAACTACCCATGCTCCTATGCCCTTGGCACATCTAGCACTATCAAAGTAAAGGTACCATGTGTTAAGTTTCTTAGCATATAGATTGTAAATAGTTTCATCTAGAAAATTGACTTCTATAGGTTGATGAGATTATAATTGTGGTGTTGCTAAAAGGTCTATTATGAATTCTTCTTTTATGGATTTTTGGTTTATAAATCCAATGTCAAACTCATTGAGTGACACTATCCACTTAGTTTTGTGACTTAAGAGGTGTGGTTTTGACATGTCATATATTAGAGGACCTACTAGAGCTATCATAGTGGTCCTTTTGTTGAGCATGTAATGCCCATATTTTTTAAAGGAAAAACTTATTTATAGATAATGTTTTTCCAAGGGTGTATAATGAGGTTCATAACTTTCTAGAATTTTATTAATGTAGTAGATTTCGTTTTCTTTATGTTGGTCATTGTATTGAGCCAATATAACTCATGGGGTGTGCATATTTATATCAATATACAATGACAAATATTTGAGGGCATGTGGTGGGATAAGGATTGAAGGAGATAGAAGGTATGTTCTGATGGATTAAAAATCCTTTTAAAACTCATCATCCTATTTGAATTCAATGTATTTTTTTAATAGTTTACTAAAATATTGGTATTTATTGATGAGTTGAGAAATAAATTGCCTAATAGCTTGTAATTTTTCTTGAAGACTACACAATTATGTTAAAATATTAGGAGAAGCTATTTTTTAATAGAAAAAGTATTTTATGGGTCAATTTTTATTCCTTCATGGGAAATGATGAACCCTAGTAACTTTTTAGATGTGACACTAAAGGTAGACTTACAATGTTTAATGCAGAGTTTAAATTGTCTTGGCTATTCAAATATTTGTCTTAAATTTTGAACATGATCCTCTCATCTTAGGTAATAGGTGAAGAAACCATTGACATAAGACTCTATAGTATAACACATCATGTAATGAAATATATACATCATAAAGTGTTGGTAAGTTGCTCTAGCTTTTTTTGGACCAAAAAGCATGACTTGTCGGTAAAAGGTACCTCATGGTGTGGTAAAATAATTTTTAGTTTGATCTTCTAGTGTTATGTTAATTTTATTATATCCAAATAATCCATAAATAAGGGAAATCATCCTAGATTTGGTAGAAAAAAATAATCATATCGATATTAGGGAGAGGGAAATAGTCCTTAGGACATGCTTTATTAATATATCTAAAATTAGTGTAGACATTAATGGTGACTTCATTTTTATCAACAAGGCTTATATTAGATATCCAATTATAATAGTCAATGGATTTGATAAATCTAACTTCAAAGACAATTTGAAGTTTCTCTTTGTCTAATAAGGCTACCTTAGGGTGTATTTTTCTTATCTTCTACTTTATTGGCTTAACATTTGGTTGAAAATTCAAGTGATGTACAACAAGATATGGATTTAATATAGGAATGTTTTCATAAGATCATACAAAGACATCACAAAATTAGTTAGGATATTTGTATATGCATCACATTCTTTAGAATTCATCACTTTAACTAATTGAATAATTATAGGATTGTCATAACTCCTAATATTTATATTGATTTTTTTCTCAATGATGATGTGAGACTCATTATTGAATTGTTTGGGTGTAGGGAGTATCCCTAACCTTTCAAACTTTATTACCTCTAAGGACAATTGATTAAGATAAAATGAGTAAGAGGTGTTGGTAACATCTATTTTAATATGTGACTCTTCATTATGAGAATCACTTACTAGAAGATGATTTCTAAAAGGGATATGGGTTAAGCCTTACACCTACCAATTGTTGATGATTGCTATCAATAGAAAACCAATCCCTATTTGGGTCACTATATCTACTAGTTTGGAAAAATTAGTAAGTTCAAGATGAAGAATATCCAAAATATTTACATTAAGCATATCAAATAGAAGAAGAGACATTTCATGGTCCCTTTCATGGTTTGATTTTTACCTTTTTGTTATTCAAATTTCTTTATAGGGTTCTAGAAAGTTGTTTTCATTGTTATTATCATAGGATGAATAATAAGGTTGAAACTTATTGAAATAATATCTATATCATAGACTACTTGAGTTATTTATGATTCAAGTTCCAAATGTTCTTCATCACCTTGTTCAAACCTTCATAGATCCATTGTGTGATATCCAAAGGTTGTATATGATCTATATAGATATTTGATATAGATTTAATATATACCAAGAAGAAAATAATTGTTCAATTGTATATAGTTGATTCCATTATTAGCCATTCTAACACAAATTAGGGTTATGCATAAGGGGTCAGCCCCAAAATGTATTTATAAAAATTTGGAAAATTTGTTTCAAAATTCAGGCGAATAATATCGAAACACATGTAGAAGGTTAACTATTATTAGGGGTAATGTTGGAAATTTAAACTTAAAATGGTCAAATTATTATAAAATTGGGGCGAATCGACCCCCTCCAAAAAATTGCACCCAAAAATTTTTGGCTAATGGGCCTTGGTCAAGGGTCCCAAATATTAGCCAATTCCAAATTTTGAAAATCCTAATTTTAGCCAATTGGCTATAAATAGCCACTATGCATAACCCTAACACAAATAATCGTAAAAATTTATATTCATGTTATTATGGGTCTCCAAGATCATCATACTATCATGGTACATGAATTTACTAAATGATAATGTGCCAATGTGTTGATTGATTGAACTAGCACATATAACTTTATAGATAGTAAGAAAACAAAGTCTTTGGAATTGTATACCATTACTTTTAATTAGAATAAATTCTAATTTTTAATAAAACATGGGGGTATTGCTTAGTGTATGGGTCAAATGGTTAAATTTAACATCCAAATGGTGGATTATACTAGGCGGTAGTAATTTTTAAAGTGCCACACTATGGATTCACCTCTACATAAAAATATATGGATATTTATTTTCCTTATGCTTGATTAATTTATGATTTCTATGTGTTAGTATTAATATAATAAATAAAAGAAAATAATAGCAATAATATCATAAAAACATTCACATAGTTAAAAAAGAGACACCAAATTTTTGTGGAAAGACCAAAATGTGTAAAACCATGGTCAAATAATATTTTTGCAAATTTTATTAGAAAATAATGAATTGATTAAAATCCTTCCTATGGTAATAGACTAGAATATTTCCTTCTCCAACTCTACTCCCCTTGTTTTGATGTATTTTTTGTCCTTTTGTTCTTCCACCATCCTAGTTTGTCATTCCTTTGTTCTCAAGAGCTCTCTTGAAGGTTTTGGAATACCTCCCTCTCTTCTAAATGTTTCTCGTAGAATCCTTTTAGCATTAGAATAAAATAAGCTTATTTATAAATCATATAAAGTCCTAATTTAGGTTTGGGAAATTATATTTATAATTTGTTAGTACTTTCTTGAATCTCATCACTTTTTCATCCTACAACTAGTTGTAAGTTTGAAACTGCCATAACTTTCACTAAAGATCTCTGTTTGACATAAATGAGTTCTTGATGAAAATATCTCAAGATAAGCCTCACAACAATACCAAAATTACATACACAACATCTATATTTTAGAATATTTGGGAAAAAATACAGTTCAACACCACCAATTATCCATAAACAGTCCATGAATTTCAAAAGGCAAAATATTTTGATCCACAATGAGTTTTCTAGTTCTTTTCAACTATTCTAGATACCCATTTGACTAAATTATAAATTTAGAAAGTTTCAAAAAATTCCAGGTACTTTGAACTATTAAAGCCATAGTAAGCTAGCCCTAGATTATCTACTATTGCCTAAATGCCTGTATTCCCAACAAAATTAATAGCTAAAAATTACTCCTTACTCATTAAAAACTCTTGGTTCAGCCTTAGAACTACATTAAAGCTCCTATGTCATGGGTTTTCTCCTTGTTCATTTTAGCTCTTGATTTACTCTATGGGACTGTTCTAAGCTCCTAATCATGTCTCCCCCATTAGAGGATTTTGGTCACTCAAAAGCCTATTGAGTTAGATGAGGGTATTGCATATCTACCTATATTCTTGAGATCCATTTTACCTTGCTTAGTGGTTTCCATTTTGGATAGATTAGCCCTAGCTCCTATTCTCCTTCACAAGTTATACACTTATTCTTATCCAAAACTAAATATTCCTTGGCTATCTCAAAATCAATTAAGAATAGATCATCCAACTTAGGAAAAACTAGAGATTATTCCCATTCATCTAGTAGATAAGGATCACAACCTTTGGTTGTCCACCTACACAACTAAGTACACTTGCATGTAGTTGGGAAATTCAAGATAAAAAGCATTGTCCCCATACTTTTCTAAAATTTTAAAAGGACCATACTTGATGGGTTTTATTTTCTTTCAAAATCCTTGTAGCCTTTCCTTTCCTAAGTATAGCCATACCAAATCTCCCACTTGAAATTCATGAGACACTTTATGTTTATCATGGCATTCCTTGTATTGTTGCTAAGTTTTCTTCAGCTTCTCTTATATTCTTTTTTGTATTATCTAAATACACTAAATAAATTATAGTGATTTGTCTCCTTCCAACTCATAGCTACTTGGGTCTTACCAACTTTCAAAGGCTCCATAAAAAGGTAAGTGTGGCTAGAAACCATAACACACCTCAAATGGTGATAACCCCATAGATGAGTGTATTGCCCGATTGTAGTAGTATTGGACATATGCTAGAATTTCATCCCAAGTTTTTATATTACATTGATTATATCCCCATAGAATATGCACCATTATTATATTGACTACTTTCATTTTCCCATATATTTATGTATGAAACATTGTTGATATTTTTCACTTGGTGTCCAACATTCCCCAAAGTGCATTCCAAAATTTACTAAGAAATCGAGTATCATGGTCACTAATGATGCTATTTTGTAATATAAAACATATAAAAATATTTTAAAAGAATAATTTGGTTGGTCCTTTTGCTGTAATAGTCTTGGTTCATATCACAAAAATTACCATCTTTCTAGATCTATCAACTATTACAAACATATAGTAATTTCCTCTCTGAGTGGTTGGCAATCTAGCCAGGAAGTCCATTGAAATTCTTTCCCATGGTCGATTTGGAATTAGTAGGAGATTGTATAGCCCCAATTTATGGCTGTTGGTTTTGCTTATGCTGCATGTTGCACATCCATAGATAAATATAGAAACACCATTTTACAATATGGCAGAGGCTCGAGATCTATTCCAAAGTTTGATCCTCATGGAAGGGTTGACCATCAATAAACTTATCATCGAAGGAGACTTGTTGCACTGTATCAACTGCCTCAAAGGTACATCTAAGCCTCCCTTGTCCCTAGACTCGATTTTCCAAGAATGCAAGGCTCTAGTTGGCAATTACCCAAAATTAGTCATTAAGCATCAGTATCGGGAAGGAAACAAAGCTACGGACTGGCTTGCTAACAGGGGAGTCGGCGAATCTAACATTCAAGTGTGGAGAGACTCCTTCCCCATTGGCTTAAGGAACGATCCTACAAGTTTCAATGTTTGCACAATGTGAGTTGTTGCTAGGGGGTTTGGTACGGTCTATTGATGCTCTAATGCAACATGTCGTGATATCGCGACACTTTTTCTTTCTTATATTTTGGCTACAAAAATGCAACATGTCGCGATATCGTGACACTTTTCTCCTTTGGCTATGAAATTCAACATGTCACGATATTGCGACACTTTTCCTTCCTTTGGTCACGACGATGCAACATGTCGTGATATCACGACACTTTATCCTCCTTTGGCCATGCTGATGCAACTTGTCATGATATCGCGATACTTTTTCTCTTTTGGCCATGACGATGCAACATGTCGTGATATCGTGACACTTTTTCTCTTTTGGCCACAACAATGCAACATGTCACGATATCGCGACACTTTTTCTCTTTTGGCTACGACGATGCAACATGTCACGATATCGCAACACTTTTTCTTTCTTCTCTTTGGCCATGAAAATGCAACATGTCGCGATATTGTGACACTTTTTCTTTCTTCTCTTTTGGCCATGAAAATGCAACATGTCGTGCTATCACGACACTTTTTCTCTTTGGCCACAACGAAGCAACATGTCACGATATCACGACACTCTTTCTCCTTTGGCCATGATGATGCAACATGTCGTGATATCACGACACTTTTTCTCCTCTAGATGCGACGATGCAACATGTCACGATATCGTGACACTTTTTCTCCTTTGGCCATGCTGATGCAACATGTCACGATATCGCGACACTTTTTCTCTGTTTGTCACGACAATGCAAAATGTCACGATATTACGACACTTTTTCTCCTTTGGCCGCAATGATGCAACATGTCATGATATCACGACACTTCTTCTTTCTTCTCCTTTGGCCACGAAAATGCAACATGTCATGATATCACGACACTTTTCTCTTTTTGCTACGAAAATACAACATGTCGCAGTATCGCGACACTTTTTCCTCCTTTGGCCGTGTCGATGCAACTTGTGACAATGTCACGACACTTTTTCTCCTTTGGCCGCAATGATGCAACATGTCGCGATATCGTGACGCTTTTTCTCCTTTGGCTATGAAGTTGCAACATGTCACAATATCATGACACTTTTTCTTCTTTGGCCACAACGATGCAACATGTAGCGATATCATGATGCTTTTTCTCCTTTGGCCGTGAAGTTGCAACATGTCGCAATATCGCGACACTTTTTCTCTTTTGGTTGCGATGATGCAACATGTCATGATATTGTGACACTTTTTCTCCTTTGGCCTCAACGATGCAACATGTCGTCATATCATGACACTTTTTCTACTTTAGCCTCGATGATGCAACATGTCGTGATATCACGACACTTTTTCTCTTTTGGCCGCAACGATGCAACATGTCACGATATCATGACACTTTTTCTCTTTTGTTCATGACGTTGCAACATGTCGCGATATCACAACACTTTTTCTCCTTTGGCCGTGATGATGCAACATGTCACAATATCGCGACACTTTTTCCTCCTTTGGTCGTGACGATGCAACATGTCATGATTTCGTGACACTTCTTCCTCCTTGCTTTCTCCCTTTGCTTTGGACCATGAAAATGCAACATGTCACGATATCGTGACACTTTTCTCCTTGTGGTGTTTTGCTTTTTCTTTGTTCTTTAGCATTTGGGCCTCTTCGGTCTTCTTGGAAAACATGCAAAAAATTCTTCTAGTTGGTTCCTATGGGCACCTCTTCCTTAGGTAGACCGTATTTTTTTTAGGCTTTCTCATTCTACTACCGTCATTCTTCCCCTTTGCCTCCCTCTTCGGAGGCCCACGACTGGTTTGTACAAGGTTCAGGGACCTTTCAACACCCTTTCAACCAATCAAAAAAAAATAAACATACCTCTACAGATTCTTCGTAGTCTTGTGCACACCAAAATGACCAACAATTAATGAAGTATGAGTTTCCCTAATTAACTGCAAGTGATTATTATTATTTGGAATATAAATATTACCTTATTTGAACAACAATTTAATCTTCACATGATAGTGTTCATTGGATTTTCCTTGCATGCCCTACTTCAGCTCCTTGTATTTGTCTCCCAATTTATCATCCTCATCATATTATCCCTTATATTACTCAAATGGGAAGGGCTCTAACTCCATCACCATAGATGCAATATTTACAGGAGGTCTAGAGTATATATTGACAAGCTTGTTTGTTTTCCCCTTATTGTACTTAATTAGGAGATTGAATTGCTATAGAAAACCCATCCACTTAAAGTACCTTGATTGATGTAATTTTCTTTGTATTTACAAGTATGTTCACAGATCATGATTTATATGCACATTTGTTTCTTTTTACAATAGATAATTTCATAATTTCTTCATCACTTATATGCATGCACATAAATCTTAATCATATGTTGGATAGTTATGAACAACCCCAAAGAATAATTTAGAATTATAACAAATAGGTCTACCGCCTTGAAGTAGAAAATCTCCCATTGCTTGTTAAAAATAAAGCATCTCCACCTTAAAATATATACTCATGTATAACATATCAAGGATGGGTGCATTACATACATTATTTTTTATCTACTAGAATACTTTATTCTTACCTTCACCCCAATGAATGCTCTTGTTCTTCTACAACATCTTTAGAAAAGGTGTTGCTATGTGTGAGAAATCCTTGATAAATTTTCTAAAGTATTAGTTTTCTCTAATAAAAATCCTCATCTTAGTCTAAGTTTTAGAGTTTGGCCAATCCCTTAGGTCTACCACTTTGGTTGGATCAATACTTATCTCTCCATTGCAAATGACATGTCCCAAATAAACCAAATATATGTTTCCAAACTCACACTTTTTCATATTCAATTTCAAATATTCATTTTTTAATATTTAAAAACTAACCTTAAGTGTTGTATATGCTCTTCCCATGTAGGACTAAAAACTAATATTTCATAAAGGAAAACAATTACATATCTATCTAGTAATAACCATAAAACATCAATCATTGGCCTCATGAATGTTGTATAAGAGTTTGTTAATCCGAATGGCATAACCAACCATTCAAATAGACCTTACTTGGTATTGAAGGTTGTATTCTATATGTCTTATTCCTTCATCCGAATTTGATGGTATCTTGATTTCAAATCAAACTTTGTGAAATACCTTGTATGCTTCAACTAGTCCAGCAAGTCATCAATCCATTATAGTAGGTATCAATTCTTGATGGTAATCTTGGTCAATGCCCATTAATCAATGCACATCCTCCAACTATCATCCTTCTTTAAAAATAGTTCAATTCAACATCTATTTGGTGATGCACATGGGCAAATCAATCCTTGATCCAATAGCTCTTATACTTGTTTCTTCACATGATATGGCTCCATTATGGTGTGTGCCTATATAGCCCAATATTTGGAATAGGTGAATTGGGTAGTAATTGGATTTCGTACTCCACTTCATGCTTTGGTGGTAAGCCTTTTGGTGCTTGCATCAGTTCTAAATTTTTTGCAGCAATGACTCCATTTCTAGCTTATATTTTGGAGTGCAATCAACTAGTTTAACCTCCTTGCTGATTTGGATACTATACTTTGTACTTATTATTAGTAGAAGCACAATTATTTTTCTCACATTCACTAGGTTTTTGGCTTGTTGTGTTGCTACAAGTTGGAATAATTTTTCCATATTGTTGGATTTTACCAAGAACTTAGTACTATATTTTCTTAGTCCCATTTAATCAACCTTATTCTAAATAAGCCATACCTTTCCCATATGTATGGGCTTACAAATATGACATGATAAATGTATAATGGTAGTACATCATAAGTGATTGTATCCTTGAATTTATCATTGATAGAAAACTCAATAGTACATTGCTTTATTACCTAGAGCTCCACATCCTTTTGCACACAATCCAATGGGTATGGTTGTGTATTATCTATAGCTTTCAACCCTAGCTGCTTAACTAGATCTTTAGAAATAAGATTTATTTGTGATCTTGTATCAAACAATGTTGTAACTTTTATTTTATTCCCTTGTATATACACCCAAAATAACTTCTTCTTGGCTTCAAGAGTTAGCTCCTCCTTCTTAGAGGGCTTCTTCTATCTTGAAGGTTGGTATTTGGTGACACACACAGCTTTACCCTCTTCATATCCTTCATTATAGTTATCCTCTTGGTGTTATTTCTTATTGTGTGCACATGTTGCCTTCTTATTACCCTTGTTCCACTATTTGGTCCTCTTCTATGGAGACAAATTTTGAAAATTTTCATGTGAATGCATGTTGAAATCACAGTACTTGTAATGCTTTTCAATTTTCTGTGTTTTGGTTTTTGTTGCTCCAAATTTATTCTTATCCTTATTGCTAGATCCCTTGGATTTTTATATGAATTTTGAGGACTTGGAAGGGTTTGGGGTTTTCTTTTACTTCATGGGTTTACAACTTTTCATATCCAAGTAGGTGTATTTAATGCATGCTTCATCAATGCTCTTAAAATCAAATAATACCAATTTTATCCTGATCTAAAAGTGCAAATCACTCTTCTACTTCTTAAAGATCTGGGGGTATTGTAGATTTATGCCCAACATCACTGCTTGTTTCTATTCCAAAAAATTATATTTCTCCTCAAACATTTTTTGATACCCTATGGAATAAAATTGGGCTTATAGAGCTTTGGAAAATTTTTCCCATGTTTGTATTGATGGCTATTGGTTTCTTGCCAATCTAACAACATATGCCTCCCACCATGTGAGAGCATGTACACCAAGCTTCAGCCTAGAAAATTTGATATTCTATGCATCTATATAACCCTTGGTGTTAAAGTAAACTTCCAACTATTTGTTTCATCCATCCAACTTATCAAGATATAGTTCCCCACTATACATAGGAATATCTAATCTGACCTCCATTCTAAATGGACTTGAGATCAAGGGTTATGATGAGGAATTTTTACGTTGTTTTGATGAAGGTCCTTCAACATTTTTTATATTTTCATCACTAGAAGAATTAGAATTGGATTCTGATCCTTTCCTTCCCTTAACTTCTTCTTTAGCATCATCTCCATCAAGATTTGGAGGGTATTTTTCATTTCTAGGAATATTTGCTAGAAATTATCTTGTGACATGGTTGGGCTTTGTGGTTGATCTCTATCTAGATATGATACTTCTACTTCTAATATCAAGGTTATAATAAAATAACTCTCCTTTTAGGAATATTCTACCTTGCATACACATGCCTCAAAGAAAATAATTACTCTGATACCAAACCTGATATGTAAAGTTTTACACTGTTGATTAACCTCTACATATAAACATATGGATCTTGCTTAATCCTTATGATTTATTAATTTGTGATTTATGTGTGTTAGTATTAATCTAATAATTACAAAAATAAAGGAAAATATAATAATAATCTTGGAAAAATATTCACATAGTTCAAAGAGAGACCAAATTTACATGAAACCCCCAAAATGGGTAAAACCATGATCAAAGATATTTTTGTAATTTTTTTTGGAAAATAATGAATTGATTACAATCATTAATATGGTATTATAATGCAATATTCCCTTCTCCAACTCTACTCCCCCTACTCTATTATTTTTTTTTACCTTTTGTTCCTCCACAAACTTAGTTTCTCCTTCCTTTGTTCTCAACAGTGCTCTTGAAGATTATGGAATACCTCCATATCTTCTAAATTTTTCTCTTAGAGTTCTCTTAGAATTAGAATAACATAAGACTCCTTATATCTCACATAAATTCCTAATTTAGGTGTGTAAAATTATATTTATAATTTGCTATTAGTGTTTTCTGAAATCTCACCACTTTTTCCTCCTACAACTAGTCGTAAGCTTGAAACTACCATAAATTTCACTAGAGATATTTATTTTAAATGAATGAGTGTTTAAAGGAAATTTATCAAGATAACCCTTGCAATTATACCAAACATGGATATACAACATCAACATTTTAGAAGATTCAAGAAAAAACATATTTCAGCAACACCATATCTCCATAAAAGGTCCAAGAATTTCAAAAGACTAAATATTTTGATCCACAATATGTTTTCTAGTTTTTTTCAACCATTATAGATGTCCATTTAACTAAATTAGAAATGCAAAAAAATTAAAAAAAAATTGGGCACTTTGAAATTTTAAGCCCATAGTTAGCTAGCCTTAGACTATTCACTATTTCTTGTTTGTTCAAATGCCCTACTGAATTCTTAGTGCTTGCAAATCCATTTATTTCATGTGAAAAATTACTCCTCACTCATTAAAAACTCTTGGTTCAGCATTAAAACTACATTGGAGCTACTATGTCATTGGATTCTTCCTTGGTTTCTTCAGCTCTCAATTTATTCTATGGGAATGTTCTAAGCTCCTGATAAGATACAATCTCTTTCTCATGAACCTAGGTAGTTCAAGTATCATATTGTGATCACAATGGATATCTTGGCTTAAAAATATTACTATTAATATACAATAATTATATATCAATTGTATAGAGAGTGGAAATATAATTTATCTCCAAGGAATTCAACGCCCTCCTTCCAAGGTGTTTAGTTCACATAACAAGGAAAGGATGTTGAATAAAGGTGGTTTTTAATTATTTTATTAAGTCAGTTGCATGGGGGTTTAGTTTTTGGAGCCACTTATTTAAAATATTTCTTTATATTTACAAAACATCATGGATATATATGAGGAGGTATGTGAGAATGTACCCCATATAGATAATTCTCAACAAATCCATTGGGGCTGAAATCCCCAAGGGAATTTATCCTCACCTTAATTTTATGTGCTGATTTAGAATGAGGGTTTACCAAGAGCAAATTAAAGACTCACTTCAATTATTTGTAGGGATTTTATATATATTTTTAGAAACACCTATGTTTGGTCTTTGGAAACTAGGTTACTAAATAAAAAGAATAACTGTTTAACTCAGATGCAAGGAAACATGTTATGCAAGAATACAAAACTAATATAAAATGTTTTTTTTGCTTTGAATGGAACTAATCCTAGGGTAGAAATGTAAATATTTCCTCTTTTTTTTAAGAAATAGAATAAGACAATGCACAAACAAGACTAACCTAATGCATACTACATGCAAAATTTAATTTTGAATACCTAAAGAGAAGATAAATAGATCAAACTAACTAGATTATTATTTATCTTTTTTTTAAATTTATGTCAAAATATAAAATAAAAACAAAATACGTAATAGCAAAAGAATAATTTTGAAAAAAGAGATGAAAAAACTAAATTAACTAGACTCTTTTTTGTCCTTTTTTGTTAATGTTTAAATAGAATATATAAATAAAAAAAATTACAATAAGAGAACAAATTTGAAAAACAAGACAAACAAATCAAATTAACTAGATTCCTTTTTGTCCATTTTTAAATTTAAAAATAGAAACAAAACAGAGAATATCAAGAGAACATATTTGAAAAACAAGATGAACATATCAAATTAACTAGGTTTCTTTTTGTCCTTTTTTTTCTTTTATTTTTGTCTAAATATAAAAATAGAAGCAAAATACAAAACAAGAGAATAAATTTGAAAAAAAAGACAAACAAATCAAATTAACTAGACTACTTTTATCCTTTTTTTCGTCTAAATAAAAAAATAGAAATAAAACACAAAACAACAAGAGAATAGATTTGAAAAAAAGATGAAAATTTTAAATTAACTAGATTCTTTTTTGTCCTTTTTTAATAAATTTATGTCTAAATAAAAAATAGAAACAAAACATAGAACAACAAGAGAATAGATTTGAAAAACAATATGAACAAATCAAATTAACTAGATTCCTTTTTGTTCTTTTTACCATTTATGTCTAAATAAAAAACATATAAACAAACCATAGAACATCAAGAGAATAAGTTTAAAAAACAATACGTAAAAGCTAAATAGAACACTGATTTTAGTGGTTGTCCCAATTTTGTGCCCTCGAAATAGAGACCAAAATTTGAGTGAATACCTATAAATGCGAAACTTGAAGTTTGGTGTTAGTGTTTGGGGCCCTGCTTAGGCCACTGTAAATATTGGGCTCATATGAGAGGTATTCAATCCTCCATGGGTCCTTTAGATGATAAAAAGAGACATAACATTGTTGACCTTTGGAAGCAAGAAATCAAAAAATATGCAAAAAGGGAAGAAGAATATAACAAAAAATATGTTCAATAAGAAGTAGAGAAAAATGATGGGAAGCAAAAGAAGAAAATATAGATCTCCCTCCAATTCTAGGGCCAATTTTATTGTCATTTTGGATTGATCAACAAATTATTCTAAGGAAATTTATGCCCTATAAGATTAGACCACGAATTCATGTGAACAACAAGATTGAGGTAGAAAGGAAGCTAATATAGGGTTCTTCGAGGGCCTAAATATCAAAATTAGCATAAAAGGAAATATTTAGAATTAACGACAAATAGAAATTGATAATGATAAAAGCAATAAAATAGAAATTAGTAATAATATTACAAAAATAAAGAGAGGCAACAATCGAGTGGTCCTCTAAGATGAGGCTTGCCACCCCTGCTAAAAGCCTTCCAAAAAAATGATGTAAAATTTGAGAACTTGAGACTATTTATGTTATCTTGATAGCAGTGGTATGAGCACTTGATAATGATATTAACTATGATATTATATCGATTAAAAAGAGAGCCCAATGCCTTTGTTTATATGGATTTATAACAAAAAAATAGAGGGAAAATATTATGGTTAAACTTTAAAAAAAGTAATAAAATAAAATTGTAAAGGCAAGTCAGCTGCAAGGATAGGGTTAAAGAGAAACTCTAAAAACATGAATCTATTGATTTCACCTTAGTGGTAGGCTACATGATTTCATTGTTTATCTAGGAGGACCGTAAATTCAAAAAAAATGAAGAACATGATTGAAACATAAGGTTTATGGGCTCAAAAATTACATTTAATAATTTTGAGAGGCTTCTAAGGCATCTAAGGGAAAATTAACTCATTTAGTTGGGTCAATTTTTGGTGTCTACATTTTACCCCCTCTTTGATGCATTTATCTTGCAATAAATGTGTTAAAGAAAGTTGTATATACCTTCAAGCTTGACAAGGTAGGTACTAAAAGGGGTAGGAATTTTAGGTGGAAGGATGGTACAAAAATGATGTAATTCTTAACACTTTGAATTTTTACAAGATAGTTATGATATTAATGCCCCCAATACTGGGGTGCCCCCTTGAGTTTTAAAAGGAAGGTAAACTTCCTGAATAAACTTGAAATAGTAGAGGGAGAAGGATGGAAAAGAAAGGAGGAAAGAAAGAAAAAATAAGAAGAGAGAGAAAGGGAGGATTAAGTTATGTATTATGATTATATTATTAGACTTAAATAATAAAAGTGATGTAAAAAAGTGAGGAAAAAAAGAGAAAAATAAAATAAAAGAAGGCTAGAAAAAGGTCAAAGAGAGGGAATAGGAGTTTTAGATCATGTCATCTAAATTAGCAAAGATCGAGAGAGATTAGTGTGACAAAAATGACATGGTTCTAAATAAAATATGAAGCAATTCTTATCAAAGGTGAGTTCCTGCAAGTGACCAAAAGTGGACCAATACCCGATAAGGATGTGTGCTCGCAAGTGACCAAGGATGGAGTGATAGCTAGTAAAGGTGTGTGCCCATAGAAAGATAAGTGATTGAGAAAAGTAAAAGTGTGTGCATATGATATAAGATATGTATAAGCATATATAAGATAGATACAAGAGTAGAAAATTAAATAGAAAAATGAAGAAATACATGGAAAGAACAAAGAAGAAAAATGAAGAGAAAAGTGTATATTCCTTGACTTGATGAAAAGGAAAAGAATATGATTAAACTTACAAGGTCAAGGGATATAAAAAAAAGAGATATAAAAGAAAAAGAGATGTAGAGGAGAAATAATATATATGCCTTGGCTTGGGGAAAATTAATCTAAACCTTATGCTTACATGGTCAAGAGATATATGTGATAGAGAAGAGAAGAAAGGTGAAGAAAGCCAAGAGTGATTATGTGCCAACAAATGCAACCATATGTAAATGCATAAAAAAAAGACACTATTCTCACTAGCAAAAATTTACCCATGTATATATACAAGAGAGTTAATCATACAATCCCTATGGGTAAGAAAATATATACCCTAAGTTTAGTGATTCACTAAGCATCAGTGACCTAGTGCAAGTGCAATGCATATAAGCTAAACCTGACTAGATGTCATCATTACCTCATTGCAAATTCCTTGATAATCTACATGAATAAATAGTCATATGAAAGTGTGATAATGAAGTAAAGTAACTATATGTCAAGCATAAGTGCAAAGGAGAATCATGTCAAGTAATTCATGCAAAGTATGACAAGCAATCATGTAGCATGAGTAAGCAGACAAATGCAAGTTGGTAAAAGAGATATATTTGGTAAAAATAATAGGATAAGCAAAATAAGTGAGGCATGGTGATCAATAAGAAATATAGAAGAAATATAGAAGAAATCTAAATAGAGAGAAAAAGACAAAATTATAATAAGAAAAAATTAAAAAAAAATATTATGCATAGTAACTTTCAAGGTGCATTATCTTCATGGGTTCTTTGAGATCTTTTTTTTCTAGGGTTTCTATACAATAGGATCCTAAGCTAAAATTATTTGTTATTATGACAAAGAAGCATATCCAATTGGACTGAAATTTTCCCTTTAGATCATTTCAAGCATTGGTGTTCCTTTGGTTTTGTTTTAGGACAAGGTCCTTTACTTCAAAAGAACAATGATGAAATTTCATAGTGTAAGTTTGCTTGAGCCTATTTTAATAAGCTTGCAGATGATTTAAGATATGGATGTGCTTTTAATTCAATAAATTTAATTTGTTTAAGTGAGCAAAGTGATACTCATCATCGATTGAGGCATCTTGCAACAAGATGCACAAGGATGGGACTTCTAACTCAAAATGGAAAACAACCTAGATGTCATATACCAAGATATAAGGGGTTGTGCCTATAGGGGTTCAAAAACAAGTATGATAATCCCATAAATTAGGATAAAGCTATATATGTTAGTCTTGATCAGTTCTATTAAATAGATTTTTAAGAATCTTAACTAAGGATTTGTTAGAGGCTTCAGTTTGATCTTTACCTTGAGTGTACTAGGGGGTTGACTATTTATATTGAATATTGTGTTTAGCACAAATATTATGCACATGCTTATTCTTAAAAGGATTTCCATTATCATATATTATTATAGAAGGGATTCCATATCAATACAAGATTTTGTTAAGGATTAATTGAGGGAACTAAACTCTAGTGACCATGGCTAGTGGTATGTCTTCTATCCACTTAGTAAAGTACTTAGTCATTGTGATGATAAACTAATAATCATGATAATAAGTAGGATTTATCATACCAATAATTTACAATCCCCATATGGATAATGACCAAGGAGAAGAAATGACTTGAAGGTGCATAAACAAGATTAACATGATGTTGACACTTATCACAATGTTGCACATAGTCACATACATCCTTCTGCATGGAGGGCCAATAATATCATATTTAGATGAGATTTTTGGAAATTGCATTTCCACTAAAATGGCATCCACATGATCATTCATGGGCTTCACAAAGGGCTTGTATTACTTCATTGGATGTGAGGCATCATAAGAGGATTCCCTAAAAAGAGTGTCGATATAAACTATCATCGATTATCTTTAATTGACATGTTATTTTATGCAAAATATTTTACTTATTTTGATCTTAGACTTTAGGTATTGTACTATTTTTTAATAAATTAAATATATCTTTGCACCAAGGCTCAAAAATATAAGCTTCTATGTTCAATACATCTAAGGGCATTTGGATAGAACTAAGGATCATGGGATCTCAAAGTTATCATATGATAATTGTAACTTGATAATATTCTAACTCCAAGGGTATAAGAGATGTAGTAGTTACCATGGCATCCACATAAAATTTAGAGGATATAGGGATAGAATATATGGTTATATTCTTAAAGGATGAAATAATATTAGAAACAATATCTTTGTATAGCTTAAAATTTTTATCTTTAGTATGATAAACATCATTGACTTGGTTGACTACGTGTTGAGAGTCACCAAATATAGAAAGGTTCTAAACTTTCAAGGCTAGGGAAGCCCTAATACCTAAGTTCAAGGCTTCATACTTTGTAGTATTATTAGTTTAGGATAAGAACAACTTAAATGAAAGAGGGATTAATTGCTTTTATGGGGTGACTAGAGTGATTCTAGTGTCTACATCCTTTAAGAAATTTGCTCTATCAAAATATAATGTCCAATGTTCTTGGTCTTATACAACAAGTTTAAAGCATTCATCAAGAAATTCTATGACTAAAGTATAAATAGACTATAATGGAGTCAAGGCTAATTGGTCAGTGATAACCTAAAATTTTACAATATTTTGACAAATGAAGGTTAAATCAAACTCAATAAAGGCAAGGACCCACTTGGAGGCTTGACCTAAAGGTGAGGCTTTAACATTAAGTAGTAAAGGGGATAAAACATTGCAACTACTAATGTATTATGGCTAAACATGTAATTTCATAACTTTGGAGATGTAACCACTACAATAAGGTAAAGTTTTCCTAAATATGTGTACCATGTTTCATAGCTAACAAGGGTTATACTAATATAACAGATTGACCTTTCTTTTTTTTGATCATCATGTTGTTCTAACATAGCCCCTATAACTTAAGTTGTGGATGCTATATAAAGAAATAAATTTTTGGTTGGGTTATGTGGGATAAGAATAACTAAGGAAGTGAGATACTTTTTTAGTTCATCAAAATATTTTTGGCACTCATCATCCCATTTGTAGTTAAAATTCTTGTGGAGGAGCTTAATAAAGGGTTGACACTTGTTAGATAACTAGGAAATGAAATGTATAATGGAAAATCAATAAGGTTGCATGAAGGAGACATATTAGTAATAGATAAAATCTTGGCTAGTTCTAATTCAATGCCTTGCCTAGACATAATGAATCCTAAAATTTTACCATATGTGACTCCAAATACACATTTAGAGAGATTAAGGTAAACTTTGTATTCTCTAAATAATTCAAATATATGCCTTAGATCTTGTGCTTTATTTTATCGATGAATGTAATGACCAAGAAGATCATCCACATAGTCTTCCATAATGTCATGTATTAATTCATGAAAAATATAAGTCATGGACCTTTGATATGTGGCACATGCATTCTTTCATCTAAAAGGTATAACTTGAGAGTATAAGGTGCCACATGGAGTAATGCATGTAGTTTTGTCTTGGTATTCAAAAGCTATTTTTATTTGGTTGTATCCTAAAAAACCATTCATAAAAGATAGAGTTTCACATCAAATGGTAAAATCCACAATCATATCTATGTTGGGTAAAGGAAAAATATCCTTAGGATAAACTAATTTGATATATCAAAATTCGGTACATATTATGATTGTGCATTATTTCTTGAAGTTAAGAATGGTATTCAATATCTAGTCGGAATAGTCAATTGCTTTGATGAAACCAATATTAAGAATATTTTGAAGATCTTCTTTGACCAACAAGGTAGTCTGATGATGCATCTTTCTAAGCTTTTGCTTGATGGTATTAACATTAGGTCGAACTAATAAATGGTACCTAACCAAAGAAGGGTCTAGCATAGGCATGTTGGAATATGACCAGGCAAAGATATCTTGAAATTATTTCAATAAGTTTGTCAGTTTCTCTTGCTATTCAACAAAGAAGGATTCCCCTAATTTGAAGTCTTTAGTTTTTTATAAGGTTCCAATGTTAATGTCAATGGTTTTTACAATGAGGATATCAGACTCATATTCATTTTGAAAAGGGGCTAGGATTACTTATAATCGCTCAAAGTCTTTAGAAGATAGGAATTTGATCCTCTTGAGCGTTAAAAGACTCTACATGGGAAATACAATGGACTAACCCATCAAAGAAGAAGCTATTTTAGAGGATATATTCATGAGCCATATCACAAAAGGTATCTCCTTCAACATACTCCCTAGGAGTCACTATTACCTTAGGATGTACAAGAGTAATTGTGTTGCAAAACAAAATAGCCAATGGGAAAGGAGGTTCTTCATCTTGATCATCCTAATCAAATCCATGATGAACCAAAAATTCAAAAAAAGTTATCATTTGATCATCATCTAAAGATTATTACTAGGTATTTAGCCAATGCCACACTTCCTAGGCCAAATCTCAACTTCTAAAATTTCTTTTATTCCTTGTTGTTGAGGGCCGAAACCTTTTCCTTAATGTACCATGTTGGTTAGGATTTCCTTGGATAATGGGTAATCTCTAGAGAGGTAACAATTTTCAAAGGACTTTTCTATGGGTAGAAGGTTACTACCACTAATATTTTCTTCATGAGAAGTCCTCAATAAGTTACAGTACACATGCCTATGTGTACTACTTAACCCTTCTTATGGGGTAAACCCAAAGTGCATGGTGAAGGTGGTAGTGTGGCTATATCTATAAAATGATTTTAGGTAGATAGATAGCTTTAATAATTATAAGAAGGGATGATTTGAGGATCTTAATTTATTTTCAATATTTTTAGCTTCTTGATGATTTTATAAGAAGCAAAAAATAGAAGAAGAAGAAGAAGAAGAAGGAAATTCATTAAGATAAATTGTAGGATAAAAAATTGTCTTAGCTTGAAATTTCTCAACCATTGAACGCTATTGGAATGGACGAGGGTCACCAAAAATGGTTATAATTTTTAAATTTATACATGAGACATCTATGAAAATTTTATGGAACAACCCTCATGGCATGAATCTAATGACATCCAAGAAGAATGTTGAAAGAAGTTAAACAAAATACTACATAGAAGAGAGTGTATAGAATTTTTGGTTCATAATTTAAGAGGAAGGGAGAGAATAAAATAGGACTCTTGGGCTTCATTGTTGAAAGATATTATGATGATATCTAATTTTTCAAATTTATCCTCCCCTAATCCAAATTTTTGGATGAATTGAAAACTACATATGTTAAGGGATGAACCATTGTCAACCAAAATTTTCTTGATAAACCTATCCCCAATGTAAACTATAATATAAAGGTGGGATTCCCATTGTAAGGATGTGGAGGAATTTCATCTTCAAATAAAGATATATGATTAATCCTAAGAGTATCAACAACATTAGCAAGGTTATTAGGTGGAAGATCTCGAGGGACAAAATGTTGGATTAATAATTCGATAAAGGCTTATTTATGGATAGAATAAGTTTGAAGAAGCTCTAGAAGATAAATTTTGGTTGGTATATTTGCAATTTTTTTGAGGTTTTAGAACTAACGGTGGTTTACCAACACTTGTGTTTTTCTTTTGGTTATTCTTCAAGATCAATGGTGGTCTAGAATTTTGTTTAGAAAATAGGATTGATTGAGTTTGAGGTTGTCAAGATGGTTGTGATTGGGATTGTTTTCTAGTGGTAACTGCTATCATGCCAACCATATTGTCATAGGGAGGTGGTACAACATGATAGAAAACTTAATTAGTTGTTTTTTGTTCATGGTTAGGCAAAGGGTTTTTGAATATTTCCATGTCTTTATTAGTTGGGGGAAGGTTCAAAATAACCTAATACAATTTGTTCCTCATCTAATAAATCTTGAACCATATTTTTAAGTCTTTTACATTGGTTGGTGAGATTCCCATCCACTCTGTGATAATCATAATGTTTATTGGGGTTATACTAATTGATTGTTGTGTTGAGTTGTCTAATGTTGGGTAATTCAATCATTTTAGCATCCAATAGTTGTTTAAGGATAAACACCAACTATTGGTTGAGCTTTGTAAAATTTATTGGTGGAGGTTTTTGTGGTTTGTTGAGAGTCAACTTTTATAGGGTACTTATGGTGTTGACATTGTTGGTTTGTTATTTTTTGGCAACTCCATCACTTAACACATGCTTATTATTGTATTGTGGTTTTGTTACCTTTTTCTATTATTTTTTAGGCCTTAGTTTTTCTCTTCTTATGATGGCCTTTTATTATCATATTGCCAAATATACTCCTTGATCAAAGGATGTTATAGTTGCAGTTTCTAGCTCATAGGAGAGTTGTTCTTGTAGGTTGTTGATGAATATATCCAACATGTCCCTAGCAAGTGGGGTATATTGTAATATTCCAACTAATACTCTCCATTGGGATAATAAATATAAAAAAATATATCTTTAGCTTACTTGAGAAGGTGGTGGTCTTGGAGACTTACTCTTTTATCCACATATGCATCGAAATTATGGACAAACATCTTGATAGTTTCTTCAAATATTCTAAGAGAATAATGAGGTATTTAATAATACCACTCTAAGTTCGAACCTCCAAGAATCTTAGGTAAGGATTTTATTAATAACATTTCATTATAAGATATGTCATGGCAAGTTGTTCAAAATGTTCTTATGTGTTTTATTGGATCTTGTGTAGCCTTATAAATTCATAGTAGGTGTGTAGGAAAATTCTTACGGTATGGCCGACATGACACTATAGGATCAAAAGGTTTGTTGCACATATATTTATATGTATAGGTTAAAATAGGTGCTTGAATTGTGTATATCCTTTGGATAAGTTATTTCACTAAAGAGGTCAGACTTTGAATGTCAAGATTACTATTGTGCAATGTCAAAGGTTGGGTTTTTGGTAAATTTACACAAAAATTACCTAAAGGTGGGTTAAAATTATTTGTCATAGTAATTTTAAATGGGACTTGGTTCATATTTAAAGCATCCACACTATTGTGATAGGGGTTATGATAATGAGGATTTTCAGTAGTATCTTGTGGAGGAACATAATGGGTAGTTGGTTGAAGAGAAAAATAGTTATTGATATTAGGTGGAATGGAAGCATTTGGATTGATAGAAGAAAAATTGTTATTAGGAGGAATTGAAGAATACTTATTATGATTGGTAGGAATACTACTAATTGGAGGTGGTTGAGAGGTTCTTCCAACATTAGTTGTAGTTTTTGTAGCATAAGTTGAATTATGAAATGGGTTAATGATTGGATTTAGAGGAGGTTGATGAAAAAAACATTATGATGAGTACTTTCATGATACTTAAAGGTGAATTAACCATAGGGTCCTTCCATAGCATTGCAATTATCGTTAGTTGAGGTATCATCATCATATTCAATGTTAGGTTTTTCTCTATAAAGTTGATCATCAACATTCCATAAGGGATTCTCATTTGGTTCTAAAAGCCTCTTTTTATTTTTAATATTAGGAGGCGTGGTTAAAAAGATAAATTTAAATTTTAAATCTTGATTATGAAAAGGGTAGAAAATCTATGAATATCGGTTTCAAGGAAAAAAATATTAAATCTTGATTTAGTGATCTAATCTATGTAGATAAAATTATGTGGTATTGATTATGTTTAAATAATTTTTTATCTTTTAAGGAGGTGTTATTGTCATTTTCACCAAAATATGAGAAGGTGGCTCATGCAGGTAATTATCAGTGGATTTGTCGAGGCTAAAATATTTGTAGGGCTTTGTCCTCAACTCGATTTGTTGTGCTAATTTAGGATTTGGGGCATTCACCATGAGTGCTTTAAAGACTCACTTCAAATATATGTAGGGTTTTTATGAATGTTTACACAAACACCTAAGTTTTGCCTTTGGGAACTAGGTTACTAAATAAAAAATATATTAACTAGCTAAGATGCAAGGAAATAAGTTATGCAAGAGTACAAAACTAATCTAAAATGTTTTTTTTTGCTTTGAATGGCACTAATCCTAGGATAAAAAATTAAATATTTTCTATTTCTAATAAATGTAACAATAGAATGCACAAACAAGGCTAACCTAATGCATCCTACATGCACAACTTGAATTTGAATGCCTCAAAAGAAGATAAAAATATCAAACTAACTAGATTGTTTTTATCCTTTATTTATTTATTAGTGTCTAAATAGAAAATAGACACAAAATAAACAATAGTAGGAGAACAAATTTGAAAAAAAAAAATGAACAAATCAAATTAATTAGATTCATTTTTTTCCTTTTTTAAATTTATGTCTAAATGGAAAACATAAACAAAACACAGAACAAGAGAATACATTTGAAAAACAAGACAAATAAATCAAATTAACCAAATTCATTTCTATCCTTTTTTTTAAATTTAAAAATACAAACAAAACACAAAACAACAAAAAATAATATTTGAAATAAAAAACGAACAAATCAAATTAACTAGATTTGTTTTTGTCTTTCTTTTTATTATTTATGTCTAAATAAAAAAATATAATCAAAACATAGAACAACAAGAGAATAGATTTTGAAAATATGACAAACAAATAAAATTAACTAGATTTATTTTGTCCTATTTTTTAATTTATGTCTAAATAAAAAATAGAAACAAAACATAAAATAGATTTGAAAAACAAGACAAACAAATCAAATTTTTGTCCTTATTTTTTTCAGAAGAAATTAAGTGGTCATGCTTAAGTTTAAATAAATTTTACCTTTTAAGGAGGTGTTCATGTTAGGCTCACAAAAATGTGAAAAGGTATCCCATGCAGATAATTCTCAACAGATTTATCGAGATTGAAATCCCCATGGGGCTTTGTACTCATCTTGATTTGTTGTGTTGACTTAGGATTTGATAGGTTCATCAGGAGCACTTTAAATACTCACTCTAATTCTATGTAGGGGTATGATGTATGTTTTCACAAACACCTAATTTTAGACTTTGGGAACTAGGTTACTTACTAAAAAAAATGGCTATCTAAACTAATCTAAAATGATTTTTTTTGCTTTCAATGACACTAATACTAGGGTGCAAAAGTAAATATATCTCTTTTTTCTTTTTTTTTGGAAATGGTATAATAGAATGCACAAAAGAGACTAACCTAATGCATACTACATGCAAAATTTGATTTTGAATGCCTAAAGAGAAAATAAACATATCAAACTAAATATATTACTTTTTATCTTTTTTTTTCCTATGTATAAATGAAAAAAAAGAAACAAGACATATAATAGAAAGATAATATATTTAAAAGGCATGATGAATTACTCAAATTAACTAGATTCCTTTTTGTCATATTTTTAAAATTTATGTCTATATAGAAAACGAAGAACAACAAGAGAACAAATTTGAAAAACAAGATGAACAAATCAAATTTACTAGATTCTTTTTTGTCCCTTTTTTTATTATTTAAAAACAAAAATAAAACACAAAATAATAAGAGAATAGATTTGAAAAAAAAATGAACAAATCAAATTAACTAGGTTCCTTTTTGTCATTTTATTTATTTATTTATGTCTAAATAAAAAAATAGAAAAAAAAACAAGACAAAAAATCAAATTAACTAGATTCCTTTTGTCCATTTTATTTAATTTATATCTTAATTATATATATATATATATATATATATATATATATATATAACAACAAGAGAAGAGATTTAAAAAAATATAAACAAATCAAATTAATTAGATTCCTTTTTGTCCTTTTTTTAAATGTATGTCTAAATATAAAAAAATAGAATTAAAACAAAAAACAATAAGAATAAAATTTGAAAAACAAGAACAAATTAAATTACCTATATTTATTTTTGTCCTTTTTTAAATTTATTTCTAAATAAAAGTAAAACAAAAATAAAACACAAAAAAACAAAAGAATAGATTTGAAAAGCAACATCTAACGGATAATAGAACACTTACTTGATTTTGATGGTTGTCCCAATTTTGTACCCTGGAAATAGTGACCATGAATTCAAGTGAGTACTTGCAAAATGTGAAACTCAAATTTTGGTGTTAGTGTTTGGGGACCTACTTGTTGTGGAGACTAGGATCACAAGAGAGGTAGTGAAGGCCCTCTAGGTTCTTTAGATGACCAAAAATAGGCATAAAATTATGACCTTTGGTTGTAGAAAATAAAAAAAGATTCAAATAATAACAAAAATAGAGAGCAAAAAAAATATGTTCAACAAGAAGCATGGGAAATAGAGGGAAAGAAAAAATGAAAGGTAAACTTACTTCTAATCTTAGAGCCAATTTTGTGATCCTTTCAGACTGACCAGAAAAATATGTTGACCAAATTCATGCCTTGTAAGGGTGGACCATGAACTCATATGAATGATAGGATTAAGGTAGAAAGGAAGCTAATATAGGGTTCTTTAAGGACCTAAATAACAATGTTAACATGAGAGGAAATATTGAAAATTAAAGACAAATAGAAATCTATAATGACAAAAGCAATAAAATAGAAATCATAGTAAGAAGATAGTATAAATAAAAGAGAGGCAATAATTGATCGATGATTGGTCCTCTAAGATGAACCTTGCTTTGAAAATAATGATGTAGAACTCAATAAATTGACAAGAATATTGTTAGCTTGAGAGCGATGGTAAGAGCACTTGAGCATGATATTAATTATGATATATGATCTTGTAAAAAAGGGATCCTAATGCCTATATCTATAGGGATTTGGGGCATATAAAAAATAAATAAAAGCATTAAGGTTAGGTTAAACTTAAGAGAAAAAATTAAATAAAATTGAAGAGGCAATTTGGTTGTAGGTCTAGAGTTAAAGAGAACACCTAACAATATGATTTCATGGTCCATAAGAGATGACCATGAAATCATAGAAAGTGATCATTGGAGGTCACCTTGATCAATTATGGTACCTATATAGGCTATATGATTTTGTGGTCCATCCAAGAGGCTCACAAATTTGGCAAACCTAAATAAAACAACTTAAACTAAGGGTTGATGGGCTCAAAAATATATTTGGCAATTTGAGAGACTTCTAAGGAATTTAAGGGAAAATTAACTCATTTAACTAGGTTAATTTTTGGTGTCTACAAGGTATTTACTATGGTTATTTCTCATAAGAGCACACATGATCATTCCACCTACCTTTTTTAAGGAATTCAACCTCCTAATGTCAACCCTGGCCACTATCTCCTACTCGAAAACATATAAATTGATAGGCTAGTTCTAGAAATGTTGAAGAATGAAATATTTCACAAAGCATTAGTCCATACTCATGGTAAACATGTCCTTATTTTTATCCTCTCAACTAGTTCACTATCAAACATAGGTTGTTATTATTGTTATGATTATTTCTTGGATGAATTTCATGGTAGTAGATAATTTAAAAAACTAGACTTATGCTCTAGGTTTCATCAAATTAGGGTTAGAGAAGATGATATCCCTGAGATTACATTTCATACATATGAGGCTTATTATGAATCCCTAGTCATGACTTTTGGTTTTACTAATGCTCATTCCACATTCCAAAATCTCATGAACTCTATCTTTCTTCATTTTATTAGCATGTTTGAATTGGTTTTATTTGATGAAATATTAACTTGTAAGTTATGGGTGGATCATCTAGTTCATTTTGATAATGTTTTCACCTATTGTAAAGGAAAGTAAATTTTGTGAAATGGTCCAAATTCTCCTTTGGTGTAACAACCCAAAAAAACCCACATGAGAGAGATTTTTTTATCACAAGGTTCATAAAGATGTTCCAATATATTATTTTTAAAATTAAAAAGGTATAACCACATTTTGAGGTATTCACACTATAGAAGAAACTCAAGTGGACAAGAGTGACCAACATCCCATAATTTTAGGGGTTCACCTTTATAAACCTCACCATTTAGAAAGGATGCCAATAGTGGTCCTCACACATTTCTTACAAAATCACCAGGTATAATAAAATTTCACCACAACATAGGGATTATCCATTTTAAGTCCATTTTACAAAAAATGGGATGCCATTTCCCTAATCCTACATACGTTCATATATGTAGGATTATTCTAGTATAATTCCTTAGTGTATATTTACCACACCTTTATGGTGGGATAACTAGGGCTACTACCACTCACCTGGTAATAAGCATTGGCATCATGTTATCACCATTCAAGGTGTCATAACTATATTATATTGTGAATCAGTTCTAGTCCTCATCATTAGAAATTATAGTCCAAGCCTTACTTCTTAAGACTTCCCAAAAGCCTCATAGTTCAAGGTGTAACATTCACTATAACCTTGGTATTTCCTCACTACAACTACTCTTAGGACTAGGGTTTCATCTTGTCTCAAAGGTTTTATAGATTTGGTATTAGGTTTAAACCCCCCTAAGGAACCCTTCCAACCCTTATGAAAACATAAGAATAATTATACTTGTATATCGCTCTCAAAATAAAAATAAAGCAATAAAGTATTTACAATAAATGTTTTCTATTCACCATTGTGAATTTCATAAATAATATATTTAACCAAAGAATATTACAATATAATTTCTTATTCACAAATGGAAACTTTCATATTTTATTCCACTTCTTTATCTTTTTAGTCCTTTTTCTCCATCCATAATTTGAAAATGAATTCAAGGATTAGGACATCTCATAGATGCATATTCAAATCTTCTTGCTCTTTTTATATTATGCAAGTTACATCACACAAGAAATAATAAACCATGCAATGCAAATGATATAATCCAATACTTCTCCCAAGCTGGTATCTAACTCCTTATTAGAAAAATTATTAGCAGTGACTAAATATCATCCCTATGTTTTACTCTTTTCTTATCAAGGAAATCCCATATTTCCCAATGTGGAATTAAATAAAATAAAATCAGTAATTAACTTCAAATACCCTTTTACCATATATACTAAAATTAGACATACATTCTTCTTAACAAGAAGTAATATAATATCTAACTTAACAACTAAGTTATTAAAACATTTCACCAATAATAATAGCTTATATTTGTTCAACATAACCATATTAGCTAAGTCATGTTACATTCTTTATAAAATCAAACTTAGATTAGATATATTCCTAATAATTAAGTCAACATTAAAATAATTGACGATGCCCTTTCTTATGTTTTAATTAAAAACTCTTTAAAAAAATCATTTATCTATGCAAGCACATGAAAAATAATTTGCTCAAGTGTTTAATTAAACTCATAGCAATAATTAATCATGCTTAGACTGTAAAAAGAGGAAATCACCTACATCAAAGGATTTAACCATACACTATGCATAATACTACAAAATAATATCATCTCAAACAATAGACATGGATCTCGTCATTAGCATAATCCATCTCCAAGAAACTAACACAAAGACACTTCCCCATAACTTAACTTATTATGCAGGCTCATACATGGCATGAAAACATTTGAGTTTCATGTTAAAACAGTGACAACAATTGCTAAGTAAGCAAATACAAAACTAATGTCTTATTTTGGATCAAACCTAGAGAGCAACATGGATATATTTTTTATTTTAATACAACTTGGGTTTCTCTTATACAAATAGGATATTTATACGGGCATAGTTGCATTTAACTGAGGTCTTTATCCATTGTTTAAAAAAAAAAAAAAATTTCTATTATTATTTACATGATGGAATTGGTACCTGCCATGATGATCTAGGCACACTGTCCACCACTATGGTCACCATGATATTCCATGTTGTCTATCCCAAAAACCATCACATTGTACTTCACATAGTTCACCTCTAAAACCACCATGCTTCATTCATTTTAAACCTTTTACATCACTGAAAGCACCAAGAAAGGAACAAGAATTCAATCCAACGAGGCCCAAGATTTGAACCCTCGGCAAACATCCCCCTTAAAAGGTTTTGCTGCACCAATTGATCTACACCTCAAACCTATTGGTGAAATAATCATCCTTAATTTTTTTACAATGGTTCTTAGATCCAATGAAACAAAAAATATCATTATATTTTTTAAGGTTTATCTCTAATATTCTACCCTTAATATGATTGAATTTATCATAACTTGTTTTAAAGCTCTTTAATCTATTGTATAAAGAAAGAACACATTTTAGGTTAAAGAATCACAACCAACTATAAAATCCATATGTTTTTCTTTTCCAAATAGAAGATATATTCATACAAAATCCAACACTCAAGATAATTCATGCAAACAATAAATTAAGAAGGAAGAACTATTCCACATTTTCAAAGATGAAGACAAGGATCCATTTTCAAAAAACATGTAACAAAACGAGATTACCTCTCTACATTTATCTAAGGAAAATAACTCATTCATATTAACCTTCAAGTTTTCTCCTTTTCTTGGAATTTTGTTCTCTTCTTGTTTTCCTCTCTTTGTGTAAGTTTCCCCCTTCTCCCTTCTTCTTTACTTAATCACTTTTTAAAAAGAATAACAACCTTGATTTATTTATCAAGATTAATTTATATCAAAAATGCCATCTATAGTATTTTGTATTGACATTTTAAACTATAATGCACTTAACCTTTATTTTTAATAAATGGATCCCCTTTTCCAAGTTAATAGGTGATCACATTTGATTCTACTAGTATTCATAAACTTATGAATAAAAATTTATGTTTCAAATTAAATATTTTTCCAAAGGTTAATATGAAACATAACATTAAGAAAGTATAATGATTAAATTAATTATTTACTTAATTAATTTAATCAATTTATAATATGAAAATTTAGATATTAATAATAGCCTCTATGAAGATTATTTTATTTCTTATAAATTAACATGCCAAACATACTTCATGAGTAAAAACACATGCATACTCATGTTAAATATTCATAAAACAAATGCATTATACCACCTTTGTCCTTAAGAGTAGGATTTATGATGACTGAAATGTCATCACTTGACTTATAAGGATGGCTCATTTTCTCAAACAATCTCCAAGCTAGTGGTGTAATTTAACCAAGCACACAATTATGCAATGCATATACATGAGGATATCCTTTTTATCCTTGAGTTGTCTATGATAATATCATACATCATTTCTCTTTTTATCTCTCAACTCTGTGGTTTTCCCATACCAATTCATCCATGAGATTACTTTGTCCTAAAAACATAAAGTTCATCAGTAGTACCATATTCTAAATAACATCAAATCATAAAATGCAACTAACCACATATATTGATAGCATAAACCAAAATTAAGCATTATATATCCACACATACATAATCATATATCAAGAATGAGTCTTTCCAAGGAGAGTTCTTACATACTCTCTCCTTTGGAATAAACACAACCCTCTTTGTTTCCTCAAATATAAAGGATACATTTTATTCAAATAAATATGGGATTTGCTTCTTTATTTCATTAGTATTTTTCCATGTAGCATACTGTTCTAAATAGTGTTCCCACTGGACATTGTATTGTTATAGGATTTATTTCCTCATAACCTTGGAATGAAACCCTAAAATATTTACCGGTCTCACCTCAATGACTAAGGGATCTTCCATATGCAATTTTGAGATATTCCAAATATGAGAAGGATCAACAACATATTTCCTAGTCAAGGATATGTGGAAAATATCATGGATCTTTGACAGGTTGGGTGATAAGGTGTCTATAGGCTACTCGACTTATCCTATCAGTGATAACAAAAGGCCCAACAAAATGAGGATCCAAATTAGTTGACTTGATATTTTTAATGTGTATTACCCTCAAGAAAAAAATTTCTTCCACAAATAATTCTCTTGGTGATATTTTCAAATCAACATAGCTCTTTTGGTGATCAATTGCTTCCCTGAGCCTTTATAAAATTACTTTGAGTTGCTCTTCCATCTCTTTTATGGTGGCTAGTCTAATAACTACCCTATATTTTGGATTATCCCATGATAGAGGTGTTATGCATATTTTGTCATACAAGGCTTCAAATAGAACCATCCCCAAGGATGCATGATAACCATTATTATTTACAAATTCAACGAGATGCAAAATGTATTCCCACTTAGAATTTTGGTCCATGCAAAACATCTGAAGCATGTTTTCAAGAAATTGGTTCACCCTCTCTATTTACCCATATATTTTTAGATGGTATGCACAACTAATATTTAGCTTTGTACCCACTGCATGATGAAGAGCCTGCTAGAATTTTAATGTAAAACTTGTATCTCTATCTGAAATAATCACTTTAGAAAACCCATGTAACCTAAATATTTCCTTAGAAAACCTATTTACCACCACTAGTGCATGATCCTTGATGTTTCCTAGTATAAAATATGCAACCTTCGTCAACTTCCTAACTACTAAAATTATTGCATCAAGTTGATACCTAGTCCTAGGTAAAACTGCAATAAAATCTATGGATTTAACATATAATTTTTACATCAGTATATCATGTAGGTATAATTTTCCTACTATATGTTACTATTATACCTTAACCTCTTGATATTTTAAATATCTAGCAATGAAATCAATGATATCCCTTTCATTATAGATCAATACAATGTCTTTTTCATGTTTTTGCTCAGTTTTTCTCCTCTAGGATGAGCTGAATAAGGATATCTATGCACATATTGCATGATTAGTCTCCTTAAATCACCAGTTTCGAGTATGAAAACCCTATATATAAAACATAAAAGACCATATTTTATGTTGAAATCCTTATTTTCCTTATGAATTCTCTCAATTTTAACCTGATTTTCAATGAAATATTGATCCTATAACTATAATTTTTTTTATTTTGTCCATAAATTCTACATGACTTTGGATCAATTTTCCTATGTGGCTTATCCTACTTAAGGAATATACTACCTTATTCTCTTTTCCTTTTATACACTTAATACCATATTTATACTTGGCCAAGAATTCGACTCATCTTCTTTATCTTGCATTTAGAATAGGTTGAGTAAAGATGTATCTTAAATTTTGATGGTTTGTCTTTAGATCAAAAGGTTTTCCTAGAAAATAATACCTCTAGATCTTAAGAGCATACACAATTGCTTCTAACTCTAGGTCATATGTAATATAATTAAGTTCATGCTTCTTGAGTTTCCTAGACTTATATGCTATGACACCTTCATTTAGGGATAATACCCCTCCCAAAACTTCTAATGAAGTCACAACATGCTATAAAATTTCCTAGATAATCCAATATCTTAATAATTGGTACTATAGTCAACTTATTCTTTCAAAGGTGGATTCACACTTGTCTATCCATTTGAACTCCTTTACTTTTTGTTGAAGGTTAGTAATAGAATAGACAATTTTTTAATAGTCTTTCACAAAATGCTTATAGTAACCAATTATCCCAATGAAGCTTCTAACTTTTGACATATTTATGGGTGTATTCCAAATCAAAATGGCTTCAAATTTATTAGGATCTATAGAAATCCCCTCTATATATATTATATGTCCCAAATACTAAATTTATGGGACATAGATATCACATTTAGAAAAGCTCCTCAAATGCTAATCATATTCTATCCAATTTAATTTTGTTGAGTCATACTACTATCTTTGATGATGAAGTTTTTAAAATAAATTTTGCAATATTTATAGAATGTATAATGCCTCTTCAATTCAAAAAGTTTTCCATTCAATTCAAAGAAACTATTTTTGTGGATCATTCAATAATATAGGAGTTTCTTGTTTATCCATGTTCTAATTTCTAGTCAATGCATAGACTTGATGTGGTTGTTCCTTAGCTTTTTTATTTGATTTTGGCCTTTGGGGACACTTATTCACATAATTAGGACCCACACAAATAAAACAACCTCCATTAGGTGTCTAAGGTCTTTCCTACATTTTCTCCCTTATTCCCTCTTTTTGTGTTATCTCATTCTACCACTATGGTTGGGTTTTTAAATTATTCCTTTTTGGAATTTATTTTTGTAATGTCCTTGGTTCCTATAGTTCTTATTCTTAATGTTTGGATTCCTTTTATTTTTCTTATTTTATTTCTAATCCCACTTCATAAACCCAACACTTTTTGTCTTTTTGAGTTCCTATTGATCTTCTTTTGTCAACCCTCCATAGATTAAGAAGGTATTATTTATTTGTAGATTAGACTCTTCTTGTCAATAAAAATCATATGCTTTATATAGGGTCATAGGTTTGAGCAATTTAATCATGGTTATACTCTTAGAATCTACTCCCAAGATGAAATTATGTATCTTTAGGTTTTTATTGACCTCATACTTAGGAACATATTTCAAGAGTTTTACAAATATTTGGCATAATACAACTCCATAGTCAATTAACCTTATTCAGGTGTAGAGCACTCCTCAATTTCTCTATATAAAATTGATTCAATAAAAAAATTAGTAAATTATTATAAAAAATTATCCCATTGAATATTCACTACTTGGATATTTTTTCCATCCTTAAATGTGTTCCACCATTCCAAAGTTGTGTCTTGTAGATGAAGGGTAGCCCATATTGTTTGGATTTTCAAAGAATAATTCTTCATGAAAAAATATGATTCTAGTTTATTTAGCCAACCTCTAAATATGATTCTCCATGAAAAAATATGATTCTAGTTGAATAATCTCCTTCTCTACCGTTGATCTTAGGTACTTTTATATTCTTCAAATATTTGGCAACCTCTACCTCAATTTGAGCTTTGCCTTCCTGGTTTTCTCTAGTAGGATTCTCTTCCTACCTTCTCTTAGATTTACTATCATTGGATTATTGATTACCAAATATTTCCAAAAAAATCCTTTCTTTCTCCATCTAATATTTGTATCAATGAAACTATACTTGTAAGATTTTCCACATCCCTATTGGAATCCTTAAAACTTCTTGTTTGTCTTTCCCCTTGGGATATAGCTTCAAATTCTTCTTGCTTAGCTTGCATTGGGTTCTAGGAAGATCCTCTTCTTTATATCCTCAATATAGGTGTCATTCTTCCTAGCGACAAAAGGATTTGATTTAGGTTACAATTTACTCCAAAATTATGCTTCTAAATTTAGTTAGTTTCATCACCCCCATTAACTAAATTAGATTATTATCACTCTCCTAATAATTATTATGGTCACACTTACCTCACCAAAATGTTCCATTCCCAATAAGATACTACACTATAGGATTTTTATTCCTTGGTTTGATTGGTACCAATGGCATGCAATACCATTTGCATCCTAGATAAAGCTAATATCCCTAGAGGAGTAAGTCTCAATAAAGTTACACATCAAATCAAGGCTTATCCCAGGTTATCTCCATGTAATCTTCTAGTCCTACAACCTAGAGCTCTAATACTAACTATAACAACCCAACAAAACCCACCCTAGAGAAAAATGTTAGTTTATTTTTCACAATGTTGACAAAGATGTCCCAATATTTTTTGCAATATTAATAAGGCATAACTACATTTTGAGATCTTATCATTGTAGATGACACACAAGTGGACAAGAGTGGAAAACATCCAATACTTTTTGGGGTTAACCTTTCTAAACCTTATTGTTTATAAAGGATGTCAATAGTGCCCCCCCCATATTTCTTACACCCTCCTTGGGTATAAGAAAAATTGACCATGGTGTAGGTATTATCCCTTTTAAATCCATTTTACATAAAAAGGTATGTCATTTCCCTAACCCTGTATATGTTTGTATATGTAGGATTATTATGATGTAATGGCTTAGTGATTAGTTATCACACCTTCATGATGGGCTAAATAGGGCTATTACCACTCACCTGATAATAAGCATAGTCACTCAATCCTCACTATTCTTGGTGACATCACTTTAATATCTTGTAAATTATTTCTAGTCCTCACCACTAGAAATTATAGTTCAAGCCTCATCACTTAAGACTTCCCCAAAGCCTCACCACTTTGGGTACATTCGAGCCTCACCATTCAAGGTGTATCATTTGTAATAACCTATGTTTTTCCCCATTGCAACTCCTCCTAGGACTTGGGTTTCATCTTGTTTTAAAGGTTGTTTAGATTATTTTTTAGTCCTAAACCCCCTGAAGAAACCCTTCCAACCCCTATGAAAATGTAAGAATAATTATACTTGTATATCTCTCTCAAAGGTGAAAAAGGTAATAAATTAAATCATTCATATTCATTACCAAAAATTTTAAGAAAGCAAATACTCTACTTATCATATTAATAACTTCCCTTAATTCATATTTACAAAGAAAGTGAATATCATATAGAGGATTGACTCATGAATAATATTTCAAAACATTCATTTATTTTATTTTAATATTCCAAACACAGTTTTAAATATCATCCATCATTTGTTTGATAAACAAAATACTTATTACAATAAACGTTTTTTATTCACCAATATGAATATCATAAATAATACATTTAACCAAATAATATTACAATATAATTTATTCTTCACAAATAGAAACTTTCATATTTTATTCCACTTATTTATCTTCTTAGTCCTTATTCTCCATAAATAATTTGAGAGTGAATCTAGGGATCAAGTTGACTCATAGATGCATATGCAATTCTTCATGCTCTTTTTAAATTATGCAAGTTACATCACACAAACAAGAATAAACAATGTAATCCAAATGAGATAATCACATACTTCTCCCAAGATGACATATAACTCCTTATTATAAAAATCATTACCATTACCTAAATATCATCCCAATATATTAATATTTTCTTATGAAGGAAATCCCATATTTCCCAATGTGCAATTACATCAAAGAAAATGAGTAATTAACTTCAAATTACCTTTTAGCACAAATAACAAAATGAGATATACATTCTTCTTAACAAGAAGTAATATAATATCTAACTTAATAACTAAGTTATTCAATAATTTCACCAATAATAATAACTTATATTTGTTCAACATAACCAGATTAGTTAAGTCACATTACGTTCTTTATAAAATAAAACTTAGATTATATATCTTCCTAATAGTATAAGTCGATATTAAAACAATTGACTATGCCATTTTTTATGTATTAATTAAAAAATATTTAAATAAACATAATTTGCCTATGCAAGCATACAAAAATTGATTTTCTCAGGTGATTAATTAAAATTAAATCAATAACTAATTGGGCTTGGATTGTATCAAGAGGACATTATATACATTAGAGTATTTAACCATACACTATGTAGAATAATGTGAAATAATTTCATCTCAAACCATAGACGTGGAGCATGTCATTAGCACAATCCATATCCAAGAAACTAACATATAGATACTTCTACATGGATTAACTCATTATGTCATCTCATACATGGTATGAAGACATTTGAGTTTCATGTTAAAATAGTGACAACAATTCCTGAGTAAGTAGAGATAAAAATAATATCTTATTCTAGATCAAATACTAAGAGCAATGTGGATATGGTTCACATTTCAATATAGTTTGAATTTATCTTATAGAAACTAGATATATATGTGGGAAAAGTTGCACTGCATATACCTTACTATCATACTAAAGTTAACTAAGGTACTAATGCATTGGTAAAATAGTCATCCTTACTTATTTTACAACATTTCTCACGTCCACCACAACAAAGAATACCATTATATTTTATATGGTTTGTCCCTAATCTTCTACCCTTAATATGAGTGCATTTATCATAGTTTATTTTAAATTCTATTGTATAAAGAAACAACAAGTCTAAATTTAAAGGATCAAAGCCAACTATAAAATCCATATGTTGTTCTTTTCAAAATAGAATATATATTCATACAACACACAACACTCAAGATAATTCATTTAAATAGTAGAGTAAGTGGGAAGAACTATTCCACATTTTCACATATGAGGACAAGAATCCATTCTCAAATAACATATAACAAAACAAGATTACCTTTATGCAATGATCCATGGAAAATAACGTGTTTATCTTAATGTTCAAGATTTATGCTTTGCTTGCAATGATGTTATCTCCATATTATCCTCTATTTGTGTATGTTTCCTCCTTCCCCATTCTTCTTTATTTATCCTTATGTTAAAAAGAATAATTATCTTGGTTTCTTTCTCAAGACTATATACCAAAAATGCCATCCATAATATTTTGTATTCATATTTTAAGAGATAATGCACTTAATATTTCTTTTTAATAAATGGAAACCTTTCTCCAAGTTAATAGGTGATCACATTTGATTCCACTAGTATTCTTAAACTTACAAATAAACATTTATGTTTCAAATCAAATATTTTTCCAAAGGTTAAAATTATACATAATATTAAAAAAACATAATGAATATATTAATTATTTACATAATTAATTTAATAATATTTCTAATGTTAACATTTATATATTAATAATACCCTCTATTACTAATATATTAATACTTTTAGATAAATTAGCATGCCAAACATACTGCATGCATAAAAATACATTCATGCTCATGTTAAATATTTACTAAACAAATGCATCATACAACTTGTGTCCTTAAGTAGTAGGATTTATGATGACTACCACATCATCATATGACTACTTAGGATGGCTCCTTTGTTCAAAAAATCTCCCAATCAGTTGTGTAATTTAACCAAACACACTATGGTGGAATGCATCCACATGAGGATATCCCTTTTATCATTGAGCTGCATATGATAATATCATCCATCATTTACCCTTTTGTCTCTCAACTTTGGTATCTCTCCCATACCAATCCACATGTAAGATTACCTAGTCCTACAACCACAAAATTCATCAATAGTACCATACTCTAATTAAAATCATAACGTAAAATGCAACTAACCACATATAATAATAATATAAAACAATATTAAGCATTAGACATCCACACATCAATACATAATCAATTATCAAGAATGAGTCTTGCCAAGGAGAGCCATTACATTTGGGATCCAAGAGGTAGAATTATTTGGAAATATAATATATCGGTAAGGATTCAAGCTAGATACTAATAATATAAAAACTATGCAAGGGTTATTTATTCTTATATTGTCTCAGTTGGAATTACCTATTTGATTGGCTTCCAAAATTTATTTTATTTCTTTGATACTGGTTTCTAGGATTGAATATACAATAATTGGTACTATGTCCTTTCTTTATGCGTACTTGACAATATCTATTATCCCATATTTATCTTCCTCTTGGGGATAAAGTAATATTTCCCTATGGATTCTTTTTTGAAACTAAGGCATTGTTAGTCATTTCATATTTTACTGCATTTTCCACTTCATATTCTTGTAGAATATTGTCTACCTCATCAAATGATGTATCTTTACTTAGAATTTGTAAAGATGTAACTAAAAGCTTGTAACTTTCTGTAAGTGCTCTTAGTATTACTTGAATAATAAACATATCTTCAATAGTTTCTCCTAAGGTTAATAATTTTTCTTTTATATCTACTACTTTCCTTAGGAACACTTCTATACTTTCACCACTATTAACTTTTAGAGAATGTAGCTAAGTTTGAATATTCAATATAATGGCTTTATTCCTTCCTTTAAAAATCTTAGCTAAAAATTTCGAAGCTTTTGTAGAATTTGTTGCTAAACTAATGTATGATTGTATTTTATCTGTACTTGAAAATGTTATTATCATGAGTGCTTTTGCTTCATTTTATTCAAACTTTTGAATCTCACTATCCCCTTTATTAGGTTTAGTTTTTTCTCCTTTAACAATATTCTGAAGCTTTTCAACTATAAATATTGTCCTCACTTTGCTTTTCCATGAAGTGTAATTAGGTCCTTTAAGAATTTGGGATTTTGAAAGTATGAATTTGTTTGTTTTCATAATAACACTTTTAGACTACCTTATATCTCACTAGTTTTGAATATACTATGGTCTTGATAAAGTGCTTAGATTTCTTAGTTTTCTTTTGAGTTCAACTTCAACTAAAGAACACAAGCTTATACTGAGAGGGGGGGTGAACAGTATAAGACCACTTTTTACTTTTCTTATCCCAATCAATATTATATAATATATCAATGGCAATATCAATAGCAGAAACCAAAGCAATGTACAAATCGTCACACACACATGAGACACCAATTTATGTGGTCCGCTCAATGTGAGCTACATCCACGGATAAAATCTTTCACTAATTTTATCAATCCAAATTCTGGGAATACCTTTCCCGATTACAATGTTTATGGGCACCAACCCAAAGGAGACACCAATCCCCTAATCTCGAGTTCGTGGGTACCAACCCACAGGAGACACCAATCCCCTAGCTCTGCTCTGGATGGTGATCCTCTAGAAGACCTCTGCCTCCGCTGCCCTTAGCAAATGGAACTCTATCCATAGAAGACACCTGTCCTCCCTGCTCCGTTGGAGACCTCTGTCCTCAACTCTATCACCTCCAAAGTTGGTCCTCGAATTTGCACTAAACACAGTCCTTCGGTTTAGCACAAATGTCCTCGTTCTCTTTCTCTGATCTGCACCAAACACAGTCCTTCGGTCTGGCACAAATGTCCTCGTCCTCTTTCTCTAGTCTGGGTACAAATCTGTCCTCAAATCTGCACCAATCTCTGTCCTCAATTGGTCCTCAAATCTGGTTCACAAAAGTGGTTCACAAGCTTTCACTAAAGCTTGCTTGATCTTCACCCAAGTCTTCACCAAGACTTGTCTCAGATCTGCTTTGCAAGTTCTCACTAGAACCTGCCCAAACTGCTCCACAAGCTCAACAAAAACTTGCTCAAATCTGTCCAACAATCCCTCTCAATGACTTGTCCAAAACCTGCTCACAGGCTCTCACAAAGCTTGCCCATTATCTTCGAACGTCGCAAAAACAATGCACCCAACAGCTTTGCGCTTTTTTGCTCCCTGTGCGCTCTTTACGCCCTCTGCTCTCTTTGCGCAATCTTTCACACTTAGAGTGATTCGACGAAATGCACTCTGCACACTACGATCAAATTTTGCACTCTGCTCTCGACGATCGAACTTCTTGCTCTGCGCACTATCTACAAATTTTGCACTTCAACAACGCATTCAATCACCCTCAACTCTCCAAACAACCCTCCTTTTATACTAACACTTTCAAGATCAAAACCTTGATCTTAGTCGATTGCACAACCCTAAACTACGTCGGCTACAAACCCTAAACTATAACCCTAATCTTCGTCAGCCCAAATTTAACTTTGTCGGCTTCACTGCCTCTACAACTCTTCTATAGCTTCTACCATGAAACTACAACATGTCACGATATCACGACACTTTTGCAACCGTATACTGTCTTTTGGCTTTTGTCATGATATCATGACATTTTAGCCTTTGTCGACTTCAACTAAGCTCTTGTCATGATATCGTGACACTTCTGACTTAGTCAGCATCAACTTTGCTTTTGTCATGATATCATGACATTTCTCCCTTCATCGACCTCCTTTCTGCTTTTGTCATGAAATCATGACACTTCTCCTATAGAAGACTTGCATTCTGTTTCTGTCATGAAATCATGACACTTTCTCCAACCGAACGCTGCCATCTCAATCTATCATGAAATCGTGACACTTTCTCTTCCTTGCACTCTTTTCTGCTTGCACTAGCAAAAATGGAACATGTCACAAAATCATGATGCTTTCGCCTTTGAGCTCTTCCTCCTTGAATTTGTCATGAAATCATGACACTTCTAGCTTCCGTACATTTTCTTTGCAGCCTGTCACGAAATCGCGACGCTTTCAGCTTCCGTACGACTTCTCTGCAACCTGTCATGAAATCGTGACGCTTCTCATTTCAGACTCTTCCCTTTGTTGTATGTCGCAAAACTGATCAGGCTCTTACTTGGAACTTTTTCATGCATGTCACGAAATCGTGACACTTTATCTTGCTTCCACTTTGTCTTCTGACTTGTCATGAAATCGCGACACTTTTTCTCCTTAGCGCTTTTCTTTTCTTCGGGTCGCGAAAACCCGACATGTCGCGATATCACGACACTTTTTCTCTCGGACTCTCTCTCCTACATTATGTCATGAAATCGTGACACTTTTTCTTTCGGACTCTCTCTCCTGCATTATGTCGCGAAATCGCGACACTTTTTCTTTCGGACTCTCTCTCCTGCAACATGTCGCGAAATCGCGACACTTTTTCGTCCGTTCAACCTTCCTTGCAATATGTCACGAAATCATGACATTTCTGACTCGAACATTCTCTCTCCTCTTTGAGTCACGAAACTGCGACATGTCACGATATCGCGACACTTTTCTAACTTGCTTTCTTTCGAACCTGTCAAGCCGTAACCTTCATCAAAACAAATTATTTTACATCAAATCAAATTCCTTCAAAAGCTTCTTGACATCAATGACAACTTATACACTTGAGCAAAGGCAATGCACCCAAGGTACCCAAAATTGCCAACAATCTCCCCCTTTGTCATTGATGGCAAACCTTTATTGAAAACACGTCTCAAGAGCCAAAACTGAAACCAACTATGCTAACAGCTAAGAAACTGTGCCCACAACTGAGAATCTTCCTTTGAAGTTTTGCTCCCCCCGACTTGAAGCTTTCCTCTTCACTTGAAGCTCTCCCCCTTACTCATATCTCTCCCCCTTTGTCATCAATGGCAAAGGGTCACCTTTGGGGCTCGGGACTAAGAATGAGCCTCTTAGCTTAGTCCCTCCCCCACCTCCCTGATGAGGTGATTAATTCTGGGGTGGGAGTAAAACTCCCATTAGGCACTGATCATCATCAGCGTCTATCACTTCCTTGTCGGGCCTTCTCTTGAACTCTTTGTCCATATTCCTGTTCCTGTTCCTGTTATCATTCCTGTTCTTTTCCATGCCTTGATCCTTGGACCTGTTCATACCACTATTCCTGTTCCTGTACCTTGGAAGTTTAGCTCTATGCTGTCTAGCTGTGTGACCTTCATTGTTACACTTATAACAAGTAACAATGTTAATTCTTTTAGGCATACCCGATATTTGAATCCACTTGTTCTAACTAACCTTATTCTGGCCAAACCTGTTCTGGCTAAACCTGTTCTGACCAAACCTGTTCTGGCCGAACCTGTTTTGATCAAACCTGTTCCTATTATTTACCTCGCAATAGACTGCCTTGTGCCCAAACTGTTGACAAGAGTAGCAATACCCTTGAAAGAAACTAGCACTTCTGAAATTATCGTTTACCTTTTTCACTTGAGCCATGCAATGTGAAGCCATGTGACCGAACCTGTGACACGCAAAACATCTACCTTGAAATTTTCTTTTATTTGACCTCTTGGGTCCCGAAAACTTCTTCTCATTCTGAATTCTGTTTTCTATTTCTGCGCATCTATCATTCAAGGACTCATGATCTGAAGTACTTTCCTCATCAGAACTCTCTTCCTTTTGGAGTCTCTTACTAGACTCTCCAACTTGTTCCTTGTGTGGCTTAACAAAACCAAGCCCTGTTTTATCTGTAGTCTTTCTTTGACCTTTGATGAGTGACTTAACCTTTTTGGAGCTATCTTGAAACCTGTAAAGCTTATCCTTGTACTCTTTAGTTTCTTCTTTCAAAGAAGCCATTTTCTGTTCTAATTTACTATACTCAAGAACCTTAGACTCTAACTCATCCTTGAGTTCTTGCGTCTTAGCTATAGAGAATTCAAGATTTTCTATAAGATCATCTCTCTCCATACACCATTCATCTAACTTATCCTTGAGTCTAGCATTCTTCTTTCTTTCCTTTTTCAAAGCACTAAGAGCACTACTAAGTTCACTTTCGTGATCCTTTATTTGTTTGCTTTCTGAATCATCAAAGCCTTTTTCAGATTTCTTATCACTAGAGGTGCTACCTTTTTCAAAAACCATACACGCATCTTCCTTATAGTTTTCTGAAGCATCCTCATACATACTAGAAACCAAATCATTATTTGTGCAATCATCCTCAAGGTGACCAAAATTTCCACATCTAAGACATTTCATGATAATGAATCTATGTTTCGGTTCTTCCTCCTTTTCTGATATGAACAACATCTCATTTTCATTTTCACTTGAAGAACTTTCACTATCACTACTAGAACACTTACTTGCTTTGTCTAGGTAGAAACTCTTCTTGTGCTTGTGAGAATACCTCTTTCCTTGATTGTTGTGCTCATCTTTGTTCTTTCTGTGATGCTTGTGCTTTTCAGAATCCTTGCTCTTTGAATCCTGTTTATCTTCATCACTTTCATCCTTGGGAACAGTACAGTCTGTAGCATAATGACCAAACTTTCCGCAATTGAAACATCTTATATTTTTCATGCTTTTGTGCTTTCTAGAGAATTTGCCTTTCTTGCTGTAATATGCCTCTTCATCACTAGAAGACTCATCACTCTCTTGAAGCTGTTTACCCTTGGATTTCTTGGTAGCCTTGAAAGTCGCCTCTTTCTTGACGTCAACCTTCACTTGAGTTCTCAACTCAAATGCCGCAAGTATACTATGGAGCTCATCCTTTTTCAACTTATCCAAATCTTTAGCTTCCTCAATAGCAGAAATATTTTCACTAAATCTATTAGGAAGAGATCTTAAAATCTTATCACAAACATCATTTTCAGCAAGCTCAAGACCTAAGTCTTTCATGGAGTTAACAACCTCATCCATACGAAGCATGTAGTCACTAATATTTTCATCATCATTCATCTTGAGTTGTTCAAACATACCTTTGAAGTGTCTCAACTTGGCCTTTCCGACATTTGTATCACCCGTATGAACCACCTGCAATCTGTTTCCACATTTCACTAGCTGTCTTGCAGTGAATCACTTTGGTGAGATCTCGCTTTCTGTAAGCCTTTCATAATTGCATTCATTGCTTTTGAATTGCTGTGATGTAGGAGCCTTTCTTCTTTAGTATTTGGACCATGTACAGGAATAGTATACTCATCTTCAATTACTTCCCATACCTCATTACCAAGTGCCATTAGATGAACCTTCATCCTTGCACTCCAAAGACCAAAATCTGACCCATCAAGAATAGGTGCTACATTGCCACTTGAATAATCCATTGTGTTCTTAACCAGCTCTTCCTTCAAGCTGTTAAACTTTTCGAAGGCACCTGCTCTGATACCAATTGAAGAACACAAGCTTATACTGAGAGGGGGGGGTGAACAATATAAGACCACTTTTTACTTTTCTTATCCCAATCAATATTATATAATATATCAATGGCAATATCAATAGCAGAAACCAAAGCAATGTACAAATCGTCACACACACATGAGACACCAATTTACGTGGTCCGCTCAATGTGAGCTACATCCATGGATAAAATCTTTCACTAATTTTATCAATCCAAATTTTGGGAATACCTTTCCCGATTACAATGTTTATGGGCACCAACCCAAAGGAGACACCAATCCCCTAATCTCGAGTTCGTGGGTACCAACCCACAGGAGACACCAATCCCCTAGCTCTGCTCTGGTCGGTGATCCTCTAGAAGACCTCTGCCTCCGCTTCCCTTAGCAAATGGAACTCTATCCATAGAAGACACCTGTCCTCCCTGCTCTGGCTGGAGACCTCTGTCCTCAACTCTATCACCTCCAAAGCTGGTCCTCGAATTTGCACTAAACACAGTCCTTCGATTTAGCACAAATGTCCTCGTTCTCTTTCTCTGATCTACACCAAACATAGTCCTTCGGTCTGGCACAAATGTCCTCGTCCTCTTTCTCTGGTCTGGGTACAAATCTATCCTCAAATCTGCACCAATCTCTGTCCTCAACTGGTCCTCAAATCTGGTTCACAAAAGTGGTTCACAAGCTTTCACTAAAGCTTGCTTGATCTTCACCCAAGTCTTCACCAAGACTTGTCTCAGATCTGCTTTGCAAGTTCTCACTAGAACCTGCCCAAATTGCTCCACAAGCTCAACAAAAACTTGCTCAAATCTGTCCAACAATCCCTCTCAATGACTTGTCCAAAACCTGCTCATAGGCTCTCACAAAGCTTGCCCATTATCTTTGAACGTCGCAAAAATAATGCACCCAATAACTTTGCACTTTTTTGCTCCTTGTGTGCTCTTTACGCCCTCTGCTCTCTTTGCGCAATCTTTCACACTTAGAGTGATTCGACGAAATGCACTCTACACACTACGATCAAATTTTGCACTCTGCTCTCGATGATCGAACTTCTTGCTCTACGCACTATCTACAAATTTTGCACTTCAACAACGCATTCAATCACCCTCAACTCTCCAAACAACCCTCCTTTTATACTAACACTTTCAAGATCAAAACCTTGATCTTAGTCGACTGCACAACCCTAAACTACGTCGACTGTAAACCCTAAACTACGTTGGCCCAAATTTAACTTTGTCGGCTTCACTGCCTCTGCAACTCTTCTGTAGCTTCTGTCATGAAACTACAACATGTCATGATATCATGACACTTTTGCAACCGTATACTATCTTTTGGCTTTTGTCATGATATCATGACATTTTAGCCTTTGTCGACTTCAACTAAGCTCTTGTCATGATATCGTGACACTTCTGACTTAGTCAGCATCAACTTTGCTTTTGTCATGATATCGTGACATTTCTCCCTTCGTCGACCTCCTTTCTGCTTTTGTCGCGAAATCATGACACTTCTCCTATAGAAGACCTGCATTCTATTTCTGTCATGAAATCGTGACACTTTCTCCAACCGAATGCTGCCATCTCAATCTATCGTGAAATCGTGACACTTTCTCTTCCTTGCACTCTTGTCTGCTTGCACTAGCAAAAATGAAACATGTCACGAAATCATGACGCTTTCACCTTTGAGCTCTTCCTCCTTGAATTTGTCATGAAATCGTGACACTTCTAGCTTTCGTACGTTTTCTTTGCAACCTGTCATGAAATCGTGACGCTTTCAGCTTTCGTACGACTTCTCTGCAACCTGTCACGAAATCGCGATGCTTCTCATTTCAGACTCTTCCCTTTGCTGTATGTCATGAAATCGTGACAATTTTTACTTTTTAAGCATGTCGGAAATCGCGACACTTTATCTTGCTTCCACTTTGTCTTCTGACTTGTCACGAAATCGTGACACTTTTTCTCCTTAGCGCTTTTCTTTTCTTCGGGTCACGAAAACCCGACATGTCATGATATCATGACACTTTTTCTCCCGGACTCTCTCTCCTGCATTATGTCATGAAATCGTGACACTTTTTCTTTCGAACTCTCTCTCCTGCATTATGTCATGAAATCGTGACACTTTTTCTTTCGGACTCTCTCTCCTGCAACATGTCACGAAATCGTGACACTTTTTCGTCCGTTCAACCTTCCTTGCAATATGTCACGAAATCATGACATTTCTGACTCAAACATTCTCTCTCCTCTTTGAGTCGTGAAACTGCGACATGTCGCGATATCGCGACACTTTTCTAACTTGCTTTCTTTCGAACCTGTCAAGCCGTAACCTTCATCAAAACAAATTATTTTACATCAAATCAAATTCCTTCAAAAGCTTCTTGACATCAATGACAACTTATACACTTGAGCAAAGGCACTGCACCCAAGGTACCCAAAATTGCCAACATCAACTTCAATTCTTCACCTTATTTATCCCTACTAATGAGTAGAAAGCTAAAGATAGTTTTGATGCAATTTCAATTGTTAAAATTCTCCATATTAAAACCTTAAATTTGGATTCCTTATGTCTCATTAATTAGAGCAAGAGACTAATTCAAAATACAGTTTCCAACTTTTCAATAGCTTCTATGTTTTTCTTCTCTCAATTTTCAATAGAATTATTTCTAATTTTCAATAATCTATTTTGGTTTTGAACTCCTTATATCTCCCTAATTGGAAATTTAGAAACTATAGATATTTGCAAATTTAATGTTTCAATTTCTCTATAGAATTCCTTTTTCATATAAATGGGTTACTTACAAATATTTATTGTGCTTGAATAAAGTAATTTCAAATACTATTCAATTAAATATTTCTTGCTTCAAAAAGGTTTTTAAATATTTCAATAATGTATTTAAGGCAATAATATATCAATCCAATTTCTTATATCTCCAATTATATAATTAATGTCAAGCATAAATATTAAATAGTTTTGACCTTAGCATTAAGTTTCCTTATTCCTCCTTTAACTTTATAAAAATACAATCTGATTGAAATAAATCTTAATACCTTCTTGACATGGACATGGAATGAGTATGAGGTCTATTTCTCCTTTGAATACATTGCAACTTGCACTTGTAATAAAGCAATATTTACTCTTACATATTCAATTCTTATGATATCATTAATTGCAATCCCTTTTGGTACATTCAACATTGTTGACTAACTTCAACGTGTTTCTACTTTCACTTTATTGTTTTGCGCTATGTTCTCTTGGAATACCTTCTTATTGCATGAATAGGTGTGATAATTGTCACTCATGCAAGGTAAATGTTTTTTCTTCCCTTGGAGTTTTCTTTTTCAATGTGACACTTGGAAATAAAATTGTTCACCTCATTGTCCTTCCAAGTAAAGACACTTCTTTATATTATTCTTTCTACTCCCATCACATTGTCTCTTCTTCCACATGGTGTTAACTTCCTTCTCTCTTCTCTACTTGGTAGGGTGCTAAATCTTCTCCATGTGGCACTGTTCTTCACTATATAATATTCCTTTTATTTCATGTTATCCATTATAATACTCCTTCCATATGGCACTATGCTTTGTAAATCTCTTTCATGCACTATATTCTATGTAGCACTCCATTTTGCTTTGTAACACTCCTACAAGCATTGTATATTTTCAACATGGCTCCTTTAATGATAAGCTTACTCCTTATTCACTTAGTAACACTTGTTGTTGTAACTAACCTCATTTTTTGAAATTGATACCTCTCATTTATGTTGGTTAATGTTGTTGTTTGGCATTTTCAAGATAATGTAGTGTTTTTTCAAACCTTCAACATGGATTATCCTTGGCACTTGTAGTGCTTTGATTGCAAATGTCACTTTGGTGACTAGACCTTGCTATTTTGTGGCTCTTTGATGGTTGTTGGCTTTTGTATGTAGCTTAAGGAAACACAATATTATGCATTTAAAATGCTTACCCCTTGTACTTTCAACTATCACCCTTCCTTTCATGTAATGTTGATTTTACCTCTCAAATGTGGTGGTGGCATCTCTCCTTTTTTTATTTCTTTAGTGGCTCCTTTTTACCAAGATGTGGTAATGGTGTTTTATATTTTACATTACCTTTTATTCTTTGACTATTATTCTACCATGTCTCCTTCTTGGTTCAATGCTTGGTTATGTCTTCTATGGTGGCTCCAAGATTCTAAATTATGCCAAAAAAATTTCCAATATTTGCTATACAATATTGGCTTATTTTCTTTCCAATAGACAATAAGAAGTTGATATTTTATTTTCCTTGTATTATATCTATCTTCTCCTTTAGTTCATGCAGGTTTTAATCCCTTGTAAGTACACTCTAATCCAACCTTGAAAACATAAACTTGAGATAATTCCTCTTATAACTTTAAAATCTCAAATGTGGTGCTTTTGGAGACTTAATACTAAGCTAATATGAATGTTCAAATAATGAACTTTTCGCACCAATATTACATTTATTTTGGTCTCCTTCTATAGATTTATTTCTTGGTGATTTGACTCACCTATTTGTTGCCTTGAGCTTGTTAAATTTGGAGCTCCAATTCATTATGCTTTTCTTCCCTGATATTTCTATCTTTTAGCCTTTGGTTTGCTTTCCAAAAAGCCTTTAGTTTACAACTTCCAACACTGTTTAGAAATTTGTTTTTATGATGTCCAAAAAACTGATTTTGTGGCTTCAATTATCCTCCAATTTGCTCTCTTGAATTCTAAAAATTTGTAGCTATTATTTCTGCTCAAATGCTTCCATATTACTGTCCTAAACTCTGTACTTTTATAGCTTCTAATGCATCCAATTCTTCCTTCAATTTGTTGTCCTGTGACTCTATACTTTTGCTATAAAAACCAACACTTTGAAAATCAGTCGTCAAGCCTTTAGTGGTAGTCTTAAAATTTCTCAAATGTGATGGTCTCTTCTAGCTTCTTTCTCCTCCAATATCCTTTTCAAATTTTGACTTTAAACTTGGTCTATTTTCTAGCCTCCTTCTTAAGAATCTGAATGTCTTGAGGTCTTATAGAATTCTTTCCAAAATTTGGCAAACTTCTTGGTATATCCTTCTTCCTTTTATTTTATTTTTTGAATGGTGACAATCATCCCATATTATTCTCTATAAGGTGCTTTTCCTTACTAGAAATATTCTCCCTTGAGCTCTTTTTAAACCTCCTGCAATGATCTATTCTTCAATTTATTCAATGAGGTTTTTCTAGCCTTCTCCTTCTTTCTCCTTTCAAGTTTTATTGAGGTATTCTTATCTTGGGCCTTAAAATTTTGTAGCTCCTCAAATATTCTTCTCAAAAATTCAATGAGATATTTCCTTGATCTCTCTAATATTTCAACAATAGAAGTTTTGCAATGAAATATCTTTCTTGGATATTCAATATTTGTCACTTCTCAAATCCACAGTAGGAACTTTTCTAGTCCTTGTCCATATTCAATATTCCAAATCTAGAAGTTCTTAAATGGTACCTCCTTTGGGTATTCTTCTCAATCTTCAATATTCTATGGATAATTTCTTCTTGGTTCTCGTCAATATTCAATGTCTATTATTTCTGCAACAAAGAACTAATCACGAGGAAAGCACATAGACTTTTAGGCAATCAAAGATGAAATTATTCTCTATCCATTGTAGGAAGCTTCTCAACTTATTAGAACTAATTTTCTATAGAAAAAACCTATATTATAGTAAGAAATTTTTGGCAAATCTCTAGATCTCTATAAATCAATTAACATTACTAGTTATCCTTCAGTCTAGTGGGAATAGATCTATGTTGAGTCATAGTCTTCACAAGATTTTATGCAAATCTATGGAAATAATCTAGTCAAATAGCAATTTTAGAAAGTCTAAAAATGATATTACCTATATCCTCTCAATATCTCTTGTGGCTCTCTCTACTTCCTATCAATATACCTTATGCTTTGATACCACTATTATCTTTTGATGTTATATATTAAAGAAAATCTAACCACAAGAAGTAAAATAAGCATGCAATGTTATATATACAATAGTAGAAATATAATAAGCATATAAATAGCATGAGAAACTTTGAAAATAGATCATGAAATGTCCGTTAATGAAAGCTCATGAAAATAGGAACTTGATACAAAATAGAGATCTCAAATACTCCATGTTTTGTACAAGTTCTACATTGTATCTAATCTATATTGTGCTTTTTTCTATCACTCTCCTCTACATATCATATATCAAAGGCCTATATATAATGATACATGAATCTTGGCCTTCCATATTCCTATTCTAAGTACTCATGTACATGTGGACAGCATGCACATTTACATCATTGTACATTCTAATAATACTTTGTGAATTTATTACATATATAAAGTAAATAATTAAGCTCTAATATAAGACACTCTCCTAATATAATTATGTACCCAACATAGTACATTAGAATGTACCAAATAATGTAATATATTCCAACAATTCAATTACGTAATCTAGTGTTGGAGATATTGGCCTGCACATTCATCTATTGGAGATATTAGCTTTTACATTCATCTGTAGTATTTTAGTTTGGGCTACACACCTTTTTTTAGTACTTTAGATTTAGCCACATCATCATATTGTTGCATTAGGACTCATAGCCACTTACTTGTACAAATTCATCATTTGTAAAAGATATTCCACTTGGATAGTGAGAAAGGTCTAGTGGATTGCATTTATTCATTATCATCACTTGGCTCATTATTTACTAGCATATTTTATCTCACTTAGTCATTTGTTCCTTGTTCATAACTTGACACACCTCTTTTAGGTCTTTGTAGTTTCATATGTCATAATGACTTCTAACTTCAAAATAAATGTTAGATGTACCCTCAAAGGTAAGTATAATTGGGATGAATGTTTCACAAGCCTTAGGATGACTACAAAATTTGAGAACCTATGGTGCAACCATCTAGACACAAATCCCACACCACCCACAAATAGTACTATCCTATAAAATTATAGATAGATGATGACCTAATTCATTCCAACATCCTACTTGTCACAAAATATCACCTTCATAATTGGATTGATGACGACAAGAATGACACAACATGGTAAATTCTCAAAGTATTCAAGAAAAACTTTGATACCAAATCTGACCTAGAATTTGTTCATATTTTCCTCAAGATGAATCAAATAAAGATACAAAAATGACACTCCGGTTCCACCATCTTCACCCTATTAAATAGGTCTTTGATAAAGACTTCAAAAATCAATGTATCACATAGGATTTTCTCATTCAATCATGTCATGACATTCTAGACTACAAGAAATTGCTTGCCCATTTATCAGCAAGTGGAACCTTAAAATATCTCAACTTTGAAGTCTTAGTAGAAAATTTAATTCAACTTGACAAAACCTTTAACACAAACTTCACCAATTCTAACCCTAGAAAATCAGTATTTTAGGTGGATGAAGATGCAATTTTTTTAAATAATTAAGGTAAAAAAATCCTTGGTTGAGGTCATGGTCAAGGTAAAGGTAAAGAACAAGGACAAGGTTCTAACAATGGTCAACACGAATACTCACGATATCAAACTAGTCAAGGAAAAATAAAAGAGCATATTACCTCTCAAGGAACTAACAAATAAAATATCATGTGTATACATTGTAATAAAAAATGGCACTATGCCACTTATTATCGAACTACCACACACAAGATCAAGCAGTTTCAAAAGAATAATGTGCATAATAGAAATGAATATTACTCTAATTTAGACATCTTCCACAATACTCAATTTATTTATACCTATATCATCAACACATGGGCATATATATCACGTATATTAACCATACCTAAACATTCATTGAGGCACATTCAATATATGTTGGCTATGACATTTATCATCCCACATTGCAACACATTAGAGTTGGCCACAACGTAGCCTCCACTAGCAGTTCATAGATCATGGATACTGGAGCCACCCAACACATAACTTCCAACAAGGAGGTTTTGAAGAATTCAACTTAGAGGTACTTGGTGTAGTTCACATGGTTGATAAATCCTCTCAACCAATTGAAGGAGCTGGAACTGTTTGATTGGAACTTCTTGGATTACCTAATTTTTGAATACTTGATATTCTCTAAATCCCTACTCTAAAGAAAAATATATTATCACTATCCACACTCATCTATAGTTTATTTAATATGAGTGTCACTACCAAAGATAAAACTCTTCGATTCATTCAGACAACCTCAAAAATAGTGATCATGGTTGGTTTCTTATATGGAAAATGCATCATAATTATTGGATATCTTGCTTCTAAAGTTCATTTTTTGAAACTGACATAGCATTTAATGCCATCCTAACTCCTTAGAAAATTTGTGTTGATGCATTATGACATGCTTGCATGGGTCATGTCAAACTTGACTTATTGAAATAAATAGAGTCCACCATCAGGTGACTACCACACTTCTATTCCAAACCCATCAAATGTGAAGCATGCATCATTGCAAAATCCTCTCAAAAACATTTTTCAAAGATTCAGTGGAAGTCCACACAAAACCTAGAGATAGTTCACTCAGATATTTGTGTTCCAATGACTATTCCATCATTTAAAAGTTAAAAGGTATTACATCACATTCATCGATGACTTCTCAAAGAAGCTATGGATTATATTTTTGGAGCTACATATATTTTGAATTCTTAAAAGCATTCAAGGCTCTCACAGAATGAGAATAAGGTTGTAGAATCAAGACCTTCAGGAGTGAAAATGGTGGCAAATACACCTCAAATGAATTTACATAGTACTTGTCCTCACATGGGATCAAACATCAATTTATAATACTAGGCACATCTCAACAAAATGGTATTACCAAGCACATGAACAAGACAATTATGAATATGGCTTGTGCCCTTATTATATACAAAAATATACCTCTATATATTTGATTTGAATCCACTTGGACTACTATACATGTACTCAACATAGTGAGTCCATCAAAACACAGCTCATCACCTCATGAAAAATGGATTGGACACCCCCACCATAAACCACTTTAGAATATTTGGATCCATTTCTTATGCTCATATTCTTCTAGAGCAAAAAAACAAACTTGAAGCTCAATATATTAAAGGCATATTTTTTGGACACCCTATGGATCATAAGGGATACAAGGTATTCATTCCTTCACACTGCAAAGTGATTGTGACACATGAAGTTTTGTTTGTAGAAACTAAATAATATTTGGTTATATTGGATACTAGGGGAAACAATATTTAGCCTATATCAAAATATGCTAACATAGATGACGTTTACATTCTATATTTTGAGGAGGGAGATGTTGAAAATTTACTCAAAAATCTATAATCTACAAATAAACCCACAATTTTGGAGGAACCAAACTATGATACTAAGCAGTTATCTATATATTCTAGACCTTATGCACCTTCATACACTAATGTTGATTATAGTAAAAGTATTGTTTCACATCCATCTTCGTCAACATACTTCATACCTAATAATTCATTCTAGGATGATGATGCAAATTTTTAGATAGGTGAGACATTCATGAAACTTTGCAGCTCTTAAAGGACATCAAACCAGATGAAGTGGGAAAAATATACACAAGAGGTGCCCCCATAGTAAGAGTGCATAAATAATTACTTGGTGAACTGGAACCTGTAGATCTATACCTTTGAATAATAAAAATCCCACATACCAATAAGCTATCAAACACACAAATTGGGGGTATGCAATGAACCAGAAGTATTAATCTCTAATAAAAATAGTATTTGGGAGTTAGTCAATCTACAACTTCAAATAAAGGTAGTTCAAAAAAAGGGGTGTACAAAAACAAGTATAAATTATATGGCACCCTTGACAAATAGAAGATGTGATTAATGGCTAAAGGCTTCATTCAAAAGCAAGGCATTGATTACACTTAGGTACTTGCACCTACAACAAAATAGCCCACAATTTGGACTATTGTAGCCTTAGTTGCATAACAAGGTTGGAATATTTGTTAATTAGATGTAAATATTGCTTTCTTGAATGGAAAATTGGAACAATAAATATACATGGTATAACCAAAATACTTTGATTGCAGGATAGGAGCACAAGGTATGCAGACTCAAAATTCTTTACATGGATTGAAGTAAGCCCCTCCTACTTGGTTCAACAAGCTGTCAGATCAAATGAAGGAACATGAATTTGAAGTGTGTGATTACCAATACATTGATACAACACTATTTATCAAGTACAATAAAGATAAATTTGCATACCTCATAGTATTTTTCGGTGACATGCTTCTAACAAGTAATAGTAAACACATCATCAACATAGTGAAAAATGACCTTGCAAATATTTTTGATATATCTAATTTGGGATTGATGAAATTCTATTTTGGCATAGAAGTAACTCAAGAAAATGGTAAAATATTCTTGACCTAAGATAAATACATCAGTGATATTCTAGACATGTTTCAACTCAAAGATACATACCCTATGACAATACCAATGGAATCAAATATAAAACTCACCACAGATGATGACACACCAAAGGCAAATGCAACAGCCTATATAAGGTTTGTTGGTAGTCTCATCTATGTTAATAACACAAGAACTAGCATTGCTTATGTGATGGGGATTCTGGAAAAGTACATGACCAAGCCAAAGGGAGACATTGATAAGCAGCAACAAGAGTATTGAGGTGCTTAAATATAACCCATAATTATGGTCTGTTGTATGAAAATAATATATATTTCAAACTCATTGCATACACAAACTTATGCTTTGTAGGAGATAAATACATTAGGAAACATACATTTGGGTACTTGAAATTTCTTGGCTCAACATTAATTTCATGGAGATCAAAGTGATAAAAGACTATGGTAAATTATTTAGTATAAGCCAAATATATTTCCACAGTTGAGAAAAGCAAATAAGTGGTATGGTTTAGAAAGTTGTTACACACTCTTGATATCACTCAAAAAGTGAAGAACACAAGATTATACTGAGAGGGGGGGTGAAAAATATAAGACCACTTTTTAAATTTTTCCTTTTACTTCAGAAAGCAATGAAATGAACCAATAGCAAAATCAAAGTAGTAATAAAACCATTGTATAAGTCATCACACAATCGAGACACCAATATAACATGGTTCATCCAAGGTGGGCTACTCCACAGAGAAAATATTTCACTAAATTTTCTCAATCAAATCCTTTGGGAATCCTTCCCAATTACAATGTTTATGGACTTCCCATCCAAAGGATAATCCTTCTCCTAATCAAATATTTATGAGCCTCTTTCCCAAAGGAGATGTCCTATCCCCCAAAGAAGTATTTATGAGCCTCTTGCCCAAAGGAGATGTCCTATATCCCAAAGCTCTGGAAATGATACTTCAGAAGATCACTGCCTCTTCTATCGCTAGCAGGTGGAACTCCTTTCCACAGAAGATGTCATGTCCTCCTTGCTCTAGCTCTAGAGACTTCTATCCTCACTAATCACCTCCACTGCTGCTCATCAACACGTACTAAACATAGTCAGTCGGTTTAGCGCAAGTCCTCTCAAACTCTGTCACAAATATTCATCAAACTCAATCCTCTGGTACAACATAAATGTGCTCTCAAATCTCTCTTATATCTATCCCAAGCTTAATCCAAAATCTTGAAAAAATCAATCACAACTACCCACAAGTCTTCACCAAGACTTCATCAAATATGTCCACAAGTTCTTCAACAAGAACCTGTCCAAATCAGTCCACAAGTTCTCAACAAGAAACTGTCCAAATCAGTCCACAAGTTCTTCCCAATAACTTGTCCAAATCTATCTTATCAAACTCACTAAGAAATTTCCAAAATCAGCTCAAGCAATTTTACCAAGAAACTTTCCCAATGTGAACACACAAAGAGAATTGTTAGAGACCCAATGTGTTTCATCCAATCATATCAAATCAATCTCATAGAAGCATAAAGAGAATTTTTAGAGACTCAATATGTTCTATCCTTCAAATTTCAATGTCAACTCAAATCAATCTCATAGAAGTAGTATACTTTCACAAGATCTTTAACCACAACCCAACAATTGCCAATAATGCAATATCAAGGAATCAACTCCTCCAACATAGAACCATAACTTGCTATCAAACCCTAGCCAAGTTAGTTTTCAAGAACTCAAAGCAATATCTCTCTAAGCATAAAAAAGGGGGGTTCAAGATATTTTCAACTTCTCTCAAATGGGAATGCTCAACTTAACCATACAACCAATTTTATCAAGCAAAGTACAACTTGATAAAATTGAATCTCAAAGGAGCAAGCCCAACTCATGTGTCAAGTAAATCATAACTCGATCAACTCAATATCAATGGAAGCAATCTCAAAACCAAACTCTCAACAACCAAACAACTCAATTAGTGTTTCAACAACTTATAGGAATGGCATAAGGTTCTCACTCAAAAAACCTAAAGCAAACTTCAAATGCGTCCACTCTCATAAACTAGAATTATGCAATAACTCATAAACTCATCATGATATCATAATGCATAATCAATACTTCCACTCTCAGAAAATAAGATCCACTCCAAATAAGGAAACTTAATTTAATCCTTTTCACTCCAAACTTATTTTCATAAAACCATCAATCAATAATAACCATGGAAGAATGTGCCCATACCTTTACTTTGATGAAGAAGGAGAACTCAAAATTTGTCACAACACTAACTCTCAATTTACCACAAATTAGAGTTAGCAACAATGGAATAATGCACAATGATAAGAGTCCTAATAACACCTTATCACTCAAACTCATCAATAATCAAAAGTCACAAATATACATA